>OX366510.1:13710053-15064636 GCA_947256265.1 Acronicta leporina
ATGTCTGAGAGATACTCTCAATGATATAATGAAGTCTAAAACCGCCTCTCATCCCCTGAGGAGACTCAGGCCAGTGCCAGCGGAACAGAAAAGGGATTTATGATGTCACAGTACTGTAAATCAAATAAAGTCTGGATGTATGGATACATAAATGAAAAGAAGAGCTGGTACATAACAACAAAGCATTGTATTGTATGAACTGACAACCGAAACATAAATTCCACTTATAAAGTACACACTTCACTGAACAACTTGCGTTAGCTTGTTCTAGGAGTCCTTTCGATTTCCAAGTAGACACGTAATGTCTGCCGTCATATTGAACTTTACTTAACAATAGCAATAGCTGTGCAGATCTTTACCAACATTGTCTTGAACAAATCATGCGTGATACGTAGAACTGTTTATCTATCTACCTATTGGTAGACTAGTTATTATTGAAATAAATATGAAGCCTGATTTTTTTATCCACGCGTAGTCAGTGATGCCAATTAATGATAATTAATCATTAGAAATGGTTGCATATGGACGACATAAATGTCAGGTGGAAAAATATGTAACTATTTTTACACAGCTATCCTCGAGTCGAAATAAAATCAAAAGGAAGCTCTTAAAAATGATTATGATTATTCATCAACATAGTTAAGCTGAGCTTGCGGTAATCAGTCTATAATATTTACAGCATATCGAAACTCCTCGGAGCGATCTTTCAGCAGTCATTAGTCAGTCTTGGTTATCTATATATACACTAATATATAAAGCTGAAGAGTTTGTTTGTTTGTTTGCTTGAACGCGCTAATCTCAGGAACTACTGGTCCGATTTGAAATAATCTTTCAGTGTTAGATAGCCCATTTATTGAGGAAGGCTATAGGCTATATATATCATCACGCAACGCGGATGACGTCGCGGGCAGAAGCTAGTCATAATATAAAAAGTTATGAAAAGTGGTAATCAGAAGCTCAGAAAAGCCTGACTTTCTCCGTTCTATCCAGTCTATCCTGCGTTTATGTTTCAAAGGTGTGGTGATAGTTGCTTTGTGTAAAATACTAATTCAGCTGCATCCTGTCTATCTATGCAATACCTACGTAGCGTAAATACCGCATTTGCGATGAGCATCTAGCGTCTGAGATGAGCGTCTTGCATCGGCTATAAGCTGGTAACGCTCGTCGCACAGGTATATACCTACGAGACGAGCGTAGGAGGATCCGGGCGCGTCTGGCGGATCAGATGATGAGTGACAGAGCGTCCTGTTTATTGCTTTTTTTACGCGGATTAGGTAAAAACACAAATAGGTAATGTAATTTAGAGCAAGTTACAATCTATATGTTGCGTCAACGCTGTGCTTCTATGTGTCGACAATTAATAATTTTCCTTATTCAGTGCATCAAACTCTGCCTCTTTAGCCTAATGGTTTTCAAAGTGATTGCTACGCTAGAGGTCAAGCAGTATATTATCGGGTTTTTCTATGTTATTCTTAACCCAGCCTAGTTAGTAGCAATAGGCTCGCCTCCTATTAATTGGGACTACACTTAATGGCAAACTATGGGTGTATGTTTGTACACTCCTGCCTAACCCTTCGGGGAATAACAGGCGTTGTATTCATCTGCCACCCGTGTTTTCATTGTATTAGATTCATATACGATTAAACGAAAATTGAATTTGAGTCCACTATCTTTAAACCTGAGACATTTGAATCAAACTGTATTGACACGTTCTCTGAGTAACATCTGCAGGATTTTTGAAACCAAGGCAATGAAAGCAATCAAGTGGTGCCATCTGTTACAGTTTTGAGACAAATTAGCCAAACTGTTTCGTATGAAGTTTCCACTTTTCTCGTAAGAGGCGCTCTTCTTGCAATTCACACGTTTTCAGCTATGAAAACTCATCGTGGAAAATTTGCGAAGTTATTATTTCATAGTTAAAAGTACAGAGGGCGCTTGCAGTTACCTACTTACAGGAGAAAATGCTTTTAATAATAACCCCTCGTGCGTTAGGCAGACTTAGCAAGTATAAAGAAAGATAAATAGGACGAAATTACGCAAAACTTTTTTTATAAAAGTTCGGTGTTTAAAAGACCGGTTTTGATCATCCGGCTCAAAGGACCAAAAAGATGTAGGTTAAGATATATTTTCCACTTGATCCTTGTATTGAGTTCACTCTACTTAATAATTATTATGAGGTGTTGTTAAGAGTATTAAAGTGATGGAACACAATACATTTTGCCGAAACTGCAGTAATGGCAATGCACGGTTAATAATACTACAGTTCACAATTTAAAAAAAAAATTAAGTAGACCAATTTTACAGACCCTTTTTAAAAAACATGTTTTTATAAAAACTGAAGCTTCTAATAAACTCAATAATCTGCCATAATCCTACCATTGAAAGGGAACGAAGTTTGACGGTTATGTAAAATCTCGTTGATTCGTGAGAATTATTTATTAGTAGCTGGTGCCCGTAGTTTCATTCACGTCCCGTAATTTTTACGAGAACTATACCAGTACTTAGTAGATATTCTGATATTCTGGGAGGGAACACATCCAACAAATCAAAGATATATAATCTCTCCGGCCGTACTTGAGTTATAAATGGCTTACACGACTTTGTTTTATACATATTATATAAATTAAAAATAAAATTTAGGGCCACTTGCACCAACTTCTGACATATGTTTAAATTGAATTTAAACACAAAATGACCTTAGTATTTAAACACATTTAAGATGTTGGTGGAAGTGGCCCTTAATTTCATCAAATAAGATTGTTTTTTTAAATGCGAAGGTTTCACTGTTTCAGGCAGTTAATCCTTTTATTAGTTTGGGTCCAAATTCTGCTATAAAATGGCTTAGTTGGGTTAGAATATGCTTCCCGTACCTATATTTAATCCACCCATCTTATTAGATGGATTACAAACTAATTCAGTCGGAATTTAATTTCCTATTCTGCGTGTTATTCAAGAAACGCTGAACATGAGTTCGTGACATGATGTTTGCGCCTATGGCACTGTGCTAAAAATAAAAATCCTTAGTTATTTATAATATATATAGGTTAGGCTAAACTAAAAAAATCATGAGATCACCTGATATTTTGGCATGTCAAGTTAGAGGTCCTGGGTTCGATTCCCAGGTCGAGCAAAGTGTTATTGGGTTTTTTATATGAAATTCCCAGTAGCAGCTCGGAGTTAGAAATTTTTGCCCGGTTAATGGCAATAGGCTCGCCCCCTATTACATGTGACCTCAAACATACCGGCGAACTGTGGGTGTACATTAGTATGCCTCTGCCTAAGCCTTCGGGGTATACAGGCGTGATGGTATGTAATGTAAAAGTTACTTAGATAACTTATTTCACATGCTTGCAGGCTTGCTAGCTATCACTAAGCCCGTCGGCAAGTGATTATTTATCATTTAAAACTCACCGACCTGTGCAGTGTTGGATGATCAATCTAACAAGAAGGGTTTGCAAAATAAACTATACAGGAGTCGGTGCACAGATGACTGACCTATGAGGGAATACATAGCTTGAATAACAGTGTTCAGCAGTTGAAATCCTTCCTTTAATATGTAATGACGATGATGCTGATATTGATCACCTATTACTGTTAACATGACCGCTTAGTTTCATATTACGACAGTCACAAAAGAATAGCACATTCCAATATACTGACGAATATGAAACTTGATCTATCAGTCTTTCATTTCTTTTTTTAAAGACTTCACAATTATATTTAAGTGCATGACTTGATTTGTTTATAGATTTCAAAAAAACTTATCTATCAAAAAGACAGATTAATGATCCAGACTCTGTGAAATGTTTGTGGAATTCAATACTAGAATAAATCTTTCAAGGTTAATCTAAAAATAATAGCACATTTTATTGCACTTCAGCATTACTTGCACTGTCCCGATCAAACAAAAGTCGAATTCAATGATTAGAAATTAAAAACACAAATAAGAATGGCTTTCTAATTTGTCAGTCTGAGGTTCCGCATTTATTACAGACGGTGAAATAGTGTTTCAATCTCTACTATTATAAAATTAAATATAAAATATGATGGTGGAAATCAGATCGCAGTCTCTCCGACCTCTAAGATCAAGAACAAATATTACGATGATGATGAGATGAGCAGGCTTAAGCCAAAATGCGATTTAATTTAAAACGATTATAAATAGATACGAGTATTTTGTAACAGATGAATGCAATACAGATCATGAAACTTGAAAATGAAATAATAATACTAATTTAATTTTACTTAAACTTGTAACATTACTTAAAAAAGATTTTATTTTTATAGAAAAATCGTCGTTAGGCGATGAATTTTATTTATTCATCAAAATATGATTACTATTATTGTACCGCTGACACATAGCAGACAGTAAGTTATTGAAATGAAATGAAATGAAAATGATTTATTAGTTTGACAGGTTTTTCTTATCAGCTAGTGATACGAGCCTCCTTTTAAGCTAAAAAGACCTGTGTTAGGTGACTCCTATTGCAATAAACGTTATTTCATTTTACTTCTCTATGCCTAGTGACAAATTATGACATCAAATTTATTTTGTAGCTAGACCACAAATGTGTAATGGTAGTTGGCTTCTGGCGCAACTGGAAGCCAGACCTAACATAGCTCAGATAATGCAGGACACTTACAGACGACCATGACAATATAAATAAAAGCTCGTAAAAAACAAGGCATTTACCTTGACTGCTTCTTCTACATCATCATCTCTGGAAGCCTTGGCTAGACTCTTCTTCATAAGCTGATACATGGTCTCTCTCCTTAGGTGACCCTCACCCAGGAGGTCATAACACTGAAATATATTACGCTTTATTAGATTCCATTTGGATTTTAGGGTATCGGTACTGGCATTTGTGTAATTTATGTCAGTTGAACATAATTCTTATGAGCAAGCAGGCAGCAGCAGCTTATGAGCAGCATCTGTAGCTTCGAACTTTGTTAAAAAACTTTTTTTAAAATATATCGATCAGTTTTTTTTTGGAATGCTATGTGGAGGGACGGAGTGGTGGAGGGAGATCAAAGAAAATATGGCTGGATTGTGTTAAGGCCAATATGATGAGCAAGGGAGTGAGTGACGAGGTGACAGCTGGTAGGGATGAATGTATTAAAAAATACGACAGTGATGATGATGTTGCCTAGTCCAGCTCATGAAATAAGGCGTGGTAGGTACACGTATACCACAAAGGTTGCCATACATCTTACTCAGTGCACAGGAATGACGGTAAATACAATTACGGAGCACACAACGTAACTAAATAAATTTCCTGTACCCAAGACATTGAATATTAACCTTATTAGGTGCATTCTCCCCTAATTACATTATTTAGTCTACACGTCATGTAGTGGCATGGCAATAATGACATTTTCTCTATGATATTCCACCACCACATTCTTAATGATAATTTAAGAAAAATATGTGTTTTACATAATTAATTTAGTAACATACATACCTAATGTTCAACTACATAATACATACCATCACGCCTGTATTCCCCGATGGGTTAGGCAGAGGCGTACTAATGTACACCCACAGTTCGCCGGTATGTTTAGGTCCCATGTAATAGGGGGCGAGCCTATTGCCATTAACCGGGCACAAATTCCTAACTCCGAGCTGCTACTGGGAATTTCTTAGAAAAACCCAATAACACTTTGCTCGACCTGGGAATTGAACCCAGGACCTCTAGCGTAGCAGTCGCGCTCGGGACCACTTGGCTAATGAGGCAGTGTTCAACTAACTAGTCATTAAGTCATTTTGTAATATCCAACCTATTTTTATGCAATTAAAAGGTTACCTCTTTTTACGGCATAGAGGGGCAAACGTGCAGACGGATCACCTGATGGTAAGCAATTACCGTCGCCCATAGATACCCGTAACCCAGAGGAATCGCAATTGCCGGCCTTTTAAAGGGTTTGGGCCTCCGGTATCCTCACTCACTCAACGAAACACAATGTAAGCGTTTCACACCGATTTTCTGTGAGGTCGTGGTATCACTGTGGTCGAGCCGGCCCATTCGTGCCGAAGCATGGCACTCCCCCGGAAAATAACCTAATTATTACATTTGCCGCATCCTATTCCACGTTAGTTTTTGTTTGTTATCATCTCACTATGCACATGTATACCCACGATAGAACGGAGAAGGTACTTGTTTAGGGTGAGAGGTTGATTTGAGGCATGCGTCCATACGTAACTCTTTCTCTCATGGCAGATAAAATCAATATATAAAAATAAACACACTTACAGTAAATGCATAACTGATGCGTTCCTCAAGATCTCCGCGAAGGTACAGAGACATGGCTTTGGCAAATGTTGCCATAGTCACAAAAGGCGAGGTCCCTCGGTCTAGGGCCACCATTACACGTTCCATCATGTAAGCGTCCGTCATCCCAAGTCCGTTGTGGAGCACATCCCTGAAGTGACCTCTATGAAAGAAAACGAGTACCTACATAGGTATATATTAGATACTAGCCTATGCCCGCGGCTTCGCTCACTTGAAGATCAAAAACCAACAGTGATGATCTCTTCTTTGTATGGGTCTCTATACATTAGAGAGGTCAAGCTGCATCTAAGGTCCCGTTTAATTATGTAAGATAAGAAGTATACCAGTTTCTAATTTGGAGCACATTCTCTAACAGTGATAACAAAATTAAAATCTATTCAGTAGTTTTTGCGCCAACCCGTAACAAACAGACAAACAGACAAGAATTTAAAAAATCACATTTTTGGGTTCGGAGAAGTTTATATACCCTAACCCACTTGTTATTTTTAAATATTTATTTATTTATTAATACTTCATGCACTATTGGTACAAAGGCGGTCTTAATGACATTAGGCATTTTCTGCCAGACAACCTTAGGGCGATGCAGAGATAAAATAATTAAACGGTAGATGCACTTATAGTGTTGAAAAGAACAAATGCCTATTAATATACTAAAGATATAAAAAACAATATAAAATATAAACATATAAAATACATATCATAACATACTTCAATGTACAGATATAGCTTTTTTACAATTTTATAATAGTAGAAAAGATAAGATATATTATTATGGCACTTCAACGCCTTATTCGCTAAAAACAGTAAAATATGAAACAGACATTTTGAAAGTGAAATTGTCACTTATAGAATTGTACAACACTATAATAAAATTTGCAACAAAGCTCTATCTAATTGTTGCTCCACATTTTTTTTATTAGTTAGCTTTAAATTGAAAACCAGTGTGACCGCTACGGTAGAGGTCTTGGGTTCGATTCCCAGGTCGAGCAAAGTGTTATTGGGATTTTCTATGAAATTCTCAGTAGCAGCTCGGAGTTTGGAATTTGTGCCCGGTTAATGGCAATAGGCTCGCCCCCTATTACATGGGACCTAAACATACCGGCGAACTGTGGTGTACCTTAGTACACCTCTGCCTAACCCTGCGGGGAATACAGGCGTGATGGGTATATAAATTTAAAACCAACCAAAATAAACCAAGAAGGTACATATCGACTTTATATTTCTCTATGTAAGTATTGTTTAATACGACATACTCATGTGCAACAGGCGATACAGTAAAATATGCAACGATGTGACCGATTGCACCGAAACAAACAGGTCAGTGGCGTCTGTCTGTCTTTTATTATATACTTAAACGATTCAAATAAAATGATTGTCGGAGTATTGTATGATATTGGATAATGCCTACCTACTATTTTTTTTAATAATCGTAAACTTTTGAAATGTTTTTCTATTTTCCAAACAAAAATGTCAGAACTACATAAAATTATACCAGTATTAAGTCTTAAAAAAATTTAAAATAATATAGGTATGTACGGCATGTTCTATTTCGAATGCAACGCAATGCATTGCTGCTTGCAAGTGACCGCTGGAACACCTGCAAAACTCCCACACAATTGTGCAATGATTGCATTGGAAGTACCAGGCGTTCATGAATATTGAGGAGGTATACCGGTATAAGGTGCAGTTCCCTGTCCTACTCCCTCTCAGGGTAAATTGATTGTTTCAGTACATAATTCCTTCCTGCTTGCACTATGCTGCTATTCGTTGCATTGGAGAATGCGCAGTAAAATGCTCGTTCAGACTCTGTCTAGCAAATACAGCTGTTCCTGTTAGTGCTTTTAGATTGTCGATTGAGAACTGTCATCGTATTTACAAATGGATGTGCCCTGAATGAATTCATGTTTACTATTGCGTTACTCTTCGTATTCATCAATGTTTATAATTTTTCAAAAAGTGATTACTGTTACCCAACAATTAGCAAATTCAAATGCGTTCAATAAACCTCTCGAAAATAATTACAATCGTGTGTAATGTCACAGTTAAAATAATACTAGTATTATTTACTACTAGTAGTAATGTGTGTAATTCATTGGAAGTATTAATTTAAAAACCAAGTCGTGTTTATTTAATAAGCCTACTTCTTACACCGATTTAATAAGAATGTTAATGTATTTTGCGTAACTCGTCATAAATTACCATAAGTCGTTTCTATATGGTGATTAATCATAGTGAAAGACATAACTCGGGTTATCTGATATACTTACCTGAAAGATCATTATTAGTGTTCAAATTTATATGACGTACTTGATTTTTGTGGCTTACGCTAATATAGGACATATTGATATAGTATAAAAAGAAACGAAGAGTATAAAAAGATAAGTACATAATAGCCTGCCTGTGACCAGACGCTGTAAAGGGTAAAAACGTCGGGATTTGAATTTGTTAATATAACGCAATAAAATCCGTAAAGTGGGAGAGTCATGCTTCGGCACGAATGGGCCGGCTCAACCGGAGTGATTGACCGGCCTCACAGAAAACCAGCGTGAAACAACGCTTACGTTGTGGTTGTGGAGGCCCAAACCCTTTTAAAATCTGGGGTTGCGGGTGTCCATGGGCGGCGGTAATCGCTTACCATCGAATGAGCCGTCTACTCGTTCTTTTGCCCCCTAATCCATAAAAAAATTATATATAGGTATATTATAACAAACATAAACTGAATTTAAAAAAGAATGCTTTAAAACGTAACTTATCGTCCCAATAAGCCCAGACAAACGGCCAGGTAAAACTAGGATAAGATCTACTGGATTGGCATAATTCTCCACAGGCTTTATAGTTTTCAAGTTTCCAAAGGGCAGGAACTAAAAACTTTTGGTAGTAAACACGATCGTTAAATTCTATTACTCTTCGTTTTTGTTTACCACGAAACAAGTAGGTACGTGATTTATTCTTAATAGCTAAATAAAGAACTGAGGAAAAGGTTATGTGATTAGCATTTTGTAATGGTTGTATAGCCGGCTTGGTTGTTATTATATTTTATCCGACTAATACAGTAGCAATAGTTCTAAATTTTAATAAAATTGTCAAACCTATATCCTAGAGACACCAATGTCACCAATAGAGCGTCTATGTTACTAAACCTTTCCGATTCTTACAAACATCTGGTCATAAAATCTAATATATAAAGCTGAAGAGTTTGTTTGTTTGTTTGTTTACTTGAACGCGCTAATCTCAGGAATATACTAATATATAATAATAATAAATAATAAATAAATTTATTTGTACTAAAGACATTGATTACATATAAAGCTGAAGAGTTTGTTTGTTTGCTTAAACGCGCTTATTTCAGGAACTACTGGTCCAATTTGAAAAATTATTTCAGTGTTAGATAGCCCATTTATTGAGGAAGGCTTATAGGCTTTATATCATCACGCTACGTGGACGAAGTCGCGGGCAGAAGCTAGTATTTTATATTACGGTAGAGAAAATGTATATTATTGTATATTTTACTCTAGTAGGTGTTCACACAACTCCACTACTATAATAAATGTTGGTTTCTACCTAGAGTACTACGTACTGAATGGAATACTCTGAACTAACACTCAGTAGGTAGTACTCTGAACTGTCAAAATAAAAGAATATTAAAATTTGATTGAATAAAAATGTTTCTTTGAGAATATTTAGAGAACGCGTGGAGAAATAAAAATGTGTTATCTACATACATATATTATTTATGAATTTATTAGGAGAAAATATTTTGTTATTATTAATATTGTAAATAAGGTTGGTCGGAGTAAACTGCCTGAGGGAGGATACCGAAGATGAACTGAATAATTATGAGTATCTACACGTAAGCAAGGCTGTAACCAGGACCATTAACTTCAGCGGATAGTAGAGATCGAGCTCTAGACCGATATACACATACATACAAACTAGCTTTTGCCGTGGCTTTGCTCACGTGAAACTTTATAGGATTAAAAAATTGATCCCAAAAATAACAAAAACCAACAGTAATTATCTCTTCTTCGTTTGGGTCTGTTCACATCAGAGAGGTCAAGGTGTATCTCAGGGTCCGTTTAATTACCTAATTATGATAAGAAGTTCACCAGTTTTTAAGTTGGAGCATATATATACTTTCTAACAGTGATAACAAAATTAAAATCTATTCTTTTTTTTAGGATAGGGGAGCAAACGAGCAGACGGATCACCTGATGGTAAGCGACTAAGCGATAACCGCCGCCCATGGACACCCGCAACACCAGAGGAGTCACAAGTGCGTTGCCCGCCTTTTAAAAGGGTTTGGGCCTCAGATAACCTCATTCACTCGGCCAAACACAACACAAGCGTTGTTTCACGCCGGTTTTCTATCACTCCGGTCCAGCCGGCCCATTTGTGCCGAAGCACGGCTCTCCCAAGTTTCTTTTGCGCCATTCCGTAACAAACAGACAAGAATTTTAGAAATCACATTTTTGCGTTCGGAGACTGTTATATACCCTAAGCGACTTGTTTCTTTTATCAATATCTTCGATGTACAGACACAGCTTTTTTACAATTTTATAATATTAGAGATATAATATGTCTAAAACGGTGGGTTGTCCTAACGGCTACCTAAACGCAACTCCGTGCCGTGCGGCCATGTACATACATATATGATACTCTACAAAATATTATATTAAATGCATAGCTACCTACCTTGATATCAAATCGGAGCCAGGAGACTTTTCGTCTCTTTTTTGAATTTTGAAGAATATCACCATAATTTCTGAAATGATAATATTTCCATATATCTAGGTATGAACTTTGTCCCTACAGACCGGTACAGAAAATGCCGTGCGCGTAGCGAAATACTGCGCCAATCTAGTTTAATGTTTTTCAATGATTTATTTTCTTGCGCACTTCTCTTTCCGCTTGTCGATTCGATACGAAGAAGAAGAATGGCTACGCTAAGGATCCAAAAAGCATAGAAAATCACAAACAATCTAAAGATACTCGTATACCTACTTAAATATTTTTGCCTGAGGGTTGATTGGCAGGCATATTCGCCTTACCTACTTAACGTACCTACTTAAATAGAACACTTAAAAGTACGTAATTGTAATAGTGCTAGAAAAAATATTTAAGCAGCATTCAATAAAGAATATTTTAATTTTAATATTCACTATATGCACCGAGTTCTACCTTAGCCTGATCAACGAATTCCTAACGCCTCCATACATTTGGACAGGAACATATTTTAAGCTTTTTATAATTGTTGGCACTTTGACAAACTAAAATGTGTATCTATTACTTACGTTCAAATTCGTCGAATGTAAAATGGGTATCTTTTTGAATATCTACCCAAGCGGCGCTGTGTTTTTTTCGGAAGCGGATCTCTTCCATAGGATCTAAAGTTGAATCGAGAGATGCCGACATTTTTGCTGCGTAAATACAATATAAGATTATAAATACAATAAATTCAAATTTGCTTATTCCAATTTTCTATTTATGGACAAATTTATATTCAAAAATGAATTTACTTTTCAAATAATACTATGGTCGTGGTTGTTCGGCTACTTGACATATTGCACCACAGATTAATAATATACACAATATACATACTAGGGTGACAACTTAAAGCAAAAAGTTTTTATAGAAATGAGTCCTAAGATTCATTATCATAAAATCCTATAAAATCTATGAACATGTCGCAGACGCGGTGTTGTGCAATAGTGTCACGCGTTGTGCACAGTTTTTATGCGCGTAATAATTTTCATAATACATATAACACACGCCGAAATGTGAAAAGTACAAAAGTAAGTCGAAAAGCACTTTATAAGCAGCTTTGTGTCTCTTTCAATTCAACCTTTGACTATCTATCCTTCAACTGTTAAAATCATTGTTAAGACCAAGACCTCAGTTATGACCATGTAGGTAAGACTTAGTTCAACTATTACTACCTCCTATTTTGAAGTACATACAGACAAACCGACAGACAAACAGAGACAAAAGTTCCAAAAATAATAGAAATGGATTGTGTTACTGATTCTGAGTCCATTTTTTTGGACTTGTTGTTTTTGGTAAACAAACCCTGCCCGATGCGAAAATCACAAGTTTTTCTTTAATCACGCACTTGATGTAGGAAACGATTTTATTAACACTTACATTATACACATACACTCTAAATTACACCAAAAACTGCTTCGAAATCACTCTAGAAGCCAGTGATGGGCAAAAAGTATTTAGATTAATAATTACAAATTACAGTTACATTGTAATTAGTAATTGAAATACTCTGTAACAGATTACTTAAGTAACTAATTGCAATGAGTACATACTGTAATTAAATACAAAGTAATTGAATTGCGAGTTAATTTAATTACATTATAATAGATTACATAAGTAATCTGATAAAATGTAATTACACATTTATATAAGTATTGGAACACTTCTCACAAAAATTTAATACAGTTATATAATACAGTTTTGACAAATACGAAAATAAAACACATGATTATATAAAAAAAATGTTTTCATCTGTCAAACATTGTTTACTTTTAAATCTTTTATTAGTTTTAATTTTCACCATTGGCTGATAAAAAAAATTAGTTTTCCGATTTATAATTTAAATTAACCTTTAATATCACTCGTTTTTCAAACATTTCGTCTGACAAACGGTTTGCTTTCGGACAATTGATCATTGTTGCGTACGAAAAAATACGCACATGCAGTACCTATATCGCAACTGTGCGATGCAAGCATGCGACATTTCATATTCAAAGCAATTATAATTATAATATAATTAAATACTATGTAATTAGGTTACATTGTAATCAAATTATTTCGTAATTAAATACATTGTAATTAATTTCATAGCATATCCAAAGTAATCTAATTACAATGTAATTGAATAATATGTAATTAAATTTCATTTTAATCAAATTATTATGTAATTCAGTTATTAATTAGATTACATATGTAACTAGTTACGCCCACCACTGCTAGAAGCCTATTATTTTTAATGAAAACGAAATTTTATGTAATTTCATTTTCACAGATTAAAATAATCATGACAATTTGACATTTCAAAACTCTAGATTGTATACCAATTTTAGGGATGTGACAAAATAATAAATGATTTTGATTTATGTGAATGAACAACTGAACTGTAATTTCAAGTTCAAATGAAATGGCAGCCAGTAAAAATGTTATTGTATTACGCCGTCCGCCTTATCATTGCGAATTAAATCCCATGGAATTAATACAGGCACAATTAAAAGGCCATGTTGGCAAAAATAATATATCTTTTAAAATGGCTCAAGTCAAGGAATTGATTAAAGAAGGCTTAACAAAAATAGGCACGGTGTCATGGACCAATTGCAATCATGTAATCAAGGAAGAGGATAAAATGTTGCAGCTCGATGACATAATAGATACTGCATCAGATGCACCAATCCAGAGGTTCATATTACATGTGTCAGAATCTGATGACTCTTCAGAGCCATCAGGTTTTAGAGGAATACGAGTAATAAATTAATATTTGGCAGTTTGTAGTTTTATTTATTCATATCCACACATTCACTTCATATTTAAAATTACAAGATCAATTCAGTACCTACTCGTCAAGGTGAGAATCATTCAGTCTTGGCTAAGAGTATTTAATTCAGTCATTCATTCATAATTTCCCAACACTATCTAACCACTATCAATTGTCCCTGGTTCCTGGTCCCTGGTCAATGGTCCCTAGGACGCCATATTTGTTTACTAAAAAAGACAAGTTAACTGGGATAGACTGTAGATAGCTTTTTATCCAAAGTTTTTACAACTTGTCCATTTGCATAAATATGTAATATATATTATTATGTAATAAATATTATGAACTCTTTATGTTGATTAAGATGATACATATCCGATTACACGAGCAATGAAAAACGGATACAAAAATTTCAATGAAATTCACGATTTCAGAGGGCAAAAAAAATATTTATTGAGAAAATTCGTTTCTCCGTAGTTTTTTACACAAAGCAGAACTTGACTTGCTCACAAAATAGATCAAGCTAGGCGTTTTACATCGGACGCCCGGTCGCGCCATGGTCGCCCAGGTACAATAAATAGTATATTTATTTCGCAAATAAAAATGGTTCTATCACTGATGAAAGCATGATCAGCTTCCATAGATCCTGGCGGCTAACCCAGATATTTTCCAGGAGAAACTTATGTACTTTATGCTACGTACCCAACCATAAATACAAATTGTTTCTTGACTAAATTATGTGACAATGTTGTAAGTACTTATTTCGTAATAACTCAGTTAGCGGATAATACTTATATAAGAACATTATTTTTTTCAAGGGTTCCGATCATGCTATGTGTAATGCAATTGATAAACTGATAAATAAATATTAAATTGCATTCTACAATCAATTGCCTCATAACCGCAGTTTGATTTCTAGAGTATTTAGTATTTGCACTCTTTGTAGATCTCTTGCGGAATTGGCGGCATTCATGATGGGCATGAATGTCCTAGAGGTCCTGGGTTCGATTCCCCAATTATTGAGTTTGTCCATTAAATTGAAACTTTGTGTTAGATTAGTACCTACGCCTCTGAATAATCCTTCGGGGAATATAGGCGTGATCGTATGAACCTGTATGCCCGAGAGATTTTCTCGGCGGCGGGCGGTGTTATAATTTTCCTAACGAGAGTGCATGTTTGTATATGTATGACTGATTAATTTTTAGTAATTTTGTGTATTTGTATATCTTATCAGCGGGGGATAAAAAGTCAAAGTTGTAAAGTGTTTTGATGATTTTATTTTGTAATATTTGTATCTCTTGCACGTTAGATTTAGCTGCAGGACCCCATATCTCAATAAGATATTCAATATGGGGCTTGACCAGAGAATTATATATTAGAGGGCGTATTTTATAAGAAACACATGCCGTTATACAACGTATGGCGCCAATAAGAGGAGATATTTTG
Organism: Acronicta leporina; assembly: GCA_947256265.1. Taxonomy (NCBI): domain Eukaryota; kingdom Metazoa; phylum Arthropoda; class Insecta; order Lepidoptera; family Noctuidae; genus Acronicta; species Acronicta leporina. Next base: position 13,725,300 of record OX366510.1, read on the forward strand.
GCTTTAATGTGATCAATGTGATTCCTCCAGGTTAACATTGGATCTAGCACTAACCCTAGATATTTTTCTTGGTTGGATTTAATAAGTAGCTCATTATTTATTTTAAGCTGGATCTGGTGTGATATTATCTTATTTTTTGCAGCGAAAATCATATGAAGTTTTTTTTGTATTTATGGTTAGTAGGTTAGATAAGAACCAATCATTCAAAGCATTTAGGTCAGCTTGAGCTTTATCAGCAATTCGATTTAGCAACTTGTTTATAATTTCCGAAGATGGTACACATAAACTGGATTGGATTATGCCCATGTCCACGACGTGGACATGGCGTTGACGTTGACGAGGGAGAGCCATGCTTCGGCACGAATGGGCCGGCTCGACCGGAGTATATCACGGCCTCACAGAAAACCGGCGTGCAACAACGCTGCTTTGTTGTTGTGAATGAGGTTACCGGAGGCCTTACCCTTTTAAAAGGCGGGCAACGCACTTGTGACTCCTCTGGTGTCGCTGGTGTCCATGGGCGGCGGTTATCACTTACCATCAGGTGATCCGTATGCACGTTTGCTCCCCTATCCTATAAAAAAAAAATATAAAGTCTATTTATTTTATGTTTATTCATGAAAAACTCCCATTCCTCTCTGTTTCGAGTACACTCCATCAGCAAATGTTGCACGTCTTCAAGGCGTCTACACTTACGTACCTACTCGTTCACGTTTAACGTATACCTACCGAACGAAATGAAAAAGATTTTTTAAAATACCTTCTCAATTTTATTTCAAAGTAGGTAGGGATAAAAAAGTATGGCGCCTCGTTCTATCTATTCTTTGGTATGACAATAAACAACAAAAGAAAGAAATATAGGATTTGTTATAGTGGAAAATATGATGTCCATTACTTTAAAGGTACCATTTCAAGGTGGGTAGAACTTATATATACAGCGTGTTGATGAATTCATTTTTGTGAACACGTGCCTGTACAAAAAACTATTAATTCAATTGGTTTTCAAGGTTAAGCTGTAAATTTCGTAGTCAGCCCATGGATTGGTAACCAATAATGTCAAGACTAAAACTTTATCTCAGATAGTTTTTCTTTAATATGGCGTCAAACTTTTTGAGTATTTGCCAATGTCAAGTATTGAGTTGTTCAGTTGCCCCATTAAAAACGGTGGAAACTTTATTGAGACTTCACTGAGCTTAGGAGTGAACCCAAAAAGTCACGATTTTTAATTTCATAACATTTTCTTACACCCGCACACGTTCACGAACACTTAATAGTTAATAATCCACTATTAAATTTATTACCTACACATTAAACTTTAGGAAATTCAAGTTTTGGTACGTAATATACAATCGACAACGTGCACTTTATATTTTCCCGCCTAAACTCCTATCTCAAAGAAAGTTACACATGTTCTTGTGACATAAACAATTTATTCAATTAATTTAGAATAGATAGGTATGTAAATGTGGGTATCATGTAGACGAGACAATTAGATTTCCATATACATATTTAAACGGTCTAGCGGCTTTGACATTTTAAGATTCACTGATATTGGGTAATTTTATTCCCTAGATTGTTGTCCAGCTGCTATGGTCATTCTCAAACACCATTTCAGACATTGTCTAACATTGTTACTGACTTATTTGCTACCATAATAAACTTTGCCTGAACTAAAAAAGAAACTATGGTTGTTTGAGTTTGTTTCAGTGTTTCTTCTCAGAGGTAATCTGTCAGGGAATGCCGGTACATTCTAGTTAAAAATATATAAAATATTGATTTGTAAAAGTACAGAAGTAAATATTATCATTTATTCATTATTAATAAATTTCAGGTATAACTACCTACCTATAATGAAATCCCTAGCATTAACATAAAACTTAAATAACTTATATTTATCTACCAGTAACATAAATAACGAACTGAAATAAAACTAGATAAATATAACCGTAAAAAGGGTATCAATACAATTCTGCAATAAAGATTATATGAAAAATAATAAGTGTGATAAATAATACTTTTTCGAAATTTTTCTTTCGTTCCATTTATTCATATCTCTCGATTGTCTGCACATATGTATGCCTCAACCACAATATCTTATATGATATACATTCAATTCCATTTTTATCAAGGAGCGCCATCGCTCACACACTTTCGATGTTATTTTTGGAGTAATTGGGACGCCCAAGTACCTCTCACATTATCCTCTGAATGATTCTGTATCAAAGTACAAGTTATTATATTAGAAATTTTAATAGCTTTAACTTTGATTTTGTTAGCAACGGTTCGCTTTTTTAGATAATATTGGGTTTCTTATTCGTTTTACTACTCGTACATTTTCACCTCGAGACGATAGTTAAGTCTCAATTGTTGCTGCAGTTGCAGTTATTGCAACACATAACAGAATCAATATATTATACTATCCCACTGCTGGGCACGGATCTCCTCTTAGAATGAAAAGGATTAGGCTGTAGTCCACAATGCCGTCGAGAAAATCTCTCAGGTATGCACATTTTCTCAACAAGACTTTTTAACCTTATAAGCATATGATAATTAACTATTGTTAATGGATTTGAACTCGAGACCTTTAACTTGGCAGTCCAATGGCTATTTACTAGGCTATAACTGCATTATATAAACCCTTGTAGCCAGAAACTAATAACGTTATCATAGAGAACAAAACAGGTATATTTACCTAAACTTCGAAGAATTGAGTTGGTACCCTTAACTTCGACTTGGTGAAATGCGGTTTAAATCCCCCATGTATTTTTCCGCCTCTTAAATCCGAGGATGAAAAGGTTATGATTATTAATTCAGGATTTCAGAGGGGGAGGTATTACTACTCTTGGTTATTTATTTACTCGATGGTAAGGAATACTCTACCTATACCGATCTCTAATTAATTAATCGGTAAGTAAGTGTGATCATTATCACAATACTGCTGAGCGCCATAATATTTGGCAATGCGGGGGTACTAAGGCGAACCAGCTACCATCACCTCGTCCCGTAAAGTACCAGTTCCGCTACAGAAAATAATTGACAGAAGCTGCTTAGATCGTTGAAGTAAAGGTGTTTACCGCTGATTCAGCGGTACTTAATGGAAACACCTTTCAGTATCGCACCTAAGAAACGCCTACACTGTTCAGCGGCTGAACAGTGTAGGCTATGAACAGGCTCCCTTTGTGGGAAGGGTTAAAATACTGTTCCTCACTCACCACAGTCACATCGTAACATCTTGTAAAAGGACGAAAATAAATAATAAATCTGACTGTCTCGGTGGTAAGACCTATTGGGGTTTGACTAGCTGGCGACCACCCTTAAGTCGGAGTCTGTCATAAAGCACCTTGGTGTGCGTGCTTGCAACTCCTCTGGTGTTGCAGATGTCCTTGGGCGACGATGACTACTTACCACCACCTCGTCAGCTCTTTTACCGATCTAATCCAAGAAAAAGGTTCTCCAGTTTTTTAAGGGACTACTACCGAGCCCCGAGTCTCGAGAGTTCGATATTTACCCAAGACAATATCTATTTATTTCGAGTCCGTGTTGTGATTAGAAAGAAAAGTAGGAATAAAACATTATATTGTGTGACTCCCCATGTATAATGATAAGCTCTTGGAATATTCTATATCTGCCATTTTTCGTAAACAATTTCTCCCTTTAATGTTTTGGTTTCGTAGTTTTCTTTTATTATTTTTTTCTCTCGCATCCCAAAATATAAAAAAATACTATAATATACTGGAAGAGATTTCTTTAGAAATAAGCAGCACCTTTGTACTCATTAGTCCTTAGTTTTTTTAAGTTTCATTGTTATGTTGTGTGCATAAATAAATAAATAAATATAATTCGGCGTCTAGGTGTATCAAGATAAAGGGAAGACGAAGGTGTATCAGAGTACTGCATTTACTAACTAAACCGTTTTGAGAAGAAACAGCATAAAAACTAGAGAATTATGGTATTTTAAAATCCAGGCATATAAGTATGAAAAATAATAATATGAGAGAGAAACAATGCAGGACCACCTTTGAAATGGCTTTCTGAAGAAAGAGCCACAGCGGCTTTGAGTTGACCAGTCCCAGCCAGCATGCATCAGTCAATGTGTAGCTGGACCATATTATATTTTGTATATTTTTGTTGGTTCTTAAAATTTTAATTTTACCGTGGGAGAGCCATGGTTTGGCACGAAAGGGCCGGCTCGATCAGAGTGATACCAGAAAACCGGGGTGAAACAACGCTTACCTTGTGTTTCGCCGAGCGAGTGAAGATACCGGAGGCCCAAACCCTTTAAAAGGCCGGTACTTACTTACGACTCCTCTGGTATTGTGGTTGTTATGGGTGGCGCCAACGGCTTATCATCAGGCTATCCGTCTGCTCGTTTGATACCCACCCGTTTGCCCATGAAAAAATGTTTTTTACTTTCTAAGACCCTTTACAATTCTAATGAATATTCTACTTTCACACCAGAACGAAAGCATCTTTCGAGAAGTTATCAATTTATGTGTAAACATAATTTAGACAATCTAAACATACTCGGGCCGACCCCAGTCGTCATTCCTCGGCTAAACATTAAGCGGCTGAAAGCTTTTCATAAACTAATTTAATATGTGCGAAACTGAAATGACTGTAAATTAGATTAGAATATACAGCACTTTTTTAATCCTATCCGAGCAATTTTTATGTTATGTAATAGGTTTTGTCTGCGGCTTCGCTCACCTGAGCTATATAAGGATTAGAAATGGATCCAACCATGAAGTTTCTTGCCGGATTCTTCTCTACAGGATCGACCTTTTGGAACCGTGCAACTAGAATCATAACGTTTCATACACGCTTGCAAAAGCTTATTTGAAATAAAAACATTTGAACTTGAACTTGATCACAAAAATAATTTAAAACCAACAGTGAAAAAGGCCAGAAATTTTGTCAAATGTTATCTTATTTTTTTGTCTTACACCTATTTTGTAAGTTGTACTTTTGCAATACCTGGAGCTTTTCTATGAGACTATCTTAGATATATCTTATTAGACGTCCTTATTTTTACCAAGCAGACTGAACATCCTATTTCTTCTCTACTAATATACTAAAGTCGTAAAAAAGCTGTCTGTAGATTGAAGATATTTAAAAAATACAAGTGGGTTGGGGTATTAAACATCTCCGAAGACAAAAATGTGATTTTTAAAATTCTTGTCCGTTTATTTGTTTGTTTGTTAGGGGTTCGCGAAAAACTACTGAATAGATTTTAATTTTGTTATCACTGTTAGATAGTATAATAATATGTTCCAACTTAAAAACTGGTGAACTTCTTATTTCAATTAATTGAACCGATCCTAAGATACAGCTTGACTTCTCTGATCTCTGATAGAGAAGAGATCATCAATGTTGATTTTTTATTAAATTATTTTTGGGGTCCATTTGCGATCTATGGCTGTTTGTGACTTTTTGTCGCCAGAACAGCTGAACGGATCTGGATAAATTAGAGAGATAAATTTTAGGGTAAGTACCTTTTATCCAGGACAGAGCTAACTCTCAGTCCGCGTAGACGAAGTCGCGGGCAGAAAGTAGTATATTATAATTAATCTTGTTATAAAGTAACAAAAGAAATGAAGCTTTCTAGTAAACTTCCCACGGAAACGGCGCCTTTGGGTGTAGTTGGCAACAAACACCTACAGTCTACATGTTTCGGAGCTCATTCGGCGCGTATATCAGGTGGTATCAGTGCGAGCTTGTTGATCTCGGGCTTCAGTTCTCTGGTAAGCGCCCAAGAGAGCAGAGGTCGCCCGCCCAACCGCCACTCGCGTGAAAACTTTGCGCTATCAAACTCCTTTCATTGTTTTCTCTTCAGTTTAAATTTAATATTTAGTGAGTGTAATTGGATGCAGTAGCAACTAATTATACTATAAAGGAACAACTCCGTTAAATAAAGGTAAATACACTAATTAATTTGGAGTGTTTTGTGAAGTGTCGTTTTATATGCATTTGTTTTTTGTGAATTGTGTTTGGGGTGTGACCAATTAATTAATCAATGTTTTTAATAATAAAATAATTAACACTCTTTGGATTAATGTGGTGTTTCTCCAGTAAGTATAATTATTATTGTTATCGACATGATTTCAGAAAAACAAAATTTTTATTTGGACCGCATTGAGATTATATAACTTTCATAACGGCTTTAATTATCAGCATACCTAATGCAATAAAAATGCATTTGTATTTTCTAATAATATAAAAGCTACTCATGTTACGTATACATAATTGTGACTTAATCTGACATTTAAGTAACGTTATTTATTGAAAATTAATTCAAAAGCAATAAAAAATAATATTATGAAGTAATCAAGTAAGATATAGATATACAATAAAGTTATACAATCATCGAATCACTGTCATCATGGCATCGATACACTGCTGTGGCCGTACGTTTGGCTTAGTGGCTTAGCGATCGGCTCCTACGCTACGGGTTCGAAGCTACTACAGAATGTTGCGGATGTTGGCAATTTTTGTATGTTATTTATGTTTTTAAACAGTGCTACAATAATTGAGTAAATTTTAAAGCCAGGCAACATTTATTTATAAAAAAATAGGTAGACTAGCCTAGCCCCTTTCAAAGTTAGAGGAGACCCGTACTGAGCACCATGGCAGTAGAAACCCATCATCGTACAAAGAACCTAACTGCCTTGTTTCAAGTTTCGAGATCTGGCTTAAAATTATAGCGGAAGAAAAAAAATTGATCTCAGACATGATTCAAACCCGTGTCCTTCCAGTTAAAAGCACCAGACGCTTTAGCCAGCTAAGCTACCGAGACCACTAATTATGTTGTTGAATTTCTCTTGTTCACATTATCCATCCATTTACAGACCCAAGAGTTTTACCTAAGCCTTGATGTAACAGTCAGTAACTCAACCTTTTCTATTTAGAAGGCGTTAAACGACACGACGAACTGTACACGACCTTGAACCTTCTGAATAAATCTTTAAGTTATTCACAGCAATACCCCTCAAATATTTACTGTAGCCAGTATAAATGCCTTTTTTGTAACCAGACATTGCGAGGAATGTCCTGATATTATTATCGTTTCTAATCTTTTATTCATTACGACAAAATAGGAAACGGATAATCATATAAACGGTTTTGGAAATAAACAACTTTGCTCTTAGCTGAAGACACGAAACGATGCAGGAAAATAATAATATAATAAGCCTACTTTTCTCGAATAATTCTTGTGCCCTTATTAACAGAAGGCGAGTCAGTAGGTATCCACTCAAAATATCTCGTTTACAAATCAGAAAGTCCTAAAAATTTACCTATTTGTCACCTTCTTAGTTTGTTTCTTAGTCAAGTCTTCTTGTTATGGTTTGTTATGTATAAAGCAAGCAAGGAAAGCTTTCATTCCTTCAACATTCACTTGCTGTAGCAATTCCTTTTTTAAATGTAATATACCGAATAAATCTTACATGTCAAACTTCACATACCGAGGTAATTCGCTGCAACTGTTTGAAAACAAAGCTGTAATGATTAATATCCTATCATGGTTTTTAAAAGGAGTAACTATGGAGTTTCTTGCCGGCTTTTCTCCATACACACACACTTTTTGGTACAATGCAACTATGAGTAGTTTTGACTTTTCAACACTATTAATAAATTACTAGTATTTGAACTTTTACTTCGCATAATATGAGATATGGAGGTTGTTGGTCATATTGGTAGTTGAGCAGACTTTAGATACCATAATTATAATTATATTTATTGTTACTAAAAATAACCTAAACGGAGGATCCTCCATTTGGAATGCGAGGCATCATCCCTCGTACATTCACACACCAGTATGGCACCTGTGGAGACAGTGATCTCAGTATCTCCACACTAGACGATATTGTATGCAAAAGGAGCACAAAAATTAGGAGAGGGAATAAAAATACTCTGCATCAGTAGCTGCGGCTGGCTGGATTGCCACTTTGGCTGACAATGCTGAAATTATCATGGACGACGACTCTTTTACTGCTGAAACAAATTACGGATTAATCTCTATCTCCTCAATCCCGTATTTCATGTCCCATTGGTAGATAAAAGCCTTCATTTGTCCTCAATCCCTTCAGCACCATTATCGTAACCCTATATCAGTCCACTGAGCTGTATGTAGGCCTCCCCTAATATGCACCATTTCACCCTGTTTTCGACTTGTCCCATCCAACTCTACACGTGTATAAAGTAAAGAGTTAAGGTGCTCAGGTGTGGTTAATGGGTAGGCTTCCGCCATCCATCCTTGTCCAGCAAAATTTGAGAAGTCAGCCATTGGCACCTACTATATAATCAGCCTAACCCTAGGGACGAGGAAGCATTAGGCGCTAGCGTCACCGGTAAATTGGTTATATGGTAATTTTAGTTCTCTCTGATGACCGGTAGAAAGTTGTAAATAACATTCTAAAGAGTGATAACTGAAACAACATTAGTAAATATCACTCACTGAACTCCTGCTATGCCTACTGAACTTAAGTTTGGCCTATTAATAAAGCAATCTAGGCAAAAACTCTAACCACGGTTATTGCTGCTTTTGTTACAAAAAAACAAAAATAACTTTTACTTTGCAGTTTTCACGACATAGTACTAGCTGGGGAAGATATAACTCACTCCGTCTTTTATGCAATCAGAGTAAGCCTGAGCTTTAAAGTTATGCGATGTTTATAGTCCTCAGTTAGCTCGTTTATGTATTTTTTCATGACACAAATGCTTCCACATTCATTATTTTTTATTACTTTCTATCGACACAGTTTCTTACAGAATCTATTTTCTACCTTTCCGTTTGTTTCCTATATTCTTCACTGCTTATAAGAGATTTATATGGATAACGTAGATATTGATAACGGGACAAGAATGTGCTGGATTATTAAATTTAGAGGCGGTTTGGATTATACGAACAAAATCTTATCTTTTGTTATTTTAACAGGTAAAAGTAAAAGCAAAAGTTCGCACAACTATAAATCTATGAATTCATTCATAAAATTTCCCATTTGTAAGGAATAGGAATGAGATATCACACACACGAACAGTTTTATAGCCCTTTGCTTTCAGTTTCATACACCACAAAGTAAAACAATGTGTAAATACAAACAACAAATGAAATGTTCTAAAGAAATGTTTGGAAGTCGGATAATGACTTTGTAGGTTCCTACAATCTAGATTTTGTAGGATCCCTTGAGATGTCATACTTGGGTAACTCTCATAAATATTTCGTACAAAATTTTAAGATATATGGCAATACTTTTTTATTTCGGTTTTTTATATAAAGAAGTCTGCCCCCTACACCGTCTCATACTATAACCATGATAAGAATGTGTCAGGTATGGAAACGAGCACGACACGAACTACTATGCTCACTAGAACGTATATATAGCACACCTTTTCGCAAATATTTTGAAATTTGACAATTATTTTGAAGATGTTTTATTAAACCTATAATAGCCGGAAACCAAGTCTTAATTACTTAATGATAATGAGCTTTTTTCAATCGATTTTTTGAGCTTAAGCTGTGTTTCAGGTCTATGGCAATATTGATCATTCTATTATCGATATTTTCGAGTCGAGGGAATGAATACGATTTGTCACTGGGTACCATGGACGCATCTCCTTCACTCTTTTCATCGCTCCCTTTTCCTAGAATCTCAGTAGGCAACTACCTTTTCACCGTTGTAATTTACCCCATTTTCCTCAATAATCTACTTCTCGGAAAAATAGCCATGAAAATTTTCGTCGATTCTGGCTGGTGTCATATTTCCAATTTACGAGCGACTTTAGCTCTTTTTACCGTGTTCAAAAAAAGTATGTATGTTAACTGATATTTTTTGAAAACGAAACAAGTGCCTCTTCCACAGCTACTTGCAGTATACTTGAATTAAAATAATATATTTCATTATAATAATAATTAATCGACATATTAATGTTTTCACAAAATCAATTATTCTTATCAATTAATATTCATATTATCTTATTAATGTTTTATAATTTTTATTCCAATTAATGTTATAGTTTGAGCATAGGTTACTATTGCATGTATGAACATCTTAAATCTGTATGAAATTGCTGTGTACTCCTGTAACTGACAAATTCACTCTGTCCCATATGTTATTTAATGATATGTGCCTATGTATTAGTGAATAAGTCGTTGGAGCAACATAACAATAAATAAAAAACAAATATATTTTCATCAATTGTTAACCTATAAAAAAACTACATTTAATTATTTTTCTAGCCCATTTCGTCCCACTGCTGGGCAAAGGCCTCCCTTCCCTCCTTCTAAATCACTCTGTTTGTAGTTTAAGCCACCCAATCTCTATCGTAAGGGTCCAATTCATCGCATTAGGTATATTAAAAAAGTTTTTTTTTGTTCTCCTATTTAACAATGCCTCGTGGGCGCGTTCCGACGTCACATAGATAATTGACTATTAGTAGCCTGTTTTGAACAGGACCTTATTACGAGTATTCAGAGAAAAATTAAATCATGTTTATTTTGAAACAGGTGAATAAAGGTATACTTACCTAGTTTATGCAATATTCATCAGTTTATTTGATACATCTGTGTAAAATCTTATTCGTTGCTTTCAAATAAAGCGTCCATGAATCAACATTACCAGAGAAATGTATTTGAAGTCAATCAAATTGGAATGACTTCAAAAATATTATAGAATACATTGAACTGAGATTTTCTTTGTTCTGTGTTTAGTATTGTATGAGCGTCAATCATCCATTTTAAACTATAAGGCTACGTAGGCCGTCCCATATTGCTATTGCGATCACATTTAGGTTGTCAGAGAGGGAGATGACGTTATTTAACGTAGGGGGCGGTACCTCTCTCTCTCAATCTCAAAACTATCGCAATAACCTGTCATAGTACGGCCTTAGGAGTTTTAAAAGCAATATTAGTTCCTCAGGTGACTGTTAAAGTGGAACAGGTGTGTGTTGGAATCGCGTAACAAATGTTCTGGACCGTCTTTCCATCTCTTTCAACTGGCATTAAAAAAATACTTAATTTACGTTCTCCCATACCCTCTAACTGCAAGTATAAGTTTGTAATGACAAAAAGTTTGATATAATCGCAAAGTCGTAGTTTTTAATATTTTCCTTATATCGTGCATCGAAACCTTGCTAGACTGGTTAGATACAGGCGGCATATAACTGGTCCTCTTTCATTTTTATTTATTTACTTAAAAATACTAATGTGGTTTTCGGTGACTTCTAAACAAAGCTCAGAGCTTGTATCGCAGATACCAATACAATTTCACCGTCACTAATTTACACTGTTGTCTTTGGATTGTGATGAAATCTTTGCTTCTTGCCAAATTCCGTGATTCTACGTCAACGGGAAGTACCCTGTAGGTTATTATTTGAGTTCATAAATGGCCACGTCTTTTGATTACGTTGACTCAGAAGCTTAACTCTTGGTAAGGCAAGAGACCTCACTCCAACCATGACAACCACTAAGACTGAACCATGAATATATTAGTCCAAAAATCTAAGGTATACGCAGCAGGCTACAATTAGTATATCTCATTGTTTGCTTCATCGGTTTACTCCATCAATAACATTGTACATTGAGTTAGCGGGCTGTTAAAACCTAGTCTGTAACTTGACTGTTAGGAAATAACTGTTAGATAATTTTCTGACAACGGTCGGGAATGGTCAACTCCTACATGCTATGGTTATCAGAATCCGGAGTATATGTTATTTTTGAAATGCAATGATTGATCCTAATCTATTCTCAGCATTCGAATCATATTCGAATATTATCTTTCAAATCAAACTGCATTGTTCTTACATTGATCACAACTGTTTTTGAGGGCAGACGATCTACAGAATGAGGATTTCTGCCCTATAAAATAAAAGCCAGTGATATTTACAGGATAGATAAATAAAAAAGAGCATGTTTTTATGGATAGTATTTATAGACCTTGATGGATGCAATAGCCGAGTTATTGTTTCAACGCTATGGGTGGCTGGATCAATTCCTTTACTGAAGAATTATTTGTATACCCAAATCGAAGACAGTTATTCCAGTTTCCAAGATTATATGATGATGTAAAATTGGTGTTTCTATAAAGTAAACCCGTTAGGATTAAAGTCCCATTTAGTATAAGTGTGCATCTATATAATTCGATTTTTATAAGTGTAGTCTTATAAAAAAAAAGGCTAGAGAATACAAAAGCACTTTAAATTATTACAAATACACGTACAATGCCTTTTGTAGAAAAAAGCAAATAAAACACGAGTCTGGCTGATTCATGAATAAATTTTATTGCATTTTTTAAGTTTCTATTCGAAAATAACGAATACAGTCGATTTGAATGAGTGGGGTTAGTAACAAGATAATGACTAGAACGATGCAAATCTACATAATAAAAACACAACATTTCTGGTTTTGATTCCTTGAAAATCTTTTGTATCGTCCACTATATCCTACAGCTAAACTCGGCCGCAACCCAAAATTAATGGCCCAATCACGCTAAACCACAGTTTACCTCGTAAATAACGAGTACATGCTACACTACTTCCACTCGACCACGTTCCTTGTTCAGAGAGAATTACCAGCCATCAGATCTACTACATGAGAGAAGATGGAGACCACTCACATACAATAATGCCAATTCCTACTACCAGATACTTGGGAGTGTTTATGTACGACCCACATTATAAATCTAGAATATTTGTCTTTCTGTCTGTCTGTATGTATGTTTGTACGCGCATCACACAAAAACTACTACATGAAATATTATGCGGTTTTCACAATTGTATTCCTCCGGCTCTAACTCTAAATCTGCTGCATGTTTCATCTTAATAAGCCAACTAGAAGTCGAATTATCTTGGTTTACCTAGAAACCGTTGGGATTTGGTTAAAAATAACCATTAAAGGAAATTTCCAACCTAAATATTTCTGTACTAGAGTAGCACAGGTCAAATTTTTTTTCAGAATCTAGTATTAGAATTAAAAAAATATATACTTACTTAATAAAATAAAGTAAAAAAATAACACTGAAAAATCAGAGAACATTACCGTGACCAGGAATTGATGACACTAAAAAAATATATATCATGCCAAGAGTTTTTCTCTACAGACTAATACGACGACGTCATTACCTCAATGATGTCTGTTTCCAGTATAGCTGTCAGCTAGTTATTAATATTTACCTATATGAGGTAAATATTTACGAAATTGATTTAAAATCACAACCGGTTTTTGAATTGAGAATTCAAGGTTGAAATGCCAAGGCCCAAAGTGTTACAGGAATGTTATACCAATATGCATAAGTAACGTTGAATCCTTACTACTAATGAAACCTTAGATTTATCCATAAATACAATATCATTCGTTGCTTTATACATTATATAAGTAGCCGTTTACGATATACTTTAGCCGGGCATAAACTGAGCACTTAATCTGCCAGGGCTATGAGCCGCCCGGGTAGCGTTAATCCCAAAGAATTACCTTTTCCATGATTTTCGCAGTTTAGAGACTCAAAAGTTAATCGAATTCCAATATCATTAAATTCGTTTTAAGGTGACAACAGGTGCAACATAATTTAATGAATTGTTAAACGACATGGAGAGTCGAAGTATTTTTTTAAAGAATGAAAGACTGACGTCGTAATAAGGTATCTGGAATCAGGAGGCAAAAGGGGAAAATAATTATATTTGTCAACGGTAGACTCAAAGTTCAAATAATTTCAGCTCCATTTACTCCTAACAGCTGCCAAATTCCGTGAATGGGCTCGACATTAGTTCGTGCTAAACCCATTAGTCAAACGGAATTTAGTCAATTCACTAGGACTATCGTATGTCAGAAACAATGACACGGGCGCTGATAAAAGTGATTTACGTTTGCGACTGTTTTGAAATTATATATAGAAAGACTATGCAAATTTTATGAATTGAATTGGTGTCTGAGCCAATTAGAATGTTATACTAAAATGTTAAAAAATACCAACAATACACATACAAAGCAGTACTGTGATGGCATAGTACGTACATTGTAGTAAGTATTTAATGAAAACCCGCTATTTGGAACTATGCAACTACGTTTTGATTTTCCAAAAGTATAACATTAATTATGACTTTGACTTAATTCCGAAATTTGTGTTTTTATACTTTGCCCCTCACTAGAATTTACCTACTCCTGTACGCTTTTTAAAACTTAAATTCTCACATACACAAACGCCCAGACCCGGAACCACTATCGGTAGGTCATATAAACGTGGCGCAAAAACCGATCGCTCAACCGCTACGCCAAACATGTCGTCGATTTTAATTATCACCCTCCTAAATTTCTCCCAGCAATCTCGGGGTCCGCTTCCAGTCTTTCCTAATGTGGTGGATTATCCTAATAACCTACGAATCGTTGGCATCTGTGATTGTACTCACGCACGAAAATTTCAGGCCTAAATGTAAACTGTCCTCCATATTAGTTTGTGTATTATTGTTGACTTAGCAATAAAGTCATTGACGTATGACGTACACTGTACACAAAAATGCCTTCTTTACGTAATACCTAACTGCGATCAGCAAAAAACATTTCATTACATTCTAATTAAGTTCATGCATATAACATACCATCACGCCTGTATTCCCTGACGGGTTAGGCAGAGATGCTAATGTAGGTACAACCACAGTTTTTAATGTCCTATTTGATATGAGGCGAACCTTTTGCCATTAACTGACCACAAATTCAAACTCCGAACTGCTACTGAAAATTTGGACTAGACCTGTAGCTTTTCTCCAAACTGAGCTGAAAATGTCTCAGGAAGATCCAAAACTATACAACCAATACCACGGTAGATAATGATATATATGATATCTTTATCGTGACTAGACTAATAAGGCAATATAAAATAATGATTATAAAAAGGAGGAAAAGTTTAACATGAATAATGGATCATCATGTATGTAGCTCTAAGCTTCAGTCACTAGTATCTGCTGGAAAGTAAAAATACTTGTCTTAGTACTATGATTTTAGTTACTCATTTGACTTTTATAGTAATATAAATATATGTAGTAGAAGTACACGCGACGCATGTATCGTGTGTTCACTAATAGTAGATATTTTCTGAAAATTTCGTTCTGAAAAAAGCCCGTACATTTTTTGATCTTCGAACACTTTATCACATAGTAAACATTATAATTATTCAGTGGCCTCGCCGTTATGGCGGTTGAGAGGTTTGTATTTAGGCATAAAAGTAATATATAATACTTAAAACGCAGTTAACGTCGTAATTTAAATGATGAATATCTCGATAACCAACATTTATAATTTCTGTTATAACGCGTTTATAGGCGCAAACTTGTAATTTTTTAGCCGGTCACCATATTTAGTCGCTTCGGCCAGACATTAAGAATAATGAAACTATGAGCTTAAAATGTTGATGATAAGAATCACAATGAACCTACAATAATTGTTTAATATCATTGCTATCCAGTTATCAAGACTTAAGTTCATATTAAAAAAACCTCTTGCACTAAATAAGACGCGTGGTGGGGGATTTCATAAATATTCAATTTAATTAAACGGATATAAAGTACATCCACACTTGAAACAAAATATCCATGGAGCACCTCGGGTGGGAATCGAACTCGCGATATATAAGTGACAGTCTCAACTCCTACGCCAAACTTGCAGTCGCGCGGCTATAATAACTATGCTCATCAATCCATACGCAACTTGCCTCTGTCAGTCTATAGATGGGTCACCATTATTTACACGTCGATCGAGACCCACAAACAATATAGCCACAAACACCTATGCCAATATAGTGGCTGTCAGAACCCGATAAGACTGACAACAAGTTAATCGTTAATATAATATCGATATTGCTCAAAAAAATGCTCATAATATTATTTAAATATTTTCAAATGACAGTCACTTCATGTAATTGATATTCAACTACAATTAGTTACACGTACTGAAAGTCAGACATAACGTAGTTGGAAAAGGGCTTATTCATAACACATAACATACCATCTGTATTCCTCGAAGGGTTAGGCAGAGGCGTACTAATGTACACCCACAGTTCCCCGGTATGTTTAGGTCCCATGTAATAGGGGCAAGCCTATTGCCATTAACCGGTCACAAATTCCTAACTCCGAGCTGCTACGGGGAATTTCATAGAAAAACTCAATAACACTGCTCGACCTGGGAATCGAACCCAGGACCTCTATCGTAGCAGTGCGCTGAGGACCATTTGGCTAATGAGGCAGTATGCTAATTCATAGTTTAATCAATACATAATTACCAACTATACTTCATTTATAAGTTGTAAATAGTTTTGTCAACTTAATTTGTAGAAATTAAATGGAAAAGTACTTGGTGTCTTCTTTGAGAATAAATATCTTTAAACCCAAAAGTAGAAAGAACGTTTTGAAGCGAGACCTTTCTGTTATAAATTAATAGTCAGTGTCATTTTCAGACTATCACTGTCAGCGTCGACCAAATATTCGCAAAGCTTTTCTAATAAATTAAAATTTGTCGTTTTAGCGATACCGCAGTGGAATTAGCGAGACCAGTATATCCAGACCAGAGTATTCTAACGTCGGCAATGATATAGAATTCTAACTCGCAACCGCGTTGAGGGTTTAAAAACACAATTTGTATTTTATAGTTATCTTACTACCTATTATCGTATCAGCCAAGTAATCTATTACCATCTTTTTCACAGTTTGTTAGATAGCAGCTGTTCACACACATTCATACTCTGAGTTTTCGCCACTCGTGTTTCGAATAATTTATACATCTAATGCCATGCTCAATTGATCAAATTTAATGACAAAAACATGATTGTTAGGTGAAACGTTAGTGGAAATCAATACGTACAAACCTAAGGCCTCGTCGAAGATTTATTGCTCGTAAAAAAGACTACTACCTCTCTCATTTTTCTTTGTGACGGGAATTAATGTCACCGGTGCGAAATATCTGGCTTTGCGGTTAGCCTGCCCGACGTAATGACATGGGCATCTAATTTAATTGAACCATTTAAAACTCCACTGAACAAACCTACCAACTAGTTATATGTAGATATTCTCGATTTAGCAAAAGCTCAAAATTCCCTATTCCAAAAAACTCACGTAAATTCGATGTCTACATGTATCCTTTTATTTTTCTTAATATATATCTAATACCTTACTACTGTTGATTGTAAAAATCTTTTTCCTGTTCTAATTCTTTAATTCTAAATCTCCTATCCTTATCATATACATCAAATAGAAATAATAAGAAAACACTGCAAATATGATAATAATCTTAGACAAGCGCGGTCCCTTTTAGTTAATTAACTTAACATTCTCGGCCAATTTGCCTAAAATATTAAAGTCTATTTTTATTTGTTTACGTAGACATAATCATTACGTAATATATATCCCCAAAAAAATAGTTTACAGAGCTGTTAGAGCCAGTCATATCCAGAATTTACCATTACCGATAAATACCCGCAATTTATTAACGCCCAAGTTTATTGGACGAATTATTTGACTAATAAAAGTTTAACTATCTTAATATCGATTTTCGATGAGACTTTGAAATATTCGAATTCTAAGCATGACTTTGGTGTACTTTGTCTCTGTTGATTGTATGCTGTAAAGACGTGATACATTGTGCAGACTCGCGAGCAATATATATTACCAGGTATACGATACAACGTTTCAGTTACATAAGCAGTTTTAAATGTCCTGACATTCCTTTACAGCACCGTCAGTCTGTTTATAAAGAATTGACTGACTTGGGGCGGGCGGGTGAAATGACATCACTTTGTCTTCTCTCGCCCAATAATATATTACGAGTGTTCACCGCTGCCGTAGAAAAACACATTGAAGACACACATCTCGCATTAGGTGATCTTTTGAGAGACATCTCTAAATAAAAACTCAAAATCAGTTCACAATACGTGAAAATATAACAATTTAGTTATATTTTCATGTATCGTGAACTGATTTTCAGGAATTTTCCCAATTTTGAGGACATTTATTTAATTAGACTTAATATCCCAATATACATGGGCGTAGCTATAGGAGGGGCTCTCTTTGGATACATCCTCATGGATTCTTTGTTACATGGGAAGGCGACCGGGACCCGTAACTAACATTCGCCACGACCACAACGAACTTAGGTCCTTTATTAAGAAAGTTTCAAAAAGCAAGAAAAAGTGCAGCTAACACTTGCGCCGCTCTGGGATAAACTTATTTGCTCACCCTAGACAATTAGGCAGTGTTGAATTACTTATGATCTCTCATTAAATTATTGTGTATACCTAGTTAAGGAGGACAGCTACTCCGTCTAGGAGAGCTAAATTAGAGATTTTCTCTAGAGGGGAGGAGAGGCTACGCCAACGGTGAGATATTGACACGATCTCTTCTTTAGGATTACGCAAAGACATAGCCCCACGCTAGGATTTTCTTTCATATATCGTGGATGCGTTTCACAAACACGGTGTTAAGCGGCGGTAGCCTAATGGCTAGGGCGTCTTGCGATCATGTGGTTGCCGGTTTAAAACTCACCCATTGCACTACCGACGTGAACCCACTTGTAACACAACCATTTAACCTTAGCACGAGGGGTTAACAAGAATACTAATAATGTGCGACCAACATTGTTAGTAAGCTGTATAAAAAAACACAAATTCTCTCACTTACAAAAACGCCCATATCAACGACTACCTATAGATTGTAAGTACAAATATTTGCGCCGTGTGGGGATCAAACCCACACACGTGTTGCAGAATCCGATCGCTGAGCCGCTATGCCAAACGTGTCGTCAAAGTTTTCCAACGATCATCATCATCATCATCATCATCATCATCAACCTATAATTGTCCACTGCTGGACGTAGGCCTCCCCCAATGTGCGCCAACGATCGTAGTTAGTTATTTGCAGTCGCCGTGTCTATTGTCATTATTATGCCAGTCATAAATCAAATGAAATCGGGATCCAAGTTGTGTATAAAAATGTTCTCAATCTCCGCTCTTCAATATTATTCTGGAGATCACGCCATTTATGTATTGAGATATAACGACTCTAGAATTATTTTTGAATAGGTATACAATATAGCAAGCACCTGGGCAATAAAACTATCATTAGGTACACGTACCTACAGCGAGTTGTATTTATAATTAACCCTAGTTCGCCATAACTTCTGCCTCTGGTATGAATCACTCGCTTGAAGTATCCCACTAAGTGGTAAACCGTTTCAGTAGCAATGGGTTATAGCAATTCCCACACTTGACGCTTTTCACCTTTTTTTAGCACGTGGACTATAAGTTCATCACTTTGCAGTTGGCCTAATACCTTCTTACCCATCTCACGCTCGACTCCAGATAAGAACCTTTTCGCTATCAGTATAATTTTACAGAGAATACTCTGTAAAACGTTGTTGGGTAAAAACTATGATAAAAACGCTAACGCGCTCAGGTATTTAATTTACTAAATAATTATTAATCTCTTGATTTATACTATATTCTTGATCCTTACATATTATAAAACAACCCAATAACGGCAGTTTTCGAAAATTTTATTTTTTATTTAATTTCTTTATTCGGACAACAATAATCCGTGGTGTTATGTTACTAACACCACGGATTATTTTTTACTAGTGTTAGTAATAGTCTAAAAGAAATTCGCTGCACTCTGCGCGAACAATGAATAAGCACGAACGTTACTCGTACATTATCCGTACAAAGTGACTCAAAAAGGGAGCATAAATACTCCCCGCCACTGTTTGCAGGATACTGTTGTTACTGTCCCTGGTTCTGCGTAGCAATGAGGCTACTTTCTTTCGAATGATTGCACGAAAACCGTCTGTTCGGTTTTGTGCAAACATTTCAGAAGCATTGCAGAACCGGGACAGCCCCAAAAGCATCCTGAAAATATTATTATATTGAATGCGTAGGATATCCAACTATCTTTTGGTGTAGCTGACCCATAGACTTCCCGTGTACATACCCTGGAAATATGCCTTCAAAAGAGTTATTTTGACCTGATCAGTACAACGGGAGAATCTACGTGCCAACATATTTCCTCGGACCGCCAATGCCCTACGTTCCCTCTCAATATCATCATTATCTTTAAGGTAGAAGTAGTTTCTCGTTTTATGTTCAAGCCATTTAGGGTAAGATTGGGTGAATAATCTGGACATTTGCCTTAAAGATCATGTACTCACATTTTTTTACATTATATATGAGCCCATTTGCAGCAGCATAGGCTTCGCAAACATGTAGCATCTCTCTAATCGACCCCGCCTTCGGGCCCAGCAGCACCATATCGTCCGCGTAGCTGATGCTGTTAATATTAACACCACCAACCCGACAGCCGACCTGCATGCTGCTGAGCTCGACTATAAGGTCATTTATGTACAGGTTGAAGAGCGTGGGAGATGTCAACCCCCCCTGTCTAACCCCGCACTCCAACCTATACGTATCAGAGAGAATGTTACACCACTTTACACTATTTGTCTGATTCGCATACCAATACTGCAAGATTTTTGTCCCGCCGGTACATTCCTATCCTCCAGTTCCTTCCAGAGCATATCGTAGGACACAAGGTCAAATGCTCTGGACAGACCCAGGAAGCAGGCATATACGGCGTTTTACGATCTGTGTAATATTGAACCGTATTCTTGAGGCTCAGGATTGTACTTTCTGTTGAAAGTTTAGGTTAGAACCCGAATGAGCATCGTGCAAGCACACAGTTTGTTTTAGGCACGGCAGGCACTTGTTTTAATGAACGGACTGATTCGTGTATCACATCATGCTAAGACTGAGGAACGGGGCAATGCGCGTGAAACCGTCGGCGGGTCGCTAGTTATCTATATTTTTGACTACCTCACTACTGATCTCTATCACGTGTGTGGACATTAGCGCGATTGCTATGTTAGAGGTTTGGGTTCGATTTTCAGGTCGAGCAAAGTATTATTGGGGTTTTCTTTGAAATGCTCTGTAGCAGCTCAAGGTTCGGAATGTGTGCCCGGTTACTGGCAATAGGCTCGCCACCTATTTACATGAGATCTAAACATACCAGCGATCTGTGGGTGTAAATTAGTACGCCCTGGATGCCTGGACGCCTGTCCCTCTGGGGAATAAATGCGTGATGATTCAAAGTTATATTTTTAAATAGATGAACTTTTTATTATAGAGAGACAAGGATTAGTGCTTATGAAAGTATCCACGATTCAAGAGAAAACCTTCGAGTGGGTGACGTTATTAACTTTGATTTAGAAAATTTTAAATTAACTAAGACATTGTTATTTCCCAAATTTACAAGATTACAAAAACATTGCTATTAACGTCAGATATTTTATCTTTAGATGTAAGTCGTTTGTAGATAAAAACCCGCCAAGTATATATGGAATCCCGCATCAAATTGGGTTCCACTTTACAACGGTTTATAGTATTTATGCAACTATACCGACTTTTTAAGATTTATCTAATATTGAAAGTATTATAAGAAAAAGTAGTTTTTTTTCATTATATTTTTATTTGATTTTATTCCAAATTTGACTAAGTAAGCGTAGATTTACGCTAAGATTGGTCTGAATGTCATCATTAATATCTGAAAAAAATATTTATTAATCATTTGGTCAGATCAGAATCCATTCAATCCTCGGATCAGAGTTCAATAATGAACTCGACAACCTATAAGTCAATGTAAAGTTTCGTTATTTTACTACGGAACCCAAAACACAATCTGTACACAACTTTATTTTTACACAAGTATCAATGGCGATCAGAGTAGGTAAAGGCTGGTGAACTCAGATAAATAATTTTATCTCTATCTCTTGTTTCAGATATTGCCGTTGATGAAAACATAAAAATGCGTATCTACATCTGAAGAGAACCGTCATGACGAGTAAATTTTTGTAATACATATCACTAATCAAGTGTAAACAATGGAGAATTCAACTCGCACCAAGGATTACCGGAATGATCCAAAATACCAGTGGTTCTTAGGATTAAGAAGAAAATGCTATATAGAAAACATCACTCACAGCAGCATCCTTAATGAACAATATAACGGTAAGTAGCTTCCAATATTGCGTATAATAATACATTTTGTGTTTCGATCTTTACTTCATACGTGTATCTCGTAAGAGCCGAGAATGGAGTCCAACTGGCTGTTGACCTACCTTACGTCGGAGTTTGTCCTGAAGCACCATAGTGAATGATTCAACTTTTGCGCGTGAGACAAGGTTCCCGCTTTGCTGCTGTGGCTCTGGTAGTGTGTAGTCCTCATATGGATCAGCAATTCCTTTGGTGTTCCAGATGCCAACGGCGATGACTACTTGCCATCAGTTTCATCGGCTTGCTTTTCAACTAAATCAATAAAGTAGGATATAATATATTTAGCAAGCTATTTATAGAGAGTCAACGTTTCCAAAGTAATGAAATAGGCCATTTTGAAATATTTTGTTTATAATGAGGCTTATCATTCGGCAGCGGCAGGCAGTGTCTACACAAATTTATGCACAAACATGCCCCAAAAGAACTTTTACAGATTATTCTAGAGAACCACACTTTTCTACTCTATTTTTATGTTTCGTCATAAAAAGTTATTTTACTTGTAATGTATAAGTACATAGTCAACTAAGATGTAGATGTTTTATTTAAATAGATATAATACTTATGTAATAGTGTCGTCAAATACCATATCGTATCCCGTATACCGTACCGTATCACGTTTTATGGTAAAATTTGGTACTACGAAAAGATACGATTTATAAATAATATTATATTATTTGCTAGCTATGTATGTAGGTATATAGCTATAATCTATCTCTGTGCCACATTTTATCCAGATCCATTCAGCCATTCTGCCGTACAAGAGAAACAACCATCCATACATCCTTACAAACTGGTAGGATTACTGTTATTGGATCTTCTAAAGACACTTTGAGAAGTCAATGTAGACTTGTCTTTTTAACGATCAAGTCAGATTTCCTGAATGACCGCTCACCGGCGCAAGTCGGTCTGACCAACTGACATAATCGGACCAAGACAACTGTCATTCTGACATGAATTTTGTCCAATCGAGATAAAGTTTAATTTATTTGGTAAGAATAAGAACAATCTGTCCCGATATATTTGAAATTGGCTGTACATTGTACTCCTTTTGTTAAAATAAATTAATATCTTATGTTAACAGAGGATGACCTGTGGTGCCCGCGCACATTTGACGGGTTTTCCTGTTGGGATGACACACCGGCTGGCGCCACTGCCTTTCAGCCGTGCCCTCGGTTCGTCATCGGCTTTGACCACAGACGATTCGCATACAAGAAGTAAGTGTGATTTCCGGTTCGAAACCCACCCATTGCACTACCGACGTGAAACCACTCGTAACACAAGCATTTAGCTTAACGCGAGGTTAACAAGAAAACTAGTAATGTACACGACACGCATCACACACATCACTAGTATCTATGCTATAAAAAAGTTAATATATATATTGCTGTAAAAAGATCTGTATGGACAATCCATAAAGTCAAGTTGCTTTATTAGTCCAGTGGTCGTAACCGCGACTGCTACCGTGCTACGCTATAAGTTCTGGGTTCGGTTTGAAAGTCGAGCAGTGTTATCGAATAAGTAGCTCAGAATGTGGATTTGTGGTTAAGGGCAATAAACTCAGCCCATTACATAGGACTGACATGTAGCTACTTACCCTTTAAAAATTACGGGAGAAGTATGTTAGCATACCTAAATAGCTAAACCTTATTGAGAAAGATGTTTTTTTAGCGAACTTCGATAAAAATTATAATTAAAAATAGCCTCTTCTTAGTCCATCCCATGCAATAAAGGTGTATAGTGTAGGTTCCACGTTCGACATCGAAAGTCGCCATATAAAGTGCTCAGTGCACGGGAACGACGGTAAATACAATTAGGGAGTACACAACGTAACTAAATCAATTTCCTGTACCCAAGACTTACTTATTAGGTGCATACTCCAATAAATACATTATTTAGTCTAGTCTACACTTTGGTCTACACGAGGTCATGTGTGGGTGACATGACATTAATGACATTTCTTCGCTGATACTCCAATTACGTTAACCGCTTTCTTGGCGGAAAGTTTAAATATTATTTTTTTTATTTTAGAATGCTAGGTCGTTTTTATTTTAATTGATTTTTGTTTCCCGCTAATACATAAACACTCTATCTATGCCATCTACAGTGGTCGTGAAACAACTGCTAGGTTTGCATAACAATAACAAGACGTCAAGTCGGCTCTGCTATTTTATGGAGTTGTCTTTGTACCTACTCTTTGTTCCGTGCGGGGATCGAATCCAAAACACGTAGCGTTGAAGCCGATCGGTCAGCCGCTGCGCCAGACGTGCCTTCAAAACGTGTTTGCACTTGTACAGTATATTATGTGAAACATAAACATGCAGATAGTAGTAATATTAGGAATCTACTGTGAACAAAAACTGAGCGACGACGTCATAGTTTTGATATACTCTCGATTCAAACCATCAAAAGAAGCAAAATAATCGCCTGAAGCATCTTAGTGTTTGTTTAAAAATCAGATTTATTGGTGGGTCGAGTGGTTCAATGTATTTGTTTGCCGTGCCTGGCTTCCATCCCACCGGCAGCCATTACTGCCACAATAAGTACCTACTTACAGAGCGCCGATGATATTCAATGGCATTTAAAAATACCTCCTTTAAAGCGACATACGCGGCCCGTTTCATGTAAACATTTAGGTACTCATAAAATTTATTTAAGTACACTTTAATTGCGTTTACTGAAGCTTTTTGTAGCTGAAAGATGTACCGAAAACAGACAATACAAATAGTAACACCGGGAAAGTAAAACACATAAGGAACAATACACAAAGTGGGATAAATAAATAAATGTGATTTTATATCGCGCTGCAAAATGATCCTTAGAAGCGAGATGTAAAATACGCTGATACAGATAATAGAAGAATTAATTTTCTGGTTTGATTATTTAATTAACACTTTGATTTGATTGTTACATTTGAACGGTTAGGTAAACTGAAAGCTGACACCTTCGTATTTTTCTTTATACCCTTTTTCTACCAATTCACACCAATGTCACATATTCCCTGAAATGTAAGATTAATTTTATGTGTAAGTATTTCTATCAAATAAGTGGGTCGTATATAGCGTTATTTGATGTTGGCGTTACTTATGTATATTACGATATAAAGATAAATTGCGTTATTAGTCTTGTTGTCAGTGCTAAGGTTCTAAGTTCGATTCCAGGGCCGAACAAAGGGTTGTAGGGTATTCCTATGACATTCTCGGTAGCAGCTCGGAATTTGCATTTGTGCCTGTCTAATGGAATTCTATTCTTTTTAAGTGGTTAGTAGTTACTACGTAAACATATTAAATACGACCCTAGCATTATTAATTTCATTTTCCCCGTGTAGATTAAAATACCTCACTGCCTTTCAGATAGGACCTCTGGGTCTGACTGGCTGGTGGTCACCAGACCACCCTTACGTCGGAGTCTGTCATAAAGCACCTTGGTGTGTGTTTCGACTTTTGCGCTTAAGTGCCAGCTCTCCCTCGTTTGCAGCGACATTCTACAGTCCGTTGGGGTCCAACTCATCAGCAACTCCTCTAGACGTGTACACGACCGTCCATGACTACCATCACATGGCTCGTCAGATGTTTTGCCGACTAAATCCATAAAAAAAAGAATAAGCCGATTGTGAAACAGAAACAATACTACGCCGATTCTAAATCAAAAACGATTCTTATATTCCAAGAGACAGTAAGGCTGATTCTTAATAAAAATACACAGCCTGTAAGTATTAATATCTTGCCAAACTTGTAACTCACACACTTTTATTTTATTCATTGAATCATTGGATTAGTTGATCGCCGTAGAAACATAAACTTTGGCAATCTTACGAGAAACCAAATTTATTTGTCAATGCGACCGTAACTTCGCAATTAAACTTCCAAACCGATTCTCTAGATGATATTTATCACCGTGCAATATTATTTAACTAATAGTAGGTACCTATAGATTACTTGCTTCGACTCAGTTTACAGCGTCAATATATATCAGATATTTCCGAAAAGGACATATAGGCATTCCATCACATATATCTATTAATGAAATTTAAAATTCACGATTGTCATACCTAAATTACCGATAGTTCCCCAAATACTAAAAAAAATATATAAAATAGTAGTAATTAGTGCCGTTTAAGTTTCCTTATTTACTGGTAAAGTGAAAAGGTTTATATAAATAGCGCCGTATCTTGATACCTCACAATACTTTCACGAGTTAGATAGGTTTTTCTTAATATACCTACTTACTATTTATTTGCTACCGCTGTTGGTAGAAAAAATACAAAGCGTAAAGATTCGCCGTTAGTCCGAATACTGAATATCACTGTCAAGGTAAGCGGCATTTTGCAGCTTCCTGTAACTGTCCACAGGTGAATATAACAATACCCATTGCGGTAACAGATTTTGTTTGAACAGACTTTAGAATCGAACTCAAGACTTCTTTCTCGGCAGTCGCGTTTACGACCACTAGTCTATCCATACTCTGGCATTAATAACGTAATACCACTTATATTCCACTCACACTTTCCATGACTTACAACCCCCCAGAAGTACCCCGTAAAAACTTCTGTAATTATGAATGGAGAAATGTTATCTCGGTACTACCATTAAAACATAAATCGTCTCTCGGTGACTTACGCCATCGCAAACAATTTATTTCAAAAGTAGATTCCTTTCGAAAGTAAAGCCAACAGATTGAAAACTTTAGGTTCTGCAATAAATTCATCTGTTAAAGGAATGTTTAATCAAAATGTTGGAACATTAATGTATTACTAAGTACCTAGCTACATATATAATTGTTGTTCACATATGGCATTAAAACACTTTGAGAATACATACAATACCTAATGAAAGAGACAATAACTTGTTTTAACATAACGAGCCGAGGGCTCGTTATGTAAAAAAAAGCGGGCGGATCGCCTTATGGTACGCAATTACCGCCGTCTCTCGACACCCGCAACACGAGAGCAGTCTCAAGTGCGTTGCCAGCCTTTTAAAGGCGTTTAGGCCTCCGGTATCCTCACTCACTCGGCGGAACGCAACATAAGCTTTGTTTCACGCCGTGTTTCCGTGGGGCCGTGGTATCATTCCAGTCGAGTAATTATACTACATCAATATAAATCAATTGCCATATATATGCAACGGGAACAGCACTCGAAAACGACTGGACTATTTTGGCTGTAGGTAATTTTTGTTGTGTTCCTAATTGCTAGGACAAAGTTTGTATGAAAGTTTTTTTTTGCAAATCCACTGTCTATGTTGAGGAAATTTATGCAGACGTAGCTTAGTAATAATATATATATTAAACATACAGTTACATAAATATTTTTCAGTTATACAATACTATCTTAGAATCATTCATTAATAAAATTCATTTGGGTACGGTAATAAAAACCTCATGAAGATGACGAGTCCTTAATCAAAAACGCAATTATTAATCCTCATTGTCTTCTAAAAGTGCGGAAAATCTTCTAGTTTATCCGTCAGGGAGGCGGCGAGGGATTCGGTGAACTCCTACTGACCAAAGACATTATAGAAGATGTTTATTTGTAGCTGTGGCCTATTTCTAGGGCAAATGCTTCTATTATGAAAAAGAACAAATTCCCTGAAACATTAGCGAGTATATTGTCAGGATTATTTTCTTTTTTTAAGTAACCTGTATTTGCCTCTTACAAGTTATTATTATGCACTAATTTTGCCCAAACTGTGCCAATAAAATTATTTCTTTTCTATCTTTACCAATGACTGTGGGTGTACGGTTCGGTATACAAACGCCATAACATCCAAAAAATTAGATTTATTCAACTTAGCGAATGTTTGAGGTGTGAACTCTGATATACAATAAACTACTGCGAAAATTAGCCATCAGCATTGTCATAGGGCGGGAGCGATACTCATTACGCTAATGAGCATTTATTAAAACACGATAAAGTTTTAATAAGTTATAATTAAATATATACTAATATTATGAATGCGAAAGTAACTTTGTGTGTCTGTCTGCTGCCGGTTTCGTTTTTCACGCCTAAATCACTCAACAAATTTTGATGGTTTTAGTATAGAGAAAGATTGAACCTTGGATAAATGGTAGTTTATTTCTTGAAAAACCCCTGCGATGTCATGGGATGCGAATGGAACCCCGAGGATCAGCTAGTTACCTACTAGTTTATTATAACAGTTAAAATATATAAATAAAGAAACAACTTAAAACTCCAAAAGGTTCAAAAATCGAAGGGCATTCCTTGATTAAGGGAGAAGGACTAACAGTGGGTAACATCCCACTGTTGATGGTTGGCGCTCTATGATAGAAGCCTAAGTTCAGCAGTGGACGGCAATAGGCTGATGATGACCATGAATAACAAACACAAATTATAACGTAAGACGCAGTTATATCTGATAAATTGAGGTTTTGTCGTTCCTGTGTTTGTATTTTCTTAGCCAAAGATAAATGCCGATACTCCTGAAAACGTGACTGACATAACTTTTATTTGTTCCAATCATAAACACGGTACAGATAATTCAGATCTAAGAAACTGTACAGCATACTTATATATATTTGATGCAAACAACATTGATTTGTTTAGAAAATAGTTCCGGTTACTAAATGTAACCGTTCTTTTATCGTGGCGTTGCAAAATATGAAATGATTATTTACCGATAATTACTAAGAATGTTAGTTATATCTAAAAAAATCTTGACCAATAGCTAAGTCCGCTAATGTACCGTTGCCTCACACATGACAGATTTACGTTCCCTGTTCACTCACACTCACATTTTTATCATCGTAGGACGGTATATAAAAGATATTTTCTCCCAGCCTTTAAAATTAATAGATAACATTGAAGTTCATTCTCTTGCTTTCTCGACTATTTCATAGGCAAGTACTAGTACCTAGGTATATCGATAACTTTATAAATAAATAATAATTATGCATTTATGGTCATAAAGGTCGCTCCTAAGTAAGTTATATTTTCATCTTGACGTACATACTTTAAAAATTGTAGGATAGGATCCGTCCGCAGACCACAGGTCACGCAGGCTGATACCCAGGCTCTAGAACAAAGGCTCAGAAACTTTGTAATTGTTTTAGATGCACGGAAAATGGAACGTGGTATGTGAACCCAACAATGAATAAGCCGTGGACAAACTACACCACGTGCGTGGACATCGAGGATTTAGATGTGAGTATAGTTAACTCATGTTTTTTATTGCATCGTAACCCCGTGAGGTCTTGGCAGGCCCCGCATTCGCCATATTCTTTCCGAAAGCTATGACTACTACAACTACATTGGCAAGATACGCAAATGTGTGCGTTAACAATATAAAATAAGTATGTATACCTTTCTATACGTACGTGTATATAAGTAGGTTCAAGTATGCTTGCGATGAATATGTAAGTATACTGGCTACAACTATTATGTACCTATGTACAAAAAGGTTTTACCTGTTTTTTAAGTCTGATCTGTATTTCGGATATAAAAGTACTCTATGAAAGACAGATATCAGTCCCAAGGGAACTGTCTAGTACTGGGCACGTCTCTCTCCCTCTCTCTCTCTCTCTGTCAGCTTAGTAGGCATTGATTATACGTATGTAGTAGTAATTACGTTTCAAATCTACTATACCGTCAGTGTACCATATTCAACCGACTAGTTTATTTTTTATTACAAAGCTACCACCGCAAACTTAGGCATATGTGTATACACTTATTCACAGTGTTTGTATGTTTGAATAAAAATATTATGTATACATTCTGACATTTTAGTTGTGTATCGGTAGCATGTGACGAGTGGGGAGAGGAGAGTCTTCGCGGGGCCGCGGCCGATACGTGCCCGGCTCGCCATCCATCACGCCTGGTAACATTGTTTACTGTTGCCGACACCCTGTATACACGACGGTTATGATTCATGCGTAGAATGTCTCAGTTTGCTCGGTTATTTTTTAAAAATACGCTTCTTAGAGGCACTAATGGTGAAGATGATATTTAATATCAGAACATCGTGGTGTTTTATGCTAGTAATTCTTGATATTAACTTGCTGCTTGCTGGTGCTTCAAACTTGTTCGGGTCGGTAAACTGTAAGCATATCCATACTTACAGTTTGGCAGTATTTTTGATCAACAAAAGCGAGCTGAAATAACTAGGTACTACATATGTATCGGCTTTCATTCAGCTCATGCCATCGAGAAATTAAATAAACAGAATCGTTGGAAGGAGATTTAAGTTTGGTCTTTTTAAGGGATGTCGTTTTAACCGAGCTGTTATTGGAATATATCCGCCGTTATCGCTCGTTCTTGACATCTATCGACACCTCGTTTGTCAAATCCTTCCATTAATAAGACTTCTGAAAAATGTTCATTGCGGCTTCCTTATGAGATAACTATACAAGGAAAAGTAGCTTAGTCGGCTGGATCAAAAGCTGTTTCTGTTTTATGAGGTCCTGATATTAAATTCCAGTTTCGTTTC
Source organism: Acronicta leporina (assembly GCA_947256265.1). Taxonomy (NCBI): domain Eukaryota; kingdom Metazoa; phylum Arthropoda; class Insecta; order Lepidoptera; family Noctuidae; genus Acronicta; species Acronicta leporina. The sequence goes on from OX366510.1 coordinate 13,755,802, forward strand.
CACATTAGTTTCATTATTAGACACTAGGAATAGAAATTTCCATACAACAATATTTCAAATACAGCACGTCACACGATATATTAGCAACAGACAAACATTTCCAAACAGGATTGGTATCGGTTTAAAATCCCTACATACGTGTATATCTACCAATCCAGTTTGGGAATTTCACACCGACAATAATCTCTCTTATTAAATTAGTTCAACTATGTTCCCACTTCAGCATATAATTATACAAAACTTATAATGGTAAGTTTGGGGTAACAGTTGACTGATCGGTTTCTGCGCCACAGGTTGTGGGTTCGATCCCCACGCCGACAAATATTTATATGACTTACACGTAGTTGTTCTGTACTCTTGTTGTTTGTGTATGAGAAAATTTGTTTGTAAAAGTCGGAAAACGCCTAGAATGGGCAACGTATTAAACAAAAATTAAACTAAAAACTATTGAGACAACCGCTTAATTAATGGCCAAAATTCTTCTTCTATGGATCTTATGTCAAATTTCAATCTATAGTAGGAAAACAATCCAGAGACCGGTTATTAACTTGTGTATTTTGTGTTCAAGGGATTTTAGAATAAACTGATTTACATCCTTTACACCTCGTCCAGATGAAAAACAGCCTGAAGCACTTATTGCTCTAAGGACCTATTTGGCACAAGGCACACAATAGAATAATATAATAATAGAATAATGGAATAAACTAAAATACATACCTAATTAATTTATTTGATAGGTGTGAATTGTTTTAACTTTTCCAAATACATTATTTTCTTATCTCTATCTAATCTTGTTTTCACCGATTGTGGACCGATTTCGTCATTTGTTTTTTTTTGTAGAATATATTTCCGACGTAGTTCCTTATAGGGAGGTAGGTAATTTTGTGTTATTTATGAGCTAATGAAGGTAATTTTGTTTCAGTTTCGGAACATCGTGAACAACATTTATGTAGTTGGATACTCCCTGTCGATGGCCGCCCTGCTGATCTCCATTGCGATCTTTCTCTATTTTCGGTAAAACCCTACCGGATGCATGTAAATTCTTCCATTCATATTATTCAAATAAGCGTAGCAATCATCAGTTCATTGATATTCTTAATATAATTCGAAAGTATCCGGGAAAAGTCGATCGAGGCAAAGAATTGTTTATGTTATAGATAAATACACACATTTCCACTTTGATTTTAACAAGCTGTTGCTGCCGGCAGACTAAAATATTTGCCTTATCTCATCCTAGCTTTTTTCAACTATTTCTGAGCCGGCTTCATATCATTATTTTACATTTACCGACGCCGCTCATGTACCGATATCCTATGGATAACTGGTTACCAAGATTTCTGGGCTTAAATTACCACGAATGATTATCATATTATTATTATATACCTACATTATCTTAGGTGTTCTCATGACAACCGTAACCAATGGCTTACCTCCATCTCTCCGTGACACGGAACAGTCTAGATGAGCTAAGAATCCATAACACTGATTATACCACGTCAACCACAACTTGACCTCGCAAATCGATTGATCAGCGTATTTATATTTATTTCTTACTAGTGGCCCTGACAGGCTTTATTTTTTCAAAAGATATTTTCTTGCAACTGCCTTAGTTTATTCTTTCATTGAACCTCCTTACAATAACAAACACAATCAAAATGAATTAGCGAAATAGGTCCAGCCGTACACGTGTGATATCGTGACCAAGGGAAATAAAGATTAATTTTTATAAAGATAGACGTACTGTTTTGGGCAAAACTAGGAAAAAGACGCCACATTTAACCTTAAAATATTTACGACTACAATGTATCAATTCAGTTGGAAATTCTCCATAGCTGCATATAAAATAGAGAAAAGCAAAACAACAAATCGTAAATACCGCGATACATATCAAAACTAAGCCGTAAACGAGCTGAGTGTGGAATGAGGCAGCATGGTTATGCATATACATATATTAACTATAAAGAATATGAAACTACCCAGAGCCGTCCCCCGTCTTTTGCGATCTTTAGTGCTTATAAAAATATATCATCTAATATCGAGGTCTGTAATGAATACACTTTCGAGCAACTTTCGAGCTTTTGTGTAGCGAAAATGTAACAGAATATTAAGCTAAATCTCGTCTCTAAGTAAAGACAACAATTTGTTTAACTTTACTCAGAGTTAAGCACCAATTCTCATCCATCATATAAGTGTATTTTATCATAAAACTGATTCTAATTTCAATATCAGCAAACATTGGTATGGTTTCTCTTAGCCTCTGGATGATTATTAGTTTAAGTAAACAAGATCCTATTATTATAAATTGTATGCTTTAATAATAAATACTGTTAAAAAAAGTATATAAGTATTATATATTGTCTAGTACCCATAGTACAAGCTCTGCTTAGTTTGGGACTAGATGGTGCTGTGTAAAGATCGCAGAATATTTATTTATTATTATTTATTTATAGTGTAAAAAATATCAGACTAGGGCCGAAACTAAAATTTTAACATATTATATTCATTAATTAGTATTCGTTTCATTATTTTATTAAAAGATTGGACAAGCGATGCTTCTGAAAAACAGTCATTTTTTTTAAAACTAGTTAATTGGAAACGAATGCTAATGATCAAACCAAATCGATTATTATCAAACCATACTAATTTATTTACGCTTTTACGATACCCTTACTGAAACAAGGTTATCGATACTAAATTATGAGATAAACTGTTCATAACTGTTCACTAATAATTTATATGGCCAATAATGAAGTAATATATGATGACAACGAAATTACTTTCAGTTAAATAGTACACTCACCTCACCTGTGCTAGAATCGTTACAAAAGTTATACTGATCAAATTATTACTGAATGTAAAAAAGTAAAATGATAATTTATATAGGTAACATATCTACATGCATATTTTATTATAGGCCATTTCAGTAGGTAAGCCAGTAGTTACCTATTTCAATTTGTTGCGATCCTAGCATACCACTTCGCGCCAACCACGTTTATTTAACCTCTTTATTTCTCATTTAAAAATAATAATTTCCAATAATTTAATAAAATTATTGTTATAATTTTCTACAATTATAACAATAATGTTATTTTACATGATAATAATGTAATAATTTCTCACAAAAACATTTTTTCATTGGGAAATTATTACTAGCAAAATAAAAAACCGGCCAAGTGCGAGTCGGTTTCGCGCACGAAGGGTTCCGTGCAAAATTTCAATTATAGCTATCGCGGTTCTTGAGAAACAGCCTGGTGACAGACAGGCGGACGGACAGACAGCGAAGACTTAGACGTCTTAGTAATAGGTTCCCGTTTTTACCCTTTGGGTTCAGAACCCTAAAAATCAGTGTTCTAAAATGAGGGTGTTTATTAGGACCAGCTGCCTCTAATTAATATGTATATCTAACATTTTTACTTTATGTATTTATACTACCCAAGACAATTATGATGATACTTAATCGCAACTAATCAAGAATCAATTAGCAGCAATAAAAAATAATCGATTCGACCCTCCAGTGGGTCACGAGCTTTTTAATAAATTAATAACCTGTTTTTTGCATTTGGTGTTTTACATTTTATATATAAGGACGGATACTTAAAAACTCGTATCGATTAGTTTTACTCAGTTAGTTGCGGAATAAGTCCATTATTTCTTAAATAAAACTGAAAATAAAATGTATCTATATCCTTACATAATTATATAATAACTAGTAAATCCCTATTTCCGTTGGTCACGGCATCGGCATCACGCATGAACAGCTGGACCAATTTCGCAATTTATCTTTGTTTTATTTGTTATTGTAAGAGAAGGTTCTTACGAAAGAAAAAACTAAGAAAGTTGCGTGGAACATTAGAAATTGAAAGAAAATGTTTATGTTTCTTTTTATATATTTTTAATTATACCAATTCAATATTCATTGTTAAGACAGGACAACGTCTGCCTGGTCAGCTAGTATATTATAAATGGTAATGGTAGTAGTTGAGCCTACAGCACGGAATCAATAATTGTATGAACTATAGACAATAGGGTATTACACCTTTTTTTGAAAACTGTTTTAAATTAATCCTTAGATCGTAATGAACCAGTAGAATTTTTATTTCAGTTTTATAAAACCGAAAAATGCCTTTAAAACTATTTTTAATTTAAGATTTTGAATTTTCGCGCGGAAACGCTAGACATCAGCCATGCTACTTCGGATCGTGACGTCACTTCGTTAGTAAACAATACAACTGCAAAAGACAAAGTAACGTCAAGTTACTATCGGAGTGACATCACGTCGGAATCCAATATGGTGGATGGCGTTTTAAAACAGATTAAAAAAGACTATTTTTGAAATTGAATTATAAAATTTACATTGCATTTTTATAAATAAATACTAACGTTTCTCGTTTACTTTTTTAAAAATCTATCATAAACATGCATTTTTATATTTTTTCTTACATGGTGTAAAATACCCTATTGTTCTGAATCTACATGTAAAGGAAAACTCTTGGCAAACTTTTAAAGCTACATAATATCGGGGGGATGTTTTTCCGTTTAAGAATATTGTCAATCTTAGATGTTTCTGCCTATAAAAGTGATGAACTCCGTAGATAGAGGTCAAAAATGCAACTCCCATGAAGTAGTTTTAGTATAATTGCAACAAACAATATTGTACACTGCGATAAGTTAAAAAGTATATCTGCACCAGTGAAAAACAAGGAGCTTAACCTCTCAGGTCAAAATAGCCGTTCTACTGCACAAACGCCATCTAAACTTGAATCGAGTTTTCTCGATCATTTTCTCAAGAAAGACCGGCGCCACTCTACTTTTGAACTTATCATCACAAAAACGTTGTTACTGTATTATTCAGAACTACACAACCTTCGATTTTGTTAGGTTATTATCTTTAGTTGGGTCCACATAATTTAAGGCAATACTGCAAATCAGGTTTGAATTGCAAGAACGGCGGTTGATTACTTTATGACATTTAAATTGTATTTCTTCACCAAAGTTTCTTTGTGTGTTATAGTCTCGATATTAATAAATAGGAAAATTCCATTATTTTGGTAACACGTTAGTCGTGAGGGTTCCCAACTTCCCGGAACCCAATGGTCCCAGAACAATGGTTTTCTTATCAAGTCTGAAATTTTGTTACTTGATGTTTTTTTATATATTATAGTTTTATTTAAAATTTATATCGTCTATATTACATAAACAATAATTTATAATTACCTGGAAGAAGAGGTTTCGAATTTAATTTATCTATACTCCATACAAATATTATAAGGGAAAGATTTGTATGTATAATATAACGAATAAACTCAAAAAATACAGGGCCGATTACAAAAAATCTTTCACCATTTCAATGCTACATTATTACAGATTAATATAAGATTTTGAAAAAAGTTAGGGATTTCTCCACCCGTGCGAAACCGAGGCGGGCCGCTAGTAATAAATAATTAAAATAATTTCTTTGAATGAATACAAATACAATAGCCATTTTATAAAAGAGTGACTCTATGTGTCCGGTTCGGTGTGTTATGTTAATCCTAGCTGATTTTGGTACTTTCTTTACATAGGTCACTACAATGCACACGCATACGAATCCACGTACACCTCTTCACGGCGTTGGCACTGAACAACTTACTCTGGATCATCTGGTACCGAACCGTCGTGATTAAACCCACCGTAGTTCAGGAAAATAAGGTACCTACTGTCATTACTGTTGAGAAGTTCCAATTGTCACTTGACTACCAGTATAGCCCAAATTCGAACAACTATCGAATTCGTATCGTAAACGAATGAGTTGTTTTCTGCTACAAATCTCATACATACATACATATTTTCACATCTGTCTCCCATTGGGGTAGGCAGAGACTACACTTGCTACGACCCTGGCATACCACTTTTCCTCCAACTACGTTCATTAACATCCTTCTCATACAAATTATTCTGGATTTCGATACGAATACGTTTTTGAAAGTGTTCGTCCTTGGGCTACAGATATCTTTTGACTTCTCGCCTGTTAATCATAATAATAATCATTTATTCTGTTTCACCAAAGGGTTAATGATCATACTCGGTTCGCCATTTTTTTTAAATCCTACGTTGCGGGATGTATCTGTATATAGACATTAATCTAGCAGAAATCCATAGCAATAATTTAAATACAATAAAATATTAACATATTATATACATAAATTTGAAATTCGTCTGTTTGCATTTCAACTTCTTCACGATTAAAGTGCGTAACAATTTTTTATAAGATAACAACCGAGATAACCATTTCCCGAAAGTTATTTCCAATCCTTTATTTCCACCAAATATGGGAAAGCTAACAATTTTTATGAAAGGCTTGTCTTCAAAATTTTAAGAAAAAGTTTTTAATAGGCTATTAGGCATACGAGTGAGACAGATTATTAAATAATCTATTCAAGTCTGAAAAAAAAAAACTATTTAAACAAAATGTAAACTTTGTTTTGATAAACGTTGCGCGTTTTTATAAACGTTAGCGAAGCAATTTCACTGGTGTTTAACAAACGACGGGATCCAAATTGAATTTATAAAAAGTGGTCTCCGGGCAGGATTATTAAAAAAATACTTCAGCATTCAAAGTGAATTTATAAAGTAGTTTTTTATAAGATTATAAAATGTATTTTTGTTTGTCTTAACATAATTTGAAGCGTTAAGAGAATAGTTGTTATAAAATTGAAGTGTCCAAGATCTGTCTTTGTGTTTGTCTCGTATATTGAGCTCAAAAAAATATGAACCCATCCCCCTGTGTTTGAAAACTAGTATATTGAATGTGTTTCTTAGTAAAATTTGAGTGTTATTATAAACTCAATCATTCTAAATTGTATATGTTATTTGTATCTACAGGAATGGTGCCAAATACTACACATTATCACCACATACTTTATGGTCGCAAGTTACCTTTGGATGTTCTGCGAAGGGCTTCACCTGCACATAGCCCTTGTGGTGGTAAGCACATTTATATAATAACTAGCTGACCCGGCGAACTTCATACCGCCTAACAGTCGATTCTGAAACTAACGTCACTCAATTATTTTGCCTTCCCGGAACCTCTCCACTAACACTTAAACTTTATGGTATAGTATTAAAGTTCAAATTGACTTTTAAGTATTATTACGAATCTTTTGTATGGGAATACAGAAAAGTGTGTTTTTGACTTTTACAGGCAATTTAATTTTTTCTCTCCGTAAGAAGTACGACGATGGTCCTCGTACTTCAAGGAATATTATAAAAAAAGAATTAGCGAAATCGGTTCAGCTGCTCTCGAGATTTGCGCTTAGCAACACATTTGGCGATTCATTTTTATATTATAGATTAGGAATCTTTTTTAAAGTTATTCACTGATCCTTTTGTAGAATAAAACAGCTCCGTCCGCGTCCGTATGATTCACGCATCTTACTTGGTGAAGATTTATTCAAGCAGTACTTTACCATTAGATAATAATGTGATGTTAGCTGCTGCCGTCCTGACATTAGATAATACCAGGGTAAAATACAATCATGAACTTTCGTATACTAAAATATTTATTTGTAATAAATGCATATAGTCCTTTCGAAATACTACATGTTATCTTCAAAAAGGCCCATTAACATATTATCAAACAAAATTCTGTTTTATAATTCTAGTCTATAAACCTTCTCTCTACTCGCATCTTAAACACCGACAAGTTGTGGGTTTGATCCCCACACGGAGCAAATATTTGTACGATCTACAGGTAGTTGCTCCGGGTCTGAGCGTTTGTGTATGTGAGAATTTGTGTTTGTAAACGCACCGAAGATACAGGAGAAAATCCTAGTGAGGTCATGGTTTTTTTTTTAATATTTAATTATACCGTGAGTATTTTTGAAAATGAAAACGAAATACGTTACCCACGTCATTGTGTCTTTGCTCTGATTTATTTATGAGATCTGCAAAATCCATTAAACTATCGCACCTAGTAATAAATATACATATAGGTACCGTACCATTAAGCTAGAAGTATTAGGTATAGAAACCCATACCTACTCAACGTCATTAAATAATCTAATAAATAATAATCCGCTCGTGATACAGTTTTAACTAGTACGAGTGGATAGGGCGACTTAGTCTAATGACAACCAATGCTCACTACGCTGTCGTAATGTTGTAATAGCATAAGATCAATCAACGACCAAAAAAAATGTTTATCCCGTACTTTGCTCTGGTGCTGATTATGTAACTTTTTGTGGTGAGAAATAAACGATTTTATTATTATTATTATTATAATCCCGTTCCTCCAATTCATTAGGATATTTTAAGGATTAAAAATATCTTAAGACATCCAAACTCTGAGCTTCAAATTAGAACTTTTCAAGCGAAAAAACATCAATAACATTATTTCTCACATGCCTGTAGGTTCAAGTCAGAGTCCCTGATAATATTAGATGAGCGTTCCACCTCTCTAAAGTTTTCTGAAAAGTTTTGCTAATAACATTTACTCGCAGGATATTCCCGTTTAATATCCTATTTGGCAAACATACCAATCCAATCTAAATTTCAAAGTTTCTCCGTGAAATAGTCACGTAGTGTGGAATTCTCATGGGATTCGGCAAACACTGGCGTTGTGTATTTAAGTAGGTCGGGCATAATAATGTATCCAAAAAGTAATCTCTTTATGTTATCTGGTTTGTATATTATCATATTTTAATCTTAGTTATGTTAAAAAGTTTGCTGTGTGTGGACGTCAAACGAATTCAAGGTCTTACTTGACTCTATGTATGAAGGAATAAAGAACAAGGGACCCGACGGCCTCCATTCTATCCTAAATGTAAACACAACTTGAAAACGCCGCAATATAGGTATCAGTATTTCGTATTCTGTTTCCAAACTATTTTATTTAATAAATTATCACAATATTGTTCCCGAAGTCTATATCCTCTATGCCAAATACCTACTTTTGAAATATTTGCGTTAGAAACACTAGATCTGTAAACAGTTTTCGCATGTGAGCTTCGTGATGAATACATGCATAACATTCAACCGTTTCCTGTTTACAAGACATATCCCAACATTGGACAATGATATAATATCTGGACTATAGTTTTGTTTGCAAGACAAGTTATTATTTTGTATATGAATACCTGTACCTACCCTACAAATTATACATAACCGTATCTGAACCGATACAGGATATTCTTCACCGACTGTACATTTTGGTTTAGAAGTCTGAACAAAATTAGCGTCATCCACATGTTGCATTAAACTTTCCGCAGTGTATGTTTACCATTATTTAAAAGTGTTATGAATTCGTGATGCTAATTGGAATACGGCACAGGTGTTCGTGAAGGATGAGGTGGCGATGCGATGGTTTGTGGCTCTCGGATGGGGTCTCTCGCTGGTCATCATCATGATTTATGCAACCGTCAGATACTACACGCCAGGAGCTACTGAGAGGTGTGCCAATATAATACTTATTAACGTTTTTTTCTGTATAATATCAGTATTCGATATACGGTCTGGGTTTTTATGGAGCGCACGTTACAGCTGAGGGCTGCTTTTGGCCGTGTTTTTACTACAGTGATTATCAAATATGTATTTTATTCTTGATCACTTAAAATATAGATTATTTTATAAGTACCATAATCGCTTATGCGACTTTTTATTGATTTCATGCCTAGTATAGTGTAAATATACCTATTAATAGATGCAAAGCGAAACCATTTATGATAACAACAAATCGCATGCGTTTTGGAGACAAATTGGTACCCAAATTGGTATTGGTAAATACTATGATGGACTAGTGACTTGCAAGCGTGTTTCCAGACGAAAACGCCTTCACTGCGTGTGCGCCGCAATACAAGCATAGAATAATGACAAGTCGCAGCTTATGCGACAAGCTCTCTGCGCATCCTCGATGCTCGTTTGCAAATTGCTAGTACCTGATATTATATGTCTAACTATGGAAAGCTTTAGTATATTTATAAAAATAAATTGTACATCTTACTTAGCAGGTAAATTGGATAGTGGACACCAAAATCTCGCAACGCGACTGACAACCATACATCACAATTATTACTTTGTTCGAAAACATTATTTACCTACCCTTCATTAGTGATCTCTTTATGAAAATATTTCTTGACAAAACAATAATACGTTAGTAAAAGTCAACCTGTGTTTGTGTTTTTATAACTCTTCCACCAACTTCTTAAATTTGTTTAAATTGTATTTAAACACAAAATTTCTATGAAAAATCGTGTTTAAATACAATTTAAACATATTTATGAAGTTGGTGCAAGTGGCCCTAAAACAATAACCCAAAAATCCTTCTTGGTCAATATGTTCACTTTCTAGGAAAACAGTCTCCCTTTAAAAAAGTCTTCTAATACGAAGGCATTGTAACAATTACTGTGTTAGTATTACGTTCAGCAACTGGAAATGCTTCCTAGCGCTCAGCAGACAGTGAATTAAAAGTAATGGTTACTGTTATCTGTGTAGATATGTTAGAAAAAGCCTGTTATGTATTTTGAACTTCAGTGACCCGCAATTTGGGTTATGCTGTTCTTATAATGTTTCTTCCTTTACGGATTTCATCGAATTATATAAGCAAAATCAAATCCCGACGTTTCGGACCCTTTACAGCGTCCACGGGAAAACTGAGGTGTGTTTTATTTTGTCGATAAATTCCGTAAACTGGTTTTATTTCAATATGTCCATTATTAGGTTAAGTCTCAGATATGAGTATGTTTCTCCATTAGGTAAACTGGATTGTGCAGACATAAGACGAAGGTGTTTGCTCTGCCCGTCAAGTTAATATTTTAATAAATGTTTCACAACTTATTAATTCAAACTAGTATTATTAAATGCGAAAATAATTCTGTCTGCTTGTTTCTTTTTCAAAAGTCTATAATTGATTGAGGTCTGAATAGCATTTAAGTATTTTTGAGGAAAACTTTGACACTGTTTTTAACAATAAGTCACTTGAGTGCTTTCCAAATATTGGTCTATAACAGTTTGAAGTTTGTACCAAATGCTTTGTTTGTAAGCCTTAGCATCCACTAGGATTCCTCTAATGAAACTTAATTAACTTAATTGTAAAATTTTAGGTGCTGGATGGACCAAAGCGACTCATTCTGGATTATAATCGTTCCAGTTGGAATTTCATTACTTGCTTCATTCGGTAAGTTAAAAAGATTCGTTCTCAATTTCGAGAATAGCTAGAATTAAAAATTAAAGTTTAATTTAAAATGTCTGCGTTGCTTAAGGTAAGCCTCATTTTGAGAGAACCTCTGTACTTAATTGCGTAGACGCAATTTCCCAAATTAACTGTACAATATCATCTGTCTGAGTAATAACCTAAATGAACAAGACCGAGGTCATGTAACTGTTGGAACCTTCTCAATTTTAACATTTATTTTCCTGGTATAGATGTCAAAGTGAAGGTCGATCATTGATTAAATCAAATTCCTAGATAAATGGTTAACTAGCTGACCTGACAGACGTTGTCCTCTCTAAGTTTCAACTAACCACCTCGAAAAATTTGGTTTTCCATATTTGTAATACACTTAGCGCCATCGACCTCTGAATAACTTATTTCTGACCTATAAATTACTTAATTTCAAAAATTTGTTCAAATGGTATTGACGTGAAGCATGGAAAACATACCTACTATCCTACATAGATAAAAATCACTAATAACTGCTTCGGCATCAGTAAAGATTAACGCACGTTGCATGTTTTTTTTATTATTATACATACATACGTGGTATATTCTTTGGGTATATTATTAACTAGCTTCTGCCCGCGGCTTCGCCCCCGTGGAATTCGGTCTGTCATCACATCCCACGGGAACGGGATAAAAAGATCCTATGTCCGTCTCCTGGTTCTAAGCTACCTCTCCACCAATTTTCAGCGAAATCGGTTCAGCCGTTCTTGAGTTATAAATGGTGTAACTAACACGACTTTCTTTTATATATATAGATTTGTTTATCACTTCACTGAACTTTATCAATAAAATATTTATCTTCAAAAGTACATTCAGCATAAATTATACTGTTACTACTTACTTACTGGTACTGGTACTACTACTGTACGGTACTGTACGGTACTACTGGTACTACTTACTGGTACTGGAACGAACAGACTATAGTTACAATTATCTACAATACTAAAGAAATTATGACTTTCTCTCGATGGAATAAAATATTATGTCAGTATAAAAGTTGCCGTGCTGCTACGGTGTTTATTGTATATTTTGACACATATTTTATTTTACTTTATATCTATATCTCTACTAATATATAATCTAGGTATACCTATATACTAATATACAAAGCTGAAGAGTTTGTTTGCTTGAACGCGCTAATCTCAGGAACTACTGGTCCAATTTGAAAAATTCTTTCAGTCTTAGATAGTCAATTTATTGAGGAAGGCTATTAGGCTATGTATCATCACGCTAAGACTAAGTAACTACAAAGGTACAACTAAAGGAAAATAAAAATAAGTAAATAAACATATCTGAAAATTAAATAAGAGCTGCTAATTAGAAGACTTTTATTGCATAGGCCTATTAAAGGTCTTGCATAGTCATACTTAATTTTATTATTGAATAAATGATAATGTCAATATGACTAGTGTGGTTATGTAACTCGTGTAAGTACTTTACGGCCCTCACAAGCTCGGGACTCAAATGCACACTCTAATGATCCACTATAATTGTTCTTTGAACAGATTGCACGTCCAAATATTATAAATCTGATGCAGACTGTACCTACGTGCATAGCGAATGGAAAATTTAATGGGGCGCGTTAGTCTGAAAATCGCTATATCGATTTTGATGAAATTTTCCTGAGCCACAGCTAGTAATCAATAAAAGACAATTGTGTCATTCTGTACCTATCCATGTTGCTTTCTTGTATTCAATTTTCAAATATAAGGTACATAACGGCCTCTGTGATTTAGTGGTTCGAGTACCGGACTGCTGACCATGAGGTCGTGGATTCGATTCCCACAGAACACAAAAATGTATGTGATGAATATAAGTGTTTGTGTTCGTCTGGGTGTTTCTTATGTATTATAAGTATGTATTTACAAAAAAAAAAGTATATAAGTATTATATCCATTGTCTAGTACCCATAGTACAAGCTCTGCTTAGTTTGGGACTAGATGGTGCTGTGTAAAACTGTCCCAGAATATATATATATATATAAAAGAAAGTCGTGTTAGTTACACCATTTATAACTCAAGAACGGCTGAACCGATTTCGCTGAAAATTGGTGGAGAGGTAGCTTAGAACTAGAAGACGGACACAGGATACTTTTTATACCCGTTCCCGTGGGCCGTGATGACAGACCGAATTCCACGGGGGCGGAGCCGCGGGCAGAAGCTAGTTTATTATATATTTATTTACTTACTTATTATTATTATTATTGTACATCGTTAAGTATAAACACCATTGAACACACTCAGTTCCCCTTAGGAGCATCCCGGAAACGTTATATAACGTTATATTGGAATGACCCCGAATTAATGTTTCTACAAAAGGTCAGAATACCAAAAATAACGAACGCTTCCTTTAATATTGTATTTTTTTTTTGCTTTTAGTGATTAGTAATGGTTTTAATTTATGAACCCTAAACACTGGTGAATTGGTTCTTAAGCCATTTAATACTACTTAATTATTAGAAGCAAGAACTTAAAGAAGACAATGATAATGATGATAACGATTAAGGGCCGGTTTTTTCGATCCGTAGTTAACTCAACCAATAGTTATAAGTATTAATGGTTAATTTTTTTTGCGTTTTTTGATAAATTGTTAGCTTAACCAACAGTCAAATATTTAACTATTAGTTTCAACAATTAACCGCCAAACGTCTCCAACATTTGGCGGTTAACTATATGGTGGATAGGTAACCAACCAACCAACCAAGTTTGACTATTATAGTCAACATAGACATTGAAAAATATGACGAGATAACAAGGTTACTCTAACAAATCTATACTAATATATAAAGCTGAAGAGTTTGTTTGTTTGTTTATTTACTTGAACGTGCTAATCTCAGAAACGACTGGTTCGATTTGAAAAATTATTTCAGTGTTAGATAGCCCATTTATTGAGGAAGGCTATATATCATCACGCTACGCGGACGTAGTCGCGGGCAGAAGCTAGTAGTTATATAGTTATACTTGGTCTTAGCGTGATAATATATATATCATCACGCTTTAGGCTATAGGCTTCCTCGATAAATGGGCTATCTAACACTGAAAGATTTTTTCAAATCGGTCCAGTAGTTCCTGAGATTAGCGCGTTCAAGCAAACAAACAAACTCTTCAGCTTTACATAATAGGTAGTATACATTAGTGTATTAGCTGAGTAATTAAAAGGTTTTGCTTTGATCGATCTTTTAAACTAATTGTACTATTATTCCGCTTAGAGTATTTTTTTTCATGGTTTAACACTACTATTACAGAAATGTTACTATGTAGTGGACCTTTAAACTTCCACAGCTCATCAAAATTACAACCAACATTTATATAATTACTACAACCTACCGAATCTTGATCAAAACATTGCTCGGATTCATTGACGCGCATCGATCTAATCAAATCGAATTTATCAGCGTGAACTGTTTGGTTAACAGAGGCAGTTCACAGTTCACATTGACAAATTTCAAATTAACATGGCAGATGTCGTTATGGGAATTAAGGCATACAGGAAAATTACTCAAAGGTATTCGATCGTATTAATTAGGAAACCCGACACTCTCAGCGGAGAGACGGACACGTGTTTGGATAAGAACTTGAAACATCACACTGCTCGACCATTCGTTGTTATATTTATTTAGTTCTCCAATAAATAGTTATTTTGATAACCGCCTCGTTAGCCAAATGGTCTTGAGCGCGACTTCTACGCTAGAGGAGTCCTGGGTTCGATTCCCAGGTCGAGCAAAGTGTTATTGGGTTTTTTCTATGAAATTCTCAGTAACAGCTCGGAGTTAGGAATTTGTGCCCGGTTAATGGCAATAGGCTCGCCCCCTATTACATGGGACCTAAACATACCGGCGAACTGTGGGTGTACATTAGTACGCCTCTGCCTAACCCTTCGGGGAATACAGGCGTGATGGTGTGTTTGATAACCGCTAATGGCCAGTTGAAACACAAAATAAAATTAATTTTACGACATATCAAAAACTATAAAGCTTTAGAACTCGTAATTCACCATAAGTTGGTAATAAAGTGTAGACATCATAAGAAATAAAATAATTATTTAAGTTCTAAAAAAGGAATTATATATATTACAACGGAATTGGCAAAAACGTCTGGTACGAAAAAAGGACACAAGAACTGCCCTGTGTCATTTTTCCTTTTTTTAAATTTCTTTATTGCAAAAACATAATGGCATTTATCAGTTTAGAGTTAGTGGTTTCCAAAGTAGGCTGAGCCTGTATCTTGGAACTCTGATTGAACGAACATTCCGATACAGCGATGTGTAGAAGGATTAGTTTCACGCCTAGTCGCACGATTGTATTTTGTATAATTTATTAAATATATATTATACTAGCTTCTGCCCGCGGCTTCGCTCACGTGAAGCTATATCAGGAGTAAAAATATAAAACCAACATTGATGACCTCTTCTTTGTATGGGCCTCTATACATCAGGGAGGTCAAGCTGTATCTCAGGATTCATTTAATTAATTGAGATAAGAAGTTCACCAGTTTTTAAGTTGGAGCATATACTTTCTAACAGTGGTCATAAAATTAAAATTTATTCAGTAGTTTTTGCTCCAACCCGTAACAAATAGACAAACAGACTAACAGACAAGAATTAAAAAAATCACATTTTCGGTTTCGGAGACGTTCATATACCATAACCCACTTGTTTTTTTTTTATATCTTCAATGTACAGACACAGCTTTTTTACAATTTTATAATAGTAGAGATTTAGCAGAAATAAATAATTAGTAGGTAGGCATTTTAAGATGAAAGATTATAAAAAATATGTTCTTACAGTAGGTAGTTCTGTTCTCCGGCAAAATAAATCATTGTCTGTATTTTTATTTTACTTACTTACGTGGATACCTACGACCCTACGTGTACCAACAACAATATAGAGATTTTCCTTAAGTAAAACCATCACGAGATTCGTAGACAACAACCCGAAACCATTATTAGATTTAGATAACGGCAACCTTATCTAAATTAAGGATAGGTAATTTGTTTCCAATATACATTATACAGTAGCCAATTCTATCTTAATTATACTGTTCGTAGAAGCACGTAAAGTCTGCATCCTTTTAGGAATACTGAAGACAGTAGGCTTTTTCTAGGTCTTCTAGGTTTTTTAATTTAGTAGTTTTATTTTTTCTACTAGGTTTTTTATCAGTCATTTAGGAAAAGTTTAAAGTATATTAGATTTTTTGGTTTGTGATTTTGTATAGTTATGATCGATAAAATCAGTCTACCACCACTTTCTTCAAACCCTAACAAATGAAGGAGAGAATCTATTGACCTAACACGCACCCTGTTAACCGATAACCGGTGATAAAAAGATTTTATGCAAACACATGCATTTGATTTCCCGTGTGTGATTTTATATAGGCACTTAAGCACTTTTTTGCGGAAATCCCCGAAGTGCGTGGTAGGCCTTCCTTTTTATTAACGTTTTCGTATGTTTGCAGTATTTCTGATCAATGTAGTACGTGTACTCCTGACGAAGCTCCACCCGGCCCCGAATCAACATGCTTCTGTAGCGGCGAAGAAGGCCGCGCGAGCCACCCTCATACTGGTAAGTAAACTTTACGTAGTATGTTAAAACGGGACCTTTCGATTAATCATACAACATTTACATATATACGATTAACAGTAGAAAATAGCAATATAATGTGCCAACATTATATTGCTATTATCTGCTTCCAGAACATAATGTGCCAACGGCAGACATGTTTCTGTCACGAATTATAAAAATATCTACTTTCAGATTTAGAGGAATTGCTGAATGTGAGCATTTTAACCGTCTGAATAATGTGATTAGCATTAAAATATTACATTGTCAACATGCTACCACGCTATAATTAACACCGATATGAGCTGAAGCTTTCCAAGCATTCCCGAGTGAATTCTAGCTGTAGGTACCTATATTGCGGTCAACTGCAAAACTACTATGTAATATTTATAGGTCACATGTATATAACGTAGGGGTTGTAATTGAGTTTTAAAAGCCCTTAGTTTGGATGGCCATAACTTATTATTGTATGGGACCTAAGACTTACCAGAAAATGCAAAGACACGTTCTTCAGGGAATACAGTCATGATAGTCGTGTATCACAAAACTGTGACACAACAAAAACAATTATACGATATATATGTAGGTCATTCTATAATTTCTATAACTATATTGTGGAGGAGCGAGGTGTGTTGCCCCTCCAACCAAAGGGAGGATCCTCCGACCAGGCGGGTGTTTTGCCTGGCGGGCCGCGGCCCGACGGTTGATGTCGGGCGGTTGTATATATGCAGCTTGCGTCGCATACTTCACTTGCGCGATTCAGGATTTGTCTGTCGAAATTATCTATGTAGCGGGATAGATGTCGTTACAATATATTGCCTATATACCTACATAAAATAAAGTCGGGTTAGTTACACTATTCATAACTCAAGAACGGCTAGGCCGATTTTTATATTAGGTCTGGGTAATGTTACGAATAGGTACAGAAAGGGGATTTTCCCTAGTTTTCTCCCGCGTCTGTATGAGACAGATTAAATTTATACCCATTCCTAACTTCATAGAGTATTTGTTACCTTTCTTCAGAGTTCAAGAATTTTTGTTAGAACAATTTGTATTCAGAAATATTATGAGCAACTGTTGAGCCGTGCGTATTTGCTATTGTAATTTTTTTCCAATATTCGTCATAAAGCGACGAAATATTTCATTGCTCATTGCGATCGTTATATTTTCAATGCGGATGAAACTTTCTATGTATACGCATAAAGCGAAAATCTTACCAAATGCGAGTTGAACTCTGTAAAACTTACAGAAGCGACATTTACATACATGTCTGTGAATTATAAATTGGTGATTTCACTTTGGAAACTCCATTTCAGATAAGAATATATAGAACCAAACGGGACTAGAGCCTCGTTTCCGTCTCAATTGCGACTCGTTAGTTTATATCACCGCATAGAGTATGACCTTCTTACCGAAGACATGAGTGCACAAGTGTACGTACGCACGGGTACACATCAACCAATACATATCCAGTTTATACTAACCTTTCAGTGTACTTCTGTACACTGAAAGGTACGCGGTTATGCTGATCTGACATTGGCTATAACATGCTTTTGTATAAGTTGAGTGTGAGTGGAGATGAAGTGGATATGGAGTGGAGTGTGTGGGCGGTTGACCTGGTGAAGGTCGCTGGAAGTCGTTGGATGCAGGCGGCATATAAACGGTCCTTGGGGTAGTCTTTGGAGTAGACTTCTTCAGCAGTGATAGTCTTTTGGCTGATATGATAGATGATAATTTGACCTTTAGTGTGGACACGATGACAAATTAAATTATTTTGTTTTAAATCACAAATATAAAAAATCTCAAATACTTTGTTTATCTTAATATGTTTTCGAACCACATTCATACATCGAGAAAATAAATTATACCTAAATATAAAATAATATAAATACTAATGTAATTCTTTTTTTTCTATTTAGGTACTATTCAGAATAATACGTGAATTCTCTCTGCTTTGGTTTGGTTGGTCTTAGGTCTTCTAATGGTTATCAGGTCATGAGAACCATTTCAAAGATTTTTGATTTGATGGTCATACGGATATGATATTGTCATTTGAGGGAACTTATAATTATATTAACAATTCACTCCTGCTGGCCCAAGACTGCTATTTCAATTGTAATTTGATTGTACTTATCAGAGTGGTCATACGAATGACATAAAAACAGATAATTTCGTAAGACAAAACTGTCAAAATTAAAAAGTAACATAACATGACATTACCATCACGCCTGTATTCAGCGAAGGGATAGGCAGAGGCGTACTAATGTACAGCCACAGTTCACCTGTATGTTTAGGTCCCATGTAATAGGGGGCGAGCCTATTGCCCTTAACCGAGCACATATTATCCCAAACTCCGAAAACACCCAATAACACTGCTGGAACTGGGAATCGAACCCAGGGCCTCTAGCTTAGCAGTTGCGCTTAGGACCACCAAGCTAATGAAAAATTCATTAAAATATCTGAACCATTGAATGGCGATTATGACTCAATAAATAATAATTTTGGGGTCCAGTAGGAAATTTTCTCGCTATATCTGATTGCTTTTTACACAGATTCCACTATTTGGACTGCATTTCATATTACTCCCACTCCATCCTCTGCCTGAGTCACCATGGGAGAAGACTTACCAAATTGTGTCGGCACTTCTAACGAGTTTACAGGTAATATATATAAAAATATAGTTTATTCTTATTTTAGGAGAGTCTATGAAGTGTTCGTTATAAGACACTATAAAACCAACTGGTTTGTGACGGTCCAACTAATATTTCATGGTCAAAGCCCAGTTACAGGATTTTTGTTTGTTGATTATTTTAATGGTCAATGGATTAAAAGCTTACTTTTTGCATAAGATAGTATTCACATTAAGTCACACCTATTCTGGCTAAAAGTATAGCCAGATTAATTGTCGCGCCAATTTTGTCCCGAATACATACAAATGATCCGCTGCCGATAATCGCATTTCTGCTTCGTTAATATGAAATGTATGAATGAATTCTGTATGAATGAATGTATGAAGAATGGAATGAATTCTTATCCCTAGAATATATGGTTCATATCAGCCGTTGTATTATATCAGCAGTTCTACAATATAACTAGCTTCTGCCCGCGACTTCGTCCGCGTAGCCTATAGCCTATAGCCATGATGATATATAGCCTATAGCCTTTGTCAATAAATGGGCTATCTAACACTGAAAGAATTTTTCAAATCGAACCAGTTGTTCCTGAGATTAGCGCGTTCAAGCAAACAAACAAACAAACAAACAAACTCTTCAGCTTTATATATTAAAAGTATAGATATACCTATATGCTAGAAAACTTTTGAAAGAAATGACACTTTACTAGCTTTGATGAATGAATTCCTCTGATAAAAGTTACGTAACTATTGAAAACCGGTCCTTAAAATGAATAATTGGTTCACCGGTTCCAATTCAATAAAAACGCTTTTCGAATGTCATATTTTTTAAGTAAGCACGCACCACATCAGAGTTAAAGCATTACTAAATTCCTTACGTTGCAAAATTACATTATTACAGCATGAAATACAAATTCAAAAAACCTCATTTAAAAGGGGCTTCCCCTGCCCCAGCACTGACGCTAAATTAAAATGACAAAAATCATCTCATCTTCAACTCCCGGAAAAGTGTCACAAAGCGTTTTTTTTCCTGACGATATTTTCCTTTTGACGTAATGTCACGCTTGCGCAATTATTAAAAATACTAAAGAAGTCCATTGAACTTGTAGTACTTGGACGTCATCCTATACACTGATACCAATATTTACATCTCTACTATTATAAAATTGTAAAAAAACTGTGTCTGTACATTGAAGATATTTAAAAAAAACACATGGGTTATGGTATATGTATAAACGTCTCCGAATCAGAAAATGTGATTTTTAAAATTCTTGTCTGTTTGTCTGTTTGTTACGGGTTGGAGCAAAAATTTATTATCACTGTTAGAAAGTATATGCTCCAACTTAAAAACTGGTGTACTTCTTATCTCAATTAATTAAACGAATCCTGAGATACAGCTTGACCCTGATCCCTGATGTATACAGGCTCATACAAAGAAGAGATCATCAATGTGGGTTTTTCCATTTTTACTCCTGATATAGCTTCACGTGTGCGAAGCCGCGGACAGAAGCTAGTATTATATACAATTTGTTAAGAAAACCCTGTCCGGCTTATGAGGGTTTTGTTAGGTATCGGGATCCGATTCTATTTAACAAGTACAAGAAATACCACACCAAAAAAATCGAATGGTTAGGGAATAATTTCGCACGAATTGCTTTAACTACTAGTATAAAAGTGCTTATAAGGCATTGAATTAGGGTGTTAGAAAAGATATGGGCTTTACGTTCTGTAACAGTAAAGCTATCTAAGACAACACGGGGCTTTTAGTAAAATAGATGAATTTATAGGTCACTCATAGGGTACTCGTATAAATAGTCGTCGAGAAAATCTCTCAGGCGGGCAGGCAGAGAGGCCCTGGTAAATAAGTTAAAGTGAAATGTAATAGATGTAGGCATTTTTCAAAGTATTTTGTCAGCGCCTCTATCCCAAGAAGCCATTTTAGTTTATAAAGTAGTAGATAAGTTGTAGTAGAAGTTATTGTTAACTGAATTAGAATAAGTATATGGTTAGGTAACGATGGGGCTGACATGGTCTAATCTATTATGTGACTACAAGCCCCTAAATAAAACTAGATAAAAAAAAAACTCTGAGGCGTACACAGATTTCCTCCCGATATTTTCCTTTACTGTTGCAGCGAGTGATATTTTATTAATGACTGCGAAAAGTTAGAGGTTAGTGCCTAAGATTTGAAATTAATCTAGAGCTATTATAGAACTTGACAGTTTTTTGTGTTACATAGCACTAAACTACCATTAATTGTATTGATTACATCATACGACACAACACAACCAGGTACAGGTTGGGGCTGTGTCCTATGACCATTACGTTCGTCACACGACCTTACACACCCACATTAGTTAGAATTCCGATTCTTCCAAATATTAAGGGAGATTTTCACTGTACTGTCCAAAAACTAATAAATAAATAAAACGTATATATTTTAAATTATAAAATTTACTTATATGGTACCACAAGTACCACCTACCATCTATACTTACTAATATATAAAGCTGAAGAGTTTGTTTTTTGTTTGTTTGCTTGAACGCGCTAATCTCAGGAAAAATTCGAAAAATTCCGATTCGAAAAATTCTTTCAGTGTTAGATAGCCCATTTATTGAGGAAGGCTATAGGTTATATATCATCACGCTAAACCAAGGAACTATTTCACGCGGACGAAGTCGCTGGCAGAAGCTAGTATAATATAAAGTAAGAAGTAGAAGAGAAAGACTCCGAAGAAGTTCGTTAACTTATAGATATTGATGTAGCAATCTGTATAAGTACTTACATCTTGTTATCGCAATAGGTATTGTACCAGTGAAGTTTGTAATTTATTTATTTTAAAAGAGTGTCCATTGAGTTTCTTGCCGGATTCTTCTCCATAGGATCGACCTTTTGGAACCGTGCAACTAGAATCATAACGTTTCAAAAACGCTTGTAAAAGCTTATTTGAAATAAAAACATTTGAACTTGAACTTGAACTTGTAAAATATTAGGCCCGAGGTCTGAGCTTTTCATGCTCATTCAAATGTTCCGATGATGGTGGCGTTGTTTGTCGGGTCGTTTTATTCCCTACAATATGGTTGAGTCGAACCACGCCGACACACATGTCATGCTCGTGAACGGGTGCTGTCTGTCGGGGCTGGTCAGTTCTTACTTGCCGTCGCGATCCTTTTGTTTGAATAATTAATAAATCCTCATGTCAAAGGGCATATATTCTCAGGAACTATTTAAAACTAAGTTGTAAAGCTCAATATTGTAATGTAATTTTTAAAAGGTGTATCTAGATTTTGCTTGTCGGCTCTTCTCCATAAGACTCACTTTTTGGAAGCGTTTAGACTTTTCGCGAACTAGTTTTGACTTTTCAAAAGTACCTATTGAAATATTTTGACTTTGACTTACATTTGGCGTAAATGCATCCATAACGTTTTGTCATTAGTTAAATTGAAGGCAGCTGCTAATCTGATTTGGTTTGTGATGAAAATCCTTCTGTCCAAGGGACTCGTTATTGACACGTGCCGTTTACACATCATTGTTGCCACGGAGGAACTCATATTCAAAATTAATGCGAATTTTTGTTTATACCAAGGCACCGACAGAGCGTGCGGTTTAAAAAACGAAAGGTCGAAAAACAAATGAATATCTTTTATAAAATATCTTTGTAACATTAATTTGAATTTGGAATTCCAAATCCAATATCAGATATCGAACTTGAAAGCAACCAGTATTAAAATCAGCACCTTAAGTTAGGGCCTTATGTCCTATGACACATTAATGAATTGTTTTGTTTTTTTTATAGGGTTTGTGTGTGGCGATTCTGTTCTGTTTCACCAACCATGACGTCATGGTCGCCACAAAGACTTACTTAGCACGATATCGCAGAAGAAATGAGAGCATCCCTATGACTGGTAACACTTTCCCTTTAGCTGGGTCGGTTTTTACTACTTATTTCATTAGATATAAGCTAATTTTATTATTAATCATTAAGCAAAAAATTGGAACGATGCTCGTGCGCAGCCTCGTCTGTACCAGCAGTTTACAAACAGTAGGTGTCAAAATCTCACAGTAACACAAATATGCATTAATGCACCAATTATATATATCATATTAACTGATACATATCACCAATAACTTACCATCGCCTGGGGCTTTAGCAAATGTTATTAATAGCTTGACGTTTAGGCCAGATATGATACAATTAGAAGCGGTTGTGAGCTGGAGCTTCATAAAAAAAGAGTTTGTCAACACCAGAGCCGGATTAACCTAAAGGCTAACTACGCTGCATGGTATAGTAAGGTACCTACGATAAGTGCTTTTTTTTTGAAGTGGGAAATACTAGATATTCCCTCGAACTAAAATTATGTAAGTGCCACAGGACCCAAATCCGGCCCTGGTTAACACAAACCGGGGAGCCAACTCCGAAATACGAAGTTTCAAGTGACGGATCGTAAGTTTTGAGAAAGTGTTTCGGCCACAAGGATCAAAATAGACTTTCGATTTTGAATATTTGTGGTCTTGCGTTGAGCCTACTGCCAAAACTTATTTGATAAAAAATACAGGAAGGTACTAATAGAAAAAAAAAATGGCTTTTGTAGGTTTCTGTTCCGATCCGAAGCTTCGAAGTTCGTAGGTCTCCTGAAACAGCCATTGACGCTAGTCGAATGTTCGTACACAAAAGTAATTTATCATACGCATATTTATTGCACATATTTATCAATGATTGAGTACTTTAGATTTGATCATAAACAATTAGCTGATAATGATGATCTTATCTGGCCGAGCTACTAAATCATTATACATAGATTTAATTATTTTTCCCATAATTTTTAATAATAATAACTCATTAACATCAAACGCATCTTGTTAATATCATAATATTGAATTTGTTTTCAGGAAGCACTTGAGAGTGAAGTTTTATACTTAATAATCATAACATTAATTGCATTTCACCCTAAGTACTTTCTTCGCAGAACCGAAAACGATACGCCCATGTTTTATTTAGCATGCTCATGAAAATATTACCTAATACGTAAAGAAATAACGTTTGTTTCACAATGTTTCAGGTGTCACCGGGGGTGAAAGCTTAGTGAACACGAGAGACCATGTTGTATGACCTTAGTATTATAACCGATTAGGTCGAATTTATTCAAGAATTTACATACATGACATGTTTTATATAATATGAATATGCTTACTTGAAATATACTCAAATTTATTAATGATAAACAGTGACCGTATTTATTGTTAGAATCCTTTTTTTGTAAAAACAGTAATTTTAATAATTCTATCAGAATTACTAAAATGAACTTGAGACACGGCGTTACGCCTACAATTGAACGGTGTATAATCTACCTAAGGATATACCCAAAACAACAAATAATAAATTTGAAAGGATTGTAACGTTCATAGCTCCTGTTCCAAAGCGTCATTAATCAAAAAACTAAGTAAGAGACGTAAATTTCAGTCCACTACCAAATCTCTTGAGAAATATTTGATTGATATTTTAATTTATCTTACTAGTCTAATCGTCTGAAATGCGTGAGCAATGTTATTGGGTTTTTCTATCAAATTCTCAGTAGCAGGAGTTTGGGATCTAAACAAACCAGCGAAAAGTGGGTGTTCATTAGTACGCCTCTGCCTAACCCTTCGAGTAATACAGCTATGATGGTATTTCATGTCTTTTTAAGGGATAACAATAACAAATAAGACAGTCTCAACAAATTCCACCAAAATCTATTAGATAAAGCAAAGTTCTTCTTACATGATCGATAAGAAGTTTTACTACCAAACATGCTACTACTACTTGCTAAATAAGTAATAGGCTTTAATGACACAGTTTCTACTTAAATGCTAATTAAAGGTCACTCTTTTATGTAGGTACCTATGCATATCCTATCAGTCGCAAAAATAAAGTCTTCTAATATTTTATACGAGGTAGGAGTCGGATGTTAAATATTGAATAATATAATGAAAAAACGAAAATATAAAAACATGTACAAAAATGGTCAAATGGTTGAAAATCACAAAGTAAATATCACAATTGTGTGTTTACCAATATATACTGACTGACTGGTCGAACTTAATATATCATCGAAATCTAGTAGATAATAATTAATAATTTTAATTTAAAAATGGAATACTTTTAGGAAATATTCAAAAAAGTATCTATTACCAAGGGTCGCGTGCAAGCAGTTTTTCCGCCTCTCCTGAACAGCCTCTTTGCGATTCGAGCCACCCAATCAATAAATCATTTAAGTTTCTATCAATTTAACATGTTCTCTGGTCTATGTTCCACATAGTTAACTAGTCCTTTCGACCAATCTTTTTGAACTTGCTGTCGAACTTATTATGTTTCTATAGGTTTCATCATCCACCTAAGTAATATTTAGTGTTTTTTACACAGATATAGTTGCTTCTATGTTTAACCAGTCAACCTGTATATGAAATCTCTAATGGAAAAACTCAAATTAGTATCGTATAATCAGATCCTAGCTCACGTTTTTCATCTCTAAGTACTCGCTTGCTATCTCCATTAACAAGTTTCTAACGTAGGCTTCTGGCATCGCTCATTGAGACCACAGCTTAGCAAATTCCATATATACAAACATCTCAAAATACTCGTCTATGGGGTTTTCTATTTAGCGACATTATACCTCTATAGAGATCCGTCTGAGCATCACAAGCCAACGAGAATTAATAACCTCTACTGATAACTAACTGAGTTATCTTAATCCAATGAAACAATGCATAAAGTACTCAACATAGTTCTATGCCTCTGTCTAAAATAATTCCCATTTCGACAAGGATTGCGAACGTGACGAAGATAGCGTAGAATACCAAGAATACAGCACCGAGGCTTCTTCTTAGAGTGAATTTTCCGATGAACAAAGTGATCCATAAACAAACTACGGCGACGAGTAGAGAACCGACTACAAAGTCAATGCCAGCGGAGTTGATGAGCACGGCCGTGTCATCAGCCCCCTGGATGAGCAATGTTAGTGTCTTGATCAGCCAGGGTAAACCCAACGCGAACAATATCGCCAGAGAATTAGCTCCTAAGGCATTTGAGACTCCAATACCTCCCTCACCTGAAACAAAATAACTTGGAATAAATACATTTTATATTTTACTCAGAGAAACTGATATTATAACAAAGTAAGTACGTAGGTACCTACATAAGTCGCAGAGCTTCTCTTCACTATAAATTACATCATATTAATTCATTATTATTATTAAATCATCATATATTATTTACAGGTTATAATAAAACAGTTTTCTGAGCCAGCTGAGTTATGAACACAAAACATAGATATATTCTGAAGTTGGACCTATTATTATGTGATGTGTGTTGTATTAGATATGCTCGGTATGTTCAATAATTTCAAGAAATTGCGTTCTAAAGTCATTCAACTTTATAGGTAGGTACTGTTCACAGTAAATAATATATTCGCGAGTGAAATTCGCCCCTACGCGCCTTTTTAGCCGATTTTTAGTAACATCTCGATCTATTTTAACAATTTAATATTTACGACGGGGCAATATTTTTATTACCCAGAATCATATTTAATATAAATTCATTTTTATACTACCTATTCGGTAGTAGGTAATACATATATTCCAATTTTATTGCAATCTATCTACACAAAGCTTTTTTTTCTTTCGCGTAGAAGTAATCTATATAAACCGCGTATATGTAAGTCTTGCGTCATTAAAAACGATTAATATTCGTAAGATAAATCTTATCATTGATAAGGCCACATTTTGTAAACACGTGCTTATAATCAAAATAATCCCGTGTAGGTTTCCGATAGTGCTATTTATTGAAATTTAATGTTTTTAACACACGTGCAGATTTCGACAACTAGTCGAACTCAATGTGATCGCATAAAAATAATTAATATATCCAAAAATATTTGCGCGTGTAAATCTATAGATATTATGCAAAATTACCTACAAATAAACATAAATAATTATGGATAATTGTGTTCATTCGTTTAAATAAAATTAAAAAAAAGAACATACATACAGCGCAACGAGAAGGAAAAAACTAGAAGTAACCAAGCCTAGAACTGATTATGGAAAGAAAAAATATATTATATGAAGGTGCAAAACTTTATAATGAAATACCTGGCGAAGTAACATTGCTTAAATTCAAAAAGGGTCTAGAAAACTACATTAGAAAAAGAATCACCATCATCAAAATTTATTCTTGTGATCACAGAGATACTGTATTAACTTAAAAGTGTATTATGTTAATACATTTTCTCATTATGTAAGTGAACTGTAATGTTCTTTTTTGAGAAATAAATGTCTTTAAACCGAAATATATCTTTAAAAGACACTATTATAAATCAGTAACGTGGTGCGCTGATTATTGCATGTAAGTCGGGAATCAATCAATTCAAAGTCATCTTCAGATTTTTTTAAAGATCAAGCAAGAATACTGATTTCTGACACTTACACGAATCAAGCAAGTAAATTATAAGAAAAAGTAACAGGCGAAGCTTATCACAAACAAAAAAAGTTATAAATTTGAAGAGCCATGGCGTAGGCATTCGCGTAGCACTAAAACTTTCGCAGAAGCAATCTAAGAAATATAAACATAATAGAAAACTTTCTACATTACCTACATATTAATTTTAATTGTTATGTTCTGAAAATATGAAATGTTGTACCATTTCATGCGATTCCAAATTGTAAACAAAAACTTTAAGGAAAAATTGTAGTCAATATAACGCTAATACCTAAATATAACAAGTAATGTCAACTCATAAATTGTTTTTCACGTTGATCTGACCCTATTAGTACGTACCTCGCCTTGACATGATGAAGATGGAGCAGGCCTCCGGCAGACATCCTCCCAGTGCCAAAAATGTCATACCCATTACTGACTCCGGTATGAAGAAAGTGTGTCCTAAAAATAATAATACTTTATTAATAAACATGTATATAGAAGTACATTACTAGTCGAAATGCGAACCAAAAAAAATTAAAATGTATATTTGTTGACTTCAAGTGATTCATACTAATTTAGGGATATTCTGGTAAGCAGTAAGTGGTGAGTTAGTGTTAGATGCCTTATAAGTTAACGAAATGTAAATTTAATAATATTATTATATACAAGAACGATAAGACAATATATCTATGTATATCCAACAGAATATTTCTTGTTTGTATTGGTCCAATTTATTAAATTTGTCACGATCAAAGTTGAGCAATTATCAGATGCTCGTTTATACCTACAATCAGCCATTGGTTTCAGATTATTGTAGCTAGATATCAAGGTGTTTTCTTGTCTGTCGTTGTTTTTATCCCAATGGTAACAATACTCGTTCAATTTTACAAAAGGCTATAGGCTACTGCGTTACTAAGGTCTTTTCATTGTAATTGTCTTCGTAACAATGGCCACATGAACTTGAAAAGTTGTCTTATGTCTATGAAAGACCTTTTGTTTATTGTGAACGACTATTTCTTTACCTACACCTGATAATTACACCAAATAATATTTCCTTATCCGGAATACAACTGACATTAATTTGACGCATCGTTTCTCAAGCTTTTTAGTTTACCAACCTCTCGCTAAAATATTATATTAATTTGACCTTTATCAAAGTTTAACATTGGCTTAATAAGTCGGCGACTAATTTGTTCTATCTAGTAGCTGTCATTGTTTATGCAAAATAGATTTTAACTAAACCTTATTTATTAATTAGCAATAGTTCTTGAAAACTAGGTATTTTGAACACGTTGCGACTAAAAACAAACTGTGTGAATAAAGGTTACTATGAAACAAAAAAATTAACTTACCAATAACAGTCATGCTCCATGATATGAAATAAGAATTGGCACCTATCCAAACAATGCACATTATGAACGAAAACGGATAAAGCTTCCTGTGCTGAATTGGTGACGGAATCGTGTAACCCAACACCAACTTCAGAGGCCATACATACAGCCACCATATTTTATACGCCCAAGATTTTTCTCGTGGAAACCTTAATAAACTCTTCTTTGGCTTTTTATCCACCTCTTCTGTTGGAAGTAAAAAATATTTTTAAAAAATCCATTTCAATAACATCGGTATTTTATTTGAATAAATGTATAACCTTACCTACGACAGAGACCTTTTCTGGATTAGCAATTTGCACAACGTCATTAAAGCCTTTGTTATCGATGCCTTCTTCAACAGGCTTGCCGTTCTCTGCAGTAGGTGCTGTCGTAACTAAAAGTAAAATTATATTATTATTAATTTTATACTATACTAATCTCAATAACATATAATCGTTTCAAAAGCTGTGTCGAATTTGTTATTTGTTACGAATTAGGTTTCTTTTGACCTTTGATGTCATTAGACCGAAAGAAACAAAATGTGCCTAACATAGTACACGTAAGCAATGTACTCTAACTCTAAATAAAATGTGTTATGTAAAATTGAAGCCACACTCACCGTCCAACGAGCTGTTCTTTTTAAAATAATTTTCAGTGAATCTGTCATACATGGCGAAAGCTCTTGTACTATTGAACATAATAACGAAGTAGAGGACATAAAGGATTCCCAAGACCAGTGCCTCATACCAGTCAATTTGGCCATCCCATACAAAGGCGATCAGTACACTCACATTAATCATATAGATGATTACATCCCTAGTCACGGGGCGGGCTTCGAGTTTTATTGGCTGCAATTTAGAAAAAGCTAAAGTTTATACAGATTATCCATCAACCCATTTGCAGACCCGCTCCTGGTTACAGATCTCCTGAATTAGAGCGGATAGCAGATTTCACACAAGAAAATCTCTCAGGTATGCAGTTTTCCTCACAGTGTTCCTTCGTCGTTTAAACAGTGACAATTAATATTTAATCAGAACAAACTTTCGAAAATTCCGACGATCAGATTGGCTTAGATCTGAACTTGAATTACTATGGTATCACTGCTATTACATAGAATATAGGTACATTAAGAACAATAAAAAATATATTTTTAAATACATACCCTTATGGCAGCGAGACCTCCAACAGCAGCAACACCAAGAGCGTTGAAAATCGCAGAACCGACAATAGTACCAATACCCATATCAGATTCAGTTAAAAAGGTTGATATGACGTTTACAAAAAACTCCGGGCAGGATGTAGCGACTGACATAAAGGTTGCGGCTGCGACGTTCTGAAAATAAATCGTACAAATTCGTGTTAATTGTTCTTATGTTAAACATTGTTATAAAAATATAGCAGCAATGTTAATTTTAAAATGATACCTGAGGAATTTTCAAGTCTTCGCAAATAAGTTCCACGCATGGGATGAAATAATCATTACACACGATAGCCAAAAGTGTAAATGCGTAAATACCAAACAAGGCGTAGAGAACAAATGCACCCTGTCTCAGCTGCTCGTCTGTAATTATAAAATATTGTATATTTTTAACGTTTCTCCAAAGGGAAATGAGATTTCGAACAGTTTTAATAATGTAGCGTCAATATAATACGTTAATAACATAAAATACAAATAAGTCAAAAGGCTCATTTGCCACTTTTTAAAATTAATTTACGTACACCGCCGGACATTATATCATATAATTCTATGATTAACAACTTATAGGTAGGTACCTAACATTACTTTTTGGTGACGCAATAAATAATATTCTATCTACTTACGTACATTTTTTGGATCCATAAGAATATGGTACCGTCATGTAACATATTACGTACTTACTCGTTATTCAAAAGGTGTCTAGCAAAACTTAATTAGTTTAAAATAATGATGCCACTAAAACTTACCGTCAAAAAGACCGTCAGGGAAGCTGTCAATTGAATCTCCGGAATAACACTGAATCTCCTGCGCTATGCCATCGTCAGCGACCGCCAGCCTAGTCCTCAGCCAAGGAGTCCAGTGCCAGGTAGAATGCTCTTCATCCAACTTCCTCATCAGGTCTTCTTTCATATACACGATTTTACCATTTCTACTGACAGGGTGCACTGAATGGAAGAGCTCTGTATCATCTAAATAAAAATTACGGTATGTTATTATTCGTCGTTTCCGAATCTTGTATGCAGAGAAGTGGTCCCGGGGAAAATCGATTATCGAAAAGTGAGCTGTGATAGTGATAATCCGTGTTGGTAGCCAATCGATGGTAAGTTCGGTCATTAACGCCGCGCCTCGATATGGTGAACATTATCAAAACAATAACAGAAACATTTAAGTATATTAATTCAGACAAGCACTGTAATTTGTCTACGAGGATTTGTGTTGAACATAATATTTGAATTGTATACAGGTCTTTCTTTGAGGAGATAAACATGAAATAGTTACAGCACAGCTTTGTTGAGGATAATACAATTAATAACAAGTATTTTATTTAATGTCACTTTACAGTATTTAAGCAGATAGCTTGGCATAACTGATAGGCTAACGTAACTTACGAGAATAAGCCATCTAAGCATTGCCTTTATTTACCCACACATATTGTAGATTATTACTTTATAAGTTAATTGAACTTACTTAAATCCTCAATAGCCAGTGTGTACGTAAAGCAGGCTCCAAGTAGTAACGTCCAATAGACGATGTTTATGATTGCGCGTGTCATTATGATCACCTGTGCGACCGTTCCAAATTTATGGAACTGAAAGGAAACATATCACTTCTTTAGTAACATCCACAATAATCACAGACTAACATACCTACAGTCTACTGTTTAATGCTAACCAATAATATAAAAGGAGAAATACATATTAAAAATCACTGTCTTACACAAACAATAACTAGGACGTTGTCTATGCTATTAAGTGCAATGAATTTGATTGATAAGACAATTAAGATAAGACAAACTGTCATTATTGCCACATCACAAGAGAATGCTATCGGCTAATCATCCCTATTTAGATAGGGAGTTGAAGTAATTAAAAAATTCATCCTATAAGGGTTCCGTTTTTCTTTTAGTGGTACGGAACCCTAAAAACGAAACATTCGACGAATATATTATAGCAACTAATTTATGTGGCTTTCGTATTTTTCGAAGTATGTAATTTTTTGCCGTTGTGAATTGTACTTATAGCAAGTTTTCCTAATCTCATTTTACTACGCATAAGTAATTTTAGCGGCACTTACATATTATAACATAATATGTAAGTGCCGCTTGAATTAATAAGCAAAAATAAAATAAAAAATGGTGCACGAAAACCTCAAAAGGAGTTGAAAACAATATTTTTTGAGATAAAGTACCTACTTGTAATTAAAAATAGTATGGTAATATAAACCACATAGTTTGATTCGGTCTGACACCATCATATGTAATATCCACGATAATAACACAATCATTACACATATAAACAACTAAACAACAGTCGATAGCCTATTTATTGCTGCGTGTTTATCTAAGGCGTTAATAGAGAAATTACTTCACAACGATTTGTTAATACAGTGATAAAATAAACCAACACAAAGTACTCACTTCAGATCGACTTGCCGTAAAACAAGGTGGCAGCGATAACCAGGTAATATTAGTAAAACATAATTGTTAATTAAATACGTTACTACGTTAGCTGCCACTGCGCAATCACTAAGGATCTCACGACACTGAAAGAAAGATATCAATGCCAGAGGTTTTTAAATAGATAATCTTATTTGATAAGAAACTCGTTTGTAGCGATTAGTAGAATTCAATTATTATATTGCACGTCAGTGATACTCACACAATGTTTGTGTAAAAGAATGCAATCTCTCACCGATAGGATTTTCATAATTTCCGCAATCGTAGGTATGTAAGCATACCACTAGCGCGACCTCCGTACAACTTGCATACCACACAGATTCTAAGAGAACACTGCAAGTGAAAGTGATGGCAAAACCAAGTCCAATGGTTATTAAGATTAGATGTAAAACGTAATCAAAGGGGATTGATAAGTAACTTTTATTGCTGTTCGTAAAGGTACAAATTACACATTACACACCTAATAATTTAATTTTTTACAATTATTCTATTTAAATAGTGGATTTCGGTTCTTTAAACTGATAATACAAAATAAGAATTACTGCCGTTCTGCAAAAAAAAAATGCCGTACACATATAAAACGGGATTTATTTCTGAGCTGTTTCCACGAAACATCCTAACAAAATATACATTGAGGCAAGAACTCTTCCAGACGAATAGAGAATCGACTTCCTGTTTATAATTTAGTATTTGTGGCATTTATTTACAAACTAATGACAGGCATGCATTGTCTATACATTATTATATATTAAATAAATATATCTGTATATAATCTTATATTAAGATCAGCTAGCGATCGATCGCATCGAGAACGCCTGGAAGTGCTACTGATCTATGAACTAGGTATTTAATAAAAGGCGACGACGACGTCCCACTTTCCTTAAAGGCGAAACTAGTGGACATGTGTGACCTACCCGTTCTTTACTAGGGCTCACAGACTTGGACACTGACCGAATAGCAAAAGACCAGCATTGTGCATGCGGGCATCCAAACTCCAAGTTTGAAGTGGAGATGGGCAGGCCACATTAGCCGCATGCATCCGGACAGGTGGGCGAGTCTAACTACTGATTGAGTACCTCTTAACGCTGTTTGTGGACTAGGTTAACCTAAGAGGCGTTGGTCAGATGATTCTGATATAGAAAATTCTGGACTGAGTTAGGGGAGACCTTTGCTCAGGAGCGTGACACAAAAGAGGTTTTATAAAAAGAGTTAGCTTTTATAATATGGTGGACATGGTGGTGTGTTAATTTTTATTGAATATGTCTGCAAACGAGAAGACAAGCCACCTGATAGTAAGTAGTCATTGCCGTCCGTGGAGACCTTCAGCACCAAAGGAGTTGCTGATACGTTGCCAAGCCTTAAAAGCCCCTACGGACTGCAGACTACGAGAGCCGCAGCGACCGAGGGGAACTAGTCCTTAAGATCCCCACAGCCAAGACACTACCCAATCCCCACCCAAGACACTATTTAACATGATTTTTTTTATTGGTTGAGTAGGCAAACAGGCTAACGAGACACCCGGTGGTAAGTAGTCATCGAGATGTGAGGAACATAGAGTATTCTAGCCCGACGGGGACAGCGGGTAATATCGTGCAACTGAATAATTATGAAATACTTTAGAAACAACATGTTTTAATAGTGAAGATTTCTATTGTAAAGTTTTTCATTAGTCTACTGGTCATAAGCGCGATTGCTACTAGTGTTATTGGGTTTTTCAATATTCTATGAAATTTTCAGTGGCGGTATATTCAATATTTTATGGTTCCCAGCGCTTATTTGTTAAACTGTCTCATTAGCCTCGCGGTCCTGAGCGCGGTGCTACGGTAGAGGTCCTCGGATCGATTCCAGGTCAAGCAATGTTATTGAGGTTTTCTGTGAAATTCGGAGTTTGGATTTACGCCCCTTTAGTAGCGATAGGCTCGCCGCCTATTACCTGGAACCTAAACATACTGGCAAACTGTAGGTGTAGGTACAATAATATACCTCGGAAAATTACGATGTTACTAAGATAATACGTTTTGTTGCACGGTTATTAGTTTCACTAACTACCTTAGCATAGAGCTGTGGTTACATTTTGTTCTTCTAAGTTAGTTCTACGATCGACTTAAACAAGTTGAATCGATAATTGATACCATGTTCTTAAAGAACGAGTGGAGATAAACAAGTACCTAATGCGTCCACTCTTTGATTGTAATTATTTTATGCATGTTCCTTGTTTTTAAACCTTTAACCAAACTAAGTTTTGATGATCTTAATATAGCGATTTGGTCAGGATTATTGTTAAACAACATATTAGCAATATCCCAAATAAACTACATAGATTAAAATTAAATAAAACACTTTCGAATCGATTCATTCTTTTTGGTTCTGGGGATCTACTTTTTTTAGTGTTGATAGGCTTATTGCTTGACCGCCAGTTCGTCTGATGTTAAGACACAGATACCGTACAAGTACAAGTACAAGATACCGATTCTATCGTGATTTAAAAACACCCAAATTACCAGTATATCTATCGGGGAAAACCAACTCGGGAATCGCAATCCACATTTCGGCAGTACACATGATAAAAGCGTTTCGTTCGGGTTTTCGGAATGTCCACCATGAATCGATATCGCTTTTTTTGTGCTTCTCGTCGTCCGATAGTAGAAAGGGTAAGTAATAAGATCGTGGAAAACTGATGCACGGTTTCCGAGAAATATCTGATAAAATACCGAAATTGACTGAAATATTTATGATAACCGTCTTTGATGAACTGACGTCATGTCTCATAACATAAACATAACATACCATCACGCCTGTATTCCCCGAAGGGTTAGGCAAAGGCGTACTAATGTACACCCACAGTTCGCCGGTATGTTTAGGTCCCATGTAATAGGGAGCGAGGTTATTGCCATTCACCGGGCACAAATTCCTAACTCCCAGCTGCTACTGGAATTTCATAGAAAAACCCAATAACACTTTGCTCGACCTGGGAATCGAACCCAGGACCTCTATCGTAGCAGTCGCGCTCAGGACCACTTAGCTAATGAAGCAGTCATGTCTCAAGTCGCTTATTTATGTATCGGAACAGGAAGTGGATACCTCCGGTTCCTACTCATGTTCTAATTATAATAATTAGTACGACTACTAGGTACTCGGCTTCTAGTCGGTTTTTAATAATAACATTACTATTCGTTAAAATATTTTGTTTCATAAGCCATTTATTTTACTGTACTTTATCAATTACTGTAAAGGTCTATTGGTAAACCCTAGATTCTGCTCGTAAATCTTCATATTTACCAACACGAGTTGGTCCATATATATAAGGATATACCTAATGTAATATAGAAGGCTGACATTTTATATGATTTTACGTTCAGAGTTTCGTAATGCTAGGCATGAATAAAAGGGTTTGATAGGTACTGAGTATTTTAATAATCACTTATTGTAATCATTATTATCAGTCAAATAGGTAAGTGTTATTACGTTATGACTCAGATAGATTAGGGTTAGAACACCCGCTTTACCCTTCTGTGGTATTTTTTTATAATCACTCAGAAATAAGAGGCGGATTATCTCTGAGGTAAAACCCTGAACTTACCAAGTAAAAATAACATACCATCACGCCTGTATTCCCCGAAGGATTAGGCAGAGGCGTACTAATGTACACCCACAGTTCGACGGTATGTTTAGGTCCCATGTAATAGGGGCGAGCCTATTGCCATTAACCGGGCACAAATTCCTAACTCCGAGCTGCTACTGGGAATTTCATAGAAAAACCCAATAACACTTTGCTCGACCTTGGAATCGAACCCAGGACCTCTAGCGTAGCAGTCGCGGTCAGGACCACTTGGCTATTGAGGCAGTTACCAAGTAAATACTATAAAAAGATCAAAAATAACCATGATTGCAAAATATTTATGTGCGTGTGAACTGAGGGACCAGCGTGGTCCCTCAGTTCACACGCACATAAATATTTCTAACTTTAACCACATGGTGTTGGCAAATTTATCATACCTACGTTTTACTGAAAGATCTTAGTAGTTATTTACCGTTGTTTGAGCTTTTACAGTAGTTAGCATATCTTGTAAAACACAAAAAAATATCTAAGAAAATTTATAATTATCGAGGTCTTACTAAGATTGTTTTAATGCTAAGTATGTCTACTTAGCATTAAAACAATCTTAGTTTAATTACATAATCATAATCAACCCATTATAGGTCCCACTGCTGGGCAAGTGTCTCCTCTCACAATGTGAGGGATTAGGCAACTTATCTGAAATATATGCGTGTATATATTTCAGATGTTGTATTTCCATTTTATGAGTTACTAACTTCTGCCCGCGGCTTCGCCCCCGTGGAATTCGGTCTGTCATCACATCCCACGGGAACGGGATAAAAAGTATCCTATGTCCGTTTCCTGGTTCTAAGCTACCTCTCCACCAATTTTCAGCCAAATCAGTTCAGCCGTTGTTGAGTTATAAATGGAGTAACTAACACGACTTTCTTTTATATATATAGATTATAGTACTGCGTAATAATACTTCTCTGATGCTAATCTACGGTAACCGATTAATCTAATACGATTATTGCTCAATCGGAAAGTAAAAGATAAATACCTACGTATTATTCTTTTTCAATTGCCTTCATAATAACTATATCGGCCAGCCTGGTATATAGCTGTTAATCATTATTTTCAATCATACTTATAGCAATAAAATCTTTTTTTCTCGGTCTATTTCTTTCTTCTTTGTAGCAATTGAGTTGAAGTTATAGTTATTCTATTTCACGAAGGCCGTTAAATTATTGAAATTTGAACTTTATTTCAATTACATAACGGTCATCATAACATGACTTCGTGAGATAGAATGACTATAGCAAGTTTCAATGATAATTAATGATTGATATGATGACAATTAACAGTACACCCACCGACAGTTCGCCAATATGTTTAGGTCCAATTTTATAGGGGCGAGCCTGTTGCCATTAACCAGGCTCAAATCGTCATCAAAAACTTGATCATGATTTGAGCCTATTCGAATTCTTGGGTTCGATTCCCAAGTCGTGCTCGACCTGGACTTCTACCACAGCAGTCGCGCTCAGGACCGCTAGGCTAATGAGGCGGTTTAACAATTAAGCGCAAGCAAATTAAATTTAATCATACCGTCCGCTTAATGTTCGATCTCATTCGAAGACGTTTAAATTCTCATTAAAATATAAGTTGTCTATTTTTATGTTGTTTTACATACTCACGCCTGTCTTCTAAATGTGTAGGCAGAAACTATAGACCGCAACTTGCTACGATTCTTGCATACTTCTTTTTCTTTTGCTACATTCATGCATTTCCTCATTTAAACCTACGCGCCGGTTGCGAGTTCTGTATGTTGTTTTTATTTTAGAAGAATACCATTTGATTCTTACAACACCACCGATCAAATCAATAATTTCAACATTATTCGTGGGCTAAATTTACCTTTTTATAATTCACATTAACACAGTATGAAAACACAAGGCCTAAAAAGTTCTGTCTTCATAATAATGTAAGAAAGGGCTTCGCTATGACTGAAATAGTCAAGTATCCTGGACACGGAAATAACCTAATTAAACGATTATTTTCGTATAGGTACTTTTGTTTTTACTTTATTATTTTAAACTAGCCTATGCCCACGGCTTCGCTCTATACCTACATTAGAGAGGTCAAGCTGTATCTCAGGTTCCGTTTAATTATTTGAGATAAGAAGTAGCTATACCAGTTTTTAATTTGGAGCACATACTTTCTAACAGTGATAACAAAATTAAAACCTATTCAGTAGTTTTCGCGCCAACCCGTAACAAACAGACAAACAGACAAGAATTTTAAAAATCACATTTTTGGGTTCGGAGACGTTTATATACCCTAATCCACTTGTTTTTTTTTTTAATATCTTCAATGTACAGACACAGCTTTTTTACAATTTTATAGATAATTATCTTAAGTGATATCCGGTTCTCAAATAATATGAACCTTCGTTTAATATTATCGATTTTGGTCAAACTTGGACAGCCTTCAACGTCCACACATTTTGTTATCGCAATATTGTACCAGTGAAGATTGTAACATAATTTATTTAAAAAAAGTGTCCATGGAGTTTCATGCCGGATTCTTCTCCATAGGATCAACCTTTTAGAACCGAGTGACTAAAATCATGACGTTTCATAAACTCTTGTAAAAGCTTATTTGAAATAAAAACATTTGAACTTGAACTTAAACTTGTTTTATTTTCCTTCTCATACCTACATACAAAAATAAAATACATTGCTGTATATACCAGAAATGTTTTTGTTGTTCTATGTATCTATTTTTAGAGAAGAAAAATAGAACACTAGTCATATTTTTATCTTGAGCTTACGTAAACAATCAAATCTTAGAAAATACACATAATTAAGTTACAAACTATATAAGTATATATAGGTATGTATAGCGGAGCAACTTTGTTGATTATAAATGAATTGTTTTACCTAAGTAAGAACTCAATACTGAGATTTATGCCTGTATCGTGGGTAAAGAAACACAAATCAGATACACATACACCCAGACCCGTAACAACTGCCTGTAATACAAACATTTGTTCCGTCTGAGGTTCGAGCTCACAACCATGAGGCGGAAGCCGATCGCTCAGCGTCTACGCGAATCTTGTCAGCAACTTTATTTCTTCACTTGTGATCATTCACTAGCGGCCTCCCGCAGCCAATAATAAATAGTGCTAAATTTTGGTTATCCATGTAGCGCGCCCATCTTGGCGCATTCTCCTCCATGCATTGGCACACTTCTTTTCAGTCGCTGTCACATAAATAGACAGTGTCTCAATGCTACTCTACTCCATCGACTTCACATAAATAGACAGTGTCTCAATGCTACTCTACTCCATTGACTTCACATAAATAGACTGTCTTAATGCTACGCTACTGCATAGCCTTCACATAAATAGACAGTGTCTTAATGCTACGCTACTGCATAGCCTTCACATAAATAGACTGTCTTAATGCTACGCTACTGTATAGCCTTCACATAAATAGACTGTCTTAATGCTACGCTACTCCAAAACCTTACTTTACTTTTGAATTCCTAGGCACTAGAAAGGACATTTCTACTACTACATTAATTATTATGTCTATATTTTTAGGATACGTTAATCAATAAAGGTTGCTACCTTATACTAAGAGATATATCATTTTAAGTAGGTTATGTGGGTAGTAGTATCATACTTATTAATATCTACCTACGTTTATCGGGGTCGCGTTCTCGTCCATAGAGCAGATCTGTTTTTAATTTAGTACTGTAGAGATTGGTGTAAAAAGGTAGAATTACTGTGTATTGACTACTTAAAAATAACATATAAATAAAGAATAAACAATCATTTGAATATTTTGACATGTAGTTCGCGTAGTCTGGCATACTTGTATTAGCTACGACGTCGCCGCCGTCTTAAACTTAAACACTTCAACTTTAATAAGAGCCACTTGCACCAACTTCTTAAATCTGTTTAAATTGTACTTAAACACAAATTTACTATGAAAAATTGTGTTTAAATACAATTTAAACATATTTTAGAAGTTGGTGCAAGTGGCTCTAAATGTGTTTAATGATAAACGCGCGATCCCGGCAGTTCCCCGCTTTTTAATTACGGAAAATACTCATGGAGCATCTGCAATGCTATGTCGGACTCAAATGGGGTAATTGCGAATACAATGCGGTGATGATGGATAGACTGGCGGATTTTCCAATGAATCAAGACTTGTAGGTAAAACGCTTAAATAATGTACCTATGGGTAATCATAAAAAAACCCGTGTCAGTATTTTATAAGAGCAAAATAATTATATTAAAGTATATATAATACATTCTTCTCATATGTCTATGAACCATAAAGTAGGTATGATACAATTAAACAAAATATCACTTTCATTAGTCACTTTATTGAAAGGCTTACATAATAATAATATGTGGATACATAATAAGATACAATAGAAAAATCCGCGTATTCGAATTCGAAATTCGAAAAACTTTCGGAAAAGTTTAGATTTTTCTAACGTGTGTGCTACTATAAAATAAGGTATAAAAATTAAATGTAATTGTATAATGTGTGTGATGCCTGCTTCTGCAAATTCGTGTCATAAATAAGTCAATTTGTTTTGTATAAGTATTTAAATAAAAAGTATATTTATTTATAGCGGATATAGCAGCTACTTTAGCTTTTGATACAACATTTATGTTAATTGCCCTTAGGTACTTCCGTCTAAGTCTTTTGCAATTTGCTCACATAACATTTGATTGATTTAATATATTTTTTAAATGCCCAGTTGATCTGGAAGAATTTTGGTCTTTACAAGAAAAAGCATTGATTGGCATTTTATTCCATTTAGACTCATCATGATCAAGCCATAATTATATTGTTCCACTGGTAAAACTATAGTTCAACCAACGAACTGTCTATATATATGGTTCTATATTATTCCTAGCAATAAAAGCTCCCTAGTTATATTTCCAAAATCAATCTACGCATACCATTAAATAATCGTTTTATTTCATCTTGTGCTGTGTAGGACTACTTCTTAATTATTGTGATAATTAATAATCAATGTGACAAACAAGGCTAATTATAATACAGCGATTACGATAGGATTTCTATCAAGGTCCCATACGCGAAACCTAAAGTCGTGTTCCCAAAAATACATATGCACGCAGTGGATAAGATTCAATTAAAAATCAATGAAATTTGTATACACATCAAACGATACATTTTCAATTCAATATAAACTGACTTATACGCTTTCCTTACAACTAAACGTCAGTTTACATACCATCACGCCTGTATTCCCTGAAGGGTAAGGCAGAAGTGTACTAATGTATGTACACCCACGAGGCGCCAGTATTTTTGGTGCCCTTGTAATAGGGGTTGACCCTATTGCCATTAACCTGAGAATCAACTGACTACCACACCAAAGAAGCAGTCAAATCATATTGAAAATTTAGAGCATAAGACTTTAAGAGGCCGGGTCGATTTTCCCATACAAACATAATACTAAAATAAATCGTAATTCAAACAGAATTTAATCAAAGTGTGTTATTATTCGGATTCCGATACCGTTAATCTAGTTTCCTGCTCCACGGTCCAAAATACTTCACTGGTAATAAATGTAAGCGAATGCAATTCTTGATAACTTTACCATGTTTGGAACGATTTTCCGGTCGTTTATTTCCATTGAATTAGTAGTAAACGAAATGGAACGGTAGGAGCCTAGATTAACAGTATCTCAATCCGAATAAGAATACAATTTGATTAAATATTCTTTGGATTACGATTTATTTTGATATTACGATTTTGTTGGCAATTCAAGCTCCACCGGACCCTTAATACGTGAACGTACTAAAAGCACCTAATATTTCTGTTGTTCAAAATAATTATTTTTATATTTATGTTGTTCAAAATAATTATTTTTATATTTTTTCACAGCGTTTACATCAGCTACATTGAGTATAGATTTGTCCATCCAGCTCCCTTTCTTGCGATATTCCTGCACGTATATTTCATTCCGTAATTTATCATTGTTTATAGAATTCTTGTAAGAATCGTAAGTCACTCGGAGGGTGAAGAACAGAATCAGGTCGAAGCCAGATATGAGAGTGAACCCGAGCATGAGGCTCAGGAGACCGCCGAACGCCGCTGAAAATTACAATGACATTTCTCGGGAACTCAGTTTTATTTAGCACTGTTTCCCGCTGGTTTGCTCGCGATCTGTTTTTTTTTTTGTCGGAGTAAATGACTAGCGCATACGACACCTTTGGGGAAAGGCTCGCGACCTAAAGTAACGTTATATTTAATTCGATTAACAAGATATTTTACCTACTCAGTGATAAAGTAGCATTTTATTAGTGATTATTTATTTAAATCGGTCCAGAAGTTTTTGAATTTATACATTACAAACAAAAATACAAATCTATTTTCTTTTTAATATTAGTCTCTATAGATAAAGCAGTAGTCTCTGTTTGTTTGTTTGTTTGCTTGAACGCGCTCTCTACTATCAGGAACTACTGGTCCGATTTGAAAAATTGTTTCAGTGTTAGATAGCCCATTTATTGAGGAAGGCTGTAGGCTATATATCATCACGCTACGTGGACGAAGTTGCGGGCAGAAGCTATCATATATCTATAGACAGCAATCTATCTAGATTGCTATCTATTTATAATCAATACACCAGCTGTAAGTACGCGGTTTCATTAGCAAGAATGTCGACAACAGAAAAAAACTATAAATTCTGCCAAGCCGCTTAGGAGCTGGAGAGTTACACGCGCGCTATAATTTTATAAATAAAGATAAATGTAACACTAATTTATCACGAAATCTCAGTTATTTGAATCCCATAAATGTCACGAAGATTTCTTATAAAATGTAGACATTCGCTGTGAAAAGAAAAGTCCCACGGGATGGGCGACAACGAGGTCGATGCGGGTAGCATAGTAACCCAAAAAAATAATGTCAATAGTTCTATGGTATTAAAAGTACCTATGAATAAAAAATACATATACAACATCACGCCTGTATTTTTCGAAGGGTTAGGCAGAGGTAAACCTACTAATGTATATGTATACATTACGTTCGGTCCCATGTAATAGGGGGCGAGCCTATTGCTATTAACCGGACACGAATACCAAAAACCCAAAGGTGCTACTGAGAATTTCATAGAAAATCCCAATAATACTTTGCTTGACCTGGGAATCGAACCCAGGATGTCGTCCTGGGGACCACTAGATTAATTAGGCAGGTGAATAAAAAATAATTTTGATAAAATACAAACGCAACGGCTATAAAGATTAGTTAATAAAATTCCTACAAGCTATGTATGTTTATGTATAAAGCGCACTCATGATGATCATGTGTCATGTTGTATAATAAATCCATCATCTCCCAGTGAATACTCACCTAGAATATTTTGCCAATT
Source organism: Acronicta leporina (assembly GCA_947256265.1). Lineage (NCBI taxonomy): Eukaryota > Metazoa > Arthropoda > Insecta > Lepidoptera > Noctuidae > Acronicta > Acronicta leporina. Next base: position 13,799,619 of record OX366510.1, read on the forward strand.
CAAATAAACATCACGTCTGTATCTGGTCGATACCAAATCGTTGAAGAACACATTCAATAAGGAGCGATTTTTTAAATTGACGCCATCACTGTAATAGAATATACCACTTACATTCCAAATTTACAATATTACAAACGTTATTTTTATAGTTTTAATCAAGACCCATAATAGGTATACTATGAATAGGCACTATAATATAGAGTACATTTATATGAAACAATTTTACAACTAACATAACTAAATTAAAATGATGCAAACACTTCTTTATTTTATGGGATAGGGGGCAAACGAGCAGACGGATCACCTGATGGTAAGCGATTACCGCCGCCCATGGACATCCGCAACACCAGAGGAGTCGCAATTGTGTTGCCCGCCTTTTAAAAGGGTTTGGGCCTCTAGTATCCTCACTCAGTTTTTTGAAACAGAACGTAAGTGTTGTTACACACCGGATTTCTGTGAGGCCGTGGTATTAGGGCTAACGCGCACTTGTGATTTTTAGTCTACCGATAGTTTAGTCGCTGTAGTAGTCGTGTATAATTTCATGTCGAATTCTAATCGCCAAATGCGCGCACTGCCATATAACTCCATAGTGAATCCCAGAACAATCAAACTATCGCCCAACAAAAAATCACAAGTGCGCTCTTACTCCGGTCCAGCCCATTCGTGCCGAAGCATGGCTCTCCCACAGTTATAAAATAATAATACCGACTATATTTCATAGTTTATTATTTTATGACATAATACAATAAACAAGTCTACTCTGTAATATTTTCTCTACTGTACCGTATTTCAACCAATTAATGAAAATATTCTTTATAAATAGTTTTTAAAAAAAGTTACACTTTCGATTGGAGAAAAATACAGGTTTTTATTTGTCGCAATTGTGCAGGTTCGACATCCCTATAAGGTAGAAGGTGACAAAAAAAAAAATTTTTACTTGATTAAATAAAGAAATGATTTCTAAAAAAAAATAATTTTAGTTACGATAGGGCCCGCCTGTTATTACAACTTTAACTCACAAGAACGGAAGTCCATTGACGTAGACATTGTCAGCTAGTCGACCCAGAGCAACTTCCAGGGGATAGTCATAATGTTCACACTCCGGAAAACATTGGAAATTGTTACTTTGCTCGCTCATATTGCTGTGCTGTTCGTCTTCAGCTAAAACACAAATGTGTGAAAATGTACACCATACAGTTTAATCCATTTTAAACTAAATGTAAATGGACCGACGATTTGAAGAAAGTGCCTGGCAGGGGATGGATGTGAGCTGCCCAAGACCGAGATAGTTGGCGCTCTATCGATTGTTTGGCTCTATACGTTCAATACGTTCAGTCTAATATGAAATGTTAATAATCTCTGAGGGCTAAAATCGTGCCTTAAATGTCCAGTATAAGCTAATCATAATCGTATATTGGCTTTTCATACAGTTAGAGGTCAGTTTCTACTGGTCTAATTGACACTTTGTACTTCTTTAAGTCGGTGAATCATAATAATTGTAACACATGAATAGTCCCCCTGCTATAGTAACACTGTATTGTTGTTTCTTTTGTTTTACTTGAATTATTTAACAGGTTCCGCGCTTATAAACAAATCATATATCGCAACACTAGAAACAAGTAGATGGCACAATATATATTATTTTCGGGTACGAATCTACCTTTCAAATTATTACCTATTTTGGTAAAAAATTGTATTAGAATACGTACTTTGTGAGCTGAAAAAAACATTACAGCAAGACAAACTTTCTGATGTTTATAAATACGTAATTACAATTGACAAAATTTGAATATTCCATGTATTCAAATTGTGTTGTTGTTGTTAAAATTTACATGACATGTAGGTACCTATAATTGCATGTAAAGTTTACTAGGGACACCAAATGATTCATACACTTACTTATGGTATTTTCTATGCAATCCATATCCTTGAAATTGCATGTCCTGTATGATTCTGAAAAATAATTATAACAATATTTTTTTAATAAAATTTTGTAAAAAAGAAGACGTAGTGAGTCCTGCCGGAAGTCTTTTACTTCAAACATTTTATGCTTCAAGAATAAAATTAAAATTTTATGTTTTCTATACTTACTCTACACAATTTCTCAACTTATGTAGAACTTGAAGTAGTCTAAATTCATTAAAACTACTGTTTATTGATATAGGATCATAGAAAATTTAATACTAGCCTATACATACGTATTTACTTAAAACGTGTGTTTCTTATTTTCTTTGTCTATGAATCTGCCCACGGTGCCACGATTTAATTCAAAATGTGTCAAGGGTTAAGGATAATAATGTATACGTTACTCCATTGTGAAGTTGAGTAAGAGTTCATTCTCATACAAAACCACAATTTAATTGCAAATCCGTGTAGTTCGTACCCCTGAAGTAACTCGTACATCGTTCGAATGTTAGTTGTGACCACTTCTCATTAGGACAGAATACCCTACATTACTTAACCATAATGCGTTCGTGACAGACGTTAAATGGTAGTCAGAAATTGGGTTGCAGATTCAGAGGTCTGTTGGTAGACTTCATGTAGGTAGGTAAACTTCTAAATCAGCAGCACCAGGTTAGACCGAACGCCAACATAGTTACGACAAGACAACTAATTTTAATTCCTTATCTAGATTTGTATCTACCTTTTATGATGTATAAAATTGGAATGGTTGATTTTGTTTGAGAATTGTCGATGTCAATGCGCGTAATTATTGGGAACACTTGCGAGCGAGATTTTGACTGCACTCCTATATCCACCCGAAACTTCTACATAGTATATGGACATTGCATTATTATATTCAAATTAATTCAGCTGTTACCGCGTAATTCGGTGACAAACTAAACATTCACATATATACATACAACGGAACTATAATAAGATGAATTACCTTCTGATGGAAAGGACAGAGGGATACAATGACATGCCGTCTTCATCAACTCCACTTTGTGATACGCCATACAGTTATGGAAAGAGTACTGACGAAATTTGCCGATTTGCACCTGAAACCATTAGATTAATTTATTTACCTAGAATCTAGATTGTACTTTAGAAAATAGCATTGTTAAGTAAATAACAGTTACTTTTCATAATCTATTTATTCAATTAAAATCATATTATTTACATTTTTAAATATTTTTATAATAAACAAGAGAAAATAAAAACATTTAAACATATAAAAATAGTTGTCCACCGGCATGGGGAGCAGGGTCCAAGCTACCGGTGGTTAGGGCCCCAGAGACGGGAACCTCGTCACAATACGCGCCGTATCAAGGAGTACTGCCTTCCGAATCAGGCCCTTAACCCAGCCACCCAACTCGAGCCTCCTGAGGTGTTGGTCGAGGCTCTTGGCGATAAGTCCATTGACCGTGACGACTATTGGTACACGAAGCAAAATGGTTTGGTTTACATACTACTAGCGACCCTAGCGGATGATACAGGCACCGGTGTTGTCTAATTCAATGTGTGCGTATCTACGTACAGTGCGTATTATGCACACGCTCAAGCGACGATTAATAAAACGACTTGCACACAACTATAACCAAACCAGAAATTAATCTCATACATAAAATGAATATGATGCAATATTTTAGCTGACAAGATAATAGCTTCCGTGGCGTTACGGTGAGGTGACTGGAATCGAAGCACAAGCGGCGTGTCGTGAGTTCAAATCACGGTAGAGGAAATTATTTTTGTCATTTATGTCATACTTTTTATATTTTAAAAAAGTAAATTGTGTAAACTCTTTTGGTTTAATTGACTTGTTTTTATTTGTGTTGTATTGATTTGTTTGTTATTGAAATAAAACAACAAAAATTGTATATTAAAACATTTAATTAACTAAATAACGGATCGATTAATATACACAATAAAAAAACAATTTTATCGAGTCTCGAGGCAGTTATTATTTATTTATTTATTATTACACACACTACTCGTATCGTTACAGGATAACCTCCACTACAATAATGGTTGAAAAATCAACTTACAGTTAATCGTTTCTTTAATGAAACGGTTACTATTTTATCAGTTATGAATACAAAGTTTTGTTTGATGGGTAAGTATGAGCGTAATATTTTGTTAGAGGTGATCAATTTAATCAAAAATAAAGACGTCAAGTAAGTAAATAAAAATTTACAAGTTAACATTTCACATCATAATAAGACAAAGTTATTTTTGTTGGATATGGATGGACGTAATATATTTTGTCAAAGTATTGAGTATGGGTATATCAATTTAATCATAGTAAAATAAAATGTGAAGTGAATCAACATGTTACAGGAAGAAATTATGGCAATTTCTAACCTCAGGAACAATAACATCACTCACATTACAAAATGGCTACATATTAACTAAAGACTTTCATTATTTATGATACACACGTCGTTTAAAACAGTGTGATCACTTTTAAAATATAGTGTGAAAAATATAACACGTCATGGCAATTATTAACCCGTAGCGACTCCCAAGTGGACGTAACTAGGTCATCTAAATTAGATTTTGATCTTGTATTCGATGAGTCCCAGTTTAGCACCATGTGACCCCATAGGTTTTCTATGGGGTTTAAATCTGGACTTTTAGCAGGCCAGTCAATAATAGTCATGTTTTCTTGGTTGTCAAATCTTCTGTGCTGGTTTGCTGCATCGTAAACCAGCTGCACGCAAGTGGTTTCGCACGGTTTGTAAGCACACATGAGCTGTTGCGGTTATTCGGGTGGGGAGGAATGGGTCCGCTCTGTGCCTAGATATGATGTCCCGGAGTCATTTGAAAAAATCGCCGATGGTTTTGGCCCACGTCGGCGATGGTCTACGTCACCGGAATCTGCAAATCGTCGAACCCATAACTGCACGGTTCTTCTCTGTAATAAAAAAGAAATGCTCAGAAACCAGTAAGTATATAAATGCTGATATGTGTAAATAAATATTAATCATAATTTAACATGTCATATTAATATAATTATAATACTCAAAACATTGATTCCAATGATATACCTATTATTTGTATCATCATTAGTAAACATAATTAATATTAGTTACTTAATTCGAATAATTGAATCTTGGCTAAAATCCTATGCCATAAATTTAATTTATTTATATATTGTGTTAAGTCAGTATTATTTATATGACACTTTCCTAAATGAATTAATTATTATGTGTTTTAATATACTTACTATATTAATTAATAATATAACTAATTATAAGTATTATGTGTTATATATATTATATATATATATATCATATTATAATATATTATTAATATAATTAATTAATTATATTATTAATTATAGTTTAATAAAACACATAATAATTAATTCATTTAGGAAAGAATAAAATATTTAATATACTTACTATATAATATAGTATAATTTAACATTTACAGGCAAGAAGAGCATAGGTTCATAATGAAAATGTCCATAAATGTTACTCACCGATATCATTAATCGCCTCGCTATTTCACTAATAGAAATGTTTTGCTCGTGTAATACAACAATTTCGGCCTTCTTAAACATCGTTAAATGTTGCATGATGAAGCAATAAAAAATAGGATAACACCGCACACAAATTATTACAGGAGTTGTAAGAAGCAATCTATGCTTAAACGAAGGTCGTAATGGTTAATGCAAATAGACTGGACAAATGACGACGTTCAATTCTTATAAAATAAAATAATTGAAAAATTGTGGGTAGCTTTGTCTACTAAGGACACAAAATAAAATGCTTAAGTAGTTAGTTTCGATGGCATATCTCAAACGTTGCAAAACTTCGATTGTCTTATGAACTGGATTAATAGTAACTTGTAAAAGATTTAAATAATATTATAAAAAGAATATAATTCGCAAGTGTGGTTTGATCATACGGCATACGATTTACCAGTCAGAGACATTAGCAACGGTGCTAAAGCTGCTCTAGTAAAACTGTTTGAAATAGTGCAATGCATTCAACCACACCAATTAGTAATAAGGACTATTATAGCGTGTTAGCCATGCCTAAGTATTGATGTAGGTGTGTGTGTAGTAGAACTCGCTCGCTTGGACGTTAGTATGCTTACTGATTTACATCGTCTTATTAGTTTACGCACACAATAACAACGGCAGTTATCCATGTGTTGATGTAAACTAATTAGGTGGTTCCACTGTACAATCCTATTGGACCACCTCGTGAGCTAAGTCGAGATATTTTAACTGTTTCTCTTTCTCAGCCTTCACGAAATGCTCGTCATGCGGGACGGTGACATCGATAATCATTGTGCGGCGCGCTGATCGATCTATTACCACTATATCAAGCTTATTGGCTACAATAGTCCTGTCAGTAATAACAGATCGATCCCAGTACAACGTGACATGGTCATTCTCGAGAACTGGGTCGGGTGCATACCTGTAATACGGTACCTCAGAATCCACAAGGCCGTATTTTAAAGCAAGTTGCTGGAATCCCGGCCACTTGGTTATGCCTGTGCAAATACTCACCGTTAGCCAGACGAGAACACCCAGAAGTAATAGGTATGCCTGATAGACTCACCGGGACAATGGCATGCCCGACTTAAGTCGATCGTCCCGTCTTTCATGATATACTTCCGGTAGTTGTTCGTCAGCATCTTATTATTAACTCTAGGAAATCCTAATAATAGGTTCTTAACCTTTTAGTGATAAGGGACCATTTTATCAAAATCTTGTCTTGCCATGGACCACGAGCTGTTTGCTAGTAGTATAAGTCCATATTGCACATCGCCTTTTTTTATTTAATTGTTTTAGGATGACTACGGACCAGTTCGGGTGCTCTCAGGGACAAACAGTGGTTCGTGGACCACCGGTTGGGAACCAGTATTGTAAAGCAAAGAATGGGAGTGGGAAATATAAATGTAAAATTAAGTCATTTCCAAAAGTTATTCAAATGGTTATTATTATAATATCATAGGTACCGTACCATAGCATCCTTTTAATTTAATAAAGGTGGTACATAATTTCCCCTTCTTACGTAACATAAGGAAGACGAAGTCAGCAATTTAATGATGATCATCACTGATACTGATACCAACTGCTGGTATCAGCATTGTTGGTAATAATCAACACCTCATTATGAGCTATATCGGATATCAATGAAGTAAAGTATTGCGTCAATCATTAATTATATACGAGCCAGGGCTGCCAATTCTTTTTAAAACACCTATAGTAGATTTCAAATTCTAATTTTTTTTAATCAATTTTTTACCAATTTATTGTTTATTTTAATGAGTTTATTGTTACGTATTACTAACGGGTTAAAATCTAGTAGATTTAGCTTCTAAATTTATGTTTTCCATCAGTGTATGTAGTTTCTTGACTCAAAATATACTTACCAGTCAATGCAAGTATAATAGATACCATGCAAAATCTTGCGTTTTGAAGTCCGGGGGTGGGTACTGTCGTTGCTGAATAAACGCATAAAGTATATTGGGCAGTCCTTGACAACCCTATATGTCATTGAAATCTAAGTATTAATATTCTGATGATTATACGGGAGATATGTAAAATTGCCAAGGCCCTCATATCTGTATATGTGCGTCAATAACAAAGTGCGTTACTTCACAGATAAAAAGTTAATCTTACTGTCTTAATTGATCAATCGAAAGACAAATGAGATTAAAAATTAGCACTGATGTCTTTGATAATGACACCTACGTTTTGATCTTGGTTTCCATCAAGAATGTTTATGATAAAATTCTTGGTTTTCATCCTTTTAGTACGCAAATTATAAAACACCGAAAGAAATTGCTGTAAAATCATTTAACGTGACATTTAGACGCTTTTTACGTCGAATTTTCTTAGCCTTAACAAGAATCCAGCAGTAAATAGAGACTTTGTAGTATGGCAATAGTTTCTACTGGAAAACAACTAACTCTCCGATTAAAATTAAATTATGTCATTAATTTTCTGTTATAAAATAAATATGTACTCAAAAATTGTGAGATAACATAATTGCTTTCTGCTTTTGAGGGGGTATATATATATAGTACAAGCTCTGCTTAGTTTGGGACTAGATGGTGCTGTGTAAAAAATGTCCCAGAATATTTATATTTATACCACCTGCCCTCTATATATATTTAGTCCCTTCTAGAAAAATTTATTGTATGTAACAAAACCAAAGCTGATTTTTCTACCTCATCGTTGTAATAGCACTGCCTCTGCTCTGGAGTAAACGATTTAATTCCTGAAGTGCTGTACGTCCTCTCGGGAGACAAGGCTATCAGCAGCTCTGTGGAAGGATTCACCATGCGGACGGGTGAGTCCAGGTCTGGGATGTTATATGCGTTATCTATAATCACCTGTTCAAACATACAATAATTAGTTTAATAAGAAATCTTTCATATTACTTACACAACTCGACTCGAACTTAATTTCACGGCAACATTATGTTTAAAATAACGTAACATTCCATAAGGCCTTTATCCAGAAAGCCAGAGGTGTCAATAAACGGTAACTAATCAAAATCCCAATTTTAAACCACACAGAATTTATGTAGGTAGGTAGTACTCCTATACTAGCGAACATAACTGTAAACATAAGAACTTACAAAAATAGCTCATGAAAACACGTGTTATAAAAGCCCTGTCCGACCTGTGAAGGTATTGATAGTTTGATAGGTATCGAGAATTATTATACATACTTATACGCATATGACTGGCTCATTATTCTAGCGGTCCCAAACGCCACTACTACGCTAGAGGTCCCGGGTTCAATTACCGGGTCGAGTAGTGTTATTGGGATTTTCTATGAAATTGTCAGCAGCAGCTCTAAGTTTGAATTTTGTGCCTGATTAATGACAATAGGCGCACCCCCTTTTACAAGGGACCTAAACATACCGGCGAACTGTATGTGCATATTAGTACCTACGCCTCTGCCTAACCCTTCGTGGAATACAGGCTTGATGGTATGTTATATTATGTATACATACATATAAATATTATTATAATAATTACACATACATATAGGCCTGGCCTATGTGTATAAGTATAATTATTTTCACATGACAACTAAAATGAAATCCACCGAATAAAATTTTATAAAACGAGAAATTTATACGGTGAAATACAGTGGCAATGACATCTTCATTGACATTGGGTGCCTACAATGCCAAACACGTTATAAGTCTGATGATTGATTAATCACATTTCAAAAATTTACGAAATTATGGAATTTCCAGCAAATCTTGAATTTAAAATTCTTTAGCATGTTTACATAATCAACCCATTATATGTCCCACTGCTGGGCACGGGTCTCCTCTCATAATAAGAGGGATTAGGCTCTAGTCCACCACGCTAGCCTAATGCGGGTTGGCAGACTTCACGCGCCGCGCTGTCGAGAAAATCTCTCAGGAATGCACGTTTCCCCACGATGTTTTCCTTCACCGATTAAGCGCGCGATAATTAACTATTAATACGCACATAACTTCGAAAAGTCAGAGATGCGTGCCTTGGATTTGAACTCGAGACTTTTGACTTGGCAGTCCAATGGTCATATCACTAGGCTATCACTGCTGCTCTTTAGCATGTTTACTTTCATGATAATTGTTTTTTTTTTATAGGATAGGGGAGCAAGACGGATCACTTGATGGTAAGCGATAACCGCCGCCCATGGACACCCGCCACACCAGAGGATTCACAAGTGCGTTGCCCGCCTTTTAAAAGGGTTTGGGCCTCCGGTAACCTCATTCACTCGGCAAAACACAACGCAAGCGTTGTTTCACGCCGGTTTTCTGTGACGCCGTGGTATCACTCCGGTCGAGCCAGCCCATTCGTGCCGAAGCATGGCTCTCCCACGTCAAATATTAATATAAATAATATATAATATTTTATTTAATGATGCCATTAGGATACCAAATATGCCCCTTTCGGGCTTGGTACATATTATGTTAATATGAGATTATGTAAACTATGCGTAGGGATACTACTTTTGTAACAAAGCCAAGTTCATTGCTGAGTAAGGATACTGATCCAACCTTTACAGATTATTTTGCCCGTCACAAGGCGACATAAATAAGTACTCTTTCACCAGATTAGCGTTATTTATATTTGTTTTTGTTTATTGGCTTTTATGTATATTAGCTTAGCTGAGTATGAAGATTATAGAAGAAAACATAGTTTCGGTACAATGACTTTTTTAATCTTTTACTCATTTTTGTTCTTTAAAAGGTCAATTTTGAAAACTTCACAACGTAATAAATTTTTGCAATATTTTTCATATGTTGACCTGGCATTATTTATGCTTTCCGTACGATCAGTAGCCTAAGTACTAAGAACTATCGAATTCACGTGGGAGAGCCATGCTTCAGCACGAATGGGCCGGCTCGACCGGAGTGATACCACGGCCTCACAGAAAACCGGCGTGAAACAACGCTTGCGTTGTGTTTCGCCAAGTGAATGAGATTACCGGAGACCCAAACCCTTATAAAACGCGGGCAACGCACTTGTGACTCCTCTGGTGTTGCGGGTGTCCATGGGCGGCGGTTCTCGCTTACCATCAGGTGATCCGGCTGCTCGTTTGCTCCTTATCCCATAAAAAAAATCGAATTCGTATCGTAAACGTATGAGTTTTTATACATACATACATATTTTCACATCTGTCTCCCATTGGGGTAGGCAGAGACTACACTTGCTGTGATCCTGGCACACCACTTTCGCTTCATCTACGTTCATTAACCTCCTTCTCATACAAATTATTCTCGGTTTCGATACGAATACGTCCGGTCCTATATGTTTTATGATAAAATACATCGGTCTGTATGCTGTTATTAGGTACAGTCAGCGCCAAAAGTCGCTGAACACGATGCAATCTTCAAAACATTTTTACATCATTACTAACCAAAAAATTCTGTCCTGAGAAGTTAGTACCAGTTTTCTTATAAATGCAGAAAATTGCATCGTGTTCAGCGACTTTTGGCGCTGACTGTACCTAGATGGAAAATGAATCTTTGACGTTTCTGTATTTATTGCCCAATAAACTCATCATATCTTTAGTTGTAGGTAATATGTAGTTTGAATATATACTGGATACGTATAGCACGATGTGCAATTCACTAAGAAGCTTCTTGTCTTACTTTTCAGGCATCATGATGTGGTAAATCGTATGTTTTAGATATAAAGGTGTGTCGGCATAAGTGACAGGCATTGACGCATTTTCTATAAAATTAATTATTTTAATCTTAGTATCCATTCAAGATAAAGTATCCGCAGCGAACGACGTCCGTGTTTTGACGTAAGTTACGTTGCGATATAGATTTTCGAGCTTTGCTATGTGTGAAGAAACCGGGAGGTCACAATCAACTTGAACTATTGCAAAAAGGTACCTATTGTATTCATTATCATTGCTAAGACACATTGATATTTGACGACTGCATTGGTGCAAGATCAAGCAAGGATAACAGAGGATTACAGAAAAATAGTTATAAGCGATTTATGTCTTTGTCTATAATATATTATTCGCATTCTAAGTTTTTTCGTGCGGTGGTCCCAAGCGCGACGGCTCCGTAAGAGGTCCTGGATTCGATTCCCAGCTGGAGCAGAATTATTAGGTTTGTCTATAAAATTCTCAATAGCCACATGGAGTTTGGACTTGTATCCGGTAAATGGCAATAGGTTACCCCCTATTAAATAGAACCTAAACATACTGGCGAACTGTGTGTGTGGTTTACAGCGCTGCCTAACCGTTCGGGAATTACAGGCGTGATGGTATGTAAGCTATTGTCGAACTCCTTTGCGAAGGAAGTGTGTGTAACTACTCCATATTTTCTCTCCGCGCTAATAAACAGTCGATACAGCATAGGTGCAATATTTTTATCTATTTACATATTGAAATAAAACTATTTTTACGGATTTTATCGCGTTGTATTAAATTTTATTATTTCCCGACGTTTCGGATCCTTTACAATCTAATATTCGCGTAAGTGTCAGAAACCAGTATATTTACATATTCCTTGCAAAACTCTCTTGTCTGATAATAAATAGATACGGTGGAGAAATTAATTATATTCTTGAGATTACCGATTTAACCCAGATAAAATTGGTATGTAAATATAATAAAAAACTACTTAAATCATAAACATAACAGATAACGTCAAAATAACAAATTTTAACAGCCTCAACGGTCGGTGGTACGAGTACAAGCACTGCTGATGAACGTGAGGTGCGAATTTGTTTTTTTTTATGAAATTGTTGCCACGAATAGAAACCTGAACTCAAAGTTGTTATAAAAAGAGTACCATCATCCATCACGCCTATATTTCCCGAAGTGTTAGGCAGAAGTATAGGTAGGTTCTGGTGCATATACCTACCCATAATTCGCAAAATATGTTTATTTCCCATGTTGGGAGTGTGCCTATTGCTATTAGCCGGGCACAAAGCCAAACTTCGAGCTGCAGGCTGCTACTGATACTTTCATGGATAAACCTAATAACACTGCTCGACCGGGTACAAATATAGGGGTGAATTACGTCTGACTGTCAAGAAATAGGTTGTATAAATACATAAAACATGTATACATAATAATCTAGATTTATCAAAAATTATCAATATTTATTATAGGTACTAATCCCATCGATTAACTCCAAAGTGATAATTAATTGCATTTCTAAATGATATCGGTTGGAATTCCAAAATCAGTCCATCATTGTATCAATCGGGAAGCGTCCACTGTTGGACTATTGTTTCCATATTTATGGCACTAAGGTTTAGGATGCTTGAATCCACTCAAGTTATAAGTCGACCTGTAATTTTTCCAGTAGGTATGTAACTTCAGGGAAATTTAACTGTATCTACGTGGCAACACGCAGTAGCCAAAAAGCCTAACAATACCGGTATCTGATGTGGCAGTCGCTTCGTCTAAAATACGGATATTCAGCCTCATCTGATTAAAATGGAAGCTGGCCTCAACAGTTAAGAAAATCCTACGAAAATGATGATAATCCTGGATCCCACATGCGTCTTTACTCCCATCATAATTTTACGACATTTTAAAAAATAAATCTTCCAATTGTAATTGGAAATGTGTAAAGGTACAACCTTTGTACAGACAAATAAGAACACAACAAAACAAATGAAGCCGTTCTCAAGTGATGATCTTTCATACATGCGACAATTGTGGGTGAATAGTGTGGCGACGTGGGATCGAAACAGTCGGCGTTCACTTAAGTGGATAAGGAACACACTGTTATCTCATAAAAGTATACTGTCCATACAAAAGTGACTAAATTGAAATGGGTAGTAAGTGAACAGATGGGTCGCGTGCTCGTTATCATGCCTCAGCTTCTGTTTTTAGTAGCTATCAACGAAATTTAAGTGAACACTATCAACAGACCGGGTAGTAATGAATCCACACTTGAAATGACAAATTCTTGGGTCATGATTTATTATTAAACTAGCTGTTACGTGCCGTGATAGCCTAGTGATATGACCAGTGGACTGCCAAGTCAAAGGTCTCGAGTTCAAATCCAAGGCCCGCACCTCTAACTGTTCGAAGTTATGTGCGTATTTTTAGTTAATTATCGCGCGCTTAAATCGGTGATACCTGCACTTCTGAGAGATTTTCTCGACGGTGTCTGAAGTCTGCCAACCTGCATAAGGCTAGCGTGATGGACTATAGCCTAATCTCTCTGATTGTGAGAGGAGACCCGTGCCCAGCAGTGGGACATATAATGGGTTGATTATGTAGCTGTTACCGGCGATTCCGTCCTCGTGGTATTAAAAACAAAGTAGCCTTAGGTACTCCTGGTTACATCAGCTGTCTGGCAGTGAAAGTCCCATCAAAATCGGTCCAGCTATTTCAGAGATTAGCCGGAACAAACAGACAGACAAACAAAAATTGTAAAAAGATGTTGTTTTGGTATATGTACCGTATATACACTTAGTAATAACAAATTAAATTAAAAATTTAAAAAAAACCCCGACACAAAAATAAACCTGAATCCCTATAAAAAGAAAAAAATAATCTTGAAATTATAACCCTTCGTAAGTACGTATGAAGTTTTTTGATTAAATTTTGTCGCGTCGGGGGACCGCTCTCTAATTATGTGAATCCTTTCCTTTCCTTTTGCTTCCCGAACGTGAATCGCGCGAATTTAGAATTGATGTGGATGGCGCGTACATCGCCGCGACGCGCGGGAGGGCGTAAAGTGGGCGGAGCGTAACATATTCAAGTTTGGCGACCCGAGCGGGCAGACACGCGAGAGCTAGAGAGCGGTCCCCCGACGCGACAAAATTTAATCAAAAAACTTCATACGTACTTACGAAGGGTTATAATTTCAAGATTATTTTTTTCTTTTTATAGGGATTCAGGTTTATTTTTGTGTCGGGGGTTTTTTTAAATTTTTAATTTAATTTGTTATTTCACACTTTTTGTAGGGACTCCTTAGTTATTTTGTTTAATTGCTTTTATTTTCTAGCGTTTTAATTAGGTATTTTCTTCGTTTAGTTATTCAACTTTTGTACAATTAAGTATTTCATAGCTATTAGATATCTTATATCATAGTGTATAGTATTCTACTAGTCAAGCCCTTTCATTTGATACCTTTATTGAGGGAGTTGTGAAAAAATATGTAAACCGCCATCTTGTGGCGGCGGCCATCTTGGGCCGATTTTCATTAAACATAGCTAAGAACACTCCCCACTTATTCACCTTTCAAACAAAAAAAACAAAATCAAAATCGGTTCATCCATTCGGGAGCTACGATGCCACAGACAGACACACACACACACACACACACACACACACAGACAGACACGTCAAACTTATAACATCCCGTCGTTTTTGCGTCGGGGGTTAAAAAGCGATCATTTTTATATTACAAACAGACAATCCAATTTTATTTATCTGTATAGATTAGCTGTAGTCTCCCCACAGCGTCAGTCACATCAACATTTCCTTATTTTAATCCCTCCATTCCTCAGTTATACCACAACAAAGAATTTTAATTGATTTGACATTAACTTTACCACATACCTTGACCACGTTCAAAGCCTATCAATAATTACTATACACGTGGTTATCATGATGACCCAAATTAATTGGACATGCGATGTAGGCTGTAGATCATTAAGGAAGTTAGGACAGATCCCTAAGATAGTCTATATGGTAAAATAAGACCAGCTTCAAACTGTTTCATGGGTTCAGTCGGGTGTCGGACAGAGCCAAAAACCGGAATTGTATTTACTTGAAATAGGTACGTGCTTCATTTTAGTTGTTTTTACTTTCCATTAGAAGAAGACCAAGGGCATTCAATTCCTAACATTTCTGGCGTCCCAGTTTTGCAGACAACCCAGATGTTGCATTTTAGTGGCCCCAGAAGGGACCGTTGCTAAAATGTATCATGAACATTATTATGTGCATCATGCAATAAGTCTTATTTGAAATACAAACATTTGAACTTGAACTTGAACACCTCATCCAGCAGCGTTCTTCGACAGGTTCTTCCGTATTTTATTACTAAGTATACTAATGTAGGAAAAATTTGGACATTTTTTTTTTTAAAAAAGCTTACTAGCAATGTGGGTCACACATTACTAGTATTCTTGTTAACCCCTCGTGCTAAGCTAAAATGCTTGTGTTACGAGTGGGTTCACGTCGGTAGTGCAATGGGTGGGGTTCGAACCGGCAACCACATGATCGCAAGTCCGACGCCCTAGCCATTAGGCTACCGCCGCTTAAACATTAGGTATAAACATGAATCTTCATTTATGTATACGCACCAAAGCCCCTTGAGATGCTACTGTAGCACTGTAGTAGTCATCAGGATTAGTGTACACTAGGACAGTCAACGCCGTCTGATAGCCACAAGACGCCACTCGACGAGGCCCCGCCGTGTAAGAACTCTCCTTACCCCTTAAACACGAGTAAAAGACTGTAACACTTTGCATGTAACGGTTTTTTGTCCCTAATAAACAAAAAAATACAAACTAAATAAGACCAACAAACATGTTTCTTTCAATTATAGTGTTTTTTTTATATTCAGTTGACTTATGTATCAATATGACATGTTATTGCACCAGATTAAGTTAGACCCCCAGCAATAAAACTTTGAAAGCTAAATCCAATTTCGTTTTTGTATGATGCGCGTACAAACATACAAGCAGGCAATAAATCTAGAAAATGGATGTTCAGATTCTAATAAAGACAGTCAGATTTTATAGAGACAACGGCACATTGTAATACCCAATACCTATATAGATATTAAATTTCTAAAAAATAGTATAATCAGTGTATGGGTATAAATATGTACCTTAAATACCTACGACCGTTTATAGAATCACATCCATGTGTCACCTTTTGCAAACGGGTACTAAATACAAGTGATATCACAAAATAAAACCATAACTTAAAAGCATCAAACACTTATCAATTTACTATTTTCAACCAGGCGGTCCCAAATCGGGTTCCTCGATATGATTTAAGTATCCAGGTTGTAGCGGTAATCTATCAGACAACGAATAATGTGTCAAATAAAATCTGTTCGTAGAATCATGATACAGATTAGATGTTGTGTGTAGTCAAATATAAGCCTATTCGACAATATGAGAATACTCGACACAAATATATTTACTACTAGCTAGCTGTTACCCGCGACTTTGTCCGCATATAATTAAAAAAAAAAGTAGTCTAAGTTACTCCTTGTTACATCAGCTATCTGCCAGTGAAAGACCCGTCAAAATCGGTCCCGCCATTACATAGATTAGCCGGAAAAAAACAAAAAAACAGAGAGATAGAAAAAATTTTAAAAAAAATGTTTTGGTATATGTACCGTGTATACATCCAAATGCACTTAGTAAAAAGCGGTTATTTTAATATTACAAACAGACACTCCAATTTTATTTATTTGTATGAATATATATGTACGTATAGATGTATAGACTATGGGAATAGAAAAATTGAGCAGAATAGTTCGACCAGATGTAACAATACAAAAATTGTGCTCTTATGCAGCAACCTAATACGTGTGGTTAGCATGTCATGAACCGAATATAATACCTGTTTTATGATAAGATAGACGAAAATAGAAGCTTAACTAATGCCAGACAAGAGTTCTGTCGAATAAATCAATGCATAAAACAAATTATTTGATGTACTACGTATATGCTGATCAATATATAAATATTCCATGCCAACAACTATTTTCGTTGTTTTCATAGTCAGAGTTGTGGTTTATACTGTAAACAAAGGGGAAAACATACTCTGAGTCTGACTTCGAAGAGGGTACACGTGGGTAAGCGAAAGATGCTAAATATACTAGGTACCTACCTAGCTAACCACTTTAATGCACGCTACGCGGGTCCCAAATAATCTTCAGGGCCTCATGTAGATCCCTCGGCGGCTTTAGGTCAGTCCATCCTACCAGAGATTGCGCTGACGTCAATGTGTTCTTTCAGACATGCGGTCTTTTGACGACAAGTAAAATTGTCAGACAACACAGTCTTTAGATCACTCGGATTTTATGCGACTATCGACTGAAATTAATAGCTTATCCTTGGATTGTTTTCGCTACTGGAGATTGAAATTTGTCATAAGATCCATATGAGTAATGTCAAATTTCGATCTCTAGTAGGGAAAACAATCCAGATAGGTTATTAATTTCGCCCGTAAAACAGCTATCACACACAGCTGTATTCCTCGTTCGGTAGCGGTGCTTATTCGCAATTTTCTACACGATAAAATTAATCTTACAATGGTACGTCAGTCAGACTTATTAGATGGCGTAGGTATGTTTGCAGTAATTTTATCAATTAATACCTTTTTTTAGAAAAATAAAGGCGTCGTTTTGATAAAATTTATCAAAACGACGCCTTTATTTTTCTAGTTTTATAAGATTCCACTGATATCTTATAGATAAATGTGTATAAATATGGCTGATTATTTGTATTATACAGTTCGTTATTTATTGCTTTTAATTAAATAGGTGCCTGGTGACTTTTAGTTGAATTTAAAAAAGTATGTACTACACAGATCAATGTAGCTTAGAAAGCACAGTGAATATTCCACTCTTAGGCCAACTTGCACCAACTTCTTATCAGTTCGGCGATTAATCTTCCTATATTTAATCTTACTTATTACCCCAAACACGTATAATATTTTTAACCATGTCTACCGCACCTCAATGCTTTATTTATTGACGGAATATAACTCGGTATTCAATAATATAAGTTAACTGAAACGATTGTTCTCGCGCGTGAATAATTTGGTTCTGGTCAATGCATGTGGTGAAAGGGCTTTCACAAAATGGAACTGAAGGATAATATCGCCACTGGAAATTATGGCCTGTTGTGTAGCCGTGTATCCGCTAATTAATAGATATTATGATCCATAAAAAGTGGCAATGCAAATGCAAACAATTGTTTCAGATATTATTAAATTTTAGGTAGTATTATTAGTCAATACTATTCAATATTCAGTTCAATACGTTAGAAAGATCAACTTACATGCTACATTCATTCACATTCACATAAGTATATCTATTAGGTATAGTGGATTTTTAAAAATATAGCAAAAAAAGTATATTTTCTCGCGAACGTGAAAATCCGTTCAATAGTAGGTATTTAAACAGACGCGGCGGGGGACTTTGTTTCACAATATGTAAGGATTATATTATTATTATCTACATATGATTTTAATGGCGCTAAATAATGAGGGCCTGCTACCCAGGAGTCTACTACGAATAACATTTTTACAAAGCATTGCATCCTTCTTTAAGATTAAATTTTTGTTCGTATTAGAACAGCGACAAGAAGTCACTTGAAACAGAAAATCCTGAAGTATGAAATTCTGTAGATAACTACAATGCACTGATAACAGTTACTATCCACCAGTTTAATAACTTTAATATCAATATTTCTGTTACCGTATAAATATTGTTATCACGTTAGTATGTAACCTAACTTGATACACATGCGAAACTTTTGTTGCACCAGGTGGGACGCTGAGCGACACACTATGATATATTTTTTTAAACAAATCACTAATTCGCAGTCAGCAGTGCCCGATTTCTGCCTAGGCCTACAAGGCCCCGGCCTAAGGGCCCACCTATCCAAGGGCCCCAGTCACAGTGCCGGGACCTACAAATAAGCCCAAAAGCCTGGCTTGCTTCGAAGATTAAAGGGACCCCAAATGGGGGCCCTAGGTGTAAGTGCCCAGGGGCCCTATCTGTAAGTACACATATAGACGTTCTATATGGTTTCAGATTAACACAATGGAGTTTTCTTAGGCTGCCCGGCTGTGGTCCCGTTTGTAATTTTCGGCGACATTGTGTAGAGTAAAAACTGACGTTTTAATATTGTGTAGCAACTAGCAAGTGTATAACATCAAACACCAGGACTTACAAACGCTAAATTGACCAATTCCTCTGCTTTAGAATCAATTTATATTTTTAGCTCCTACAGCTTTATAGCAATTTTCTTATGTGACATACCATTAACCGAGAATCTCCATTTTAGCATTTTATTTACTTAGAAAACATCAGGACCTTTTAAAATCAGTAGTAATTAAACAAAAACATTAAAATATTTTGTCTATTTTAATTATATAATGTCTATTAAACAAAAAATTAAAGGGACGGTTTCAATTACAGGATCGATAATGAGGCTATTTGCTCAAAGGGAGTCTCGTAAAGCATGTCGAAGTACCTAATATAAATTACTATCTATATACCTACATAGGTAACCAAACTTCCTTGAACTCGTACAACCTGACACAGTAAAAGTGTATCACAATTTACAAAGTGGTTTGGTCGATTAGACTGGAGGTCTGAGCAGATATATTATACTCATCAATGTATACCAGGCTTGAGGCCATCAATTATGATTAATAACGCAATAATTATGGTGGATACGACATCAAATCGACATCTTTATAACAGTATACTTACTTAATAAAAATATGCAGCCACCTAGAGAAGTGTTATTGACACCTATGTATGTTTGAATTAATTTACACCTATGTAGGTATTATCATGTCATCAATTTTAATTATTTGGTTTCAGTAGTATATTTAAATGTAAATGGTTGCTACTTTAATTCGTCAATTAGTTAGGGGCACTTTTGCGATACTTACGTTTTATCATCGTCAATCGCATAATAGTTGAACGTGCAACAAATGCTGACCAATGTGAATATCTGTTTGAAGATTTCGTCGCACCGATATATGGCGTTTTTCCACATACATCGTTGCACCAGATTGTTGCATGAAGAAGATGGTGACAGCTGAAAAAGTATACTCATATGTGCATATTATGCATGCATATTTTGGCACAAAACAAGGAAGAATGGCGAGAAAGAGATGAGACTGCAGTGTGTCGATAAAAGCTGAGTATTAACTTGATGATATCTACACATTTTACACTTTTCCCATCCCTATGGAATATTGCACTCAGTCTAACCAGATTATTTATTTCTAATACCTAATCATACTTATATTTATACAAGACATGGTAAATAAGCGATATCTACATATTTAGTAATTATTTCTGTTATCTTTACCAGTTTTCTGTTTAGTATTATCGACTTAATAGGGTTCAGGAAGAAGAAAGGTTTTTAAAAAAACGATACCTCTGCACTAGGGAACAAACCCAGTACTGTGTTAGACATACAATCGGAGAAAAAGTACACCCCTACTTGAAACAAATATTAATCTCCAATATTTAATTCGGGAGGGAATGAAAACCACATTACCCGGCAAAACAATAGTGGCGAGGTGACCAAGGTAACCGTCAAACGTACAGTCAAACAGCATTTTAATAAGGTAGCAATTAAGCATTGTATTACAGGTTTTCGATTGCCTAACTCGAATATAAATATTGAGTTTTAAAGGAGTTTTTATAGCCTACCTGCTGATATTCAGCCGGTTCTACTTAGACTGGATGCCGACCCCAACATAGTTATGAAAAGCCTATGAGCTAACTCTCACTTGACCGGTTTTTGTTTTTAAATAAGTTTTAGGAGAACAATAAATATTCGTTCGACTTTTAAAGAAGACGTACACAAAACTTCAACTTTGCTTTTTCCTGATAAACTTTACCGACTGAAATTATTCATAGAAGTATATCGATTTTAATAATTTCACTTCGATTCGTTTTAACTCTATCCTAGACTAAGTTACTCTCACGTGAAAATTGTAATCAAATCCGTAAAAAAAGGATTTTATTTCAAAGATTATTTTATTATCATGTAAATATAGGTAGGTAAGTCATACATATTTACCTACTCGGAATTTCTAATTAAAGAAGTTAAGTGTTTTGATGTTCTCTATAAGCCCGCTGTAAACAACCTCGGTGGTCGCCAAAAAATAATTCCGGATCGGCCATGCTTTCTTTTTATACGCTATTTAACCTAAGATAAAAAATATATTTTAAAACTACTTTTACCAGCTACTTATGTAGTTCAAAAGGTTACTAAAGCATTCTGCTCACTGCTCCGTCTCATATCACGACCGTGCTAGCAACGTGAGACTGACTGTTGACAACTGAGAGAACGTGAACCATAGGTACGGACTAGTATTCTATTATCTGTGGTACGGATAAGTATGACACGCGGATACTACAGTCACTAAAACCATTAGGCAAGGGTAGGAGTTTAGGCGGGAAAATGAAAAGTGCACATTGTCGATTTTATTTTATTTTTCAAAACTTGAATTTCTCCGAAGTTTAATATGTAATTATGGTGGATAATTAACCATTAAGTGTTCGTGAACGTGTGAGAGTGTAGGCAAATGATATAAAATTGAAAATCGTGACATTTTGGGTTCACTCCTAAACTCCATCGAAGCCTCAATAAAGTTTCTACCGTTTTATTGGGGCAACTCAACAACTTATACTTGACACTGGCGAACACAAAAACCAAAAAGTGTGGTGCCATAATACAATCCCATGGTGGGAAATATAATTTGATTACTCTAATACTTGACACTGGCAAATACACAAAAAGTGTGGCGCCATAATAAAAATAAAAATAATAAAAATAAATAAGGGTACGATCCGCAGTTGAATCGTTCTATTGAGCATAGTAATCCGTGTCATGCTTTTTTCAGTACCTGAAACGTTCATAGCATGGTCATGTTATGAGACGGTATAGTGGGCTAAACTATAGACACCTTTAAGCCTTTATATTAAAGGTGTCTATAGTTTAGCTCACTACATAGCTACATTTTCGAATGTCACAATTATCACAAAAAGTTAAGGTGAGATTAAAATAAAGTTTTCCAGTGTACGTGTATATGAAAAATATTAATAAATCAAAATATCTAGTTAGACTGGTAGCCAACCTGATAATTAATGGGAAAAGGTTATGAGATGATGAAAAACACACGCCATTATAGTAAACAAAATACTAACTCTCTGGAATAAAGACTCTATCGTTATGTTATTGTAGTCCAATATTGTCTGCAGTTTGAATAAATGTTCTTTTTCTTCGGGGCCAGCCGGTATGGCCGAGTACAGCAATGGCACCAGGCGAAAGGTATTAAAAACATAATCTGCAGTCACATTATCGGGGAGGGTCCTAAAATAATTTTATTTTTGACAATTATACAGTCGGTTCAATTATTATAAAAACGGACATGTAGGTACGTACCTACGGTACCTACATGAAAGAGCTAATTATGCAAATTATAGATCATTTAAAACCAAGGATCTTCACTTCTTCTTCTTCTTGGATCAATAATTAGAACCGTCAAAATTTGCTTCATAAGAATAGGTACGAACGTTAGTACGTTATTAGTGATTCAGTTTTTTTTTAATTCATAAACGTTATATGGTCATCGTCACAACAACAAAATATATCTAGGGATCGCACAAACCAAAGCAGTGGTGAAGTCGGAACGTCGGGTCGGGGTTGAATAATATTAATATTACCTACTATAAAATCCTTAAAAAGTGATTTTATTCGAATAAGGGTAACTAAATAACTTATCTAACCACTTACAAATTATTAGCTAACATCCTTGCTGCCTTCCTGGAGACTATGTTTAAGTCGCAAATAGTAACAGCAGGAAATGGCACATCCCATATGGCTCCTTGAGTACTTTCTATCACCTAAAATACATTATAATCGTATTAGCATTCCAAAAGGACAACGGCTGATATATTTTAAATATATATGTATAATATACATACACATACATACATACATTTTATATATAGGTACTAATTCTATTGCAAATAACATCATTAAAATATTTTTACTTTACAAAGAAAAACTACGACCAAGTATCAAGTGACAACGTTTATTCCAAAGGCTGGCACCGACCACCAAAAAGTTGGCATATTTAACTGCTTTAGATTTTTTTTAAGAAATATTTATTTCTTCCTTTTTAGTATTTAACTAGCTGACCCAACGTTTGACTACCTTTAACCATCCATAGTTAAACGACCCAACAGACATTTTCCTGTCCAAGTTTTAACTGAGTACAATAAAAATCATAGAAAAAAGGATTCTGTATTTCCATTTTTTAAATACTCTTAGCGCCATTGAAACTCTTTACTTAATAAAATAAATTGGGCGCACTATATTTACACTAGGTATTAGGGAGGATAAAATGAGTTACTCGGTTCTCTCTGTATTCTTTAGAGGAAGAAAACAATAATCCTACTAATATTATAAATGCGAAAGTTTGTGAGGATGGATGGATGGATGGATGTTTGTTACTCTTTTACGCCAGAACGGCTGAACGGATCTGGATAAAACTTGGCACAGAAATAGATTATAGTCTGGAATAACACATGGGCTACTTTTTATCTGAAGTCCACGCAGACGAAGTCGAGAGCGGAAAGCTAGTTCTCAACATTTTCAACTCAAATTGACAGCTAGAATCAAATTTCAATGAGGTAATAACGATGTCGTATTAGTCTTTAGAGAAAAAGTGGTCATTCTTTGTTTACTTCTTTATCCTACTCAAACATTTAGATTTTACACACAGTTTATGTAGAGTTAGAATAACTACCTACTAATAATCAATTCCTGGTCACAGTAATGGTTTCTGGTTTATCTCAATTTTCATTTTCAGTTCAGGAAATTCAGTTTAGTTGAGACTGAATTTCCTTTCTTTCAATGGTTAAAATGTTAATAACTTTTGATAGTGTGAACCGATTTAATTTTAATAATATTTGACGTGTCATTGTTGATAGGTAGGTATAAATATTATTTCCTTCTGTCTCTTCACCTTTGTTCAATATCAAATACTGAAAAAAAAATTCTATGAAAATAAGTAGGTAAGTACAAATCCAAAAATATACCTAGTAATCTATGTGATTTCATTTTTATCAAAGATCACGTATATGTAATAAAATTGTAATGCTGATAATAGTGAATAAGGTAGTAATTACGGTATTGTCGATATAATTATTTAATAATGTCGCTCACAAAGATAAGGTTCATATATCCTATTTGGCAAATTTCAGAATCATGTTCAGAAAAATAATTACCTAAAATCACGTGATAAATTAAACTTTTAGGTGCCCTTCCTTTTCCTTAGTTGGGTAACAAAGCGATGTGGTGCATAATAAATTGAGATATTACGATTCATTCGCCTAGACAGACGGATTCATCTAAGGTCCTCAATAATTTACTATTAGTACCGATACACAAGATAACAAGAAATTCGATAGGTACTTACGTAAAATCCCATATAATTAGCTAGTCAGGTACCCCTAAATTCATTTATACTGAGTATGCGTCTGTCAGTACTTTTATTATTTACTTGCTGTTTCCCGCAGATTCTCTGGCTATTTGAACTAATTGTGTTCCTCATATAATCAATGATTTTCACCTCCAGCAGAATACTGCACTCCGTCGCTTATAATACCTCAATGCTAATAATAATTGCAGTATACATGAAAAAACTTACGGTAACTATTGGATTCCTGGCGTACCAATTATAAGCAGTAACCACAAAGCACGCGGCGATAACAATACTTATCAACACTGCCATTGCCCAGCAACACCTAAGACAAAACACGACATGCTATCACAACAGAATAGACCATCCTCGTCTTCCTCCGAGCCTTTTCCCAACTATGTTGAAGTCGGCTTCCAGTCTAACCAGATGCGGCTGAATATCAGTATTTTACACGAAGCGAATGACATCAGACCTCCGCAACGCAATCTCTGGGCATTCTGAATATTCGGAGGATTGACTGGTTGTCAGGCTTTGTTGGGCTTCTGACTAACACTAACAATAATTGTCATAGATGTTCGTATTACAACCGGGACCAACGGCTTTACGGAGGGATCTAGATGTGTTAAGAATGGTCACCCATCCACACACTGTCTACAACGAGCGCAGCTTATCCTTGCAGAACAGTTGATAAGCTTAGGTATTACTTAGCCACGAGGCCCCCGGGAATAGAATAGAATAGAAATTTATTGACCCTATTACAACTTTATTATACCATAGCTACCCGGCTTTGGGGGCTAGGAGGCCTGATTGAGCCTAGTGCACCAAGAAACTATATGGTTAGTTACGCCTAGCTACTGCTTCGCAAATCGAAAGTATATAATACCTATATTAGAAACCAAGATCACATCGTCCATTTTATTTTACGTAAACCTTGAAGAGTTGACTGATTATTAAAGGGAACCTTTCTAGGGCGCAAACATAATTTTAGCTAAGTTGGAGGAGTTATAGGTAAAGTATGTAAAGTGCTTATACTATTCAGCTCCTACAGTAGGTAGCTAACTACTACGAATAATTTCAAAATAGGTGTGCAGTTTTTTAACAGTGAGAAGTGTGGGAGGAATTAAACCAACGCGTTGTTTTTAAATATGGAGACCATTTTAACTATAATTATTGAGGAACATTATTGAACCTCCTTTTTTACCCGTTGAAGTTAAACTACCTCATTAGTCTAACAGTCCCATTCGCGACTGCTACGCTAGAGGTCCTGGATTTTAATCCCAGGTCGAGCGATGTGTTAACTCGGAGTTTGGGATTTGTGACAATAGGCACGCCCTTTATTACATGGGACCTAAACATACCAGCAAAGTGTGGTGTGCATTGGTACGCCTCTGCCTAACCATTCGGATAGCTGGTATGTTGTTATGCGCTATGTTGCCAAAACCAACCTGCTGTCAAAAACTCCCCTTACCCGCACAATACCTATGTGTATTTAACGAACTGCAGGAGAGAATTGACATATTTAGTGTAATTTGAGTGAAATCGCAAGAGTTCTAAGAGGTTCCGAAGCCTTTTCCACGGTTTTAATAGGAAGGCAATTTTAGTAGAATATATAAAAAAACATAAATAACAAAAATCATATATTAGATGTATTTCCTAGTTTCCTACGGTACTCAAAATTAAAATCAAATAGGTACATAGGCGTATCAAACTATAATGTCATTGGAAGAAGGTACATAGGTACATTTTATTGGTACATAGGTTCAGTATTGATCTCCTATAGTTTGTAAAAGTATCGATAAACGCTAACCTTCTCCCACAATATGACAATACTTTGGGGGTTTAATACGACTTGCTAAATATATAAGCGTAAGCTGTTTGACATTGTTTTGTTAATGCTCAACAGCTCAACATATACAAACCTTTCACCGTAATTGAAATCTTCCATCACAATATACTTGTATCCGTGCAAATCAGTTCTCTTACAGAACTCTACAAACTTGTTAAGACACAGTCGTTTCTTCGACACTTGTTTGTTCCAATTACCACCGTACACAAATCCTTTGGGCGGTCTGTTGTTGAAAGTATTCTCTATAGCAAACTTCACCATGTTGTTAAATGCGGCCGAATACAGTAAAAATTACCGCTCAACATGAAATGCGGGTGGTATGTCAGCTAGATACGAGCTAGTAATTATAAAGCTAGATCTACAAAAGATAGCGCTACCGTATTCATAAATATTTAAGTGGTGGTATGGCGGGCACCATGGACGTTAACCGTAACATCGTTAATACATATTTAATTATATTTTTAATGCACACATTCGTACTAATACAGAACCCTAATTGCCGTCAATGCCAGTTCCAGGCTCCGGCAGTCTGCAATTTGTAGGGACTTTTGAGGGTCAAGCAACACATCAGTAACTCATCTAGTGTTGCAGGACTTGCAGGTGTCCATGGGCAGCGACGACTGTTTCTCTTCAGGTGTTCCCGTCTGCCGACATAAAAAAACACCACCCACAATCGAGTGTGATTATTATCTACCAACGTATTAACCTTGCTGCAGAGCTTTAATTATTCATGAAAAACTATCAATAAAAACAATCTGGGCCCCAATTCTACGACTAATTGCTTTATAATAAAAATGGAACTGAAACAAAATAACTCCTTGCCAAGAATTTCTTGGTACGGTAAGCAGTTATTTTGATGATTACGGTGGATGAATTACTTTATTCATTGTTTTCAGAGATAAACCCATGGATGAACGTGGTAAGGTATGCATCGCTATTGTCTGTAATTTTTTTGTAGTGCTGAAATTCTTTGATGATCTTTTATTGATTAAAAACCGCACTTGCCTTCCCTGCCCGTCAGGACCATGGAGTCGTATTATAGGTATTTATGGTGAGATTGTATCTATTACGTGGTGAATTTTGATAATACATGCCGTTTGATTGAAATGATCCTGTTCTGTGGTTCAAAGTAGATGGTTTCTGAAGATTACAATATTTGTATATGGTGGTCAACCACGTGTTAAATATCCGTGGAAGAAATAGAAATATCCGTTAGGTTAGGTTTTTACTATTGTCTGTAATTTTTTTGTAGTGCTGAAATTCTTTGATGATCTTTTATTGATTAAAAACCGCACTTGCCTTCCCTGCCCGTCAGGACCATGGAGTCGTATTATAGGTATTTATGGTGAGATTGTATCTATTACGTGGTGAATTTTGATAATACATGCCGTTTGATTGAAATGATCCTGTTCTGTGGTTCAAAGTAGATGGTTTCTGAAGATTACAATATTTGTATATGGTGGTCAACCACGTGTTAAATATCCGTGGAAGAAATAGAAATATCCGTGGAAGAAATATAAATATCCGTTAGGTTAGGTTTTTACTATTGTACATAAGTACTTACACAAAATAATTTAGGTCAGGCACGTCATGAAATAATCGGACATATCACGAAATGCACATCGTGATCTGTCCAGGCAGAGGTCGATCGGACAATCGGCCCACGACGTAGTATAAGTAAGTTTTTCAACTGGTTTATATTGTAAAAAAAATGGGTGATTGTACGGCTTATAAGTATTATTTTTACGTTATTAGGATAAATCACGGAATAAGATATTTCAAAATAATAACCATAATGTTTTCTCAGATTTCTCTTATAATTTATCATCTTAATAAAGTCTTTTACCATATTCTCTAATATATTATATCATATTCATGATAATTGAACATTTGTTTAATTTCTTACAAAATAAGATATCTTTAACTTAGGTGTATTGTATCCCACAATATTAAAACTAAAAGGCAGCAATATTTAGTTACAGCTTATCACAACTTTTTATATAAAAAATCTCTCTATTGCAATAGTACTAAGATGTTTTTAGGGCTTCCTCTATACATAAGCAGAAGCAAATTTTTTGTTCAAAGTGCTTAGACAGTGGTCTGTAGAAAATGGTGAAGGATGCATTCAATGTCTGTGTGTATATCTTTCAGATTTCATCTAATACACCGTGACTAAATATACTACAATACAAAATAAAATGACCCGTTGACAGTGTCGCAACCGTAGCATTTACTGTCGCCATTAAAATATATATTTATCAGAAAGCAAACAAATTTTGTGTTTAAATACAATTTAGTTTTAAAACTAAATTAATAGCACAACACCCGATAACATCAAGACTTAGAGTCACTTGCACCAACTTCTTAAATCTGTTTAAATTGTATTTAAACACAAAATTTGTATGAAAAATAGTGTTTAAATATGATTTAAACAGATTTAAGAAGTTGGTGCAAGTGGCTCTTAGGGTCACTTGCACTGAAACTAACTTCTGAAATATGTTTAAATAGAATTTAAACATAAAATGACAATAGAAAATTGTGTTTAAATACAATTTAAACACATTTAAGAAGTTTATTTATTTATTTTATTTATCACATTATCACAACAATGTTGGTGCAAGTGGCTCTTAAAATTGTTCTCACACTCTACTTACTCCAGACTATACATATACCTACTGAGAAAGAACATTATATTCGGTCAATCGTTTTGGTATTGGATTATGTAATAAACAATAACATATGTTGATTTTAAGAAATACTGAATTCAACTAGAATTCCCTAACAATAATCGAAATGGCGATCTCTAAGTAGAATTGAGTTTCAATTATGGCCACTGGATCAGACAACCTTGTCGCACTTAAAATACATAAAAGTATACTGTATTTACAGTAATGTACAAAAACATTGAAGGCACGGGGTACTAGAGGTTTACTAATTATTATTTTGAAATATTCTGCGCCAGGTACTTACACACAGTACACGCTCTAAGTATTACATAAACAGTTTCCGAATAACTCTCACTAGTAATTAAAATATACATCAAAAATACCTAATATATTCATCATAAACTACCTCATAAGTTTAGTAGTCGCAAACGCGGCTGCTGAGCGAGTGGGAGAATTTGAGCAGTGTTTTATTTAAATACAAAATGAAATTCCCAGTATCTGCTCGAGAGTTGCACTAGTTATTGTAAATACAATAAAAATTATTTAAGTAATTACTTAAATAACTACTTAAATAATTTTATCAAATGCAATACTTATTTAATCAGGGTTTCTTTCTAAATATCTACACTAAAAATGTTATAAAGAGGAATGATTTGATTGATTGTTTGTTTGTTTGTATTGACTCGGAAACTACTGGATCGATTTGAAAAAATCTTTTAAGATTAGAAGCCGACATTATCCCTGATGAACATAGGCTACTTTCAACCGCGGGAAAATGCTTCATTCCTACGGGAAAACGGGTGAAGCCGGACCGGGCGGCTAGTCACTATATAAAATTTGTTCAAAAAGATCGAGTAAATGGGAATAACAATACTTCGATTTATATCTGTTGACATTCATCAAATTCTTATTAAAATAAGCGTATCAGTATTTCCATTACTAAGAGAAAGAGATGCCGCTCGACATATTAAAAAGGGCCATTCCATTCTTACATCCTAAAAATGATCGCTGTATCAGTTATCACGTTGTTGGCATCCGGCCATTTCCACATTTACTACCTACTAACGATGGTTATTGAAATAATCTCTCTAAATCTCAACGATATCTTGAATTTCCTTAAACATTAATCCCTTATTCATAAAAATTTAAAACTTCTTATAGGTATATTATATTTTGTCTTGTTTTGACATGTGATAGGTATTCTGTGCGGGGAAAACATGACAATACATATTATATGATTAAGGGGGTATATTATGTTGCTATAATTTTCGCGATTGACATAGCAACGTAGTCAGACAGTAGCATGAGAAATTAATCATCAATATTTGCTAACATATGGAAAATAGATACGATGTATTTACAAATTATTGTCTTGCAGACTTCTCATTTAGAAGTTGAAGTAGTTTGTATAGTTTATACCTACCTTCACGGTTTTGTAATGTCATGAAACAGAAAAACCAATGTTATGTCAGATGTTCTAAGAAAATTATATGGTTGTAAAAACGCTAACGTTATATTAAATTTATTCATCACACGTTGAGCCAAATTTCAACATGGTAGCAGAGCGTGGTTCAACGTGGCTTCGCGTTGTTTAACGGATGGTTCCGTAAATGAATAAATAGATGCTAGAAACGGGTAATTTATGTGAGAAGTAATTATGGCAGCCAAACCAGACATTACGAAATTCCACATCGGAAACCTGGACGGCACAAACTGGTCAGTATGGAAGTATAAGATGAGTATGTTACTAAAAGGTATCCCAAAAGCCTTAAACCTATTGGAAGGTACATACACATTGCCAGGACCTAAAGCGGATGCATCAAGTGCAGAAAATGTGACAGCTAAACAGAAATTTCTAGAGCTAGATAGCATGCTTCTTGTCATTCTGACAAGTAATATGAGCGACGAAATAGTCCAAAGAATTATGAGGTTTGAGACGTCAAAGGAAGTATGGGATGAACTTAGGAGACTATTCGATGGAGACGGAGATGATCTGGTGTACGAAAATTGTTTAAAATTCTTCGAGTACAAGAAGGAACCAGAGGATAACATGGCCATTCATCTCTCTAAGCTAAAGAATATTTGGTTTAAGCTTAATAAAGAAATAACAAAGCTGCAAGGAAACCAAGAATTGCCGGAGATAGTTCTAATATGCAAGATCCTAGACACATTGCCTGACGAATATCTTAATTTCAAATCAAGCTGGCTACTTATGGCTAAAAAGGAAAGGACTATAGATCGATTAACTTCACAACTCTGTGCGTTTGAAAGAAACGTTGAGTCGCAACCCTCTACATCGACAAGTGAGAGTACCCAAGCTCTAACACTTAAAGGTTCTAGGAAAGGGAAGAAGCCTCACCACCAAAGCTTAAAGTGCAATTACTGCGGTCAACAAGGACACAAAGTAAGAAAATGCGCAAAGTGGTTGAGTGACGGAAGGCCACCGAAGGCAAGTGCGAGCATGAAGACAAATAATGTTAATGTCACAGACCTAATGATGGCAGAAAAGGACTATTGTCTGTACCCTGACAAAGATAACTGGTATCTGGACAGTGGAGCGACAAGTCATGTCACATTCAGGAGAGACCTGTTTCATACATTTGAAAGTTTTGAAGCACAGCATACTGTAACAACAGCAAATGGTGAGAAAGTAAATGCCACTGGCAAAGGTGACATAAAACTGGAAGCCACAGTCGGAAATCACAAAGGGACGATAAACCTATGCGATGTATGGTGTGTGCCGTCACTACAGAAAAATCTGTTCTCCTTGTTAGCTGCACAAGACAGATTACCACAAAGCTTATTTGAATCTGAACCTGAATTTTATAGATTAAAATCGAAGGGCATTGTCAAAGTAACAGGCGAACGAAAGAAATGGGGAGGGCTATTCAAACTGAATGTGAAGAATATTAAGCCACCTATTTCTGTTGAAGTTAATGCACTGACAAGCCAGGACCCATTACAAATATATCATGAGAGATTAGCACACCAAAGCAAACTTCATGTTAAAAGGGTTATAGAACGGGAACTTGGAATAAAGGTACAAAATCAAACAAAAGATTTTTGCGAAGGTAGCAGCTTCGGGAAAATGCATAGGCAACCTTTTAGAACTAGAGATAGAGCAAAAATACCCGGAGAAATTATAAACTCTGATGTTTGTGGACCATTTCCATTCTCTTATAAAGGATATCGCTATTTCGTTCTATTCAAAGACGATTTCAGTAAATACCGCTACGTTTACTTTATGAAACAAAAGTCTGAAGTCCACTCAAAGCTTCAACTAATGATAGAAGAAACGAAAGTAGCTGGTCATGTTGTAAAAGAACTTTTAAGCGACAATGGCGGAGAGTTCGATAATGAGAAAACGCGAGCAGTCCTGCAAAAGTATGGCATAAAGCAGAGGTTGATCATGCCATATACGCCACAACAAAATGGTTGCAGTGAACGAGAAAATCGAACGCTTGTTGAAGCCGCCCGAGCCATGATGTATGCGCATGAAGAACTGCCAACCGCTTGCTGGGCAGAGCTTATAAACACAGCTGCATACGTCCTTAACAGAACTGGACGTACTCCCGTAGATGAAAAATCACCATATGAAGTATGGTTTAACAAGAAGCCTAAGATTAAACATTTGAGAATCATTGGAAGTCCTTGTTACGCCCATGTACGCAAGCAGAAGCGTAAGAAGCTCGATAAAAAATCTGAAAAATGTATTTTAATCGGATATGATGGTGATGATGGGTACCGTCTTCTAAACATGAGTAATGATAGGCACTCGTTAGTACGTTCTAGGGATGTCGTATTTCAGGAGTTATCAATCACCAGGACTGATACTAAGGAACATCTCAGATCAAAGTCCGTTGAGAAAAATTCTGAAATAGAAATAACTCTTCGTAGATCACAAAATCTTGTTGCTGGGGAGGAGGATAGTCAACCGATTCATGATGTAAGGGAGGAAGGAAATGAAAGTACAGATACATTTCAAGAGTGTATACCTCCTGAATCGTTTGCTGATACACCTAATGAAACACAAGAACGAGATGAAGTTGATGATCAAACATTACCAGAGCAGTTGGAAGATGACATATTGCAAGATAATGAAATTGAGGATCAAGGAAGAATGACTCTGAGAGACAGATCTACATTGCGACCACCAGCAAAACTTGGTGACTACGTTATGACTTCTGTAGTTGACGTGTATGAACCTACAACTTACAATGAAGTTTTAAAGAGTCAAGACAAGGAGCATTGGATCAAAGCAATGAAAAGCGAGATTAAGTCTTTAGAAGAGAATAAAACCTGGACTCTAGTCGATCTACCCAAGGATCGCAAGGCTATTTCATGCAAATGGATCTTCAGAATAAAGACCAACGCTGATGGTACGATTGACAAATATAAGGCAAGGATTGTTGCTCGAGGTTTTTCGCAAAAACCAGGAGTGGATTATGACGTTACATTTAGCCCTGTGGCTAAGATGACGACTATCAGATCGGTCATAAGTGTCGCGGCAAATGAAAGTCTTACACTCACACAGTTCGATGTTTCTACTGCCTTCCTAAATGGCACTCTTGAGGAAGAGATCTACATGAAACAGCCTGATGGTATGAATGATGGAACTAATCGAGTCTGTAAGTTAAAGCGAAGCCTCTATGGGTTAAAGCAATCACCAAGATGCTGGAACAAGTGTATCGTAGACTTCTTGAAGAGCATAGGTTTTCAACAGAGTCAGACGGATCCATGCTTATTTATAAGGAAACGTACACAGGCCAAGATAATCCTAGCCTTATACGTCGACGATGGGCTGGTAGCTGCAACTAATCAGAGGGATGCGGATAAGTTTCTAACTGAGCTTAAAAGAAGATTTAAGATTACCGCAAAGCCTGCAGATTATTATCTAGGGTTGCAACTACACAAAAATGGTGATGGCTCTTTAAGTATAGACCAAAAACACTACACAGAGAAGGTGTTAGCGCGTTTCAATATGGGAAACTGCAAATCAGTGACAACACCCATAATCAGGGACTCCGAGCAAGGCATATCAGACAAAGAGGAAATTGACGAGAAGTCTTATCCTTATAGACAAGTCGTTGGAGCTCTTGCTTACCTTATGGTCGGAACGCGGCCAGATATCGCCTACGCCGTTGGTGTAGTATCTAGGACGCTAGAGAACCCTTCCAAAGAAGATGTTCTAAAGGTGAAGCGTATAATGCGCTACCTGCAAGGCACGTTAAATTACAGAATAACGTATAAGAAATGTCAGACAGGAATTCTGGAAGCCTACTCTGATTCTGATCACGCAGGAGATGTCAAGGATCGTCGATCCACTAGTGGCATCCTGTGTTTATACGCTGGAGGAGCGATTTCCTGGGCAAGCAGGAAACAGTCATCAGTAGCGATCTCGTCGACAGAAGCAGAAATTGTAGCAGCCAGCGAAGCAGCTCGCGAGATAGTCTGGTTGCAAAGGCTGTTCAATGAAATTACCTGCTTAAAAGAAACACCGGTATTGAAGATAGATAATGAGGCCGCTGTTAAATTGGCGCAAAATCCAGAACTGCATCGAAGAACGAAACACATTGCAGTTAGACACTTCTATGTGAGAGAACTCGTTGCAGATGGAACACTACATGTCAAGCATGTAGGGGCAAACCTACAAAGCGCAGACTTGCTTACGAAGCCGCTTAGCAGGTCGTCTATCGTATCCATATTGGACCGGATAGGCTTACACTGTACATAGTATACCTTTTCATAGACTTTACAAAAAGGGAGGATGTTGAAGTAGTTTGTATAGTTTATACCTACCTTCACGGTTTTGTAATGTCATGAAACAGAAAAACCAATGTTATGTCAGATGTTCTAAGAAAATTATATGGTTGTAAAAACGCTAACGTTATATTAAATTTATTCATCACACGTTGAGCCAAATTTCAACACTTCTCACTTACTAATGGCTTCGGTAAATAAATGCTATATTTTTTTCAATATACTCAATTTGTATTTTGTCACACTGCATGTTACAAATGTTGAACTAAGGAAAATTTTATACATCAATAAATAAATAAAACAATCCGTAATCAGAAAGTATATGCATTTGTGACATACAAAGCTAAAGAGATATTTTTAGGTTTGCTAGTAAGTAATGTAATGATTACATACAAAGATCATTATGTTATGGTTTGGAATATTAGTAGTATTTTGTATTTTTTGCGCTATCATTCTCTTTTATCGTAAAATGAACGCAAGAGCAAAAAGGGATAGGTAAGGAACGTGCACGGACTATCGCTATACACGTGGTGGCAGCACAAGTCGACACGAGAGCCACAGTGTGATTGAAAAAAGAAACTTTTCAGATCTATCATCGTGTTGCCGTTATTATTTACATTATATTTAAATCTTTTTATAATTAAAATAATTATAACACGAGTTCTAGCTTATTAATAATGATGATTAGCGTAACAAGACTAAGTATGTCAAAACACCAAAAACTCTTCAGAGTCCATGCATGTCTTAGAAGAAGAAGAAAGTGGCAAAATTGTAACTCAAACGAAGGCTTCTAACGTTTATGATGGCAAAATACATATCTGTAATATATTTTTTACCGAATTCTATCTGAACTCGTTTTTGACGTACCTACATAATAAAGTAAATAATAGGGTATTACACCTTTTTTTGAAAACTGTTTTAAATTAATCCTTAGATCGTAATGAACCAGTAGAATTTTTATTTCAATTTTATACAACCAAAAAATGCCATAAAAACGATTTTTAATTTATGATTTTGAATTTACGCACGAAAACGCTAGCCGCCATGCTACTTCGGCTCGTGACGTCACTACTGCCAAAGACCAAGTAACACGATTTGTGAAAATAATGAGTTATAATGTTTATCATTGGTGTCTTGTGCCTGAATGCAATAATACAAGTTTAAAAACTCCACAAAAATTGTGGATTCAATTGCTTTGTGTATCATCCAATAAATGCTTGATTTAGTAACGCACATTTTCGACATTTTCGTCATGGGACATATCCTATTTTAAGGCGGATCGTTCACCTGAGCCCGCCAAATTCAAATTTCAATTGGTTTTTCGCAATTTGTAGGTCTATAACACATTCTAGATTCCTAGCTGTAGTAATTGCGGCATTAGCTATAAGTACAATATTCACAGCGGAGCATTAAAAACTTTGCTTGTAAATCGATATTGTAGCTAAAATTAGGTACAATCGTCATTTTTGGCCAAAATTAACGATTGTACCTAATTTTAGCTTCTATAACGTTTATTAAGCAAAGTTTTTAATGATCAGTTGTGAATATTGTATAGCTAATGCCGCAATTACTACCGCTAGGAATCTAGAATGTGTTATAGACCTACAAATTGCGAAAAACCAATTAAATTTCAATTGGTTTTTCACAATTTTTGGCGGGCTCAGGTGAACGATCAGCCTTAACAGCTTTGTTAATTTTAAATGCTGATTAGTTATTGCCTAGAAATTGGTGAAACTGGGTCTTATTGTTAGACAAAACTTGATACGATAGTTAGGTAGGTACTTACATTACTGTTTTAATATTTCTCAACTCGGCAGAACAGAAATCGGGATTGGATGCAAAATAATTTGCCACCATCAACGTATTGATCATTGGTAGATTTGTACTTTCTGCTTTCACAAAACCGTCTTCCATGATGCGATTTTAATCAAACTAACACAGCACGACAAACAATTATTGTTGAATTGTTACTCTGAGACGACAAACGTCGTCATCGATCGAATGAGTGACGTCACGTCGATAACCAATATGGCGGATGGCGTTTTAAAACAGATTAAAAAAGACGATTTTTGAAATTGAATTATAAAATTTACATTGCATTTTTATTAATAAATACTAACGTTTCTCGTTTACTTTTTTCAAAATCTATCATAAAAATGCATTTTCATATTTATTTTTACATGGTGTAAAATACCCTATTACTTCCTTCACCAGAAAAAAAATGTGGGATCATGAATGTACATAAAGGATTTACTGTTTTTTTCATGGCTAATATTGTCAGAGCAGGATATTGTAGTATATTTAGATGGAAGCCAGTAAATATGATGATTAAAAAAAAATGAGTTTATGTTTACTTACACATTTGTTTGTATTGAATTTTCCTTCTACATACAAAACTTAGCTATGATTTACAAATAATATTAATAGTCATTTCTGTGAATGTTTTTGAAACTCAGACTTATATTGTGTTTTTTATACTGTTATACCACTTTTGTCGTTTATCACAATAATCATGAAAAGTGAGTAGATACTATTAGTTGAAAGGTAACGGAATTTTACAACATTTGACTTATTTTTATTTTTCTCTAAAGTGTTCGAGTATCCAGAAATTCGTCGATACATTTTCAGTACATGGTTAATTGTTATTTTTCATTTCTTTAATGTAATTATTTTATAATGTGAAATCTCTATGTCAAGGTATTATTTACGTAATGGGTTTGGATTCGAGCCACCGGGTGGGAGAGTCTTCGTCGTGCACGTTCCCTATAGGGATTATTAAGCTTTATAACAGCTTTTAATATGATTCGCACAGCAAAATACACTTTATATATTTCACGATACCACCTTGATGCGATAGACTACACTTTCTAAAACTGTCTGTTCTGAACTATCTAAATAAGTTCATACTATGGATTAAGACAATGCACTCGCACGCATAGCATATAATTATGTATAAATAGCAATCTGAAGACTGTAAAAATATATAATTTATCTAAGCATATTTTATAAAACATAATTTTCATAATTCTTAACAAATAATTATATATTAATTTACAATATACTTTGTATCGCATGTTTTTTTTATTAAAATACATTAAATATCACATATTTGAAGAACTTTGCACCAACAAATTCACTAGATAGGTACTCAATAACTTGGAAGTAATTCTGATATGTCTGTAAAGTTCTTGACGAAATGCGGCCATTCTTTTATAATATCGTACAATTTATCACCAGGACTCAGAGTAGACGCCAGCTGTCGATGAGCAAACAGTTTATAGTCCTTAGCAAGCTTGCCAAGCTCTACACCCCTTTTAAGTAGCTTAAGACATGCGTCTATTTGTTTCTTAGGTGGTGGGTCATTATTAAACGTGCCGACGAAACTGATCCCGATGCTGTATCTATTGTAGCCCAGTGTGTGAGCTCCGATGAAATCCCAGCCACGTCCATAATACGCAGAGCCATCTCCTGCGACTAAAAAGTTATATCCAATGTCATACCATTTTCTTGATTCTATGTGAAACATTTGTATGAGGCGTACGCGCAGAACACATTCACTCTGTAATTTAAAGTTCTCGTGTCAGCAGTATTTAAATTAATAGCATAACTATTACAAAGTATATTGCACAGTGTGATAAATAAAAAATAAATATTATTCCCACCATAAGCCTTGATTTGCGGAGCCCTAAGCTCTGCAAATTAAAACTTCAAAAAAGATAATATTGAATCCCAATATTTTAGTTGACAAAGATATAGGTAGCAGATATATAATATACATTATGTAAAAAAATCAACGGGCGCGAGAATTAAAGATCATCATTTTATGTGGAACAAAGAAAAGTTCAACCAACCGGACATTTTTATGAGAAAATGTTCATAAAATAAATCAAATAAAATTAATTGCCAAATTAATTTTAAATCAATTAGACAAAATACTAACACAAATATTTAAATACTTTTGCTATGATCAAAACAAAACACAAAAATCTGAATTTGAAATCGAATAGTCACAGATTTTAAGCAATAATATATCCATTTGGCATTCTGCAACCATGCTAAGGCGCAAACTGCAGCTATATGTTTTTGGAATGGAATGATACCATTACCAAAGTACCAAAATTAATATTTTAAAGGTAGAAGAGAGGCACCAACCTGTGTTGTGCAACTTTCTGTTGCTGTATGCGATATAATGACCCAGGGCACTGGCTGCCTAATCTCATCTAACTTATTCTCTACAGGCTGAGCAAGCCAGTCAGTTCTAGACACTATCCTCAGGTGATCTGGTGCAATCAACAGTGGACTAGCTGAAATTTTTCATAGAAAAGACATGATTATTATTTTGAACTATAGAAAATTCATTTACAAAATTATTTATTTATTTGAAGAGCATGCAGTGCTATACGAACAATATATAAGATAAACGTGACTCACTTTACAGCGGTATTTATAAATAGTGTAGTGACACATGGGAATTGATAAAACTATTGAAAAAACTTACTGGTTGAGAGACATAATTATTATTACAAACAAAACAATAATTAGGTACCCAACCTATTATAAAGTAGCTACACATTAATTTTATAATGCATGATTTGCCAAATCTGTAAAATGATATACTTAGTACCTTTCTTAATAGGTCTCATGCAGGGATCATCATCCTCTATTAATTCATGTTCTCCCTTTTTCCCATGCTTCACCTTATCCTTAACCACACTTTTATCATTATTAGAGCCATCCAAAGTTAGTAATGTATAAAACACCAACAGGAATGTTAATGGCATCAATATTATTGTAATTATAAGAAAGTTTAAGTTTTCATGGCACAGTCCCACCACCTTTGTATAGTCTGAAATAATATTAAATATTTATTGTGTCATCAACAAGATTTTGTTTAATATTTTAAGGGCAGTTTTTCCCTAAAAATACAATGTTTCAAGTTTAAAGGTGCATAATTGATAAATGTTTAGCTTTATAACTTTAACCATTGATTGTTTTTTTAGCTATGTAGAAGTTTCTTTGTCCGTTAAATTTAAGAGACTCCCCTTACAATTATACATTATACTATGCAACATATTATTGGACTAACTAATTGATAACTCACCACACAGTACAAGGTCAAACAGATAATAACAAAGTAACAAAGATAACCTATTGCCAAAATTCCTAATACCAAGTATATTTAAACATTTAAATAGGGTTAGTCACAACTCACAAGAGAATAAGATATATATATATATATATATATATATATATATATATAGTATATTAAAAGAAGCTGACAGTATTGATGTTACTTACTTGATTTACCACTAGTATCTTCCTCTGTCAACGATGGAGAAGAATTATCTTCTTGACTAGTATTGCTAAGTATTATTGACAATATTGCAAATATACCACCAAGTATAACAATACATACTGCTGAAAAAGTTATTTTATGCCATTTTCTTATGTGAAACTTCTTGATTGCTGTTAAAAGATAATTTATAATCTTAAAATCAAATTATACAAATACAAAAATACTTTATTCTTTAGTAATTTGTTTGCCCCAAGCACCTACCTACCTTTAGCAAATAATGCCTCTGTAAGGAGTGTTTTTTCATAACATTATACAGAACTTTTTTATTATTATAAAGATTTATTTTAAATAATGATACATTCTAATTTTATAGCTACTATAACTATTTAATATTATTTATTTTATGAGGGGAGAAGTATGTGTGTGTGGGTGTGTGTGCATGTGTCTGTGTGTGGATGTGGGATTGCATGTCCTCCATCCATTGCATCCATCCTGTGTGTTTATTCAGTAAAACACTAGTTTGTTATTTAAATATTTGTGAAACTGCCTCAGTATGATGACTGACTTTATTGCATTTAATAGTTACAAGTTAATGATGTATGCTAGATCTGCAATTAATGCTTAAATTCAAGTTAGTTGTCATAAGTATAGTTTTGGACTATAATTATACAATAACAATGATGTACCTTATTTAAGAAAGGGTTCAGAGATCATATATCTTGGCTTAAAAGTACTAAGCCACTGTAACATAGCTTTATTTATTTATTTTGATATATCAACATAATCCTAACAGGTTTACACCCAATGTGATTATGTCATCATTTTCATATAAAATACCTACACATTTTTAAAAGAAATAAATATTAAAAACCAGACATTAAAACAACTAAACATTTAAACAATATTAGTAAAATAAAACAATAATAAGTATAAAAATAATAATCTTTAGGAGGTATATATACATTGTTTACAGTTCTAAAATGTGTTTGTTTTCCTTATTTATAAGGTTGTTTCTAACATGTTTCATACAAGTTAGTGCAAATTATTCTTATTACCCAAATAGGTACTCAGAAAAAGCATAATGGAACACAAATCTCATATTTAATAAAGCCTCTACCAGTTGTACAAGGCTTTTACACTAATTTATGCAATTAGTTCAAGACTATAACATGCACTTATGATGCAAGGTTATCTGGCACGAAGGCACCATCATCTGCACATTTCCACTAAAGTACAAAAAATATCCATGTATTGAAGTAAGGATGTAGTTATTTTACTTATGTGCAAGGCCCGAGAAACAAACAATAACTGTTCCCTGCCAGTTTCAATCAACCGTCTCAAGTACTGACAACAACGACGATGGTTGATGTTGGAACCCTATAGCCACCAGTAGGTGATGTCTTATTGGGGATAATGTTAATGATAAATATAAGACCCACCAGTTTTACTTACCGGTGACCGTTTTTGTTTCGTCATGATACCTCTGTACTGGCACATCTTCATTATCGTCTCTCACATACGAAGGGTTCTCTAGACCAGGCGAACTTTGAATAACTTGTTTGATTACAACAGGCCCATTAAAATAAGTATTATTACCAATCACAACATTTTCAGAATTACTCACTGCAACATTGCCACAAATAGGCGAACTACTTGGTTTTACCAAACTTGATGGAATGTTCGGTAAGGCAAGCATCCTTGAACTTTTATTGCCTGTCCTGTCATCATCATCACTGTCGCTTTTCTCTTCAATAATTTGAAAGTCACCTAACTCGCCTTCAACTTTAATGCCAAGACTATCGTCAAGATTCCTTGACTCTACTTTTAGTGCCATTATCAATGAACAACTTCAACATCACAACAATCACA
Source organism: Acronicta leporina (assembly GCA_947256265.1). Classification (NCBI taxonomy): domain Eukaryota; kingdom Metazoa; phylum Arthropoda; class Insecta; order Lepidoptera; family Noctuidae; genus Acronicta; species Acronicta leporina. The sequence goes on from OX366510.1 coordinate 13,841,675, forward strand.
TCTTAGATATTATAGTTCTTGCACATAAATGTGGAAGGCATCAGCAAGGACATGCAGTTTGGAAATAATGTGAACATACGGGTAAAAAGGGCCTATGAACTTTGTAGGTCAAATGTACAAAATCAATTAAAATTTTGTATTACAAGTTCTTTGGATTGAATCATTAAAATTATTTTAGGTATTTCCTTGACAGTACAAAACTCAAAAACTAATTTGACAATGTCACTCACTGTCAGAGAGACAGCAGTATATTGTCTAAATAATTATGATGGCCTATGGACTCCTTAGGGATGGCCCATTATTCTGGGTATGGCAGGAATGGCCCTCAGTCAGAGTCTGTAAGGTTTTAATTCTCAGTTGTGAATATTGTATAGCTAATGTCGCAATTACTACAGCTAGGAATCTAGAATGTATCACTCATGATCGCAATAAATATTTGTATTTGTAGAATGTGTTATAGACCTACAAATTGCGAAAAACCAATTGTAATTTGAATTTGGCGGGCTCAGCGAAACGATCAGCCTTAAGAAAATAATGTTTCATAGGTTTCTAACCTATGAAACATTATTTGTATTTAACTAGGTATTTAACCACAAGGTATTTAACCCTAATCTATCCAATGGTGTGGAAACCATTGGATAGATTAGGGTTCCACAGTTCCACACTACAACTAATGTTCAATCTTTTTTTTTTACTTTTGTCATTTTATAGATTACCTTACTGCTGAGAAACAAATTCTAAAATTTTCAATAGTTTATATTGTGTTTAGAAGAAAAGTTATTAAATTGAAGTTAAAAAGTTTATTCATGTTTGTACATTGTTTAAGTTCATTCTTACACTACTTCACTATGTCTTTTTTTATCAAAAACTCTTCCTAGTCAACTTGTACATAACCGGACAAAGAAATCTGGTTTCTCTGTCTTCGCTACGTACCTAGGTACCTAACCCTTCAACATAATAAATTAGGTACAATAAGGGTACAATGCTCTGTGCCTGCCAGCGTTGCCAGATGGTTACATTTCTTACATTTTTCGTAACTTTTGACCCCCTCGCGTAACATGTAAGTAATTTTTATATTTAAGGCATTTTTCGTAACTTTTGAGAACAACGAGATAAGTAATACTAGATTTTTATTGTATTGGAAACAGTACACGAACGCATCCAAATTGAACTCACATTTTTAACAAACGAAAAACTCAGGAGCTAAAAAAAAAAGGTCATTCGACATCATAGATCCCAAAATGTAACTTTTGCACCAAAAATGTTACTTTTCAGGAAACGAAACGTAACTTTCGACTCAGGGGCCCTGGCAACACTGGTGCCTGCCTTCAACCAGTATTTTGTAGACTGTGCTTCAACTGTCAAGTGTCAAGCAAAGTACATTTCAAAACTGGTGTATATTTTATTGAATATTGAATACAACTTGAGGTTTTTTTAACCTTTGCTTTGCTTTGGAGTTGCAATTTGCTTTCTATTTTGAGTAAATATGAAATACGTATTTAAATATATGTGTATTATATACTCACTTAAACCAAGTAGTCTGTGGCAACAAGATTTATGCTGTTGAAATAATGATTATTTATTGGAGATATAAATTAAATAAACAACAGTACCTACGTGGTTATTAGTGACGAAATATTTACTTTGATCTATAAAGGCCATGAACACCTTATAAAATATTATTGCATCCTTCTAGCAGTCTTGCGTTCTACGATTACAAAAACCATTGTCAACAAATAATACTTAATATAAAGTACATACAATGTTCACCATTCACGAAGGTGAAATCATTTATAAGGAGAAATACGGATCTTTTGCTAAGCAACGGTTTTACGTTAAACCTCCTGGTAATCATTTTTTTTTTTCAATGTGAAGCTTTATATTGTACAACACCAAATATACACTTCAATAATCTTGTTCTAGATCAATTGAATGTAGTGATTCTTGAGGAAGAAAAAACGAATGAGTTTACTAATTTATTTACAAAAATATTCCTGCCTCAAGGGTATCCTAATAGTGTTAGCAGAGACTATATAAATTACCAAATATGGGACACAGCACAAGCTTTCTGCAGCACTATTACTGGTAAGTGTTGCTCTAATGGGGTGTTGCTATATCTATCTGCTTCTGCGTCATGTGTTGTGGGTTTGATCCCCACACAGCAAATATTTGTATGACATACAGGTAGTTGTTATGTATGGGTCGGGCATTTGTGTATGTGAGAATCTGTGTTTGTAAAAGCACCCATAGTACAGGAGAGAATCCTAGGGTTTTTATTTTTTGTAGTTGTAAATAAAAAATGCACATATTTTAGTTATGGGTGATAATGATGGTAAAAAACTAATCATGACACCTAGCAAAAGGCCAGTAAGATTTACTGTTGCTGACAACCTCTCAGAGAGCACAGAGGTAGCTGTGGTTGCTGGTACATATTCATAATATTTTTTTATATTATATGGTCAGATAAATATAAATTTTATGCATTTTACAGGGATCCTTGCTACCCAAGAAGTTCTCCGAGGTGTTGGAGTTGGAGATACTAATGCTACTCCATTAGCTGCTACTATTACATGGGTCCTGAAAGATGGGTGTGGCCACTTGGGAAAGATATTCTTTGCATTCAGCCATGGGTATGTGACAACATTCCTAATTAATCCTTAAATGTACTTCAGATTGCCCAGTAACATTTAATTTTCTGTAGTTTTAATTAATTAGTAAACCTGACAAATGAATACCAAAAATTATCTGCAGCACAACTTACTTAAAAATGCAAATGTTTAAACACCAAGAGCTAGGATACCTTCATACCTATACAAATATTTTATGCACTCTCCACAACTTCTCCAATCAAATTTTTAAAACAACTTCTTACTGCTTCTAGCACACACTTAGATGCATACAGTAAGAAGTGGAGGCTGTATGCTGACACCCTGAATGATGCAGCAATGTGTATAGAAATAGCTTTACCTGCATTTAAGAATTACACCACTCTTGTGTTATGTGTCAGCACTGTAATGAAGGCTATTGTAGGAGTTGCAGGTATGTTTCTATATCAATCACTATCATTATTTCATAATCATCAACAGCCTATCCCAGTTTTCTTACTCATCATCCTCCTAGCATTTTCCAACTATGCAGGGGTTGGTTTCTTGTATAACCAGATGTGGCTGAATATCAATATTTTACACAAAGAAAGGAATCACACCATGACTGTGGCAACAACCAAACCTCGCAGATTAGTTAATCAGCACATTTTTTTTTGTTACAGGTGGTGCTACTAGGGCAGCTATGACGCAACATCATGCTATTAGAGGAAATCTGGCAGATGTGTCGGCAAAAGATTCTGCACAAGAAACTGCTGTCAACCTGATTGCTTCTATAACTGCATTGTTGATCATCACAATTTTTGGGTATTAATTTTTCTAGATAACAACCCAAAAAACGCGTGTCCATAAATAACTTTTGTCCTAGTTTATAGTTACATAGGATCACTCAACAAATTTATGATAGAACAAATTTTATGTTTCAGAAACTCTCTCATAGTATTCATAACAATGATGATATTTCACATAGTTTTCAATTATTTTGCTGTGAGATCTGTATGTTTGAGAACTTTGAATGAACCAAGATTTTTACTAATTATCGACACATACTTAAGACATGAAGTTATTGCAAGACCATGCTATGTAAATCGGAATGAACCTATTGTATTCTACCATATGGGGACAATGTTTTTGGGTAAGTTTAATATCATGAAAGTTCTCGTTATATTAGCCTTTATTTTAGATTAACGTAAGATGCTCTAGTTCTCGAGATATAGTGGTGGTCCAGCCAGAAACAGTGCTTTCTGACTGGACCCCCATACTACCCTTATAACTTTTAAACCATGGACCGACTCCGATTTCTCGAATTGTGTCCTAAACATTCCATTTCCTCTTAAAAATAATACATGTACAAACTTAACATAATTAAATGTGTCATTATTGTACCTATGTATATTATATTAACTTTACATATATTTTTTTAGATCAATCACTATGTGGATTCCGAATAAAACTTGGGCACTCGATGAAAAAGTTTATTAAAAGGCACTCAAAGGCACATTACATGAAGAACGTGCAGGGAGTTTACAAATACAATGCTTATATCTTACTTGCGAATATTGAAGCTAGAAAGATCTATGTGTATTTTAGGGATACAGCCACAACTGACGATGTTTTGCGATCTTATTTTCATGCTGTACTGTACGGCATTGTTATCTGCGCCATAAATGACTTTTATTTGGTATGCTAATGCTAAAATCTCTATTTTCATAGCTAAAATAAAACATCTTTCGTTACAGGCTTATCATAAAAACCGTAGAAAAGGGTTTGTTGACTATTTTCTATGCATAAAAATTACATTATTATGAGAATATAATTTTAAATTCGGTTAATATTGTCATTTTCGCAATAAAACTAGGTATATTTTTTTTTTGAATGTTTGTGAATTTGCAGCCCTGTAAATTATTATTAGCATGGCCACATTCAGCAAGTCCTATAAATCGAGTTATCTTTAGAATCCGTATTTTCGTATTTCTTTTTTAATATTTAATCAGATTATGGTTCATCAAAACAATGCCATCATGTAGCTTAAGCTTACTAGCAATGTGGATCGCAAATTACTAGTATTATTGTTAACCCCTCGTGCTAAGCTAAAATGCTTGTGTTACGAGCGGGTTTACGTCGGTAGTGCAATGGGTGGGTATCGAACCGGCAACCACATGATTGCAAGTCCGGCGCCCTAGCCATTAGGCTACCGCCGCTTTTTATTAATATGGCATTATATATTATTCATTAAATAATAATAATAATGAAAACGAACTCACAACTGGAAGGCACCAGGATCCGACAACATTCACAATTACTGGTACAAAAAGTTCTTCTGTACTCATCCATACATTCATACCCATATCTGTCAGTTCATACAGTCACCCCACACACTGCCATCGTTTATAACTCACGGAATCACCTATATGCTACCAAAAGCCTCCGACACAACGAACCCTGCAAATTATCGGCCCATAACATGCCTCCAAACAATATATAAAATAATAACCGGATGTATTAGTGAGATGATATATAAACATATAGAAAAGTTTAACATATTAGCTGAACAGCAAAAAGGATGCAGGAAAAACAGTAAAGGATGTAAAGAGCAATTGATAATAGACAATATTACAATGAAGCAAGCATTAACAAGAAATAGGAATATACATACAATGTTCATAGACTACAAAAAGGCTTTTGATTCTGTGCCTCATAGCTGGCTCCTATACATTCTTGAGTTATATAAAATCCATCCATCCATCATTTCTTTTCTTCAAGCAGCAATACTACAATGGCAAACACAGTTAAAATTAAACAATAATAACACTACACTGACCACTGAACCGATAAAAATTCAAAGAGGCATCTTTCAAGGAGACTCTCTTAGTCCTCTATGGTTTTGCTTGGCGCTTAACCCTTTGTCACACCTGCTGAATGCCAGCAAACTTGGATTTCAACTGAAACACAATGATACCAGTCATAAATTATCTCACCTAATGTATATGGATGATATAAAAATTTACGCATCTAATAACACAGAACTATCAAGCCTCGTAGATATCACACAAACCTTTTCACAAGACATCCATATGCAATTTGGGGTAGATAAATGCAAAATCCAATCCATCAATCGCGGAAAATTTCAACACAACACCTACACTCTAAACACTGGACACGAAATCGAACCAATGGATGAGCACACTACTTACAAATACCTCGGATTCCAACAAACAAAACAAATACAACAAAAGGAAACTAAAATAGAATTAACCAAAAAGTTTAAACATCGACTAAGCCTTATCCTTAAAAGCCATCTTAACGCCCGCAATACAGTAAAAGCTATAAACACATACGCGATACCAATTCTCACTTATTCTTTTGGCATCATAAACTGGTCACAAACTGATTTAAAAAAACTCCAACGCACTATCAACACCCATATGACTACATACAGAAAACACCATCCGAAATCATGCACACAACGTCTCACACTACCACGAAAAGAAGGGGGAATAGGCCTGATAGATATCCAAAATCTTCACAACAGTCAAATATCATCTCTTCGCAAATATCTATTCTACAAATCTACGCACTCTCAACTACATAAATATATTATTTCCATAGACAATAAGATGACACCGCTCAACTTATCTGATACAAGTACACAACACAACGAAGCCTTAGCAACTCCTCAAAGCAAAATAGAAATTTGGTCACAAAAATCTCTACACGGGAGACATCGAGCTGATTTATGCCAACCTTATGTCGACAAAGTTGCGTCGAACGCATGGCTGCAGCGAGGTGAACTCTTCCCGGAAACAGAGGCTTTTATGATTGCCATCCAGGATCAGGTCATGAATACAAGGAACTACCAGAAATACATTCTCCGCGTACCTAACTTACCCACAGATCTATGTAGACGTTGTCACAGCAGTTCAGAAACCATACAGCATATCACCGGTAGCTGCAAAGCTATTGTTCAGACGGATTATAAGTACAGACATAATCAGGTAGCCTCCATAGTTCACCAAAACTTAGCATACAGACACAAATTCATCAACGAAAAACTACCTTATTACAAATATCAACCAAGTACAGTGTTAGAAAATAATAATATAAAAATCTACTGGGACAGAACAATTGTTACGGATAAAACTATTCACTTCAATAGGCCGGACATAACAATACACGACAAATTAAATAAAATAGCATACATTATAGATATAGCAGTTTGTAATACACATAATTTGATCACAACACACACCGAAAAAATGGCAAAGTACACAGATTTGTCCATTGAGCTGAGAACTCAGTGGCGCGTAGACACCGTAAAAATAATACCTATAGTTATATCTACAACAGGCGTTATTCCCACAACACTCAAGCCGAACCTCGACACCTTAAACATGCCACCATCCACAATCTTTCTGCTACAAAAATCTGCCATTCTTAACACCTGTAGAATAACGAGAAAATTTCTCGCTACCTCTTCATCGTCATCACTCACATTCACCGGTCTCACAATGTAAGCCTGCCGAGCTTGGCTCAGGCCCGCACGGCTGGTATAAACACACCCTTCACAAAAGGGAGAAATATAAAAACAATAAATATAATAATGAAATAAATAAATAAATGATATATTGCTTTGGAAGACAAACATCCACAGCACCAATTGAAAGAAATACAGAAGAAAGAAAACAAATTTATGAATAGCTGCAGCTAATTGAATAACTAATTAATTAAGGCAATTTACCTCTTATACAGAAAGTCAATTTTTACCGTTAGTAACATTACATTGATCATTATAATAAAACAACTCAGTACTTTAAAAAAAAACATAACATACCATCACGCCTGTATTCCCCGAAGGGTTAGGCAGAGGCGTACTAATGTACACCCACATTTCGCCGGTATGCTTAGGTCCCATGTAATAGGGGGCGAGCCTATTGCCATTAACCGGGCACAAATTCCTAACTCCGAGCTGCTACTGGGAATTTCATAGAAAAACCCAATAACACTTTGCTCGACCTGGGAATCGAACCCAGGACCTCTAGCTTAGCAGTCGCGCTCAGGACCACTTGGCTAATGAGGCAGTTACTTTTAAAAAACAAAAAAAACTTTAAAAAATATATATTAAAAAAACTTAGTACTTAAAAAAAAGCATAAGTACCTACTAGCAATGTGGGTCGTACTTATCGACGGTCAAATATCTAACTACTACTGTTTGACTACGGATCAAAAACTGGCCCTTAGTTACTGACTGTATTTCATTAATTATATTATGTTTACTTATTACAGCCAATATACAAGAGTTCTGAAAATGTTTCAAAACCATTTCCACAAATTTGTGCGACTTTACAACAAGCTGAATGGACCAGGGAAAGTATGGAGTCGCCATGTAATAAATTTAACTATGAGCCTTCCATTGAACTTATGGCTTTTCTAAATCGCACTGTCGAAAAAGAATGGCCTAGGATAAAAACAGGCTTAGAACAGATTGGTAAGCTTTTCACCTCTATATCACTTTTGCCATGCTCTTAAGTCTCTCTAAAAACACTTATGTAATATGTATAATAGAGTATAGTAATGAACGTCGTTTTTATTTTGGAAATAATGAGAATGATGAAAATATGTATTTTGTATACCTCAACTCCAAGATCGTTCGTCGCCGTTCAGCGATGAAGTATTTCATTTGCAAAATTCTATCTATCTACAGTTAATACTGAGGAAATCAGAAATAATTAATATATTTGTTAACAACGAGTTTGTCAAATCATGAACATTGTCTTTTAGGTTGGGACCTCAAAAAACATCTTATCGTAGTTGAGGAATGGCGAATATGCTCTGCTAAAGTTCTTGCTAGACAAATTCCTGTTGGTGAACGTGTTATCCCAGAGGTCCTAGCGCACGCTGCTTCTAAAGTTATGACGTTTGGCGACCATCGTGATGAAATTGTTGAAAACGCTGGCGAAGTTAAGACTTACACTATTGAACCAGATCATAAACTAGATGAGGCATCATCAGACAACACAATTCAAGGTATCTTGATAGTCATTTCCAAGGGTAGAATGTGTGGTTTTAATGGGAGTAGGTATCGAATAGTAAAAATTTTTGGATATCTTTTTACAGAGGAATCTCTTACTGACAGCAATAAAATTGGCGTTTGACAGATTTTGTATAGGAAAACTCGAACTTATTCCTCCGTTAGAACTGGCGATGGAAAATCGGCCATCAATAATATTTATTTATGATGACATAATTTTACGTCGCGAGTGAAACTGCGGGAAATAGCTAGTAATACAATGTTTTCTTTACAGGTATAAATGGCAATGGAAATAAACCAGAAACATGCCATGCCTCAAGGTTACCAAGTACACAAGAAAAGAAAGAACAATAATGTACTTATTTGAGACTAGTGAAGCCTAAAAAAGTTAAGTACCATAAAACCGTTGTCATTAAAATATATACCTGTCTTTATCATAATATTATGAATGTGAATAAAATAAGTCTGCAAAAGATTTTACACACTGTTTCTTACATAAAGAGCGGTTTTTAATAGTAGCCCGAGAGTAGTTAATAGTAGTTATTTCATCATTTCAATCTTTATGACGGATATCCCACCTATATTTTTTTATATGAACATAATGAATACCTATACCCTAAACGGCTTGGCAGATCAATGAGGGAATTAGCAGTGAGTACTGAGTACATATTCAGAAGATATCTGAAAACAGACAAGAAATAATTCTAAATAATAGCTTTATAACCCGTGAATGTGGCAACCCATTAATTGGAGACTCCATGAGTACTCTCGATATTTTGGAATGTTCACACGTATTAGGTCTTAGGCCTCATTTACGGACGCGTCGCGTGCGGCGTGGCTTCTCGCGGCGCTGGACGTGGCTTCTCGCGTGGGACGTTTTTCCTATAGACAGGTGGTGCGTGCAGTGGTCCGCGTCATTGCACGCGCAAATACAAACATTATGGCAATCTACGATGTTGTTCATAGCGATGCGAGACGGGAAGAGTGGCGGTGCCCGCCGCTGGGGCGTGGTGAATCCTCAAGCGTGCAGCGAACAATTCACTGTTTAACATAAAATTTTCTTCTAAAAAAAGTCGTTCGTCGTGTTGTTCCTGCCGCGGGCATAACTTCACCAAGAATTGCCGCTGCGTGCGCCGCAGCGATAAACGCCGCGTGTGACGCGTCGTTACCATCCGCGGGCTCGGCCACAAAACACGCTCCATTTCAAGCAAACGCATGAATAACCGCTGCTTCGTAAACGCACTTATACAACGTTTATATGTTTGATTAAAATAAGTGCGGGCCGCGCTGCCCATCTCAACGCGCGTCTCCGTAAATGAGGCCTAAGAAGCGTCCCCTGTATAGTTCGCGCAAAATAACTTGACCCAAAACTAACGGAGAGGGGGAAAGTTTGCGCAGTGCATTTGCGTACATAATTTACTAAAAAAATGACTACTGCGCATCCACCATTTTGGTTTAAGTTATTTTGCGCCAACTGTACTCAGTCGTCAGCATGAATGAATATGTGTTGTTGAGTGTACATGAGTGTTATGGATGTGTGGTTGTGTGTGTATGGGTGTGTGAATGTTCGTATAGGTACCTACTTTTTTTTTAAAAAAAATAGCTTACTTGCAATATGGGTCGCACATTACTAGTATTCTTGTTAACCCCTCGTGCTAAGCTAAAATGCTTGTGTTACGAGTGGGTTCACGTTGGTAGTGTAATGGGTGGGTATCGAACCGGCAACCACATGATCGCAAGTCCAACGCCCTAGCCATTAGGCTACCGACGCTTCGTATGTATGGGAGAGTCTCTGTGTGTGAGTGGGTCGTCTACTTGTATTAGGCTATGTTTAGTAGAAGAGCTTCAGTATTTTCATGTCAGTGGTTTTAACCAGTCATTCAACATAGTCTACATACATGATTAGATTTTGCATATACGAAAATTTCTTTATTTATTTTGTTATATAATTGAGCTGATCGTTTACTACATTGCATAGATCAGTATTGATTGCGCAAGAGAAATATATATTTGTGTGAGCACATTTAGAACAGGCTTACCACTACTCTGTATAGACCTAGGCAGCACGTGACGCAGTCTTAAAGATCCAATTTAGCTTACGGACTCTATTAGCAACTTGGTCATGATGTATGATGGGGGAATACCAGCACAAACTCTGATCCAACAATACCCCCAAATACTTTGTGCTAGTAACTTTGCCAATACTAGAAAACTTACAATTATCAACATTAATACAATCACAAGTGTGTATAATGATTCGAAAATCGCCGGTTGGTTGAGTACGATTGCAGATGCTGAAACTTATAAAGTTTGTTTAGGAGGTATTTAATGTGAGAACATTTGCATTGAGCCAGTACGCAACCTGGGACATTCCTGATTCAGCACTTAGCTGCACGTTGTGTCATGACCTACCATAGAAGGTGACAGCAGTATCATCGGCGTACGACAGGACTTTGGCATTAGGAATTCTCATGTTACACAGGTCGTTTATATATACCAAGAAGAGCGTTGGACCTAATACACTTCCTTGGCGGACGCCGTATGATACATCTGTGACGTCACTAATATGTTGCCCCACTTTGACACTGCTTCCTCATTCGATTCACTCATTCACTCGGCGAAGTACAGTATTTAGTATTGACACAGGTATTGATGACATTTTAGCAATAATTACATTTTACGTTATGATATTATTAGGTATAGGTATTGATTGGACTAACCTTCTTATTAAAACTCGTGTCACAATGTCAGTTACGAGACTCCTCCGAAACGGCTTGACCGATTTTTATGGAATTTTATATATGCATATTCAGTAGGTCTGAGAATCGGCTACTATCATTTTTTCATTTTTTTTTAAGTGATAAGGATTGTCCACCCCTAACATATAGGCTATAGAATATTATGAAAAAGGTAGGGATTCTCCACCCGTGCGAAGCCGGGGCAGGCCGCCAGTATTGTATAAATTCCTATTTAGAAATCTGTAAAGTGCGAGTCTTGTGCACATATTGATGTAGCAATCTGTACATGTAGGTACCTAATTTTACCTGTAAAAATATTGTGCGGTCTGAGCTTGTCATGTTCACTTAAATATCCTGCTGATGGTAACGTTGTGTGTCGGGTCGTTGTATTCCCTTCAATATGTTTGACTCAAACCACGCCACAGAAAAGGTAATCTAAATCGGTCAAATCGTTTTGTAATTATAAACACACAAACAACGTCTCAGCGCGTCGTGGATAAAAACAGACGGCCATAGGTAGGTGGTAGGTGTTTCAGAATTTATAATCAGTACATAGGTTACAAGATTTATTTTAATTTATAATGGATATTAATATAATGACCACCGAATTTAGTAAATTGATCACCAAAATACTTACCAAAGAGGATAAATGGTCACCAAAGAGGATAAATGGTCACCAAAATGGCTAAATGGTCACCAAATATATTAGGTTTAGGTTAGGTTAGATATATTTTGATGATCATTTAGTATTTTTGCTGCTCATTTGCTATTTTTTTTACCGTTACCATAAGCCATTTATAGTCACTTTGGACTAATCTGGGTGATTTTCATTGTTTCTTCTGATTTATCTTTTGCCACACCTGTCAAAGAAACGGAATGGTACGGTATGAATATTAGTGCGCACAATGTTAATTTGTTGACGGAACAGTTCCCAGATTTCAGTATAAATGAAATACGCGAGTCAGGATGAAATAAGGCAAATAAATCGGGACTGATTCCTCTTGGTTTACAACCATCATCCATCAATCATAAACTGATACTCGCCTACCCGCTAATTACCATGTACGTCTTTACGTACTAAGATGTACAATACAATACACTGAGTTTCAATACATGGTAGGTAGGGTATAGTAGAACGAATATATTCTGATAGCACGTGCAAGGCGAAGCACTGGCGAGCTCCCGCTGTAAGTACCTATCAGTAGGTATTTATGATTTCATTCGAAGCCATTCCAAGTTGACTTCTATACCTTTGTAATCAAGGTAGAATATAATTGTAAAAATCTGACGATATATTATCGATGTTAATTTTGTAGGGGTGACGAGATTAATGGAAAAAAAAAACAAATTATATACTACACCATACCACTTTATTTAAGTATTGTCAAATATTGTATCGTATTGGGAGTTCCAATTGAATCAATGTCCCTATTGTCAGAACGATGATTATGTCTTAGCTTCAATTTAGTTAAGAATATAAATTATTGTTTTGTTCTCTATAATTTTACTTCTAATGTGTTAAAATTATCACGGAGCCGTCCAAATACGAGGTGTAAGTACGCCTGATTGCTATATGCTAATGTCTATGATATAAATATGTAAATACTTATTGCGTTTTTACTTTAGGCTGTGTATATATTATCAATATGATCTCTTTTATGCATCTACATTACACTCGTAAATACTTTGGTAAACGAAATTACATTATGGTAAAACTAAAAGAATTGATTTAAAATGAAGATCAAAGATAACTTGCATACATAATTAGCTCACGTAGTACTTCTCTTAGTACCTACGAGACCAAATAAAATGTGTTAAAAATTCATTCATAATTGACCATTGAACATAAGTACAATAAAACAATACTGAGTTAGCTACTAAATTTTGAAGTTGTAATGGCAATGATTATAAATATTACAATAAAATGAATATCGCGTTTGACCTAAAAACAGTATGCACGGCACACTGTGTACATTGACATGAAAGTCTATGTGAAACAACCTAACTGACCAACAACTATTTCTTTTTACTTAAGTTCGTATTTCGGCAGCTGCATTGATTTCTCAGCTGAATCACACCACCACTTAGTCAACTTAACAGATTGAATGTCTGATTAAACATTCGGAAAATATTACAAAAAATGTCAATAAAACTAAAATAATATATATATGTATATGTACAGTATCAAATAATATTCTCATCACAGAAATAAGTACACAGTGGTATCATTATCATAAATTACAATATACTCTACAATAATAATAATAAAAACAACGCAAATATAAAAATGCATTTCTTATTCTTAATACTACAATGACAATAAATAAGGATAATGAATAATTTCGAAAATTATTTTGGTAGAAAAACTTCACAATATCACTACAAAATTGACTATTGGTGTTATGTGTGAATCAAACTGTTGGTACTTCCGTTCAGGGGATATTGTTTTAACTACCTGAAGCACGTACAATCTAGCCTGAACGAATTAACTTGTTCGATATTTTGGTTACTTGCCCAACTGCTTTATCAGCATGTCAGTGCTAAGAGACTTAGGTCGCTCGATGGGGAGACCGAGCGCGCGGGACCAGATCATTTGAGCGAGGACGCCGAGGGCACGGGACACTCCGAACATGACCGTGTAGTAGTTCATCTCCTTCAGTCCGTAATACTGCACACAAACAACGAGTATTAAGTACTGAATAATCTTAACAATAGTAGTTAATTAATATTTATAGTCGGTCATAATACCTGTAAGAGCACACCAGAGTGAGAGTCCACGTTGGGCCAGGGGTTCTTGACCTTGCCAAGCTCAGTTAGGATTGGCGGCACTACTTTGTAGACAGCGGCGACTAGTTTGAACATAGGGTCGTTCGGCAAATGCTTCAATGCGAATTCACGCTGGCACGTGTACCTTTTACGAACAAAATATGCTATGTTAAAATATAACTATGACTAACGTACGTAAAAGTGTCAAATTATCAATGCATTCATGGCAAGTATGTTATGAATACGAAATTTTGGATCCGGATACGATACGGATATGAAATTATTTCGAATTATCCGATTATTTCGGATAGTTTTAGTTATGGATATGAGAATGTTATTTATTTCTCTTTAATGTTTTAAATAGATTTTAATTTCGGATATCCGATAGATTCGGTTACGGTTGCTCAACAACATCCCTGATACATGGGATGTTGTGTGAGAAAAGTATTTCTATGGAAACTGAGTTATGAAACATAGCCACACTACAACACAGTTGTAGTTAGCTACAATACAGTTGTATAAGCTACAACACAGTTTCAGTTAGTTGATTTTCTCTTTCACAGCAAGTTACCTGGGGTCAGTCTTCCTGAGGACAGCGTGACCGTAACCAGGCACGACTTGTCCAGACTTAAGAGTTTTCCAGATGAACTCCTTCAGTCCATCTTCGGTGAAATTGTCGCCAACTTGTTTTCTTAATTTCTCCAACCACACAAGCACCTGCAGAAATTTATAATAATTATTATTAATTTACCCCCTTACTTAAAAAAATACGGCTATACTTACATACTGACTTTACTGACGGCTTTACGTGCTCTCCGAGGCACTATATTATATTATTTCTATATAAAAATGCGTTTTTAATAAACCCCCTTACTCATAAAATATAAAACGTCTTAAAAACTTTTTAGATTTCTTTTCTTTGTCACAAAATATCACGTGTCCAAGCAGGACAAAACACAATAAAAGATACAGCTATACGAAGTTTTTAAGACGTTTTATATTTTATGAATAAGGGGGTTAAGTAATTTATACATATATTTTTATATAGAAAGAATTTCGATGGATATGGAGAATACATAAAATATTTAATTAAATTTCTGGGCAGTAAAAGACAAAGGCGTCGACAAGATGTAGGTATGTAATTGTGTAAGTACAGGAAAATGCAACGGCGGCTCACAAATATTTTGTTCTGCCATGGAAAGATGTACCGCACTGTTGCGCAGTAAATTTTACGATAAAAAACGTGTCACGCATGCGCAGTCAGGGGAGTGTCTTACGTTACGTCAATAAGTAATTGTCCACCTCACTCGGGGCAAACAGAGAGACGCAAACGGTAAATCTTGAATTTGTCTAACAACTGTGATATTTTTAAATAATAAAATATACATATCCGTTAAAATATACTACCATTCCATGAAGCCCGTATTCCTCGAAGGGTTATACAGGTACAGTAATACCTAAGCGTTGTACACATATAGTTCATCAGTAAGATTATAGAGCAAGAGGCCCGTGAACCCCAGACCGAGTTTATTTGCATAATTAGTCATCACGAATCTCTTCTTACGATTTACGTTCTTGTCTATCAAGGGGTTGGATCTATAAAAAATGTCTGGCTCATGGGAAACATCATCTAATTATTACCCAAGTATATTATATAAAAATCAGCTTTTATACTAATACGTAAGTAGAATTATTCCAATAATTCATGACCATTAATGAATGACGTGATTTTTAATAATATTCTGATTGTAATACCAATAAATCACACTTTATTATTTGACGAAAGTAGATCGGTATTTTACACACCTTTAGTACCGTTGACCTGCCAAAGCCACGGTAACCCAAACTTCATAATGGCCCATCGTTCTTACTTGTGTTGGGAGGATGCGCTGACAAACTTTCAGCTTTTATAAAATAATGAAGGTCTGGGATTCACGGGCTCTTAGACCATTAGGGGCGACCCTATTTCCCGGTTAATGACACTAGCCACTAGCCTGTCATTAACCGGGAACAAAAATTTCATAGAAAAACCCAATAACACTACTCAACCAATATAATTATTTTTGAGACTATACCTACGCGGTCGTTCCTGAAAGCTAAATAAATTGAGTGGGGTCCAGTTATTACACATTATCAAAATACAAATTAACGACTTACTGTAACGAAGTAAAATTCAAGAAAGCCACGCAAAATTTTAGTTGTTTACAGGATATAATACCAATTAAATTGAGAACCTCCTCCTATGTATAATACGGTATGTATTATACATAGGAGGAGGTACAAGGTTTTGCAACAACATCAATAGTATAACTACTTAAACATAATATGATAACAAAATACCGGATGCAGACAATATCATGTGCAATTCGTCGCAAAGTCTGTGGATAACTCTTTAAAAAAATGTCAATTGCAAAACACTGACTCATAAGTTTGATTAAATTCCAATGGTTTTTTTTTTGTTGTTTTCCTTATAGGTAGTTACCGAGTCTTTCGAGAAGTTCTTGTGTAACCATTTATGTTGAGAAGCTAATTTCTGCCTGTAAACTTACGGGTCAATACTGAAGATTTCCGAAGATTTAAATTATTCTTTTTGGTATCTATACTCTTATTAACTATAAAATGAAGCTCTAGTATATTACTGACCTCCTGGTTAGCCAGACCGTGAAGTGGGCCAGCAAGACCATTTAGACCAGCAGCAAACGACAGGTACGGGTCACTGAGAGCCGAGCCCACCAGGTGCGTGGTGTGAGCCGACACGTTGCCACCTTCATGGTCACTGCACAACACATACATAATATAAATATGAAGTGTTACAAAAGTTTATCTGTAACTATCTACAGTCGATTTATTAACGATAGAAAAACAAATAATTTGCATAAAATAACATACAGGTTTTCAAATAATAGCTTAAACTTTTGGGAAACTGTAAACAACATAACAAATGCCCATTACAGTTTCCCAAAAGTTTAAGTTTAATTAACAATCGCAGAAATGCATTTGTAACATATATACCCAGACAATACACTGGGGGGTTTCGATACCCGCACAGAACAAATATTTGTTCGCTTGTTCGGCATAAGGATTGTTTTTTCGTGTATACATATCTGATTAACATTTAGCATCTGCACATTTTAAGTGAACTCCATAAAGAGCTTTACGATTTAACACTAGCTATCAGTGTGGTTGAATATAGTCTCATCACAATCAACCTGAGGGAAGGCCCGTGCCAAGCATGAATGGGCTGAATTTTAATTAATATGGACAAATTCTAACTATGTATAGTATATAAATACAAATTCTATGTTGGCCTAAGACTATCAAGTGCTTCAAGAACTACCAGTGTCAGAATGGTGCGAATGTCATAATTTAATGCCCGCTCCTGTTAAAGATTATAGCAGCGAATCAAATTGTAATAAGGCACTTGAGATAACAATCACATCGCGAAGCTTTAGTCCACACGGCAGTTACAACAGGATAAGTTTAACATCAATTGTAAGTAGCCATCCATTTTTATACTAGTATGACTGAAACACATTAAAATTGTATTATGTATATTATTAAACTACGTGCATGATAAACCGTTAAGTGAGGCCACTACAGCATTACTGAAACATTGATACAACGATAATGATTAACACCCGTGTTACAGAATGTTATATAACTAACAATTTTAATGTTTTATGGATACAAAATAAGCTTTTAATATTAATGTAATCCATTATTATGATAGTTTTTACATATATATTATTATTAGTTCCACATTATTAATGAAAATATTAATCTTATTCGAAAGTGTTCGCTGCATGCTGGAATATGACAACTGCCAGTGAAGGTTACATAACATAATGCGACATTATCTCGCCAAGCCATTCATTATGACAAACATGCAGCGTCAACGTACTAACAACGTTTACACACCACTTGTATGTACCTAGTATTCAATTTAAATGCTTTGAGGGTCAAGTGGGTCTCGACGGACGCCCGAAAATAATTTTGTTTTTATTCCGTCCGTATTTAGTCCTTAATTAGTTGGAGGACGGGTAAAAAACGATTAATCTCTTTTTACATGTAAGCTACATCACAAATATTTTGGTGGTAAATATGATAATGAAACATTGGTAGTTTATACTACCAATTGGTAGTCCAGTTACCAGGTACCAGTTGGTCTTCTTAGTGAAGAGCCATAGTTGTATTAAATAACTTTTGCAAGCAAGAATTAATGTCAACCTGATCGAATTACCATTCTTTGAAAAAAATTAATAACGAACTAATGTTAAAATATACAATGTAGGTACTCAATTCGCATCTGGCAGTTGTTACAAAACAGATAAGAGATTAATAACATTCGCAACATGGCTATTTGCGATATCTTACATCTAACAGAACTGTTACTTTTTACAAATTTATAGTCAGTAATTGTTAGTAGCGGAATCATGATAACAAGCACCTCCCAACATTGTTAAATGAGAATAATCTTTTAAGGAGTAAAGCAATAACTGAAAGATGTTAGATTTTGGAAGATGCTCCTTATGTCAAAGGCCGCAAATAAGCGTCTTTGACTATCTATCCCTGGACAAGTGACGCGCTTAATTCTATGAACAAAAAAGTCTGTCACTTTTGGTGCGGGGGGAGGAAACACTACATAGACATTGCTGCATACATACTCAAAATCATTTTGTATCGCTACGAACTCACACATATTAAAATCTTCACCACTAACACAATTTACGCACACATAGAGGTCAAATACGTCAACATACAAGAATTGACGACAATACGAACGTATAATACAATAAAAATAATTAGGAAGCTACTATGTCGATATTTTATATCGATAGATTATTTTAGGAAGAATGGATAAAAACGTAACAACGATTACAAATTATTTTTATATGTAATTATTTATTTGCAAAATTAAAATCATCCATACACACCTTTTTAATATCTTGCGTCATAATTATTTTCAATGCAATGCTCTCATTGCATGCTAATGAAATACAAAACAAAGAAACTATTTAGGTATAGATAAATAGGTACATACTATGTAATTGGAAAATAAACGCACGGGTTTATTTTCCAATTACATAAATTGGAAAATATGTAATTGGAAAATACAATTACATATTGTATTGAAGATAAGATTTAATAAGAAGAAGAATAAGTAATAAGAAGATAATGTAATACAATTACATTATCTTCTTATCATATCTTCTTATGATAAGAAGAAATCACTAACTTTTCGAAATACATATTCTATAACCTATGTTAATCTTGAATAATGTAGCATTCAAATGGTGAAATAATTTTCGAAATCGGCCTAGTAGTTTTTGAGTTTATTTGTTACATAAATTGATACATACAAATTTTTCCTCTTTATAATATTAGTATAGATAGAGCGGATATTGGGGACGTTTTGTTACAAATACTTTGATACCAATTAGTTTGATTCTTTGATTTTGATTTTTTCTTTTCTTTGCCAGGCTGATATATTAGGAATGACACTAGACAGAGCGTTTTGTTTCCCACGAGATATAAGTAGGAGTAAATACGATTTTATTCATTATGTCGCGCGTTAATATGAACAGAAGCCCTACGCTAGAGGTCCTAGGTTCGATTACCCGGTCGAGCAATGTGGAGCAGCCCTGTGTTATTGGAGTTTTTCTATAAAATTAAGGGTTGATGCCCGATTAATAGCAATAGGCTCGCCCCCTAAGTACGCATCTGTCTAACCCTTCGGGGAAAAAAGAAAATAATGTGTTTGAAGAAACACCCCGAGAGGCAGGGCATAGTGGAATTGAATAACTCTACTTACAATTGGAGCTGCCCAACTGGGGAAATACCTACACTTTGCAGAAAATAGTAGCCAAATAACAAATAGCAATGTACTATGTTGTGTTCCTAACGGTGAGCAAGATCGCCAGAGCTCCGCGAGGAAGCGTTATGTTGGCAGTGGGGGTACCAGTGTTGTGGGTTGTCTGCCGGGTGTGAAAAGATTTTTACATGGTCGGCAACGGGCGAGTGATACCCCAGGTGTTGCAAGCGTTCATATAATAGGCTACGGTAACCACTTACCATCAGGCGGGCCATGTGCTGGTTTTCCACCTAAGCGGTAAAAGAAACCCCAGACCTTCAAACCGTACCGTATATTAGAAATCATTTTCAATTATTTTTAAAATACGATTTAAATATGTTAATTTATAAATTCTTTTGTCAACACATTTATCTGCAACAGCTTAAGCTATTATTTATCAATCACACCTACTTCATTTTTAAATGAAGGTCTTTTGTAGATCTGAAAAGTATCAAATAAAATATCTAATAGCACTGGATATCAAAAATAATCAATAATCTTAGTTACGTCATTTCCAAAAATGGTATTTTATTAAATTTTCTAAAAATATAGTGAAATCATAAATTCATGATATTCATCTTTAGTGATCTTTAGCAATTATTATAATTTGGTCTTACATTGAACACGAAAATAATATCGATATCGATTCAAAATCGTAAACAATCACTATCACATCATTAATTAAAATGACAAAACAAAAGAGGGACATAGTCTCGCTACACTTTTTAAAATTCGAGTTTTATGCATTATGTCTTAATATATATAAGGCCTATAATTGCCAAAAATAGGTAATTCTGCATTAAGACCTATAATTGGAAATCATAAATGGTGACATCCTATTGGATGATTATAATTGAAAATCAAAAAATGACATTTTGATGGATTTTTCAAATTTAAATCTTACGTTTATTAGAAGAAGGCTGAAATTGTTAGTAAAAAAAATTTGCTAGTCTCGTGGGGAGTGCGGATAGTCTCGTGGGGAGTGCGGGTAGTCTCGTGGGGAGTGCATGCTTGAACTAAACGATTATTTTATACTCGATTATTGAATCGGTAACGTCCTCGATCATTATTAATAAATTGTATTATGTGATTTAAATAGAAATAAATGAACTTTAATACTTACATACGGAAAATAACTCCATCTTTATCTAAATAAGATATTAGATATTTTTTTGTATACATTACCTGCACGTATATCGGCATTTACACGGAGCATTTATGATGACCTTACTGAGCGGAAACGATTCTGTTAATGAAAAATCGATTTCGGAAACAGTTTTGATAAACGCGTTAGATTTTTTAATCCACTACCTTGACAGAGGGGAATGATCATGAGAGGCGGGTCCTTATAGATAGATAGTCAAAGATAAGCGTACATTAGATTATTTCACACACAAACTCATATTATGTTCAAAGGACAACACAGATATCATCACATATTTTATGCAAATTATTCCTCGGTATTATTATACTTATGTATTACCAAACCCATTTGAGAAAAGGGTGTTACTAGAAAATTATTTGACCACTGACACGATAAGAAGCAGAAGATTTAAGAAAGACGGTCGGTTGGACAGCGAATTCTTTACAATGTACTGAATGTTACCTGTGGATGGTGAGGTAAAGACGCATCAGCTCCGTGAACTTAGGGTCGTCGAAACCGAGCATGGTGCAGTAGTTCGCGGACCAGTCCTTGTTGTCGTCGATAGCGCCGATGCCCTTGCCATCACGGAACGTGTTGCGGTAGATTGTAGCAGCAATCACGGGCAGTTTTGCAATCAGGTTCATTGTGTCCTCATAGATGTACTGTTACGGAAAAATAATACTGAAGATTAGAAAAAATCGAGAGATCGCTTGACCACTCATTGTACCATATTCTATGATTGTAACTTTGTATACTTGACATTGGTTTTTGGTCTACAATAAAGAATATTCTATTATTTTCTAGTATAACGAATATCAGAGTTATTTATAACCTGCAATATTTTATGACGCAATGAAACTTACGGGATACTTTAACCCACTATCAAAGGTATATGACCGATATAGATAAAGTAATTACAACGCCTATTGTATTTTATCATGGATATCATCAGTGTGTTTTGATCCCGTAAAACTGCACTTTCAATATAGAATATTTTTTCTTCTCCTTTGTTATTAAATAAATAAATTTCATTACAAAAAAAAAATCATTTCAAAAAGAATAGTGTAAGTACTTACTTCCCAGTACTTGGATTTGTGGACACCCTCAGAGTAGGCCTTGACGAAGGTAGATTCGCTGTTGAGGGCAGTGACGGCGGCCGAGAACTGAGACATGGGGTGAAGCTTGCTCGGCATATTGTTCAACATAGTGACGACGTGGGCTGGCAGCTCGGCCCTGTTAAATTTAAATTATGTATTGACAAATAATAATGCCTAAGCAAATATGCTTCTTCTTTTGTCAATTGTTAAGTGTAATATTAAACAAATTATACGTGTAATGTTATGACGTTGTCACATCAGTACCATAACAGGCATTAAATTTTACGAACCTTTGTGCCCATTCTTTGGATAAGGCCTTTGCTTGAGCATCGGTGGGCACGTCTCCTGTCACGAGGAGCCAGAAAAGTCCTTCGGGAAGTGGTTCCGCGCCGCCTTTAGCCTTGGGTAAGGCCTTCTGGCATTCTGGGATGGACATGCCGCGGAAACGAATACCCTCATCAGGGTCTAATACGGATGTCTCCCAAACCAAACCTTTGATACCACGCATGCCACCGTACATCTGAGGAAAACCAATATTAATTTTTAAATGGCTTTTTTATATTCCTACGACATGACTTCGGCCTCGAAGCACTTTATGTTCACTTGATTATATCTGCAGACGACACGGGAAATTGATTGTAGCTATTATATCAATCGATACTTTTATTTAAAATTATATATTATAGTTTCCTTTGTGCCCTAATAGATAACCACTGCGCTATTACTACGGTTGATTGACACTGACCGTCTTGTTGGCCTAATTGGACATAGCAGGAACTTACTTTCAGAATTATAAGTAATGGAGAGCTCCGTTTGTAGCTATACGTTATCTTACTTCCATTGTCGCCAAACGTGCTGACTTAATATTACCGTATACTATTATACGATCAATAAATAATAGTACAGGACAACATTTGCGGTCAAATGCGTTCATTTGGTATTTATTTAGATCTCTATATTTGCGAAGTGCAGACACACACTTGAGATGATTATTTATTTAATGAATAATTCTTCCAAATATAATAATAATATAATATTTGCCGGCTCTTTTCCATAATACTCATTTTACTCACTTTTTGGAACCGTGCCACTAGTTTAGACTTTTTCAAAAATACCCATTCTAGTAGATTAAAATTTTAACTGACTTTAAAAACAATCTAATTTGGTCATACTTTTCAGTGTTTTCACCAATAATGGGTCATATTTTACATCAGTCCTGAGAAGTGAGTAGAACTTGGTAGCCCAGGTAGGTACATAAGAGATAATAAGGCCACCGAGCATTAGGGTGCTTGGTCGCGTGATAAGATATATAAGTATTTACGACCGTAAACGACATTCGAGGACAGTGTTGACTCGTTAATTAGTAACACAGTAGATGAACATATATATCAAAGGAATATTTCTTTACAAAGACGGTTGGCGAGGTACCTACATAGGTTCAATATAACGACGATTTATTAATAACGTTATTACGTATGTCCTACTATTAGTACCTATAATAAAATAACTTACTATAAAACTGACTCACCATATCAACGGTGACTTCTCCAACTTTGGTGTTTCCATGTTTCTTGCGGAACTCCCGAATCTTTTCTTGCTCTTTGGGGATTTTTTCTTGGAGAACGCTTTTGAGATTGGTCGACTCAGCGCTCAAACCTCTTAGCAGAATCGATGCTGTCGGGCATACTTTCTGTGTAAGACAAAAAACAGCTCTTATAAATACTCACATCAGTTAAAATTCTAAGTAGGTAAGTATACTTACCATGCTTTGTTTTTGTTGTCTTGTGTCTTTTATTTTATATTTTATTTTTTTATTGAACAATGTGTTTTTTTTAACAATTTAACTGGGAAGTGGAACTGATGAACATTGTACAGCACACTAAAATAATTCTTTGAATGAGAACAACAAACTAAGTTCATAGTTTTAGTCAGTTTTAGTCAAGCGTAAGCCAAAGGCAAATTTATTTATGACTAGCTGACCTGACAGACGTTGTCCTGTCCAAGTTTCAACTAACCACCTCGAAAAATTTGGTTTTCCATATTTGTAATACACTTAGCGCCATTGATTTCTGAATACCTTATTTCTGCACTATAAATTACTTCATTTCAAAAATTTGTTCACATTGTATTGACGTGAAGCATGGAAATATAAATAGACATACCTACATAGATTAAAATCTCAAATATCTGTTTCGGCATCAGTAAAGATTAACGCACTTTGCATTTTTTTTATTATTATATTTATTTATGTATTTAATTATTCGATTCGATGGAAACTCTTTAGTTTCTCAAATAAAGTGTAAAACTGTATATTCACTATGGAGGTTTAACATTATAAAATGACTTACTATATGGCTGAATGCTTTAGAGAAGAAAACAATTATTTGTCAAAATTGTCAACTCAAAATGACACCTGTTATCGAATCAAATTTCATTGAGGTAATAACAATGTCGTCTTGGTCCGCTAGAAAATAAGTTGTCATTCTTTGTTTACATTTTTAACCTACCTAACTATTTAGTTTTTACACCGGCTTGTGCTCACTGGATAAATTCTATGTATGTCCCGTGATTCCCTGTATAAGTACAGTTAGAATAACTGTACTAATAATCAATTCCTGGTCACAATAATGGTTTCTGATTGATCTGCTTTATTTTCTTGTTTTATCTTATTTAGTCCCTGTAAGTGTATTTTTTTAATTTTATTACTTGATTCTGTTATAATTTTTGATCCGTGCTAGTCTAGTACAGAAATACTTGAAAAAGAAATTGACTACAATGGTTATTTTTAAAATTCAACGTTTTCAATGGTTAAAATATCAATAACTTTTGATAGAGAGAACCGATTTGAATTAAAAATAGCCTAAATGTTAATCCAAGAAACAGGCTATGAATTCCTGCCCACTTCCTCCAAATCTCTTCAGTAGTTATCATTTGATGCGCGGTCAAACATACAGACAAACCGACAGACAAACAGACAGACAAACCGACAGACAAACAGACAGACAAAAGTTCCAAAAATAATAGAAATGGATTGTGTTACCGATTCTGAGTCCCCCAAATTAGTTTTTTTGTAAATATACGCAATGTACAGACACGGCTCACTTACATTCTTATTATATGTAAGAAGATAAGATTACCTATGGCAATAGTAGCAAATAAATTCAGGTTGCATATAAGCAAGTGACTTCTCTATTTTTTTCAAAAAGGGTGTGAAAAGATTATAACTGGTCGACAACGCGCGATTGATACCCCTGCTGTTGCAAGCGTCTAGGCTACGGTAACCGATTGCCATCAGGCGGGTAGTACGCTTATTTACCAACAAAGTGGTATAAAAATAAAAAAACATCCTTTTCATATTTTGTATGAATAGAAAAAGACAGTCATAGTAAATTAATTTCGTTTGTAAACAATATACATACTTAATCGGCATACTAAGGTAACGGTGTTATCTCTTAGTAAGGACGACAAAATAAACACGTTGGGCAATTAATTTTACTACCGTACTGCACCTAGTGCACAGTGCATCTAACTAAACATCAAACCAAGCTGTGACAAAACACAGTAACAGGAAGCACTTGTTTATAAACAATTCGATCAGTGCAATCATATAGTAGTGGCGATTCAATCAAAATGATCGTCGCTAGGTCAGCGCGGGGCAGAGTTTAACCTGATTGACATTATAAATCACATTAACGACTTTAAACCCTTCGAACTACAATCGAAACTTGTGGATACCATCTAGATATACTTTAGTAGGTACATAGCTCTTTTCTCTGAACGTCTAATTTAAGGGAGAATTACATAACTAATTTAATGATACGTGATAGATACTTATCTACGTAGTGATAAGAAATAAAGTAGTACGTCATTCATTAAAGCTAAATAACCCTACATTATCTAAGCGTTTATACAGTTTCTCTTGAAACTGATAACATGATGGAATGATAATGGGGTATAACATTAATATGATACGGCGACGGCGTTGCGGTGATGCTCATTATGTTATTGCTTCTCCTCATAAGACTTAACTGAAACTATCGGAATGCACTTCAATTAATACACCTGCCGATAATGTCGCGTCGATTTCAATGGCAAACAAGACACCAGAATGCGGGCATCCCCATTGTCATGCTCGTAATCTACAGACAGCAAACGAGGACATGGCGCATGCTCAGTGAGGTCACTTGAAATAAGGCCGAACAATTATGTAAAAGCAAGTAAGTACCTAGCTACTGGTTCGATATTTTCCTCGAAGAAACTAAGTAGCCGTCCAGATCTGGGCAGTTTAAGGAAAATATTCAACTTGTGAAACCAACTTACCGACGGTTTATTAAAATTATTGCATTTTATTTGGTCACGGATATAAACATGGAAGGCCGTTGTTAGACTATAATATAATTTTATCTACTTAGGCTACTATATAAATTGCTTGGGAAACTTATTTTTGCCAATGATGGAACGGAGGTTATGCGTTTTAGAGAGGGAGAATATTTGATTATTTTTTAATAAATGATACGAGTTGGTTAAGCGATAAGCGTAAGTTTATGTATACCTACCTATATATATTTCAAGTAAATTTAAATAAATACAAAAAAGGTTAACACCAAGGTCATCTAGTCCGAGAAAAAATAATTTTGCATAAGTAGGTAGATATCTTAAATTTACACGTACTTCAGTAGGTACCTATTTCATAAATTCCCTATTAATTTTGAGTTCACTATACCAAGACTATCACTACGTATAATTAGTAGTTAGGTACAATCAAACAAAGTGGATATCAGGGTACCTATGTCTGTTTGCGCGCTGTGGCTCAGTCTGATACGAAACTAATGAGAAAGTAAATAAACGTATTCTTTTGAACATTGTAGATTGTCAGAGGAAACACATCAATAAATTCTACTCACCCCTTTATACCTATATTGGAGGGCGGGGAATTTATGACCGATAATTGAATACAACATTGTCTAAATTATAAGTAAATCGACCAACTAGATTTACAAGCATACCCAGGGTGAATTATTCATTGCACCGCACCCATGCGAAGTGTCTAATAAAAATCTCAGTCTGTTCTGCAGATTCTATTTTTGTTACTAGAGAGTTACTCAACGTATGGCTTCAGAATAGATCAAGCCTCAGTGCTGTTCAGGAATACAGGGGAGCTACAGATTAATTAACACTACTACGTACAGACTACAGCCTCTTCCTTAACAGTTAGGTATCCCACCGCCCAACATACACTTCATTGTAGTGTTCGTTGTCTTTAAGACAAAGGTCGGTTGGCAGACGAACGCGAAGGAATATAATCACCGTATGACCGTATTATTACACATGAGCGAACTAGGTAGGTGTCTACTATAAATCTTCTTAAAAGCAGGTCTTACCTGGAAAATGTCGCCGCAAGCAAGGTCTACATTGTATGAAAATTTTCCACACTACATTATTCACATCGAGGTATGTGAACATACAACATCCTACAGTCCTATTACGCATGTTTTTTAAGTATTGGTACTGTACGTTTTAATATTATTATTAAATCAAGTTTTTTTTAATTTTCCTACCGAAATTAAAAACATATGGAGTAGTGCTTTACGTCTAGCAAATCACTATCAGATGATCTTTATCATCAAATATACTTCTTAGTAAGGATAATCCTTGTTTTCTCCCGACATAGTGTGTAGATACTACACATTATAAATTACTTACCTACTTGCCCAATATATTAATGCCAATGCAATCCACGTAGATACAGGAATTAAATTGGAACTTATAATTTTAACGACATGATTAGAAATAGCCCTAATGGTGGTCAGATATGGATTTTCCTGATAGTACTAGATATGTTTATTAATATTACCTTTCAAATATGATAAGTAATAAAATAAAAATATAATAAAATAGTATTTATTCATGCAGAGTTATTATAATTACAATTAACATTACAATTAGTAGGTCGACACAGTTTATACGTAATGTACACAATAGGTACCTATGCTGATTCCCAAACTAAGCTTTGCTAAACTAGGTAAGAAAAAAATAAAAAGTTTTTCGGAAATCGCCTAATACTGACAAAGCCACGTCAAGAAAACAATGTAACTAAAAAACCATCCGAAACAGAAACTCTATGACCGAATGAAATTTAAATAAGAATCAAGAAATAAAATAATTATAAGGGCCACTTGCACCAACTTCTTAAAAGTGTTTAAATTGTATTTAAACACAAAATTTGTATGAAAAATTGAGTTTAAATATGATTTAAACACATCTAAGAAGTTGGTGCAAGTGGCCCCTATAGTTCAATTTCGCAAATTGTCAATCATAATGGGCGTAAGGTATAGTTTAGTTAGAGTTAAGATAAAAAAATGCGGAAGTAATTAAAAGAGATAAATTAGATACTGACACATTTACAAAGGAATCGAATTTCGGGATCCCTACTCTTCAGAGAGATGCCAATGCTTGTAACGTGATGCTTCGTGAAAACTTGTAGTGGTTTGCGATATAGGCGTGCATTTTGCGACATACTTGTTGACTATAGGAAGACTCCTTTATCGATATAAAAATACACCGTATATATTATGGACGTTGTAGGAAAGTATCAGACAAAAATTATTAATTGTACTGAGAAGTATAAGACCACTAGACAGTTCCACAATCGACCAACATAGTCGCAGAGACTCGCGGTCCATGCACGGATCGTCAACAAATTATCCGCGAGAATATTTTGCCGGTGCCGATACGCTCCATGCATGGCAGGAGACGACGTTGCCAAAACGGTGCGCTCAAGCGGCGAAACGGTGAGCATTTGCGAAAACACAGGTGAACTACTACTAGTCTACGACTGAGAGAGAGACCGAGACCATACGGATATCATAGGAAGATACGCGCGCAGATGCTACGGTCACTAAAACCGTTGTGCACGCGTATGATATGCTGTTGATATGTTCTAGTGGGCGTAGTTGTCTTTGTCAAGCTTGATTTCATATCTGATCCGTTCATAGCACGGTCATGGTATGAGACGGTGAACTCCTCAATGGACGAACACCCATTCCGTAGCATTTCAAAATCTACTGGTTTTTCTTCTTAACGTATCATCATCGGAGCGGGAGTTACAGATAATGATGATGTTAATTATAAAGTGCATCGTGTTTTAGGAGGAAAAAGACGAACGTTACTTCTTTGTAGAAATTACATAGTGTTAGAGTGTAACAAGTGAATCTAACGGTTTCTGGGGAAGAAGGGGAACCATCAGAGTGCTACTGGCGGCGCTAATGGCACAGTGACAGATGGTCTAATTGTTACGGTACAATGGTAAACAAGCAAACAACTTAGTAAAGCCGTATCTAATTTCCCGACTTGCTACCAAAGAAAGATCTATTTTTACGGACACCAGTACATTCCTTAGATTGGAGAGCGCTCAGATATAAATATCGTCTCATCTCTGTTGTATACCTATCACTATAGTTGCTAAATCACGTGACAAATGCGAACCTTAAAATGTAGAAAAGAGTCAAATTATCTTCAATATCGTAAGATTAATTTATGTATCTACTATTTAATATATTCGACCTTCTAGAAGTTAGTACTGTTTAGTAGTGGATGATGTCATATTGTGGAAATTCGTGACCAAAAGTACTATGAGTATGACTTAAATTTCATTAAAACTCAGAATAATATTATGTATTATAATATTGTAAATGATTTATAATCATCAGTTTAGACGGATACATTTATCAGCTACAGTTTACATAATTTAAAGCATTTATAAACACATTGAATATCAACTATGATGGGTAATAATATATTAACAAGTGCCGCGTTGCGGAATAGGAAGTTTTCATAAAATTCCTACTATTTTCCTTCATTTTACTTAATATTTAATAAAGTAAATTTAATCATTAGTTATAACAAATCATAATTGAAAAACTACTCACAAAATTGAAATAACATTGTTATCATTATAAAACTCGGTACATCAGTACGATATTGCATAGTAAACGCATTTAATTTTCAGAATGAAGTTATTAGTGGTTATTTTTAATAGCATAAACAATCGTTATATAATTATTGCTAACGCATTTTCCACTAAAGTGACGGATACCACAAATTAAATAATACTTTATTCGATAGGAAATGCTATTTTAGCAACAGAAAACTGAAGTTGTCCAAGTACCTAGTAGGCTCATACAGTACACCTGAAATAACGCAAAACCATTTGCGGATAACTACAAATGCGCAAAGTTATTTCAGGGGTTACTTATCTACTGTACACATTTAGCAAATTAACAACAATAAAATTACTCTCAAACTTTTGTCAACGCATAGGACAGTATGCGTAAATAAATACCGTAAAATAAGTAGTTAAGTACATAAGTGTGTAACTTGCGGTGGCTTACCCTTGATTATAAAACAACGAACACTACAACGAAATGCAGGGAGTAATGGGGGGACTCTTAGCAAGGAGGAGCGGAGTTCTGTCTGATGGAGCACGTCTGTCTTGTAGCCCCGTAGTTCGCCGGTATGTTTAACAAGGCGACCTTATTGCCTTTGATCGGGCCGAAATAAACTCCGAGAATTTTACCTAACTACGCAGCTAATTTTATTTCCCGTATGATTTTATTTCGTTAATTCTCTAATTGCTTAGGTAGGAGGTACCAATTGTGATAACTCGTGTTACTTTGTAGTAGGTAGTCAACTAAATGTAATACACACAAGCCGTGTGCCGTCGTAATCAGTACGTGAGTAGGTGTATATATTCGCAATTGTGTTAATTTACCTACCTAAGTTTTATACAGTATTTCAAATTCACAACTTAAATATAATAAACTAGCATCTGCCCGCGACTTCGTTCGCGTAGCGTGATGATATATTATAGCCTATAGCCTTCCTCAATAAATGGGCTATCTAACACTGAAAGAATTTTTCAAATCGGATCAGTAGTTCCTGACATTAGCGCGTTCAAGCAAACAAACAAACAAACAAACTCTTCAGCTTTATATATTAGTAATATAGATTACAACTTAAAACTTACATATTTTAGAAAAAATAAAATGGGTCTTTAGACTCTTTAGTAGAGTGATATTTAGCGAGATGCCTAGCGGCATTTAGGGGAGCAATAGCAGTGAAAACAATACATTCATACAGACCGTACATTCACTGTATAGGTCGCAGTAGGATTGTATAATTAGCTGTTTTACATAACCGCTAGCTCGTTGAATCAAACTGATATGCAAAGCACCTGAACGAGAATGACGTTAAGCAGTTATTCAAAATTGTTGACCTTCAACGTACACAAAATAGGTGTCTACGTGTGAACGCTAAGAGACCCGTTATCTAAAATTAGATTAAGAGTTTTGTTTGTTTGGCTGTCACTGTACCTATGTTTGTACGTGCAAAACTACTTTTTTATATTTATAGGGGAGCAAACTAACGGCCCATTCCTGCTACTGTACGAAATTGGATGTGAATGAAGTTTGTACAGTTTTATTGCTGGTCTAACTTTAAAATTGGTTTCAGCTTGAGAGCCGCCTCGAAAGAGTTATAAGTAGTTTAATAATTTTAGCAAGTAAACCATTTTGAGAAAAATAATACTCAGGTTGGTTACCTATGTTGAGAATTGAAATTCTACCAATGTATTTTCATGCCGACAAATCGTATTTGTTTTTTTCTATACCATTAGAAGCCGTAGCTCAACGCAACCTTGAACATGTGCGTCATAAAGTAGCTAACGTTCTTCACTGTTTTTTTAGTTCCTGTTACCTTCCATGATTTTGTTAGTTTTCGATAATTTCCAAATGAAATCTTGTTCCTTCTTATGTAGCTAGTACCTATATAGGTAGTGGATTATGTGAGTAATATATCTAACTAAAATGTACCTATAATAATCGTGAGTATTTGGGCGTGTGCCCGATGCGAGCACGGATTGACCTGCGTGGTTATCTTTAGAGTTGGGGCATAGCAGAGGACAAGTATCGTGAATGTCATTGCGAGGATTTCTGTTACATAGTTTACTGATAACGATATCGTGGTACGACGCTATCGATAAACACAAGCTAGATGTTCCGCACTTAGGTCGCTTGTATTAACACATTACAACAGCCGTCCGTACGAATTCTTCAAATAGGTAGTTATGTAAACCGCGCACGTGTAGAACAATAAACAGGTCACCTGACAATGTAAAGTCAAGTGTTACCTACACTATATTACGTCGTGAATGTATGAAGAGTCTCTAACTACCTATTCAGCGATAGTTTGACGTATGTCGCGTGTGCTCGGTTAATGAGCTATTCGTGATAACACAGTAGAGTTAAAACACGCTATATGGTTGGAGATTATGCAGCAAACTCCACGTGATTGAGACGCGGAGGCGCAGAGGCGCGCTCTGCAGAGCAAGTGTCATCGGTTATCATATCACGCCAACAAGCGCCACCGTGCGTGGCACTGACACAGATTGACCAAGGCCATTGCCACTGCCACATACTTTGTGCAAATCTCACATGACTAAACATTTCCATAACAGATCAATCATTGCAGTTAAAAAACTAAAACTGTCATACAGTCAGTGATAAGACCAAGATAACCTAAGTTGCAATGGGATGTATGGATGCTATCTTTACACTTGTGACAAGTACATATTATGTAGCCATTGACAATATGACACTAGGATTAAAGGACAATATTGAAGGTACATATATGACTGACAATATGACACTAGGAATATAGGACAATATGGAAGGTACATTATATGACTGACAATATGACACTAGGAATATAGGACAATATGGAAGGTAGGTACAATATATGACTATAGTCAGATACAGAAACTTTATAAAAATTATACCTACATAATACTTATCCATAAAAAATATGTTAAAATGTAAAAAGGTCATAAAAGTAATAAGTACACAGACCAACACCTGACCTAAGTTATCAAACTGAGTTTGTGAACATCCCATCAGAGGTTTTAATTTATTCTGAATAGTTTCTCCCCAATATTCAAATTAAATTAAAAGACATACCTAGTCATGAATGTGAAACATGCTGTGCTTGAAGTAGGTATGTAACATTATTTAACATAGTTAGGTACTTTGAATGTAAATTTTCTTTCACAGGGAGTCAATTTTATTTTTTACTAATCAGTAAAGTTTAGGCAACCATGAATATTTGTCAAACTTCAATGAAAATGAATAGCAGAAAATAACAGCAATTTTGTTTCCTTCATGTGTGCAATGTAGGTAGGTAGGTAATGTACCTACCTATATTTATGTAAGAAATACAATTAACAGTATAAATGAACATACCTACATAACTATCTTTCATTATTCTATTTTTGTAGTTTAATAACAGGTCAAAATGCTTTACTAAAGTATTTTGAATTGCTGTAGGTATGGCTTGTTCCTGAATAAACTAATGTTTGTTGGATAGAATGCAATGTCTGTAAGTAAGTATGAGTTTATTGACTAAGTAAAGTCTATCTTAAAAACCATTTTTACATTATAGCATGAATATTATCGCAAACTTATATTACAATAGTAAGTATCGCAACACGTGTCCCAAAACGGCCGGAATTTAAGAATAAAAATGTAATATGCTGTAAAAAAAACACCACTGTTGCAACCACTGCATTTAACCTGGAATTCAAAGGTTGTCTGTTCACCTTAAATATATTTAGTTAAACCTCAGGAACGTATATTGTGTGTAGTATAGTTTAGGTTGTAACACGACTGGGATTTCCCGCTGCAAATAGGTACCTATATATTTTACGAAACGACACCGGTCGCGTCCTTCATTATTTTGTATGAATCAAATCTCCTACGTTATAACAAAACCTTCCCCATAAAAACAGATTACCACATCTGCAATTATTCCCAAAATAGTTTTTATTCTCATTACATAACTTCGAACCCAAAATGTGGGCAAGAAGGTTATAAAAAAAACACAAAGAAATATAACCATACACCTGCTACAAGTTACAAATTTACCTAAAATTTATAATAAAGTTTTAGGTTGTAGTATTTACCTGCACTTCCACTAATCTAGTTGATGTAATCCTGAAAAGAGCCATTTTCAAACCCACCGAACGCTTGCTACCACACACGACTACACCTTGCTCGCGATCGATCGCATTTGCAAGTGAAAGAAATGTCGGCAGTCGGCACTATCGGTTGGGACGGGCTAGTGACGTGACGTCGGTCGCTGGCTTCACAAAAGTTCAAACTGTCATTAATATAGTAAGAATAGTGACGTCTTTAGTAAAATACTTTATAATCTAAAACGTTACATTTATTAAGGATCTTTTAGTTTTTTACCTCGATCGAGCTCGTTGAAAGAATTTGGTACAGATACCAAACTAGCAAAAAGCGGAGCTTTACGAAAACTCGCGAATTTTTATCTTTTTTTTAATGGGATTGGGGGGCAAACGAGCAGACGGATCACCTGATGGTAAGTGATAACCGAAGCCCATGGACACCCGCAACACCAGAGGAGTCACGAGTGCGTTGCCCGCCTTTTAAAAGGGTTTGAGCCTCCGGTAACCTCACTCACCCAGCGAAACACAACGCAAGCGCTGCTTCACGCCGGTTTTCTGTGAGGCCGTGGTATCACTCCGGTCGAGCCGGCCCATTCGTGCCGAAGCATGGCTCTCCCACGTTAAGATCTCCCACGTTATCACCCAGTATTTTTTTTTCTTGTACTAAAAAAGTTGCTATAGTTTGACGCAGTAGGTATCCCCCCTACTAGGTTACTTACTAGGTACCTATTATAAATGCCGTTAACCCTCATTATGTCTATTTCCACTTTTACTAAACGTGCAATCGTGCAGTCGAACTTACTTTCTTAATGCTGGGCACTAGAGATGTATTCAGCTTTTCAGGAATTTTCATGGAAACTACTATTTTCTAACTATAACTTAAAAACGATTACTTAACTATATCTATACTATAATATACAATAAAGATATATTCGATGATTCTTGTTTTAGTGCTGAAAGGAAATTTCGACATGATATTACATAAAGAAGTGAAAATTTTGATTACAATTTAAACTAACGGAAGAGAAACTACAAATTTAGAGATGTATAAAACATTTGTATTTTTTTATGGTACAGGGGGGCAAACGAGCAGACGGATCACCTGATGTTCAGTGATACCGCCGCCCATGGACTGCAACACCAGAAAAGTCGCAAGTGCGTTGCCGGCCTTTTAAAAGGCCTCCGGTATCCTCACTCACTTGGCGAAACACAACGTAAGTGTTGTTTCACCCCGGTCTAGAAAACGGCTCTACCGATGGTCATTACCTCAGATTAAGTATATGACTAATCTGAGGTCATCACCATCAGAACTGATGTGATGAGCATAATTATACTAAGGATTATGAGTTTAGGCGGGAAAATGCATAGTGGACGTTGTCGGTTTCAACCATTATTTGTGTTTGTGAAGTGCCAGGGTAGGCAAATGATATAAAATAGAAAATCGTGACTTTTTGTGTTCCCTCCTAAAATCCATCGAAGCTTCCCTCAATAAAGTTTCCACCGGCAACTGAACAATTGAATACTAGGTACTGGAAAGAGGCGAACACAAAAAGTGTGGTGCCCACGTGGTGCCATAATAATTATATTATAATCCCATGATGGAAGAACTCATAATAGATGCTTATGTAAAAATCATTTTCACCCTAAAGAAAGAGATGCAGGACATATTTTAATTGATCTAAAGGTCATTTTCAAATAGGCTAAATAATAGCCGCTAAAAGTAGGGTCTATCGTCAATTTTGGCCAACATTGACGATTAACACTACCTTTAGCTACAATATCAATTTATAAGCCACATGATGACAACCGTACTGAGCGAAAACGAAACTAATTCTGAAAAATCGATCCTGAATAAAGTTTTATAAACGTGGTAGATTTTATAATCCACTACCTTGACAGAGGGGAATGATCATGCGAGGCGGGTCCATTGGATATATAGTCAAAGTGTAACAAGCATGTTGTGATTTGACAATACTAGTATCTTTTCTAGTCTGTGAGTGATGATTTGACATTTGATTACATTAAAATATCGGTCGGTTCTGGCTGGGGTCATTGTTTGATAATTTTTTTATTTGCTATCTATCACACTAACAAAGTCAGGTCACAAACTAGTTTCGAGGGTAGTATTTCATTACCTACTTTATTTTTAACAATCACATTGTTCATTTCTTGAAAAATGAGGTCCTTGTTGATTTTTTTGTTATTGTGTCTGAGTATTGGGGCTCATGGTAAACATTTTCGAATGGGTCGTAGTAGAGGTGGCAATTTAGGAGCGCCAGGAGGATTTAATGGTGAAAAGCTGCCCCCAGCACAATGGTTCAAGCAAAAGTTGGACCACTCAAGTCCCTCCGACTTAAGAACTTGGAAACAGGTCAATTTCCATTTATTTATTTACTTATTACCCCTTGAGAGTATTCTGGTGTAATCTAATAATTTTAATTCTAATGTGGGTATACCCACATCCAACGATTATAGCCTTTTCAAATAATTTTGGACCTGAAAAACATTAAGTACAAGTTTCCTATTATTTCATAGTTTCACTAATACAGTTCTTCATTGTTGAAAATAAAGAAAATAATTAAGTAGATACAATACAACACAGATACAATATAATTGTTAGATTGTTATAGCTCAAGATCCATTATACCTTGCTGCACCTGAAAAGGGCACAGTCATGCACTAACAATATATAAATAAGCCCTTAGGTGCAAATAAATATTTATCTTTGATTAAGAGTTTAGAGAGAGATTATAATAGATGCTTACTCTAACATGAAAAATTAGAGACCTACCTACATCATATAAAGAACTTAACAGTTTTTTTGTAGCCAGGTTCCTCAATAACATTATCCAGAGCCCTTACAAATGTTATGCTTGTAAATGGGTGCCATCTCTTGGGACTGGTGCCATGGAAATTCAGTTCTCGATATGTTGTCCTTTTGAAAGGCAATTATTATTGCTAATCTATTTTTATGTTTAAACCTAAATTCATTAATATAACTTACAGGAGTTTCTTACTGGCCTCCCATACAACCTACTATTTGGAATCATGTATGTAGTTTTCGAAATTTCACAAGTACCTGCAATGTTTTTTGTTGCAGCGCTATTTTGTTAATGACAGTTTCTATGACTTCAAAAATCAAGGACCAGTTTTCTTGATGATTGGTGGTGAAGGCCCTGCTGATGCTAGATGGATGGTCAAAGGTGCTTGGATTGACTATGCGAAGAAATTTAAGGCTCTCTGCATCAATTTAGAACATCGCTTTTATGGCGAGAGTCATCCTACTGAGTAAGATTTTTATAATACACTAGCTTCTACCTGCGGCTTCGCTCGCATGAAGCTCAAAAACTAACAGTGATGATCTCTTCTTTGGATGGGTCTGTATACATTTGAGAGGTCAAGCTGTATCTCAGGTTCCGTTTAATTATATAAGATAAGATTCTTCTATCTTATTCTTTCTATCAGTGATAACAAAATTAAAATCCATTCAGTAGTTTTTGCGCCAACCCTTAAAAAACAGACAAGAATTAAAAAAAACACTTTTTGGGTTCAGAGACGTTTATATACCCTAACCCACTTGTTTTTTTTAAATATCTTCAATGTACAGACACAGCTTTTTTACAATTTTATAATAGTATAGATTAGATTTTTTTATATCGCAATGTTTCTTACCAATCTTCACAAACACTTTCGTTTAAAAATTTGTCTGTGTAAAATTATATGATGTCAATGTTTTTCATTATTGATATTTCTGAATATAAATAAAACACAGTATGTCGTTATCAAAGTATTAGTTGCACTAATACAGTTAATTTCACAATGGTAGACTACCTGAATGCCCATGGCATCAACCTATTATCTAATAAAAATAATTCCTAATGATTTAAATTTCACAGAGACATTAGTGTCAAGAACTTACAGTACTTGTCATCAAACCAAGCCTTAGCTGACTTGGCAAATTTCATTAATGCAATGAATGAAAAATTTAAACTAAAAGAAGGAGTTCGTTGGATAGCTTTTGGTGGATCGTACCCTGGCTCATTAGCAGCATGGCTTAGACTTAAGTATCCTCATCTAGTGTATGCTGCAGTCTCTTCTAGTGGTCCACTGTTGGCCAAAGTTAATTTTATGGGTAAGTGTTTTTCAGTTACAATGTTATTTAATATTGAAAAATAAGGTTACTATATAATAAGGCTACTTCCCTTATGGCAAATTGTGAAGACGACTGTTTGTGTTCCATGAAACAAATGTACTTACTTAAACTAAACACAAATATTCCAGAATATTACGAGGTTGTCGTTGATGCCCTGCGCGAAAAAACAGGTGGAGAAGAATGTGTGGATCAGTTAAAATTGGCACATAATCAAATAACTACAATGATAAATACTCAACCAGATATCGTTGAAAAGGAATTCAGGTAACAAATGCTTATAAACTGCTAGTGTTTTTAAATAATCTGTAATGATGACTGAGCCTAACCTATCCTATCCATACATAATGTATTAATGTTATTATGATTTACTCATATTTTTAAATACCTTATGAGCATGGTATATTATCATTATTATATCGAGGTATATTTACTGCGACTGACTGCGAAATATACCTCCCTGTACAAATGTATATGTTGTGATCTTTTGTTCCTTTTGACGCATTAGCTCATTGACGCATATCTTTTCCTAACATATTTCCTATTTTTGTTTTTAACCATCGTGGTTTAGTATTCTGGGAACGAAACAAAACAATGTATGCCTAATTAACATGATACATTCATAAAAATATTAAAATTCTATAATGTTCTTAGCTATATGTGAAAAATATTATATGTATGTTTTTTTGTTGTTGTCTTCTTTTCCCTGTCACAGAATACCATGTGTCAAAACAAGACAAAACATATTGTACCTAGCTATAAGAAGTTTAAAAGACGTATATTTTTATGAATAGAGTTAGGGGGTAGTAATACCTATGTATGTATAAGTAAAAGAATACTATGCAAAAGTAGTGTGTTCAGAATCGACTACTGAATACTTTACAGTGGTTTTAATGTGTTCATTTTTCCCGAAGAACTAATTAAGATTGATGAATTACGT
Source organism: Acronicta leporina (assembly GCA_947256265.1). Taxonomy (NCBI): domain Eukaryota; kingdom Metazoa; phylum Arthropoda; class Insecta; order Lepidoptera; family Noctuidae; genus Acronicta; species Acronicta leporina. Next base: position 13,881,014 of record OX366510.1, read on the forward strand.
TGTTGTGTATTTTTCACGTGGGAGAGCCATGCTTCGGCACGAATGCCACCGGCCGGCTCGACCGAAGTGATACCATGGCCTCACAGAAAACCGGCGTGAAACAACGCTTGCGTTGTGTTTTGCCGAGTGAGTGAGGTTACCGGAGGCCCAAACCCTTTTAAAAGACGGGCAACGCACTTGTGACTCCTCTGGCATTGCGGGTGTCCATGGGCAGCGGTTATCGTTTACCTTCAGGTGATCCGTCTGTTCGTATGCTCCCCTATCCCATACAAAAAAAAATATTGACGTGTTTGAGGTGTTGCGCTTATTCAATTACACGTTGTAAGTATAAATGATGTGGATTTTAGAAAGCAATTTTATTTTTGTTTCAGAGTTTGTAAACCATTCGCTAAAGCTACAGAAAATGACATCAAGAATTTTTACTCCTCCATCGCCGATGACTTCGCTGACTTGGTTCAATATAATGAGGATAATAGAATAAGCGCTGATACGAAATACAGGAATCTTACTATAAATACAGTAAGAATACATATTTAGAGAGCCTGTAGTGATTATTTTTAGCGCCCTCCAAAATTTTTAACTTTACTACATCTTTAACCCCTTGCAACACCCCCTATTTTATATGACCGCCCCCATGTAGGCCTCCAGCGTCCACAAGGGGGTGTACTCGCCCATTTTGAGAAACACTGGTTAACATAATCATTTTTAGGTAGTGAGCAAGGGATAGTGCTATGTGTAGAGTTACACTGAACACTATTATGTTTTAAGGTCTGTAGCATGTTAACTTCGCCTGGGTCAGAGCCTGCATACAAGAAGCTTGCTGCTTTTAACTCTATAATTTTGGATAAAACGAATCAAACCTGTCTAGACTACAGCTACGACAACATGATTAAAGAGTTGAGAAATATGTCTTCGGCATCTGAAGGAGGTTTGGATTTTATTCGTTTACTAATACCTTTTCTAACAGAGGGGCTCGTGGCGTAGTACGCTCGCCGCGGTCAATGTGCGGATGGCTGACCATTCTTAACCCATCGAGACCCCTCTGTACCTCGGAGAGCACGCAAAGCCGTCGGTCCCGCTTGTCATACGAACATCTTTGACAATTGTTAGTGGTAGTCAGAGCCCAAAAAAACCCTGATAACCAGTCTATCGTTCCAATATCGGTTTGGCCGCTTCGTGTGAAATGCTGATATTCAACCGCATCTAGTTTATACGACTGGTAGCAGATCCCAACATATTACGGAAAAGGCTCTGAGGATGATAATACCTTCTTTAAGACTGTAACATTAAAATCTACCTACTTATATAAAATTAGCTAATATCCACGGCTCTTCGTGATTCTTGTCTCTTATTATTTACTGACCAATATTTACGCAATCACCAATACCTATATCGTATTGATGAAGTTGATTATCTGAAATAACATTCTTTAGAGAGATCTAGTTTTAAATCACATCTAGCTTCTATAAAGTTAAGTAGATATGACGCGATTTGCTAAAGCGTTTTTTACCGTATCTATTATGTCTGACGTATATAAACCACCATGACAAACGTAGATCCACGTACTTAGTTTAAATGAATGTGTGGCAAGTGGTGGCAGTCAAAATATTTTTCTGCCTTATTGGTTTAATAGTAGCGAGCGCGGCTGCTGAGTTTGAAATTCCCGTGGTCGGCAAAATTGTAATTGCTATTTATTTTTCTATAAAATTCTTATTAGTACCTTGTAGTTTGGATTTAGGTCCGGTTAATGGCAATAAGCTCGCCTTACTACATAGGACCTGGAGGATATGCCTAGGTACTGTGAGGCACATCGAATCCAACTTGTCCTTTTGTGATGGTAGGTATGTTATATTTTAAAAATATTTGATACATACATAAAGTCACGCCTCTTTCCCGTAGGGGTAGGCAGAGACCACAGACTTCCACTTGCTACGATTCTGACATACCTCTTTAGCTTCATCCACACTCGTGTCGGTTTAGGGTACTCTTGACCGAGCCATTTTTTAGAATGTCCTCAATTTGATTTTGGAACGTTCGCCTAGGCCTTCTCCTTCCTACATTCCCATTCACTTGACTCTCGTATATCTGTTTAGTTAGTCTCCTTTAATTCATTCTTTCAACATGACCAAACCATCTTACCATACCTTTCTCGATTTTAGTCACTAAGTACATCTTCATTCACACCACAACGTTCCCTTATCACACTATTTCTTATCCTGTCACTCAATTTCACTCCAACCATACTTCTCAAAGCTCTCATCTCAACTGCATTTATTCTACTTTTATGCTTCTTTTGCCACACCCAATTTTCAGTACCATACATTAGTGTCGGTACTAACATATCTCCATGAACAGCCAAACGTGCTCTCTTGGACACTTTCTGACCCCTCATAAAAGCATGCAACGCTCCGTTCACCCTGTTTCCAGCATTCATTCTCCTTTCTATGTCACTTTCACACTTTCCGTCTTTTGTGAACACACTTCCTAAATATGTAAACTCATTCACTAGTTCAACTTTTTCACCTTCAATCACAATATTCCAATATGTCACGCTATCATCTCTTTCAAATACCATAACTTTCGTCTTGCTTACGATGGTTGCTTATATTAAAATTAGATGTTTCCATATAATATTTTTTCGTCCTCTGTTGTAACAGGCCGTCAATGGATGTATCAAACTTGCACAGAATTTGGATTTTATCAGACTTCTTCTGGAGAAATTGAAGTCTTTGGCAATCATTTCACACTTGATTTCTTTATTCAACAATGCGAAGATATTTTTGGTAAAAAGTAAGTTTATTTTGTCTAGTACATGGTAATTCTCAAATCTATACTAATTTAAAAATCTGAAGAGTTTGTTTGTTTACTTGAACGCGCTAATCTCAGGAACTACTGGTCCGATATGTAAAATTCTTTCAGTGTTAGATAGGCCATTTATCGAGGAAGGCTATAGGCTATATAACATCACGCTAAGACTAAGTAACTATTCCACGCGGACGAAGTCGCGGGCGGAAGCTAGTAAATAATAAATTTGGAAATCATTCAGATATTATTCATAGATCCAAAGATAAAACTAATTTTCAATCATTACCATAGCCAATGTGATTCAGATCCGCGTTAGTAAATAATATACCTACCTGCATTTTCATTGTTATAACATTAAACATATTTAATATTATCATTTATTATTGTGTTTATTTTTATCTAGATACAACAGAGAATTTGTAGAAGCATCTGCAGACTGGACGAATAGCAATTACGGTGCCCTCGGAATAGCAGTGACTCGTGTTGTGTTCGTTCACGGCTCTGTAGACCCTTGGCACGCACTAGGAATCACCACAACTCGAGACAATGATGCACCTGCTATTTATATCAAAGGTTGGTTGATTCAATGACTTGCAGAGGTCCTCAAACTTATTTCGTTTGCCGCCCACTTTGAGAGTCAATTATTGTTTAGATTTAATTTACCACATCTTAAACCGTAACTTCCCCTTAACCAACACCCCCCATTTTCTCTAGGCCCTTTACCGCCCTCTAAGACTCTAGCAAGGAGGTGTTTGAGAAATGCTGATGTTTTGTGATAAAAGTGTATGTGTGACCCGACCCGGCAAGGGTCATCGAAAGATATACATCAGAGTGGTATTCGAATATGTTTGTTCGCCGCTATCTATTTTAGAACAGATATAAAACATAATTTTAAAAATGCCTTAGCATCGCGTCCATGTTATGTGTGTATGTTCTTGCAACAATATAATACCTAAAAGTAACAGGATACCAAATTTTGAATCGATTAGACATTTGGAAATTGCACATCCCTTCTCAATAAGAAAAGAGCTGATGATTTTCAGACGGCTGAGCAAATTGACTTGAATCAAAGCGACAACACTCCATTAAGTTACCTTTCAAACAAAAAACTTAATTAAGTTCGGTTCATCCTTTTGAGAGCAAAGATGTCACAGACAGATACGCATACGCGTTAAATGCATAGCACCTCAACGTTTGCGTTGGGGTTTAGAAAGAACAATCAGCTTAATTTAAATGAGCAGTCCTGAATGTCTTTAAAAATGAATATAAGCGTATGGACTGAGTTTTGACTGATAACCATAAGTTTATGACTGAAAACAATAATGGTTTACGTCAGTTTATGCGTAGAGATTCGTGATCGAAGTTTAGCTTTAGTGTATACTAGCTGACCTGAGAAACGTCGTCCTCTCCAAATTTCAACTAACTACCTCGAAAAATCTCATAGAAAAAAGGATTCTGGTTTTGCATATTGTTAATACACTTAGCGCCATTGACTTAATTTACATTACTTAATTTTTTTTAAATGTTCGCAAATATAAACACACATACCTACATAGACAAAAATCTCAAATAACAGTTTCGGCATCAGTAAAGATTAACGCACGTTGCAATTATTATTATTATTAAAAGACCCATTTTTTTATACATAGGCACATACGTGGTATATTATTTTATGATTTGATTAGATGGAAACTCTTTAGAATCTACACTATGGAGGTTTCACGTTATAAAATCAATTACTTTAAAGCTGGATGCTATAAAGAAGAAAATAATAATTGTCAAAATTGTCAACTCAAAATGACACCTGTTATGGAATCAAATTTCATTGAGGTAATAACGATTTCGTGTTAGTCATCTAGAGAAAGAGTTGTCATTCTTTGTTTACTTCTTTACCCTACTCAAATATTTAGTTTTTACACCGGCTGGTGCTCGCTGGATAAGTCCTATGTATGCCCCGTGATGCCCTGTAGAAGTAGAGTCAGAATAACTGTACTAATAATCAATTCCCGTTCACAATAATGGTTTCTGATTTCTTTGTTTTATTTTCTTGTTTTATCTTATTTAGTACCTGTGAGTGTATTTTTTTATTTTATTTCTTGATTCTGTTATAATGTTTGACCCGTGCTAGTCTAGTACGGAAATACTTAAAAAGGAAATTTGCTTCAACGGTTATTGTTCAAATTCTACGTTTTCAATCGTTGAAATGTTAATAACTTTTGATAGAGTGAACCGATTTTAATAAAATATAGCCTAAATGTTAATCCAAGAAAAAGGCTATGAATTCCTGTCCACTTCCTCCAAATCTCTTCGGTAGTTTTCATTTGATGCGCGGTCAAACATACAGACAAACCGACAGACAAACCGACAGACAAACCGACAGACAAACAGACAGACAAAAGTTCCAAAAATAATAGAAATGGATTGTGTTACTGATTCTGAGTCCCCCAAATTAGTTTTTTTGTAAATATAAGCAATGTACAGACACGGCTCACTTACATTCTTATTATATGTAAGATTTTATGATATGCTTTGACAGTGCCATTAACTTTCTGCCAAAATTCACAGAAGGCTCTTGAATTTCTCCTATGTGTTGCTTCTTTTAAATTGGATTCTTCAGAAGGCCCGTAAGATATTATTGTTATAATTAAATTTATTCAATTATAATGATTTTTTCAGGTACTGCACACTGTGCGAATATGTATCCACCAAGTGAGAATGATTCCAGGGAATTGATTGAATCTCGTTTAGAGATCGAGCAATATCTTGCTGGATGGCTTGGGCAACCTTAACATGCGTTTTTCGCTGCTAAGCTGAACAGAATATCTGTACATCTATCAACCAAAGATCTATCTTCCCTAAAGCACCATTTGTTATTTAAAATAATGACTGAGGTTTTAGTGACACTCACCATTTTGAGGGCAGAATAGATACCCGTAACGGCTGTTTTTTTAAAGTACCTACATTTTAATCTAAAGTTCAGCTTCTAAGAATTGTGCGATCTATTTGTTTTTACCCAGTTTACGGGCGAACAATTTAATGCTCAATCATAATATGTAGTATACTAGAGTAAAAGACAAAATTTACGATGCATTTATATATGGCTTAAAATACTCGTGATATATTTTACCTAAGATTAAAGAAGCTAATTTATCCATTATTTGTAAAAGACTGTAGTTGCAAATTAAGTTGTAATACAGACCACACATATTTATTCTGTCCTATTCCTATACGAGACAGGGTTTAATTATATTATTGTATACTACGTCTATGCCGTATTGCATAGATAGAACTAACTTTGTAATTTTATTAGTGTAAGTTGAGAAGTTACCTTAATTAAATAAATATTCCTATATATTTTTTAAATAATACATTAACTAGCTTCTTAAGAATTAACAAACTCAGTTTGGAATAAATTGCAGGGATTGCTGATAAATTGTTTCATAGTTAGCACAAAAATGAAACTATGTTTTTTGTAGTCTTAAGTTTCATCAAATAATTTTAGTTTAAAAAATCTTTGGGTGTTTACAAACACAATTATTATCAGGCACACAAACACCCAGACCGGAACAACTACCTGTAGATCTTACAAATGTTTGTTCCGTGCGGGGATCGAACCCAGCCCCAACCAACACGTAGCGTGAAAGCCGATCGCTCAGCAGCTACGCTAAACGTGCAGTCAAAGTTTGGTTTTATGTTACATATTATATATTTTTGGGATTGGGAATTAGTTTCCTTTACTCTTTTTGGTGCTCAAACAATACATATCATAATTTATCTAAATTGTTTTTTTTAACTGATACTGAAGTTGTTAAATGGCACTTCCATATTTGATATGAATATATGTAGATAAATTAATCAGAATATGAATGTTTCTAGCATCTTAGTTCGAATAAGTATCTATGTAAGAGTAAATAAAGGTACTTGCTATGATCCAAATAGCATTTAAGTTTGAATAAATCAATCAAAGGTCTAAATATACCGTTTATTAAATTTTAAGTAACATCATTAAAACATTTAGTGGAGTGTGCTATACTTACATCTAAAAAACACAAAATAACATGTCTACAAATATAATATCAACAATTTTATAAACAGCTTTTTGAGTAATGGAACTTTTTACCTAATACTTTAAACTTATAATTAAATTCATTACTTAGTCTAATATTATGAAAATATATATTCAATTATCACGAAGTGAAATGCAATACATTCATTTAAAATTATCAGTGGACGTTAATGTTTTGTAAACACTTGTAAAATTACATTATATTTATATTATTGTACATTTCAGTCTAAACATTTTCATAACGTAAAACCACGTAAATATTACGTCTTTTAAAAAAAAGATATGAATCTCTTGAGTCTTTGTTGTATAGTACAATTGTGATGAGGTATTTCTCTTGGGTGATTTTCGGTTACATTATATGCGAGGTTGTAGCCAGGAATTCATTTCATAGTTTCTAGACCAGATACAATTATAGTAACGTAACAATTTTATTCGAAACGAGCTAGGGTTCATCCCCAAGCCCGACCTCCTCCCCTGCCTCCAGCCATGCATATTATGTCAATTTTATGTAGGTTTATTTAGTAAAACAATAAATATTTGAAATAAAAAACCTAACATTGTCCTATTTTAGGATAATGACGGTTGTCTTTATTCTACTGGTAATGTTTTTTCTGTATCATCTTCACACACAGATTCTAACGATCTGCCCTTCAATAAAATCTCCATTATACTGAAAAAAAATACAATATATTAATACTTGCTTGATTGATGACCAAGTTATAAACGTCCTCATTGTCGTTTTATTGTTCAAATCTAAAATTCTAAATCGTCCATTTTTTATTGATGGTCAATCATGATTGATTTAAGGTTTCCAATATCAGCCGGTGATGTTTATCGATTACAATTACCTACTTGGAAAGTGCACGTCATTTAAGAGCTTACTCCTTGTTCTTATTATTAAACTAGAAAACAGATTTTTTGAGAGCCATGATCTCAAGTTTTACATCTCGGGACTTGTTGATCCACGAACTTGTTGGAGGTTATTGAGTTTGGCCGTAGTCAACTGTTGACTGTTCGTAAAAAGAAGAAACTGCGACGATTCCAAGGCGTTATGAGAACAAAATACCTACCTAAATTATTTTTTTATCAAGAGACACCTTGTGGTGTGTTTCTAACCTAGACATATTCTAGGGTTTCTATTAGTGCAGAGATCATCAGGAAGTAACTTGACTGTTGGAAATGAATGCATTCATTGATAATGTTACCTCATAAACACTTAGAACTGTATCATCGCACCCTTAGCTAAATTAGTTCTAAACCGAAAGCCAGTTCTCCGTTAAATCAGTCACGCCTGAAGAAGTTATATGAAAAAGTACTTACAATGTTAACGAAAACACCACAACTTGTGTAGATATTGTGAGGTAGAATATAGCATTGACAAATTGTGTGTCAAGCGTAGCTTTGTAGAGCTGCGAATATACGATAGACGCAAACATCCCTATGGCGTTTTCCATTACCGAAAGAAAGGCGAAAGCCACACCTGTTGAAAACAATAGAATTAATAATTTGATCACCAACAGTCGCCGAGCTCCAAAGTAAAAGAAAGTTTTGTCATAATCGTCTGTATGCCAGAGGTGTTTTTCCTACTCGTGCACTTAAAGACTACAAGCTGTAGAACTATAGTCTAGATACACATTAACCTTTTGAACGCCAGACCGTAAAACGTAAATGCATCACGCGCCCACGCCGAGCCCAAAATTATGCGCAAATACCTACAAAAATAGGGATTCCAAAAACCTATCGATAACCAATTAATAATTGCTTTACTTTAAATAAAATATTACTCGTAACATTGTTCATTTATTTAATTGACACTATTCCGTCTCTGGGGGCACGGCAGTGCCCCCGCCAAGACGAGAGCGAAGCAAACACTGCCGTACCATCCTTTACTGGAAACATTTCGCCGCATTTTCAGGCCCGTATTTGAGAACCTCTGGATAAGACCAGAACACAGACATTTTCGTCATCTAGTAAGCTATAATCACATACATAAAATCCAAAATTTCAAGTCTGTAGGTCATTTAGTTCCGAAGTAAAGCGAAAGCAAAGTTTCGCATTTATGACACTCACTCACTCATGATCATCAAAATAGAACTAGTACTTCCCATAAACTCAGAGAGCTGAAATTTGGTACAGAGATGCCCACATAAAGGGAAAACTATAAAAACTAGGATAATCGAAGATCTGGAGTACCTGGTGCCCCTGATTAGAAAACACAAGGGCCCAACCAATCTATTAGAGATATAAGAAAATCTAATAAAATAAATCAATAAGCCCACGTTTCTACAAATAGAAGTGAAATTCCATCAAAAACATTCTGTAAAAAACTAGCCGAGCCTCGATGGAGCTGCTTGTATATCTCTAAAAAGTAATCTATCATTAAACAGCAGCTACCAAGTTTTAAACAACAAAAACAGACATTAGAACTAAAAGCGAATAAATCAAATATCAATAGCGTACGGCCAAGCCTTTACGGGGTTTAACAATTTCCTCGCACCGCTAGTAGGGATGAAACATAGTGGCTTATAATAAATAATGATCAAGGGTAACAATAAAAAAAGTTTGGTAACAATTTCACTTCACATAATAACCTACTTCGGTAAAATTAGTCTAATTCTTCATAGCTTCGGAAATATATGGTTTTGAAATGGAATTAATAACAAGTCGATACTAAGAAAATTCAAAATAGATGTAAATATGTAGATAGGTATAATAATATGTTGCATAATCTAAATAAGTAATACACTAAAAACACTATTTACCTTTTTCAACATATTTGATATAAATGTTTTTTTCCCTAACGCGTAAATGACGCGTTACATGACTTACATGATATTCATTGCTAACAAGCAAATTAGGTACTGCTGAAATGTTTTATAAAATTAAAACTAACTTTTAATCATCCTCGTTTATAAATGTTGCTTCAGAAAATCGTCATTTATCTAATATCATTTACCTACATTACTTACCCACTAGCTATCGTGTCTTGTCGACTCTGGGCGTGGGAAAGCACACCTTTTGATGTGAAATGGCGCAGTGTCTTATTGGGCACGTTTTCGTTCATTGGCTATAGCCGACCGTGGCGTTCAAAAGGTTAATGACGTAAAAAAATAACAAAATACAAAAAATAAAACAATTGAAAATTCCCTATCAGATTTTTCTTATTGTAGGTACCACATGCATAGTGCCTACCTTGTACCACAACCCTAGTATTATCTAGGGTGTGTACTGACGAGTTGGGGGAGTCTGAATATCGAGTAAAATACCAATTCGACACACACTATAAAAAAAAAATTCAACTTGTTTGTCATTAATTACTAAAACATAATTATACCTACACACAAATATGTTGATACAATTTCGTAAATTTCTACTGACCTCTTTCTGCTGCGGGTAACACTTTAGAAGTCATGGCGCGTATTAGAGGCGCCACTAAAGGTCCGATCGCCGCGGCTGTGGCACCAACGTACATAATTTTGTCAGTGGCGGCGTGGGCATAGATTAAGTGGCCGCATATGTGGGCCGTTGCACCCATCATCACCATGATCTGAGGAATAAATAATTCGTAAAACTTGGCAGCTCGAAATTTTAGGGACTGGCTTCGGATAGCCTGATCCAATATTTCCATTAGTGAGTTATTGCATATTTATTTTTAAAACGATTAAAAGTATGGATTATTTATAATTCCCCGTAAATTGTGGAATTGAAACTAATATGGTTCCAAATTCCCAATAAGAAATAGGTACTGATCAAAAAAAAAAAAATATGAGTTGTTTCAGACGCGATGTATCCATCTGTACAATTATTCATAACTAGCTTCTGCCCGCGATTTCGTCCGAGTTAGCGTGATCATATATTGCCTATAGCGTTCCTCAATAAATGGGCTATATAACACTGAAATATTTATTCAAATCGGACCAGTAGTTCCTGAGATTAGCGCGTTCAAGCAAGCAAACAAACTCTTCAGCTTTATATATTAAAGTAGTATAGATATATATAAATTAGATTATAGTTAAATACTTGGGTAAGTATTAGCATCAGTACAGTTGGCGCAAAATAACTTGAACCAAAATGGCGGATGCGCAGTAGTCGTTTTTTAGTACATTTTTCTCGCAAATGTACTGCGCAAACTTTCCCCCTCTCCGTTAGTTTTGGGTCAAGTTATTTTGCGCGAACTATACCATGAGTTTATGTTATAAAGTTACTATAGGTAAACACAGTCGCTATCGTACTAACGTGTATCGGATAGATTTCGATAGCACTTGTACCATGAGTCATATTGTTGATTACGTCACACGCTGTAGTAATCTCTATCGTAGAATTACGTAGCATTTCGTTAGGTTGGCATTAAGTATGTAGTCATCCATTCTATCAAGAAATAAAATAATGCTCCTTTTCCCGTGTAACCCGACCGTATGTAACGATGTATTCATAATAGTGTGATTTCGTTTGTTCCTCTCTAACATAAACAAATGTAATGGCATTATCTCCTGCCTACGGCATGTATCTACTGGGTAGGTACTAATCCTACTTGTATTTTTGTTAATTTTGAATAATAAACTAAGCCTTTGTTTGGTAAATAACTGTCTCATTAGCCTAGTGGTCTTGAGCGCGACTGCTACGCTTGAGGTCCTGGGTTTGATTCCCAGGTCGAGCAAAGCATTATTGGGATTATCTATGAAATTCCCAGTAGCAGCTCGGTGTTTGGAAATTGTGTCCGGTTAATGGCAATAGGCTCGCCCCCTATTACATGAGACTTTAACATACCGGCGAACTGTGGGTGTACATTAGTACGCCTCTGCCTAACCCTTCGGGGAATACAGGCGTGATGGTATGTTGTTTGGTAAGTCGCTGTACCTAAGTGACTTTGATATTACTACTTCCACGCTAAATATGCTCTCCCAGACATTATTAACAACAAAACTTTAAATTATGAAGTATGTAATTCACGGCAAAATTTCACAGTGAGTGACGTAACTACTATCGTAATGGTTTTGCTCGATAAGGTTTGTCAAAATAATGACTCATGGTATCAAGTTTGTTTATCAAGTAATTCGATAGCTACTCGGATTTGTATGGCAGACCATACAAATCAGAGTAGCTATCGAATTACTTTCAATAGGTTTTTTACGCATCGAAACGCTGTAATCTCATACTACCGATTTTAGTTCCTTACGTAACCGCTAGAGGCGTTGGTGGGTTTTCCATACAAATATTTTACGGCGTCGCTAGCGAGTTTACTTGAGAAAAACTCATGGTCGAGGTACAGAGTCCTATTTCAGATACTTCGCCGTTGCATTACGAAAGTTACATACGTCAAGACAATGATCGATTAAATGTATGAGTAAGTACGCAACAAGGAAATCATATCGATATTACGTCATTTTATACTAACTGTGTCTCTCCAATGAAGTACTTTAGTCATTAGGGGTATAACAAACAGCATAGCTATGACATACAGGGTGCTAAGATATGTCCTAAAATTGCTGAATGCCGTCGTGTCCCATTTAAATACTTTTATAGTGTATAAGTACATCACCGGACGTTCATCTGAAAAAAAGACAAGAGAATATAATACCTTTTTCTACTAGAAAATCGACTTCAAGCATTTCACCAGACATCTCATATAGTCAAACGAGGAACTATAAAATTATGCTATGGATGAAAAGCTAAAGAAAGGGATTTATAAAGCAAATTCAGTGGAGCCGCCGGAAAAGGTCGCCCTAGAAGCCTTTTTACAAGTTTACAAGGTAAAATCTCGGGACACTCATGATTCCTTTAATAAAGTTTTAGTTTGTTAGCTCGAAGGACTTCTGCGCTCATGATTGCGAGTTCGATTCTCGTACTACACAACTGAATTATGATCCATATACTCGTACATGATCTATGTACATGTAAGGGATGTGTTAATAAATATATGTATTAGGTAAAAATAGGAATTTTGGTTTCTTCCATCACCGATAAGCGAGTGGTAATGAATTATTTCTAGTATTTAGTGTTGGATTTCAACTTGAAACCTGTTACTAGACTGTCCATTGTGACATCAGTAGTGTATCACCGCTTTTTATTTAAACAACTGGACATAAATAGCACAGAACTTACCTCTCTGGAAAGTGTAAAATGCCATCGATATTAAAAGGAACCATAGAAATAGCCTCTTATTGTTGAGTCTTCTCCGAGTGAGTGTTTTTATAGTGTTTTGTATATTCTTAATATCAAAGAAATCTGTCAAAGGGTTCTTGATGCCTGCATCTTTCAAAGACTTCTGTTCCGGTCTTGTTTGCCATTTCAGGAATATAAGAGCATACAATGTTGCTAAAGTCATAAGACACGTGTTGATAGCAAACATGGTTGTAAAGGATCGGTCAACCACTTTGTTCCACAATAAATTACCTGTAAACAATGTTTACAATTTATAACGAATTTGAATGGATGTTTGGGAAACATACGTTCGTCTTGTTCGTTCTGTTATTCGCAGAAATAATGTTTGTCTGGATGTGGGTGTGAACTGAGGGACCACACTGATTTTCCAAAAATAAAAATAGTAGAATTTAGTTGAATGAGGAATTAAATGCACAGTTTAAGATGCCTATTATTTAGTAGAAAATTTCTACTAAAATTTAAGCACACTAGATTGTCTGATTTCTCTCCCACCTAGCAGCTAGAGCACGCACAAATGTTAGTGGATGTGAGGATTGAGGGACCACTTTCAGTTATCGGTATCTTCAAATTGCGTCGATATTTTTTATTATTTTCTTTATTACAAAATGCTTTGAGACTCTTACTAAAATTTATGTAGAAAAAGAAACAATTGATTTATTTGTTTCCGTAATATTTTTATCTTTCAATTGCGGCTTGAGGACCACAGTTAAGTCGTTATATATTCTTTATCTTTGATGTGTTGTGGCCTATTATTTAGTAAATATCTTTACAAATTCTTTACTAAATATCTGCAGTCACAATACCTTAAAGTTACATGTACTTTGCGAGATCTGGCTGATGGTGTGTGAGGACTGAGGGACCACACTTTAAGGGCTGTAGTTTTTAATATATTTGTTTACAAATTCCCAGATTTGTTCTACAATTGTTTTAAGGCTACTACTAAATCCTAATATTTATATTTTTGGAAAATCAGTGTGGTCCCTCAGTTCACACGCACATTTTGTCTGGTACCTACACTGACATTTCTCAGAAGTTTGAATTTTAAATATGTATTTCTTTTATTTATGTTCGTATAACGTACCCTGTTCAAACTTAATTTTTGGTTTTGCAGTAGAATCAATACATTAATTAACTAACGTCCTAATTTTTTCAATGACGGATACGTATATTTAAATTAACTTCAAGTACTACAATTATTTTTAGTAGGTGGGAGTTGTTTCATTATTTCATATTAAATCAATGACATGACCTATGTAAAATATTATTTGGGGATGATACATTTACTACATGATACATTTACTTGCACCAACTTTTTAAATATGTTTAAATTGATTTTAAACTAAACTTTTCAAAGTAAATTTGTGTTTAAATGCAATTTAAACATATTCAAGAAGTTGGTGCAAGTGGACCTTAATAGTATCTAACGAGTCATTGATTGCAATCCAGTGGAAAACAAGAGAAAACCATACTTCCGCTGTCTATTGCTTTTGATACATATGTAGAACACATACACATATGATGATGGACCATACCTACTCTGTTAAGTATTCTTAATAATTTATCTACTTATAGTTTAGACGCGTTATCCCTGGTTATCCCTATCGTTATCCTAGAAAGCGTTATCCCTGGTGCCGCCTCACTTTCGCCTTGAGGAATTGATTTCATTTAATTGATATTAGACGAAAAGGAGTTTTTGATATAACTTAACAAGAAGTTTCACCGTCGACGAATGTGACAATCGACACGAAGAACAAGATATTTTATAGTTTTTGCTTACCCGTGTGGGAAAATGTACGTGAGGAGTATGTACAGTCACGACCACAGATATGTATACACTTGGCAAATTTCAAAAGCTATTTTCTCTTAATGTATTAATTGAAATTTTAGGAAGTTATGAACATAGTATTTTCGAACCAATGCCTTAATGATATTGTTATTATCTCAAAGTTTGCAATCGTCATTCCATAGAAAAAACGCTTTCGAATTTTAGTAAGTCTTGTGTACCTATTGATGCTCGTGACTGTACTTAAATCGTTATATTGCGTACTAGGTTCTGCCCGCGACTTCGTCCGCGTAGCGTGATGATATATATTATATAGCCTATAGCCTTCCTCAATAAACAGGCTATCTAACACTGACATAATTTTTCAAATCGGACCAGTAGTTCCTGAGATTAATGCGTTCAAGCAAACAAACTCTTCAGCTTTATTATTAGTTTAGATTAACTTACCTATTGCTATACCAGAAGGCATTGTACTTAAATATATAACATCAAATATGCCAACTCTTAATGTTCTGTTTTTCAATGATGAAACATCAGCAATATAGGCAAAACAGCCGGCGAATATTGCCAAGTCAGCGCCGGTCAAGGCACTCGGAAGTGCTGCCGTGTATATCACATATTCAACGGGCCACGCTGAAATATAAAATGCTTACACATTAATCAACGCACATGATATAAGTAGTAGGTATTATTATAGGTAATAAATGTTTCTCTCTTAGTGACGGCACGTCTTAAATAAACCATAGTTAATATTTAGAGTAAACAGAGCCAGACGATGGTATTAATCATTACCTACATTAAATTAATTCCTCTAAAACACGATGACCTAATGCAATTGCAATGGAAACTAACCACAATCCCATGTTAGTCAGATACCCGGAGAGCTTGACAGCCAGGTTATCTGTAGGATATCGGCAGGTACCAAATATCCAGAATATTTGTTGCAGAGGCCTGATGGCACTTCGTGTAAAATGTTGGTATTCAGCATCAGCTGCATCTGATTACATATTGGTAGACAAAGATAACATTGTTAACAATAGGACGATGATATTGATGTCCCAAATTGTGCTGTAATATTTTCCCTACACTTTTAGAAGTAACTCGACTTTGACAAATTAGTTATTGTGATAAAATCTAGGGTAACTGATAACTTCGGTGATAACTTCTTTAAAGTAGGTACTTTAAAGAAGTTTATATCCTACATTTAGATTTAATTTAGTAAGTACGTCTCCAAAAGAGGAATGATGCATATTTCCACTCTTTAAACGCGGTAATTTTCCGCGTTCGTTTATTCGTAAGCATAGACCTTGATGATGTTACTAAAACTTGTTAAACAATCGTCAAGAAGACGGACTTAATCACATCTGTAGATATTTACTCACATACCTACCTACTTTGTGTATGTAGATATAATTCGTGTATAAGATAGCTACACTTATTTATTATCTCTCTACAAGAAGGATGATATTGTAATGTAATGTTTTATAGAACTTCCCTTTGCATCACCCATGGAGTGTTGTTGCAAATTCTACTCGATCATTATTTTTTTGATTGTTATTGGCATGATAAGGTAGGTTCATGAAGTTTTATGGTCTTGCGAGGTTGTTTCCTACGTGTAACACTCCAAGATTAATAAAATTGTAGACAATTTAATATTTAATACTTTTCAAGAGCATGCTGAAAATGTGAAGTGAAGACCTGTGCTTGATGAGGCCAAGTTAAGACAAAGAATCTAACTACTTACCTACTATTTACATAATTTAAAATCTAACAATGTTTAACTTTAAGATAAATAAGGGAGTCATCAGCGTTAACCATACCCAGATACTTTCCTGCTCAATATGGACTTAGCAATACTGGGTAATAACATAAAAATACTACCTAGGACTATAGATCGACATCTACTTGTCGGTTCAAGCGGAGCGACTCAAGATATTACTTGCCTATCTAATAATGGAAATATAATATTTTTATCATTTTACAGTATAGTTACTATCTTATTTTCTTATCAAGCATTTCACATACGAAAAGTAATCTATAAGTACCTGCACATACTTCACTCAAGATTGATCCTGAATCTGACATGCAGGAGAGTAGTTAATCTATCCCACGTTTATCCCTCAATTCTGAGGAGCATTATACAGGTACAGACGTTTTATCTGCATTACAAGATAAAAAATATCAATATTAGGTTCATATCAAAAATAATACATTTAATAAGCTTAACTATGTTGAATTAAATAACCAATCCGTTAAATTATGGCAGTAATGAGAGCATTCATATGAACGACAATTCTACGTTATTTTGCTTACATGCAAAAATGAATAGGTTTTGAGGTCAGAATCTAATGAGAACATGCAGAGCCTTCACTGAACATACAAGTACAGTTATCTCTACTATTATAAAATTGTAAAAAAGCTGTGTCTGTACATTGAAGATATTTAAAAAAAACACGTGGTTTATGGTCTCAGATTAAGTATGTTATGGTATATAAACGACCCCGAATCCGCAAATGTGATTTTTAAAATTCTTGTCTGTTTGTTACGGGTTGGAGCAAAAACTACTGAACAGATTTTAATTTTATTATCACTGTTAGAAAGTATACGCTCCAACTTAAAAACTGGTGAACTTCTTATCTCAATTAATTAAACGAATCCCGAGATACAGCTTGACCTCCCTGATGTATAGAGGCCCATACAAAGAAGAGATCATCAATGTCGGTTTTTCCATTTTGACTCCTGATATAGCTTCACGTGAGCGCAGCCGCGGGCAGAAGCTAGTGAAAAAATAAACGTCTCAACACTTGAAAACTTGGCGTCCATCTTTGGAAGGAATATTAACAGTTACACTAGACGAGTTCCATTTTGGCATTTTAGAATATTTACTTAGTAGGTAGAACCTGACATATTCGGACTGAGTTTTAAGTTTTAAGTAATATTGTGAATTAAGAAGGCTAAATTCAAAATATCATATATATACTTACACGAAGTTCCTCTTACATAGGCCTCGTCTTCGCTGTATAAAGTGAATAGATTTCTAAATAAGATACACTGTGCTTACCTTTAGCAGTATTTAAGGTGATCATCGCTGAGAAAAAAAGTTTTCCGAGAAGGCCGGCGAGTATAATAACTTTGCGACCACGCTTGTCGCTGTAGGAACCCAAGAAAAAAGCTAGGAGTAGCGGCACGGCGTGGCTGGCGACACCGTTCCATTGATGGAATGTTGATACAGTTAACTGAGTATAAAATATAATACCGATTCAAATAATTGCACATTTATTGCGGACCGAATTTGATTCAAGGGAAGAAATAATTTTAGAAAGTAAATTGAGTACTTATTCGATTTATAGCCTACGAAACATCGAGTATAAGGTAAGTAACACAATGATCACAACTATTTTACATGAACTTACAATTATGAACATACCTGTACTTCCTTATTAATGTCATCATAACTGCTTATATTATGGCATATCTCAGCGCTGTAGTTATGGTTTACAGTGCATGCTTGAAATACATAAAATGTTTGTTCTATCACATTTGTAATCATGTAAGCCATCATATATAAGAACATTGGGGGTTCTACTGTTATATATGTATACCATGGTTGTCTTTGTTCCACCTAAAATTATAGAAAATTTACATTAGGTATGCAATCTGTCTCATCCTAGTACCCTCAAATGCAAATCTCAATTACCATGCTTTTTATGTCCAGGGATAATTGCAAGCACTTTATGATACCATTTGAAAGGACAATCTTTCTAAAAAAGAATAAAAACATAACCCGCGAAATAATCTATCTCAAACCAATGAATTACTACGGTTCTATTTAAAATAATCTAGGTACTAGCATGTAACGTGCTAAAAAGATTCGTTTCAATGTCACATTTCATTAACTATAATTTTATAACTTTTTAAGGGATTAATTAAAATTTTAAATTGTTCCAGTAGAGACTAAAACTATTTGTATTAAAAGAGTGTCCTTAGTCTTTCTTACTGAATGCTACTCCAAAAGCTTTAAAAATTATCCATAAGGTTAAGCCATTTGGAATCATGCAAGAACCATTTCATAAACGAAAAGCTTATTTGCAAATAATAAAACCTTTGACTTGATTTTGAAACTTTTAATGTGGAGAGCCATAATCTTGTGTTTGTGACTCCCTGATTGTGATAGTTTCAGTAGTGGTGTTATCTTGTCCAGGTCTATATCCAAACTTCGTGCTGTATAATGCAATGGTCTCTATAAGATTTAATTTTGTTTCACTAAAAGTATCCAAAATAATATAACCTACGAATAAGCCGTCGTCTCACCATTCACTCTCTTTCCCATCATATCGGCCTTAACACAATCCATCTATCTTTTCTTTGCCTCAACCCTCTGTCCCTGCACATTAATATTCATCACTCTTTTAGTCCCATGCGTTTCATCCCTCCTCATCACATGCTGCAACTATGCATGATGCATAGAAAAGCTGAAAGGGAATCGTTTGTCTTGATATGGTCAAGACAAATGATTCCATTTCAGTTTTTCTGTCACTGGCGCCACTTTCAAACTTCCTCTAATATACTTGCTTCTTATTTTGTCCATTCTAGTCACTCTACACATCCACCTCAACATTCTCATCTCCGCTGCATGCAGTCTTTTTTCATCCATCTTTTCATAATACATTCAAATTCAGTTTGGAAAATTCACCAAGAACTTAAGTAGACTGTATTAAGAAAGCGTAGCCATATTTGTTGGCACTTTTAAGGACTTTGTAAATTAATTAACCCAAATAATTAAAAATACTACCCAAAGACACTATCCCACGCGGACGAAGTCGCGGGTACAGCTAGTAATATATAAACTATATGTCAGTAATTGTTTGTTTATGTAGCCCTCATAATACTCAAGTGTTTAATAATATTATCTTTGATAATAATTGTATTACAGTAGGTAGGGTAAAACACCCAGTGGTCAGCCCCGCACCAGTACTCAGCCTTTACACACATTGTTTCCATATAAATAGTGTTCTAATTTATTTACAACTTTACATTAACGTTTAATCGAATCCGTGTCTCCTCGTGAGCTAATATGCACACTCATGAGCCAATAGCATGTCAGGTTGACGAGCTACAATCGTTTATCTGCACTGCTGTGAAAGACATGACTAAACACGGTGCTGTCACAATTTTTTTCTTAAGGAAACGTGTCCGAGTTTTCAGTATGTTTTTGTGCGTATTTGCTATAATTTGTGCTGAATTTTTATACTGTTTTACTATTAAATGTTTATTTTGTGATATAATTAACTATTACATGCATTTTATATGATTATTATATAATTATTTCGGTGGCCGACTACTGGGTTTCGAATTTTTAAGGTAGATCCAGTAATCAGCCGTAGGTGGCTGACTACTGGTTTTTTCGTGATTTTCTTATATGCAGTTGAAATTTACGGAGCGAATAGTCCCAATTTCGCTCATTACTTTGGGTTTAACTCTTATAAGACGAAAAGTGTATTTTACCAGTAGTCAGCCGCATACAAATGTAATCGTATGTTAGGGGCCGAACAATGGATATAAGAATCCAGTAGTCAGCCGTTAGTCTTGTTGCACAAAATTGTACCTTAAAGCCTTTACTATTAGGGTTGAATTAATGCCCGGTTATTTTAGCATGGCAATCATTTCTTTCAATAGATTTTCATCATATTAAGAAGACGACATATCATAAAAAGAAGACAATAAGCACAAGCTATGGCGGTGATTAGAAATGGGGTGATGATTAGAGAAGCCTGTCGATTTTTTTGCGTTCTGTGACAGATTTTACCTAGGTCATGCGGGCATCATTGGCAATTATCGTGCCGATGAACGCAAGAGCGGGGACTAGCAGCGCGCATCAGGGCCCAGAGTCCTTCTGTGGAATACCAAAAACCCTAGCTCAGAGTCCTTACGAATTTCAAATTTGAGAAAGCCATCAAGCTTTGGACGGAATCGCTAGGCATAAACCACTCCAAAGCCTTGATTAACACCTGAAATGAAAGGGCACACAGCTCATTTACTAGTGCTAAGCTGGAACAATCGACGCATTTTGACGAAAGTTTTAACATTGTTAAACAAGCACATGTTCAACCTGAGGTTGAGCCATACGTAAATCTGTCGACGCTGTGAAGAGTCTGATGAAACCGCATTTCACCTTCTTGGGGAACTCGGTTCGCTATTACTTAAGCGTAGTGCTCATCAAGTGAAACAGACCTTAAGCCCGGATGAAATAAAAGAGCTCACACCTAAGAAAATCCTGCAGTACCTTTCACCGCTGAATATTGCAACTCACCGATCGGCGATCACAATAGGCCGATTGCGGTCGCAGTGATATTATAGCCGGAAGCAAATAATAAAAATGGTTTAATGGTGTGGAGGGACGAAATGTGTCCCCTTCAACCAGTCTAGCCCTTCCAACCAAAGGGAGGATCCTCAGATCAGGCGGGTGTATTTCCTGGCGGACTACGGCCCAACGCTATATATGCATGTTACGATATCAATAATTTCCATTATTATGTTCTAAGTATAATCTGCTGTCTCATTAGCCTAGTGGTTCAAATCGCGACTTCTACGCAAGAGGTCCTGGGTTCGAATTGAAGTCCAGCATGCTTTATTGGATTTTTCTATGAAGTCCGCACTAGCAGCACGAAGTTGGATTTGTCCGCGGATTTCCCGATCGAATTTGGCCTAAAGAAACCGGTAAACTATGGGTGTATATTACTACACCTTTGCCTAAACCTCAGGGAATACAGGCGTGATGGTAGATATGTTATGTTATAATGCAATTAAGAATTAATATCCCCGATATGCAAGAATAATTTATAGGCTGACTACAGGGTAGGACATGGCTGACTTGTGGAGAGATGAGGCTGACTACTGGTGAAAAGTGCCATTTTTTGTTGAACGGTGATTTTTTATATAATCCTATTATATATATAATGTTTTGTTAGCTTCTTTAGTAAGTTTAATAACTAACCTTTCTGAGAATAATGACTGTTTTTATTCATAGTGTCTAATATTTAACATACAGGTGAATAAAAATTTTGTTCTCACTAAAAGGCTGACTACTGGGTGCTTTACCCTAGGTAGGTATAAAATGAAAGCATTAAAGATAACAGCTTTGTGATGCAATAAAATAAGGGAAATATCATAATATAAACAAACCTACATATTTTGTGGTAGATATTGTAAAATGTAAATATCTGATATAAGCTAGAAGTTAATGGTATCTCTAGTACTTTATACTCAACTACGAAAAAAGGAAGGGTAACAGATTTCGGAGAAATCTGTGTCGATGTATGTGATCTGTCTATCCTCCTAGTCCCAAAACAAAAAAGATCAAACGATCTGACAAATAAAGAGTCGATTAATTTATTCTCTGCAGCCAGAATGTCAACGGCTGTGATATTTGAAAAAAAATAGGCAGATCCGGCGAAACCCAAAAAAGGGCCCGAAAAATAATTTAGTACGTTTAAGTACTCGATTTTAATGACCTCAAAACCACAAGGTAAGATTACTATAACAATAACTGTTACGGGAGCCTTGAGACGGTGGACAAAAAACGCCTTCTTAAAAATCCATCACCAGGATCAACATTTACAACAACCGATGCTGCAGATGTAGGCTTCCCAGCCTACATTTGCATGCCATTGCAAACCGCCAAAACATGGGGAAAATGGAGGCCATACAAAGAAAATTGGCCCAGCAATATCCTGAGCCCCGAGATACAGAAAAACTGTCATGTTATAAACAGACAATCGAACGAGCGTCAGTAGGACTACTGAAGATCACCACAAAATTCTTCTGTTATGCAAAATGAAAAACGGTCACCTAATCGTCCGTTACATTCCCGGCCAAACAGCGCAATAGCGGACGGGATATGTAGACTAATAGTCATTCTGGAATGGTATCTCAGAGAAAAGTGTCTAAACACAATATTCCAGAAATTAAGAACTCCAGAGATCAACTCTTCAAGCGTCAAAAAGGTCTATGTCTAGAGGCAGATGGAAAGCTTGGTATAGTGTATTGTATTAGGATGCTTATGGCAGTCACAGCTGAACGTCGACAAAACATCTACAATATATTTATTACCCCAAGAGGCACAGTTAGAGGGCATCTCGTACCGTGATTGGTTGAAGGGGAAACTGGAGATCCAAATCACATTTCTAACCAGTACTTTATGGATGTTACTAATTACAATCCTTGAAACAATAATAATTATATATTGATTCTTTTGTATACGAAAATTATTCCTCAATTAAAGGTTCATTAATACCTTCATTTAGGTATTTTTTATGGGATAGGGGAGCAAACGAGCAGACGGGTCACCTGATGGTAAGCGATAACCGCCGCCCATGGACATCCGCAACACCAAAGGAGTCACAAGTGCGTTGCCCGCTTTTTAAAAGGGTTTGGGCCTCCGGTAACCTCATTGCAACGCACTTGCACTATGGGCGGCAGTAATCGCTTACCATCAGGTGATCCGTCGTTTTCACCCTATGCCATAAAAAAACGACATAAAAAGTTTTTTAACCTTTGGGAGAAAACGATCTTATAATGTAGTGATGTTGACACGAAAACTCAAAGAAACTCATTAGTATAACAGAGCATATACCTACACAAATTATTATGTAACATTGATTTGAACAATTTTAATATCATGATTAGCCTTGAAATTATTTATTAGTCAAGAGGTCAATAGATATAACGATAACAACATCATAGTTATGTAGGTAAATATTTCATATAGATATTACTCGTGATTTTATGGACAAAGTAACTATGTAAAAAAACCCTGGTGCATTATAGGTATCGTAATCACATCACCAAATGAAATTCGAAACAATAAAAATATTCATAAAGATAAACATAATATAAGTAATGTACTTAGTTTAAAATTCACGGGTGTCGATCCAAAATCCAGCAAATTTTTAAAATGTTATAAAGCCATCTTAAAGGCCTTAGTATTTGCTTGGTGCCCAGAGATTGCCGTTTCAGTTTCCGCGATTTTTTTTACAAAACGAGGAAAATAAAAAGGAAACAATTACATACCTAATCTATACTAATTTTATAAAGAGGAAAGATTTGTGTGTATGTTTGTAACGAATTGGCTCAAAAACTACTGGACCGATTTTAAAAATTCTTCCAGATTAACATAGAATAGCTATAGAATATTTTGAAGAAGTTAAGGATTTCTCCACGCGAGCGAAGCCGGGGCGACTAAAATGAAAACAATTATACCTAATTAGGTACGTATAGGTAAATAGAACTGTACCTCAACCATGAGTTTATGTTATAAAGTTACGATAGGTAAACAAAGTCGCTATCGTACTTACGTGTATCGGATAGATTTCGATGGCACTTTTACCATGAGTCATATTGTTGATTACGTCACACACTGTAGTAATCTCGATCGTAGATTTACGTTAGCATATCGTTAGGTTGGCATTAAGTATGTAGTCATCCTTTTCTATCAATGTGTGAACAAAAGAGAAACAACATAATGCTCCTTTACCCGTGTAACCCGATCGTATGTACCGATGTATTCGTAATAGTGTGATTTCGTTTGTTGCTCTCTAACATAAACAAATGTAATGCTATTATTTCCTACCTAAGGCATGTATCTACTAGGTAGGTACTAATCCTACTTGTATTTTTGTTAATTTTGAATGATAAACTAAGTCATTGTTTGGTAAATAACTGCCTCATTAGCCTAGTGGTCCTGAGCGCGACTGCTACGCTTGAGGTCCTGGGTTCGATTCCCAGGTCGAGCAGTGTTATTGGGTTTTTATATGAAATTCCCAGTAGCAGCTCGGAGTTTGGAAATTGTGTCCGGTTAATGGCAATAGGCTCGCCCCCTATTACATGAGACTTTAACATACCGGCGAACTGTGGGTGTACATTAGTACGCCTCTGCCTAACCCTTCGGGGAATACAGGCGTGATGGTATGTTGTTTGGTAAGTCGCTCTACCTAGGTGACTTTGATAGTACTACTTCCACGCTAAATATGCTCTCCCAGACATTAACAACAAAACTTTAAAGTATGAAGTAAACTCATTCACGGCAATATTTGACAGTGAGTAACGTAAGTAACTACTATCGTAATAGTTTTGCTCGATTAAGTATGTTAAAATAATGATTCATGGTATCAAATTTGTTTATCTTCCATACAAATCGGAGTCGCTATCGAATTGCTTTCGATAGGTTTTTTACGCATCGAAACGCTGTAATCTCATACTACCGATTTTAGTTCCTTACGTAACCGCTAGAGGCGTTGGTGGGGTTTTCATACAAATATTTTACGGCGTCGCTAGCGAGTTTACTTGAGAAAAACTCATGGTCGAGGTACTGGATCTCGATAGCCAACAATACCTTCTCGGGCAGTTTCATAACAATACATGATTTACCTAAATTAAATGGGAATAAAAATAAACTGTAACATTAAAATGTAGGTAGGTACCTACCTACCTATCTGTAGAAGTTGCAAGCTCAATGTAGTCTACCTACGGCATGTTTATTACAAATTAATTTTAGGTACCTAACGATTTCTTTACAACGCGACGCCCAGCCGTAAAATGATTTCAACTGATTACATCATTAGGTAGGTTACCTACAATTTTATTGAGCATCAAGTTGAACGAATTATTTATGAGTAATAATTAAAACGTACGACTTTTAAAACGTGACAAATCAAAATGCGAGGTCTTGTAATCATTAATCAATCAATCAATTTATTTATTTGCGAATATGGGTACAAAAATAAAGATGGTACAATAGAGTTACTGATCTCCACATTCTACCGGTAGGCATGCAAATATTAAAATACAATTTTAATGTCCTGATATTTACAACATTACAGCAATATAAATTTTAACATTACAATATATTATTATTATTATTACAATAGCAATTAAGTAGGTACTTATTTATTTTAAATCAATTCTTCGTTATCAATGTAATGGGATATTTTTGTTGTAAATTTTTATTTTACCTCAGAACAGTTGCTGATGAATTATGGACCCTTTACAGAAAACGCGTCTCAATCGGCCAAACCATTATGGAGATAAATGATAACAATAATTGGTAGGCACAATAGGTATTAAATAATATCAAGTTAGTTTTAATTAGTTAGTTAGCATTTTGATTTTTGATCTATAAATAATTGTTATTTATGTCAAAGATACCTACAACAATATAGCAATCAACTTTGGCAATATGGCAATCAACTATGGCAAGCAATGCCCAATGCCTGGATTTTCTTCCAATAATTTAAGTAAATTTTATTTTCCATCTGCTAAGCCTAAGCCTGATTTGAAAAATTGATTCTGGCTTTGAAAAATCATGAGTATTTCAGTGTGTTCAGTTTGGACTTTTAGTTTTCCACAAAATATGTAATTTGATGAGTTTAACATGAGACACATTTTATAGAACATTGTTAAAAGACAAAAGTTTACTTAGAGGTATCATTGCAAAATAAATATGATAACACTGATGATTAAACCTATTCTATGTGTTGGTTGGTGGTTTTAGAAGTTGATATTATTTATGCAATAATTCAAAAGTTGATTTTTAAAGTACTTAATTAAAGAATATTATTATTTGTTTCTTGTAATAAAAAAGATCTTAAAAATGTTACTCTATTTTATTCAAAATCCAGCTGCAATCCTGAGAAGAACCTAAAAATCCTGAGACCTTGAGGAATATTCTGTGAGAGAAAGAAAAGAGGCTTAGAGACGACCTAGATGGCATAAAATTTTGGTTAATGCTATTTTGCCTCATTTAAGACAGTTTCTAATTTACTGGGCACTATCACTGAGTAACTTTGTTTTGCTAATTTAGTACATGACCTTGTTCAGACTCAGATTCCCATACAATCCAGACATGGTCCAACTAAATATGAGTCAGAGTCCAGTTGATTTACAATTAAATAGCATATAAATATTGTGGGTATTTATGTAAGTATTAAATTGGTGAAGACAATCAATTTGTTTAATGTATTTTATGTTACATTAAATAGTACAAACTATTTATAGGTAAGAAGAAGAAAATTATACATTAAAGAAAATCTGTAGGGAAATAAATGTTTTATTGGTGCACATTAATTTTTAATTTGAATTTTTTTTAAACATGGTTAATATTCTTGCTGTGACTGGAAAAAGAGTAGATCTCTAAATATTAAATTATTAATTGTACCAGTTTTGATATTCAATTACAATCATGTAGGTTATTATGTGTAAATGTAAGTGTGTTTAAAAGAATATTGATCTGGCGTGCAGTTTGGTTATATAACCACAATATATAAAATACATAAAAAATTTAAAGGGCATTCTAACAGTGTAATAAATTCATAAAACACTGACCAAGCTACTTAAATACTCTAATAACTTTATTATAAGTATACTCACAGTACAAATGCTATCTTCTTCGTTTATATTAGACATTCTGTAGTAGCGTTGGGATACGACTGTACAGATTTTTAAAATATATTTGTTCAACAAGTTTTAAATGTGTACAATAATATTTTTAGGTACACATTTTTAACATTTGAGATAATTGGTTGATCGCCGATGTCGATCTATCCGATCGATTTACCAATTTCTAATTTGGATTGACACCTGACGGCTGTCAAGTGTCACCATCAACCGTGTCAACGTCAAGGGCATAGAGCAAAGAATTTAATAGAGGAAAGTAATAACGTCTCTTGGGTCCGGTCCACAGACTACCTACTTATGCACAAAAGATGCTACTTATATGGTGAGATGGATGCTACTTAAATGGCGGTGGGAGATTATCCAGGTAAATACCCATTTGGGTGTTAAATCGCAAAGATTTCTAGTTAAAAGTTAAATATTTCATTCAACTCCTGTTCATTCTTGTTCGTTCCATACATTTTTATGTAATTGTATTGGATAAGCTTTTAGCCGCTATCTCACCGGATATACTGAGACGATGCGGTCGACGATGGAGCACTTGCCTACAAGAGAAAGTCTAGTGCTTCATAGGCATAGGTGGACCCATTACGTCAATTTTGGCCAAAATTGACGATTGACACTACTTTTAGCTTCTTTTAGTATTAAGCAAAGTTTTTAATGCTCAGTTGTTAATATTGAATAGCTTATGACGCAATTACTACAGCTAGGAATCTAGAATGTGTTATAGACGTACAAATTGCGAAAAACCAATTGTAATTTGAATTTGGCGGGCTAAGCGAAACGATCACCCATAGGATGGTTAGTAACCAGCAAGGATAGTGGAAAAGAGACACGCGTGAGTCCCAGCAGCGACATCTTCCTACCCTTGTCAAAATTTATTTCGGGTCGGCACAGCACGTCCTTCTAATATCCCTGTCAGCCGTCACCTCATCAGTCACTCCTTTTCCCATCACATCGTCCTTAACGCAATCCATTCAACTTTTCTTTGGTCGTCCTCTATCCCTTTGCATTTCATTCCACCTCATCACATATACCCTATACTGAGGAAAACGATTCCCTATCAACTTATTTTTCAGATTTCTAACTTCCTCTAATTTACAAATATTCCTATTTGTCTCTTCTAGTCACTCCACAAATCTACCTTAACATTCTCATCCCCGATGTATGCAGTCTTCTTTCATCCATCTTCTTGACGGCCTAACACTCGCTCATACAAGCAAGTGCACACTCATAAAAGTGAGTCTTAGCCGAATTATATAGTAACTTAACCAAGTTGGTAACAACCCAGAGCTTGCTTTCAGAGTCGTGTTCAAGTTGTGTGCTTGGTTATGAACTCAATAAATGTATTGGCTCTTACTTACCCAAAAATATCAGCTGGCAGTAGGTATGCAGCAAGACAATCGTTACTGGGAGAATTGATATCCGTGGGCCCGGTCATTAATAGCTACTAAATAGATACATCCATACACCTTTTGCCATAGCGGTTCCCACTTGCTACGATGCTTGCATATCTCTTTTGCTTATTCATATTCCC
Source organism: Acronicta leporina (assembly GCA_947256265.1). Lineage (NCBI taxonomy): Eukaryota > Metazoa > Arthropoda > Insecta > Lepidoptera > Noctuidae > Acronicta > Acronicta leporina. The sequence continues at coordinate 13,909,814 of OX366510.1, forward strand.
ACATCTTGTCATAGTTTGACAAGATTTATAATTTGATAAAATTGAAGGCCATCCCGGGCCTTAAGATTTGGTTTAGGTATGTCTTTCTAGGTCTCTGTCCTAGGACATCTATCTCTATAAAAATCTAATTTTTAATTACCTTTCATCCTTTCATTCTCTTGACATGCTCAAACCGTTTCAACATATTATTTTTATATCCAAAATAATCACAAACATCAAATTAACTACATTAACTATATATTACTAATACTATCGATTAATATAATTCATTATAATGAATTAAGTCCATGTAACTAACTGAGACGAAGTAAAACACATTTCAAGACGACACCCGACGCTTATAGGTACTCATCGAACCTAAGAAAGCAAATGAGGTAATACTATATAGGTACTCTTTGACTCTGCAAATGAGTTGAAATAAATGAGCGTCATAGGCATAGAAAGAAACATCTGATGACGCGCGATCTTTTTTATGTTCATATTTATGTATCATTTTATCGTTAGAATTCGTTCCCGTCTCCCAAATCCGAGCGCAGCACTGAATTATCTGAATATCTGTACAGATATAACTGTTCCACAACACAAACATTGTTTTGGTACACTGAAAAATCTATTAGGTACACTTTTAGGTGTGGGCTTGGACATAGTCATTTAAATTCATATATCTATGATAAAATCTCATTTTGTAAATAAACAAACTTGAAAAATTACAGAATGATTTTATATCAACTAAAACGTTACTTTATTACTAACGCCATCTGTTGAAACTTGTATAATGACTATACTTTTACTTTTCTATTGATTATGGGCCGATTTTTACATCGTTAGATAACTTTTATCGGAGGAATAAAACGTTTGACAGATTTTGGATAGTGAAACTTATTATTGTTACCTACTCTGACAGTGAAACAGTCATAAATTCCAATTTATTCCTCCGATAAAGTTATCTGGCGATGAAAAATTCGGCCCGTAAAAAAAAAACATTGGGCCTCTCATCTCTCATCAGTTGTGAATATTGTATAGCTAATGCCGCAATTACTACAGCTAGGAATCTAGAATGTGTTATAGACCTACAAATTGCGAAAATCCAATTGAAATTTGAATTTGGCGGGCTCAGGTGAACGATCCGCCGTAACATGTTTGAAGTTACCAATATCTATTTTAAAATTCCTTGAAATGTATGAAAAACCTTTTAAATAGAATAGACATATCATGGACACCAAGATTTTTGTATGTATACATTTGCTGTTGGTGTACTCAATAAATAAATAAATAGACATCATATAATAATATCATGGACCCATTGAGGGTTCACGGCGCTAGTAGCCAATTTATTAATTAGCGACTGATATAAAAAAAAAAAATGTTGCAGCTACTTCATTTTATTGATCATAGAGGAAAGTAATATATATCTGGGATCGATCTACCCAGTTGTTCAAGCAGCCGCACAGTGCAGCTGGCTGCTTTGCTACTACGAGTCGCAGGTTCGTTAACCGAACGGACAAATAATATTTCAATAGCCTACATAAATATATAGGTAGATAATATCTAAGCATTATTCTGTAGTAGGATGTCATTGTTTAGTTCTGATTGTTTGGTTCGATTTCTACTCTGATTAAAGAAAGGAGTATTTAGGTCGACGATATTATTCTATACAATTTATTTTCTTAGATCATGTCATTTATGGTTTATTTATTTCTGATTATGTCAGCGGTGTCAGCGTAATACCTAGGTATTTTACAGTACTGTTTTTAAAATAAACCGAGTAAAATTTTTAAATTAATGTCTATACAATAAAATAAGTTTGTAGTTACTTCTACATCTAAGAAATAATTCTAATAAAAACGTTTTACAATGGTACAAAGCGTATTGAACGATTATTGTTTAGTGTCGAGAAGATGCTGTTTCTGTATCTCACTAAAAGTGGGCACAATCCTGATAGCGCTGGCTGGATTTGTGCCAAGTGTGATGCTAATACTGGTATTTAGTGGAGGGAAAGGAATTCTAGTAGAATACGGAGTGCAACCCTTCCTCGCAGACATAGTTCTCCATATAAGCGCAATATTGGGTATACTCCTGTGTGGTGTTCATGTCATTCTCCTAGTAGCGTCAATTACATACAACGAGAAGTTAATATTATTATACTTATGGTTTGCCTGCGGATATTTCGTCGTAGACTTTTTTTGTATTCTGGCTTTAAGTATTTCTAGTATAATGAATAATATGATATTGTTCGGGACTTCACTATTCTTTCTAGATGTATTTTATTGGTGTTTTTTATACGTATTTGTTTTTCCTGTTGTAAATGGTTTCAGAAGAAATATACATACTATAGTGATTTATGTGGCATAAAATTATGTGTATTTTATTTTAATGCTAGACAGGCAGCGCCCACCTGCTATAATTACACATGACATCATTGCACATCAACTATGTTATTGCTTTATGCCGGATTCGAATCGACGACCCACAGCGCAGCATGTTACGTGGCATTTCACAGTCAATGCTAGAAATCGTAGGTACCTACATAACTTGATTTACCAAATTAGACATGATTTTATAATTCAATATTGGAAGTCAAGGTTTACTTCATCAGTTATTTAATTCATTAAATAATATCATCACAATTCATAGTTTTAACGTAGCTGAAGGATTAATATTGGATGAAATAGCGGATTAACAAAAATAATACGCCCAAGAAATAAAACACCATTTACTGAACTGTTAGGTACCTACGTAGTCTTAGATTTACCTATAAATTACATTTATAAAGTTTATTGACAAAATGAAGGATTTTTTTAGTTAAGTACCTACCTACACCAAAGTACAAAAACTGAGACATCGTCACATCATGAATAGTTACAGCATCAATACACTAATTACCTATTAAATTTCCGTTTACCTAAGTAGGTACCTAGGTAGGTAACTAAGTACCTACATACGTGTATACATGTCTAGAAACTAAGAAGCCCACACCTTTTACTACTTTCTGAATGAGGTATTTTTTGGTTTCTGTATTGCACAGTTATAAGTGTGTTTTTTACACTATAAATAGTAATAGACACTGGCTCCTGCAATACAGTGTACACTAGCGCAGGAGACAGGGAAATCAAAAATTATGACAATAAAGATATTATATATTATATTATAATAGTACCTACTTATGTATTTATAGTGTAAAAAACTGTATGTACCTATGTATATTATTTTTGAATTCAGTATTTTTATTATTTGTAGCCTTGTTAACTAGAATATCAATAACACTGTAATGGACGAATTTATCTACAACGAAATGAACCTACCTATACACAGTTATTTCAGTTCATTTGGTTCGCTACCTCCTAATTACCCACATAACAGTAAATACAAGCGTGATGGTATCACGCTTGTATTTACTGAAGGGTTAAAACCACTAGACTATTGAGGCGGTTACAAACATTTCCTTTATTTAGTTACATCTCATTCTCAATCAATTCTGTCTAATCTAAATTTAATTCACATGGAAGTATACATAAGAATACGTGATAAAGCAGAATTAATATCGTCTGTAGAGGAAGAAGGGAAAAGAAGATGTTCCAGAGTTTTCCGGTTGGCAGTACAGCAGATGCTGGGAAGGAGCAACATCACTCGTCCGAAGCGTGTCGAATCTTTGGCCGTGCAGTGTTTTTGTAAAAGAACTAAGAACTGATCCTGAAGCATCTCAATGTGAGCGGAAGTGTTTTCTGTACAATCTGCATCAATTAGAAATAAAACAAATATTTACTTATTAAGAAGAAAACACCACAAAATACTTGAATTTTTGTTCAGCGACTTACATAACTTTAGCAATAACGTTCATAATTTAATCCAGATAAATTACAATCCTTATCCATTTAGCTACCCTTACATTATGTTCCTATTAAATACAATAGGCATGATGACGGTTAGCAAGAATTACTAAAATAATATGTTCATATACTGAAATATAATTAATATGTTTAGAAAAAAATATTTATTTTTATTTATAAGACGGGATTATTAATTTATTTGATAAAATAAAACTCCAAAATACTCAAGTCCGCCATGTTCAGTTGAACACCAATCAGATTCAATTACGTCACATCTATGTTGAACTGTCACCGTCACGTAAATTTCGTACGAATTTCGACGATCTCCGCGTTTAAAAATTGTTTATTATGTATTTCCTAATTGTATATTACTTAGTTTTTTGTTCTACGACTTGTTAAGAACTTATTAAGTTATGGAACAAGGGTTTATCAAGGCAAACAGCTCTAATTTGCCCAGAGTTGATTTGTTAATGCATGCTGGGGCAGTTCCTGGCATCAAACAAAGACTTCTGTTCAGCAGAATTTAGAAATGTTAAAACTACAATGTAAGTATTATTTATTATTAAATAAAAACTATATTAAAATTACTGTAACTATACGTTACAATAGTTAAAAAAATAAAATCACTTTTAAAAAGCACAGCTTCATATGTTTAGTTTTAATAATGTTTTTATTTTATAAAATATGCTATCAAAGCTATCTCGGGTTTGGACTACATTGAAATATATTACAACAAAATATTTATCTAATAGTAAACCTAGTTTGCAATTAAATATTGGAGTATTTGAAAAGTTTATTAAGGAAGGAAAGAAAAGGAAGGTGCAAAACTGTGTGGCTTAGTCTCGCCGTGCAAGATTAAGCCACTTATATCTTATTGTTTTGTTGTGTGGCACGTAAACAAATAATTCATCAGGGTATTTTTTTGACGTATTATCACACTGGGGAACAGCACACCACTTATACACTTGCGAAGTCATGTCTAAATAAAAATTAACAAAAATATCATCTGATAAGTTGTTTAATCTCCTATTGTGTACGATGCCAAAACATTGAAGTGACGTCATAAGCAGACGCCATGACACCAGCGACCGTTTTCGCGCTAATTGAAAAACATTGAATTAAAATCGCATTTTTGTATCAAAAACCATGTTTTATTGCAGAAATAATTTATTTTTCGGAAATAGTATAAACATAAGAATATTTTAGAACAGTTTTTGAAAATCAGTCATCATGCCTATTCTCATAATCCTAAATACAGGTATTATTATTAATTTCAAAATTAAATAAATAATAACTACACAAAGACTAAAACTGCAAACTAGAAACAATCAACTGTCAAGGCTGAATATTCGATTTCTTTTCCTAGTTATCCACTGGGAAAAGTTGACAAAATGGGTATATCTACATGCCTACCTGTTATTGCAACTGTTAGTGTTACAGTTACGAGATAAGATAAGATCGTACATTTGCGAAAAACTTAATTTTTACCTGTACGAAATAACAGCGTCGATTTCAGGCAGTCGTACTCCGATTTGTCTAGTCTGCACTGTGATAATCTCTTCAACAAATGTGTCAATTTCTTGAGTTCTTCCACAACATTGGGCTGCTTAACAGCGACTGCACTAAGCATCTCTTGATCTGTGAATTCGTGAAAATGATTTATTTTCAATCAGAAATAATAATTATTTACATAGAGAGCGAGTGCACCCTTACCTTCATCGAAGGAAAAAGAGTATTCTGCTGCCGTAAGAATGAACAGTTCCTTCCAGTTGTTACGTAACAGGGTAGTCTGCGCAGTCGTTTTCATATGAACAAATGAACCAACCCCGTGCAGCCATTTAATAGAAGCCACTAAAATTTTTGCAGCTGCACCGCATGCCTCTTCATCTAGTTTCCACGTATTGTAACAATATTTTTTAAACTTGGTAGTTATATCCGTTATTTCATCCGAACCACCTTTGTTGCCATCTACAACATGTATCGATTTCTGGCGATCATTCAGGTAATCGACGAATGTATAATATGGTTTATACTCTAAAATTTGGGTACGCTTCTCTAAATTTGTTGATATAGTGTGCGCAGGGAGTTCCAAGTTGCTAAGAGAATGAGGTGGGACTTTTCTAGAATCTACAAAGAAAAAAAAAGTAATTCAGGATATCGTCACATTTATCCCTACGGTATGTAAATAAGTATTTCTGGTTATAATACAGCCAGACCAGGTCAATACAGGAAATAAAGTCACTTACATGCACGAGTAGGTACGTACGCAAAGTCAGCAAAACGAAGTTGTCGCATTGCTTATAAAACTAACACAAAGGTACGAGTTTCTATTAGCTATATCATACCTTCTCTGTCATCGGCATTTACTTGACAATCAGCTTTGCATGCTTCTTCTGAGCTAGAAACTTCATCTTCTTTAATTTTTTCAGAGTTGTGTTGTGAATCTGGTTTCTCTAGAAAAAAAGATAATTACAATAAGTTAGCTACTTAAATAATTATTTCAATTATATCTTAGAGCATTTAACTTGCTAATATAAGGTTGTTAAATTATTATAAGTACTTACTCTCCTCAGAAGGTGTAGAACTAGCAGACATTACGGGAGGATATAGAAAGTTTGTTGGAATATAAGCAGGGTGCGGAACAGGGTAATGTAGCGATCCCGAAAACAGCGGGATCTTAAATGGGTTGAGAGGACCGAGCGTGCCGACATGAGTGCTCAGGAGCGGGTTCAATTGCGGAACATCGGCAGCCATCGTTTCCGGAAGTCTCGACGTAGGGAAGTCTTGAAACGACGATCTATCCAAAAACGAGCTGTGTACATTTGCTTCGGGGAGGGCGGATACCAAGCCATTATATGTGTGTAAAGGAGGAAAGGTGGACAAGGCAAGGGGGGTCGGGCTAGGAATAAATTGTTGTTGTCGTGAGAAGTTGTATCCGAGCTTCTGTAGCGCTATGTGATGTTGGGCGGCAACGGACGGACGTGGAGCACGCTCATGTTGAACTGCTGTAAAAGTCACATCAAATAAGTCTTATAAGATTTTTTATAGTCGTCAATAAAAACTACAGTAGGTAACAATCAGTAATCAACGCAAAAAGTTTACTGAATCTTTAAGTGTGAGCATTAATGTAGTCACACTCCGTAAACATGCGAAATCTGATGGCTAAAATAATAAGTGAAAGGTAAACAACTCATCAGCTATTAGGGGAGGGAGGCGTCATAATAGAGGCGAGCCGAAGCTACGAACGATCAGTGATGCGGGGCGCAATCAATTTCAATTGTAAATAAATATAGTGTGAACTACGCCTGTTGGTGACAGCCTGTCTTGTCGATGTGATGTTTACTTTTCGCCACAATTTTGTTTACGGAATTAAATTCTCGCTCCTTCAATAATAAGATCCTTGTGGGGAAGTTGCACGTGATGCAAGTGATATAAGCACACAATAGTTTTCACCATTTTTAGTAGGTACCTATGTAATGCATACAAGAATAAAAGTACTTAGGTACTTTTATCAACATTATTATAAATTGTACCTAGACCTTACTTTTTTTTTATGGCAAGCCTGCCGATGTCGGTTTTTACCTAAGTAGGTACATTAGAAATAACGACGTAAAATTTACTTATGTCAAACTTTAAAATCAATAAAGCGTTTAGTAAAGTAGTTTTGCCTTTTTGATGTAAGTAGACGCGATCTTTTCAATTTATTTATTGTTGATATTGACTGCGTGGGAGCGGAAACCTGCTGGCGATTGACATGAAAGGGAAGTAGAGAGCTCGGCTCTACGATCCCCTGCGTTTTTTCTCACTCACCACTTACTATCACTTGTCTACCGCAAATACTTGAAATGTTTCCTAATGGAAAAGACATGCTGCGAAGGAGGCTGTCTGGATAAATACTTTATTGGGACAAGTGCTCGTCCGTGTCCGCTATTGATTACCAATCGCCTCCATTTTATTTTATACGGCAATACAACAAATCTATAGGAACAACTACGGAAGGTGCAAATTTAAAATTAACTAAGTAGGTAGGTATTTGAAGATTAAATAAAATAAAAATGAAAATATATTCGAAAACAACACTTTATCTTCTTATTTTGAGTGAATGTGTAGGTTCTATGTATTAAACAAGTTTGGAAAATACGACACTGTTAGTTTATATTTGTACTGCCACTTTTTACTACTTTTAACATAATCATTTACAGTCCCATGGTACGGGCCTACGGGTTCGGGTACGGGTCTCTTAGCAGAATGGGAGGGGTTGGGCTATAGTCCACGACTCGGGACGAGTGCTTGTTGGACTTAACACACCGTCAAGGAAAATCTTTCAGGCATGCATGTTTCCTCACGATGTTTTTCCTTCACCGTCAATAATTAGGTGCATGCCTTGAATTCGAACTACAGAACTACAATTTGGCAGTCCAATGGTCCTATTGCTAGGCTATCACTGATTCTCAAATACATGTAGCTAAGTGCTTAGTCTATTATGTAAATATGTATAATTCAAAAATACCCTAAAGATACTGACGATTTTTAATTTTAACTGCTTCTTATAAATACTTCCTTTAAATTTGTTAAAGCTTTAAAACACCCACCGTCTTTCTTCATGTTGACTCGTAGACATTTGGAAAAGCGGCACGCTTGACATTGGTTTCGTCGCGACACGTCTACGACACAGCGGCCATTTTCTTTACATATGTAGTCCAAATTACTGGGTACAAGAAAAACATTTTACAGTTTCAAGAGGGGCAGATACGTACAAGGTGTAGATTATACGTTTAGAGTGTAAAACACACACTGAAACTAATCCTTGGCTATAATTACAAGCAATTTTATCAAAATGGACGAACTCATGATATTGTGTGTACCTACATATATACCAAAACTACCTATCTTCGGGGATAGTGCAATACCGCGTAATTAACACTTGGCTGTAAGGTTAATTTTAAATGTTTCCTAAATAATTGATAATTAGAGCTTAGAGCACTGGTTAAATTTTCCTTTTAGGTAATTATCCCCGACGCTATGTACCTACCTATTATACATTTCTAATTTTAACACGTTGCGTTGGTAGCTGTCACTTAGGTAGGCTCTGTTTATGACTGAAGTTATATATTAGGTACCTATGCAAATGTCTACCCAGTGCATAGGTATTTTGGGAATCAGTTTGGAGTAGGTAGTGATCGAATGGACCGATTATGGTCACAGTGCCAATATAGCCATAAATAATAATAATAACTAATTAGTACTTTGGCAAGAGTTTCTATACTATTCCCAAACCGAACACTAATAGGTCCTACATCAATTTGTTTTCAAAATGTTGCATGGAGAACGCACTCAGAACAGCAAAGCTGAAATTATTCATATCATAAAAATCAATCAAAATCAAAATCATTCATAAAAATTGTAAAGAAATAGCTATGGTTATAATCTAAATATGATTGATTCCTGAGGAATAGCTCAATGTCGACTTAAAGTCCCATAAGAAACTTAGATTCCTAGGATATGAAATATTTCTTGAAAAACGTCCTGGATTCTAAAATACTTAATTCTCAGTTTGTCTATTACCTACCTTTTTTTATACAGATTAAATTACTAAAATACTTCGGTACCTTCTAAATATTATAGCTTTTGAGAGAATATAAATATATAAAGAACATAAAATACCATCTACCTTGTTTTCTCCGAAGGATGTACTGATGTGTGTACTTCGCAATAAGCGGCGGCGGCCGTAGCTTAATGGCTAGGGAGTCGGACTTGTGGTCGTGGTTGCCGCTTCGGAACCCACCCATTGCACTAACCATGTAAACTCACTCATGACATAAGCATTAGCTTAGCACGAGGGATTTACAAAAATACTAGTAAGTGCGATCCACATGACTAGTAAGCTTTTGTTTAAAAAAAAGTCCGCTTGTATATTTAAGTCTCATAAATAGGGGGCGCTGCCTATTGCCATTAACAGGGTATAAATCCACCAAACACCGAGCTGCTACTGAGAATTTCATAGAAAAACCTAGTAACACTTTGTTCGACCTGGGAATCGAACCCAGGACTTCAGGACTAGCACTAGGAAGCAGTTCTATAAAGAAAATATACAAAGAATATAGTTAATTACTCTTCTGGTACAGTAATATAATAACTGCGTATATTTTTACCCACGACGCTACGGAACGGAGTCCTATATTATGCGTTTAGGGTGAGAGGGTGTTAGTTTGTTTGTTTTTAAACCTGTAGATGGCACGACAAAATAGCAAACCAATACTTTTAATTTGGCAATAAATAATTACCGTCTTATACTTCTTTTGAAGAAACCTCTGCAACCGTCACACGAGGGCACTCCATAGTGTTTCCCTGAAGCTTTGTCACCGCACACTCGGCACAAACTCTCCGGCTTTGCCTCCATACTTCTACGGAGAATCAATTAATGTTTGAAGGTCAATATATTATTGTTGTTTTGACACTGGGCAAATAAAATGAATCATGTTCGTAATAAGTCATTTGAATTGCTATATATGTAATTGCATTCAACAATATTATAAACCATTTCAAAAGACATGGCTAGTGCTGTATTAAATTTACATCAAAGCCATCCAAATGCAAGCTTTTAAAAGTTTCCTTAGGAGTCTGCTTTTGCTGCTAAAAGCAAACCATGTAGTTAGGTACGTTACAAACGGATTCGTACGTAACTTTCGATTTCGAATGCCGTTTTAAATCAAAACGCAGGGCGAAGGACTGAACGATAAAAGATTTGAACGAAACTGACTAAAGTCAGTCGCGTGTGAATTAACATGCTTTAACCACATTGATCGATAACCAATGTTTGAATAACAGTGACAAGAAAAAAAAATAACACGGTGACTTTCTAAAATTCAATAAAAAGAAAATTACATAAATATCCATGAAAATTCTCACATAAAAATATGCAAAATTTATTTTAATAATACAATATGGTTATGAAATTGTCTGCCATACCGAATATGCACCCTTGTACCTAAGGATATTGTAAAGTTTGAAAGAATATCGCTACGTCATTGACGGCAGGCATTAATAATCGATTGATTATTCAAATGGGAACGCCGCGGTGTGACATCATACGGTAACATATAAAATATAACTCTTCGGTTGTCAGAATAGATAAATGGGACTTTGATAGAAGTTTTATCACATTACCATCATCGTATCGTGCAAGCCTGCAGCGCTACACCGCGTGTCCCTTATTTTTAATAGGGTATATTCGTCTAAAATAATCGTTTATGGCACATAATATTTTTTTAATTTAGGTAATTTTTGTAATGGTTCTGCAATTATACTTTTTTATAAGTACGTTTATCGAATGTAAGTCACACATACACACCACACAGTTCATTAGGCACTTGGTAGGAATTTACTAACCATAGCCAATTTCGCCTAGCCACACCGACAGTTACAATAATTACAAACTGTGTTACATCTACATAAACAAGTTTTAAAATTTTGACAGTTATGTTTATTTGTTTAGTTTTACATAATTATATCATTTTAGAGGACTTATATACATTGGTGGGTGTAGCAGAATATTTTTTAATATTTACAATCTACCAACATCATACATAAACAGATACCTACATACAATGTTACATGTACCTAGGTACCTTTTTAGCTCTGCGAAAAATACAGAGTGTATATACTTACTGTTTAGTTACATTAAAGACAAATTGAAACTCAAGACTGCTATGGCGCTTTCTTCAAAAGGCTTGTTCAGATTTTGCCCTACTTCGTAAAACACATATATCCTATAATACTACTACTATTGATTCTCTGAGTTTGTTTCGGCGTTTCTTCCAGAGGTCGAAGATATGTAAAACGACTTGTAAAAGGATCTATTTACAGAAATAAATATCATCTAACATCATCATTTCTCATAAGTTGCGATAACGAATTGAGCAATTTTTACATCACATTGATTGATTGAACAGTCAATAGCTGGATACCAATTTATGAATTCCTTTGAAAAGTTTAGGTCTTACTCAAACCTTATAGAGAAGTGACGCACGATACGTTCATATAGGTAAAACTTATTAGAATCTATTATGTATTCCTTCTTTAGGTATTCACTTGGCGTTATTCACTTGTCATTTCATATAATGAATGGGTAAGGGGAGTCACAGTGGCGACGTTGTGCCTACGCTAATTCAATCGTAGAGTCGATAGTTAAAGTATATTATCGGCAAAACTCTGACATGTTTTCGTAATTGTGGCGTGACTTGCACAGGTCACAATTACACCGTATGTGCGGTGAAAATGACAGGGGCTCGCGGGTTCGGTTCAATAATTATCCACAAATGATAAACGCTGGCTACATGTTTTGATTGCAGGCTCCCCTCACTAATTGCTCCAGTATTAGTAGTTAACTTTTGGCTTTCGACTTTTGGAAGTAAGTAATACTGTAGCGATTATTATCGTCGTTCTTTTGATGAGTTAGCTCAAAGGATTAGCAAGTTCAAGTGGCCATGTGCAGATCACAGAGAAATTACGGTTGCGGTAAAATCTTTATTTTGGACAATCAGTTACTTACATCATACAATGTAGATCACAAAGGATACCGGTAAACCGCGAATTAACAAACAATGAAGCAAAAGTAATAACGTCAAAAATAAATGTTATTTTAAAAGAAACTCATAACTTTATACACAAAATTCACTAAAATACGTCAATTTTAAGGACGGCCTCATAAGATTAGTCTAACACTGGGTTTTGGTAAGTGAATTTTGAAGGTTTTCGTAGAGTGCTTTCTGTATTATATTTATCGACAGGTTATCAATACTAATACTTGTATACCTAATAAAATTGTAACTGGCCGATGTCTATACAAAGGAAACATTTCGGAAAAAATAATATGCCAAAAGAATTATATGATCTTTAGATTTTTGTTTGTACGTAAGTTTTTACGTGCATCACGCAAAAGCTACAGCACGAAACTGGATTCAGTTTTCACAGTTGTATTACTGGAGATCTTATTACATAATTTGATGGATTACATCGCCTAGAAGCTCAGTTATAATATAGTCAGTACCTACCTAAGTAATATTTTTTTGACACGATTGAAACAGCTACTCTAGATATGTATAATTTAATTATTCTTGCTCATTGTTGTTTAGGATCGAAAACTAAACTTTTAATATACATAGGTAGATACATGTAATAAAAAATAAACAACAACTTACCTACATAATAACTATAGCACATCTTACAAGCCAGAGAAGTCGACATATTGCCGGAATTATAAAATGGTGTAATTATCTTCACCCCACACTCAGTTGCGTGTTGGAGTCTCGTGGGTCGTTGGACATTTACATTTAACACTGCCTGACCTATGTGGTGTGCCCCATACTAGCCATCAGTTGCACTAAATAAATAAAGCTCCTGACTGGAGATTCCTAAAATTCTAGTTGTCTCTGTGACAGGAGAAGCAGACATTATTTTTATTTTATAAAACGAAAACTGCACAACTAAGAAACTGGGTCCTCCTATGCCTTTGTCGTGCCTCGTGGGGACTTTGATACAGAAAGTATGCTCAGTCTCAAAGAAATATCTGTAGATCATACAGATTGATCTATTTGGTCTCAGGTGAAAATCAAATCCACATTAGTCGGCGATTTTCATCTTTTGGATAAATAGGTACTGTTCCAACTGAATTCTTCCTACTTATTTAATTAGTTTTGTATTGCATCAAAATGAAATAGGTTCCTTTAGTACCTACCTTCTAGGCTTTAAAAAGTTTGTTTCAATGTAAATTGCAGTACAATTCGCAACTGACGACCTCTGTGGTTTAGTGGTTCAAGTACCGGACTGCCGACCATGAGGTCGTGGGTTCGATTCCCACAGAACACAAAAATTTATGTGATGAATATAAGTGTTTGTGTTCGTCTGGGTGTTTCTTATGTATTATAAGTATGTATTTACAAAAAAAAAAAAAAGTATATAAGTATTATATCCATTGTCTAGTACCCATAGTACAAGCTCTGCTTAGTTTGGGACTAGATGATGCTGTGTAAAAATGTCCCAGAATATTTATTTAAAATTTATTTAATTCGGATGATTTATATTTTAAAGACATTGAAAATTGCCTAATATTGCCTTTATGTTCCATTAGTTAAACTGAACGGGACACCTCTGGAGAGAGTGAATAAATTTAAATATCTGGGACATATTATTACGCCTAACCTTAGTGATAATGATGATGTTGAGAGAGAACGGAGATCGCTCTCAATACGAGCCCGTAGGTTTGCTAGGTGTTCAAAGGAAGTAATCGTCTCACTATTTAGAGCCTATTGTACATCGCTTTACACCTGCAGCCTGTGGGCTCGTTAAAAAAAGAAGTGCTATAGCGACCTCCGTGTTCTCTACAATAATGCGTTTAGGATTGTGGTGGGGCTGCCCCGATTCTGCAGCGCCTCGGGCATGTTCGCGGAGGCGCGTACCGCCTGTTTACACACGACTATCCGCAGGCGGAGCATTTCCCTGGTGCGCAGAGTACGGGCCAGCTCTAACGCAGTCCTGGCGATGATTGCTTACAGGCTAGACTGCCCCTACCTACATGCTGCATTGCTGCAACAGGCATGTTCAGGCAAAGCCGATTTGCAGGCGTTATTAATTTTATTTTTATTTCTTGTGTGTCTTAAATTTTCTGTGAATCACCTCTATTCTTTCTCTTGATACTATTTTTATTTTATTTTGAGTTGTAATTGTATTTGTTTTTATTGAAATTGTCTTATATGGGTCTCGTTGCCCGAAATAAATGAATTTTATTTTATTTTTTATTTTAAGAGTATCTGATCTGGTACGGTCAAACTGACCCCGATTAGGACATAACAATCCACTAGGTCTACGAAGATATATTACCTAAATGTTCAGTTTTATTTTTTTATTTTTTTATTATTATTAATAATTAATATATACGTATAAATAGAATTGGTATTAGAATAATTTAATGTTTTCATATAAATGTAATTATTAATTTATTTTCCTGAAAGTATGGGCAGATGTGCAAAAGCCCGACGTCCGACGGCGACAAACCGCCGCCGCCATTTTTTGTAAAACTGAAAATGAACATGGATCATCTGCCACCTGAGGAGATTGCACGGTATGTCGGACTCGTAATCGTATCGACTAAAAAAACTATAGGTACTTGCCTTTCGCCCGCCTCTGGAAGACGGCATATGCTGTCAGAAGTTTCTATTGGTTTTCAACTGGCTACAAGCACACTTTGGTACGCAATGTTGTGGGGTAGGTACCTACGAAATTAAGTTAGTATACCATAGTCAGACTGGCGAGTTTTGTTACGATAACTACAATCGCTGGACGTCATCCAGTATAGAATATACTGGATGACTAGTACTGGAAATCCTCCTAAATCCCGATTTAGGAATCTGCCTGTAGTTATTGTAGATACGCAAGTGTTTTAAGTACATTTCCATTTCCCAACTGACGACCTCTGAAAAGAAACACCGAAACAAACTCAGATAATCATGTGTTACAAAGAGAAAAAGCTATTTATTCCTTGCGAAACAAAATTGTGACAAACAATGTAGTGTATATACCAGTTTTATTCCTTTAGCCTTTTAGTTATCTTCACAATTATTTGTTCTTCAGGCATAATACACTTCTCATCACACCATTATCCTTAATTATTATAATTTTTCACTTTGCATCATCAACGTACGATTTTTTAGTCTCAAACTGTAGCTTGTGACATAATATGTTTATATATTGCTGCCATGGTTTGTATTTTTAGCTATTTTGTTTGTTTTTGCACATTTTATTTCTTTTGACATTTTAGTTATTAAATGCAAGGCATGCATGCAAAGGCTAAAGGAATGAAACAGGTATATGTATACACTACAACAACTAAAGCAAGGTGATGTCTGATATGACCTTTCGAAGAAAGAACCATAGCGGCTTTCCTTTTGTTGAGTCGAAACTCGAAGTAAACGCTAAACTTATATTTCAGCCTATGGTAAGTATTTCCAGAAATTTGATCGAAACGAAAGATGAAGTTTTGAACGCTTACGGATACCTAGGTAAGTAGAACGTATCGAGAGAGGGTCGATGGTGCGAAAGGTGCCGAAAGGCAATGGCCTTGGTATCCAGCCCAGCTAGGGCTAAACGCATGCATCCCAGGAGCTTGGCAGCATAAAACTGGGTATTTCGTTACGTGCCAAAGGCAAAGCACATGGCCCTCATGTGCGTGCCTTTGCGTACCTATGCATCCCAGGAGCTTGGCAGCATAAAACTGGGTATTTCGTTACGTGCCAAAGGCAAAGCACATGGCCCTCATGTGCGTGCCTTTGCGTACCGGTCCGTTCATTAGAGATTTCGGAGCCCCATCATGGATGGCCGGAGTTCAACATAACCTTCCGCCATTCTTTCCGAGGGACGGAGGTCATCGATGAGAATTTTCACATGGAAAAAAGATAAGTACCTACCTACCTAGAAGGTGACTTCAAGAGGATAGGTGAGGGTAGAAATTAGCCGAGCTGTTGGGACGTATGGGCTAGAATGTTCTAGAATACTAAAGAACAAAAGAATTAAAACTAAAATAGTCTGATTACATTGCAGGATTCCGTCCCATTCGCGCACTCACGCTTTAGCCATGATTTCTATGGTGAAATTAGGTATCAGTCGTAATTCGCGGGCAAAGTCAAGTTAGTTCCTCTGTGCTATTTATAACACGGCGAAAGCAAAATTGTAAGGTAGGTGACAGAAATATGATGGGGGCGAAGGGACCTGTGGAAACAAACGGACTGGGGTGTTTGAGAACGTAACTTCAGTATATAAAACCTCCTGTGGCTATCTTTAGCACAAGCAGCGGCGACGCTAGGCGTTGGCAGACGGCGACCGCTGACGGCATTGCGCCTCGTAAATGATGTTTATTTTTATGTTACTTTGCTCATTATTTGATTAGCAATAAAACTCATATAACAGTCTCATTCTATTAAGGCTGATCGTTTAGCTGAGCCCGCAAAATTCAAATTACAATTGGTTTTTCGCAATCTTTATCACATTCTAGATTCCTAGCTGCATTCTATATTCCGCGAAAACACTAGTTAAAAAGATAAGAAGTACCGGGTCTTCTACCGGTTCCTATCCACTCTGCCAGGTGGAGTCGGGCAAAGTGGATAGAACCCGGTAGAAATAGCGGTTCCACCAGAAATATTATTATTTAATTCATTTAAATAAAGTATTGATGTTCTAATTTATATACTGATATTGTACTCTGTCTTCTCTTATGATTATAAAAAGACCTTTGTCTGTACATTCAAGATATTTCAAATAAAACAAACCTAATCAAAATATTTTCATCTCCGAGTCCAAAAATATGATTTTTAAATTATTTTCTGTTACGGGTTGGCGCAAAAACTACTGAATAGATTTTAATTTTGTTATCATTGCACCAACTTCTTGAATATGTTTAAATTATATTTAAACACAATTTTCCATAGAAATTTCGTGTTTAAATACAATTTAAATACATTTAAAAGTTGGTGCAAGTGGGCCTAAAAGTGTAATCTTCAACTTAAAAACTGGTGAATTTCTTATCCTGAGACACACCACTCTGATGATTCATACAAAGAAGAGATCATCACTGCTGGTTTTTGATTAAATTATTTTTGGGATCCATTTTTAATCCTAATACTTATATCTTCATGTGAGCGAAGCAGCGGGAAAAAGCTAGTTATTTTATATTTGTGTTTGTAGGGCTGTCCAAAGTTAAGGTAGGTTATATACACTATCTGTTTCCATGGGCCAAGGAAGATGCCTCCAGCAGGATCCCACATTATCATCGGTGGGGTCCGCATTGAAATCAAACAATGCATGAGGTACCTTGGGCTCATACTGGATGGCCGCTGGCGGTTCGAGAGCCACTTCCAGCACCTGGTCCCGCGGTTGATGGGAGCGGCCGGCGCCCTAGGCCGGCTATTGCCGAACCTCGGTGGCCCAAACAGCAGTTGCAGGCGGCTGTACCTGGGGGTCATTCGCTCTATGGCCCTCTATGGTGCCCCTGTGTGGGCCACCGAGCTGACGAGCCGAGGAGGCGCTATGTTGCGGCGGCCGCAGCGTGCGATATCCGTACGGGTCATCCGCGGGTATCGCACGATTTCGGCGGAGGCGGCATGCGCATTGGCGGGGTCCCTCCCTTGGGACCTGGACGCCCGAGTCCTTGCGTCACTCTTTACATGGCGCAAGGAAACGCGGGATCATGGGGAGATGGTGGACCCAAGGGAGGCGGACCAATGCAGGGCACATCTGCGGCGGGCGGCGATCGCAGAATGGGCGGCGCGGCTCGAACGGCCGGGGGCCGGTATCCGGACGGTCGAGGCACTTCGCCCCGTTCTGGAAGAGTGGGTGGACAGGCGTCACGGCGTGCTGACCTTCCGGCTGACACAGGTGCTGTCGGGGCATGGCTGCTTATGCAAGTACCTGTGCCAAATCGCCGGGAGAGAGCCGGACGCCCGCTGCCACCACTGTGGGAGCCTCGAGGACACGGCGCAGCACACGCTGGCCGAGTGCACTACTTGGGCAGAGCAGCGCCGCGTCCTTAACGCTGAGGTAGGAGAGGACCTCTCGCTTCCGGTCGTCGTCTCAAGTATGGTCGGGAGCGAGAGCGCGTGGCAAGCGGTGGCCTCCTTCTACGAGGAGGTCATCGCCACAAAAGAGGCCGCGGAGAGGGAGGCTGCCTCCATACTGCCAATCCGCGCCCGACGAACAGGGCGCAGGAACAGGGCAGACAATGCCCTGTTTCATCCACCTTAAAAAGGCCACGGGCGGCGGACTTGGGGAAGTCCGTCCGCCCATCACGCAAGGCCCGAGATGGCGGCGCGGTAGGTGTTGCCGTGCCCCACTCAAGTGGATTGGCAGATGGGGGATCTAAACAGTCCCCCTCAACAGAGCCGGAGACCGCAATGGCGGTCTGCCACTGCTGGGGTCGCGGAGGAATGAAACCTCGCTCCCGTAACCCCAGCAAAAAGTGGTGAGGCGAAACACCCGTGTGGTTTTAGTCGGTAGGTCACCCACTTTGGGTGGAGTCCAACACACCCCGCCGCCTTCCCCGGGCGGCGGATGTCCATGAGGATTTCCACACGCACAAAAAAAAAAAAAGGTTATAAACACTACACTTTGCTCGGACAGCACCGATTTTTCAAATTATTTCCTTAAAATATTTTCCTTAGTGACGTAACCTATACCTCTCTAGATTGAATTGAAATTGTCATGGCATTAATTTGTTTGATTGAATAGATTTTAGGGAAAAAATGAGGTGGCCTAATTTTAGTCGAAAATTGTTTGATCATTTTCACATTTGTCACCATAACGAGAAGGGAAACAATTTGAACATTTGTAACTTTTAAACACTATTTACTGATTTGACCGCGGATCGCGGTCTTGAAATATCCTCTACAAATATTTTTTAGACCACTATAAATGGACCACCTGTATAAGTAAATAAAAATCAATTGCTGCATATAAGCAGGATCATCACTTGTGAAGTTGTGATCGACCGAGTTGGCTGTTTAATTGTTCCTAAGTGTCAGGACTAGGATTGTATGTTTTTTTTAACAACCAACGGAAATGTTGGAAAAATTTAACCAGGCGAAGCTTAAGGGTCGATAGTTTACAATAAAATATCACACATGGTTTTAGAATATTTGGTAGTTTAGGTACACAGAAAGGCCTAAACAAACTAATTTAAAAAAATAATCGCACAGCGCCACAGTGAATTAAAAAAATATTATCAACTTACATTTGTGTTGTCTTCAGTTCAGCAGATAAAGCACAACAATCAGACACCACCAAATGATTTTGTCCTCCGTTATAAAATTGTTCTGTCAGGGGTGGTAACTAATAAAGTTGTGGGTGGATAGCAGAGGTGGGCGGGGCGAGCTTTCTTACCCTATCTACGTGGAACTTGATTGGTTGAAGCTTAGTGGGCGGAACTCTAAAGTACTTTGTTCTATTCATTATTTATTGAATTATGATTGAACAGGTGCGGATTACCTCATTGTTTTTCTCTTAGGGCGTCCCGTCTAAGTATTGGTTATAAACTTCAGTCAGCCGGTAAGTACTTTGGTTTCAAAGCTTTCCGAGATTTAAGTATATTTTGACTTATGTACGTAATTATTATCTGTATAAATTGTCAAGCATAACATAGGTTCTTAAACATAACATAACATACCATCACGCCTGTATTCCCCGAAGGTTTAGGCAGAGGCGTAGGTACTAATGTACACCCACAGTTCGCCGGCATGTTTAGGTCCCATGTAATAGGGGGCGAGCCTATTGCCATTTACCGGGCACAAATTCCTAACTCCCAGCTGCTCCTGGGAATTTCATAGAAAAACCCAATAACACTTCGCTCGACCTGGGAATCGAACCCAGGACCTCTAGCGTAGCAGTCGCGGGCCACTTGGCTAATGAGGCAGGTTTTTAAAGTCTATTACCTAGCACCTACTAGGTACCCAACCCTATATGTACTATTTTTATCGATTTAGGTTTCGTACTTTAGATTTAGGCTATAGGCTGGTTCCCTATTACTTTGGGACCTTAACATAGATATGACTGCTTAGAGATATGACCATTGGACTGCTAAGTCATAGCTTTGGTCTCGAGTTTGAATCTAAGGCACAACTGACTTCACAATGGAGCACAATCATTTGCTTCGCTTTAATAGTAAAAGAAAAACATCGTGAGGAAAAATGCATGCCTGAGACATTTTCGCAAAGGTCTGCCTACCCGCACTAAGCCATACGTGGTGGATTTTTTTTTGTTAACGGGGTTGGAAATGCTTTACGCACTAGCCACCACTCCGGGGAGAGCGGTGGGGTGTGTCGGACTCCGCTCTGAAAAGACTACCGACTAAAACCAACTTCGGCGTTTCGCGTTACCACTCTGGTGCCAAGCTGGACTACGGGAGCGCTGTAGCATTCTTCCGCGGTCCCGGCAGTACCTATGCGTGGCCACCATTCTCACTAGTTACTTCAGGCTACTCCTTTTATTTTCCTTGTCAGCCATCTACAGCGTTAGGTAGGTACCTACTGTTTGTTTGTTTTCTTTGAACTTTTTATGGCCGCTGAATGGATTTCGATCAAATAATTGGAGATAAGTTGAGCATCCTGAGAAAGGCCTTTTGTTTAAAAAACCGGCTAATCGTGTCGAGTCGGACTCGCCCATGAAGGATTCCGTAGCAGCAAGTAACATAATATAACAGTTCTTTCAGTTCGTTGTAACTTTGATCGATGCTTTAAGGTAAATTGCGGTTTACGATTTATGACGCACCTATTAAAAAAAACTACTTACTAGTTCTCGTTCAAACCAATTTTCGGTGGAAGTTTGCATGGTAATGTAGGTACATCATATATTTTTTTTAGTTTATCATTCTTTTATTTATTTTAGAAGTTACAGAGGGTGGGGCACACATTTTACCACTTTGGAAGCGTCTCTCGCGCATACTATTCAGTTTAGAAAAAAATATATTTAAGAAACCTCCATATCATTTTTAAAGATCTATACCTACATAGATACCCCACACGTATGGGATTGATGAAAAAAAATTTTTGTGTTTCAGTTCTAAATATGGGGAACCTCCAAAGTTTATTGTTTTTTTTCTATTTTTGTGTGAAAATCTTAATGCGGTTCACAGAATACGTCTACATACCAAGTTTCAACAGTATAGTTCTTATAGTTTCGGCAAAAAGTGGCTCTATGACATACGGACGGACAGACAGACAGACGAATCCATAAGGGTTCCGTTTTTTGTCATTTGGCTACGGAACCCTAAAAAGGAGTCTTGGGATGCGAGTGATAGATCTACCGCGCTGCAGGTATTTGTCCAATAAATTCAAAACCTAGCCGTACCGAAACCCGGGCACTCCTACCTACTTACTATACTTATAGGTATCTAAGGTTGGAATCTAAAGAAACATCTTAGGCTCAGCGAAAAACCACATGTACCTACATTTCGGGGATGGTCGAGCAATGGACCAGAGACAGTATCGAACACTTTCATTTTAATACTAGCGCCCCGCCCGCGGTTTCACCCGTGTTGCCCCGTTCCTAAGAGTCGTGGCGTGATGTTAAATAGCTTCAAACTATCCTTATGATCATGAATCACTACTTCCGTCCATTAGTTAAAACCACATGAAAATCGGTTCAGTACTTTTTGTGTTTATCGCGAACAGACAGGTAGACGCGGCCTGGCTAATCTTCTAACACAGAATGGCATTACAGTGAACACGTAAGAACGAATTATTAGATTAATAATAAAACTAAGTATTTAAATCGGAACCTATTTATTCCTTTGTCACATTTTATAAAACAGAATGAACTAACTTACAATAGGTTGTTAAACAAAAGTGCATTACATGCGTTACATACATTAACTGCAATATATTACTTTTATATAACAAATACAGAGTTAATTCAACGTTAGTAAATAAGTACGAATTGATCAATAAGCTAGGTATATGTAATTCAAAAGAAATTGTGCAGAATAAATAGATAACATTAATCATCTAACATTAAGAAACGTATATGTGTGTTCACCGTCACTAATACGATGTATCAATGTAAAAATTACCGCAAGTCACTATACCGTTATGTTAAATCACAGTTGTTTATTTATGTTACTCTTTATACTTACCCTTATTATTGGTGTTATGGAACTTAAACATAATTATGAAGTTAACACACATTTACGATGATTAACATACATACGTAGAATCTGAATAAACTGTAGGGTAAAAATATAGAAATTATCGCAAAGTTTAAAAATATCTAATAAATTAGTGTATAGGTACCTAGTCCTACTTATAATTCAAGCGATTCTGTAGGTAGGTATAGGATTATAACATTAGGACTTCAATACAGGATTATACCTTAAAACAGAGCATAGTACAATATTAAATTAGTTAAGTTCAAAGCGTGACAGTTATAAATACGTCTTGGAGTAGGGCTAGTGAAAGGCTATATTCCGCAAAGCTTTTAGATTATAATTATGTTAATAATATACTGTACAATGGTACGTACGTAACTGATAATTGCATCCCAACAAAACTGTAGCAAGGGAACACATACATACACGTACTTATTTATGTATGGGTATGGTATGGGTTGTTTTAAGAACAATCCCTTGTGTAAATATGTCCATGTTGAATTCGATTAAAATCCTACCTTAAAATGCTAAAATTCACAATTTATATTACCTACAGTGTATGTAAATATGAATTAATAAATATCGCAGTTAAACAATAAATCACTAACTTTTATAAGTCAATAATTTTATAGTTACGTAGAAATTCACGTTACATTATATTTATTGATCTGAAAAATGTACTTGAGATAGAAATTTCTGTTACTTATCGCATTTGTATATCAGTTTTTCAGAAAACAAAGGCATTTAAATTTCTTCACTTAACGGCATAATTGTTTAAATTTCATTAATTTCACAGCCATCTTTATTATTTTAATTATCAAATAATTAAAGTACTTGCATGCGTAAGAATATCAATAAAAATTATTGCTACCGCTTGGCCATGAAGCAAGCAGAGGGGAGGTTTTATTTAGAATATTTCCAGAATAAATTTTGCTGAAATGTAAACACCACAGCGGGACTAACAAATACCCTTTTTTTAAATACAGGTATATTTTAGGGTAATTCATGTTAGTATGAAAAACAATTCAAGTTCTGCAACTTTTAGAATAACAAAATAAGTGGATGTATTATTTTAGATACCTTATTTAACTTTCATTTTGTATGAAACTTTTGTTTGAAAAATAGATTTATTTCTCTTTATTTCAAAAGTTGTAAAGAAACATCTAGGGGGATGTTTCTTTACAACTTTAGCAGTTAACATTTCCCAAACACATTTTTCATTCAACTTAGGTATTTGTACTAATATTTTCAATACTTTTCATTGATAATTCACAACAGTGACGATAAGCAATTGTCACACTGGGCAGGCATTGCTAACAACCTGGTGACCTAAAAAGGTTACTAAAGAACAAGTACATATTTTGTTTTTCTTAACTAAAACAGATTATTTGTATGTCCAGATTCCTATTAAGCGCACCGCAAAATGCTTCGTTTGCCCGTGCCGAATGCAAAAGACCGAATTATTTTTGTTAAAAATACTTGTTATGCTTGAATGAAACCTATGTAGGTACCAATTTTTTAACAGAAAATCATATAGTGATTTTTTTTGTCCTTATTAAATAACAAGAAAAATCTGCAACAAATGTCCCTAATCGTAAAACAGAGGACCCGAAACTTTTTTATCTTGTCGACGACATGTTTCACAATTGATCATGTTTTTCGGGTTTGTGTAGACCTTCTCTTACTTAATATTACAATATTTTGCAAATATAATAAATTGAAAATACCTACAATATACCCATAGGTACCCATTTACATCCATAGACCCTATTATTCCCGTTTTCATGGACCCCTTGGTTGTCGTCGTCGACCCTAAGGGCATCCAAAAGGATAAAATGAGATTTTCAAAACCCCCGACTAAATTATTATACGAGTATTCGTATCATTCGAGTATTCGCCCCATTTTACTATTCGATTAATATGAGCCAATATATTAGAGTTTTTTAATAATACCTTTCCACGAGTTACCTATCCGAAGGTTTTGTAGTTAAGTTACCTACTGAGACCAGCACCAGTAGCCTTAAAAATTAATATTTTTGTGTTGTTATAACATTTTCACACTGGCACTGCTGAAGCAACGACAGGAAAGAAAATATTCCGTCCGGTGTCTCAGCATCATTGTGTGACAACCATTTGTTCAACAAGGGCAAGCATGTCGAGAACCACGACATGCTAATATTAATAAGAACATGTCAATAATATTGACGTGCCGTGTTATTCGACATGAGGTCCGGCTGCAAGGCAAATATTGCGTCAGATGCTGTGAACTGCTTCACCGCATTGACAGCGATGCGAAGTTAAGCAAGGAGCTTCTAAACCCATTCTTACTAAAATATACTATAAATGGTTGATCAGTGTACTATATTTTTTTTTTATTGTTAAAAAACGTTGCCCCACACTAGGATTTTCTCCTGTATCGTGGGTGCGTTTACAAACACAAATTCTCACAATTGCACAGCCGCTACGCCAAACATGTCGTCTTTAATTATAATTGCTTAAATCAAGAGCCGTAACACATAATTTTCGCGTTATTATTAAAATACGTAGTTTTCAACATACTTTTTAATCTAAAAAAAATATAAAAAATCTCGAATAGGTATGTCCAATATATTTGAATAGTTGAGCAATATTATTATTATTTCGAAAGGCTCGTCGTGGAATAGTAAAATCGAACGAATATTACTACACAAACACTTATAAGAAAATCCGTCTCTTTGGGGTATTATCGGCGTTTCCTGTTAAATTCTGAGAACATCTCTGGAGTTTGGATTAATGCTCGAATGTAACAAAAATTAGCTTCATAAATGAACATGGAATCTGCACATATCAATAACCTAAGAGAACCCACTAGAATAAAGACCCACTTTGAAGCTTTTATCTTATTTCGATTATTTGAAGCTCACTCGTTAATTATTATTATTATTGAAGGAATCGATGTCTATAAATTTTTTTTGTTAAATTTATTATTACATGTACCTACTATCGTAAATGCATCTTCAAACCCCATTAAAAATGTAGCAATATCTGGTATTCGCCCACTGATATCGATGATGCATGCCCCTTGTGTAGAACTCATGCTCATTTGAACTAGACGTTTCGTTTCATTTCAGAGCCATAGTTTTTTAATACGTTGTGGACAGTTCAACAGTTGCCTTCCCGTTTGTCACAGTACAGTAGCCTAAACACGTACTCTTTCGAAAACGTATTCGTATCGAAATCGAGAATAATTTGTATGAGAAGGAGGTTAATGAATGTAGATGAAGCGAAAGTGGTGTGCCAGGATCGTAGCAAGTGAAGTCTCTCACTACCCCAATGGGAGACAGATGTGAAAATATGTATGTATGTATGAGATTTGTAGCAGAAAAATCTCATTCGTTTACGATACGAATTCGATAATTCTTCGTGCTTAGGCTACAGTAATATTGACCTTCAGTGAATCGTATACTCAATAATAAAGCATTCATTCGCAATATAAAACGCGCTTCGGTTATAACACACTACAGACATTCGCAAATTCGTTTGTCTAATTGACATAAATTAAAGTAAGAGTAAGTAAATTAATTCGTCGCATTTAGTTTTGAGTAAATACACGGAAATTTAGTGCATTCACACAGTCAATTTTGCTTGTCGTTACTACTTACAAAATTACTTCAATTTAAATATTTATTATAATGGACATATTTTTACACATAAACCCACATTAACAGTTACATAGTATTACATATTTGACAAAATATGTTAACATTTTGCCAAACAAATTCAATCAATCTTAAAAAATATATTTCATTAACTGCGTTAAGGTGGATCTATAAAACACCTAGATGGGCAGGCCATCCCATTAACGGAGCTTAAAAAACCATCAGACATTTCTTGGAGGCTTACAGACATTTTATAATTCACATGTTACAATATATTGTTATTAAAGTATTTAAAATACACAAGCTCATTGTACCTAATGATTGCTAAAATGACGTTGTTGTCTATATTTATACATACAGGTACTATACTTACACATTAATGTCGGGTCGCTACAAATATTTTTAGAATCAATTGTATGATGCTCGGGCGTAATTATGTAGACTTGCAGTCAGACGGAAGAATGTTTATTTTTTTAAATAGGTAGGTATTCCGGGGATTACAATACTACTCAGTCGTCGCGTAATAAACACGCTGTCAATAATAGTAGTAGGTCTGTTCTAAGATAATAGTATTATAATAGCACTAAACTATTTACTTACAGTATTTACAGCTTGATCAATAAAATGAAACCCGAAAGTTACATTACTACATTATTATCTATTAATATATATATATTTAAATGGTGTTAAATTACAGTCCATCAACCTTACTTTTAGTAATTATGTTTAACATACACCATACGTAGGTGGTACATGTTTTCAATTAATGAAGGCGATAGCTGTTTCTTTTCTGAGCAATTTAAAGCTGTTGAAGCCTAGAAAACAAAATGATCGTTTTTTAAGCACGGCTTGCTTCTTTTTTCTTTGTAAATGTGCTTTATTAGGCTTTCATTTCAATTTATTAGTTGTTGTTTAATAATTTAAACACCAACATGACTTATGTTTATGAAGAATATCTAGTACCTACTTGTTATCTAAAAGTCATACATAAATACATAATGTTGGTCCTACATATATTATGACAGTTAGGTCTTTACTCGTGACCTAAATATAATTAAACAGCGTACTTAGCAGTGATACGGACATCTATAATATATAATTATATAGCTCTTTACAAGCAGTCATTAATTTATTGCTCACGTGTCCATCCATCACATATTACATTTTTTATTAATCTTTCAGGTATGCAGGTTTCTTCACGATGTTTCACCTCGAGCTTTAAGCGGGTGATAATTATTTATATGCACATAATTGCGGAGTCAGATGTTCTAACTTGGCAGTCCAATGGTCATATCACTAGGTTATGTTTTTACTGCTGTAACACAAACTCATGAGTTTTACATCTTTATAATATTATCAGTGTTAGTATAGATAACCTACCTATAAATTATTTTCACTATAGCAAAATATTTCAATAATTCATATCACTTATAATTGCGAATTTATTGTATTATAAGTACCTACTCGGGTTAGCCACAGCCATTCATCTACTACTACATAATTATTTAATTAGGGACCTAGGTATATATTGCAACACGCATTTTTTATGTGCTTATATTTTCCTGTAAACCAGTAAAATTAGCGTCTACATTTCTATTAGTTTATTTTAAAGGTTTAATGAATATGACCTTACATTAATTCACAGTTGGTTTATGTACAATAATTATTTAAATGTTTAGAGCTAAACGAGTAACACAAAGTGTACCTACTTGTTGAACATAGAAAAGCCGAGTTTAAGTAATCTAACTCGTTATTTAGTAGTGTTTTATATCATTAGGCTACACTGGCAAGAATTCTATTTGTACTTATGTGCTTAACGAAAGCTCACGTCTCATGTCATGCTACACAACTTTGACAGGTCAGCGATCACGACGACGGCGACGTGACGACGTGGTCAGGAATATAATCGATACGTTATCCTCATATTATTGACGGTATAACAGTAGCAGTCGCAGCTTAGACAAAAATAATTATGTGAATTATAATAGTAGATTGTATTATAAGGGAGCAAAGTAATATTTTAACGGCGAGGGCGCTTTTTTGAATCCAGAGCGAAGTGAGGGACTCTAGAGTAGAATCCTGAACGTATAACTTTGAATCCCTCGCGGATTCAAAGTACGTCACCCGAGCCAAAAATATATTTTGCGCCCGAGTGATACACTCTACTTTTCATCACCCACTATGAGAAAATAAACGGCGCCTCATCAACCGGCGGCGGCGCCGACGGCGCGACCTTAGGCCGTCGTACCAGCCAGTCTTTATTCAAACAATATTTGCGTTCGATCTCTTTGGTGCTGAACACTAAGATGTTCCAAATTTAAAAAGTGCGCGGAAAAGTAAATTGCGGCGCACTTATAAAGAGGATTAAAAGCTCATTACTGCCCGTTCAAAAAGTGCACGGCAAAGTAAATTGCGGCGCACTTATAGAGGATTAAAATCTCATTACTGCCCGCTAAAAGTTTCCTCTAGTAAACACCACCTTTGGGTGCACTTAAAGGCGAACCAAGTCGTCTTTTTCGAATAGATGGGATGAAAAAAAATGATTTTTGCATTGGTAGTTACCAGTAAATATTTTTAACCTTCTGCATTCTTTGAGTTGAACAATATGTATAAAGTCGACGAGGCGAGACGAGGAAATTCGTCTTAGAAGACTGTGGGATAGGAGGACTTGTATAGGTGCTATAATTACTGTAGTTTTGGAGACACATCGCGAGGAATCAGGATGTTTTTCTTGATGGTTTAATTAAACGATTGATGAATAATTATTATTTTATTTTATAAATATGCTCCACGATTATCGATGATTGAGTAAGTTATGTGGACGTTCACATAAATTTACTGCATCTTCGAGAATAGTGATAGCGCTTTAATAAAATAATATTCTTAAACACGCTCCTGATATGTAACCGCATTCTGGACGTGTACTGTGCAGTATGACATAGCATTAATAACGCTCAAAATAAGACGATTAGGGATCCCAATAGTGAACAACTAAAAAATGATCATTTAAATTTTTAGGCCTTTTTACACGCCATTATTGAAATAAAACAAGTCATGGTTTCGACTCAATATACTAAAAACACCACATCTAGGTAGTTTGCAAAATATAAATTTAATTACTAACTAAAATGATTTAAATCATTCAGTTAAGATTGACGGATTTTTATCGAGTCCAGCAGAATAAAACTATAATATTAAATATGATTATTACCCTAATACAGTTGATATTAAAAATAATATGTTATTATGCGATTCAGTTCAGGCGTGGTGCTTCTATGGATAACCGTACATATTGTAAACTTTGGTTATAACTGTTGATGTGTTACTTAAGTAGCCGACAAATAAGAACTAACAGTATTCAGTATACTTTTCAATAAGAGCTTTATAAGAGATTACATTAGAAGCGCGTCAAGTTACATAATTATTCATTATGTTTACCATCATTACATAATATGTATTGTTTTAATCAACACGGAATTTCTATACACATTAGATCTAATGCGGATTACGGAGCAATTTAGAATAACGCTGGCCTTATAATTTACGATGACTCTAAGTAGCATTTAGAAGAATCATCCGTAATTCATAGTAAGTATACGACATAATAGCGAAGCGATGTTAATTTTATTAATTTTGAAGTTTCTTTAAAATGGCATTAACATAAAACTACTTGTCAATTATTATTAAAGTCATATAATAATGCAGGCATAACAGTATATTTTATGTTACATGTTATAATTAAAATGTGTAAGTTATATTTTTAACAATTAGTTTGTGATATGTTTATTTTTTGTAATACCTTAATGTTAATCTTACAACATAATTGTCACGGTGGTTTTAAAAGGCATACAAGTTATTTGACGGCTATCATCTGATTTACAAATCTACATAGTTCGCGACACAACACAAGAATACATAATTACTTCAAAATACAGTACTTTCCTTTATTTTTGTGTAACGGGGGTTTAAGTTACGCACATAGTACATGGATGCAGGACTAAATTCAGATGTGGCCGAAATTTTCACATGGCCTGGCAGAAACTAGTCAAGTTATTATGAATTAGCCAAACAACATCAAATCACTAATAGAAATCCATCAGTGTACAATATTTTAACATCTTTGGTGATGATACGATAACTACCTAATAATAAATTAAAAGTAAAAATAAAACTATTGTTATACATTATCTCATTAACTTAATACATTGTACATGTATTTATTTATAAATTCGTTTAACTACATATACAATTTTAAATTATAATATGTACATAATGGGGCTACCTAAAAATCAATGAGAATAAAATAGTACCTAAGTTACTAAAGAGGGAAACTAAAACTAAATTAAAATATTGATAAATCAAGATAAGATATAATTATTGGGAACAACGGGTCTGAACCACTTAACTGTGGAGTCACCAGAAGTATTTAGATTTTGTTACTGATAGATAAACTGGTTAATAAATACAAATTTGCAGGGGGCGTTATGATAGCTCGAGATATATCTATTAGGTTGTTTTTCTTTTTATTTATGTTAAACAAAATAAAGTAAAATCTTGCATGTATGTGTACAAGTCATTACCATTTTTATTCCCTCCAAAAGTTGCATTACAACATTGCGTACTAACATGACTCGAAAAACCATAATGGCTTCTGCCGAGAGCCGGGTTCAAACCACGGCAAAACCATAAACTTAAGATGCTTCCAAGTATCAAATTTCCATACAAAGTTCACTAGATTTATTTGCAAAATATGAGGCATCATTTTTTATTGAGTTGATTTAGAAGCTTGGTTTGCTTAGATCGTTTTCCCTTTTCAGGTACGTGACCTGAAAAGTGGTACGTTCAGTGTGCGGCCGGCTTTTTATATTGAAAACGTAAAACATCTGTTCAATATAAATCTAATGAATTATATGTTTACTGTTTTTAATTATGTACCCATGATTGTAAAAAGCAGAGGCACTTATATAATAGGGTATATTACACCATGTAAAAAAAAATATGAAAATGCATATTTATGATAGATTTTGAAAAAAGTAAACGAGAAACGTTAGTATTTATTAATAAAAATGCAATGTAAATTTTATAATTCAATTTCAAAAATCGTCTTTTTTAATCTATTTTAAAACGCCATCCGCCATATTGGATATCGACGTGACGTCACTGCAATAGAAAACAATCTAGACGTTTGTCGTCTCAGAGAACAATTCAACAATAATTGTTTGTCGTGCTGTGTTAGTTTGATTAAAATCGCATCATGGAAGACGGTTTTGTGAAAGCAGAAAGTACAAATCTACCAATGATCAATACGTTGATGTTGGCAAAATTTTTTGCATCCAATCCCGATTTCTGTTCTGCCGAGTTGAGAAATATTAAAACAGTAATGTAAGTACCTACCTAACTATCGTATCAAGTTTTGTCTAACAATAAGACCCAGTTTCACCAATTTCTATGTAACAAGGCATTAATTAATCAGCATTTAAAATTAACAAAGCTGTTAAGGCTGATCGTTCACCTGAGCCCGCCAAATTCCCGCCAAAAATTGCGAAAAACCAATTGAAATTTAATTGGTTTTTCGCAATTTGTAGGTCTATAACACATTCTAGATTCCTAGCTGTAGTAATTGCGGCATTAGCTATACAATATTCACAACTGAGCATTAAAAACTTTGCTTAATAAACGTTAAAGAAGCTAAACTCACTACTTAATATAGGTACTTACATACCTATAAATACATTAGGTACAAATTATGAAACTAAGTTTTTTTTGTTTATTAGTTGACATACTATTTATAACGCATACTTACATCAAAGTGGTCTTCACAGAAATACAGTATAGTCTTTGTGGACAATAATTTTGGATCTCTTCTTGCCAGTTTCAACCAAGTGTTTCTCATTTTAATACCACTTGGCAATTGAATCCACAATTTTTGTGGCGTTTTTACACTTGTATTATTGCATTCAGGCACAAGACACCAATGATAAACATTTATAACTCATTATTTTCACAAATCGTGTTACTTGGTCTTTGGCAGTTGTATTGTTTACTAATGAAGTGACGTCACGAGCCGAAGTAGCATGCCGGCTAGCGTTTTTGCGCGTAAATTCAAAATCATAAATTAAAAATAGTTTTTAAGGCATTTTTTGGTTGTATAAAATTGAAATAAAAATTCTACTGGTTCATTACGATCTAAGGATTAATTTAAAACAGTTTTCAAAAAAAGGTGTAATACCCTATTGTATGTATCCGAAAGATCTTTCTGTATATTCCTGAGAATAACGCATAATAATGTTGCATTATTAAACATACCTTATATTTGTGTATTATTAATATTAACGGTTTTAGCTTAGTAAGAGAATTTTACGTGGCCTACGCAAATGTTACACTGATAGCGTTGTGCGAGGGGTTGATTGGCTTTCTAGGTTATGGTCGTGCTACACAATGATGCATACCCTAACCCACTCGTTCTTTTTTTAAATATCTTCGATGTACAGGCACAGCTTTTTTACAATTTTATAATAGTAGAGAAGAGATAACACAACATATATGTACTTCAAAGTTATGGATGAATATCGTAAAAATATCATAATACGACATAAAGTACTATCACGCTTGTATTTCCTGAAGGGTAAGACGGAGGTGTATTATTCCATTCTTAATACATCGAGATCAATATTGTTAGTGGTAGCCTGAAGTCCAAAAAAGCCTGACAACCAGAATAAATTCCGAATACCGCTATTGCCCAGAAATGCGTTGCGGGGGTCTGATGGCAGTCGCTTCGTGAAAAATACTGATATTTAGCCGCATCTGGGTAGACCGAAAGCCGTCCCCTACATACTTGAGAAAAGGCTGACTAACAGAAAATATCAATGTCAACAAATTAAAAATGTGATAACGTCATTTGACACTGTGAAACTACATTGGAGATTTTACTGCGGTCAGTCAGTCACTGACTATGCAATGGAGTATCGCTAGTTTAGCACATATTCTATCGGTCGCAATTCCATTACAAATGCGACCGATGACACCTTAACAGAGAGCTAAAGATTTTGCTGAAATTGGTCCTATCAAAGTTACAAAATAATACATTAAGTATGTACTTAAAATGCAATTTAGATTACGTTAACTATTCATGTATAAACAAATAAAATATATAACATCAATAAAAATAAGTTAAAAATAAATAAATAAAAGGAAACACTTATATATATATATATCTGAAAGAAAATAAAGATCTTGAATCTAGGTCACTAACTTATAAAAACTATAATTATGTATAGTACAGATGAATTTTATATTACATCACGGGTTAAAAAAAATGATAACCTACTTCATACGGATTGTTACATCTCCGCGAGAAGCTCTGAATAGTAGTGAGTTGCACTCAGATAGTCTACGAGACGCCTTGGCAGAGGTAGGTTACTAATGAGGTCTCGACGCACGTACTTTAATATCACAAATCTGAAAGCAAATTAGAATAAATGCACATGGTGTTTTAGGCCGCAGAAATTCAATTCAGCTAAGATGTTTGATGGTGAAACTAAACCGCATACCTGCACATATGTTGGAGACTCTGCACACGTTTAAATCTTGAAACTGGATACAGCAGCTGGACTCGCACTGGACCAAGCACTGGTCTCAAATTCAAAAAGAACAAGTAGCGGCCGCTGCGAGACGTTTCCACCGCATTTTCTATAAATTCTACTATAGTCTGAGCTTTAAACATAGTGCAGCCACCAAAACAGAAGTTACCTAAAAATAAATGCACCATTATTATTATGCTCAAGTTATATTGCATGCATATACTTATTTACTGGCAGTGCAATTCCTTTGTCTAGTTATGCTACACGAGAAGAATGAATGTATTTCAAAAAAGAAAACCCAAAATATCTAAGATATTTTTACTAAAGGGTTATTTGGTAAATGATCGAACGATAAAATTTTTGTATAAATTATTTGAAGCTTTTCCAACAGTCTTTTAATCATACTCGCATCTAAAACATCTGACGTAATATACATATAGACCAAGTGTTTTGTTTAATATTTCAGAATCACATACATAATTCTGTTTATTTTACTCGTTATAGCATAATAAACACATGATTGTTTATTAATAAATTATTGTTTATTTCCAATACATATCTGTGTTTTATATAGATTCTTCATTCCGAGTTATTGGTTCTCGCTCTGAGAACCATACTACATATTTTGTATGTACAAAAAGCAGCATGGCCGTATGCTATGTGAGGTTGTTGGGGGTTTACACACGCCCAGAAATGTCATAGCCAGCCAACCCACACTTTTTCGGATCTGTTATTATTTTAAAATAAAGTTGTTACTTATTGTCTCTGGTCCAAAGCTCGACCGCCCCCGTAGTAAATTGCTAGCGTAGCAGTGACAAAAGGTATCACCATCATGATAGTATGTCCAATAATGCAAATAATTCTTACCCTGATCATGTTCAATCCTTACATGCCTAAGGCCATTTAGCTTAAATGTTAGTGTGAATATATAATGGTCATCACTACTGTCACGGACGATAAATGAACCATCAGGTTCGTTGGAAAGAATTTTTTCAGCAGCTTCCACCGATAATGGGCCCCAATACCAGCCATACTAAAAAATAACCATCATTACAGTAAGGCGACCAAAAGGTCAAACCAGTCAAGTCAAGTCTTTCGTACTTCCATAAAATTCGTATAATTACCACTTTGATATGTGTTTGGTCTGTCTCGATTCCGAGATATATTGTATGTCAGATTATCTTAGACATGTTTAATACGACATCAGCAAGTCATCACGTTTTAATAAGAAAATTTTTACTTGCTACTATTGTTTTTTATTTTGGATATATTCTGTGTTCATTTTACAATTCTGCACGAATAGCAATAGCAATACTTGTATATTGCGGACATTGTACAGATAGGTGCTACAATAGAAATCTTGCAATCCATCATTACATAATAAAAAAAAAATACTTACATCTTTAACTTTTTGAATAGAAGTGGCAAAGTCCATAACTGTGTCTTCTTCATTAGTAATTCTACGCATTCCTTGGTTTACGGGATGCGGTTGCGGTAGCGGGGGCAATGCTCGGCGCACCGCTGCGGGCGCACCAGTGAGCGCCTCCTCCTTGCTCTCGTTCAATTTCTCTACATCCGTCGCGTTCTCTACCACCGGTTGACGTCGCCAACGGAACAAATTACAAAAGCTCTGCTTCAAATTAATTGACAGTATCCTAACAGGAGACATTTTAGATTTTTGGTTTTGGTTTGTAATACTCTTCCTAACAGCCTTGTCGTTCTTGTCTATTTCAATCATATCCTTTGGAATATTCTCTTTATGCTTCTTATTTTTAACATTCATTCCGAAGGAATTTTTGTTAGCTTTCCTATGATTGTTATTTGTTTCACCAGTTCTAGAAATTTCGTTGTTTTCCTTTAAAAACGCCGTTGAACTTGTATCTTTACTTGTGTGCTTTGCATGGATGCCAACATTAGTAACTATAGGATTACTTTTTTTATTGATTGTAGCTCTACATTCTGAATCACTTGAACTAGAGTAAAGTGTATGTAAATACTTTCTCATTTCACGCAAAGTTAAATGTAATGAATCAGTGTCAGAATCACCAGCAACCTTTTTACAAGATGAACTAGGCAAGCTATGTCTTTTAGTTTTATTATCTTTATGTCTGTTACTTTCCTTTGGCTTCTGGCTTTTATCAATGGGAATATTATTAATGACTGTACTTTGCAGTGTATTTTTGCCTCTTTTTTTGTTGCTTCGAGGAAACTTTTTTCCTTTATTTCTAATGTTGCCTTGATTAGGCCGCACCATGTCAATAGGTACTGCATAAATATCACTGTCGAAAGGTACATTGTACATGTCAGTAATATCAGCGGTTTTAGAAGTCAATGTATCATGTGAAATAGCTTGTGTTATAAAATTGGAATCGTCCGCCTGGAACTGAGTGACCAATGAGTTGTGGCTGCTGGACAATCTCGATGAAAGCGAATTCCTCGAAGATGGTCGATTGGTTCGACCAGGACTTAAGTGAAGAAGTCTTGGACTCGCGAACCTATGATTCAAACATTGACGTCTTTCGTATAGCGATTCTGGCTTCAATTTTCTAGGATACATTGGTGAAATTTGTCTCGGATTTATTGCTACGTCTAAGTTTGATGACTTAGCTATATTTGCAGCATCATGCAGAGTAAAAACAACTGACGGGGGAACATATGCAGCGGCACATTTCTCTATGCTGTCGGAAGCGGGAATATCCTGAAAAAAAAGAAGCAAAAAATAAACAAATGAATTCGCAACAATATTGTTTAAATTGTTAAGCATACCTAATACCACTCTCATTCAAAGAGCCCTCTGTAAAGTAGAGAGATGGTGTGAGGAGAATCACCTCTCCATCAATCCAAACAAGGCAGTTGTCAATCCGTTTACTAGGAAAAGACTGCTCTCAGGGCTTGGCCAGCTTCGGCTTTATGGCAAACAATTAAAGTGGGCCACAGAGGTAAAATATTTAGGGGTGACCCTGGATAAAGAAATGACGTGGCGAACACATCTGGACAACACCATAGCCAAGGCACTAAGGGTCTTGGGTATGTGTCGCTCAGCGTATGGAAAAACCTGGGGACTTAGACCAAAGGTTATGCAATGGCTGTATACCATGATGGTTAAGACCAATCATCACGTATGGCAGCATTGTCTGGTGACCCCGGACGCAACTAGGGATATGCAGGGAAGCCCTTGCTAAATTACAGCGTATGCCTAGCTATCACAGGGGCGTTCAAAACCACATCAACAGAGGAGATCCTTACACCGCTACATATTGTCATCGAGACTGAGGCCCGTCTAGCACTACACAGACTGGCAATAAATGGACTGTGGGATAGCTCTAATCTTAGAACTAAACACACAAAGTTTAAAATACAGGAAGGCCTCGACGAAATAACGAACATGCACTGAGACAAAATGCAGCCCATGTTTTTGGTTCAAGAGGTCTTACAAGGTTCATCTGCCGACAAGGGAAGAATGGATGAAGGGACTAGACCCACCAGAGGAGAGCAGTCTGATATGTAACAGTGACGGTTCGAAAACAGAGTCGGGCATATATGCAAGGGACCATAAGGTCAGTTAAAGCATGGGCAAGTTAACTACAGTTTTCCAAGCAGAAACATATGCTATTCTTGCCTGTGCACAATAGATGGAAAGTAGCGGCACCACAGGTAGGTCCATCTGCATTCTTAGTGACAGCCAAGCGGCACTCATGGCCCTGACCTCCTACAGGATCGATTCAAGGCTGATCATGGACGTTGCCCGAACTCTTAATGAGCTGAGAAAGCGAAACAAGGTCAGGCTTGTCTGGGCCCACAATACCCCTACTCACAGGGGTATTGTGGGCAACGAGCATGCTGACGAGCTGGCTAAAGGTTCTGGAGCCTCACTAATTGGACCGGAACCATTTGTAGGACTGGCCCCAAGCACAGTCAAAACGGCATTTCGGGAGTACGCAAGGGCGAGGCAAATGGATGAGTGTTTGAGCCTCACGTGACTTTGTTAGTGGCGACTAAAAATTCTATAAGAAATAAAAATTCTACTGGTTCATTACGATCTAAGGATTAATTTAAAACAGTTTTCAAAAAAAGGTGTAATAGCCTACTGTCATCAAATGAAAATGTTTGGGTTTGATATAAAAAATCCTAGGGAGTGCAACAATTCCTTTTTGTTATCCGAGATTTAAACAGTCGTATTTCTGTGTTGCGTATGTTGTGACCGCAAGCGCAGATTCGAACCTCCGGATCCTGGGTTAGCTTCCCAGGTAGAGTAGTAGTTGCTACTCTACGAGTCGCAGATTCGATTCCAACATGCAACGTTCATCATATCAGCCAATAGGCTGATATGATGAACGTTCACTGCTGAACGTAGGCCTCCCCCAGAGCGCCAACCATACGGATCTTGGGCAGCACGCATCCATCCGCTGCCAGCCACCTTCTTCAAATCGTCGGTCCATCGTGTCGCAAGGCGTCTCACACTACGCTTGCCTGCATGCAACATTATTTGTGTTGTGTTTGTAAATCTATGGATACATTTAAAAATAAAATCTTTTTCAACATACCTGAAATTCTGGTGGTGGTTCTATAGTAGTAACAATGACTTTACCGGGTCCTTTCTTCACAGTGTTAAAAAAATCCCCGCACATGCGTCCTGATGTTTCTGTAGATTCACAAAGTGACAATGACTTTTCATCAAAGTCACTTTCTTGCAACTATATAAAAAGATACAAGCATTAGTCACACACATTGGATTTGTACCAATAATATTTATTTCAGGATCTAAAGCAATTGTACATTTTTATTCATCAAATATTATAAAAATGCTTTGGAGAGTACTCCTTATATGAGCATCATGTGATCTATATACTAATATACTAATAATAGGGGTTAAAGTATGAAATTGCCCTTTTAATGTAATAGGTACTTCGAATTGACATAGATCCTTCATGGTTTGAGATTTATGAGTGAAACTTTTTCACTATGAAGTTCTTCTTTCAAAAAATGTGCATCATTAGATTATCGACTTTCAGTTTTTTTTTTATTTAGCTACGACAAGAAAGATGAATACTACGAAAATTCGAGTGATTTTTGAATAGGAGTTCCGACGCGGAACTAACGCGGCAGAAACAGCTCGCAATATCAATGTTGCGTTTGGAGAGGGAACTGCTAATGAACGCACCGTGAGATTTTGGCTTAAACGCTTTCGTGAA
Organism: Acronicta leporina; assembly: GCA_947256265.1. Classification (NCBI taxonomy): domain Eukaryota; kingdom Metazoa; phylum Arthropoda; class Insecta; order Lepidoptera; family Noctuidae; genus Acronicta; species Acronicta leporina. The sequence continues at coordinate 13,948,733 of OX366510.1, forward strand.
GCTTTGATTTGAAGAACGTACCATGTGGAAGACACAGGTCCGCACAGGACCGCCAACAATGAATTGAAAGAGATGGTGGAAGCCGATCCGAGCCAAACTACCCAGGAATTAGCGGCATAGTTTAACGTTACCTTACCAAAAATATTAACTGATTTGCGTCAAATCATTAAAAAAAAATATTAAATAGGTGCCTCATGTTTTGACTGACCTGCAGAAAGAAACGCGTATTGAAATTTGTGTTGCCTTGTTGAATCGATACAGAAATGAAGGAATGTTGAATCGAATTGTGAAATGTGATGAAAAGTGGATTCTTTACGCTAACCGTAAGCGAAAAATGCAATGGCTGACCCCAGGTCAAACGCCGCAACAGTGTCCTAAAGCAAAGCTTACGAATAAAAAGGTAAGGTAACTGTTTGGTGGTCTCAGCAGTGTTATTCACTAGGTAGGTATAGCTTTCTACGATCTGGTCAAGCAATAACGGCAGATGTCTACTGTGTCGAACTCCGAACAATTATAGCAAAACTAGCAGTGAAACAGCCCCGACTCATGAATCGATCTTCACCATTATTGCTCCATGATAACGCGAGACCTTATACAGCACGAGAAACCGTTTTAACTCTACAGGAACTGCAATTAGAAACCATTCGTCACCCTCCGTATTCCCCAGACCTTGCTCCAACGGACAACCATTTTTTTTCGTGATATGGACAATTTTCTACGTGATAAAGTTTTCTTCCAGGAGGCAGTACAAAATGCTTTCATACAGTTTGTCGAATCTAGATCACCAGAGTTCTATCGCAAAGGCATAAATGACCCTCCTATTAGATGGCAGCAATGTACAGATAGATAATAATGGTAATTATAGAATTTCGATTTTTCAGTACGAATCCGCAATTTCATACTTTAACCCCTAGTATTATAATTGGGAAAGTAAGTCTGTCAGTTTATAATGTTTTCAACCCTAAACCGCTAAACCCATTTTGATAGATTAAACCTTGGGGAAGGATATATTCTTCCCTTTGTCTTTGGGATGCAAGTGAAACCACTGGCAACAGTGAATTAGTAATTAAACTTAACAGTTTTTACAAGAGACATCGCAATCACTACTATACTTATATTATATAGAGACTGAATGTTGTGTGTTTTGTTCTTTCTTTTATGTATGTTTATATCTATACTAGCGTCTGCCCGCGGCTTCGCCCCCGTGGAATGCAAATCTTATAATACATAAGAAACACCCAGGCGAACACAAACACTCATATTCATCACATAAATTTATGTGTTCTGTGGGAATCGAACCCACGACCTCATGGTCAGCAGTCCGGTACTCGAACTACTAAGCCACAGAGGTCGTCTATATACATTAACATCATCAACCTGGGCAGGTCATTAGTCTAATATCAAAACACAAATTCAAATATCAAAACAAAAAAGACCAATTGATATTGTACAAATGGGTACAACCTTATTATCAGTTTTTTAAATGTCTGCTTGATAATAAATAAAGATAATATTTTTGGCATAATATAATTCGCATAGAGAAGTAATTAACAAAACATTCGCATTTGCAGTGGTAACAATATAGGTATTTTGCTTTTGCACAATCATAAAGTTTGATTTTAATTGAATTTGCTTTTAAAATTATTATTTCGTATTGTAGTGCTGATGAAGGTCAAGGTAGCATTACTTTGAGTCTAACTGAGACAGAGACTATTATTAAGAAATCACAGGGTGCAAGAATACATGCTGATGTGTAGTTGCCATTCTTGCACTGTATATACAAGTACTGTTGAAAATTGTAGTAAAATCTAAAATATAGGTACCTTGTCTTTTTTTCCATAACATGATTTTTTTAAGTATAATTAGATTCAAACAGCTGGTATTGTGCCCTGTTAATGGCAATAGGCTCACCTCCCCTTTACATGGAACTTAAACATACCGGCAAACTGTTGTTGTAAATTAGTACACCTCTGCCAAACCCTTCGAGTAATATAGGTGTGATGGTATGTATGCAAATTAGTCTCCAATATTGATAATTGTGAGTGAGATGCATCCAGATGGCTGAATCTGGATAACTAATGTAGAAATGACGCAAAAGCACAACAAAGCATACATACATCATTATCATTCCATACAAAGTGCATAGCTCTATCAGTATTAACAGTAAAATAGTTGTATTTCCTCTCCCGCAACTAAATAATTATGTTTAGTGTGCATGAGGAGTCTGCACTTTTTCAACTGTAAGGGCCACTTGCACCAACTTCATAAATATGTTTAAATTGTATTTAAACACGATTTTTCATAAAATTTTTGTGTAAATACAATTTAAACACATTTAAGAACTTGGTGCAAGTGGCGCTAAGACCTTTACATAGGTATACAAGTGTACATTTTTATTGTGCTGAAGCCAATCTTTCTGATAAGGTAGAGAAGCGGTGCTAGGCTTTGGCAGAAAAAATGACTAACAATGTTATTGAAAGTGCAATAACAGTTAATCATTCATTTTAATTTTGATTGTTTATGTAATTACTAGCTTCTGCCCGCGACTTCGTCCGCGTAGTGTGATGTAAAAAAAACTATACTGGCAAGGTCAGATCATGACGAGCAACTACCCTTAAAACACATTTGTTTTATCCAGGAATCAAACCTGTCAGCCATAATACAGAAGCGGATGGGTAAGTCCACAGAGTTTCATTGAAATAGTAAATATTATGTTTATACTTAATTAAATAAACATACATAAATTCATTGTAGAAATTATTTTAATATGACAAGTCCGATATCGTGCATGATCTAACCCCCTGGGATATGAATCTAATACAATCAAATAATACAGACAAATTTATAATAAACATACATAAATTCATTGTAGAAATTATTTTAATATGACAATCAGTTCTACCTTGACACATGTTCCAATCAAATCTTTTATTGGCGGCCAGTAGGCACGCCAAGGAGGATTGATACATAACAGTAAATGATGATGTTGAGGCAAATTTATAGAACAGGTAGTCAAGGGTCACTTGCAGCAACTTCATAAACATGTTTAAATTGTATTTAAACACAATTTTTCTCTTTAAATTTGTGTACAATTTAAACATATTTAAGAAGTTGGTGCTAGTGGCCCTCAAGCATGTAACAAAATACAAACATTTACCTATACTTATCTGAATAAAGGGCTATTCTTATTAAACACTACTGTTACTGAAAAAGAACTAGTAAGGTAATGAAGCAGTACTTAGTCACACACGTGACTAGGTGTAATGTAATGAATATATTTGTATCACCTGAAACTACTTTTACTAACTACTACTACTTCTACTTTTCTAATAGTCGTTTCAGTTCCTACAAATCTACAAAATTAAAAAATTTGCCTTGGGCATTAACATGCTCATGCAGCTCATGAGGTTTGCACTCTAGGGCCTTAGACTTTCACATAAATGTGTTCAATGGCTTATTATAACGCCCATTTTATTTAGTTTACTTTACTTTACAAATAATGATAATAATTAATTTTCCATCTGTTTCCAATTTTTCATTATATAATTATGTACCGTAGGAAAAGGTGCAAAGGCAGTGATACACTGGCCTATAAAACATGTATTGCTGCCTGGGACAATACACCCCTTAGTAACTTAAATGGTATACTTATGTATAATTATGTATACCACAGTATGAGTCTAAAACTTCAGTTGAGATATTGAGATGTTTTCTTGTCACAGCAAAATTACATGTCATTCACATGAAATGGTGAGTACCTATTATGAATAAACCTCTGGGCAATGGACAAATCGAAAATACTAAAATAGGTAGTAGAGTTTGAGTTTAAATGGTTTTAGCACACATTAGAACAATGTTTCAGTGTTCATATATAAAATATTACATAGGTAGTACTTATATAGGTATATAAAGTAATAATCTCAATCTCTACATCAATGAAACCTAATAATATACTTACTGGTACTGACTGAATGCTTTCAGAGGCAAGCATTATTTAAAATTACAACTCATGATGATGATTGTAGACATTTGTTTACATGGTACTTAATGATTCTAAAGATTTCGACTCAGACGTGACTATTGCCGTTTTATGAAAAAAAAATCGCAAAATGATCCTATGAATACATGTATAAAAACCAAATAAAACAAATTTCTAGATAAAAAGACTCACCTCGGATGCGACGTGATGCCATCCACTGGCAGAGTCACTCGAAAAGGATCCACTTGTAACTAAAAGACCACTATCTTCGCTTAATGGAGGCGCCTCGGAGTGTGTTGAGAAAGCCGGCGACTCCATTACCCAAACGTTGATATGTGATATTTAACATGAACGAAAAATGGACGTAAATTACAGTATTTTCACAAAAAAAATCAAGAAAATACACTGCATGCACTAAATTAATGGAAGTCTCGTCACTTTACTTTTTTTTAATGACCCACAGTACATATTACTGTCATTATTGTGTTATATTGTAGATGTTGGCCTACAGACTAATGAAAAGGACCTATCTACGTGCCAGTGTTCATCACAGAGTACATTATAACTGCGTTCATGTTCATCGTTCATACCCCAAACCAAACGTATAGGGTATTTTACACCATGTATGAAAAAATATAAATATACATGTTTATGATAGATTTTAAAAAAAGTAAACGAGGAACGTTAGTATTTATTTATACAAATGCAATGTAAATTTTATAATTCAATTTAAAAAATAGTCTATTTTAATCTGTTTTAAAACGCCATCCGCCTTATTGGATTCCGACGCGATGTCACTCCTTTGACTATCTATCTATAAGGACCCGCCTCTCATGATCATTCCCCTCTGGCAAGGTAGTGGATTAAAAAATCTAACGCGTTTATCAAAACTGTTTCCGAAATCGATTTTTCATTAACAGAATCGTTTCCGCTCAGTAAGCTCATCATAAATGCTCCGTGTAAATACCGATATACGTGCAGTTAATGTATGCAAAAAAATATCTAATATCTTATTTAGATAAAGATGGAGTTATTTTCCGTATGTAAGTATTAAAGTTCATTTATTTCTATTTAAATCACATAATACAAATTATTAATAAAGATCGAGGACGTTACTGATTCAATAATCGAGTATAAAATAATCGTTTAGTTCAAGCATGCACTCCCCACGAGACTACCCGCACTCCCCACGAGACTATCCGCACTCCCCACGAGACTAGCAAATTTTTTTTACTAACAATATCAGCCTTCTGCTAATACACGTAAGATTTAAATTTGAAATATCCATCAAAATGTCATTTTTTTATTTCAATTATATATCATCCAATAGGATGTCACCATTTATGATTTCCAATTATAGGTCTTACTGCAGAATTACCGTTTTTTGGCAATTATAGGCCTTATATATATTATGACATAATGCATAAAACTCGAATTTTAAAAAGTGTAGCGAGACTATGTCCCTCTTTTGTTTTGTCATTTTAATTAATGATGTGATAGTGTTTGTTTACGATTTCGAATCGATATCGATATTATTTTCGTGTTCAATGTAAGACCAAATTATAATAATTGCTAAAGATCACTAAAGATGAATATCATGAATTTATGATATCACTATATTTTAATAAAATAACATTTTTGGAAATGACGTAACTAAGATTATTGTTTGTTTCTAGGGGAGCGTATAAGCATTGCCATTCAACGTGGCAATGCTGCCAGCCTTCTGGGCACGTTACCAGACGACAGTGATGCCGATGAATATTTTGACGCTTAGCCGCGCCTCAGTCTTTTAGTTTTAGTTTATATAATATATATATAAATTTTATGTAAATAGTCTAAGTGTATAGTGTAATAGGTTTTAGTTTTTTTTTACATATAGTACTGTAAAACGTAGTTTTAGTTAATATTTGCTTAATGTTGAATTATCGTGACAATAAAGATTATTGATTATTTTTGATATCCAGTATTAGATATTTTATTTGTTACTTTTTCAGATCTACAAAAGACCTTCATTTAAAATGATATAGGTGTGATTGATAAATAATAGCTTAAGCCGTTGCGGATAAATTTGTTGACAAAAGTATTTATAAATTAACATATTTAAATCGTATTTCAAAAATCATTGAAAATGATTTCTAAGATACGGTATGTTTAGAAGGTCTGGGGTCTCTTTTACCGCTTAGGTGGAAAACCAGCACATGTCCCGCCTGATGGTAAGTGTATATATAGTGTTAATGTACCCTATTATATGAACGCTTGCAACACCTGGGGTATCACTCGCCCGTTGCCGAACCTGTAAAAATCTTTTCACACCCGGTAGACAACCCACAACACCGGTACCCCCACTGCCAACATAACGCTTCCTCGCGGAGCTCTGGCGATCTTGCTCACCGTTAGGAACACAACATAGTACAGTCACAGATAATAGAATACTAGTAGTACAGTGCTATGTTATTTGGCTACTATTTTCTGCAAAGTGTAGGTGTTTCCCCAGTTGGGCAGCTCCAATTGTAAGTGAGTTATTCAATTCCACTATGCCCTGCCTCTCGGGGTGTTTCTTCAAACACATTATTTTCTTTTTTCGATATCCGGCTCAAAGAAATAACGAGAGTACGGAACACGACATACCATCACGTCTTTATTCCCCGAAGGGTTAGACAGATGCGTACTTAGGGGGCGAGCCTATTGCCATTAATCGGGCATCAACCCTTAATTTTATAGAAAAACTCCAATAACATATTGCTCGACCGGGGAATCGAACCCAGGACCTCTAGCGTAGCGCTTCTGTTCATATTAACGCGCGACATAATGAACAAAATCGTATTTACTCCTACTTATATCTCGTGGGAAACAAAATGCTCTGTCTAGTGTTATTCCTTATATATCAGCCTGGCAAAGAAAAGAAAAAATCAAAATGAAAGAATCAAACTAATTGGTATCAAAGTATTTGTAACATAACGTCCCCAATATCCGCTCTATCTATACTAATATTATAAAGAGGAAAGATTTGTATGTATCAATGTATGTAACAAATAAAGTCAAAAACTACTAGGCCGATTTCGAAAATTCTTTCACCATTTGAATGCTACATTATTCAAGATTAACATAGGCTATAGAATATGTATTTCGAAAAGTTTGCGATTTCTCTCACCCGTGCGTTTATTTTCCAATTACATAGTATGTTACACCTATTTATCTATACCTAAACAGTTCCTTTGTTTTGTATTTCATTATCATGCAATGCTCTCTATGATCTTAAAAAGGTGTGTATGGATGATTTTAATTTTGCAAATAAATAATTACATATAAAAATAATTTGTAATGTTGTTACGTTTTTCTCCATTCTTCCTAAAATAATCTATCGATATAAAATATCGACATAGTAGCTTCCTAATTATTTTTATTGTATTATACGTTCGTATTGTCGTCAATTCTTGTATGTTGACGTATTTGACCTCTATGTGTGCGTAAATTGTGTTAGTAGTGAAGAATTTAATATGTGTGAGTTCGTGGCGATACAAAATGATTTTGAGTATGTGTGCAGCAATGTCTATGTAGTGTTTCCTCCCCCCGCACCAAAAGTGACAGACTTTTTTGTTCATAGAAATAAGCGCGTCACTTGTCCAGGGATAGATAGTCAAAGTGTCACTCCGATAGTAACTTGACGTTACTTGGTCACTTGGTCTTTTGCAGTTGTATTGTTTACTAACGAAGTGACGTCACGAGCCAAAGTAGCCGAAAGTAGGGTCAATCGTCAATTTTGGGCAAAATTGACGATTTACAGTACTTTTAGCTACAATATCGATTTACAAGCAAAGGTTTTAATTCTCGTTGTGAATATTGTATAGCTGATGTCGCAATTACTACAACTAGGAATCTAGAATGTGTTATAGATTCATAGGCATCATAGATTCCTCTAAATTCCTATTCCGCCATTTCGCAGACATCAATTTGCCGACCGCGACCTCAAAAACGTGTAAATAAAATCAATAATGTCACTTGCAGCAAAAATGAAACATTTCAGAAAATGGAACGTAACTTATTAGACAACACGCAAAATAACTTGACCCAAAACTAACGGAGAGGGGGAAAGTTGGCGCAGTGCATTTGCGTGCAAAATGTACTAAAAATTGACTACTGCGCATCCGCCATTTTGGTTCAAGTTATTTTGCGACAAATAGACTAGTATCCTAACTTATATCTATAAGTAGACTCTAGGGCGTTAGGCGTATGCTCATGATTAATAATCTAAGGGCGTAGGTATGCATCTCCTAGTAGCCAGTGCAAGGGACCTCGCAAACTGTATAGTACGAACTACGATGAACTTTGGCTTTGAAGTAAATAACGGTGATATTTTTTGTACGCATGAAATTATCGTTCATGTACGATAGTTATCGTAAGGGTGTGAACACTGCTGCGTGCACAGACTTAAATATTAAATCGGAGCTCAGTTAAATAACAAGTTATTACTCTGAGGATCGGAGGAGTGGATATTACGCCGTGAGAGTACGCCAAAGTGTACTATTTAGGCCTCATTTATGCTTAGGCGCTGAGCAGTAACTTTTTTTATACCACTAAGGTGGCAAACAAGCTTATGGCCCGCCTGATGCTAAGCGGCTACCGTAGGTAGTCTATGGACGCTTACAACATCAGAGGATATCACTGGCGCGTTGTCGACACAGCTGTGCAAGGTGACCTTGGTTTCGTGCGTATCGAGGTTTGATTTCAGCATAGATAGGACACACAGCTGTCATAAGTTTTACCTCAGGAGTAAGGAAGATTCTTGGATCCCACTATAAAAGTGATACGTGGGTGGCAGAGAGATCGGTGTAGTTCGAGAAGTTTGGAGTTAAAACATGCAGTTTACATTCAGTCAAAAAAGTATTGGGAATGGATGATTTGTTTATGGTTCCAAATAGGGTATTTTACATCATGTAAAAAAAAATCATCTTTTTAATCTGTTTTAAAGCTCCACCCGCCATATTGGATATCGACGTGACGTCACTCCAATAGAAAACAATCTAGACTTTTGTCGTCTCAGAGTAACAATTCAACAATAATTGTTTGTCGTGCTCTGTGTTAGTTTGATTAAAATCGCATCATGGAAGACGGTTTTGTGAAAGCAGAAAGTACAAATCTACCAATGATCAATACGTTGATGGTGGCAATTTTTTTTGCATCCAATCCCGATTTCTGTTCTGCTGAGTTGAGAAATATTAAAACAGGAATGTAAGTACCTACCTAACTATCGTATCAAGTTTTGTCTAAAAATAAGACCCAGTTTCACCAATTTCTATGTAACAAGGCATTAACTAATCAGCATTTAAAATTAACAAAGCTGTTAAGGCTGATCGTTTACCTGAGCCCGCCAAATTCCCGCCAAAAATTGCGGAAAACCAATTGAAATTTAATTGGTTTTTCGCAATTTGTAGGTCTATAACACATTCTAGATTCCTAGCTGTAGTAATTGCGGCATTAGCTATACAATATTCACAACTGAGCATTAAAAACTTTGCTTAATAAACGTTATAGAAGCTAAAATTAGGTACAATCGTTAATTTTGGCCAAAAATGACGATTGTACCTAATTTTAGCTACAATATCGATTTACAAGCAAAGTTTTTAATGCTCAGTTGTGAATATTTATTTATTTATTTAAGCATAAGCACACCAACAATACAATCACTTAAATGTAATATAAATATAACAAGTAAAATTGAGTTTCTAGCAATCATACAAGTTACAGGTATGCATGACATTGACCACACAAATAATGAGGAGACTACAAAAAGTACACAGTGAAGGTAACTTTTAAATAAAACTTAAATCAAAAGCAAGAAAATGCAAATATTAATTGTAAGTAATATGTATATCTATATCGCACGGACACCCGGACATACTCTGCTTAATTAGTGCGATTTCAGAGCGCGCACCAATCGAAGAGGGCACGCCTGTATGATACATAGTTCATAGAAAATATATCAATACTATCCATTGCAATAGACCACTCATTATATAACCTTGCCATGCGTGTTAGGGGACTATTAAATGTAGCGTTTAAAGTAGACTTGGGGATTTCAAAAATTCAATGTTGACGCTTACTGCGTTGATTAAACCTAAAGTTGAATTGATCTATTAATGGAGCATCTATGACACCATTTATGATCTTATAGAGAGTTAGTAAGTCTGAATTATTGCGTCTTACCTGTAAACTTAACATCCATGTAACTATATTGTATAGCTAATGCCGCAATTACTACAGCTAGGAATCTAGAATGTGTTATAGACCTACAAATTGCGAAAAACCAATTGAAATTTATTGAATGATACACAAAGCAATTGAATCCACAATTTTTGTGGCGTTTTTACACTTGTATTATTGCATTCAGGCACAAGACACCAATGATAAACATTATAACTCATTATTTTCACAAATCGTGTTACTTGGTCTTTGGCAGTTGTATTGTTTACTAATGAAGTGACGTCACGAGCCGAAGTAGCATGGCGGCTAGTGTTTTCGCGCGTAAATTCAAAATCATAAATTAAAAATCGTTTTTAAGGCATTTTTTGGTTGTTTAAAATTGAAATAAAAATTCTACTGGTTCATTACGATCTAAGGATTAATTTAAAACAGTTTTCAAAAAAAGGTGTAATACCCTATTAAAATTTTTGTTGTTGTTAGATTGGCACACCCGTTTTTCATTTTGGCGCGGAGTTTGAGTTGCATCTGCTACATCTTTCTCAATTGACGGTTGTAGTTTTTCAGTCGTTGAGTGATGTTGAGAAGAACCAAGAATGTTACACAAATAATATAACATTATTGAGAAGGACGCTACACGTCCTGTCTGTGATAGTTCTGTAGCGATAGCGAAGTCCTAGGCATCGGTCTCGACAGAAAATTTGATAAGAGTTCCGATATTAGCAGAGCAAGGGCCACTTGCACCAACTTCTGGAATGTGTTTAAATCATATTTAAACACTTTTAAGAAGTTGGTGCCAGTGGCCCCAAGTGTTTAACCCATCTATATATATAAAAGAAAGTCGTGTTAGTTACTCCATTTATAACTCAAGAACGGCTGAACCGATTTGGCTGAAAATTGGTGGAGAGGTAGCTTAGAACCAGGAGACGGACATAGGATACTTTTTATCCCGTACCCGTGGGATGTGATGACAGACCGAATTCCACGGGGGCGAAGCCGCGGGCAGAAGCTAGTTTTGAATAAAGGGCTAATAGTCGCTAGTGCTGTATTCGAGTAAATTGATAGAGGTTTGCACAGGATGTACGTTACCCTAGCAGGAAAGTAGCTCCTAGAGTGATATGAGTGGAACGTATAATTAGTGCGTAATATGCTGTAATTGTGCGCCGTATAAAAAAATTGTGCGCTTTGTAGTTTTGGAAAAAAACGAGAAAAACTATTCCTGCTGGAGTAACGTTCTTCCAGCAGGAAAATTCTAAATGAATGATTGGAATGAAAAATATTGTACTCGTGTGTGTTTATTCTACAGAAGCACATGCATGTATGCATGTTTTAGAGATACCCGATTTTGCAAAACATTACTCCAGCAGGAAATACAATATCTCGAAAACCTGAAGACGCACAAATTATATTTTTGGCGCACATTTATGCACAAATATAAGCTCTCTGCCCATATACAATATTTTTCATTCCAATCATTCATTTAGAATTTTCCTGCTGGAAGGACGTTACTCCAGCAGGAATCGTTTTTCTCGTTTTTTTCCAAAACTACAAAGCGCACAATTTTTTTATGCGGCGCACAATTACAGCAGATTACGCACTAATTATACGTTCGACTCATATCACTCTAGGAGCTACTTTCCTGCTAGGGTAACGTACACTTGCACAGGCCTCGAAGGCGGTGTATAGATCAATATGAGACGGTGTACCTATATCTTCTCCCTTGACTAAATATAGGGACCTGGTGATATGCACTTTTCAAGTGATAAGTATTGGCTGTAAATGCTGTATTTCTCGACCTGTGTGATTTAAATCAATGCTTGTTCAAGTTCAAGTTCAAATGTTTTCATTTCAAATAAGCTTTTACAAGCGTTTTTGAAACGTTATGATTCTAGTTGCACGGTTCCAAAAGGTCGATCCTATGGAGAAGAATCCGGCAAGAAACTCCATGGACACTCTTTTAAAATAAATAAATTACAAACTTCAGTTACAATATTGCGATAAAAAGATGTGAGGGCGTTGAAGGATGTCCAAGTTTGACCGAGGTCGACTATATTAAACGAAGATTCATGTTATTTGAGAACCCGATGTCATTTCTAGATAATAAATAAACTATGTGGTAAAAACGTACACCATCAAGCGACAAATGAAACTAGGTGTCTACTTAGACAGGCTACAACGTACACACATAATACAGTTTCTGTTAAACATATGAAGACATCTCGATATGTAAATAATATAGAATCTGTCAAAGCTATGTCCATCTACGTACAAGGTTCCTACTATAGCTACTAGTAACTGACCAACATGAAAATTATTAAGCTTAAATTAGTCTCTAATAATCAACAGTTTCATTTTGCCAGGGAGGCCACAAGTGCATCCGTACTTAACGACCACACATTCTTATCGTCAACTTGGCAATGGATAAACGTCCAGTTCCGTGTGCATAACTGTGTATAGTCTGAGAATAATCAAGTCAATCAATCAATCAATGACAAGCCGTTTCGCATTATGTCCGCCAGCAGCATCGAGAACTGGAGCCCTCCATCGCGAGACACTAGGTTCGATGACTTTGTCTCTAGGTAGTTAGTAAAGCTTTTTATTTAATTAGTTACGAATTCTTGGTTTTCTTGAGAATGCCGTCTTGAGCGAATACTTAGCTATAGGCTTTACATCTGGCGAAAGATTAGTGAAAACTGAAGCTGGAGGAACAGGTGCCTCAAGTACCTGCCTATGCTGCAAACTTCCAAGGACTTTTTATCTCCTCCGAACTGCAGTTGAAGCGACAAGTGTTTTCCTAGTAATTCGTGCCCGATGATAACATTAGCGCACAGATTGTGGACAAGGAGCAAAGGTTGGCGTAGATATACTTACTTATGTTTAACTAGCTTCCACCCGCGACTTCGTCCGCGTGGAATAGTTACTTAGTCTCAGCGGGATGATAATATATATAGCCTATAGCCTTCCTCAATAAATACACTTCTGGACACATCTATTGGCCCACCTTGTATTTTCAGTTTCGTTTGGTCCTAGCTAAAATTTTATATTAGGTCGAGCAATAAGTTTTTATGCAGTTTTGAACCTGGCACATTCACAATTTCATTCAATAGTCTTTTTTTGAATTTCGAACACAGAATTTAAAGAAACAAAAGACAATTTGGAGCCTGTTTGTTGATATCAAACAATCGAATACTAAGAAAACTTGGTTTTATTGGTTTACTTGGATTTAATTCTTGAAAAAGTGATTGTTATCTTTGGTTTTGCAATGATGATAATGCAAGAGCCCATGCGGCCGGCATTGTCAGGGAATATCTTCGGGATGTGAACATCACAGTTATGGACTGGCCAGCCAGAAGCCCAGACATGAACCCCATTGAGCACATGTGGGACGAGCTAAAAAGACGTGTTAGGGCAAAGATGCAGGAGTTGAAAACTGCCATAGAAGAGGAATGGGAGATGATCCCTCAAAATTTCATAGAGCGGTTGATAAATTCTATGCCTAATCGTATGAGAGCTGTGGTAGATGCCCATGGAGGCAACACGCGTTATTAAATTAAACCTTTATTTGATAAAACATTTTTTTTATTAAAAAATCAATTGCCTTTAACTAGGCGCATATCCGACTTGTTAGGCGTAGCTCCATGTCGTATGGTATTTTGAATTCAAATTTAAAACAATACGATCGAAAAAGATGGTTAAATGTATCAGGTTTAAAACTCCATCAACAGTTTTTGTTCAATCTAGCAATCATATTTCGGTAGGGGCCATCGAAACCTAAACTCTAAGGTGGGCCAATAGATGTGTCCAGAAGTGTATAAATGGGCTATCTAACACCGAAAGATTTTTTCTAATCGGACCAGTAGTTCATGAGATTAGCGCGTGTAGTGTGTAACCACTCAGTGATCACTCATGTAAACAGCCTTATTTAAAGTGCTTCTTCAGCACTACTGTCTTGTAACTAATTATACCTTTTTACACAATAAACCGGACCTTCAAACTATAGTGCCCATCCAAATTTTGCTGCGCCAAGGAACACGTGGCGGTGCAACCGCGGTGCTCAGATATATCGACGAGGAGCGTCAAGTTACGGTGCCAGGTATGTTCGCGGAAATCGTGGCAATTACGCAAACTATTCTAATAATAGAAATCTAAATCATTTTATTGCAAATGAACGACATGATTTACCGACTTCAGAAAATAGTCGTAATGATCTTTCTTCGGATCAAAATTTGGGAGCATTTTTTCGTTCCTAATCAAGTTCTTACTTGTGATAGCATTAATTGGGTAAACTTAAGTTTAAATAATATACAGTTAGAATTTTTAGTAGATACAGGGGCCTCTTTATCTTGTGTTAATTATGATATTTTAGATTTAGCACAGCTAGAGTTGCATAGATGCGATTTAAATATCCATGGTATTGGTGAAAGTTTAAAGTCCGTAGGATTTGTTTATTTAACTCTAGAGTTTAGGAATATTATTTTTAATCATAAGTTTTACGTATTTAGGAATTTACCATGTAAGTCGATAGGCATATTAGGTCAAGATTTTATTAAACGATATTGTGGAATTATAGATTATGACTCAAATACTTTATCTCTCAAAGTCGCAGAGAGTTGAGTCTCATTGCCTTTACATTATTATAATTATAATTTTGTTATAGGACCGAGGTGTGAAGTCATTAAGTTCATACCTACGCGTATTAATTATGACTGTGTCATTTATCTGAAGGAGATAAGACAGGGTATTTTTTTGGCTAGTGTGGTAGCTAGGCCGAAAAATGGTAGGATTCCTATAAGACTTTTAAATACCACTGACCGAGAAGTATCTCTATGTTTGAATAAGGTTGAAGTTGATAGATTAGAAAACTATGAATTTTGTAATTACGAAAGCCCGGATGTTAATGTAGAGAGAATACAGACGTTATTTTCATTACATAATGTAGGTTCATACTTAAACAAAGAAGAACAGTTGTCGATCGAGCAAATTTGTGCCAAATATTCGGACATATTTCATTTACCAGGTGACAAATTAAGTGTTACGGACGTTTACGAGCAGTCTATTCATTTAAAAGAACATGCTACGCCTGTGTATAGAAAACAGTACAGAATTCCGTTTATGCAGAAGGAAGAACTTAATAGACAGATCGATGATATGTTACGAGAAGGGATTATAGAAAAAACTTGCAGTGAATGGTCTAGCCCCCTGTTGCTAGTTCCTAAAAAGTTAGATAAGAGCGGTAAACGTCAATGGAGAGTAGTGGTAGATTACAGACAGTTAAATGAGAGAGTGCAGGACGACAAATTTCCTCTCCCAAATATAACAGATATCTTAGAGTGACGCTGATGATACATGTCTTTTTTATTTTGGAACCACTATACAAAATATCATTTCACTAGCACATGAAGATCTGAACACCTTATCAAATTGGTTTCAACACAACTTATTGACTATTAACACTACAAAAACTAGTTATACTATATTTAGATCAAAAAATAAACCTATACCGATTCATATACCCCTAACAATTCACAATATTCCGTTAGAACAGAAGTCGTCTGAAAAATATCTTGGCCTAAGGATAGATCAACATTTATCATGGAACCACCACATAGAACACATAAAGAGCAAAATTTCATCACTTATAAGGCCTATACGATCCATAAGTAAGTGCATTCCGCGAAAATTAAGATTAAATATTTACAACTCATTAATTAAGCCACATTTACTTTATCTGATTGAAATTTGGGGTAGTAGTACGAAAACTAGCTTACAACAATTACAAAGAAAGCAAAACAAAATAATAAAAATATTATTTCAACTACCGTATTTAACACCGACCTGCAATGTTTACGAACAAACCAAAATCATGAATATCAAACAACTTTACATCTACAGTACCTGTATACTAATCAGAAAAATTCTTAATAAAACTATTCATACTAACTTATCATTTATCAAAAAATCTGATATAAAGAAAAGTAGCACTCGTCGAGCAAGTCTACTTGTTCTGCCAAAAATAATAACCAACTATGGAAAAAAGAGTAACTTTTGAAGGTATTCAACTTTACAACAGTCTACCCTCACACATAAGAAATGTTAGCACATTTAGTTTATTTAAGACTACATTATCACGTCATATTATAAACAATCGCTCGTTTCTCGCTTAAACAAATATTTATTGGACTGTCATTAAATATTTGAATGTTATAGACGACCATTGCTTGAAATGTTATATTTTTTTAGTTAAAATAAGTTCTCATGTAAGTGGCTAGTATGTCTTTTTGAGAATAAATTCTTTAAACCTAGAGTCTCTATCAGGTGCTATGTACTTTAGCCATTGCGATTTAAATCGTAGTTATTATCAATGTAATCTTTCAAAATAATCTAGAAAATATACGGCGTTCACAACTGATAAAGGGCAGTACCAAATGTGTAGGTTACCGATGGGGCTCAAAATTAGTCCATCTGCCTTTAGTAGATTAATGACAATTGCTATTTCGGGTTTAAATTACGAAAAATGTATTGTCTATTTAGACGATTTAATTATTTTTGGCCGCAATTTGGCGGAACATAATAAAAACCTCATGTCTGTTTTTGAAAGATTAAGAAAAGTTAAATTAAAATGAAATCCCTCTAAATGTGAGTTTCTAAAGCGACAAATACTTTACTTAGGACATGTAACATCATCCTCAGGTATTTTGCCTGACCCTGAAAAGATCCGAGTAATTGAAAGTTATCCGACACCAACATGTGCGGATGACGTCAAGCGTTTTGTTGCATTTAGTAACTATTACAGGAAATTTATTCGAAACTTTGCAGCTATTGTTGTGCCACTAAACAAATTATGTAGAAAGAAGGCTCAGTTTGAATGGGCTACAGAATGTCACAATGCCTTTGAAACTCTTAAAAAGTTACTATCTAGTCCACCTGTCTTAGATTATCCAAATTTTTCTAAAGAAAATGAATTTATTTTACAAACAGATAGTTCCGGTTTTGCTATTGGCAGTGTGTTAAGTAATTGTAACGGAAAACCCGTCGCGTATGCTAGTAGGGGTTTAAATAAAGCAGAGTTAAATTATGCAACGATTGAAAAGGAACTTCTGGCAATAGTTTGGTCAATAAAATATTTTAGGCCATATTTATATGGAAAAAAAAAATTAATAAGAACTGACCATAGGCCTTTGCTTTACCTTTTTAACATGTCAAATCCATCTAGTCGCTTAACAAAATTTCGTCTTTTATTGGAGGAGTACGACTTTAAAGTAGAATATGTCAGAGGAAAAGAAAATGTAGTTGCTGACGCACTATCTAGAGTTATTTTGACTTCAGAGGAGTTAAAACAAATGAATAACAAAGTAATAAATGTGATGACTAGAGGGCAATTCAGACAAAATCAACAATCTACTGATTTGACAACTAGTACTGAGACTTCGAATGACAATAGGTCTGATCAGCCTAAAGTTGCCGAAGTACTTAAGAAATGTGATACGGACGTAGAATTAATTATTTTACTGGAAAGAAATCTGCGCAGATTACTAAGATTACAAAAAAAATACGATTCTTTATTTTTTTCAAGGAATAGGACTTTCGTGTATTGTAAAAGTAAAAATAATTTATTTGCAAGCTCATCTTCTTTATCAGTAAACTCGCGAGACGATTTATTGAAAGAGATGGCATTATTTTGCAAAACAATAAATATTGAAGAATTAATAATTATGAAAACGCGTAAAAATAATGAGCTCATTGAAAGTATCGCCAAATATGTTGCTAAAAATAAATCGAGTGAATTTCCTCGAATATATATTATAAAGGACGTCCAAAGAATATATGATGATGACGATAAAAAAGTAATAATGAACGATTTTCATTTATTACCTAGTAGTGGTCATATAGGAGTTCGGAGGATGATAAGTAAAATTAAAAAATATTATTATTGGCCATCTTTAGAAAAAGATGTTAGATGTTATGTAGAAAAATGCAGCAAGTGCCAAAAACAAAAATACACAAAAATTCATAGGGAGCCATTAAAAATTACATCCACAGCATCATCATCTTTTGAGAAAATTTTCTTAGATATTGTAGGTCCATTAGATAGAGATGATTTAGGCTACAATTATATTTTAACATTACAGTGCGAGCTCAGTAAATATGTGGAAGCATACCCTTTAAAAACTAAAACAACAACAGAGGTTGCTAAATCATTCGTGGAAAATTTTATTTTACGATACGGAATACCAAAAGAAATTGCAAGTGATAGAGGTACAGAGTTTGTTTCTAAAGTTATGTCAGAATTATGCAAAATTTTAAATATAAAACAAACAATTGCGACTGCTTACCACCATCAAAGTATTGGATCATTAGAAAATACACATAAAATGTTAGGAGCCTATTTACGAATCCAAACAGATAATCATCCTTCAAGTTGGAGTTCATGGTTACAGTATTGGTGTTTTTCATATAACACTACTGTACATTCAGAGACTAAATATACACCTTATGAGTTGGTGTTTGGACAAGTATGTAGTTTACCTAATAATTTATGTAATGTTGTAGAACCACTGTATAGTTTTGAAAATTATGTGTTGGAATTTACAGATTACAAAAAGCTCAAAAAGATGCAAGAAATAATTTAATTATAAGTAAAGAACGTAGAAAATTAAATTATGATAAGTCAAGTAATCCCATTGTTTACAAATCAGGTGATGCACTATTGTTGAAAAATGAGGTAGGAAATAAATTAGATACTTTGTACACTGGCCCATATGTTGTAATAGAAGACCTTGCGCCTAATGTTAAAATTAATATTAATGGAAAAAATGTCATAGTTCATAAGAATAGGACAAAATTGTATGCGGAACCATAGTGTTTATAAATTTTAAGTGTAATAATAATTATATTATATAAATAGTACAAAAAAAAAAGCATGTTATCATTCTTTTTTTTTCAATTAACGGGGATGATGTAGTGTGTAACCACTCAGGTATGTAAACAGCCTTATTTAAAGTGCTTCTTCAGCACTACTGTCTTGTAACTAATTATACCTTTTTACACAATAAACCGGACCTTCAAACTATATGGACGTATTATTTCAACTCTTCTAATCTATCGTGACTAGACCACACCACACGCGTTCAAGCAAATAAACTCTTCAGCTTTATAATATTACTAGCTTCTGCCCGCGGCTTCGCTCACGTGAAGCTATATCAGGAGTAAAAATGCAAAACCAACATTGATGACCTCTTCTTTGTATGGGCCTCTATACATAAGGGAGGTCAAGCTGTATCTCAGAATTCATTTAATTAATTGAGATAAGAAGTTCACCAGTTTTTAATTTGGAGCATATACTTTCTAACAGTGATAATAAAATTAAAATCTATTCAGTAGATTTTGCTCCAACCCGTAACAAAAAGACAATAATTTTAAAATTCTAATTTTCGGATTCGGAGACGTATAAATAGCACTAGATTCTGCCTGCGACTTCGTCCGCGTAGCGTAATGATATATATAGCCTATAGCCTATTCTTTCTGTGTTAGATAGCCCATTTATTGAGGAAAGCTTTAGGCTATATATCATCACGCTAAGACTAAGTAAATGTTCCACGCGGACGAAGTCGCGGGCGGATGCTAGTCAGTATTGATTAGTAATTTAATTAGTATAGATGTTCACCAATCTGGATTGTCGCATATCATACTTAGTCCTTCCAAGGTGTACGTTACCCTAGCAGGAAAGTAGCTCCTAGAGTGATATGTGTGGAACGTATAATTAGTGCGTAATATGCTGTAAATGTGCGCCACATAAAAAAATTGTGCGCTTTGTAGTTTTGGAAAAAAATGATAAAAACGATTCCTGCTAGAGTAACGTTCCTCCAGCAGGAAAATTCTAAACGAATGATTGGAATGAGAAATATTGTGTATGGGTAGAGCTTATACTTGTGCATAAATGTGCACCAAAAATATAATTTGTGCGTCTTCACATTTCTAGATATCGCGTTTCCTGCTGGAGTAACGTTTTGCAAAATCGTGTATCTCTAAAACCATTGTATGCGCGTCCGTAGAATAAACATACACGAGTAGCTCTTTAGTTGTGCGTATTTGTGACAGAATTAGATTTAAGAAAATATTTATAATTTGTCCAAAAATATTTCAAAAAGTTATAAGTGGGACACCAAGATTATCTTCCCACTAGGCGCGGGCGCACAGCGGGGCGGCACTTATAATACGTGGTGAGCACGCTATTGTATGGACAACCAGGTAACATAACAAGCTGATAACTATGATTTTGCGTGATACAGTTTTGTAATTTTTCAAATAGATTCATTACATAAAATACTAGTTTACATAAAACTAGACATGTGTCTCGGGTTTCACATATATTAAAACTAAGGTCGTAAAGTTCGCGCAAAATAACTTGACCCAAAACTAAACGGAGGGGGAAAGATTGCGCAGTGCATTTGCGTGCAAAATTTACTAAAAAACTACTAGGTAGGTACTCATCCACCATTTTGGTTCAAGTTATTTTGCGCCAACTGTATATTCTTAAATTAATATTGTATATTCTTTAATTAATCTCTTTTTACCGTTATTAGTTTAATAAATTTTTGACATCACGCATGTCCCCCTTGAGGTCCCTTGGGTATCTATATTAGATGAGGTAGGTATCCAAATCATACAGCGAAACCACAGTCAAGTATGATATCAGCATTACCTTGTCGAAACCGTTGAAAGGCAAGTCGCCGCCGCAAAACGTATTTTCCTTGTATGATGAAAAATCAAATACTCGCAAATCGATCGAACTTTGACATCACACGTATGAGAGATATTTGCCTACGGATATAATAATAAAACAAATAAAGTAGACTTATATATTTATTTGAGATCAGTCTATGATAACTAAAATTATAGGTTAATCGTTACACACAATTTCCATTACTTTTCTTTTAAGGTATCATAACAAAAACCTATTTTCTAGTGTTGAATGGCAAACTAAAATTGACTTTGATTGTCGGCAAATTATAGTGACATTACAGCAGAAAAAGCTTTATGGAAAATAGAAAAATAGTGATATTGAACTAATTGGTACAACCAGACTTGCGAAGGACCACATGGTAATTATGGAGCTTTTAAAATAATCAAAATTAAAATTGTGATTATAATATGTATATTAAATTGACCACGTTAAAGCACGACAATTATCGAAATCAACTTTCTTTAAATACTACTTCTTCACAAAAACGCAGAAAATTGTCATGGGTACTCTGCATTTGAGTCATTATACCTACTGAGAGAACAAACTGCACGTTTTATTAAAAGTTTATTATATTATTTGTACCTACCTCTTTATTAACCGATTTGAAGAAAGAGGAGGTCCTGTGTTTTCCGGTATGTATTTTTTT
Organism: Acronicta leporina; assembly: GCA_947256265.1. NCBI lineage: Eukaryota > Metazoa > Arthropoda > Insecta > Lepidoptera > Noctuidae > Acronicta > Acronicta leporina. The sequence continues at coordinate 13,970,300 of OX366510.1, forward strand.
TACTCAATGGAAATAAATATTTAATTGTTTTAAAAATATTTAAGTACTCTAGTTATGGGAACCGACGTATTTGTAAAAAGTGTGAAAGAGAACACATTATTAGACCGAGCATTGGGAACATTTCCACTAAGATTCTGTATGAAGCCGACGTATGTCACTACAACGAGCTACGTGATACGGAAGCTAGGTACATAATTATATTATGAAAGCAAACGTTATCTCGCGTAGCCCTCGTAGTATTTGAGTCTTTGTATACCAACTACTAAAAAATCACTCTGTCGATGTAAACATCTATAACTATAATATTATTACACACGAAATAAATAAAATTAATACTATATTGTACTCAGTATGTCTTCATTGTACTAAATTCTAGAAAATATAAAACTCATTAATAACAAAAATTTATAATCACCGACCGAAATTAACACTGTCATTAATAATTTTATTATTAAATGTATAAGTCTTTTTTGACATCTTACCAACATAATTGTATTTTGTTATAAATAAGTTGACAGTATAAAATAGGCGTATTTAATAAGACATTGCGAACAACAATGTGAGACTTAAATCTAGTTGTATATAATACGATTAAATGTAATAACTAGGACTGCTTTCGAATTAGCGACGAAATAAATCAAATAAACCCGTCGATATAAAGGGACGGAAATTAATTTAGACAATCTTTATCAATTCTTACAAAACAACTGGCTTGACTTTGCCATTGATATGAAACTGCTGTGCGTAGATAAAAATATTGAGTAGCTATACAACATGTAACAGAAAGCGCAAGACAAAAATTCAAAAACGACTACAGAATAAAATATGTGTTAATTTTTCCCGAAAAGATAATTAGGTACATTAGCTGAAACTATGGCCTCCTCATCCATTGACAGTGATTTATGGAAAACTGAAACCTATTTGCAGAAATTGTTAGTCATTGTGGCTATGACTGTAGTACAGCCACGAGTTTTGAGTTTAGCTGGTATAATTAATTACTTAAAAAATATGTTTATCTCAAAATGGCTTTAGGATTTCGTTATTTTTAATATGACTCGATATTCTAATTGACATGTTTGATGTCCTGCACTTATTCAGTTACATGTTGTTTAAATAAATGAAACTATGATTAATTTATAATGCAACTATGTGGTATAAGAATTTTCAGTATTGTTAATGTGACGTAAATTAATGCGGTACCTACTATGATCAAATGTCTACAACTCTACATCAATGTATTATCAATCAAAGAGAGATACAGCAACGAATTCAAGCATAATCTCATGCATCCTTAAAGATAAGATTCAATACAAACTTGACTTACGAAAGCTAAGTTAAACACAGAATCATCCACAGATGGGGCTCTTAATCACAATTAAGAGCCCCCCTCAGACATGCAAAATCAACCACAAGAATCACAATTGTGTGAGCTCAAAATTATATGACTATATAAACGCGTGGTTACGACTGATATTCTTAAAAATATCGAAATCAATGCAACAATTTACATCATACATACAACATAGCAACATTTAAATTTATATGGTTCAATAGAACGTCTGAGTATGTCCAAAGCATTTGAATGAATTCGAGGTTATTTAATTTATCAAGTGTTATTATTATAATTACTTCTTTCCTCTCAAATATTAAATAATCTGATATTATTATATCCTTAAATGACTCAAATTGCACAAATAGTCTTTAAGACTCCACTCACCCATAGTTTTGTACCTAAATCAACAATAAATAATTTAATAACAAAAATAAACTCCGCAATTCTAATTAAATAAAATATCTAAATAACACAACGAGTTGCGCAGTCGCCTCATTTAGGCATAAAATATATTCTTATAGCGCTACGCCGCGTTTGTCCAGTTTTAAAACGTATTATTGACAAGGGAGAGTGTAACATTAGCGTGGTATTCCCTTCTCGTCTTCACTCATAGCATTTACGTTTGTCGTGTAAATAGGTGAAGAACTGTGATACTATTATTAGTCCTCTACTACAACTCCGATTTTGATGCAAATTCACTCCTTCGCCGAACAGCCATCTCAGAAACTAGGTAGCTACAAACTTGAAAGTCGGTCAACACATTTGGCAACTTTGTATGGTGAAGGTATGTGATAAAGAAAGGATTTTATTGAAAGTTTGAGATCAGGTTTAGTATGTAGTTGTATGTCCTGTAGGTATGTTTAAAGACATTAAAAGGAATACCTTTTATTTGTTAAATAGGTTGAACAAAAGTCGTATGAATGTCAATGATTTTGAAAGCTGTTCACATAACTACACCGGAGCCCTAAAATAGGCTATATTATATTGTTTCTTTTTAGGAAAAATACAAATTTACCAGTATAATAAAGGTTATATTGTCAAATCAAAATTTGTGTAATATGCAACAGAATCAGAGCACCTAAGCTATTTTGAGTAACACATTGAAACCAACACCTCGGAATTGGAGTTATTGAGGACAAATAACAAAATGATTCATTGACTCAATTATGTACTTGTTAATTTTCTTAATTATGTTCTAAGCTACTGACAACACGTAACGCACGCAAAGAACGTGTGTTAGGTACGCCTGCAGATACTATAATACTTAAGTCTTTATTTCTCCGCTCCGCCAATCGGATCACATCCGCAACACTACGTTACTACGTTAATACACGCGCTGAAACTTTTTTAACTCGTGAATTTACCCTGAGTAAGCAGTCTCAACAGCAATACCCAGAAATTGGGTGAGTTTGATTATAGGCCAAGGGCGCCTTTGTTGTTAAATCCGTTTTAAATTAAATAATTTAGCGGTCCTTGTTGACACATACAAGTGTAAAGCATTTGGTGGTTTGCTTGTACGCTATATATATTTTTTTTATGTAAACAACAGACGCCGAAATTTTGACGTCGCTAACACCAGAGCCGCTTATAATCTAAACACAGCTATGGTAGAAAAGTTAAGTTGTGAAGATAACCGTAAATTTTTAGTTGGCCGCCGGCTCGGCCGACGTAGAACCTCCAGACGCTGCGGCAAGCCCTGCAAAATAACATACTATTTAACTACGTCACCACTGCGGTAACGACTATGTAAGAATGGCCGGTAGATCTTAAGATAAATAAAAATGCTACATTTGGAAGGTGGGTGAAACTTTTTGACTATTTACTTACCACTATTATTTCTGTTTGGCGAGTGATGCCGTGAGCTATTATGTGAATCACTGCTGCAATCGGGTAAGACGACTTGCTGTAATATACGAAAGACATTTATTTTTAATTTGTTTCTTATAAATATACTAGCTTTTGCCCGCGGCTTCACTCACCTGAAGCTATATTAGATTTAGAAATGGGTCTTAATAATAATTTAATAAAATCCAATAGTGATGATCTCTTCTTTGCATGGGGCTCTGTACATCAGAGAGGTCAAGCTTTATTTCAGCATCCTTTTAATTAATTGAGATAAAAAGTTCACCAGTTTTAAGTTGGAGCATATACTTTAACAAAATTACAATCTATTCAGTAGTTTTTGCTCCAACCCGTAACAAACAGACATACAACAATTTTAGAAAATCTCATTTTTGGATTCAGAGACATTTATATACCCTAACCCTGTACCTGTACCCTGTACCCTGTACAGACACAGCTCTTTTACAATATTATAATAGTAGAGATAATTCGTATCTCAGAGTAAAACAGATGCAACATTAGAAAACAAAAATTAATATTAAAGAGTTATGTCAGTCTGTCTTCCTTTTTTGGTTGGAAAATCCTCATGATCGTTTTTCACTTAGGGCGGCGGCAAGGTATATCAGCTCAGTGCACACACGCACTACCCAGCTACTTGTATTGCAGCAAGTGTGAGCGTGAGTGAATCTTTATTCGCAAACAAGAAATATTTGAAGCCGTTTGAAATACCTATTATTGAGGATTTAATAAACTCTGATAGCCGCACAAATGATTATCCCACAGCACGAATAGCAACCGTGATGATTTAGAACGACAGCAGCGGTTTGCAGGGTAGCCAAATAAAAACAGGATTTGTATGCTTAAAAAATCACTAATTTTTATGCTTCAACCAGCCGGCTTGCCGTAGTGCGTATCTTCCCTAGGGGATAATAGTATGCAACCTTGGCAAAACACGACGAACCTCCATGATATGTCGAATGGAATGTATGAAAACATTAATGCACTGCATTAATGTTGAATATGTTTAAATTGCATTTCAACACAATATTCATATATTACACAGGATATTCCCCTCATCAACAGGAATTCATGAGGCTAATGCATTTAATGGACTACGCGTTTGGCGTAGCGGCTCAGCGATTGGCTTTAACACCACGTGTTGTTAGTTTGATCCCCACACAGAGCAAATATTAGTATAAGCTACACTTAGTTGTTCTGGGTCTGGATGTTTGTGTATTGTGTATAGAATTTGTGTTTGTAAAAGCACCCATGATACAGTAGAAAATCCTAGTAACATGTATTTTTTAAATTGATTAATAATTATCACATACCATACCATCACGCCCGTATTTCCCGAAGGGTTAGGCAGAGGCGTACTAATGTACACCCACAGTTCGCCGGTATGTTTAGGTCCCATGTAATAGGGGGGCGAGCCTATTGCCATTAACCGGGCACAAATTCCTAACTCCGAGCTGCTACTGGGAATTTCATAGAAAACCCTAATAACACTGCTCGACCTGGGAATCGAACCCAGGTCCTCTAGCGTAGCAGTCGCGCTTAGGACCACTTGGCTAATGAGGCATTAATAATTATAATTGATGAATTAAAAATCATAATATCATAAACTCACTAACCCCCCTTGGAATTCTGGGTTTTGGCCCTTTCTGCTCTTTAGCGGGGTCAAAATGGCAGTCAAATATTTCAAGCAGTTCCCTTATATCTTCCTCTTTAGCGGTCAGCAACAGTGGCTCCAGCAAATTCTCTAAGCCTGTACAAACAATGTTAAATGGGAATTTTCGCTTAAATTTAAATACGTATATTGATTGAGCTAGAATCTGAACAGCATTTAATTTAAGACAAAAAAAAACAAAAAGGACGACCATTTATTTTCTGCCACAATGATACAACAACACAACACAACAATAATTTCATGATTAATAAGAAAACAATTCTTTGTTGTGTGTTTTCTTTAAATAGAAAGAAAACACACAACAAATTTTTTTTCTTGATAAAGTTCAATTAAAAATTTTATATCATCGATCTCAAACTTTTTTGATGTGTGTACTTCATGATAAACAGTCAAATTCGTGGATATCATCTCCGCAAGAAAAATGGACTGGCTCAACATTATCGTTAGGCTGAATGATTTGTAATTCAGGAGAGCTTCTTTTTCGGAGTCACTCTAATATGCCTACGACGACGATACTATTCAAGCATAGCTAGAATAGTATAAGCTAAGTACATTTTGTAATATATTATGATGGGATATAAACAACTTCTTATTTACCTACCTTCAATCTACAGTAAGTATATGAAAGCCAAATCTCGTCTAAGAGGCTAAGCCTAGAAACATGACATTTACAATCTTTATGAATCATCAACAATCGCTAAGAATGGATTCTACATAATAATATAAAATAATATTAACGCAGGTAGCACTATGAAGCACAGCTTATAAATTCATATCAATATAATTAAAAATGCAAAAATAACTTATTTATCTGTGACTGTTTTACATCTAATGTTCTGAAGATATTTCGAGAAAATTTATTCTATTATATAGGTAATATTGATTAAAATCGTGAGAGATTAAGCTACCTTGTGGCTCCTGAGAGTAAATAGTCCGGAAAAGCAATCCGCCGTATTGAAGTCGGCCAACGTAGCGACGCGTCGTCGAACCGAGAGACTTAGACCCAAGCTTTAGGCGATCCTATTGCTAGCTAAGGCTTACTTTTTTGAAAACCGTCGAATATATTGCAATAAATGTAAAACTTAGTCTTTCCCGAATAAGTGTAATAAACGATTCGTTAAAAAAATGCATTGAAATTAAATATTCTCACCAGCGAGCTGATCATTCTGCCAAGCATCTCTAAGCTGATCGTACAGCAGCCCTGCGTCGGCTAATAAGCGTCGTAGCTGTGTGAAGCGCTTACGTTCGGGTCGCGAAGAGCGGAGCAATGGTGCGAATACTGGGCGGAACGTATTCTGCCTGGAATTTAAAAATATATAGGTATGAGATACTATAATAAGAGCATAGCAAGAGCAGCCAAGTGGCTACACTGAAGTTTTTTGACAAAGAATCGTAGAGTACCAAAGTAATATCGACCAATGCGTACCTACTAAGGATCCGCTTAGGCCGATTTACATACATTTCAGCCATTCATATCTCGAATAACTTTAGCTACTATACTTGTTTGCCAATGCGGTAGATACATCCAAAAAGGAGAGAGCCTAGTGATCTGTCATACGGGCTTCGTGTCTAGGTTACACAAAGTTTCTCTGATAGGAATTTCCTCAGAACATACGTTTCCTCTGCGTGTTCATCGGACGCCTCCGCTGGACAAACGCTAGTGTGAACGTGAAGGCGCTGAATAATTTTCGGTAAGTATAAAATTGAAGCTGCGTTTGGGATTCTGAATCTTATAAATGTACTTAATGTTTATTTATAATCTTTATTTATGTAACCTTATATTGTTTGCCTCCTGAATAATGAAAGAATGCAAGCATGCATGCATACCTGTACAATAAGTATAAATTTGTATATGTACCTACTTGGAAGTATTATATCTATATCTTATATATATAAAAGAAAGTCGTGTTAGTTACTCCATTTATAACTCAAGAACGGCTGAACCGATTTGGCTGAAAATTGGTGGAGAGGTAGCTGAGAATCAGGAGACGGACATAGGATACTTTTTATCCCGTTCCCGTGGGATGTGATGACAGACCGAATTCCACGGGGGCGAAGCCGCGGGCAGAAGCTAGTTTAATATACTTGCACTCACAGTCAAGTGCAGACTGTCAGGGGTTGTGTCAGTAATATAAACTGCGCGTTGTCATCTTGGTATTTTTCAAGTCTCATTAATTTCCTTGGTATTTTCTAAGTCCCATTAATTGCCTAATAATTTCGCAACATTAGGTAATTGTTGCTTGGCAGCAGAATATTTGGCAATGCTTACCAACCCAGATAAAGTCAGCAGTAGCGTTTTACCATTATAAGTATGTACAGTTATTCGTATGTCAGTAACGGAAGTCTGTGAGATATCAACGAACGATTTGATAGAAAAATAAAATAAATTAATTACACAAAGTTGACGTCACACATTAGACGTCATCGAACAGAGCGTTTTGGCGTTAAATTCAAAACTATTAAAATAAATTTTATTTTAATTGGTTTAATGGAAAAAAGAAGACATTAATTTGTTTTTATTTTTCTGTTAAATCGTTCGTCCCAATCTTTAAATATAAGCAGTTTAAAAAAAATAGAATATACCCTAATATGGTATGGAACACTATAAAAACTATATTTCAAGGCCGCTATCTATCTGTCATTCATCAACAATTCTGAAGTAATTCAGTGTCAATTTTGACTTCGAAAGGAGGTGAAACTTACCTCTCTAGGAGATTCTTGAGACTAGCAAGCGCATCGAGCTCTGTACGCACGGGGCGGGCCCACTTGCGCGCTAACTCTAGCATGTCCGTACTAGCTGAAGCACCTTCACCACCTGCGCCAACTTCTTGTAGCTCACCTAATAGTAAAAGTTACCTATCACTGTATTGTAACCGAGAATTAGTATGTCAGTTTAGTCCGTTTTATTGGTTTCAAAAACCAATAAAACGGTTGAGTGAGAAACGTAATGTTACATTATATGTAATTTTGTGTTCTTATTCAAGTATGATTTTCGGAAAAACAAATAAAATTAGTATTTGGCCGGACAAACGAGCGCATCAGTGACTACCACTAAAATATAATAATAATAATAATAAATATTCTGGGACATTTTTACACAGCACCATCTAGTCCCAAACTAAGCAGAGTTTGTACTATGGGTACTAGACAATGGATATAATACTTATATACTTTTTTTTTGTAATTACCTACTTATAATACATAAGAAACACCCAGACGAACACAAACACTTATATTCATCACATAAATTTTTGTGTTCTGTGGGAATCGAACCCACGACCTCATGGTCAGCAGTCCGGTACTCGAACCACTAAACCACAGAGGTCGTGTCAATATAGATGTAGGTACTGTGTGAATAAAATTGATTAACATTTTAATTTAATTAACATTCTAATCGATCAGTTTTCAGTAAGTCTATGAAGAAGTGTTATAGTTTTCTCCTTTGCTTTTAGTAACGTGCAGGTGCACGTACATACAAAAATCTCACCTTGTGAAAAATGTTCAACAATTTTATAAGCAGTTGTGGCTCTCTCCAGAGCACTATCTACGGAGAGCGAGTCAGAATTGAGAAATACTCGAGCTAACACTCGAAGTGATACAGATTTCATGGTAGACTTGCACTTCTCAGAAGATAACGCGTAGCTATCCGCAAAACCAGCCACTATCGACTTAAATCGGTCCAACAGATTGTACCTGTAAATTAATTGTCACATATTAGCATTAGCATAGCGTCATCCGAGTGATAATACAATTTGATTTAAAATTAAGTCTACGCGTACAAAGTCGTGGGTAAAAGTTAGTGATGGAATATAATTCTGTCTTACCGATTCAGCGCTTGGAGCAGCATGATGGGGCTTAAACGACGAGGTTCGTGATAGATTAAGATGACGCGACTATCACCTTTTTCTTTCTCCAACCAGTCCATAAAGTCACATAGGACGGAAACCTCAGACTTGGTTTTCAAAATCTGTAGTATATAGGAGAGGTATGGAATAAGGTATAATTCCTATTATAAAAGTTATTACGCAACGTAACAACAATGAAAGCAATTACGAAATAATTAAATCGTATTTTCCCTGATAAATAATGAGCCAGATCCACAGGCCGCGTGTTGCCTGCCTCTGGATTGCAACGCTTTTTCTCTCGATATTTCTAGTATTAGTTAGTATGGGAAGCTACTTTGCCTTAATTTGCTGCTTACCTTATGAGTATTAGTGTCTTTTAGCATGCGGTAACGTCCAACGGTAACGACGCGCACTTTGTGGCGGCGTCGCGCTCCAGGGTTTAGGTCCCCGTGCGGCATTATATACTGAGCATACGTCTGGTTTGGGGTGTATGCTGCGATCTGACATATCTGATACAATGCAAATGAGTTAATTATACTTCTTACTAAAAAAATATGGATATAATGTCTACAATTGCCGCAACACTACGACCCGAATTGCAACTTGGCCTGACAGGACAAGACTTAGAATGTTTCGTCAAAACGTTTCACCCAAAAAGCCCAGAGTTCACAGACTACCTCTAGCAGTAAACAGCAACCACGGCTACTTGACTAAGGGTATTACATTGCCCAATGACCTTGAAGATTTGGTCTTTGTGCTAGTATTTGTTAGTACGTCGTAGTGTCTGGCAGAGCGCGTGGACAGGCGGAGCGCGTGTACAGCTTACACGCAGCACGGTGTCTGGCGGAGCGCTTGGACAGGCGGAGCGCGTGGACAGGCGGGGTGCGTGGACAGCTAGAAGCACTACGCCTCGAGAGCTTCCGTTCAGTAGTCCCAGGGCTGGGTCGGCGGCGTAGGTTCACTAATGATGGTTGTGAAAATGCAGGTGACAGATTATAGGGCTTCAGAAGTACCGAACTCTTTGAGCGAATTTAGAAGAACTAAGAGGTGTTCAAGATACCGACACCAGACGTAGACTCCTGGTCAAGGAACTGGCTCCTAGCAGCGGCTGGCAGCAGGAGTCGTTCCACAATTTTGAATGATTTTGAAAATAGTATAATTTAAAAACCAAATATTTAGTAGCATTGAAGTAAGATATTCTTGTTTAGTAGTTAAAAGAAGTTTGTAATCAAAATTGGAATGAATACTTTATTCGGAACCTCCAAGCACCCGGATTTTACTGAAAAGTAAAACTCGTTGCCATGGTTGCATTTAATAACTAAAATGTCAAAAGAAATAAAAAGTGCAACATCAAACAAAATAGCTAAAAATACAAACCATGGCAGCAATATATAAACATATTATACCAGATACTATTTGAGACTATAAAATCGTACGTTGATGATGTAAAGTGAAAAATTATAATAATTAAGAATAATGGGTATGATGAAGAACAAATAAATGTGAAGATAACACTAAAGGAATGAAACAGGTATATACACTACATCTGAGAGACTGATGTATGACATTTTGTACTTGCAGATAAAAGTCTTGTACGAGTTGCCTACATTTATTAACTATACATATATAGGTATAAAAATTAATCCCTATTTTTTTATTTTCCCTATATTTTTTTCTACTCTTGTCCGCTAGGGAGCAGAAATAAAAAATAATATAAGGATCACCTGATGGTAAGCGAATCACGCGTAAACGGTGGGACCAATTTTGGGTACTTAATTCTTTTTTGTTGAGTTTGTTATTGTAAGGAGAAGGTTTTCATTAATTATACAAATTCGAATTCAATAGATATTCATAGTTAAGACAGGACAACGTCTGCAGAGACTTATAACGTTATCCATAACAGAATTCATAACGATATAATAAAGTTATAATAGTATCGATACCTCGGACGTTAACGTTATGCAAAATATTGAAAACGATATGTTGGATATCGTTTTCAATATTTTGCATAACGTTATACGGGTAACAGAACGAAATTCAGAACGAAACAAACATCAACGACATGCAACGTAATGAAGAAACATCATAATACTCATCTGCAACAATTGTTTCTGCAGATGGGTTGTAAAAAATAGATACTTAAAGCAGATATTTTAATCTTGATGAAAGTAATAAGACGATAATATACGAAAAAAATAGAACTTTAAAAATAATTATTAATCTTATCTTACATATAATAAGAATGTAAGAGAGCCGTGTCTGTACATTGCTTATATTTACAAAAAAAATAATTTGGGGGACTCAGAATCGGTAACACAATCCATTTCTATTATTTTTGGAACTTTTGTCTGTCTGTTTGTCTGTCGGTTTGTCTGTCGGTTTGTCTGTATGTTTGACCGCGCATCAAATGATAACTACTGAAGAGATTTGGAGGAAGTGGGCAGGAATCCATAGCCTGTTTCTTGGATTAACATTTAGGCTATTTTTAATTCAAATCGGTTCTCTCTATCAAAAGTTATTAACATTTTAATCATTGCAAACGTTGAATTTTAAAAATAACCATTGAAGTCAATTTCTTTTTCAAGTATTTCTGTACTAGACTAGCACGGATCAAAAATTATAACAGAATCAAGTAATAAAATTAAAAAAATACACTTACAGGGACTAAATAACATAAAACAAGAAAATAAAGCAGATCAATCAGAAACCATTATTGTGACCAGGAATTGATTATTAGTACAGTTATTCTAACTATACTTATACAGGGAATCACGGGGCATACATAGGATTTATTCAGCGAGCACAAGCCGGTGTAAAAACTAAATATTTGAATAGGTTAAAGAAGTAAACAAACTATGACAACTTATTTTCTAGCGGACTAACACGACATCGTTATTACTCAATGAAATTTGATTCGATATCAGGTGTCATTTTGAGTTGACAATTTTGACAATTATTGTTTTCTTCCTTAAAGCATCCAGCCATATAGTAACTTATTTTATAATTTGAAACCTCGATAGTGTAGATACAGTGCGCACACTTTATTTGAGAAACTAAAGAGTTTCCAATACCCAAAGAATATACCACGTATGTTTAATAAAAATTATAATAATTGCATGTTGTGCGTTAATCTGATGCCGAAACAGTTATTTGAGATTTTTATCTATGTAGGTGTGTCTGTTTATATTTCCATGCTTCACGTCAATACCATGTGAACAAATTTTTGAAATTTAGTAATTTATAGGTGAGAAATACGGTATTCAGAGGTCAATGGCGCTAAGTGTATTACAAATATGGAAAACCAAATTTTTCGAGGTGGTTAGTTGAAACTTGGAGAGGACAACGTCTCTCAGGTCAGCTAGTATATAATAAAATAATAAATAACGTTATTGTTTTTTAGAACAATATTTTAGTAACGTTAAATTGACAAAGGTAACGGAACGAAATCATAACGTTATACTTAAACAATGGTGCGCAAATATCGTATCTGTTAACGTTATTCACAAAAATAACGTTATCTCGATCTTGGGCAGATAACGTAACTAAATTATACCGGTATTTAATCCTGCAGCTATTAGGAACTGCACGATTTTCTTAGAGGTGAGCTTCTTTATTTCATCCGGGCTTAAGGTGTTTCCCTAGATGAGCACTACGCTTGTGTATTAGCAATCGGCCTTAAGAAGGCGAAGTGGCGATCCATCAGTCTCCTCACAGCGTCAAAAGGCTCTCGTCCCAATGCGCAGATTGTTCCTGCTCAGCGCTAATAAAAGGACTGTGAGTATGAGTGACTATTATTATATGCTTTAATCAAAGTTAAAAGCGATTCCCTTCAGATCTTGATGGTGGTCAAAACTTTAATCCGTCGTGGTTCTTTGAGCTAGGGCTTTTGGTATTCCACAGAAGGGAATGATGTCCAATTATTAACCCGGTACCCATTTTAAAACTATGTACCCTCTATTCCTCATCCCTATAGTTTAATCGAGACACGCAGTCTTCTTCTAGTTTCGACGAAATAACGTTCGAGTTCAGCGCTAAAAGAGCCGCGTCGGTCTTTTGTCATACAAGTATTGGCGTTTCCAAAATTGAGTCCTGTAGCATCTCCATTTTATTGGATAGCCAGGTCTTTTCTGTCGAATGTTGACTCTGTACATGGTTGCTTGGCCTCTCTGTGTATGAATACAAGAGAGGAGGTAGCCCCAGCAAGGCATTCAGTGCCATTGCGGCCCCAAATGCCCTCGTGGGAATAACGCCTGAGACAATGAGACAGGCAGTTCTCTACAGACTTTTAAGTTTTTGTATAGTCGTCAATTGACAGGCTTTGTCATAACATACCACTGATACAGCCGTAACAATCGGCCGCAGAATGGTAGAGAAAAACCAGAGGGAAGTTTAAGGTTTACACCCCAATTGCTACTCATCAGGCAGCCACTGAACCCAAGTGCCATTTTGGTTTTTGCTGGCAAGTGGCTTGGTAAGTACCATGATAGCCAAGTGCGGATTCCAATAAGTTTTGGTCGATAGTAACGCCCAAGTACTTGACTTCTGTGGAAAACTGGGTGATGCTATTCTGTAGAGCCAAAATGTATGCCAAGTTGCCACATAAGATATAGAACAATTATTTTAATTAATAAAACAAACATACCTCATCAATAAGCCTTCGTCCAGTAGTATCCACATCCCACCCGACGAGTGTGTACTTTCCCCGGTATAAACCAGCAGGCCTTTCAGAGAGTGCTGGAGGCAACTCCACCATTACTTCAAATTCATTTATGTTTTCAGCAGCCATCTTTACCACAAAATAAAAAAGAATACAGTTAATAATTATGAAGATAGACTAGATTACTTTAAAATGAAATTTTTACACTCGCGTCGAGATTTTGCAGGTCTAATTTTCTTATTCAAGATATTAAATCAAGGTGTGGATTCCTCACAGCTTCTGTCATTAATTAATATTAATATGCCTCGGTCATCAGCTAGATTTCATAATTAAAAGCCTAGCCTACTCCTAGCAGCCGCAAAACCAACTACGGGAGTAATGCAAGGGGGGCATTACTCCCGTAGTTGGTTTTGCTTCCTATATTCTATGAAAGTGGAACGACATTTTTCGCGATTTTGAGTTGGACATATTTTCAGGCAGCATCACTAAGTGTAGAAGAGCTGTGTTCAATAATGTGTGATTTTTGCTCAATAATGTATTTTTTGGCGTTTTTAGTTTGTTATTTAATGCATACGTATTTAATTTAATTATTTAACTCTAATTAATTTATTCTAATTCAATGTGACTATTTAATTCAATTCAATTTTAACTATAAAATGTTATTGATAATTTTTTAAACAAATTAGATTGTTATCCATCTTTGTATTGATTATTATTGTAAAGTGAGATTAAAATAAAATGGTGTGCTTACCTTTAATATAGATGCATACAATGCATATTACATTTGTAAATTATACACACATCAAAAAAAAATCTGTGTGTAGGTATTTAGTTGGTTTGCCTAAATAAATAAATAATGATCGCAGACTCTTTAATAACATTAGAAATGTTATATTATAATATATTATAGCCTATAAGTAGCCTTCCTCGATAAATGGGCTAGCTTTATAATATTAGTATAGATTTATAAGGGTGGCAGTAGTGTGGACCCATGACTGACCACATTTTAGATTTATTATTAGGGTACCTAATAATGAAGGTACAATTCGACGTGCGGGGAGGACTCGCGGTGGCTTAGTGGTCATAGCGTCTGTTGTATCTAAGAAACGGAAGACGCAGGTTCCAAACAAGCCCGCAAGTCAAATTTTTCTTTCACTAAAATAACTTTATAATCATAATAACATGGTAAACGCAAAGAAATCACAATAAGATAGTTTTTTACTTAAATTTAAATCAATTCAAGAGTAACATACCTACCCAGGGTAAGTCATTTCTCAGCTATATTCACCTAAAGCACAAAAGCCTAGAGCATTACAGCGAGCTAGTCACAAGTATAATTTGAATATGAAGATAATATATTATCATAGTCAATACACCAATCAGTCAATCCAGTCAAGAATACAACAGTCGCCAATGCAAGACAATAAATACATACATATAGTACAAGCTTATATAAATTTCCTGTAAGTTGTGATAAAATCCAACAACTCTACTGTTCAATTTATCAAGTATTGAATTCATTTGTTGCAGTGATGGAAATACTTTTTTTAAGGGATAGGGGTGCAAACGAGCAGACGGATCACCTGATGGTAAGCGATAACCGCCCCTCATGGACAACACCAGAGGAGACGCAAGTGCGTTGCCCGCCTTTTAAAAGGGTTTGGCTTTGGGCCTCCGGTAACTCTTACTCACTCGGCGAAACACAACGCAAGCGTTGTTTCACGCCGGTTTTCTGTGAGGCCGTGGTATCACTACGGTCGAGCCGGCCCATATACTCATGATTATCCTCTTTTGGAATCATTATGCTTTCAAAGTATCAAACTGGTGTGTAGTGATTTTGTAGATTGGCTTTCACGCATAATTGAGAAAGTCATCCTACAACTCCACATTAGTGTGGATCCCAAATTTTTACATATACCTACAAATAGCCAGACCCTTTTTTTTTTGTGCGTGTGGAAAATCCTCATGTACTTCCGCCGCCCGGGGAGGCGGCGGGGCGTGTCGGACTTCACCCAGAGTGGGTGACCTACCGACTAAAAACCACACGGTGTTCCTTCCTGCACGTTTTCGTCGGGGGCTGCGGGAAACAGAGAATTCGTCCGCGGCCCCCGACTGGTGCCGGCCGCAGCGGGCCCCGAAATAGCCAGACCTAGATCAACTTGTGAGTAATGCAAATTTATTTGTTCCATGTGAGGTATGAACCCCAAAACCCATGGTGGACAAGCCGATAACTCAACCACTATGCCAAGTGTGTTAATTGTGACAGTGATGAGCTTTGAACATAATGACTTTTTTTAAATGTAGGTACCCATTCATTGTTTCAGCAGTTTGTAATCCAACTAGATTTAATAAAGGTTAAGAGTGCTATTTTATTTAAATTTCCAGTGCCATCGACCCATAAATTACATTCGCAGCAATTCGCTAAAAGCAATGGCATGCATGATGGAAATATATATAAATACTAGCTTCTGCCTGCGGCTTCGCTCGCTTGAACCACAAAAACCAACAGTGTTGATCTCTTCTGTGTATGGGTCTCTATACATTAGAGAGGTCAAGCTGTATCTCAGGTTCCGTTTAATTATTTGAGATAAGAAGTATACCAGTTTTTGAGTTTGAGCACATACTTTCTAACAGTGATTACAAAATTAAAATCTATTCAGTAGTTTTTGCGCCAACCCGTAACAAACAGACAAACAGCACAAGAATTTTCAAAATCACATTTTTGGGTTCGGAGACATGTATATAGGTACCCACCAACTTGCTTTTTTTAAAATACTATCTTCAATGTACAGACACAGATTTTTTACAATTTTATAATAGTAGAGAAGAGATTATTCTTATATAAGTATATAATTAAGCTATCAATAATGATAAGTTCCCTAGAGAAAAAATATTTTCACCAATTCAACCTAATAACCTAACTTTGGAAAATATTAGAACCAAAGAAAATGTTTGCTCAAAAAGCTATGAAGCAGTCTTATCAGAAACCACAATTACTTTCAGGCAACCTTAGAATGGTAATATTGGAGTAGTACAAAATAATTGGTGTTGTCAATCATTAAGTACAGGTACAGTAAGATCCTGATTATCTGAACATCCTATTATCCGGACTCAGTGATCTCGGCTCTAATATTGTCAATTTAAAAATATTTTAACAGCGCAACAAGATGTTACGACAAGTTTATTCCTGCCTCTGACCGACCGTGTACTCCCGCTCTCATTTGTTTGCGAGATAGTATTTGTTATTGTTTCATTTTCTTTGATAGCATTCAACTAAAAGGCTGTCGTTTATTTTTGTTTACTTTTTGTGTCGGAAATTTAAAATATCCAAGGGAAAAAGAGTAGTGTTGTCTCTTCAAGACAAATTGAAGATAATTGAGATTCCAAATATTAACTGATGAAGAAATCATTGAGGATTTGAACAGTAACAAGGGAGAAGTTGAAGAAGAGACTGAAACTTGGAATGTATGTTAAGTACCATCTCACGCAGAAGCTTTTGAAGCTCTAGAAGTCTAGATGTTGCTTTTTTAGGTGAGAGTCAAAATGGCGGGTGTACCTTAACAAATTAAATTATACCAACTACCAAACAAATGTACCTATAACGTACTATTTTGTACCTAGCTCTAAAAAATCTGTACCTCCTTCAGAACGAAATTATTTCGAAATTAAAGTACACCCGCCATATTGACATCAAGATGGCGGGTGTTCTATAATATTTTATTAATTAAGCATAACTCATAAAATGTGATTACACCAAAAAATTGTACCTATAAAGTACCTCAAGTGAATAGAAACACATACTTGATCAGTGGGATAGTTCCTGAGAAATGAGAGAAAACAACCGTGTCTTGTGTATAAGGAAACACGATAATAACATAACATATCGGACTCGAACCCAGGACCTCTAGCGTAGCAGTCGCAGTCAGGACCACTAGGCTATTGAGGCAGTCACGATAATTATCATGATATATTGATATACTTAGTTATTTATACATTTATGTTTTATGGATATTTATTATATACGAATCAAATGCACACGAATAATTATTATATTAATAAGTTACTAGCAACTGTCCGCAACTAGCTTCGTAAATGCACATAAGCACATTCATGCTAGAGTATGTTGCGGGTAGTTGATAAGCAATTTGCACTCTGTTTCCTGATTCATCATACGAGCTTCATAGTTTACAATACGCAGATAACTTTATTTTCATTAATATAATTTTCATTGCGATCATATAGAATTAATCACTATGAAACGCGGAAAAAAAATGTTGTTGAATTAAACGAACAGAAGAAAGTGTTTTGTAAGTGAAAATGTTGTTTGTATTAAACAACATTTCCCATCGATTCATGAATTACCTTCACCGTGCAATATTTTCAAATATGTATAGTGAACTTCAACGACAAATATCACTTTATTTATCGATTAAAAGAAATTATAAAATTGTTTTTCCCGTGGAGGATGAAAAAAGTGAAGATAAAAATTATGTAGGTTCAGAGAATAAAACGGAGGACGAAGATATAATAATTACGAAAAATGTTGATGCAGAAAAAGAGATTGAAGAAGAAAGTAACGAAGAAAATTTTTACGTAGTGAATAAAACTACATGTACTGAAGGAACTGTTACAAGAAGCAATATTTTCTGTAGAATATGTAATCACTATTTTTATTTTAGCATTGCATTCTTTACATGCACCGACAAACATGCACTTTTTTGTTTAACTGGATTATTGACTCTCATACGAACAGAGCATTTTGAGATTAGCCTCCATTGATATTTAAACCAAGTGAAAAATTAAAAGATTTACCTTCTTCAGTACATGTAGTTTTATCCATGACGTAAAAAAATCTTCGTAATTTTCTTCTTCAATCTCTTTTTCTGCATCAACATCTTTCGTAATTAACAAATCTTCGTCTTCCGTTTTATTCTCTGACCCTACATAATTTTTATCTTCACTGTTTTCATCCTCCACGGGAAAAAAGTATTCAAAATTTCTTTTAATCGATAAATAAGTGCTATAAGCGATATTTGTCGTTGAAGTTCTCTAGACATTTTTGAAAATCATGAATCGATGGGAAATGTTGTTTAATACAAACAACATTTTCAGTTACAAAACACTTTTTTCTGTTCGTTTAAATCAACAACATTTTTTTTTCGCGTTTCATAGTGATTAATTCTATATGATCGCAATGAAAATTATATTAATGAAAATAAAGTTATCTGCGTATTGTAAACTATGAAGCTCGTATGATTAATCAGGAAACAGAGTGCAAATTGCAAATTGTTTATCAACTACCCGCAACATACATCTATCATCCTTCCTATCCTTGACGAAATCCTTCCAGTCATATGCCACATCCTAAATCATTCTTTATCCAGTAGTGTTTTTCCAAATGCTTGGAAAGACGCCCAGATTACTCCCCTAAAAATCCAATCCTGCATCCTTTTCTGAATATCGTCCTATTTCTATTCTACCCTTTCTATCCAAAATCCTGAAACGTCTTATTCACAATCAACTAAGTTCATTCCTTTGTAAGAATAGACTTCTAAATCCCTACCAATCCGGTTTTCGTCCTGGTCATAGTACTGTCACAGTCCTGGTTAACATTACGGATGACATCCGGCTAGGCATGGAAAATGGAAAGCTAACGGTCATAGCGCTGCTTGATTTCAATAACGCTTTCAATACTGTTGACTTTGACATTTTGCTTGCCATACTCAGCTCTCTTAACATATCTCCAACGGTAATTGATTGTTTTCATAGTTATCTGACTGGTCGCCGGCAACGTATTCGTATTGAAGATAAATTCTCTTCGTGGTGCGATACAGCAGCTGGTGTACCTCAGGGTGGCGTGTTATCCCCATTACTCCTTTTTTTTTTTTATGGGATAGGGGGGCAAACGAGCAAACGGATCACCTGATGGTAAGTGATAACCGCCGCTCATGGACACCCGCAACACCAGAAGAGTCGCAAGTGCGCTGCCCGCCTTTAAAAGGGTTTGGGCCTTACCGGAGGCCCCAACCCCTCAACTCACTCGGCGAAACACAACGCAAGCGTTGTTTCACGCCGGTTTTCTGTGAGGCCGTGGTATCACTCCGGTCGAGCCGGCCCATTCGTGCCGAAGCATGGCTCTCCCACGTGAACAATATTCTTCGCAATATTCATTAACGCAATTTCTAATCAACTTCTTTCCTCCTACCACCTTTATGCAGATGACCTTCAGATCTACGCACAAGCTCCGCTGGAAGAGTTGTCAATGGCCATCAATAATATTATTAAAGATCTTGCAGAAATATCGAAGTGGAGCAAATATCACGGACTGACAGTTAACCCATCAAAGACGCAAGTTATAATTATTGGTAGTTCACGAATGGTCTCGAAAATTGATTGGTTTCGCCTGCCACAAGTTCTATTTGAAGGCATTACATTACCATTTAGTGATAAGGTCAAGAACTTGGGTATAATTGACAAAACTTTATCGTGGGGTCCGCAACTACAAGAAACCAGTCGCCGCTTGTTTGCGTCAGCGGGAACTTCCTTCCAACTGCCACTAAAATTGCGCTTGCACAATCTCTTCTCCTGCCTATCCTTGACTATGCCTATGTCAGCTATCTAGATCTCACAGAGGACCAACTCGATAAGCTTGAGCGCCTTCATAATTTTTGTATCAGATTTATATTTGGCTTACGCAAATATGAACATGTGTCAGAATTTCGCGCTAAACTCAAGTGGCTTCCAATACGCCTTCGTCGGAATGCTCATTTACTCTCATTACTTTACTGTATTCTCTTTAACCCTTTAACCCCTTCTTACCTTAAAGAACGTTTTGAGTTCGTCTGTGACACACATTCGCGATCCTTACGGTCATCGGAGAATTTAAAGCTAAAGATTGAAAATGAAGAAAGAAAGAAAATGCACTCCACAAAATTTTACGATACTTCTTTTACAGTTCAGGCCATTCGCCTGTGGAATGTACTGCCGGTGTCTGTAAGACGTGCACAAACTCTGGCAACATTTAAGAAGATGGTGAAAGAATGCTATCTAAATTCCTAAATTAATTTACCATGTTTTTGTATATAATATCATGTTCTAAATTTGTATTTATTGTATAATATTTAGTATATGTATGTTAGGTATGTATTTATATTATACATATATATGGATATGTATTTAATAAAATCAATATTATATAATTTAGTTTAGAAACTTATGCATATTTCTATGTACTATTATATACACCACCAATTGCCCGTTTCTTCTTCTTACATAATCGGTGTCCATCCAATGGTTGTCTGTAAGAAATTGCTTTTAGCAATAAGACCGCCAATTGTACTAAGCAATAAACATTTTATCCATAGCTCTCTGTAATCTTTTTGGTGTACAATAAAGAGTATTCTATCTATAACCGTGATAGCCTAGTGATATGACCATTGGACTGCCAAGTCAAAGGTCTCGAGTTCAAATCCAAGGCACGCACCTCTGACTTTTCGAAGTTATGTGCGTATTAATAGTTAATTATCACGCGCTTAAAACGGTGAAGGAAAACATCGTGAGGAAACCTGCACGCCTGAGAGATTTTCTTGACGGCGTGTGAAGTCTGCCAACCCGCATTAGGCTAGCGTGGTGGACTATAGCCTAATCCTTCTCATTGTGAGAGGAGACCCGTGCCCAGCAGTGGGACATTATAATGGGTTGATTATGCTATGCTTTATGCTATCTATATATCTATCATACTCTAACATCTTTGACTATCTATAGATAGTCAAAGTCTAACATGAATGTGCTTATGTGCATTTACGAAGCTAGTTGCGGACGGTTGCTAGTAACTTATTAATATAATAATTATTCGTGTGCATTTAATTCGTAATGAATAAATATCCATAAAACATAAATGTATAAATAACTAAGTATATCAATATATCATGATAATTATCGTGTTTCCTTATACACAAGACACGGTTGTTTTCTCTCATTTCTCAGGAACTATACCACTGATCAAGTATGTGTTTCTATTCACTTGAGGTACTTTATAGGTACAATTTTTTGGTGTAATCACATTTTATGAGTTATGCTTATATAATAAAATATTATAGAACACCCGCCATCTTGATGTCAATATGGCGGGTGTACTTTAATTTCGAAATATTTTCGTTCTAAAGGAGGTACAGATTTTTTAGAGCTAGGTACAAAATAGTACGTTATAGGTACATTTGTTTGGTAGTTGGTATAATTTAATTTGTTATGGTACACCCGCCATTTTGACTCTCACTTTTTTAGTGGTTTGAAAGGCAGGACGAATCGGTTCCTATTACAACTGAAGCACATCACAGACTTGGCCACAATAAAAGATGTGATTCATTACGACAAAGATCAATAACAAGTTATTTCCAACCAACATTTTAAATTACCTAAGTATCATGTAATTCATTATATATAGTTAAAGCTAGTTTTTTATATATCGTATTATTTAGACGACGCATGTTAAACCCATTACTTACATGATAAAATAATCAATTTAAATATTGTTAATTGCTTTGAAATCGATTATCCGAATTTTCGAACTGCTTCATTAGCCAAGTGGTCCTGAGCGCGACTGCTATGCTAGGGGTCTTGGGTTCGATTCCCAGGTCGAGCAAAGTGTTATTGGGTTTTTCTATGAAATTCCCAGTAGCAGCTCGGAGTTAGGAATTTGTGCCCGGTTAATGGCAATAGGCTCGCCCCCTATTACATGGGACCTAAACATACCGGCGAACTGTGGGTGTACATTAGTACGCCTCTGCCTAACCCTTCGGGGAATACACGCGTGATGGTATGTTATGTTATGGATTTTCGACTGTATGGATATATCCCCTATATCGTTTGAGTTATTCTCAGTTGTCCCCACCGTCTTCATCTCCAATGGGTACAAATGGGGAAAAAAACCCAGTTGCCACCAGTGGTGACAGATGGGAAAAATAAATTGATACGTCCTCAGTAAGGCGGGGCCAGAGCTGAATAGTGATGTGAATTCAATTTTTTGTCACGAATTATTTTAATTATGCTATATTCTAATCAAAAATGTACATTAAAACAAAGCGTTAATTAATCTGTGCAATTGTAATTTCGATCTTATAAATATTGTGATTTATAAAAATATATGTCTTCCAAGTGATTTGTAAAAGTTTTATTTCTCTCTATTTTATAATAGAATATACCATCTAATTAAAATAATTCGTGAAAAAAAATTAATTCACTTCACTATTTATATTCAGCTCTAGCCTGAATGGTGGTGTGACTGGTGGCAACTGGGAACAAGAAGAGTGGCCATTCCCATATGTCCCCACCATGCTATGCAAACTTATACAAAAATAAAATTCCAGAAATTCACTGAAGCCGTTCAATCTATCCACTGGTTAGAGAACTAAAATTTGTAATGTTGCTAGTTTACAATTATTACTTGAACGGGTGCTGCTTGTGGTGACTGGTCGACTTGCTGGCTATGGTTTCATAATAGATTTGTAGCTTTTTAAAAGCTTTCTGAATCGCCTTGTAGGTTCTAGTTATGCATATTATCATTGCTCGTGTAGGCAGGTTCACTGTTTTAATAGTTAAAATTGTCATTTAAACTACAAGAAAGGAGGCTTGCTAATATTATAAATACTGCTTGAAAATTAATAATAATAACATGTGCGCCAGCTGACAGTAGCAATGAATAAATTAATAAGTACCCCAAACAATGATGTGAATTCTATTTTGTATAACGCCTTTTAATGTAACAGACAGAAATGTGTTTGCTGGGGAGTTTGTTGCGCCGTTTCTTCTTCCTAGCGAAAACACTAGGAAGCGGTGAAAGGCAGGCGTTTTGGGGGCTGTCTATATTGTAAAAATGACGTTCAAAAACGTACAACCTAGTAGTCTATATTGAATATATGACTTTGACTTTGACTTCGATGCTGTTAATTTTATTGCACTATGGTAACACACACCAAATTGCAAATGGCCGCGTATGATTGCGATGCTCCCGCGCATTTTCCACACACACAGCGAGATATTTTCTTGTTGTTTCTTTAGTGCATCTGCTATCCACGTCGAGTTGATCCCCTGATCCTCCGTGCTGTTGTGCCGCGTTACAATACTTGTGTTTTGTACGTCCGCGCTGAGTTGAGCATCCTCCTCAAGCCGGTTTATCGTAAACATTAGCCAGAACTTATGAAGTGACTGCGAAACTCTGAGCATAGGCCTCTCAAGGCCCTCTTTTTAGAGTTTGGACCCGTAATTGCAAAAAGTGAACAGTGAACTTCAACCATGTCGCAAAATTCTTGCTGTGTACCGGGATGTCCAGTGATCAGGGAACATGGTATGTCAATTTTATTGCATTAAGTAGATTGTTTTGTGCTGAATCACAGATTCACACAATCATCATTACACAGAATCATTACAGCTTTAATTTAAATTACAAACACTGGTTACATCTGAAGGTTATGGTTCCATGAAGAAACAGAAACATTGATATAGACTGGTGCATAAAATATAAACTAAGTAATAAGTTTACATATAATGTAGGTTGCCTCATTAGCCAAGTGGTCCCGGGTTTGATTCCCAGGTTGAACAAAGTATTATTGGGTATTTCTATGAAATTCCCAGTAGCAGCTCGGAGTTAGGAATTTGTGCTCGGTTAATGGCAATAGGCTCGCCCCTTCTTACATGGGACCTAAACATACGAACTGTGGGTGTACATTAGTACGCCTCTGCCTAACCCTTTGGAGAATACAGGCGTGATGGTATGTTGTATTCCTTATTAAACATGTGTATCACGACCACATTTACAGATGGTAAAATATGATACTATTGGAGAATCGCTGATTTCTGGAATATGAGCAAGTCTCAGTCCAGAAATCGCTGTGTCCTTAATAGAATGTGTTTTACAACCATCAGACTTTGATTTCATTTGTATTTGTATACTATTTGTTGTACTCTCTGAAGCAATAAATTATTTTTTATTTTATTATATGCTCTGCAGCAGTTTTTAGATGTCTTGTCAATCCATCATTAGTATTAGGCACTTTTCTTATTTATTACTTACTAACTGACTATTAAGAATGATTACACATTTAACTAATAATATATTGTGGTGCCAGAAAAAACCCAATGATTCAAACACTTGCCAGTACCGCTTACAGTACTTGAACAAACTTTGATTTGATTGTGAGTTGTACTCATGATGATGATGATGGTGATGATGAACTGACCAACTAAGCAGCAATAATATTATATAAATAAATGATGTTTTATTTTCCAGGTGTGCCACTACACAAGTTCCCAAATCCAGACACAAATCCAGAGAAATTTAAAACATGCATTTCAAATATTGGTGGTGAAATTGCTGTATTGGACTATATTACTATTTATAACAACAGACGAGTATGTCATAATCATTTTCAAGATGTACATAAGTACCCTAAGAATCGACTGTCTAAATTAGCAGTTCCTATACAGCATATTCCAGGTATAATTTTATTACAAGTTGTAATATTTATGCATAATATTTTGTTGTAGAAGCCAATTCATAATTTAATATATTTTAATAGATCTGCAACCTCAACAATTTGGCGAAACAGTAGGTATTTCAACCAGTGATGTGCAAGCACAACCCATTGGCGAAGCTGAACCTAATAACCCTAATAATTCAGGTTTGTCCAGATTTATATATATTTTAATAGTACTCGAACAATATGATCACTTCATAGAATAATATAAGCCCAACTTATGCTTGAATGCTCTTTTATTATGGCAAAATGTGACTAATCTTTTATGATTATTGATGTACCATCTTTATAACCACACTTCATACAAATAAACCAAATTAAGTTTGAAGTTACTCTGTAAAATACCCCTTGTAACCTGAAATTTGGTATTGCTGTAAAAAAATAACTATTGGTGGTACTTCAAATTAACTCATCAGGTACATTGAACATAAAACTTGACAGAAAATGTTACACTTTTGATAATGCAAAAAGTAAACATTTATATATGTTTCACATATAACATTTCCATACTGGGACTTTTTATAATTAAATAATATTATATATATATAATTAAGGCATTTCATTTTACATTGCAGAACAACTAATTGAAGCTGTAATCACTGAACCTAGGGTAGGTTCAGTGTGTTCGATGTACGCGCCATCCACATCAATTCTGAATTCGCGCGATTCACGTTCGGGAAGCAAAAGGAAAGGAAAGGATTCACATAATTAGAGAGCGGTCCCCCGACGCGACAAAATTTAATCAAAAAACTTCATACGTACTTACGAAGGGTTATAATTTCAAGATTATTTTTTTCTTTTTATAGGGATTCAGGTTTATTTTTGTGTCGGGGGTTTTTTTAAATTTTTAATTTAATTTGTTACGGTATAAGACCATGCGCACTTCAATTGACGTTCATCAGTGCTACCAGTGCGCTCGCATCGGTTATATGTCACGTGTATAAAATTGCGGCGTCTGCATCACGAACCGAGCGAGGCGAGGCACAATTGACAACTTGCATTAGTAGGGTATAATTGGGGGCTTCTGCATCACGCGGCTCGAGCGAACGCGAGAGCAAGTGATGCAGAAGCCCCAATTATACCCT
Organism: Acronicta leporina; assembly: GCA_947256265.1. NCBI lineage: Eukaryota > Metazoa > Arthropoda > Insecta > Lepidoptera > Noctuidae > Acronicta > Acronicta leporina. The sequence goes on from OX366510.1 coordinate 13,996,283, forward strand.
ACTAGCATCCATTTCACATTATTTATTAATTAATTTCCAGGACAAAACAAGGTTGCTCAAGACATGCCACTATCAGATCCAACTCAAGATCATGTGGAGAAACACAGTGGACATAAAAAGAAGAAAACAATAAATTCAAAAGGTATTTTATTATTTATTAAGTCAATTCCTAATCATCATTCGGCGATATTCGTCTTGTTATTATGATTCTTAATATATTGGGAAATAATAATATAATAGGTCTAGTGATTATAGCTTAGCTGCTAGCTTGATTGACGGGTTCAATTCCCATTTGGGAAAGTATTATAGAGATTATCCGTTCATCGTCAGCCAATATTTGTCCACTCCTTTGAGCGTAAATGTTCTCTGCTGACAAATCTCCTTAATTATAGTCTGGAGCTAAGGGTGCCCAGCAAAACACCAATATAATACTTAGTTCTATAATGATTACTTAATTTTACAATACATTGTTTGTGCTTAAAATACAATTGTATTTTTTTTCAGGTACTCGTGTAACTTTTGTACAGCATAAAGAATTTAAAGCAGTTCTCAAAAAACTCAGAAAATGTGAAAGAGAGAAGAAATCTTTGAAAGCAAAGTCATACCCCTTATTGAGCAAACTATGTGTTTTACCAAGCAGAAGAACCTTGCAAAATTTGCTGCACAAAATAAATATAAAAGCTGGAATAAATTAAATTATATTCGAAAATTTAAAAAATAGAGTGCTTAAAATGCCTGAAACACATACTGCGCTTTATTATTTGACGAGATGTCAATTGGACCTGGCATAACATACAACAAGAAAGATGATAAAATTTTGGAGTTCATTGATAATGGTGAAATGACTGAAAAAGAGTATTGTGATCATGTTTTGGTTTTCATGGTCAGGGGTATTGTTAAGAAATACAAGCAGCCCCTTGCCTATTTTTATTGCAGTGGCAGCACAAAACCATAGAACTAAAAAAGCAGATACATAATATTATAAAAAAACTGCATGAGACCGGACTGAAAGTGGTGGCAACAGTATGCGACCAAGGCACCTCCAATGTGGCGGCCATCAATTTATGTTTAAAAGAAACAAAAGAAATATATTGCCGTAATAAACAAGAGTACAGAGAAGGATTTTTTGAAGTCGAAACCAACAAGATTTTCCCTATTTTTGATCCACCACATTTGATCAAAGGGGTTAAAAATAATCTGATAACAAAAAATCTGAAGTTTAATATAAAAGGCAAAGAATGTACAGCAAAATGGAGCCACATTGTAGCGTTATATAATAGGTCCCCAGGTTACAGAGGCGTTAAACTAGTGCCTAAATTAACTGCTCAGCATGTGTTGCCTGCATTAATCCCAAAGATGCGGGTTAAACATTCCACACAAATATTTAGCCATTCAGTTGGAGTAGCCCTTGGATTAATGGCAGGTAGGCAATATTTATTGCATTTATTTTATTAGAAAAAAGATACAAGTTATGCAATATAATTGAATCACATGTATTTTACCAGTACATCAAGCCAGCACATCAAGCTACCTCAATTTGTCAAATTTCTTTGATACGTTTTCAAATACAAATTATAAGGTTCATGTCCACCTGGGAAAATTTGACAGTTTTGTATAGCTTGACCTGCTGGCTGGTACATAGAGATAAGGGTTAAGTATTATATTTCTAGCCTAAAATTAATGTATTTTTGTAGTTATATTGTAGCCAGTTTTATTACAATACATGGCCATACATAATTACCTATATATTTTACTTATGGGCAATGGCCTCTGCTCACAATATAAGGTCTTATATTATATATTTTCTTTTATTTGCAGAATTTGGGGCTCTCGAAAAGGAAAGTACCGAAGCTGAACTACTCATGTTTTTTGATGACCTATTCGATAGTGTCAACGGTAGTTTCAGTAAAGTGAAAGGGGGGAAAATCTACAGGACTGCAGTGACTCCAACCTCACCTCACCACAAACTATGGAATTATTCATTACCTACGCTTAAATCAATGAAATTTATTAATGGTAACAGTCAAGGAGTAGTGCCTTCATTGTCAAGTTGGATAAAAACTATAGAAGGGTTCAAATTAATTGTAAAATATATGAACACGAAAGGTGTTAATTCCCTATTGCTGCGCAATTTCAATCTGGACCCACTAGAAAACTTCTTTGGAGCGATTCGAGCTCATGGCTATAGTAATATTATGCCCACCTCGTCTGCATTCGAAGGAGCATTCAAAACACTACTAATTAATAATATTTCGTCCCCACATTCAGTTGGAGCTAACTGTGAAAAAGATGATAGTGTTTGTCTGCAGTCATTAAAACACTTTTTAATGGTATCTGGACACTGAACCTCCAACTGGATGTGGAAATGAAATTGATAGTGTTCATTTAAACATGCAACTTTTAAATACAGAAAAGACATGTATATAAAAACTGTCTCTTGCCAAAACAATATGGAAGCAGAGGACTTGCAAAGTTTTCATCAATATATAAAAATGAAGGAATATGAAAACAAAAAGTGGTTGTGCTATCCAACAAGAGCATTATTTGATTTCTTTGCCCAAGTTGAATATATATGCATAGAAATTTTGAAGGATTGTTGCAACAAAAAAAATTTAGCAGCTTATTTAAAGTTAATTTTAAGTATAAATGTTAGGACAGCATTTTTAACTTGTAATCAGCATAAATGCGACTTGAGTGAATATTTAATTAATAAAAGCACGATGTTTTTTATACACAATTGGTGCATAGAGATCAATAATGTGATCACTGGCAAAACAACCTTTTTGGATAACCATGACCATATGAAAGTAAAGGCAAATAGGCACTATTCTAAAAATAAAGGCAGGAAAAGAAAAATGATTTGTCCTTAATTATGTAAAGTTAACTAATGATACGCGTGGGTAAAGAATTCATAATTATTCTATTATAAAATGCTTTGTTTCTTTACAATAATCTAACAAAAACCAATAATTAGAAGAATTATAGATATATAAAATATGATTATAGATCTATACATAGCTCTGACTATACATGCCTATCTATAGCTACAGGCTACACGTTAATTAGTTACCTGACCCAACATTACTGGCACAAAAAAAAACAGTAGAGTTGCCTGTCTATACCCAGTATTATATTGTAGTCCACCACTGGTGACAACTGGGATTTTTTTTCCCATTTGTCCCCACTGGAGACGAAGATGGTGGGGACAACTGGGAATAACTCCCTCGTTTTATTTGATCCGGATAATCGGGATTCTACCTTACATACTTTAACGTGTTTCTTTTTTATGGGATAGGGGAGCAAACGAATCACCTGATGTTAAGCGATAACCGCCGCCCATGGACACAACGCAACACGCAACACCAGAGGAGTCACAAGTACCTACGTTGCCCGCTTTTTAAAAGGGTTTACAATGCAAGGGGTAATTCACGCCGGTTTTCTGAGAGGCCGTGGTCCGGTCCGGTCGAGCCGGCCCCTTCGTGCCAAAGCATGGCTCTCCCACGTGTGTTATGTACGAATTAGTAAAACATAACAAAAAATCACCAAGGATTCTGTTCAGGTGTGAAGATCCCTTATCATGTCCCAATAGAATCCGTCCGTATATTCAACTTTATGGGAAAAGGGGACTTGTTTTTGGGACATCATGATAATCATTCTGTTGTAAGTGATAACATTCATTGCATGCAGAAAACGCGAGTCAATTCGCCAGAAAATTGTAAAGTTGCTAAAACATACATTTTATTTTTTTAAATAATATCGCCATGTCCATAATGTCAATCGATTAAATTCAATTTAACACGTTGACTGCGGGAAAACACACACGTTTGTGTTTTCGTTAGTGTAACGCGAGTGCGGCGCCCACACGCTAGGCGTGTTTTCATATTTTATAATACGTATGTGCTGCAAAACACGCCCGGCGTGTTTCTTACCGACGCTACGCGAGTGCGGATTTCACGCGTAGCGTGTTTTAATATTCTTGACCCCAGTCGAAGGAGAAGATTTAGTAATTAATTATGAATAACGTAGTTCTTATTATAAAAATTGCAAGAGTATGTTCCATTCATTATGTATGTGTTTAGAAAGTTAAGAAGATCAAATCTAATAGGAAAAAAAGACTAACAATTACTACGACGAAGTACCTAACTACAATACCTATCATTGCGGCATTGGGTGTAACAAATATTTAAATTCCATACGAGAGTAAGGCCGTAGCCATGCGCGTAATTGGTTTTCGGTACGACATGGACAGTGCGGATTACGCGGCAGGTGTGAAGTAATATTCTTTATAACACATTTGCTCGTAAAGGGTATCTTATTTCACCAATTACAATATCGTATTGTATCTCATTACGTACCTACTTGTGCGTTATTGTAATGTAAAACGCACGGATTATAAAGATGCTAAAACGAACGGTACTTTTTAAATCTTAGCAAAGAGTTTTTATGTCAGAAAAGTGGTCAACATTTTATGAATAACATTAACTTTGGGAGATAAAATATAAGTAATAAATAAACATTTAATTATTTAATTTATTTAAATTTTACATAATTATATTATTTTTACATAAATTACTAGGTACCATTTATCTGTAACAAAAACACAAAAATATTAATTTACTGTATTAGTAATATATATTTTTATAATATTTATAATATTTTTTGTGCCTTTGCCTTAAAAAAAAGCGCTGATGCGCAAACATTGCTAATTTGTGAACAAGTAAAAATTATTATAACTTCTCTAACAAGTGATTTACAGATTCGCAAAAATAATTTATAAAACGTCGTATGACATACGTGCGCTTTGATAATTACCGCCTCGGCTGTAATTTTCAACTTACCGCACTAATATCACATTGTACCTACCTACTATGATAAAAGTAGGTACATTTTTTTTTATATTCACTGATGAATGTAAAAGATATTGTAATCCAATAAGTTCCTACCTACCTACTTACGATTTTGCATGAATAGGTATGTAAAGTTTAGTAAACTATTTGCACTGAATCGCCTTGTAGGAAAACACTACATTTATAATAATAACAATAAATAAAAAACAAAACAGTTAAAAAATGATAATGCAATAGAGTAGATTAGGTACCTACCGAAATTTAAAAATCAAGTTGTTTGCGGCATTTGGGGTGCTGCTTTCTATGAAGCGGACACCTGGCCGCGCCACAATCCCAACAAAAGACCCCGAACTTCGGGGTCAGTTCGGGGGAATCTTCGAATTCAGGGCGCGGCCGTTTGGCGGCCGGCGACACCCCCGCCGCCGTCTCTGCTTCCCGTTTTGTAGCCCTTTTCAATTACATGCTGTTAGTATTTAAATACCTACACCTATAACTTTGGGTTGTGAAAACAAAGTCACTGCCTAGAATTGTTAAGAAGTTGCTGCCTCTAAGGATAGAAGATTTGGTTTTAGTTACAACCATGTAAAAAAATTAAATTGCGCCATCTCAATACTAAAGATTAGTTTTATGTTAATAGGTTGGTAGGTACTTATCAATTTATTTACTATTTATTCATACTCTGTAAAACCCGCGTATCAAATCAAAGTCTACTCACTGTTTTTTAGCGTCCATTCTCCCTCTAGTCCCTCTCGTGGTCGTGTGTTATGAAGACTCAATAAGTCTTCGTCCAAAATCACGCTTGTGTGTTACAAGACTTATTAAGTCTTCGCGGTTCGGGTCATATTTCACATCCATTTATTGTATTGTATTATGTTTTCTATCCTGTTCTTACTTATACAAAGTGTACGGACAAGAAAAGGCCAGTAATATAACAGTATCAGTCCCGTTTTATCATGTAGCAATAAAAGTACCTGACTTTTTTGTTCATTGGTATTAGATCTGAAACGGAATCTGATTGGTTGACTGGAGGACCGGATGTCAAAATTCAATGATGCGGGCGGTACTAAATCTTACTATATACTTATTACTATAAAAGAGGTTTTTTATGTGACTGTTTTCACGCACAAATAAAGCTAAAATTCTTCTAAATATTAAAATAATATTTTATAAGATTTTATGTCGATAATCTACTTTGATAAAAAAAATAAGGTCTTATCATTACTAATCGATGTAAGACAATAGTGTATTAAAAAATCTTATGTTTTGTACTTTGGATGAATGACTATTTAAAATTATATTGATATTTTAAAACTGGAATTTACAAAAAAAAGGTGTTAAGGTTTTGCACTCAATAATTGTTCTTTACATTATTACGTGTGGCGGAAATATAATATTGGTGCTGCCATAACTCATTATAAAAATCTTCCAAAAATATTTATAATTCTTTCTTTTAATTCAATTCTTTCTTCCAATATTTTTCAGGTATTCCTAATTTTTCTTTTCCAAAACCAAATATTTAAGAACAAAAGCGTCATAAATCTTGGAATTTGTGAGAATGCAACGTTTTTACTGACAATAAAAATCTACCAGATAGGCAGATTGTGGGGAATGAAACAATAGGCTGTTTTATTATTTTCCTTCTGTTTATACCAATAATAAAGTACAAGCCATTCTTATATTTTTGAAATTTGAGGTAAATTGAAAACGTAGTTGCCATAGGTACAGTGTAGGGTTTACATTTACGAAAACATAGTAAGTATTTATTACTGGGGACATCTGCGGCTTATTTTTTATAAAGTAAATAAGTCATGTTGAATTAAAACTTAATTTCGCTAGAATATTAAAAATAAAAACAAACTTTAAAATAAACTGCGTAAGTATTTTTGCGCTTGCGATTAATCAAATTTGACAGTTTGGGTATAAATCCGTCAAATCTAATGTCAAATTTGACTAATCGCGCGAGCGCCAAACACTATTTTATTTTCAAGCAAACCAAAATAACAGTGGGAAAATGATCGTGACCGCCTGGATGGCTTTTAGTTTTCTTTTAGGGTAAGTGTTATTGTTATACTGTTATTCATCAACTACCTACATGCTTAGTTTATACACAAAAAGTATGTTATGGCAGGTAAGTATAAAAAACTAGATGGGAATCTTTTCGCTCATTTTATCTAACTAATAATAATAAAGAAAACCAAAATAACAGTACCTACCAACGGTTCTATAAATGAAAAAGAATAAGTATCTATGTATAGATATAAAATATATGATGTAAACATATATTATTTCATGTTTACATTGACCAACAGGTTGAGACTAGTTAATGTAGGTATAGGTAGTTAGGTTACACCTTGATATCTATTTGGAGTTATTGATGAGGGTTTTTATTTTTCAGAAAATCACCACCGACGCCGTCTGAACGGCGGCTTTCGGCGCTGCGGCTGCGGCTGTTAATGCGGCTGACGTCGGAACGTGCCGATGGGCCTCGTGTTATAGCGTTGACATGGCCGACTCAACCCATCGACATCCCAGCCCCATCCTATTGGCGGCATCCAAATTTGATTCACAATCGGTGGGGTTGTGACTAAAGAAAAAAATGACCTTCGATAGTCACAACCCCGCCGAAAATATTAAAATGAACTTTAAAAAAAAATGTTTTATTTATCTCCTCATAATACCTACCTACTCAAACCTAACGTACCTCACGAAGGTATACGCTACTTGCGTCTAAAGTATTTTAGGTACCTACTCAGTAGCACAGACTAATAAGAGATGCATACGCATCTGTATGAATCTCTTAGTCGTCTGTGCTACTGAGTGTCATTGTTGTATAACAAGTTCGACAGAATACGTTATTAAAATCTCGACAGCTTAATATCTAAAACAATAACTAGAGTAAGCACGCAATGTGTACAGTTGTACACATTACCGACATGCTTTGTTTTAATTTTTTTGGTAAATGATTAGCATTATAAGCATTGACAAAAGACACCGACATGCTTTGTTTTCATTTAAAAAACTTCGTCAAAAGATTAAAACCTATAAGTCATAAAACACGTGTTGAAGCGCATTGTTTTTCATCAGACAATACAAACGCCGTGTGCGAAAGGATTAAAAAATATTTATTGTTATATATGTATTTTGTTTTTAAATCAATTCAGGTATGTAAGTTAAATCAGGAAATGGATTAGTAAGCTCATTCAATGTTTGTTTGTGCAATTATCGACTAAACAGCTTTCCTGGACTTTGATTTTATATAATGGTCAAGTTCAAAACCTTAATAAGTGTCGTATATTTATTTGTTATCTATGCCCGTAATGGCGGCACGTCATCGCAACAGCTGATAACCCTTGGTAATCAATGAAGTTGACATTGTTGTTTTTTTAGGTTTATAGCAAGTCCATACATAGGTACACGTCGATTTTTAATGTTCAAGAAGATTAAATCACGCGTAGCGTGTAACCCGCACTGCTGTAGAGCTCGGCCCGAACGCGCGTAGCGCGTAATCCGCACTGCTGCATCGCTCGGTGCCCACACGCGTAGCGTGCGCGACCGCACTCTTGTTTTACTAATAAAATGCGTTACCGAGTGTGCTATGCCACACGCCTCGCGCGTAGCCGGCCGCACCGTAGGATAATTAAAGCGATATTAGGCCGCAGCCAACGTGTTAAAGGAAAGCAACTCACCTCAGACGCGGCAATATGCCACAACAATGCAGGAACACACCTGTAATAAAATAAAATCATCTATAAATTCAACTGCTACAAAATATGAAAAAAGGGCGGTGATTCAATAAATTTACCTGGATTTTAGGAAGCTTTCTATAAAATTTCTGTAAATAGAAACGGCGTTCCGGCTCCCTTCCTTCAATAAATAGATCAATAATTCAATTCAATATACCCTCTACTTCAATACCTATGTACCGTTCGTTCGGAATCGTTCGTTCAATCAATCAATACTAAGGTACCATCGATAATTTATTCACTCTAGACTCTAGATACTACCTATGTAAAGCAGGGCGTAACAGTTCGAAATCCTTTTCCTATTTATAGCACGTTTCCTTTTACATTTTAATATTAAAACTTGTTGTTGGCGAAATGCACAAGTCGTGCGAAGCCTTTGACTATCTATCCCTGGACAAGTGACGCGCTTAATTCTATGAACAAAAAAGTCTGTCACTTTTGGTGCGGGGGGAGGAAACACTACATAGACATTGCTGCACACATACTCAAAATCATTTTGTATCGCTACGAACTCACACATATTAAAATCCTCACCACTAACACAATTTACGCACACATAGAGGTCAAATACGTCAACATACAAGAATTGACGACAATGCGAACGTATAATACAATAAAAATAATTACGAAGCCACTATGTCGATATTTTATATCGATAGATTATTTTAGGAAGAATGGATAAAAACGTAACAACGATTACAAATTATTTTTATTTGTAATTATTTATTTGCAAAATTAAAATCATCCATACACACCTTTTTAATATCTTGCGTCATAATTATTTTTAATGCAATGCTCTCATTGCATGCTAATGAAATATAAAACAAAGAAACTATTTAGGTATAGATAAATAGGTACATACTATGTAATTGGAAAATAAACGCACGGGTGAGAGAAATTACTAACTTTTCGAAATACATATTCTATAACCTATGTTAATCTTGAATAATGTAGCATTCAAATGGTGAAATAATTTTCGAAATCGGCCTAATAGTTTTTGAGTTTATTTGTTACATACATTGATACATACAAATCTTTCCTCTTTATAATATTAGTATAGGTAGAGCGGATATTGGGGACGTTTTGTTACAAATACTTTGATACCAATTAGTTTGATTCTTTGATTTTGATTTTTTCTTTTCTTTGCCAGGCTGATATATTAGGAATGACACTAGACAGAGCGTTTTGTTTCCCACGAGATATAAATAGGAGTAAATACGATTTTATTCATTATGTCGCGCGTTAATATGAACAGAAGCGCTACGCTAGAGGTCCTGGGTTCGATTCCCCGGTCGAGCAATGTGGAGCAGCCCTGTGTTATTGGAGTTTTTCTATAAAATTAAGGGTTGATGCCCGATTAATAGCAATAGGCTCGCCCCCTAAGTACGCATCTGTCTAACCCTTCGGGGAATAAAGACGTGATGGTAGGTCGTGTTCCGTACTCTCGTTATTTCTTTGAGCCGGATATCGAAAAAAGAAAATAATGTGTTTGAAGAAACACCCCGAGAGGCAGGGCATAGTGGAATTGAATAACTCTACTTACAATCGGAGCTGCCCAACTGGGGAAATACCTACACTTTGCAGAAAATAGTAGCCAAATAACAAATAGCACTGTACTAGAGCTGTAGCGAATCGTATGTATTCGGTACTGAGTAACGGGTGCGCCATCTAGTACCGAGTAACGAAACGTTACTCACGAATGCATTTCGTTACTCGCATCTTTCTTCGTATGGGTACCTACACTGATTCAGTTCACCCAAGTACCGTTGATGCGTATATTGAAAGGTTTGCTGACCGTATGTTTCACGCACGCGCACGCGCATGCACATCTACTTGGGGCTTTTTTATTATAATCGATACATTATGATAATAGATTGCGATTTTATTTTGATAAAACATAAGCTCAATGTAAAAAAAAAAATAGTACATCCATTGAAAAAAATATTTTATTAGATTCCTTCATTGAATTTTAGTAGATTCCGTCTACAGTTCACTTGTAGTTCTACACTTACTAAGAGATACTAGTATCATAGCATCAACATTACATACGTATGCGTTTACGTATACGTATATGAGGTATCAGAAGTAACGAGTAACGTAACGATACGATAGTAACGAGTACTCATTGTAAAAGTAACGAATACGTACGGGTACGCTTTTTTTCGTTACTTTTACACCTTTACACTGTACTATGTTGTGTTCCTAACGGTGAGAAAATTCGCCAGAGCTCCGCGAGGAAGCGTTATGTTGGCAGTGGGGGTACCAGTGTTGTGGGTTGTCTACCGGGTGTGAAAAGATTTTTACAGGGTCGGCAATGGGCGAGTGATACCCCAGGTGTTGCAAGCGTTCATATAATAGGCTACGGTAACCACTTACCATCAGGCGGGCCATGTGCTGGTTTTCCACCTAAGCGGTAAAAGAAACCCCAGACCTTCAAACCGTACCGTATATTAGAAATCATTTTCAATTATTTTTAAAATACGATTTAAATATGTTAATTTATAAATTCTTTTGTCAACACATTTATCTGCAACAGCTTAAGCTATTATTTATCAATCACACCTACTTCATTTTAAATGAAGGTCTTTTGTAGATCTGAAAAGTATCAAATAAAATATCTAATAGCACTGGATATCAAAAATAATCAATAATCTTAGTCACGTCATTTCCAAAAATGTTATTTTATTAAATTTTATAAAAATATAGTGATATCATAAATTCATGATATTCATCTTTAGTGATCTTTAGCAATTATTATAATTTGGTCTTACATTGAACACGAAAATAATATCGATATCGATTCGAAATCGTAAACAATCACTATCACATCATTAATTAAAATGACAAAACAAAAGAGGGACATAGTCTCGCTACACTTTTTAAAATTCGAGTTTTATGCATTATGTCTTAATATATATAAGGCCTATAATTGCCTAAAAAAGGTAATTCTGCATTAAGACCTATAATTGGAAATCATAAATGGTGACATCCTATTGGATGATATATAATTGAAAATCAAAAAATGACATTTTGATGGATTTATCAAATTTAAATCTTACGTTTATTAGAAGAAGGCTGATATTGTTAGTAAAAAAAATTTGCTAGTCTCGTGGGGAGTGCATGCTTGAACTAAACGATTATTTTATACTCGATTATTGAATCGGTAACGTCCTCGATCATTATTAATAAATTGTATTATGTGATTTAAATAGAAATAAATGAACTTTAATACTTACATACGGAAAATAACTCCATCTTTATCTAAATAAGATATTAGATATTTTTTTGCATACATTACCTGCACGTATATCGGTATTTACACGGAGCATTTATGATGACCTTACTGACAGGCCCGTATTTCCCCTTAGGCCCACAAGGCCCTGGCCTAGGGGCCCAGCCATCCTAGGGGCCCCAGTTCAAGTGGCGGAACCTGCGTACAAGCTCCAATGCCTAGGGGCCCAGCCAGCCTAGGGGCCCCAGTTCCAGTGGCGGAACCTGCGTACAAGCTCAAAGGCCTAGGTACCCAGCCAGCCTAGGGGCCCCAGTTCCAGTGGCGGAACTTGCGTACAAGCTCAAAGGGTTAGGGGCCCAGCCATCCTAGGGGCCCCAGTTCAAGTGGCGGAACCTGCGTACTAGCTCAAAGACCTAGGGGCCCAGCCAGGCTAGGGGCCCCAGTTCCAGTGGCGGTACCTGCGTACATGCTCAAAGGCCTAGGGGCCCAGCCAGCCTAGGGGCCCCAGTTCCAGTGGCGGAACCTGCGTACAAGCTCAAAAGCCTGACTTGTCCTATAAAGAAACTTTATTGAAAATATTCTTTAAAGTCTTGAAAGGACATCACGCATTCGAGCTATTTAAAAGTTAGTGGTCTTATTGTGGACACACTTTTGCCAGGACTCGTCTACCAAATTATCAAATAAACAGACGTCACCTAAGAAAGAGTTGAGTTATGGTCGTTTATCTTATCTTATCTTGTGTGGGGCCGAGGCAGCAAGGCCTCAGAGCACTTCGACCCAATGGGATCTTTTGTGCTTCCCCTAGATACCTAATCCTCATCCTCCCCCAGTTCTTCAAACAGCTCTTCCATAAGATTTATAATGAGACCTGGGGGTATGAGTCTATAGTCCTCTGGTTCTGGATAACCCTGCCCCAAGAGGCACATTCGCTTTCTAGCCAGTGCATCGCATGTACACAGAAGGTGTTCCATGCTCTCAATTTCCCTTTTACAGGCCCTGCAGGCTGATGTCTCCGTCAGACCAATCTTTTGAAGGAGAGCGTTAGTCTCGAAATGTCCGGTCAGCGCTCCCATCAAGTGACGGGTCTGTTGCCTGCTTGAGTTCCAAATGGCATTTTGCCATCTTGATGAGGAACCTATGAATTTCTTGGAGTGAGCAAGTCCCGTGAAGCTCAACCACTCATCCATGTGCCTCGCCCTTGCGCACTCCCGAAATACCGTTTTGACTGCGCTCGGAGCCAGTCCTACAAATGGTTCCGGTCCAATTAGTGAGGTTCCAGAACCTTCCCTAGCCAGCTCGTCAGCATGCTCGTTACCCACAATACCCCTGTGACCAGGGACCCAGACAAGCCTGACCTTGTTTCGCTTTCCCAGCTCATTAAGAGTTCGGGCAGCGTCCATGATCAGCCTTGAATCGATCCTGTACGAGGTCAGGGCCATGAGTGCCGCTTGGCTGTCACTAAGAATGTAGATGGACCTACCTGTGGTACCGCTACTTTCCATCTGTTGTGCACAGGCAAGAATTGCATATGTTTCCGCTTGGAAAACTGTAGCTAATTTGCCCATGCTTTGACTGACCTTATGGTCCCTTGCATATATGCCCGCCCCTGTACCTGACTCTGTTTTAGAACCGTCAGTGTACCATATCAGACTGCCCTCCTCTGGTGGGTCTAGTCCCTTCATCCATTCTTCCCTTGACGGCAGATGAACCTTGTAAGACCTCTTGAACCAAAACATGGGCTGCATTTTGTCGCAGTGCATGTTCGATCGAGGCCTTCCTTTATTTTAAACTTTGTGTGTTTAGTTCTAGGCTTAGAGCTATCCCAAAGTCCATTTATTGCCAGTCTGTGTGTGTAGTGCTAGACGGGCCTCAGACTCGATGACAATATGTAGCGGTGCAAGGTTGAGTACCTTTTCCATCGCCGCTGTTGGTGTGGTTTTGAACGCCCCTGTGATAGCTAGGCATGCCGTTCGCTGTAATTTAGCAAGGGCTTCCCTGCATATCCCTAGTTGCGTCCTGGGCCACCAGACAATGTAGCAGCATTGTCTGGTGATGCTACGTGATGATTGGTCTAACCATCATGGTATACAGCCACTGCACAACCTTCGTTTGTCGTTTATCTTACTCGCACGCGCGTGCACTTTAACATATATAATCTTTACAATGCACATATTTAGAAAGTACTCATTTACTAGGTTATACACAGCTACAGGAAGAGTCTCTTAAAACCTTTGACTATCTTAGAAGCTTAAAACTGAAAGTAACTTTTTAATTTGCAGGTTCGCAAAATATACATATATATATAGTACAGGCAGATTTTTTTCCTCGCATAATTAATTGTAAAATGTTGTATGATCTTCTTGCTAAAAGGTAGGAGATTCCTGAAATTTAAACTTGAGATATTGGACTTGTATGAATACGCATACGTGGATGGTGGACGTCGTGAAATATTTTGCATTTAAAAACGTAGATTCATATTAAAATCAAAACTAATTCGGTTTCGTGTAGTCAATTTAGCATCATGAAACGTGGAATATACAGTGCTGGTTTTAGCACCACCTGGGCGAGATTTTGATCGGCGCCAAACCCATACTAAAAAAGGCAAAAAATATAAATTATATATAATCATAGATGTTATATATAAGCACATCAACAAAATCTAGGGCTATTTTAACTAAAAATTTTTGTGTAAAAACTTTCTACAAAAGTTAGCTCTTTTATTCTTGCTAATTTTACTAAATTAAACTGAAATATTTAAAAACAAATGATGGTTCCAAAATTCTGGAAAGGCTACAAAAATCACATTGTTTTTGTTTGTTATTGATTTTCTGTTGTTTTTTAGAAAGAAAAGGTTGTAACCGTTAACTTTATTTAAAATTAACTGATTACGTAACACGCGTACCATGTCGTTATTTAAGCCGGTAAGAAATGCTTCTAGCTGTAGGCATGTGGTTAAACATGGTCTAACGCGTAGTTCCTGATGCTCTGAGTGTAAATTAAAACATGAAATCCAGGTTGTGATCACGTTATCGAGCTTCAGGAGATGTAATAGAACTGCATACGTACAGGCAGAAACCATGATACTTCTCCAAGACCTATCAAGATTTCTGCCTGTATGGTCGAAGTTGAAACACATCAGTAGAATTGGTGACAGGCTTGAGCGCCTTCCTTCGGGAACTCGTGCGTTCTGGTCTCTTGCCAAAGTTCTCGAAGGAAATTTCTGTAAGCCATCTTTTTCACCTCTACACATGGGAAATGGTCGTCGCTCAAATCCCTCAAACTATAGACCGATAGCCATAAGAGAAGAGAGAAGAAAAGGGAGGCCTTTTCTCGAAGATAATGGAGTCCATTGTCAACTGCCAGCTCCTTCGGTTCTTAGAGGATCTGCTTCGTGACCAGCAGTACGACTTTCGTAAGGGTCGATCGGCTGTTAGATAATCTTCTATATAGTATACCTGACACATCGTTGGTCTTAGGCGATCGAAACTAAGGGGGAAGCCTTGGCGTTCAGTTTAGACATAGCGAAGGCCTTTGATCGGGTATGGCACAAAACGCTTCTTTCGAAGCTTTCTTCCTATGGGCTTCCCGTGAAACTATGCGAATAAGTCACCAGCTTTCTTGCAGACCGAAGCATGAAGGTCGTAGTCGACGGTGAATGCTCGGATTTCACACTTATAAATGCTGGTCCCTCAAGACTGTGTGCTATCGCCTACTTTGTTCCTCCTCTATATCGTCGACTGCCAAGATATTTCAAACCGACGAGTTGAGAACCTCCTCTTTTTTGAAGCCGGATGAAAATGGAATGTTTTCGAGATGGGGGAGGGGGCCCCCAAATGCCAAGTGCCTAGGGGCCCTGGCCCCCAAAATACGGGCCTGCTTACTGAGCGGAAACGATTCTGTTAATGAAAAATCGATTTCGGAAACAGTTTTGATAAACGCGTTAGATTTTTTAATCCACTACCTTGACAGAGGGGAATGATCATGAGAGGCGGGTCCTTATAGATAGATAGTCAAAGTGCGAAGCCATAAAAAAAAAAAGGATAGTAGTGACTTAAATACCGGTATAATTTAGTAACGTTATCTGCCCAGTGTCGAGATAACGTTATTTTTGAGAATAACGATATCAAAAACGATATTTTGCGCACCAGATTTTAAGTATAAGGTTATAATTTCGTTCCGTTACCTTTGTCAATTTAACGTTACTAAAATATTGTTATAAAAAATTATAACGTAAATAATAATGGTATAATTTTTTAAGTTCTATTTTTGTCGTATATTATCGTCTTATTACTTTCATCAAGTTTAAAATATCTGCTTTATCTATTTTTACAACCCATCTCCAGAAACAATTGTTGCAGATAAGTGTTATGATGTTTCTTCATTACGTTGCAGGCCGTTGATGTTTCTTTCGTTCTGATTTTCGCTCTAAATTTCGTTCTGTTACCCGTATAACGTTTTGCAAAATATTGAAAACGATATGTTGGCCGAGGTATCGATACTATTATAACGTTATTATATCGTTACGAATTCTGTCAAGGATAACGTTATAAGTCCCTGAAGTAAAGCAGTACCTAGTATAGTAGAGAACAGTACGACCTTAGTACGACAAAGCCGCGTCCGCACGCTTGCCACTTGTCGCAAACTCCAAACCAAAGAATAAAATAATACAGCTGTACAAGAGAGCCCTCTTGACTTCTTGAGCCAATTCGGGGCATTCCGGTTTTAAGCGTCATCTGCATTTCATATCAGTAAAAAACGCTCTAGCGCTAATCTCAGGAACTGGTCCGATTTGAAAAATTCTTTCGGTGTTAGATAGCCCATTTATTGAGGAAGGCTATAGGCTATACATATATCATCACGCTAAGACTAAGTAATTATTCCACGCGGACTAAGTCGCAGGCGGAAGCTAGTACATATATACAGGTATACGTTTCCATTTATTTCTACTTTAAAGGTAGAATATTATTGGTTTCCAGATAATATCTAATATCCGGAAGGAGAAGAAATCTTAACTCGAAGTCTGATGTAGATAAAACACTAAAAAACCAATTAATTAATCACGAAATGAACTTTTTTTTTTGTTTTTCTTCTACTATATATCTGCAATCAGTCCAATATAACTATAAGCAGATTGGTTAGTTTTGATGACGAGTCGAGTGTGCCTTCCAGTGAGGGCATCTACTCAGGAGTGTACTGTTTTAGTTTGTTGTACGTAGTTGTAGTATGTCCTTCCTTTTTAAGCGCTTGGCATAACTTTGCCTGGTCAGTTCGGCTGCCAATACATTTGGGTGATTTTTAAGTCGGGCTTGGTATTATTCGGATGATGTTATAATTTCTTCCTTCACAGTTTTCATTTTGAGATTTTGATGAATCTCGTTGTTGGTTACCAGCCATGGTACTTGGGTCATTGATCTGAGTATAACATTTTGCATCCGTTGCAGTATTAGGAGATTCGAGTTACAGGCGCTACCCCATAGCTGTATTCCGTACGCCCATATGGGATTGCCTTGTAGATCAGTAGTTTGTTATCGATGGAGAGCTTGTTGTTGCGTCCCATGAGCCAGTATAGGTCTTTGTATCGTATGTTCAGTTCCTCTCTTTTTGTTTTTATGTGATGTCTCCATGTCAACCGTCGATCAAGATGTAGGCCAAGGTATCTAACAGTGCCTCTATGAGGCAGGGTTGTGTTTTCCAGCTTTACAGGTGGGCAGTTACCACTCCTTAGGGTGAAGGTGACTTGCACCGATTTACTTGCACTAGCTTTTATTTTCCATCTATGTAGCCATTGAGTCACTAGGTCTAAACCATTCTGAAGGATGTTTGTCGCTTTTTGTGGGTCTTTGTTGGTAGCTAGGATGGCTGTGTCGTCTGCAAAAGTAGCTATGGTGACATCATCAATTTGAGGGAGGTCCGCAGTGTAGAGCGAATATAGGACGGGGCCCAACACGGAACCCTGCGGTACCCCAGCTTTAATTTCATAAAATTTGGATGTAGCTCCAGTTTCCTTTACCTGGAACAGCCTTTCATCCATATAAGATTGAAGTAGCAAGTATAAGCTGTGTGGCAGGCTTGCTTTAATTTTACAGAGAAGCCCTCGGTGCCATACCCTGTCGAACGCTTGTTGGATGTCAAGGAATACGGAGGAGCAATATTCTTTGTTTTCTATTGCACTTCTTATTGTATTGCATAATCGATGCACCTGCTCTACTGTGGAGTGCTGTTCACGAAATCCGAATTGGTGATCCGGTATTATATTATTTATTTTTAGAAGTGGCTGAATCCTTCTAAGCAACAGTTTCTCAAATAGCTTAGAGAGAATGGGCAGCAGGCTAATCGGTCTGTAAGATGCAACCTCGTTTGCTGGTTTTCCTGGTTTGCGTATCAATAAGATTTGTGACACTTTCCATAGCCTGGGGAAATATTGGACTCTAAGGATACCATTGAATAACATGGTCAGGAACATTATGGCCTTTTTTGGTAGCTGCATCAGTATTTCCTTAGTTATTAGGTCAAAACCAGGGGCTTTTCTTTCTTTTAATTCCCGGATTGTCCTGCAAATCTCCCTTGGCGTTACAGGTTTAGGTGGGAGTGAAATTTGGAAGTCTTGTTGGAAGACGAAATGAACATGAAACAAACATGCGTAAACGCAAGTTGCAGCGACCATATTGTGTAATGTTGCCAGATAAGAAATATGAAAGTATTCACAACAATGTTACCATAAGCTGCAGTGCTAATGAAATAAAATAATGTGATATTTTTTACTAAACATATTATAAATGGTCTGTAGAATAAATAATACGGAATTAAATTCCAGCACATAATAAACCTAGTTTATTAATTATTGCATTACAGTTGAGAGAAGAGACATATAGCAATAGACTTGAAACTATTGCGCAACAGTGTTTCTCTGTTAAGCAAAGTATCAGGTCGTTGAGCTCCTTATATAATGGTTGAGCTACACGATGCTTGATGTATGCGTGCCGTCAGTTAGGACAGGTCAACTCAAAGCTGCTATAGCTCTTTCTTCAAAAGGCCTGTCCAGATATTGCCCTACATCGTAACACTCGCATAATATCTAATAATATTATTCTTGTAATATCAACTATTATTGTCTGGACTTTAAAAGAGACCATGATTCTCTGAGTTTGTTTCGGTGTTTCTTCTCAGAGGTCGTCAGTTAGGAAATGCCGGCGCCATCTAGTTCAAAAAAATGTAAAACATTGACTTGTAAAAGTGTCTTTATAAGATCTATTTACAGAAATAAATATCATTTATCATCATTATGAGGATGAGATGAGAGTTCAGGGGTTTCAATAACGAACACTGTCACTGAAGTTAAAAGAAATATATTGTAAAAGAAAGGTGTGAGTACATATACCCTTAAAGTTAATAAAACTACTCGTGTAAAGAGGTACGCGGCGGTAAGCGCGGAGAGGTAGCGTCACGTGTGCACAGCACACGGTCGGGCGGCGGACTAGCGCGGGAGGCGCGCGACGCGAGGTGCATTCGAATTTGAACGACAAAATATTACTGTAGGTATCGTCGCGGCCGTTGGCCTTGAGTACCTCGTACTGGCCGGGAAGAGATGTGGGTTGCTATATACTCCCCCTCCAATCCTAGAGAACGCCCTCGCTCTTGGATTGGTAAATTATCAGATTTAGCTGGACGTCCACGATTCCTTTTAGGGATGACAGGTTTTGGAATGGATTCCCTACTACCTTGGTAACGTGTAAGGTCCTGGGAGTGATATTTCCCTAAAACAATATCAGGCTGTTCTGTGCTTGCGATAGTGTAGGTTGTGGGACTAACCTTTTCTAAAATTTTATATGGTCCATCGCGGCGCGGGTAAAACTTGGATGTGAGGTCTTTGGAACCTTTGCTCAACTGGTGCGACTTAAGCATTACCAAATCACCTACCTCGAAGGTGTCAGAGGGTCGTCGTGATGCATCGGCGTACTGCTTCGTCTTATCCTGTTGGATTTCCACGCGTTCACGAACTGCTGATAGTGACTTCAGGAATGTCCTGAGATAAGGCGTTATTTGAGGGACAAAGTTTTCTTTGTCCAAGATTGCACGAAGGTCATGAACGACCTCTGTGGGGGACCGCATTTCCCTGCCAAAGGATAAATAAGCTGGTGAACTACCTGTTGTGCGACATTTTGCGCTATTTAGGGCGAAACGGATCACCGGCAACTTCTTTGGCCACGAAGTATGGTCTTCTTGCACGAGGTGTGCAAGCATTGCTTTTAAATCGCGGTTCTTTCGTTCAGCAGGATTAGCTTGTGGGTGATAAAGTGGAATAAAATTTTGTTTTATGTCCAGAACTGACATACATTGTCGCATCACCGCGGAAACAAACTGGACACCGTTATCTGAGATGATCCTGCGAGGTAAGCCAAACCGCATAAAATATTCCTCAATTAGAATATGGGCACAGGCTTCTGCTGGGGCTTCTTTGAGAGCATACAGCTCCGTCCATCGGGTGGCTGTATCCTCGACGAGTAAGACACATCGTTCCCCCTGGTCTCCTTCCGGTAGTGGACCGAATAGATCGATTGCCAACACCTCGTTACGCTGATTCATAGTTACGTTACGCTGGTGTCTGGAGAAGACCCGGAGGTTTGGTGTTGTTGGCCTTGTAACGTTGGCAGTGGATGCAGGCTTTGACATAATCGGTGATTATTCTCCGCATCCCTGTAAAATAATATAATTGCGCTACCTTTTGGTAGGTTCTGTCGATACCTGGGTGGCCAGCTGTTGGGGAGTCGTGCAACTCCTTTAAAATCTCTGCGACTTGGGTGGCAGGGATTACTAGCTGAGGGGATTCATTGTCAGAGTCCGGGTTGAGACGGTACAGGACACCTTGGTCCATGAGGTAACCCCTGTCTAACCACCTTTGGGCTGCGACATCATCAGTTCTCTCAAGCTCTTTGATTATCTTTTCCAATTCAGGATCTGTATTCTGTTCTAGGCGGAGCTGGCTAGGTGTCTTCGTGGGTAGATCGCAGATAACGGAGCATACACCACAAGTGCCGCGAGAGTCGCCAGAACAAATTGGTCTACTCAGCGTATCTGCCACGACGTTTGCCTTTCCATGGGTATACTGGAATTGGATGTCAAAAGATTGGAGCTTGAGAGCCCAACGGACTAATCTTCCAGCTGGTGATTTGAGAGATAGCAACCAGCGGAGAGGTTGGTGATCACTGCCAATTACGACCGGTTGGCCGTCTAGGTAAGGTCGAAATCGCTCTACCGCCCACACTACAGCGAGTGCTTCACGCTCCGTTGTGGAGTAATTGCGCTCTGCTGCGTTGAGGAGTCGGCTGGCGTATTCGATTGGCCTTTCCTGATTGCCGTCGCCCTGTAATAAAACTGCGCCTAAGGCGTAGTTACTTGCGTCGGTACGCAGAATGAAGGGACGAGAAAAATCGGCTTGAAGCAGTATCGGAGCCGTGGTCAATAGACGCTTCAGCTCATTAAATGCTTGGGTCTGTTCTGAGTTCCAAGACCACACTTGGTTCTTTTTAGTCAAGCGTGTAAGTGGTTCGGCAACCTTTGAAAAGTTCGGTATGAACTTTCTGAACCATGAGCATGTTTGTAAAAAGGTTCTCAGGTGCTTTAAGTTACCTGGTTCCTTCATCTCGAGGACAGCACTCACCTTCCCTGGGTCGGTGGAAACACCTTCTTGTGTAATGACGTGGCCGAGATATTTAACACTTTCTCTAGCAAAAGCGCACTTCTCCCTATTGACGTGGAGGTTAAACTCGGCCAGACGTCTAAAAACTGCCTCGAGGTCTTGTAGATGCTGTTGGTATCCCTGTGATATAACCAACAAGTCATCTAAATATGCAAGTAAAGTTACATCTTGCAGAGCAGAGCAGGAGCGAAGACGATTTATGAGACGCTGGAAAGTCGCTGGTGCGTTCTTGAGACCAAACGGCATTCTTTTAAAGCGAAAAGTACCTAAAGGACAGATAAAAGCTGTCTTGTCCCTATCAGCTTCACTTACTTTCACCTGCCAGTATGAAGATCGAAGGTCTAGCGTGCTCATGTAGCAGTCCCGTTTTGTGCTCTGTAGTAACTCGTCGATGCGTGGCATCGGATATGTGTCGGACTTGGTGACTGCATTCAGGCGCCTGTAGTCGACGCAAAAACGTATACCACCGTTTGACTTCGGCACCATCAGCGCGGGTGAACACCAAGCCGATTCACACTCTTCTATTATATCTTCTTGTAACATCTTACCTATTTCAGCTTTCATCAGCTCTTTCTTTGAAGGATTTAGGCGGTAGGGAGGTACCGCTATTGGTGGGTGCTCACCTGTTTCGATGCGGTGCTCCGCATACGGTGTTGGGCCTCCCCCTGCTCTAAAGACGTGTGCGTGCCTGGTGAGGATGTCAGCGAGCGCCTGTCGCTCAGCTGGTTTAAGGTGAGTACCTTCATCATCCCTAAGTACATCTGTAGAGGCGCAGGTCACGCTACGTGAGGTAGGTTCGAAGTACAAGTTATTTTTTACTACATTATTATTACTAAAGTACCATAGTTCCTGACGAAAATCGATTACTACCCCAGCGGTGGTAATAAAATCGATACCTAATAATGTCTCATTATTAGTCGAATTCGGAAAAATTAAGAAAGGAATTGTGATACGTGTGGTTTCTAAGCACACCTCTAACGTGGTGTACACGTACAACACGTACAACGTGGGTACTTCCATCGTACGGACTATACCGTCGGCAAGCTTAACTTCTCGAGAGGAAGGGCTGAGGGGATGACCTTGACGTAGAAGGAGAGTATATAACGTATGACCCGCAATGCAATGTTTGGCAGCTGTATCTATCAAAGCAGTGCCATTAAAACCTAAAACATTAATTTTGAAAACAGGGCGTAAATCACGACCAATGGAGGGTCTCGCAATATTATTACCACGTGATACTACTTCTCCACTACATACACTAATATCACAATCATATAAACACACATTAATATTTTTATCAATTTGTGAGTTACAGTAGTTTTCCTTACTGGGATCAACACATGGTACATTTGTTAAAAATTGTGGGTTGTTACCGTTTTGCATGTGAACATTTAAGTTAAAATTTGAAAATTGTGGGTATGTTTGCTCTAGGCGATCGGTTTGTTTACATTCGATAACATCCGAACATTTTTGCGAAACGGAATTGAAATGAAACCCATTATTTATTTTTGAGTACGAAACCGATTGAATTAAATTGTTACGATTATCTTCCCGTGGGCGAAAATGTTCGGCAACCACACAGTTATTATTATTAGTTTGAATAAAATTATTATCATAGACATTGTTATCACATCGACTAAAATCGGAAAAACACAGACAATGCGTGTTCATGGTGTTGGATGCATTAACATCATTATTGTTATAACAAACACCGGGATGATAACAAGACGTAATATTACAATTATTAACTTGTGAACTACAATTCGACTTTGCAACGACAAAATTATTATTTTGTTGAAAAAGACTCGGGTTCGATTGATTTGAGATGAACTCGGTATTATTATTGCATGCATCACCATTTAATGAATTACGTAAAAATTTAACATGGTTATCATTATTATTATTACTACAGTCTTTTACAGACGCGATGTTTTTCGATGAAAAACACTGATTAGAATTTACGATTGGCGATGAATATTGACTTTGTTTAAGTATTTCGCGAGATTGAACACAATAGAACGATTGACTTTGATCACAGAGGTTTTTATCACTATCACCATTATCACGCACTTCCGCAGAGTTATTATGAGATTGGGACTCACCTTGATTCTGCAACTTACGACACTGGTCCCTGGTGTGACCATACCGTTTACAGTAGGTACAGGTAGGTCGTTGCTTCTTCGCGGCAGCGGTGGAGTCCTGAGTCGGCGGAGAACGCGCGGGCGGCGGTGGGGGTCGCGGTACCGCAGCGGCGGCGGGCGGAGCCCTAGCGGCCGGCGCGTGAGCGGTCGCGCTATCGGACGATGTCGATGCGCGAGCGGTGGGTTGTGTACGAGACGTCGAAGTGGATGGCGAGCGCGTATTTACTTGAGGTCGCCGCTCACTCGTCTTTTGTTCCTCGTCAAACGAATCTTCAATATTACGTGCGAGGCGGAAGAGTTCTTGGAAGTTCTTGCACTCTTCTCTCCGCAGCCTTTTCCTGATCCGACTGTGGAGGAGGCCGTATGTCATGTCGATTTGTGCAGACTCTGTGACATCACCTGTAGGTAATCTGGCCAAAAGAGCGCGAACTCGCGCCACAAATACATCCGTATTCTCTTTTTGTTGTGGGGACGCGAATATCTCTTAGGTATATACGATGGGGCGGCCGGCGGTCACCGTAGGCACTTATTAGGTTTTCTTTTGCCTGGCGCCACGATGTTACGGAATACTTTATCCCTTGCCACCACGTGGCCGCGTCGTCCTTGAATAAATACGCTAATCCACGTATAATGTTTGAGTCCGTCACCTGCGCGCATTCACTATAGGCTTCTATTGCATCGATGAATGCCTCGACCGATTCCTTTGGTCGGCCGGAGAAGGTGGTTTTACAGCGGGCTAGGGTACTATGCCCTGGATGACCTAGTGATTCTGGGGTCGAAGCGTTCGCGCGTGTCACGGAGAGTAGCAGTTCCCTAAAGGCTTCTGTCTGCGAGCGCTGGAGGGATGCTATAATAGTCGCCACATTTTCCCCAGAAAACGTAGCGTTCGCGTCCGGACGCGGCGAGTAGGACGCGTCACCGCCATCTTGTTGGTCGGCGGACGGCGTCGGCGTGCTTGAGCGCGAGAGGTCGGGTAATGCCTGCCGAGCATCTTCTCTCCGCTCTAAGCTAACCGCTCTGCTTCTTGTCACTGGCATACTTATTACGAGTAAAACTTCACTGCAAATCTAAGAGTAGGTAGGTACCACCGTGTCCTAACAGTCACACGAAAAAACGTTGGAGCGCCACATATGAGGATGAGATGAGAGTTCAGGGGTTTCAATAACGAACACTGTCACTGAAGTTGAATGAAATATATTGTAAAAGAAAGGTGAGAGTACATATACCCTTAAAGTTAATAAAACTACTCGTGTAAAGAGGTACGCGGCGGTAAGCGCGGAGAGGTAGCGTCACGTGTGCACAGCACACTGTCGGGCGGCGGACTAGCGCGGGAGGCGCGCTGCGCGAGGTGCATTCGAATTTGAACGACAATATATTACTGTAGGTATCGCCGCGGCCGTTGGCCTTGAGTACCTCGTACTGGCCGGGAAGAGATGTGGGTTGCTATATCATTTATTTATCATAATAAATTAGATGGAGCGATGGAACACAACGCGAATTCTGCGTACAGTCCCATATATAGTATATCGTAGTAATTTTTTAAATAGTTAATATTATAAGTAGGCTTAGCTATCGCATTAGGTTTCTAAACCTGTAATGAAAATGATATTGAGTTTTAAATAAATAAATAATAGAGGATTAATTAGTGCAAAGGGGATGTAAAATAATTTATCGATATCGATATTGGTCTATTAATCTATGATATTTTATCTAATTTATGTTGATTGCACTGAGCGGATGCAGCCAGTCCCAAGAATGCAGGATTTTTGACTCTGTGCAGCATGCAGCACGGGGTTACATAGGGATGTTCGATCCAGGTTGTTTGTATCGATGTTCTGGATCGCAATATGGACGTAATACACTGTATCGATCCAATTGATTGGATACGATTTTTTGGATTCGATCCAGTATCAGATATTAACCAAAATTAAAGATATTGTATTTTATAGTTTCAAAGTTAAATTTAAAGGAATAAAACCAAAAATTTACTTTTTCTCTTTTTCTATTTTTAATCGTTACGTTAAAACAATAATGGCGAATACGGCTTTCAATTAATGTATGTTTGGTTAACAAAAAAAGGCGTACGGAGGGCACAGACTACACAGGTTCCTACCACTGATCAATTACGTCTGGCTATAGTGCTCAGTGTTTCCCAAACGGTCTACCACTAAGTTCATACAAAATTTAAAACTAATATCTTTCGATCCGATCCTCCGTGTACGTGTATCGATCCACTAACGGATCGAAAGCCATTGTATCGATACAAAAATCGGGTACCAAAGTATTGGATCGGATCGATCATCCTTATGGTTAAACGTATTTCATGTTCATGTTTAACACTGCACTGCACGCTGCACAAAGACAAAAAATCTGCATTCTTGAGATTGGCTGCGTCCGCTTAGTATGGGATTCATGCTGCTAATAGTCCTCTGGGCGGAAGATACGATATTCGTTGGAATCGAATGAACCACCACCAATACCACCTGTGGAAGCTTGTTATTGGCATTTATTTATCTAATTTGTTATTTATTTATAAGTAGCTGTAAGCTCCCCAAAGATAATAAAATAAAATAAAATGTACAGTACTCTACAATATTTTTGGCAGGGTTGAACACAGGCGCGAGTCGCTGCGCAGAATGCATTTTAAGGTATCATAGGGGAAGATGGAAGAGCGCGGGTGCACGGAGCGCCCACCGCGCTCTCCCACGCGCTTCCTCCTTCCCGCTCGCGTCCTTGCAACTGTGTGAGTGTTACATCCGTACGTGAAACACATGCGCAATGCGTTCTGAGAATACAGTCGAGTTCAGAATCGTTCATTTCGTTTTTGTTATTAGTAGTTAGTGTTTTTGCTATTATCGTTATTATTGTTCGTAAGTGTTTTGTTTTTATTGTTTGTCCGTATCGTGTTATCGGATTGGAAGACATTATGCAATAAAGTAGAAAAAAATATCGAGCAGGAATAAAAGGAAAGCGACGGAATTATTGATAAATTGGACTGATGAATTGTGTCGTGGAAGCGAAATTAATCGGATGAATCAGAAACGGGATTTGAAGACGAAGACGATCATTCTTCCGTTGGAACGTACCTCTTCATAAGGGTGTGACGTTCATGGAAGGTGTAACCCTGCTTTAAATAAATAAATATTTTTTATATATATTATGTTAAGCATACACACATCAAAAAAAAGTTTGCGATCACTAGCTTAAGCTGATATTGAACTTTATCAAGAAAAAATCTTTGTTGTGTGTTTTCTTTAAACAGAAATACCCTGTTTTAAATTAAAAAAGAAAACTACTTCTTTTATATGAAAAAAACGGGTTATTAATCATTAATGTAATTTGTAATGTAAAAGATTTCGATTTTTCAAAGTGATCGTAAACTTTTTTTGATGTGTTTACTGTGTGTGTATGTCTAAAATAAAAATCTAAGTATCTACCTACTTACTGATCGAATACTAAATAGGATATTTGCATTAGTAATTTTCAAGTTGTAAAGGCCAAGTTTAAAAAAAAATACTTGTGACGGATAACGTATTTATTTGGATAAGAATTAATATCATGTTTTTTTATGGGATAGGTCAGCAAACGAGCAGACGGATCACCTGGTGGTAAGCGATAACCACCGCCCATGGAAACTCGCAACTCCGGAGGAGTAAAAGGTGCGTTGCACGCTTTTTAAAAGGGTTGGGGCCTCCGGTAATCTCACTCGGCGAAATATAACGCAAGCGTTGATTCAAGCTGGTTTTCTGTGAGGCCGTCGTATCACTCCGGTAGAGCTGGCGCATTCGTGCGGAAGTATGGGTCTGGTGAAATACCTTCGCAAATAATGCATTATTTTAGAACAAATTTGGTTAGCATAATAAAGGTTATAGTGAGCTAACCATAATAGATAGACATACGCGATTATTCCGCCAATCAAATTATTTAAGAATGTTCTAAGAATTATCAATTTTGATTATTCTTCTTTAGTTTGGTAGGTCATACTTCAGAGGTAGTCCCATACAAAGTTCAAGAACTGGTCACAAAATTTTGAACAAAATGGCAATAACATAAATGAATAAATGATGTCATCGTTGAGGTACGCAAGATTCGACTCGTCACTAAAAAAAATGTTGAAGTAAAATAACTTTTTACCAAAAAGTAAAACCGACTTTAAAAAATATTGTGCAAAACAGTTTTGGAAATCGATAGCGAAAATAATGGCTCCGGCCGAGCTGGTACTTGATCGATCCCAAGGTGTGAACAGTACCTACTCCATGCCCAACCGACCTTGTGCTTGACATAATGTGAGCAGTTGTTCCAGTATAAAGTAATGACGCACCCTCGAGAGGATACCTAGGTTTCTGGTAGCTGCTTGAGCCTTGGACTTTATAATAGGAGACAAAGTTGAGGATGTACGTCAGAGTACTAACGGTTGAGTGAAGTTGAGTGTTGACGTCAGAATACTTACGAAACAAGCTTTTGCCTGCAGTTTTACTTGCATCCCAAAGGACTTTTTGGACAAAAGGCATAGCTGTCTTTTCTCCAAGATCTAATGTATCTCTATACCATAATACATCAAAATTGATACAACGTTAAAGTTAAAAATTTTCATTGTCCTTGTTTGAAACTCAAGGAAGTATCAATAATTTCTAAACGACTACACAAAACAGCTACATACAGCAATATCGATGGCAAAATTAAATATATTTTTTAGTACGATGTCTTGATATTAATATCGAGAATTTTCAATTTCCTTGTTTGTAACCCAAGGAAAAATCATATTTTCTAAACAACTAAACAAAACAACTGCATACAGCAATACCGATGGTAAACATATTTTGTAGTACGATGTGTCATGATAATCTTGATATTGATATCGAGAATTTTTATTTTCCTTGTTTGAAACACAAGGAAGTATCGATACTTTGTAAATGACTAAACAAAAATATATTCCAAAAGAACGACATGGTATCAGAAAGTATCGATAACTCAGGGTATCGACATTAATTGCGTATCCTCCTTCCTTTCTTACACCAAGACGTATCTTAAACTTAACTAGTATCTCATATTATTATTCTCATTTATTATTTCAACTTACATATTAGGTACATTTTTAAATATTTTTATAAAAAATTGAAAAACATTTAAAAATATAAAAAATAGTAGCCCACCGGTATCGGGAGCAGGGTCCAAGCTACCGGTGGTCAGGGCCCCAGAGAGAGGAACCTCCTAACAATGCGGGCCGTGTCCAGAAGCACTGCCTTCTGCATCAAGCTCTTGATCCAGCCATCCAATGAGAGCCTCCTTAGGTGTTGGTCGAGGCTCTTGGCTATTAAGCCATTGGCTGACACAACGATTGGAACAATGATCGCTGAATCCACCTCCCACATGTCGACAACCTCGTGTGCCAAATCTAGATACTTTATTTCTTTTTCTTTTTCGGCTCTCACGAGATTCTCGTCATGCGGGACGGTGATGTCAACAATCACTGCTCGACGCCCTAAGCGATCTATCACCACGATATCGGGCTTATTTGCAAGAATAGTCCTATCAGTGATGATAGATCGGTCCCAATACAATGTAGTATGACCATTTTCGAGAACTGGGTCGGGCACATACTTGTAGTACGGTACCTCCGATTCCACAAGATTGTATCTCAAGGCAAGTTGCTGATGGATAATCCTGGCTACCAGGTTATGTCTGTGCAAGTACTCGCCGTTAGCTAGACGCGAACAACCAGAGATAATATGTCGGATAGATTCTCCCGGACGGTGGCATGCCCGACATATGTCAACCGTACCATCCTTCACGATATATTTTCGGTAGTTGTTCGTCATCATAACTTCGTCCATAATTGCACAAACAAACCCTTCGGTTTCTCCAAATAGATCCCCGAAGCGTAACCAGGAAACGGACGCTAAGAAATCTACACCAGGCTCATGGAGAGCCCGGTAATAGCGTCCGTGTAGCTCTTTACCTTGCCATACATTCTTACGATCGTCTGTACTAAGTACTACGGGTTTGCGCCAGTTCTCTTTAGCCATGGAAAGAGGGGTAAGCCCATTGTCCACTGCAACCACATCTCGATGCATCCCCATTTCTGATTTTAAAAAATACTCCCTGAGACTACACACCTCGCGGTTGTGAAGGTTCTTGGCATTTAAAAATCCTCTACCCCCACATTTCCGCGAGATGTATAGCCTCATTACTGAGGAGCGTGGGTGATGCATTCGATATGCGGTTAGCAGTGTACGGACCTTCCTATCCAAGGCATCAAGTTCAGTCTGAGTCCACTTGAGTACGCCGAAGGAGTACATCAATACTGGCATGACCCAACCGTTGAAAGAACGCACCTTGTTTCCGCCTGACAGAAGACTTTTTAAGACTTTTGTCAGACGTCCGAAGAAGCGCTCCTGCAACGATTGTTTCATGTCAGCCCCATTGATGCCTAGAGCCTCCGACATACCCAAATACCTGTAAGTCTCCGTTGAGGCGAGAGATCTAAGTTGAGTGGAATCCGAGAGTTGAGTTCCCTCAGATTCCACAATCCCTCCTCGCTTTACATGCATGACAGCACATTTCTCCACACCAAATTCCATTCTGATGGAGTTACTAAAGTTTTCCGTTATCTTCAGCAACTCCATCAGGTGCAAATCAGAGGGAGCAAAGAGCTTTAGGTCATCCATGTAAAGTAGGTGGGATATTACTTGACCGCCCCGCCTCAATCGGTAACCCAGCCCCGAATCCTCCAGTAAAGTACTGAGAGGATTCAAGGCTAAGCAGAACCATAAAGGACTCAGGCTGTCTCCCTGGAATATACCACGCTCAATCCTAATTGGTTCACCGATTCTTTGAATTTGTCGGCATCCTGGATAATGAAGGACTGTCCTCCATTGCCCCATACACGACTGCAGGAAGGTGCGAAGTGTAACATCTATCTTATATAGCTCTAGCACCCTCATGAGCCATGTATGTGGCACGGAATCATAGGCCTTCTTGTAATCTATCCAGCATGTCGACAGATTCTTTCGGAATCGGCGAACCTGTTGGCTGATGGTCATATCTATGAGAAGCAGCTCCTTAGTACCACGGGACCCGTTCTTACATCCATTTTGAGACGCAGACATAATTGAGCTTTCATCAATATGGTTACAAATTTTTGCTCTCAAAATAGATGTAAGAAGTTTATAGACCGTCGGTAAGCAGGTGATGGGTCTATAATTTTTAGGTTCCGCAGTACTACCAGCTTTGTGGAGTAGATGGGTGACTCCAGTAGTTAAAAATTGTGGTAACGTCCCACTTTCTAAAGATGACTGGAATTGAGACGCCAAGCGAACGTGAGAACTACGTAGCCATTTTAGCCAAAAATTGTGCAGTCCATCCGGCCCCGGCGCTTTCCAATTCGGTACAGAATGGACTGCACAGGCTACGTCTTGGGGGCTAATATAAATTTCCCCCATTGCTGGTATTGATTCACACGTTCGCTCAACGTCGCGTATCCAATCATCTTCGGTATGACTGACGGGCACTGACCAAATGTTGCGCCAGAATGTACTCATGGCGTCATCATCCGGCCAGCACGCGTCACTCATACCACTATTAGGACGCTCCCAAGTTCTGTATACCCACCTTTGATCACTTTGGAATCTACGATTCAGGGAATACCGCTCCACACGACGTTTGTACCTACGAATACGGTTTGCCCATGCATAAACCTTCTGCTTCAGGAAGTCGATGCGCTCGGTGACACAGGATACATAGTCTCGGGGATGGATATTAGTCCCCGAGAATGCCCGTCTCACAAAGCGCATCACTCTTGGGCGTGTATTGCCCTCCCTGAAGCAGATCAGCTTGCCAATGAGCGCTCTAGCCTCAGCGATACGGTGTTCAATCCTGGACTGCCAAGCCGGTACCGCAGACTGCGGACTTGCAGCTCTGTCAGGTTCTGGGAACCTCACAAGAGCTACACGGCAAGCAGTAACAGCTGCACAGTACAGGATTGAATGGGTATCGGCAAGATCTTCACTGCTGTCAAAATACTCTGACAGCAGTGAATCCAGAGCACACACAAGCGCCAAGTTCTTGTTATTCATGGGCAAACGAGGTAAACGTGGTCTAAGTACAGGTGTTATAGAGCGATACTCCCGAAACGCACCCTCCAAAGCACTCCTCAACTCCTCATTGTATTGGGTACTTACATTTATAGCCCTGTCATCACTTCCCGCATCTGTATGACTTGGTTGTGGCATCACTGATGGTGTCACTGGTGGTGCCGCAGACTGAGATGGGTAAGCGATGACATGGCTATTTTGCACTTCCAGGCGTAACTGATCAAGCACGGAGTCATTCAACATATGGTTACGCTGAATGACCCGTACCTGATCCGACAGTCGTTGGGCCGTCACGTTGATGGCTGGTTCAAGCACCTGGAACAGGGAGAGCATCCGACTACGGTACGCGGTCAGGTTAGTTCCCCCCTCTGTAGCCCCATAGTATGCGCGCATGACGTTTTCATTTATCGATTGAGTCCATCTCATGCGCTGCACACTTCCACCGGGAGCGGGGACCCCTCCAGAGGCCGGTGGGCCTCGTGGTCCCAAGCTGTCCGGTGGCCGGCGGCCTCCCCGCCGGCGTACAGGTGGTGGCGACGTCGGTGGAGAGTAATATTCGTCGCTCGAACTCGACGCAACTGCAGCCACCGGGGTCCGAGATTCCGGCGGTTGCGAGGCGGAGTTGAGCGACGATTCCGGAGGTGGTGGTCGTGCGTTTTTAGTCTTGGCCCTCGTCAACATTTTCCAATCATATCTCCTTATTTTAACATGACATTTTAAACGTCATGTCTTGTGAGTTTCTGAGTTTAGTGGATATTTCAGTTGAATTTTCTTTTTCTTTTCTTCATTTTATTTTTATTTGTGGAGTTAGTGATTTTAATTGGAGGTTTTACTTGGTACGGTATATTTCTGCGTATTCCTGTAATTCTGTGCAATTTAGATAAAAGGACAGATTTTTTTACGGCCGTTGACGTCTGGTGTTGCCATTATTATTCTCATTTATTATTTTAACTTACATATTAAATACATTTTTAAATATTTTTATAAAAAATTGAAAAACATTTAAAAATATAAAAAATAGTAGCCCACCGGTATCGGGAGCAGGGTCCAAGCTACCGGTGGTCAGGGCCCCAGAGAGAGGAACCTCCTAACAATGCGGGCCGTGTCCAGAAGTACTGCCTTCTGCATCAAGCCCTTGATCCAGCCATCCAATGAGAGCCTCCTTAGGTGTTGGTCGAGGCTCTTGGCTATTAAGCCATTGGCTGACACAACGATTGGAACAATGATTGCTGAATCCACCTCCCACATGTCGACAACCTCGTGTGCCAAATCTAGATACTTTATTTCTTTTTCTTTTTCGGCTCTCACAAGGTTCTCGTCATGCGGGACGGTGATGTCAACAATCACTGCTCGACGCCTTAAGCGATCTATCACCACGATATCGGGCTTATTTGCAAGAATAGTCCTATCAGTGATGATAGATCGGTCCCAATACAATGTAGTATGACCATTTTCGAGAACTGGGTCGGGCACATACTTGTAGTACGGTACCTCCGATTCCACAAGATTGTATCTCAAGGCAAGTTGCTGATGGATAATCCTGGCTACCAGGTTATGTCTGTGCAAGTACTCGCCGTTAGCTAGACGCGAACAACCAGAGATAATATGTCGGATAGATTCTCCCGGACGGTGGCATGCCCGACATATGTCAACCGTACCATCCTTCACGATATATTTTCGGTAGTTGTTTGTCATCATAACTTCGTCCATAATTGCACAAACAAACCCTTCGGTTTCTCCAAATAGATCCCCGAAGCGTAACCAGGAAACGGACGCTAAGAAATCTACACCAGGCTCATGGAGAGCCCGGTAATAGCGTCCGTGTAGCTCTTTACCTTGCCATACATTCTTACGATCGTCCGTACTAAGTACTACGGGTTTGCGCCAGTTCTCTTTAGCCATGAAGAGAGGGGTAAGCCCATTGTCCACTGCAACCACATCTCGATGCATCCCCATTTCTGATTTTAAAAAATACTCCCTGAGACTATACACCTCGCGGTTGTGAAGGTTTTTGGCATTTAAAAATCCTCTACCCCCACATTTCCGCGAGATGTATAACCTCATTACAGAGGAGCGTGGGTGATGCATTCGATATGCGGTTAGCAGTGTACGGACCTTCCTATCCAAGGCATCAAGTTCAGTCTGAGTCCACTTGAGTACGCCGAAGGACTACATCAATACTGGCATGACCCAACCGTTGAAAGAACGCACCTTGTTTCCGCCTGACAGAAGACTTTTTAAGACTTTTGTCAGACGTCCGAAGAAGCGCTCCTGCAACGATTGTTTCATGTCAGCCCCGTTGATGCCTAGAGCCTCCGACATACCCAAGTACCTGTAAGTCTCCGTTGAGGCGAGAGATCTAAGTTGAGTGGAATCCGAGAGTTGGATTCCCTCAGATTCCACAATCCCTCCTCGCTTTACATGCATGACAGCACATTTCTCCACACCGAATTCCATTCTGATGGAGTTACTAAAGTTTTCCGTTATCTTCAAATCAAAGGTTAGGTGCAAATCAGAGGGAGCAAAGAGCTTTAGGTCATCCATGTAAAGTAGGTGGGATATTCTTTGACCACCCCGCCTCAATCGGTAACCCAGCCCTGATTGCTCCAGTAATGTACTGAGGGGATTCAAGGCTAGGCAGAACCATAAAGGACTCAGGCTGTCTCCCTGGAATATACCACGCTCAATCCTAATCGGTTCACTCATTCTTTGAATTTGTCGACATCCTGGATAATGAAGGACTGTCCTCCATTGCCCCATACACGACTGCAGGAAGGTGCGAAGCGTAACATCTACCTTATATAGTTCTAGCACCCTCATGAGCCATGTATGTGGCACCGAATCATAGGCCTTCTTGTAATCTATCCAGCATGTCGACAGATTCTTTCGGAATCGGCGAACCTGTTGGCTGATGGTCATATCTATGAGAAGTAGTTCCTTAGTACCACGGGACCCGTTCTTACATCCATTTTGAGACGCAGACATAATTGAACTTTCATTAATATGGTTACAAATTTTTGCTCTCAAAATAGATGTAAGAAGTTTATAGACCGTCGGTAAGCAGGTGATGGGTCTATAATTTTTAGGTTCCGCAGTACTACCAGATTTGTGGAGTAGATGGGTGACTCCAGTCGTTAAAAAGTGTGGTAACATCCCACTTTCTAGAGATGTCTGGAATTGAGACGCCAAGCGAACGTGAGAACTACGCAGCCATTTTAGCCAGAAATTGTGCAGTCCATCCGGCCCCGGCGCTTTCCAATTCGGTACAGAATGGACTGCACAGGCTACGTCTTGGGGGCTTATATAAATTTCCCCCATTGATGGTATTGATTCACACGTTCGCTCAACGTCACGTATCCAATCATCTTCGGTATGACTGACGGGCACTGACCAAATGTTGCGCCAGAATGTACTCATGGCGTCATCATCCGGCCAGCACGCGTCACTCACACCGCTATTAGGACGCTCCCAAGTTCTGTACACCCACCTTTGATCACTTTGGAATCTACGATTCAGGGAATACCGCTCCGCACGACGTTTATACCTACGAATACGGTTTGCCCATGCATAAACCTTCTGCTTCAGGAAGTCGATGCGCTCGGTGACACAGGATGCATAGTCTCGGGGATTGGTATTAGTCCCCGAGAATGCCCGCCTCACAAAGCGCATCACTCTTGGGCGAGTATTGCCCTCCCTGAAGCAGATCAGCTTGCCAATGAGCGCTCTAGCCTCACCGATACGGTGTTCGATCCTGGACTGCCAAGCCGGTACCGCAGACTGCGGACGTGTAGCTCTGTCAGGTTCTGGGAACCTCACAAGAGCTACACGGCAAGCAGTAACAGCTGCACAGTACAGGATCGAATGGGTATCGGCAAGATCTTCACTGCTGTCAAAATACTCTGACAGCAGTGAATCCAGAGCACACACAAGCGCCAAGTTCTTGTTATTCATGGGCAAACGAGGTAAACGTGGTCTAAGTACAGGTGTTATAGAGCGATTATTATTATTATTAGTATTTTATTCTATTATATTTTTATGGTTCTGGCTCCATCGGTAATCATTCTTCTTCTTCTTCTATTTTCCTTGTGGCAATTGAGTCGATGGCGACTATTTTGCCAATGTCCGGTAATCATTCATTTGGTTATAGGTGGTTTGACGGCTGACACCTGACAGCTGACAGCTGCGCCTGAGCGTCCCTTTATTTGTCATAGACAATAAAGAGACAAATGATGTGGAGCGTTTGGCGATTATATTATTTTTCTTATGGTTTTTATAAAAATATTTATTTATCTCAACACTTTCTGCACATTAACATTACAGTTTTTATATAATTATATTTCCTTTTTTAAAGTACACACAGTATTTATCTATTTTCTTTAATGTATCTACATTAATTAACTGACCGTGGCATTACAACTGGGATGGACCTATCTGAAAACCAGCGCTGCGACATTTTCGTTTTTAAATGTTGTAGCAATATGCTGAGATAGGGGCCTTTTCTGGGTACGTGCAGGTTTTATTTTATTTTATTTTGTAATGTAAATAGGTACCTACCTATGTTTAAAGTGTTAATTTCCTGTGCGAATCCGGAATAAATTTTCTTTCTTTCTTTCTATATAATGTTATGTTCAACTATATTATTATATTCTTTGCATAATAGTCTGTGATCATCAACAGTTGAATTGATTGGACACGACAGTTATACAAAGATCTAGCCGATTATCGACGGTTTTAGCCAAAAAATTATATGTTTTGGCCACCAAAATGAATCTAGCTACTTCTAGCTACTTTTTAGATTATTACTGTAAAACATAGTAAAAAATAAGTTAAAAAACAGACTGTGCGCATTAACACTTAATTCCATAATTATGATTAGAAACCAACTAAAAATATTTAAAAAATCTTGCCACAATAGGGTATTACACCTTTTTTTGAAAACTATTTTAAATTAATCCTTAGATCGTAATGAACCAGTAGAAATTTTATTTCAGTTTTATAAAACCGAAAAATGCCTTAAAAACTATTTTTAATTTATGATTTTGAATTTTCGCGCGGAATCGCTAGCCGCCATGCTACTTCGGGTCGTGACGTCACTTCGTTAGTAAACAATACAACTGCAAAAGACCAAGTAACGTCAAGTTACTATCGGAGTGACATCACGTCGGAATCCAATATGGCGGATGGCATTTTAAAACAGATTGAAAAAGACTATTTTTGAAATTGAATTATAAAATTTACATTGCATTTGTTTAAATAAATAGTAACGTTTCTCGTTTACTTTTTAAAAAATCTATACTTAATATATAAAGCTGAAGAGTTTGTTTGTTTGAACGCGCTAATCTCAGGAACTACTGGTCCGATTTAAAAAAATCTTTCAGTTTTAGATAGCCCATTTATTGACGAAGGCTATAGGCTATAATATCATCACGCTAAGACCAAGTATCTATTCAATAACTCCACGCGGACGAAGTCGTGGGCAGAAGCTAGTCTATCATAAACATGCATTTTCATATTTTTTCTTACATGGTGTAAAATACCCTATTATGTTTTGCCATCTGAGGTTAAAAAAAACCGTAATAACAATGAAATAAAACTATCTTTTACATATTATCATAAAAACAGTCAAACTATTAAAACCAACAGAAAGACCATCCACATCATCATACGTTATCGACGAGATTCCAGAATTTCCAGATGACATTGTTTTTCAAATTGATTTTGATTTTTTAACTAAAAAGTACATATTTTTTTACAACTTGTTTTAAATATTGTTTTATTAAATCTACTTTCCCCATCCATATATAATACTAGTTTCTGCCTGCAGATTCGCTCACTTAAAGCTCATAAACCAACAGTGATGATCTCTTATTTGCATGAGTCTCTATACATTAGAGAGGTCAAGCTGTATCTCCGGTTTCGTTTAATTATTTGAGTTAAGAAGTTTGTTTTGAATGATTTGAAGTTTTTAAGTTGGAGCACATAATATTTTCTAACTGTGATAACAAAATTAAAATCTATTCATTAGTTTTTGCGCCAACCCGTAACAAACAGACAAGAATTTTAAAAATCACATTTTCAGATACCTTCAATGTACAGACACAGTTTTTTTTACAATTTTATAATAGTAGAGATTAAAACTACAATAGGTAGTAACAAAGAGTATGTACTCAATGCCGTTTTAGGTAGTAATCTATACTAATATTAAGCGGCGGTAGCCTAATGGCTAAGACGTCGGACTTGCAATCGCGTGATTGCCGGTTCGAAACCCACCCATTACACTACCGACGTGAACCCACTCGTAACACAAGCATTTTATCTTAGCACGAGGGGTTAACATTAACAAGAATACTAGTGATGTGCGACCCACATTGCTACTAAGCTTTTTTTTTTTAAAAGGAGGAAAGATTTGTATGTATCTTTGTAACGAATTGGCTCAAAAACTACTGGGCCGATTTCAAAATTCTTTCACCATTTGAATGCTACGTTGTTCCAGATTAACATAGGCTAACGAATATTTTAAAATAGTTAGGGATTTCTCCACCCGTGCGAAGCCGGGGCGGGCAGATAGTTGGATATATTAAGCCCATTAAGCCAAAGAACTTTAGCCATTTCTAGCCGAATTTCGAACGTAATTTTTTTACAAAACTGGCAACTTTTTCTTTGATGTAGCCGCAAACAAACTGGATGGATAGTCCTAACGGCAACACTGTTACATGCTTATGCATTTTTTAGTAGATACTACTAGTATTCTTTTATCTGTGGTAGATACTAAAAATAAAATAAATACTAATATAAAATTGTAAAAAAGCTGTGTCTGTACATTGAATATATTTTAAAAAAAACAAGTGGGTTAGGGTATTTATCTTAAAAGTTTGTGTGAGGGTGCTACTTACGAATTGTTCAATAAAATCACCATATGACAGCTGTTTTCTTTATTCTTCTTTTGGTCACATAATTAACGTACAAAATAAAGTGTTACCTATAAAACTGTTGTTATAATTTAACTAATACTGCATGATTTAATTCCGCAATAATATTCTTACAAAATCAACCAACCAACATGACGTTTCGACTCAACTCCCTTTTTTCCTACACACTTCACAATGATTCTATTCAAGAAATTTAAACAACACAAGAATCAACCATAAAGTTAAATCATAGAGTTTATTACCAGCCAGTTATAAAATTCCCAAAGACTAATTCTCCAACATCCCCTCTGAATTTTATGTTTATAGCAAACAGAACAACATACAGAAACAAACTTATAACTAACTCCCAACAACTCATTTAAAACCCAACAACTAAAAACTACCCATCAACTCATTTAAAACCCAACTTAACTAAAAACTACAAACAAACTTTTGAATTAATTAATCTAAACACCTTACATAACTAACTTACAACAAAATTTCAAATTAATTCCCAAACAGCCTTATCTCCTAATTAAACTTCAAACACAACACATAACTCTTCACATTAAAGAATGTCCTTTAATTATCACTCACTAAGCATTGTCTTAATCTCAAGAACTTTGTTCTGTCCAATGGTTTAGTTAAAATATCAGCCAAATTATTTTTTGTAGAACAGTAATTAATTTCCAGCAAATTTTTATCTATCTTCTCCTTAATAAAATGATATTTAACATCAATATGTTTGCTCCTTCTATTTAAAATTCCATTCTTAATTAATACAATAGCAGATTGATTGTCAACAAACAACTGTGTTTTCGGCAATTTACCCGTCAACTCGTGGATCAGAGACTGAATGTATAGCAAGTCTTTTATACATTCGGCAGCAGAAATGTATTCAGCCTCAGTACTCGAAAGAGCAGTCACTGACTGCTTGCGTGAGCACCAATGTATAGGGCCACCACAATAGAATATTACAAAGCCAGTCGTACTTTTTCTAGTATCAGGATCACCTGCGAAGTCTGCATCACAGTATGCTTTTAAAGTCATATCATTTCCACGAACATACTGTATACCACTACTTATTGAGTTTTTAACGTACCTAAAAATATTCTTAATATTACTGAAATCATTCAAATTCGGATTTTCTTGATGTCTACTACAATAACCTACATGAAACGATAAATCCAATCTTGTTTTATTAACCAAATATAATAAAGAACCAATTAATTGTCGATATTTATGTACATCATCAACTCCACCTTTCCCCTCTTGATGTACATCAACTAAAATATCGGGATGACAACTATCCTTTAAGTTTTCAAATTTAAACTTTTCCAAAATTTGTTTAATATAACTTTCTTGATAAATCTTAATAGAATTTCGTTCTACTTTAACATCAACTCCTATAAACTTTTCAGTTTTATCAAATTTACGCATGTCAAATTCAGTTTCTAATTTATTAATAATTTTATTTAAATCAATTTCGTTTTCACCAATTAAAATTCCATCATCAACATAAATAGCCAAATAAATTCCTTTATCTTTATTGACAAACACACATGGATCAGATTTCAATTGTAACAAACCTAATTTCTTCAAAATCTCCGTCAATCTTTTATTCCACATAAGTGGTGCTTGTTTTAATCCATAAAGACTTTTCTTTAATTTGCAAACTTTATTTTCTTTATCTTTAATGTCATATCCCAAAGGTATTTCCATGAAAATTTCTTCATCTAACTGTCCATATAAAAATGCTGTCTTTACATCAAATTGCTTTATTTTTAAACCTTTTTGTGCTGCAATAGCCAACAACAATCTAACACTAGTAGTATTAACCACTGGACTATATGTCTCTTTATAATCAACATTATGCTTCTGAAGAAAACCTCTTGCTACTAATCTCGCCTTATATCTTCCACCAGGCTTTATTGTAAATATCCATTTGTTTGAGATTATCTTTCTATTCTTTGCTTCACTCCTGTTTACTATTTCCCAAGTTTTATTTTTCTCCAATGAATCTTTCTCTTCCTTTAAGGCTTTACTCCATAAATCTTTATCAAAACTATTAAAAACATCTGTATACGTTAAAAATTACGTCTCTAAATCGTAATCCTTTAGCCATGCTGGCAATCTTCTCTCTCGATTCGGTAATATCCTCCGTCCAACATTAACTGCTTCTTCAACTGCATCCTCAAACTCATCACAAGTCTCAATTCCTGTATCATTTCTACCTTCACCTCTCAAAACATTATTATCTTCAACACCAACTCCAACTGCTGTGTCTTCAACACTAACTCCAATATCTTCAACACTATCTTCAAAATTATCAAAATTGTCTTCAGAATCTTCACCACTAACTTCAACTTCAACATTATCAAAACTATCTTCAAACACCTCATTATCTTCAATATCTCCTTCACCAATGTCAACACTCACCTCTTTAAATACATTATCTAACTCACACTGTTTCACTTTACAATTACACAATTTTAAATATTTCGCAACATCACTCCTA
Organism: Acronicta leporina; assembly: GCA_947256265.1. Lineage (NCBI taxonomy): Eukaryota > Metazoa > Arthropoda > Insecta > Lepidoptera > Noctuidae > Acronicta > Acronicta leporina. The sequence continues at coordinate 14,037,462 of OX366510.1, forward strand.
TTATTATTAAACACTACATCTCTCGAAAAAACACTTCTAAAATCAGAGGGATCCCATATCTTATAACCATTGTTCGTAAACCCTACTAAAAGCCCTTTGCTACTCCTGGAGTCAAGTTTCTTTAATTGAAAATTATTTTTATAATAAGCTAAAGATCCAAAAATGTTCAAATGTTTTAAGTTTGGTATTCTATTAAACCACATTTCAGCTGGTGTTTTATTATTAACTGTGTTTGCACTCCTGTTAATTAAATAGGCAGATGTTAAGACAGCTTCCCCCCATAAAATGTGTGGTAGCTGCATATCAAAAAGTAACGCTCTAGTTCTTTCCATTAAAGACCTATTTAATCTTTCAGCTTTACCGTTTAACTGTGGAGTGTAGGGAATTGTATAGTCAATATTGATGCCTTTACTATTGCAATAAATTTTAAATTGTTTATTATTGTATTCGCCACCATTATCGCATCTAAAAGTTTTAATTTTTGTTTGGAAATGATTTTCTGCCAAATTAATGTAATTGATTATTTTCGAAAATGCTTCGCTTTTATTTTTAATTAAAAATACTTTAATAAAATGTGTATAGTCATCCAAAAAGGTTATAAAATATTTGTAACCATCCCATGTTTCAGTTTCGATAGGACCACAAATATCACTATGTATAATTTCTAAAGGTTTACTGGCTTTTTGTCTAATAGTTTGGAACGGTTTTCTACATAATTTTGATTTAATGCAGACTTCGCAGTTGTCGGTCTCCTTTACTAGGCCTCTCTCAATTCCTTTAACAAGATTCTTAGTCTTGGCTATAGGTACATGACCTAATGCTCTATGCCAAAAGTCACATTTAATGTGAAAGGTTTTTTCTGACCTTAAATTCATGAATGGCTTTGTCTTAAATTCTAGGTGGTACAAACCATCACACCTTAGTTCAGCAGCTGTTACGCATTCAGTCTTCGATCCACGAATGTCGCATCTATTTCTGAAAAAAATTAACTTATAGTTATCATCTGTTAATCTAGATACAGATATTAAGTTTTTCTTTAATTCAGGAACAAAAAGGACATCTTTCAATATAATATTGTGGGAATATATGTTGCCCATGATGTTAACAAAATAAAAATTTCCATCAGCTGTCATGATCTTATAACTTGTTTTTCTTTTATCTTTAAGGCACTCGTCCGAATTGACAATATGACTGCTGGTACCTGAATCAATAATGAATTCAATTTTTGTTTCTTCATTTTCTATTTTGTTAGTAAAGTTGTTACTTACATTTTTCATGTTTAAACAATTTTTCATGTAGTGGGAATTGACACCACAATGCCGGCAGTTAAACTTTTCTTTGCAGTCCGCATATCTGTGTCCAGTTTTCAGACATTTGAAGCATGTTGTGCTCTGTTTATGCTCATCACTCGATATTGGAGTTCTAGTTCTGCAAAATCTTGCGATGTGTCCCTTCTTTCCACATTTAAAACATGTCTTTACATAAAAATTGTTTCCTTCTTGATTGATATCATTATTGTTGCTTGATGTTGTTGCTATTATTTCCTCTTCTTTGTTGTTGTTCCTTATTCTTGTTTCTAGACTTAACCTTGATATTAAATTAGTTAGTGTTTTGTCATTTAATGACGTTGCTTCCCAAGCAGTTCTGAAATGGTTCAATTTTTCTGGTAGACTTGTCAAAATTTTTGTCATAATCTGCTTGTTATCAAAATTGTAGCCCAAACTTCTTATTTTCGTTGCTATGTTTTCAATTTCTGTTATATCACACATTGGATCTTCTTTTTGAAATTTGTAATTATAAAACTCCTCCAATTGTTGGGATATCTGTACATCTTTGTGTCCCAGAAAAATGTCATCGAATTTTTTAATGATTTCTGTTGTCGTTTTACAATTTATAACATATGACATATATTTCTCACTTATTGAGCAAAAAATGATTAATTTTGCTTTCGCGTCCTTTTTCTCAAAATCTTTTTCATTATGTCCTCCATCATCCAAAACTGAATTTAGGTCTTTTGCTTTTAAAATTAATATTAACTTAATTTTCCAAAATGAATATTCCGATTCTTTTGTTAATTTTGACAATTTCACGTATTCTTCCGACATTTTTTTATTTTTGTATTAATTTCGGGCTTTTAGTTCAGCTTCCTTCTGATAGCAGAGCGCCCATATTTAGTTGTAGAGGGCCCATAACCTCTTAAAAGTTTGTGTGAGGGTGCTACTTACGAATTGTTCAATAAAATCACCATATGACAGCTGTTTTCTTTATTCTTCTTTTGGTCACATAATTAACGTACAAAATAAAGTGTTACCTATAAAACTGTTGTTATAATTTAACTAATACTGCATGATTTAATTCCGCAATAATATTCTTACAAAATCAACCAACCAACATGACGTTTCGACTCAACTCCCTTTTTTCCTACACACTTCACAATGATTCTATTCAAGAAATTTAAACAACACAAGAATCAACCATAAAGTTAAATCATAGAGTTTATTACCAGCCAGTTATAAAATTCCCAAAGACTAATTCTCCAACAATTTAAACGTCTCCGAATCCAAAAATGTGATTTTTAAAATTCTTGTCTGTTTGTTACGGGTTGGCGCAAAAACTACTGAATAGATTTTAATTTTGTTATCACTGCTAAAAAATATGTGCTCCAAAATTAAAAACTGGTATACTTCTTATCTCAAATAATCAAAACAGAACCTTAGATACAGCTTGACCTCTCTAATGTATAGAGACACATACAAAGAAGATATCATCACAGTTGGTTTCTGAGCTTCAAGTGAGCGAAGCCGCGGGCATAGGCTAGTAGACACTAGTATCTCTTAGTAGTCTGTTAAGCACAGACTGCTAATGCTTAATAGTCTGTGGGAATTACGTAGTTACGTATCTACCTACGGTTACCTTACCTCTATCTCAAAGACTAAAATATAATTTATATAAGAGACTCTAGCTACAAAATTCAGCTACCACAATACGAATACAAACTAATCTGTAATCTGAAATATCTTTCGTCTGTTCATTGCAGTCATAGATCAATATACCCTCTACATAAAGTATTTTGTTATTTATTAAAGGAAGGAGTACCGCTTCGATGTCTAATAATCAAAGGCAATTAAATAATGATATATTAGTCTGCACAGTGCAGTTTTAAAAGCTAATGTACCACAAATTACTACTTATTAATTTCTTATCAATTTTATTATTACTTCCTGTGAAAAATATAATCCAAAGGAATTTAATCTCATTGTATTTCTTGGCGTTTTCCCCCAAAATAACTGTTACAATAATAATTAAAGCAGTGATTAGTATTTTCTATACTTTGTGACTGTTCAAAACATCTGTTAAGTTCTAAATGTTTATAATATTACAGGGATTCAGAGATGGCAGACTCCCAAGTAGCTAATATTGTTAATGAAATGTTGGTATGTACTTACCTACACTATATATTTTTTAGTTTGTTTAATAATAATTATTTAGGTAAAAAAATATAATATTTACTGACATGGGGCTATCCCAGCTCCTGCATACTGCAGCAGTGTTGGGCTTAGTGGACCAAATGGAGTATTTTCCTGGAAGAAATCAGGGATATTGGATTGAACCACCTATAAAATATTTTGCTAATAGATAAACAGGTTACACTTATGAATGGGATCTGTGTGTTCATGTGTTTGTTTTTCTAATCAATGCAGATGGTGCTATGGTTGTCACTATTAGTGTTGTTGCATGTTTATATGCAATTATGCATGCATTATACAAACTACAACAGTAATAACAAGATCAGTAATTAAAATTTTAAATAATATTTCCTGTTTTTAGTGTGTTGAAGCTGTTGAGGAAGCTTTCAGTTGCTTCTTGGTACATAAACCAGAAGAAGAAAATGAGACCTTAGCAATGTACCAGAAAAGATTGTGTGGTATCATGACCAACCTAAGTGCTGAGTTGCAAGAGTCTGCATTACGCCAGTACTTGACCCCAGCAGCTGTTCTAACTAATAGATATAAAATGAAACAACTGCTCAGTCTCCTAGAAACTTTAGTGAACACAAATATTATTCAAGCTCGGTTTGTATTGTCCATTAAACTATAAAATCACTATGTTGATGTTGTATCATTAATTATAATTTATTGTTGTTTTTGTCTGCAGGATGCTGTGTGATTGTATTTTGACCAATGAAAAGCTAGTTTATCAGAATGCTGATTTCTGGATAGAAAGTTTCAACCTGATCAGAAGAGTTATTGGAGGAGTAGATTATAAGGGTGTTAGAGAAATTATGAAAGTCAGTATGATCCCTTGAAATATTTACCGTCTGAAGGTCCATTGATACAATGGTAACTAAATGTACTTTTTAGGGTTGCAGAGAGAAAGCACAGACACTTCCAGTTAAGTTAAATTCTAGTACAATGCCTCAGTTGAAAGCTTTGTATAACGTTATAGAATATATTTTTGATCGAAATGCTTCGCTGTTACCAGCATATTTTATTGTCACTGAAATACAAAAGGATTATCCTGGTAATAATCACTGGCCACATTGGGTAAGCATAATCTTTTTATCAAATAAGTATATTTGTAGAATCTTTTTAATGACTTAATTTACATTTTTAAATTCAGATACATCATTGAAATAATGATAATAACATAAAAAATAAAAAACTTGATTTGGGATTGCTTTAAAAGAGCACCTACCTCTCTTCTCTTACCTAAATAAGGCCTATTGATCAATCCGCACTATCAATATAGGAAAATGCCCAAGATGCACAGCCCCCTATAGAATAATTGACATCAAAATATCTTATACTAATAAGGATGAAAATTGGACAAATGTAACTGATTGCTGACAATTATGTGAATATTAGACATTGAACTGAAACTACTTTACGAATTTTATCGCTTTGTATTGATATTATTTTACTCCCCACGTTTCGGATCCTATACAGCGTACATGGTCATCGGTAGATTGCCCGTGACCACGGATGCTGCATAAAGTAAATTGGAGTTTCATTTCAATTGGCAAATGTTAATCAAATGGATAAAAGAAAAATTATAAAAATAAGTAATAAAATTTAAACTATTATTTTAGTGTTATTTTGTAATTATCACACTTGCTATTTTCAGCAATTAGCTAAACTTCTGTCTAGTTTTGTGGAAAGTTTCAAACCCTGCGCTCAAATGGTTTCTATAATTGGACATTCACAAATGTTGCCTGTGGTTGAGTTTTCTGGTTATGCTGATCATCTCATTAATCCATGGCGACTAGACCCTACGACGTTAAAATTTTCTCTCAAAGGTAATTTGCCATATGGTGATGAACTTTTAAAACCACAAATCTCATTGTTGAGACATGTTTTGCAACAACCCTATTCTAGGGACATGATGTGCTCTATGCTTGGTCTTCAAAAACAGCATAAACAGCGATGTATAGCTCTGGAAGATCAGTTAGTTGAACTCATGATACTTCCAATGGAAAGAAGTGAACAAGAGAATGAAGATGATGAAATGTCTTCATCCCATTGGTGTTGGCTCCACTTATCATCGCAAGTTATATACCTGATTCTAATTGGGTTTGCTTCATTCCCCAACATAGTAATGGGTCTCCATAGTAAATTGATTGGTCATGATATGAAAAAGGGCAGAGATCACCTTATGTGGGTGCTATTACAATTCATATCTGGAAGTATTCAAAGGAACCCATCCTCAAATTTCTTACCAATAATAAAGCTTTATGAATTGCTATATCCTGAGAAGGAACCATTAGCTGTGCCTGATTGTGCAAAAGCCCATTGCACACATCATATGGCTGTAGTATGTATTTGGATGCACTTGTTGAAAAAAGCAGAAACTGAACACAAGACAATGACTATGCCACAAAATTTAAAACTACAGTATGAGTAAGTATTTCTTAAACTTACTTCTTTTCGGAAAATATAATATTTGGTTGATATTATTTATTGGCTAAAAATGTATTTTTCTTAGGTTTCTTCAACATCTGATGAGTTCAAATAGTACTCCGACTTTGATGGGTTCGGACTACCGCATAGCTTTATTATGCAATGCATATTCAACGAATCAAGAGTTTTTTGCAAGGCCGATGGGTGTGATTATAGAGACCCTTTTTGGAAGCCAGAAAGCTATGCCTAATGGAAACCCTGGCACACCTTTACCAACTGTCCCTCTTTCTATGTGTATTTTGGATAGCCTGACATTGCATTGTAAAATGTCACTTATACACTCTATAGTAACACATGTTGCCAAACTGGCTCAGAATAAAAGTAACATACCAGGAAGTAGTATGATGGCACCGGCACTTGTGGAGACTTATAGCCGTTTACTGGTTTACACTGAAATAGAGTCTATGGGAATCAAAGGATTCATACGTGAGTATAGTAATCTGTAATACTGTTACTTAGCTTATAACCTTCCTCAAGAATTTAATGATTTTTGCTTGTGATAACATAAGCAGAAAACATAAAATTTGTATTGATTTTTTACTTTACTCACTATAATTATTAATAAGGACTTCGAATCCGACTATTTACAGTCATATTCAGGATTTCGATTCGATACGTACTGAGAGTCAGTTTAGTTGAATTTCGCTCCGTAAACTTTATTCCAAAACCCAGTCAAAAGTTGTGTGTTAGTCTTGAAATTTTCAGTAATTATAGAACAGTGATAACTCCATAGTGTGGTGAAAAGTTATTGATAAATATTTACAGACTAGTGAAATATAAACAAAAACATTTTGAAAACAATTGTTATCCACCGGCCATCATACTTGCGGACAGCACGCGCTGCCGGCTCGCTTCACCCCGCGACCCGCTCCACCCACACCGTGCACCTGTGAGATAAGCCACCTGCGCCACACCTGTGTCGCAGTCTTGTGCATACCTACCTATTAAATAATTTTGTTCACATCATTTAACATTAAAAATGTCGATGATCTGCAGTGGTTGTGGAAGCGAAATTTGTTCAACCAAATATATGGAATGTTCGATTTGTAAGAAGTATTACGATCTTGGCTGCCTAAACATAACATTAGCAGCTTATGAAAAATACACTCCACAATACAAAAAGATTTGGAATTGCCCAACGTGCTTGTGTTCCCAACCCAAAGGCGACAACTCGTGCTCTTCGGTAGGTGTTACTAACCACGGAATCGTAATGCACACTGCTGATGAAAATGTAAACATGAAGCGCGGTAGTCACGTCAAAGCTCCGCAACAAGACCCCGCTAAATCTGATTCAAGTCTCCTTTTGTCCGAAATACGCTTATTAAGACAAGAGGTAAGTGACCTCAAACAGCAAAATATGGACATCGGCTCAAAGCTATGCAACGTCTCTGAAGCTCTTAACCGAAAGTTAGATGAGTTTGACAGAAAAATCTGTGCCAAAGACCAGGAAATCCTTTTGTTAAAAGATACCGTACTACAACTCCAACAAAAACTAAGTCTTTCAGAACAAGATAACATGAAAACCGAACTTGAAATAGTAGGAATCCCGGAAGCAAATAATGAAAATCTATTCCACATCTCAATGTTAACCGCGAAGAAAATTGGGGTAGAATTATCTGAAACTGACATTGACGAGGTATACCGAGCAGGCCCCCGACGCGCTAACTTAATAGATAAACCAAGATCTATTGTTTTGAGGCTTACGCGACGTGCCAAACGTACAGACATTCTAAAAGCCAGTAAAGAGAGACGTCCCCTTGCAGCAGATGACATTATCAAGGGCAGCTCTTCTAAAATATATATAAATGAACGCCTGACTAAAAACAACCGCGAGTTATTTCGTGATGCGCGTAAGCGTGCAGAGATGTACAAGTTTCGTTACTGCTGGATACGCAATGGAGCCATCTACGTGCGGAAAGCTGAAAAACAGCCATCTATCCCGATCCGGACACCAAGCGAGCTTGATGATAAAGTTGGACCTTTCGAAATTCTGGACATTTCTGTGGTTTAGTATATTATTAATGTCATTCATCATTATGTTACCTGTTGAATACAAACTAACATATTATCTTTACCTGTGTAAAATCCACTCACGTAGATTTTACAGTATACTCATTACACTCAATATTACAGTACAGTATACATATACCTTAACTTCGTTGCATTTAAGATGGTTAAAAACAAATCTTTCACTTCATTTATTATACTTACATAAAACAATTATTTTCACACGTCACACATACATACTAACAAATACCAGCATACACATGTTCACACGTCACACATACATACTAACAAATACCAGCATACACATTGTCACACGTCACACATACATACTAACAAATACCAGCATACACATGTTCACACGTCACACATACATACTAACAAATACCAGCATACACATTTTCACACGTCACACATACATACTAACAAATACCAGCATACACATTTTCACACGTCACACATACATACTAACAAATACCAGCATACACATTTTCACACGTCACACATACATTGTAACAAATACCAGCATACATACTTACCCACGTCACATATACACACTAACAAATACCAGCATACACATGTTCACACTTCACACATACATACTAACAAATACTAGCATACACATTTTCACACGTCACACATACATACTAACAAATACCAGCATACACATTTTCACACGTCACACATACATACTAACAAATACCAGCATACACATTTTCACACGTCACACATACATACTAACAAATACCAGCATACATACTTACTCACGTCACATATACATACTAACAAATACCAGCATACATACTTACCCACGTCACATATACACACTAACAAATACCAGCATAAACATTTCTCTTCGTAAACATACACATTTATGCGCAACAACAAATGCATACATACAGTATGAAAAATCCCATTTCTTTATTACAATCATATACATAAAAAACCTATTAAAAACTAGTAACTACATAACAAAACGTTACTGCGACGTCTCTTTAGCTTACAAGCTCAGTAGTATGTTATTGCGTATATTCGTTACCTTAACCTACAGAATTTCTGACACCAAACATGGATGTGGCATAGATCAACAATCTAATTATTATATATTTTAGTTTTTATGACTAACTTTTTATCTGACAAGATTGATGAAAGTTTAGATTTGGAGTGTCAGGAATTCAATAGAGTTGAACAGTGTAAAAATGCTTTAACTTCTTACAATTTTAAGATTTAAACTTTAATATCCGCAGTATACAGCACAATTTTGATGCTTTTTGCATAGCGCTTAAACGATTAAACGTCGTATATGATGTTATTATACTCACGGAGTGTTGGCTAGCTAATGATCCAGTTATTGGGCAAATTCAGGGCTATACCTCATACTCCACAGCTAATAACCTCAACCAATGTGGAGGAGTTGTAACATACGTGAGGAATTGCTGGAACGCGACTGTCTCTGAGCCAGATCTTTTAGATGCGGAGTCCCTTCTGCTAGAACTCTCCAACGACATATCTCTAGTAGCCATCTACCGTTCCCCATCATACAAGCAAGTGGATAACTTTATATGTTCACTTGACTCTATACTTAATTCTCTTAACAGGTACCCAACCATTATATTAGCGGGTGATATTAATATAAATCTTTTATCGACAACGGACAACCCATGTTCGGAATATATGTGCCTTATGTACGAGCATGGATTTAAACCGGTTATCTCTAAACCTACCAGAATGGACTCATGTTTAGATCATATTTTTCTGAAGTCAAGATCTCAGTCTGCTATTGGTCTTGTTTGTGATATTGATATCACTGATCACCGTATGGTAATGTTGGGTTATAGTACAACCGTTTCGGCTGGTGTGAAAGCTCATCATCATATCGTCAGCAAAACAAACTCTCTTGCAGTTGCAGAAAAACTAAAAAATGCCGACTGGACTAAGGTTACACATGAGCTAGATGTTAACACTGCAGTAAATGAATTTAGCACAATATTAACAGATGCAATAGTAGAAAATACCGTCAAAAAGAAAATTAGCCGTTCTAAACAAATATTGAAACCATGGATCACACCTGGTCTCATTAGATGTATGAACCATAGAGACAAACTCCATCTACATACCAAAAAACACCCTAATGACCAAACCAAAAAACTTATTTATACACGTTATAGAAACTTTTTTACAAATTTGGTACATAATCTAAAATGTACATATGAAAGTAATAAGTTAGAAGAGAATGCACATAATACCAAAGAACTATGGAAAACTATTAAAAACATCAGTGAATATTCTAATAACAGATTTAATAATATTGATCTACTCAAATATAAATCTACTGCACAAGATTCTGTTGACAGCTGTAATGTGTACTTTTCTTCCGTTGGTAAAAATCTGGCCAGTAAAATTCTCTCCGAAAATAATGAGTCTCAAGAATCACTTATATCAAAACTAAAACTAGGCGAGCCTGCAGGCATAAATTTTTTCATGCATCCAACTGATGTAATTGAGATTAATAAAATGATCTTAAATTTAAGAAATGATAGCGCCCCTGGAGTAGACGGTATAACTCCAAAATTAATCAAAGAAATAAGAAACGAAATTACTATCCCCCTGGTCCATATTATTAATCTCAGCCTAAGCACAGGAATTTTTCCAAACAAATGGAAGGAAGCCCAAGTCACCCCGATACATAAGAACGGACCGAAGCAAAACCCTGCAAACTACAGACCCATTTCCCTCTTGGGAATATTCTCTAAGATACTTGAAAGGATTGTTAACAAACGTCTTATCTCTTACCTTGAGACCCAAAAGTTGATATCTGATAAGCAGTTTGGATTTAGAAATGGTAAATCTACAGAAGACGCAGTTACCTTATTAACCAACCTTGTAGCTGCTTATTTAGATAACAACGAAAAATGCATAGGAGTGTTTCTCGACCTTGCGAAAGCATTTGACACTGTTGCAGTTCCCCTCCTTCTAAAAAAGTTAGAAAATATTGGTATCAGAGGTACGCCACTAAAGTGGTTTGAAACGTACTTAATGGATAGAACTCAAAGCTTAAGAGTGGGGGACTATACCAGTAGTCCAAAAACGGTAGAATTCGGAGTTCCACAGGGTAGTGTTCTCGGTCCGACTTTATTTATAATTTATATGAATGATATTCATACTGCATTAATTCCAAATATTGACATCATTTGCTATGCCGATGATACGGTTATTCTTTGCCATGACAAATCCTGGGAATCAGTACACAAAGTCGCTCAAAACGGCATCTCTAATATAAAATGTTGGCTTGACCTAAACCTTCTTTCTCTCAATACAAAGAAAACTAACTACATTTGTTTCTATAAAACATTAGCATCGGCTCCGTCTCATTCTTGTAATATCAAAATTCACTCTTCGACTTGCAACCTATTTCATTGTACCTGTGAAATCCTAAAAAAAGTGGCATCACTTAAATATTTGGGAGTTTTAATAGACCAACGACTTTCTTTCAAATCCCATATTGAACAGGTAGTCAAACGAGTTAGGAAATTGATTCACATAATGAAACTTCTACGTAAATCTGCTAACAAAAAAATTTTACACCTAGTATATGTTGCATTATGTGAGTCAATTATTTGTTACTGTATAGCAGTTTGGGGTGGTGTTGGTATCACTACCATGATTCAAATTGAACGAGCCCAACGTTCAGTGCTGAAGGTAATGGCTAGAAAACCTTTTCGATATCCCACGGACAGATTATACAAGGAGGCCTCAGTACTTAATGTTCGTCAGTTATATATCCTTAAAATAGTTCTCAAATGCCACAGAATGATCCTCCTATCACCAGAATATTCTCAACTTCTTAATTGCCGAATCTACAAATGTCCGCCTATTATAGTAAAAACCGCATTTGCACAACGCATGCAAGAATTCATGCTCAGACATATATACAACAAGGTTGCAAGAATCTGTAACATAAAAAATTGTAGACATAGACAAGTTAAAAAACTGGTCCATAAATGGTTACTTACCCAATCATATTCCGATTCAGAACAATTCATAAAGATAGTCTCATAAGCTCTTGCATTTCACTATACACACATACATACTTAAACAAACACGAACTCGTACTCACACTACACACTAACACACACGCATACACATACTCACACATCACACATCCCCACACACACACACACACACACACACACACACATCTCTGTTCCATATTTATTATTTTTTCTTATTTTTCTTGTTTATAACGTTTCTTATTTTTCCATTTAGTCACATTAGTTACAAATGATAATCATACTGTATCGACCCCGGTATAATTATATGTTAACATTTGATCTCAAGGTCTCCACGTGACAGGCTAGACCTAGTGTGGAGACCACTAGTCAAAAATCCTCCTGACCACTATTATTTTTTTATTATTAAAGTTAAATATAATTATGTATTAGGTTAAGGAGCTGTAATTTTTTTTTATTGGCAATAAACAATTATCTTATCTTATCTTATCTTATATCATGGCAATTTTTATTGTTTCTTTCAGATCAGTTGCTGCCAAATGTATTCAAATCTCATGCTTGGGGTATACTCCATAACTTATTAGATATGTTCTCATATCGCATTCACCATGTTCAACCACATTATAGAGTTACACTTCTCTCCAACATACATTCCTTAGCTGCATATCCACAAGCCAATCAGACACAGCTGCAATTATGGTATGTAAGAACAGACAAAATAAGAGACAAAATAATAATTATTATTTAAATTAAAAATAATGTGTGTGATAACTACACTATTTCAGCTTTGAAAGCACAGCCTTACGTTTAATAACTAGTTTGGGTAGTTCTGGAGTGCAGTTGCAAATGTCTCGAGTAGTCTCAGAGCCAAAGTCGCTAGTTTCGTCTGAAAGCGAGGAGTTGAACCGTGTGTTGGTGCTGACGTTAGCGCGAGGAATCTATATGACTGGTGCTGGTAAGCGTAATATATGTATATCTATTTAATTAATAAAACCAATTAAATTTATTACCAAAAAAATTATTTCGTATTTTAAGCAAAATCATAGTCATCGTTTGATAAACTTCATTACAATGTGTAAATTAACTATCAAAATATTTAGAAGAATGTACTCATAAATGTTACTCCTAATAAGATTGTGAGGAGCCTAACAAGAGTAACAAGACACTAAATAAATCAAATAAGATGAATTTGGTTGTCATTATGTAATGAGTCAGTCAACTTTATTGATCTTGCTATTTTTAAGAGATTAGATAATTAATACATTCAACTAAAACCTAGGTCAATATTACTCCACTGTTAATTAAAAAAAACATAGGTAGCAATTTCTTGTAACGTTTACTATATGGATTACCAATTGTAATTATCCGGAAATACACCTCAGTAAAGAGTTACACTCTCTTGTTATAACAACAAAAGAAATCGTTTCTCTATACGGAAAACCATCCAGAGTAGGTGTAACAGCGAACATCTGAAGTCCCAGGGATTTATCTCCTCTTGGACTGGAAACTCGAAATGTTTTAAAAAGGCCCTGGGGCAGAAGAACAACACATTTTGCAATGTGTCTTTAATTTGTTCCTTGCCGGGTTAAATAATCAACTTTATAGGAAAAGAACAGACTCTAAACATTTGCATCACCAGAGCAGATGGTAATGGGATTGGATATTGCAAGGCGTCATTTTCTTTTTTCCAGATTTATGTAGTAAACATTCCATATTATTATATTTCTATCTGTTAGAGTGTACCATGGCATGTATGTATTTTAGAAGATTATAATGATTAGACACTTGTATTTTCACAGGCAGTGATGGAGCAGCAGTGAAGGAACTTCTTACTACTATTATGACAAACACACCGCATATGTGGTCCCAACATACACTTCAGTGTTTCCCACCAATGCTCGTTGAGTTTTTCGCGCAGGTATTTTCTAACTGTGACTTAACTTTTTCTTCTAAAATCATCTGTTTTTATGCCCTTTACGTTAAACTTCAAACTCGTAGGCAATTCTTAAATAATAATTATGTATTTCAACGGGATGGCTTACGATAGTTGTGTTTATCACCTTAGCCATTTTATAGATATCTACAATACGAAGATGCGTGCGGTCGCTGTATCGTAAATATAACTTGGACGTGAAATTTTGCGAATCCTGAATTACGTAACAATTTTATATTTCGAGTAAAAAAGAATAACTTTCCTATCCGAACTCAATGTTCTATTATTTTCTACTTAATGAAAATACATATTATAAATTCTTTGACTGTTTTCTACAGTTTTATGGTTGTTAATTACAGAACCCTGCCCCTAAAGAAAACAAGCAAGTACTCAAAAAGTCGGTGGAGGAGGAGTACCGCAAGTGGACGTCGATGGCCAACGATAATGATATTATATCGCACTTCTCTGTGCCCGGCACACCCCTCTTTTTATGTCTCTTATGGAAAATGATATTTGAGACTAACAGAATTAACCCAGTTGCTTTCAAGTGAGTTTGAAATTTAATAACAATGCGTAAAGAAGCGAGTCCACTCTACCTAGAACACAAATAAGTGAATTAAAAATTTTTTTTTTAAGGTTGTAATATTATGGTAGTCACGTGGTTTCTACTTCCTTCGTTAACTTAGCTATGTTACAGTGCATTAATGAACGGTTCTTTTAGAAATCTATGGGCAGGGCCTTTGTTAAACAGTGACGTTCTTTCGCAGATATGAGTCCACATAGATACATTTAGATAAGTTATGCACAATATTTTTTGATTACACCGATAAATAAGTAGATGCTAATTTTATTTCAGAATTCTAGAGAGAATCGGTGCCCGTGCTCTGTCCGCGCATTTGCGCAAATTCTGCGATTACCTTGTGTTTGAGGTCACCAACCCCGCGGGTGGGCCGCACATCAACAAGTGCGTTGACGCGATCAACGACATCATCTGGAAATATAATATCGTCACCATCGACAGGCTCGTCTTGTGTTTAGTAAGTGATTTACATAATATTGGATACTAGCTTCTGCCCGCGGCTTTGCCCCCGTGGAATTCGGTCTGTTATCACATCCCACGGGAACGGGATAAAAAGTATCCTATGCCCGTCTCCTGGTTCTAAGCTACCTCTCCACAAATTTCAAATCGGTTCAGCCGTTCTTGAGTTATAAATGGTGTAACTAACACGACTTTGTTTTATTTAAATAGATAAGATAGACACAATAATAACAATTACAATGCTGTTTCTGATAATAAAAATCCATGGACGGACTCCATGACGTTGTCCTCCTCTACTTACGACACGAGAATGACGTCCGAGCGTACTTGTTTTAACTTACGCAACTATGTTATCATACTATATTTCTTGATCCCATATTTTAGGACGACCTCTGTGGTTAGTGGTTCGAGTACCGGACTGCTGACCGGTCGTGGGTTCGATTCCCACAGAACACAAAAATTTATGTGATGAATATAAGTGTTTGTGTTCGTCTGGGTGTTTCTTATATGTATTATAAGTATGTATTTACTAAAAAAAAGTATATAAGTATTTTATCCATTGTCTAGTACCCATAGTACAAGCTCTGCTTAGTTTGGGACTAGATGGTGCTGTGTAAAAATGTCCCAGAATATTTATTATTATTTTATTATGGGGGGCGAGTATATTTCCATTATCGTACAAAATCCAAAAGCGGAAAGTCCAATAACTGCAGAGTTAATATGAAACGGAAATAGTTTTTTTTATGTTTTGACTCATATCTAATGTTTTAAGGTACTACGCCCCAATCCCGACGGCAATGAAAGCCAAGTGTGCCTTTATATTATTCAGTTATTGCTATTGAAAGGCTCGGAATTGAGAAATAGAGCACAGGATTTCGTAAAGGAAAACTCTCCAGAACATTGGAAGCAGAACAATTGGTAAAATTTTACTGACTTTTCTAATATACAAAATGTTTTTAAAAGTTTTTTCAAGTAACAAAATACTAAATCAAAGTTCTTGTAACAGGTACGACAAACATCTAGCATTTCACAGAAAGTATCCAGAAAAATTCGCACCAGAAGAAGCAAGCAATGCTTATGGCGGTCCCATTCCAGTTTATTTAAGCAATGTGTGCCTTAGGTTTATCCCAGTTTTGGACATTGTTGTGCATAGACATTTGGAAATACCATCAGTCAGCAAGAATTTGGAGCAACTTCTAGAACACCTCGGATATCTGTATAAATTCCATGGTTAGTGAGCACAGAATATTTAAACTAGATACACTTACAACTACTCAATACATAGAGTACTTTACAGACTTTGTGTGTTGGCTTAACATTTTTAAGTCTATGTAGATCGTTTTGATGTGATTACGTGACTATTGAGTAGTTCTTGTGACCCACATGCTTCATTATAACGGAAGCCATATAATTAAAACATTTTGAAAATTTTTGTGGAGTTTTGTAGATTGTAGAGCCCGTGTATTGTTTGCTTTACACCACAGGCTACAGCGAACATTCTTCATTTAAGAATATTAGTTATTTACTCTACAGACAAGGTCTAACGGTCCGAGGGGGGTGGGGGTCATGGGGTCATGCCCTCCCCGAAATCGTACTCGTTTCATTGTCAGACAAACCTCTTATTACTTAGTCACGAGTACTCTTTGACTATGACCCCAAAGTCTTTGGCTGGGTGCGTGCCTGATTTGATGACGCGTAGAAGCACTTGTATTCTGCCATAACTAACCTTTTAGCCCCCGTGTACTAGCTTTTATAACTGCGCCCATGAAAATTATCCTGACGTGCTAAAATGCCCGTTTGTGATGAATCACAATACCTATTTATAATTATTTTTCAAAACAATAAAAAACATATTGTAATTTATTGATTTTAGCCTCTCCAAGTATGGGTTCCACTGGGACCGCCCTAGTTACACTCACACCGCACTGCACTTGTATTTAAAATAATATTTTCTAAAATAATTACTATCAATCTTGGACACATCACAACACGCGGCGCACGTTATTTGGGTTTTGCGATATCATCAAATTATTATTAACGTAACATACATTCGGTAGAATAGGCCTGTTCTTGTGTGTTTTTATACTTTTTATATGATAGATACATCTTCATTGCTGCGGACGTAATTACAAAATAATTACCATTAATTTTATTTTCCTTATTAATAGATCGACCTGTAACATTCTTGTACAACACGCTGCACTATTATGAAACAAAGCTTCGTGACAAGCCATTGTTGAAGAAGAAACTAGTGAACGCTGTGTTAGGTTCCCTGAAGGAGGTGCGTCCCGCAGGATGGGCAACTACTGAAGCATTCCAAACATACCTCAATAACTCGGAAACCGATACGACTACTTGGACACCAGATCTCAACTATTATGTCAGTTTGGTTAACCGAATGGTGGACAGTATCCTTTTCAAATTACATAACCGTACATGATGTAGAGACGTGGCTTGGTGTCAAATTAAAAACGACTATGACTTAGATATCGGTATAATACTGTCTCTATACGGTGGAGGCGCGTCACACGGCACACCCAACAAGTAGTTAACTTGATTAAGGGCCGATTTTTCCATCGCCAGATAACTTTATTGGAGGAATAAATTCGAATTTTTGACAGTTTTTCTATACAATATCTGTCCAAATGTCAATTTTATTCCTCCGTTAAGAGTTATCTGGCGATGGAAAAATCGGCCCTAAATGTTATGTTGCCTTCCTAACGGTAAGCATGCTCGCCAGAGCTCCGCGAGGAAGCCTTGTGTTGGCAGTGTGGGGACATGTGGTGTATAAGCATCACACTTCTTGTTTCCTATCTCAAAAATGGTGGGAAAAGATTTTTACAGGGTCGGCAACGCGTGAGTGTTACCCCTGGCGTTGCAAGCGTCTATAGCCTACAGTAACTGCTTGCCTTCAGGCGGGTCGTACATTTGTTTGCCATCTTAGTGGTATAAAAAAAATAAAGCTGTAATGAAATCTAAAGCTGTGTATACATGTAATGATTACGTTTAAATTAATTCATTTTTTAATTAGAAATAATAGATTCCTAAGCAATGAAACAGCAATGACTGCAGGTAGCTCGCACTTCCCCAATACAGACTGGCGATTTAACGAGTATCCGAATCCATCAGCACATGCGTTGTACGTGACGTGCGTTGAGTTGATGTCTCTGCCGCTAGCACCCAATTTTGTTGGAAACAGTCTTTTAGATGTGATAACGAAGGGATTTGTTGTTATACCAGCCACAAAAATACAGCTCTGGATCAATGCTATTGGTCTAATATTAGCTGCGTTACCAGATCCTTATTGGACAGTCCTTCATGATAGAATATTGGAACTAATGACGAGCAATGAAATGACTGAATGGCCCTATCCACATACGCCGTTTCAGCTATTTAATATGACGACTACTAATGATGCTATGTTGGAAAATAAATACAGCTTGACTTTGGCATTGGCTCACGCAATTTGGTACCACGCCGGTGCAGGGCAAATAATGCAAGTTCCTCAGTAAGTATACACGTATTGGTCTTATTATACAGGTTATTTTTTGACAGAGATCTCTATGGTAACCTCTCTAAAATACTGATATGAGGACCACTATCAACAAAGAATTTCTCGCAACTCTACCGCACATGTTGCCTAGATCTCCATCTAGGCAGCATGTGCCACATTCACAGACTAAGCGGTTTAGCACAAACGTCAAGCAAGCTAGTAGTAGTATCGCAGCCCAGAGAGCTTAATTGCAGTGCCGGATTTCCGCCTAGGCCTACAAGGCCCCGGCCTAGTAGCCCAAGCATCCGAGGGGCCCCAGTCCCAGTGGCGGGAGCTACAAATAAGATCAAAAGCCTGGCTTGAAGTACTATTTATTTTTTATAATGACATTAAATATCGACCTCTTCCCACTTAGACAACCTTCAATTTTCACACAAGTTGTTATTGCAATATTGTGCCAGTGAAGATTGTAGCATCATTTATTTTAAATGTCCATGGAGTTTCTTGCCGGATTCTTCTCCATAGGATCAACCTTTTGGAACCATGCAACTAGAATCATAACATTTCATAAACGCTTGTAAAAGCTTATTTGAAATCAAAACAAAATTTGAAGGGGCCCCAAATGCCAAGTGCCTAGGGGCCCTGGACCTCTAAGTCCAGGCCTGCTTATTTGTAGACCATGTGCTTATTTGGAGACAGGAACATTGCTCTAAGAAGCTTTTGCCTTTCATTTCATATTGTACTTTAAATTTGACCTGTGCCGTTCACTCCAACATATCAAAATAATGAATTTCAATGTAGTAAAGTTGACGTATAGCGGTGTGAAGTGGGAATGATGGTTTATTCGAACCATTATGTCATCTCGCGAAATGTCAGCAAAGTTTTAATAAAAACAAGATGGTGTATAAATTTAAATACTGAGTTTTTAGTAGCCAGATTGTATATATCAGATTATTTGCAGATATCGCGACAGTGCGACTTCTTTGCTTTTATATTTTTAACAGTTAATTAATTACTATATGTTTTCAGATTTGTGAAGGAAAAATTATCGGTGGAGATTCATACTGAAATTCAACTTTTATATTTGTGCCACTTGGTTGGCCCCTTTTTACAACGATTCAATTCTGACTTATCGCGGGCAGTCATGGACATTACTATCACTCTCTACGAACTCTTGGCACACATAGACAAATCTCAACAACACTTACACTACATTGACCCGATATGTGATTTGCTGTATCCTTTTATAATCCGTGTCCGTTTTGATTTGTGTGTACTATCCTTTGCATGCACAAGTAATACTTGACATTGGTAATTTAAAATCTACCTAGACATCTTAATTATGCAAAATCTCTGTATATGATTATAATTTTCATGTATTTCCTTAATCATTTATTTAGCTATCACATCAAGTACATGTTTGTTGGCGACACAATGAAGAACGAAGCGGAAAGTGTGATTCGTAAGCTTCGACCAGCGTTACAGATGCGCCTGCGCTTTATTACTCATTTGAACGTGGAACAAATAAATACAGCCTAGCAGAACGACTACTACAGCTACACGCCGTCTAGTTCCAGCTCCAGCTCGGAATAACTGCATAGCTGTAGTGCATCAACATGTTAGTTGACAAAATATTTATGAACTCTCAGTGATAACGATGTGTATATTTCTTTTGAAAACATCAGTTTGATAAATTATGCGAGATGCCGTTATTTATATTGAGAAATTATTTATAAGTATAATTACATCACAGCAATATAATAGTGATCTACCTATAAACATAGTTTACAAAAATATTTTATAAATTCAGATATTTTCTTACTGAGCATTTTTACCAATTCAACCACATGGTTGATATTTCAACCATAATATTTTTTAGGAATAGTGTTTACTGTATGCAATAATACTGTATGCAATAATACCGTGTAGATTGTAGGATTATACTAATAAATTATATGTACCTAAGTATTTAAACATAATTAATTTGGTATAATATTACGGCAAATAAGATTGAACTAGTCTGGAGGAGTATGTGGGCATAACCCCTTGACAAGTTAGGTAAAGATTACTAAAAGAAGAAAGAGATCATAATGTTTACAATAAGTGACGGTATTTAAATGTATATTGTAATTACTAATAAAAAACGTTTTCCATTTTATCTTGTTATTAGGCATGTCGAAAAATTTATTGATCATAACAGAAAAACGGGATCAGTCTACATCATCAGATATATATCTGAAATCTGGATGTTCAAACTGTTCAAAATGATCTGCACTAAATTTAACAATGAAAAAGAAATTAATCTATGTTTCAACAATACAAAGGATGTTTTAGAATGAACGGTTGAAGTTCAATTTCTTTATAGACAATTATGAAAAATGTTTGTTTCGATATATTTGATGCTGACACTACCTACCAATTGGCTTTCGTGTTAAAAACTGATTTTGGACTTTAAACCAGGAGATAGTGACAGAAAATTACCAATCATTATTTGCGCTACAGTCGTGGCCTAATCACAGGATGGTTAATGGAACTGTTCGGAGAAAATACAAGGTTCCAAATGATCTGTTACACAAAACACTCCGGTAATCTAAAAAAATACACTGCACTAGCGTCATACCTTAGATAACCGGTCTATGTATAGCCCGCTATGTTAATTAGAACTATAGGTTTTTATTCAAAATCAATCACATGTCATGCTATTCTGCTAGTTCTAAATAAAATAAAATTGCTAGGATACCGCTGCACGGTGACTTATTAAATGATTATGAATTTTCTGGTACTATCTCTCGGTGTAGGTATATGATAAGATTTAGCATGTTTGTAAATTAGAAATGTAGATTTCATATGAAGTAAGATAATAATAAATTATGTAAGGAAAAAAGTAAATACATAATTTTGCATTAAACTGTACGCCTTTACCTTCTAACATCATAATCATATACATAGGTATAATCATTGATCTTAGTTAATGCCGTAGTAAAAAATCAAAGTATGTACTCTGATGAATTTCTAAAAGTTTATGGCCATTGGACTAAACTTTCTACATCCTTCCCAGTATAACCGTGGAAAATTAAGTTATACTAATTTTATAGAACCAAAAAGTATTTCCATAGAGACAAAGTTAACGGAAGTACCATGTAGGGTTTGATTTCTTTTAAGAGTTATTTTTCTATTCATACTTAATATTTTTAAAGATTATCAGCATTAGAAAAATTCTAGTTCAGGAAGGATTCGAAACCGCGTCCCTCCCTCCCAGTTGTTAAATTTATATACGTACACCGGCACTTTTAGCCAACTTTCGAATTCAACTTCCACATTCCATTGATGAGACGATGACACATTACTGTGTCCTTCGACAGCTTCATTACAGACAGAGGTCTCGGTACCGTAGTTTGCTAAAGCGACCGGTGTTTTTACTCTGAAGGGCGCTTATTGAATACTTGAGATCGATTTCTTTATTGTTATCATTTATATCTTTATTTGCGAGTATATGCGACATAAACAGCATTTTTATAATGCGTTAAAAGAGAGACGGTAGACCTTAGTACTGTATACCCCCAATATAACCAGGCCCGTATTTAGGGGGCCAGGGCTCCTAGGCACTTGGCATTTGGGGGCCCCCTCCCCATCTCGAAATCATTCCATTTTCATCCGGCTTCAAAAAAGAGGAGGTTCTCAATTCGTCGGTTTGAAATATCTTGGCAGTCGACGATATAAAGGAGGAACAAAGTAGGCAGTAGGCACACAGTCTTGAGGGACACCAGCATTTATAAGTGTGGAATCCGAGCATTCACCGTCGACAACGACCTTCATGCTTCTGTCTGCAAGAAAGCTGGTGACTTATTCGCATAGTTTCTCGGGAAGCCCATAGGAAGAAAGCTTCGAAAGAAGCGTTTTGTGCCATACCCGATCAAAGGCCTTCGCTATGTCCAAACTGAACGCCAAGGTTTCCCCCTTAGTTTCGATCGCCTAAGACCAACGATGTGTCAGGTATACCATATAGGTTTTTACACTAAAAGTCTTAGTTAAAAAATCCCGAGATTTGGTGATGTGCTTATATATAACATCTATGATTATATATAATTTATATTTTTTACCTTTTTTTGTATGGGTTTGGCGCTGATCAAAATCTCGCCCAGGTGGTGCTAAAACCGGCACTGTATATTCCATGTTTCATGATGCTAAATTGACTACACGAAACCGAATTAGTTTTGATTTTGTTGGGTCCGAGCGGAAGCGAAACGCTTGTATGAATCTACGTTTTTAAATGCAAAATAATTCGCGACGTTCACCATCCACGTATGCGTATTCATACAAGGCCAATATCTCAAGTTAAAATTTCAGGAATCTCCTAACATTTAGCAAGAAGATCATACAACATTTTACAATATTAATTAAGCGAGGAAAAAAATCTGCCTGTACCTAGGTACATATTATGCGAACCGGTAAATTAAAAAGTTACTTTCAGTTTTAAGCTTCTAAGATAGACAAAGGTTTTAAGAGACTCTTTCTGTAGCTGTGTATAGCCTAGTAAATGAGTACTTTCTGAATATGCACGCGCGTGCGAGTAAGATAAACGACCATAACTCAACTCTTTCTTAGGTGACGTCTGTTTATTTGATAATTTGGTAGACGATTCCTGGCAAAAGTGTGTCTACAATAAGACCACTAACTTTTAAATAGCTCGAATGCGTAATATCCTTTCAAGACTAAATAATATTTTCAATTAAGTTTCTATATAGGGCAAGCCAGGCTTTTGAGCTTGTAGGTACTCAGGTTTCGCTACTGGAACTGGGGCCCCTAGGCTGGCTGGGCCCCTAGGCCTTTGAGCTTGTACGCAGGTTGCGCCACTTGAACTGGGGCCCCTAGGCTGGCTGGGCCCCTAGGCCAGGGCCTTGTGGGCCTAAGGGGAAATACGGGCCTGAATATAACATTGCGCATCTGAAATTAAATTAGCCGTTGCAAACAACCTTATGCAAGCATATCGAAACCAGTAAATACAATAATCACATAGCACATGCGAAACATTTATGACCTCAATTGGCTTTGCCCTCACGGTAAAACCACTTGCGGAAAACTTTAAACGGGCACTGTTATTTCGGGGGTACTGTGTTTTGTTAATAATAATTTTAACTTGATACATTTCTTCCTGAGAAAACGGCTCTTGGCCGGGCAACGAAATGATCATACCTCTCCTTTCGATCCTTTTTTCCTATCGAGTTACGGAACCTTAAAAACAGTAGATTAATAAGAACAGTGTACAGAAAGAAGTTTTTCGATTGTGTGTGTGTCATTATTTTTCGGAAAGAGGTAAATTTGATACCGGTAAGCATACGATACGATACGAATGTATATGTATTAGGTATATTATGACTGTACCTATTCGCACGTGGGCATTTTTTTACTCCGGGATTTTTGCCTCTTAGTTCTAGTGGTCGTAAGCGCAACAGCTACGCAGAGTCCTGTTGTCCAGTTTCAATGCTCACACTGACCAGTATTAGATTGGGAAGTTATGATTATTTGACCGATGACCGGGTATCAAAATTCATTACAATTCAAAGCCTTTTTGTCAGAAGTAACTTTGTTATAAGGTATTACCAGGGCAATGCGGTTAAGTACAGGTATTTCAAATTAAGGAAACATGGTGGTAAGGACCTAGGGCTCCCGAGTTAAACTGCTTATCGTCGGGCATAGTGCAAAAACACGTAACTAACACTTTACTGTAAGGTTTATTTTTAATGTTACCTACTTAATTGATAACCAGGCCTTAGAACAGGCTATGAGGTTAAATTTTCAATGTTATTTCATTGATATTTTTTTTAGCAGATAATAGATTTTTTTGAATTAGAGCAGATTTATTAAATTAGATTAAAAATAAACCTTACAGCTAAGTGTTAGTTAGGTACGCGGTAAGGTTAAGGGTAAGGAAAGGTAAGTTAGACTAGGTTTTCAGTGAGGATTCCGACACACCCCACCGCTCTCCCCGGAGTGGTGGATAGTGCATAAAGCATTTCCAATCCTGTCAACAAAAAAAAAAGAAAAGGTATTTACAGATGGCAAGTAGCAATCGTAAGACTAGTTTACTTAGCTACTTTCATAGCATCATGTCTTACGGAATATTGCTATCGGGCGGCGCTGTAGACGCTGTCTGTTTTGACCCACACAATACAATAATTACAATTAAATAGGTAGGTATGCATAAATCAAATGATACCTTCTGTAAAAAGGAAGAGACGGTTGCCGGGCCGTTTTACCTAATGTGCCGAACTTTGTTAAAGGTTGAATTAATTAATTACCATCGACCATTTTTTACTTAACTGTATGGCTATATAGTGGGACAAGATTGAGAAACTTTGGAAATAAAATATCTCATTGTGACCCCAATAACTGATAACAACGGTAATTTGGAAGTACCTGAGGGATTGAGTAACATAGTAGGTACCTACCTAGTTAGTAACTACAGTATTGTGATATCATACACTGTAAGCTGGGGTCATATATTAAAACCTTAAACTAATCCACCTCTAAAAATAAGTAAATTATTTTTTTTTTAATTACCCAAAATTATTATTAGTTACTGGCAACATTGAAAGCGCACGCAACGGCGCGACCCAACCCGCCCTAGCGTCCGTCCGCGGCTCGCACAGCTCAGTTTGTGGCTCAGTTAACCAGACATCTCATACGACGGGGTACGCGTGTTTCGCTTATTCGCAGTGGATTAAATCTACAACTAAACTAAAAGCGTAACTATTTGTGTTAATTAAAGTGCGTGCCATATTTTTTTACGGACTGGTATAACGTAAATTTGTCTGCAACATGGCCACAGAAGTCTTAAATAATGTTCCTGAGAACACTGAGAAAGAAAAAGTAGCCAAGGAGGACGCGCCTGTAGATAATGGTCAAACTAAAGAAGATTCACCGGCCGAAAAAGTTGAAGAAAAGGTAGAAGAGAAGAAAGTTGAACCTGCCCCACCCAAAATTACTGTACACAAGGCAAACTTTGAAAAAGACGTTGTGTATTTGTATCAGTTCTCGAGAACTCCTTTGTTGCTTTCAACTTCACCGTACTGCTTGAAAGTTGAGACATGGCTCCGTTTGGCCGGCATCAAATACGAGGTAAGTGCTTTTATTAACTCCCTTTATATTTGGCTTGCGTTTTTTTTAAATTTATTTTCCGAATCGATATACCTAGTTTTACTTATTGACAAATTATTTCTGTCTACCGTGTTTTCGCTACGCGGTTTTTTTACACAGAATCTCGACGTATTTTGCGACAAGTAAGCGAATTAGCTCTGCGAATTTTTCAAATTAGTCTTTGTAACAAAGGAATTGCTTAATAAAACAGGTAAGTATAATCGTAATATTTAATGGTTTTGTTCTTACCATCAATACATTATTGGCCCGGCCGGGTACCTTCGGTACTGGCTAGTTTACGGCGACGATACTTCAGACGACTACTTAGTCAGGACTATATTTTCAGGCAAAAACTCGCCATTCATCAATAAGTAAAAGCGCCCAAATTCTTTTAAAAAGCCGGTAACGCACTTGTTACTCTTATAGTGTCCATGGGCGGCGGTAATCGCTTAGCATCAGGAGATCCCATGAAATAAAAGTAATAATATTGATCAATACATATGGCATAGGCACAAAGTTAAAGTAGGCAGGTAAACCAGTAACTATGAAGATAAAATTACTCTACCCTCGTTTTTGTAGTATTTTCTATTAGTCTGACCGTCGATAGTCATACCTACTTACATAATTTTTAGACCCCTTTTTATGTAGGCAGGCTGCTACTGCAAGTTTTTTTGGTCCTGACATAGACATCTGATTTGTTGAAATAAATGATTTATTCCAGCCTGACAAAGAAAGTAATCAAAAATTAAAGAGGCGGTTGCCTACTGGCTATGGCGCCGGACTTGCGATCACGTGGTTGCCGGTTCGAAATCCACCCATTGCACTACCGAACCCACTCGTAACACAAGCATTTAGCTTAGCACGAGGGGTTAACAAGAATACTAGTAATGTGCTACCCACATTGCTAGTATTTATTTTTAAACAGATCAAATCGTGATCAAAGCTTTTATATGAAATTAATGTTCGCAATGTGGGTAGTTACCTACTTATGACAAACCTTTTAAGCTCTTTGTTCTTACATACTTAGATCACGAAAAGTTTGGACACAGGACAATGAACAAAAATAAAAGTAGTAAGTAATTTTATCAATGGCAACTAGGTACCTATCTTTTTCACGATAATTAGGGTACCAGCTTTAAAACAAAGTATTGGTAGGTAGTACTAACATCTACTTACTCGGGAAGCTGTAAAGTATTTCAACACGAAATTCGGTGTTTGTACAGTAGCTTTAAACAAGATACAATCCGTACCCACCGTTCGAATCCACGAATAAATCAAAACATATATGAACCGAATTTAAAATCTTATCATTTATGAATGCCAACTATATTTTTGAAATCTTATGTCATTCCAGATATTTTGTTTGACCTTTCAAAATCTAAGATTAGATTGCAACTTGTCTACCTATAGTAACGCCTATAGGCACGCCCTGGTCTGCCCTCAGGACCCTGTCATCTTCCTCTAGAACTACCTATAAGACAAAAAAGGAAACCAAGTCGTTTTTACATCAATATGGAAAATAAGGGACTACGAATTCTTGTGGTTAGATCTCTTAATTGCATTATTAGTAAACCCACAGAATATTATATCAAATTACTTATCTGAGAATATATCAATATTCTGGTGGGGTGGGTATTTTTTTTGCAGGTGCTTGAGTAAATCCACATCCACGATCGAGTGAAAACTATGTGTAGGACTGATTCGCTAGGAGTCGTTGGTCCTTGAGGAAGTCTGTGTAGGAGGTCTTTGTTCAGCTGTAGACCTCTTTTGGTTGACCAGATGATAACGATAATGCCACAAAATAAGTAGGCACCGAATACCCTCATTAGCCCATTACAATTCGGTCGATCGAATCTTTCGGCTGAACCTTTCATCACTAAAGGATCTTTACAATTTTAGCATGAGTAATGGAAAAAAATAACAAATAGATACCTTTACCAGGTAATTCTACCTGGTAAAATAATAATACAAATAATTAATATGTTCTAAGATCTCTGAAAATAATTGCTAAGCCAGAAAAGGGCACGTATCTACCAATTAAAAATATGTATAAGACCTTTTTGTTATTCTGCAAATAAATATTTGACTTTGCCTTTCACAATTTGGGTTCAGACTTGACTCACTCCAGACCAATCAAAGTGACTGGCGATATTATGGATATTATGGAAGACACCAGTCACTGTCTTAATGCTGGTAGATTTCTCCTGCCTCTGTATAAATACTGTCAGTAATTATGATATCTTGTCAATTCTTTCCTACGATATGATCTCGCCGGGCCGGAACCACACACAATGGTTCTCTTTATTCATCACCTGTCAGTTCAAGCTGTCGAGCCACATCAAGCTGGTATGACTTACAAACTGGCTTCCCATACGGCGGTGTTCTATCTCGTCTCTTGTTTTCAATCAATATAAACTTATCAACCCCTGAACTTCAATGTGCATATATCATTATTGAGTGTTATGCTGATGACTTACAGTTATACTGTTAGGCAAGAGTTGAAAGTGTTTTCGATGTACCTAGTCGACAACTTGAAAGGAGACTTGGAAACTATCAAGAATTAATTGCATTGTGTAGTTACCAAATTGTCAGATACCTATTCAAAATTGAGAACTTTATAACTGTAGGAAAATCATTAATCATCATTGTTTATTACATTCACGCAGATGATACACTCATAAGTTATCCATCGCGCAATATGAGGAAAGATGTTATTATTAATTAGTAATAGGCATGATGTAGCTGCACCTAAAAATACCTACAAATTATTTATTTACTTATTAGAAAACTTTCCGTAACAATACTATAACATTTTGTGGATAAGTACTTTTTTATAAGTAACATAACTTGATGTAATAATAATAGACCCGTTTAAAGCATCCATGTGTTGTGCAGTCTCGTTAGCTAGCGTGAGGGAGGGTGTAGGACGTGCGGTATCCGCCCGCGGCCATTGCCCTTAGTATTTAACCTTGTTCATACATACCTATATTAACATACCATCAACTGCGACACATAAAACTAAAAATACTCATCAATGTCGCAATACTACTTTCAACTTATTATTTGATTGATTATTATTTCTACATCAACAGTTATTATTAAACTTATTACCTATTAATTATAGCTACCGAATTTATACTTTGGTTTTACGTTTTTAAATCACGAAATTATTGAGTTATTATTAGATCAAAGTTAGAACCAAAAGGTTACAATTCGTCCGAATACCTAGTTACCCACCCTACGGTACAAAAAAAGGATAACCGTAGTCAGTGAAATAGTAAAACATAGAAAATAACAACACAAGAAATTTAGGTACTATATTTATAGGTACTTACCTAATCAAGAAAAGTATCTAATAAAATGAAATGAAAAACTCGCCTATAATTTAGGGTTCAGGATTAATTACATATTAATCTGTTTTAAACAGTAAGCTTATGCTGGCACCGCCAGATATTCTTCATTTATCTACGTAATCGGCACATATTATAAAGTACTTAATGCGTACTGAATGGTACTGTGTGGCCGACACTCGTTTGACTAGGCATGAGATAGTTTCGATAAGACGAATCGTACCCAGAGTATGACCACAACGAAGTACAGTCAACGACCTCTTAAGCTCGATGGGCGGCAATTTAATAAATAGATGCTCCCAGCTAGAGTCATTAATTTTCAAGATAGACAATGATTATTTAAAGTGAAGCAGTTACTACTTACTATGAGTATCAGTGGTTACCTACATATGCCTTTGCTATGTGCTGTAAAATTATATTCGCATATAGATCATAGTCGGTAACGTATCGACTTATATAATCGATTCTATGCATAAAAGTGCTTAAAATACACGTTTATTATCTAATTTTTTTTTAAATATCTACATTCATGAATATACTAATCGGTTGTTATAGTTTCGCCGTTTTAAATTCATCATTTTATTTTATTTTATTTTAACAATATTAGGAAAACTTACAGCTAGGTTAACAAAATTAATAAATTTACAGATATATGTAACTTGTTACATATATGAGAAGGCCAATTACAAGTTTCCACGGATAGAGAGATATAAAAAAAAAGATGAAGACGACAGATACGATATATATGTAGTAGGTAGTTAAAAAAATGATAGAAAACACAACAACACACGCAAATATACGCATATACATACATGCACCATGATTAGGTACTTAATTGAGAAGAATTACAAGTAAAAAAGCTACCAGTCAGTAAGCGTTTCAGCTTACTTATTATTATTATATTATATTTATATTATTATATATTATTACACCAAGTTCTACATTGTACCTATGGTGAAGAAAGTGTTCTTTGTGCGAGACCCTTCCTCTTTCAATTAAATAATATTGTTAATAATAATAATAACATGCACTGCATTACGCTGCGTTCTCTTCTATACCGATGGCTATGTTCGCATAGACTACACAGCAGCGTCTATTTGGTCTTCGTCAACTAAGCAATCAGAGCAATAACGCTCACAGTAACCTATACAACATACATACGACTTATACAAGCCTACTGGGATCATCTCTAGCCTACTAGGCCAATATTATGTTTAGAAAATAGAAAATAAATAGAAAATATCAGGGTTAAAGTTAATAACATCGTTCTATCAATATAGACCGTAGATACTCAAAAATATTCCTTGCAGATCTAAAAAGAACACGTGTACAGGCAGATGTTTCTTTTTGCCTTGGCGTGGGTACGTTTTGATATTCAAAAGTAAATAAAAAAATACTTATGTAATGTGCCGGATTTATAAGATTCCGGAAATTCTAAAAGTCGTAGAGTGCGGGCATTGTGCTATCGACATCGATATCGAGCGATAAAGCGTCGCGAAGTTTATAATCTCAAAACGATTTAGAAAAAAAATAACGATAGGATGACAACGTTACAAGCTTTCGTTAAGAATGCTCACGCTAATCTTATCGTCAAGAAAATATTGTGCATTTATTTATCGTATCACCGAGATTTTATATCATCGCTTGGAATGGTACTTAGATTTATTTTACAGTGGACACAAATTCATCGTAGTTAAATTCTTTATAGCATGCTTCCATTTACTATAATATATATTTAACGTATCGATATTTTTAACCATTTGTTTCCATTCCATTCTTTCGTCGCCGGTTTTTTATCTACTATATATGTATTTTGGGTACTAGATTCGATTTTCCAGCTCTAATTCAAACAATTAGATCTGATTCCCATTATCTATATTGTTATTAAACAACTACCAAAAATAGTTGGTACTCATTTAATAAACGCATAAACAAGCAGCTCGTTTGTATGATTGTCTCGACAGCTGTGTCATGTGCATAAGGAATTAAGTCTGTCTGGTCGCTCCTCGTTCAGCACCTATAAGGTCATGCGGCTTGGTAAATAACTGTCCTCGGGATTATTTTGATGATTTTTATGTAGATTGTATTAACAGCGGCCACCGAAGCCTGTAGATGCCAAGACACTAGTACTATTCACTGGCACTTTGTCATTTGGAGACCTCAGTCTCATACCTATGCCCAGTTCCTTTACTGGCCACACAATAGTCGTATGGCAACACAGTATTGCTGACAAGAGTGGTTTTTCTTTTGTTACAAAATAGTCTCGGTGTGCTTTATAGATTTCCTACGACAACTTTTTCAAAAGATTTACGACATGACGGCAGTTCAATTTAGAATTGAAATTTATTGCTTTAATATAAAGAAAATAAACCTTAAGCTGACTTGGATTGGATGTGTCTAGTCTACTGGTACAACACAGGCACTTTGCAAACACATACGATATACTTCCAATAGTTATAGGTATCTACGTGAAGAAAGTTTTTCAAGTGAGAGCGAAATAGACGCTTGATATTTCCCTTTTCCAGTCTGCGAGTTTTCAAAGCCTAATCAAACCTTAGTATTATCTACACTGAAAACGACCTAACGACCTCCACCATTTTTCGTCCACAGTTGCCACCTGGCTGCGAACAAAAACAGTAACGATAACTTGGAAGGAAAGTTATCCTTAGGATCAATTTAGACTAGTGGAGTCGATTCGAGTCGAAGCGAAGCTTCAAATTCTTCGGTAATTGGGGTAGTTGCGCGTATTCCTGCGAATCTGGAACGAATGAGACGCTTTGGATTCGCAGAGGCGCCAAGGGCATGATTTCCTACGCTATATTGATTTAGCCACAGATATACTAACAATAAGATCCAACTAAAATAGGACGGGGTTTTATAAAAAGTAGTTATACTATTCTTCTAACCAAATAGCGTATCAGCTCATAATGTCAACTTCTCAAAATGACAACCGATCGCAAAATGTCCACTTCTCACAATGTAAACTTCTTAAAATGACAAATTCGCATAATGTCTATTTCTCAAAATGACAAATTCTCATAACGTCGAGAAGTGGACATTTTGCGATCGGTGGTCATTTTGAGAAGTTGACATTATGAGCTGATACGCCAAATAGGTATACTTTTATACAAAAAAAAATATTTACACGACCGGGTAGATGACAAGAAATTAAGATTTTCAACTGAAAGCCATTATTTTTCATCGTAATATTCTCAAACTCGCGAGGCAAAGCTGATTAAAAATGGCATTTGCGAATAACGTTTTTTTATGTTTCCAGGGTGCAACAAGTTAATCTTGTAAGAGAAAGAGAGGTGATGTAAGAGAGTTGTTTTACAAACTTATGTTCCTTTTTATTACAAACTAGCGGTGGCCCGCAGTTTCACTCGTGTCCCGTCGTGTCCGTAATTATTCGTGAATTCCTCCAATGTTTGAATAGTTATTCTGCTATTCAGGGCCGACAAAAATCGAAAAACATAAAAGTCACTCCAGCCACAGCGACTAACACTACTTTGTTCTTTATATGAAGATTAAGAAAAAAACTCGATTCTGGGTCAACTCCATGATATATTTCAAGAAAACATTTCGCCAAAAAATCAATCTTTGTTTGAAATCTGTTGGGAAAAATACCCCCTATTTCCTTATTTTTCTTACGCTATGTAAAATGAATCGAAACATTGTGCTTCGACGCTGCGCTAGTATGAATTGACCCTTTTATTAGACTTCTGAAGTTTCTAATAAATTATTTACAATGTTATTAACAGCCTGACCAAAGTTGGTAGCTGAACAATAAAATTACGTAGTCTTTTTGTACGAATTCATCAGCTTAGGTAATGTAATATAATAGCTGTTCAGTTATTTACATCCTGTGGTTCTTCATTTAGAAATGGAATTCATTTAAAAAAATAATCAAAACTGGGTCTGCAAGGGCGAATGAAGTGACCTTTTCGATCTTCATCTTACGACTATATTGATTTAGCAGTTGCAGCGCTAAAACCCCTAACCTTCTAAACAAGTTGATAAAAATGATGAGATTGTTTTATGGGATTTACATGGTACCATAAATAACAAACATAGATCACTAGTTGCAGTCACGCACGTACATACACGGGTGGAAAAAGGAGCCCACAAGTTTACATCTAAGTATGTATAAGGATAATGATAGTAGCAAAGTGAGAGAGCCATGCTTCAGCACGAATGGGCCGGTTGGACCGGAGTGATACCACGGCCTCACAGAAAACCGGCGTGAAACAACGCTTGCGTTGTGTTTCGCCGAGTGAATGAGGTTACCGGAGGGCCAAACCCTTTTAAAAGGCGGGCAACGCATTTGTGACTCTTCTGGTGTTGCGGGTGTCCATGGGCGGCGGTTATCGCTTACCATCAGGTGATCCGTCTGCTCGTACGCTCCCCTATCCCATAAAAAAAAGTGAAGCTTAAACTGCAAATGTCATGATAAAAGCAGATATTTTATTGAGTTCGTCATATTTACTTTTTGAATTTGCATTTTTGAATTTCAATTTCAGACTGGGTTGAGATTTTATTTTTTAGTAGGTTTTTATTCTTAAAAAATATATTATTTACAAAACCGATTATAACGCCGCGCAGACAGAGTTGTAAGTACCTATCTACTGTGTGTAATCGATTGATTTCACCTGCTTTGTGAGGCATCGGCAACAATGCGTTTATTATTCCAACTGAGAGTCGTGTTTCGAGCGACGTATTTGGTGGTGGAATGCGGGTCGGCCGCGCGCCAGCCCTCCAAGCTACGTTGCACGACGGAAGTGCGCAATGCGTTGCTTAGTGCTACTTTGCAAACCTACTCATTCGTATTCCACTCAGATAGATCTCTATATTAATAACTAGCAGTGCACCTTTACAGCATGACCTTCATTAAGTATTATTGCTCCATCGTCCCGCTTAGGAATGAAACCGTACCATAATTTTTACAGTAACCTAATTAATGAAAGTGGACATTGGACACCCAATACATATTAATTAATTAGTTAGATTAATCGTTATTTCCTGTAGGTAAAGAAATTATATTTGAATTTATAAGTAGTAGTAAGTAAGTAAGTATAACAGAGACATACATAGTTGGGTGGCTACTGATGATACCGCTCGAATGGTTATATAATTAGGTGATTTTTTAATTACCTCGCCTAGCGACATCTCATGGTGACTAATATATTTAATTGAAGTAAAGCAACTCAAATCGGTGTATAATGTAATGTATGTTGAAATGTGATCGAGAAACCGCAGCAGCGAGTTGGCCACTGAGCTATGAAATCGTGCGGCCACGGTATGTCGACTGCACTTTCTCAAGTTCCGGCCAACACTACTTGAGACTATAAGAACACAGTAGCTTCACGTGAGTTTTTATTACTCATACGAACTCCTGAAAAACAAACATATAGTGAGGTCATTTTTATTTGGTTACTAAACACTACTTGAGACTATAAGAACACAGTAGCTTCACGTGAGTTTTTATTACTCATACGAACTCCTGAAAAACAAACATATAGTGAGGTCATTTTTATTTGGTTACTAGAAGAGCTTCCTATGATTTGATTAGTCAAAGTCAAAGTCAAAATCAAAATCATTTATTCAATATAAACTACTAGGTGAGTTTAGGCGGGAAAATGAAAAGTGCACATTGTCGATTTTACATTATTTTTCAAAACTTGAATTTCTCCGAAGTTTAATGTGTAATTATGGTGGATAATTAACCATTAAGTGTTCGTGAACGTGTGAGAGTGTAGGCAAATGATATAAAATTGAAAATCGTGACTTTTTGGGTTCACACCTAAACTCCATCGAAGCCTCAATAAAGTTTCTACCGTTTTATTGGGGCAACTGAACATTATACTTGACACTGGCGAACACAAAAAGTGTGGTGCCATAATACAATCCCATGATGGGAAATAATTATTACCTACTTGATTATTCTAATACTTGACACTGGCAAATACACAAAAAGTGTGACGCCATAATAATAATAAAAAAAAAAAACTACTAGGTAGCGTTTTGAACGTCATTTTTACAATATAGACAGCCCCCAAAACGCCCGCCCTTCACCGCTTCCTAGTGTTTTCGCTGGGAAGAAGAAACGGCGCAACAAACTCCCCAGCAAACACATTTCTGTCTGTTAAGTTATTAAAAGGCGTTATACAAAATAGAATTCACATCATTGTTTGGGGTACTTATTAATTTATTCATTGCTACTGTCAGCTGGCGCACATGTTATTATTATTAATTTTCAAGCAGTATTTATAATATTAGCAAGCCTCCTTTCTTGTAGTTTAAATGAAAATTTTAACTATTAAAACAGTGAACCTGCCTACACGAGCAATGATAATATGCATAACTAGAACCTACAAGGCGATTCAGTTAACTTTTAAAAAGCTACAAATGTATTAAGAAACCATAGCCAGCAAGTCGACCAGTCTCCACAAGCAGCACCCGTTCACGAGCATAACGCACGGATCAGCCATCACCCCCCTCGCCATTTTAGAGGGAAGGAGGTGACCCGACCAATGTCGCTACCGCAAGCAATGACATCTAAGGGAGCATGACGACAATGCAGCCAGGTTCAGATCGTATTAAACAACAATCAAGTTTAACTGTTAGCCGAGGTCACTAGTAACAACATTGTACATTCATAATTACATATAATATACAGAAAAATTAACTAGCTTTTGCTTGCGGCCTCGCTCACATGAAACTATACTAAGATTAAAGATGTCAAATCTCTTTGTACGAGGATAAGCTCTGCTTATCTCAGGATCCGTTCAATTTATTTAGTTATGAAGTTCAACAGTTTATAAGTTGGAGCATATGGGTACTTTCTAAAAGTTATAACAAAATTAAAATCTATCCAGTCGATCTTACGCCAATCTGTAACAAACAGACAATAATTTAAAAAATAACATTATTGGGTTCGGAGATGTTTTATACCCGAACCTACTTGTTTTTTTTTATATCTTCAATTTACAGACACAGCTTTTTTACGATTATACATATAAAGCAGAGAAGAATAAATGCATAATAAGGGGTATTTCATTGTTCTCACCTACATAAAAAATTTGACCCAGATGATTAAAAATTTATCATCCATGACATGGAGTCATTTTTTATTTAAATATATAAGTTTACAGAACTGAATCCAAAACCCTTATATTTAAAGTACCTACAAAAATATTGAAGGTATTGCATGGTTTATCCACTACCGATGGAGTTAGAGGCAATTGATAAAAAGTAACTTATTACTTATAAATAAGAAAACCAGAATCCATTTTTCTATGAGATTTTTTGAGGTAGTTAGTTGAAACTTGGAGAGGACAACGTCTGTCCGGCCAGCTAGTCATCAATACTTTTTTAGATTCTTTTCTCGTTTGATAGTGTAGATAATAGGCTCTATAAGGATATTCTCTTGTCATAGGTCATATAGTGATAGGTCTTGTCTTGTCCTATACATACATTTTGTTGATTTAACCATTAGTATTATATATTTATAAAATTAACCCGTTATTATTACATACATTAGTAAATTTATTGTTTTGTAGCGTTAGGATCCGAATGCTACTAATCGCTGGCGGTGGTATTAAAAGCTTAAAGTTAGAAAACAAAGAGAGTTTGAGTAGCTACACAAAAGTTAGACTGGTATTGGACATATTCCAGGTGAATAAGGTTATTTTAAACCTTATCACGTCTTGTATACCTAATCACCTCCATATTATGTATACTTATTGCACTTTTTAAAGAAGAGTAATATTAGGGTGTCTCGTAGAAATATAATAACAGCTACTCAATATTGTGTTCCCTGTATCTTATTAGCTGTGTGTTAAGTCTGGCATACAGTCGGTACTTGAGTTTTATTAAGTGGATTCATGATTATGTAACAAATTACAGGCACAAAAACCTATTATTGTTCGCGTGCCCCATGGCCCTTTCCTACGCGTTTTGATGAATTATTAAGTACGTGTACCTAAAGCTAAAAGGAAGGTGTTATCAGTGCTAGTTTAAATTGTGCACGATTTTGGATGTATTGGGGAATAGAGGGAGGCACGGTAGGTATGCCTACCTACTTACTCAACTTAGTACATCAATCAATAACCTGAAGACTGAAATAGCAGCACAATGGCTTGATCGTTCTCGGAACGATACTGTTTAAGTAACGGTAACACATTGTGTGATGTTGCGTTGTTTACACTTAACACACGATACTTAACAGTAACGTACATTGTTAAAATTAGCCGCGATTCAATGCATGTTATTTCTTCCACCTAGCGCGGTATTTCACATATTTAGTGAAAACACGTTAAACAGCAGAAACAACACCCGTGTCTAAAAAATTTTGAGTTAAAGCCAATGCTTCTAATCGTAAGGTCAAATGGATTGTAAGGGGCTTGGCGTGACTAGAAGGATGATTGATGAAACAAAATTCCCGTTGTCGTTCATACATATAGGAAAGACGAGTTTATTCTCGAACCATTCAATATCTAATTAACACAGAATAGATTCCCATAAATTGTAAATACAACGCATAATAAAATTATCATCGTATATAAATAGGATTTTAACAACTCCGGACACATTATTTTGCCGTGCTACACTTTCATTGTCCTGTTTTTATGATTTCAAAATAATATTGATACACATATCCAAATGTAAAGTTAGTCGCTTGAATATGTCATTATTAGATGAGGGAACGCCTAGACGCGGGGGTCGGCAACCGCGAGGGCTTCGACCTGAATCGTAGGAGCGCCTGCGCGACCCCGCCCGGCAAGCCGGTGAGCCCGGCCGGCCATCGACCAACCCCGAGCCCCGCGTCCCCCGGGCCGGGGTGCGCCGCCGGGCCGCCAGCGCCCTCGCTATACCATTCAAGCATTATCTGAGCACAATGTGACAAAAAATAAACACACCATGTCTTCCGTCTGCCCTTGGACATTCCCATCAACATTCCCCGATCGTAGGTATAACTTATGATGATAACGGCACGTTTATGTCGTTTATACATATTATTATATTGTAATGAAAGCAGCGACTGTATTTAAATAGATCTCTACTGTTCTGAGATATTGCATATAGTAAGTATTTTATTTAAAACTTGGTCCTAGATATCTAAATCTTATTTATCTACCATCACACTAACAAATATATTACCTACCCACGTGGTGATATTGAACCTCCAATAAAGCATTGCATCTACTTAAATATAAGGGTGGACTAATATCATTAACCGAGGATATTATTATTTTTAAAAGTATGTCTATGGAGTTTCTTGGTTTCTTTTTCATAAGACCTGTGAAGAAAGCGAAGAACTGTGATCCGTACACGTCCTGAATTTTCAGTGCTGAAAGCACTGAAATAAAATATTTCTACAGTTCTACCTTAGATAAGTAGGTAATAATAATTCCTTGATTTTAATAATAACAATCACTCAGTTCCTATAGGTACTCCTTTATCTAATGAAATTCTTGGCATTTGACGGATGGAACTATTACTCCGTTTACGTATTGCGTCTGGTCTCAATAAAATGAATAAATTATTACTGCCTGGACATACTGAACATAAATTAATTACTTATTACTAATTTATTATTGCCGAGAACAATAAACAAAGCATTGGTATATCTACACTAAGTAGTTTGTCCGGTGTGGCAACAGCAATCTAAAGTCTACTCATTTTATTGTATATGCTGCTGCTACCAAGCAGCATTAGGGTGTTGTGAGTACCTAATTTCAATAGTAGGTAATGTGTCACGTATCGTACAATTTCATATATTGCTTGCAGTCTTATAAACCAAAAAGATACACTTTCTATAAGACAAGCCGCCAAATCGTCCCGGACGGCTGCTGTTATCTAAAAAAGTTTCAAGTATGGAGTAGGTAGGTACCTATTTAGTAAATATCTTTTTCGGTAGGTCATACAAGTAGGTACCTAGTGGCTGTATTTTAAAATGATTTAGGAATGGTTTGTTTATACTGTTTGATATATATTAATTGTGTCTGGGGCTCAAGCCGATGAGAGGCGCGACGGGCGGGGTGGGCTTGCCGGCCGCTGAACCTTGCTAGTCGAAATCAATACAGCTGCTCTCCCCGCACGGCGAGCTTGCGCTCGTCTGGGGCCCGTCGTCATGGATACCGTCTGATAAACCGCCGCCACGCGTCCTGCCCCCGTACCCCGCACAGCCCCGCGTTTCGCGCCCCCGTAGCCCGGGCACGACCTACTCCCGCTTTTGGCTCACCTCATTGTCTATAATTCAGCCTCTCTTTTTCTTTGTTACCATGTAAATTATAACAAGCAACCTGTTGTCGCCACGAGGTGATTTCTGAAGAGGATGCTTATTTCCTTATTAAGAAATCTTTTGAAACCAGACAAAATTAAGTACTTACATACCTACTTACTTACCTTACGGTGAGTGGCGGTTATTTACTCTGACAAATGTATCACAATAGCAAAATCTACATAAGCAAAAAAAACGTAGGCAGTGATTTTTGCCTAAGTAATAATGCACATAAAGCAAAAAATGTAGTGTGATTTTGCGATGGCGAATTTAGAACACTAGATTCGGTTTCAAAAATGTATCTAGGTATTTTATTACTTATGTAGATTTTTAATTTAAACGCCTTAATATAAAGTAGGAATTCAAGATTTACTTTTGAGACACTATGATATCACACAACTCATAATTCTGCAAAACAAAAACTGGAAGAACTGCCGGGAATCGAAGTCGCGACCCGTAGGCTATAATTGCGCCGTTATTGTAAACTTTAGACCTTTGTATGTCAATGATGATATAACATTTTTTGTGTAGCATTTTGCTTGAAACGTAATAAAGAATTTGCAAAGTATTTGCTGAACACGCCGTTCAGTTAGTGCTAGTTCGTAAATATTATGCACACGCTATTATTATGGCTCTGGTCACGTTTTCAGTTGCTTTCCAATACTTATTTAAAAAAGTTTCTGCATCGGCCTGGCATTGCAATGCAATCTATATAACATTTGATTTTGCGACTGTTGCATGATTTATTACAACTATCTGAATTTTTAAAATAATTCATTCGTCAACCATAACACAAAGTTAAAGTTAAAATGACCGCATTGTTAAAAGATCTTCAACTTTGAAACGTAGCGTGGTATAATAAATACAAAAGCTTGCCTATTATTATTAAACATCACCCTCGATTTAGATCATTGAAAATGGGACGAATATACAAACTGCCGACTTTGTGAAGATACGTTAAAAATGTTAAAGACATAGGTACCTAATATTTATTTTCCACGAATAGGGGAATAGGTTTCGTAGGACACTGTAGTAGGAAGTTGTAGAGTTCGACGGGCAAAATCACCCCCTCAACGGGTGCAGGAGTCGTATAAATGTACTACTTGTTCTTAAAGTACTTTCTATGTGTTTTTGGGTCAGAGTCAAACCTGTTGATTATCCAGCAAAGAAAACACAACCTGATATTTGTTTATTATTGCAATTTAGGCACTCAGCCAATTCGTTTCTTATTAACTCTTTGAGAAGAATTTGGGCTTATTATATGTATTTGTCGCAGTCAGGTGTATAATTCGTTGTTTTACATAACTGCTAGCTGTTTAACAAACAATACGGTTATATAAAACAGCTGAACAAAGTACAGCAGTTTTACATAACCGAACTGTTTGAATACGGTGACTGGGGTTATGGCGAAGTAAGGAATTCGCACATCCCGTGTCCTCTAGTCTACTCTGTACACAGTTGCAAGCATCAAGGTATCTGACCATCACGTCCAAAGATAAACTACTTACCAGTTATGTTTTGAAGGACGTTTTTTGTAAATCATTTTCTTTTCCAAAAATCGGACATTATTCCTGGCATAGGAATATATTTTTGCTCCTCTATTGTTAATGAAATAAATAAATATTCTGGGACATTTTTTACACAGCACCATCTAGTCCCAAACTAAGCAGAGCTTGTCCTAGACAATGGATATAATACTAATGCTTATTTTTTTGTAAATACATACTTATAATACATAAGAAACACCCAGACGAACACAAACACTTATATTCATAACATAATTATTTGTGTCCTGTGGGAATCGAACCCACGACCTCATGGTCAGCAGTCCGGTACTCAAAGCACAGAGGTCATCGAAACAACAACAATTCAAACTTCAACCGACTTAAAATAAAGTGTCTCTCTATTCGTCTGTAATTACGGAATGGGTTGAACTGACAAAAATGAAACCCGTATCAGAGGCCATAAATACCCGTAGTAAACAAATGAATTGATGTATATCCCTCAATCGAATCCGTTTTCATGACCATACAAGGTAAAGTCAGCCTAAACAGCGATACTCCATCCCAGTTGATATTTATATGAAGAACACTTACATTGTTAGATGAGGGGGTCTTCCCGTGGGTGTGTGATGTGCCCACGCAGTCTAGACGCAGACTGGTATCTACAGGGGTAAATACTTAATAATTGTAATAAAGATTGAGATAAAATCAGTAGATTAAACTGAGAAAATGATTCCACCCATCTTTTACATTAAAAAATAAACTGTAGTCTACGATTATACGGGAGTCATTTACCCATGTTTAAAACCAAGGTGTTTTAAACATGGGTAAATGCGTTAAAACAACAATAATATTATAAACATGGGTAAAACCAAGCGTTTTGGGGCATAAGTGTTGTGTCAAAGAATAGCTCTAACTTAACGTCGAAAATGTATTATTCGTTATTGATTTAATTTAATTACTTTCTCATAACATACCTTCACGAATTCACAATACAAAAGGCTGACAAAATTAACAAAGATAGTACGTTATCGTGTAGACTACTTAGTATAATATTAACAGAATGAAGACAACCTTTGTTTTGTGTTTGACGTGCAGGCCAACTTCAATAAACTATATGGACAGGCTTTTAATTAATCTTAAAACATCGTCGTAAATTAATTATAATTACCACGTAAATAATGTTCGCAAAATCCGCTATCAATAGATTACAAGGCGGTTTTGTAATGAAAAGTGTCTCCTCCATTTAATAATTCTAGCTCATCATTAAATACTTATATATTGTACCGATTTGGCTATGTTTATGCACTTTTTGTATAACTGCGATTGTAAGCCACATATTATTTATTAATATGATCGCATCTATATTTCAAAACTTATGTCCGTTGCAGAACGTGGATCATAAGGCAAGATTCCGATCCAAGAAGGGCCAGCTACCGTTCGTGGAGTTGAATGGCGAAGAGATTGCTGACAGCACTTTCATCATAAAACAACTTTCTGAAAAGTATAACAAAGACCTTGATTCTGGTGAGTCCCCCCTTTCAAACAATTATCTATTTTAGTTAACTACTTGTGCTTTGCAAATATATATCATTATAATGTCACGACAGATTTTTTTAAGGCTGAGCGTTCAGCTTTTGCGATACGAATGGCGGGTTCGATCCCCGCATCTTTCACAGTTCACCCATATGTTTAGGTCTAAGAGCCTTTTTACCTAGTACTAATAACTCTGCTTACTGCTACTACAGAATTTAATAAAAAACCCCACGTTTTAGTCGCGCTTATGACCTACATATGTATACTAAGGAAGCAGTTCAAATAATATATTTCAGTGTCTTTTACTGGTGAAATATTCAGGCCCCTCTTTTGTACTGTATTTGCTGCCACCGATAATTGATGCTTTATGAAACTAAGGAAATTATGTTGACTATACCCGTGTCATCATTACTAGTTAGTAGGTACTTGGGAATTATTGACGTTTATAATATTCACGGGAGGGTTCCGGGCTGAGCTGAGTCCTAGTTTCCTAGATAGGTAATTCTAGGACGCTGCGCATGTGCACAGAATGGTAGGTAGCTGTGACCTGGCTGATTTGACCTATTTGTTATTATATACAGCTCTGACGGCGGAACAACGTGTCGTCGCTCACGCTATGATCTCTATGATCGAAAATCACCTATCTTGGGTGGTCTTGTGGTGGCGTGCTAAATATCCGGAAAGTGTTATAAACGGCTACAAAATAAACCTGCAGAACGCGCTCAACACTCGCCTGCCGAATCCGATTCTGAACTTCTGCTACAAGCTCACGACTGCCCGCAAGGTTGGTACATTTTTTTAAAGTAGATAATTTAATCACCTGACCTAATTTAATCACCTGAAATAAATCCTTCTTTTAGTGCTAATTCAGACGAAATATTCTTTCTTCACTTTTAGCGAGATTAAATAACGAACTGTAATACGCTTTGACTACTAGTCAAAGGTAATACGCGACACACTGAATTATATAACGCATTCTAAGCATTTTTTAAAGAATAGCATAACATACTTTCAAGCATGTATCCCCGAAGGCATGGACAGAGGTGCCAAATGCACACTTCTTTTCGCCGGTATAATAGACTTTAGGTCCCATAGAGACGAGCCTGTTGCTCTGAGCCGCTCAATTAAGAATTTCGCAGAAAAACACAAT
This sequence comes from Acronicta leporina, assembly GCA_947256265.1. NCBI lineage: Eukaryota > Metazoa > Arthropoda > Insecta > Lepidoptera > Noctuidae > Acronicta > Acronicta leporina. The sequence goes on from OX366510.1 coordinate 14,080,855, forward strand.
AACACATTCTTTGACCCGAGAATTGAACACCTTCAGTAAATCGAAATTTCGAGCGCGGTACAATTGCATTCTCAGTTTTTATAAACCGAATACCTACTTACTTAACTTAATCTACTAAATGAGTTCGCGGTAGGGTTTACCTTTCATAAATGTATAAATTACTTTTAAGTCTTCCTTTTTTTTCTTTGTTCAGCAAGATTATACAACCTCAGCAAATGTTTGTTAAGTTTTTAAAAGTTGGAATAAAAACCTTACATAACTCTTACCTTGCCCATTTCATTTGAATATTACTGGGCTTTTAACACATTGTAAGTGCAATTACTATGGTGGTCATTAACATAGCATAGAGACTATCAGTATTATCACACACAGCCATTTCCATGTCTGTCTAAATTCTGTGAAACAGCTATCAACATGGTATACTTAGGTATATTTTGCTGATGCATTTTTGACTGTTGATATTAATGTAGCAGCGATATGACCATTGGACTGTGTAAGTCAAAGGTCTCGAGTTCAAGTCCAAGGCACGCACCTCTGACTTTTCGAAGTTATGTGCTTATTAATAGTTAATTAACACGCGCTCAAACGGTGAAGGATAAAATCGTGAGGAAACCTTCATGTCTGAGAGATTTTCTTGACGGCGTGTGAAGTCTGCCAACCCGCATCAGGCTAGCGTGGTGGACAGTAGAAGTATAGCCTAATCCCTCTCAGAGAGAAGACCCATGACCTGAAGCGGGACATATAATGGTTTGATTATAAATTATTTACAAAATTACATACATAAATAGGTAACAGGAATCATAGAGGAAAATACAGTTTAGATCATAGAGGAATTACAGAGGAAAATTATTTTTATGATTATATTAATAGAAGATACGGTGATGGGGTTTTGCAGGGTTTTGCACAGTACATACTTATCCTCACCGTTCTCATTTCTGGCAGCTTGTCCCATTTCGGCTTGTTGAGCAGAATTTATTTTACCCCCTGTTGGGACAAGTTAGAATATCGTCCCTCACAATTAGTCCACAAACAACACTAATGTTATAACAGTACACCATGTGTTAAAACCCTGCAAATTGTGAAATCCTATTTTTGAATTTGGTTGAATATCCGATCACCATTAAAAAGATTTTGTATTTTTTTAAATTTATGTATTACTGTTAATATTTTTAGGGCATGAAAAAAGCTAGAGCTCATGGCATTGGTGTCCATAGCGAAGAAGAGATCATTGAATTTGGCGAGAATGATCTGCGAGTGCTTTCGGATCTACTTGCAGATAGACCTTTCTTTTTCGGAGATGAGCCAACTCTTGTAAGTGTTTAAATTACATTTGTATCGTATTTTAAAATATGTGTTATCCACTACCTAAATTATTTAAAAAATCTTAGACGGACGAGATACTTAATACATTTATAGTAAATGGCAATGAGTTAGAATTTCAATTTTGGTTGGATTGGCCTTAAATTGCGACAATTAGGGAAATGATATGGCCATTGCCTAACAATGTGACAATACAGGTTAAAGTTTGTTGTCAGTAATAAATATATAATATGTTAGTTTAGACAGCGGTATCGTTGTGTTTATTAAAGGTAATGTTACCCAGTGAAATTACTGGGCAAATAAGACTTAAATAAAACAGATCTTAGTGGCAACTTCATCATAAAATAACAAATTATTTGTACGAGAAATTATTTTTTATGGAATTATCCAAAAACCCTTGTAACGGTTAGATAAAATCAGTAAAAATAAATCAGTAGGTATGGCTAGGTAACTGAAGGTATATATTGTCACCAGTTGGATGTGGTTGCGTTCGCCAACCTCGCACAAATCCACTTCATCGACAAAGAAGTGGCGAACCCGCTGCGAGACGCCATGAACGAGCTGTTCCCTAACCTCGTGGGGCTGGTGTCGCGCATTAAGGAGCGCGCCTTCAACGACTGGGACGACATCTGTTCCACTCTGGACCTGAACGCACACCTCCCCAAGCCGGCTAAAGAGATCAAGGACACCAAGGAAACCAAGGAGGGCACCGGCCCAGCCGAGAAGCAGCCGATACCTGATGAGCCGGAAAAGGGCAAGGTAACCTACCTTATATATTTGTGAAATCATATTGCAAAGTTTCTTGAAATTTAGTTATTATAACTAATGATGTATGTTACAGGGTGACGAAAAGGAAAAGGAGCTGGAAAAGGAAGCTGATGAAAAAGGGAAAGAGAAAGATAATGAGAAAGAAAAGTAAACAAACACACAATGTACGGCGCTGAAATTATTTATACGTGTATTTAACAAGTTGAATTATACTCTTAAGAGTCAGACTCGTCATAGATTCTGTAAATTGTAAGTGTGTAAATCCATTTGTCTTTCCCGTTTTTCAGTTGAGGAGGATACTGATGCGTCTATTATAATATTATTGTACTTTTCCTGAGTTAAATAATATAGCATTCGCTCGATGTCGTGTCGTATCCTAAAATCATGTCTTAGGGAAAACAATCGTTTTCATATTTACGCATGTAGTTGGTGTAATACTTCAAAGCTTTATGTGGTCATGTATTATATTTTACGATCCTGGGATTAAATGTAGGCTCGATTAAAATAATATGAAATAAATAAGTAGCGCAGTTTCTAAAGTATTTACAGGATTAGGCACACATTTCATGCAAATCATTTAAAAATAGCATATATACATAACATGTAATTAATTAGTGATAGTCCACTTGCATCGCGTCATTGTATCGTCATGTATGGAACTGGAGTCTGCAAATTGTTCGTTCGTTACTATCAGGCGTGTTCTCGTCGATATATTATAACTAAAGAGTTGTGCCAAGTTGCTTGTTGCTTCCGCTAGTGAGCGCTCGAAGCATCAAATATGTATACAGTTTATCATTAGATTAACAGTTTTAACTATCAGTCGTCACGTGGTTGTAGTGTCCGTAACATTTAGACAGGGTCTTTGAATATGACTATGAATGAGATTTTTATATAAAATAATATCATCTTCATTAAAATGAGACACGCCTATTGCTCTCTTTTGTGTTAAGCGTCGTATATTTTGATAAGTTGTAAATTTTTCACAATTTCATTTTCTTATTCATTTATGCTATTTTTAAGTCTAGAATATTTGATACCAAAAATTGGCTGAATTAGGTAATTGGAAGAATGATGCATTTCTTAATAAAAACATAGCTCTTCGATTCTAAAGAAAGAGCTATGTAAATGATTAGACTGTTTTGAGATTCTTGTACTTATTCGTTTATACAAATGAAATTTACAATTTACAAATTTTTGATAATCGAAAAGCCAGGAAGACTGTTTTTCATGTTATGAATAATTCATAGACCATAAAATTTTGATATTGTATTAATTGTTAAGGTTTAGGAAGACTCAAAATTTATAGTATATATGATATTTTGTATCCATTATAATTATTCAGTCGATGACTTATATTTTTTTCCCCTACGTTACGTAGCTGCTGAGATGCAAGTGACGCGACGCGACAATCAACATACTTATTTAAACAATTAACTAACTCGTTGGAAGTGTCGCAGTGTCGCTTGATTTGTCGTGTTGACATGGGGTAACGCACATTTCATTCATTTATGCTATGTTGTATATTTTTTACACTATTATTTATCAATAGAACTAACGTAAGACACATTGTTTAAAATACTCAATTAAGACTGTTACTTTATTATCCATTCCTTGATCGATCGGTTGAAACCGACACTACGACTGAATAATTCAATAATGAAAAGTTCTTTATTTTCAGAAATGTTTGTATTCTATGGTGGACTTACGGCGTTAGGCACTGAAACAGGCTTAAATTTACATATTATGTAGGTAAAAAATACTAAAGTACATTCCAGTTTCAAACATCAATTTCACGATAGTGTTTAAAAGTTGTGTATCGATCAGACTGTAGTGGCAGTACGCGATGAAGTTGAAAAAATATAAAAAAAATGTAGTATTAATAAATATGGTTTTCGCATCGTGGCTTCATAGTAGAAAGTCGATTTTAATCGGTTTGTAGATATGCACGGTAATATAAATTTACTCGTGCATTTAGTTCCATCTTTGACATCTTTACATTCAATGTGTTAATGTTAGGGTTAATAATAATTAGTAAGTTTATAGATTTCGAAATTGCGACATTTTAATTAATATAAATGATAATCATAGATTAAAATAGCTATTGTAGTTACGTAACCAAGATTACGTTAGTGTAAAAGGAGTTTTGCCGGTAAGACCGAATGTGAAGGCTCGTTGCGGCTCCTATTTTATAAAAAAAACGCATAAAAAGACAAAAAAAAAAAATGTTCAGATTTTGTTTGTATTATGAAAATAATTTGTTTTCTCGGGGAATGGTTGACGTTTTTTGGTCCCTCCCGACAACTGCTAACTATCACTGCCATTAGAAACAGATGTAAGGAATTAATAATAAGAAAGTAAATAGTATAGGAAGTTAAATACTCGACAAGCCGTCGAGTTCACGTTCGTCGTAGTATCGTGGGACACCAGCATCCGAAATGCTGTGTGGCCACGTTCATTAATTGTTATATAGATAAAGGTTTTTTTAATAAATGAGGCTGAAGATTTGTCCGACCATCCTTTGAGAGCCTGTTTCAGTGTAATGTAATAAATTGACAGAGCCGTGTGCTTGCTGGCGCTGTCCTAGGGCAGCAGCACCAAGTACGGTGATTACTGGGTGTATGTGAGAGCATTGTCTATAACAACAGTCCACGTAGTAGTGGGACTTCTAAGGGTAATTTCACAATGACTATGTTTCTAAACATAGGAATTTAGATTAGGTCTCATAATTTTAGCATTACTGTAATATGAAATAATTATTGTATTCTCATTGTCATCTCATTTATTGAGACAATAAAGAAGATTAGCAGGCATTTGGTGACCTACGTTTTATTATAAAACGTGTTCCTTTTTTCAGAGATCCGATGTAGTGTGGTTTGATGACGCGTTTATGGAATGCTTACTTTATTGTCTCTTGGTAGGTTATCATTGTAATCTCTATTATAATCAACATGATAATTAACACTCAACTTATATTATTGTTGTAAGCTACTATACAAATTAAACGTAAAATTTACTCTAATTTCTAAATATAGGTAAGTATTTCAAGTATGTATGTTTATACTATTTTAGTAATATAGGAAGAAAAAATATGATTTATAATATCTCGAGGACAAGTTACGTTTTTTCTGTAATGATAATTCATTCACATATTATAAGTAATTGTGGTTTTCAATTATCCTGTCAATATAAATTTTAAAAATTAAGTAAGAAGTAGATAGTAATGGTTCGCCATATATAACGACGAAACAACTGAGCTTCGACGCAAGAGTCGACACTTAACTTTAAGAATTTCAAGTGTAATAGGTATTCTGTCATTAAAATATATATCTACAATAATATATATACTGCAAAGTGATTCGGAGTGAAGTTATTTCAAGCCGAGTCACGGAGCAGGTGAATTGTTTTATTTCTTATTTATGTAGATACCTATAGGCCCTGAATCACATCAATCAATATCTCGCTAATTATAGGTACGCATCGTGAATGCAAGCTTTCAGCTACCTGAAAATTTCTTGAAAAGGAGACTAGCACTCGTATCCCACTCGGAGCTTGGTTAAGGGAATGGAGCAAGGGTGACAACACAATTGCGTCCCACAAAGACCTACCCATTTTCCAGGACAAACCATATGCCCTCTTCCCATCGTCACGTACTAAGCCGTTAGCTTCTAAAACAGCTGGTCTGCAAGTGGTGGTGGTAAGAGCACAACGAAGAATTTCGATAATACTGGCCCTATGTGGCCTGCACTCATGCAGCACTAGAAGCTATTATATCCGAGGCTGTCGACAACCTCGCCACAGTAACGGCGATGCGAAGCAACACAGAGAGCGCGCATCGCAGTAAGTATTGACTTACGTATTGAGAAGTTCTCCGTGTCAATCTGCAAAGCGGCTCGTCCTACATTCTTTGGGAAGATTGGACCAGGGGTAAATCCGTACTGGGAGAAGCGGCTAGCCATTCTCCAAACGTTTATAGAATCAGCCAAAAACGGTAGGTACCTACTTCTAAATCAACCAGAGAAGGTCCTATGATATCCGTCAAATTTTTAGGGTTCCGTAGTCAAATGGCAAAAAACGGATGGATTCGACATGTCTGTCTGTCCATCCTTATGTCACAGCCACTTTTTTTCGAAACTACAAGAACTATACTGTTGAAACTTGGTAAGTAGATGTATTCTGAGAACCGCATTACGATTTTCACACAAAAATAGAATAAAAACATTAAATTGAAACTCATTTCTTTTTTATCAATCCCATACGTGTGGGGTATCTATGGATAGGTCTTCAAAAATGATATGAGGTTTCTAATATTTATAATATTTGTTTTCTAAACTGAATAGTTTGCGCGATAGACACTTCCAAAGTGGTAAAATGTGTGTCCCACTGTTAGGTTAGTGGAGGATTCCAAGGATTCCAACAGCTCAGAATATGTCATACCTTGAATGCTATAAAGTACCTATCTTCTAAAATAAGAGAATGATAAAACTAAAAAAAATATATGATCTATGCAAACTTCCATCGAAAATTGGTTTGAACGAGAGCGAGCAAGTAGTTTTATTTTTAATATTTCATAAATCGTAAACCGCGATTTACCGTAAAACATCGTCAAACATCATCAAAGTTACAACGAACTACAAGAACTGTTATATTATGTTCCTTGCTGCTACGGAACCCTTCATGGGCGAGTCCGACTTGTTGCGGTTATCGTGGCCGCAAAAACGAAGCGTGGCTGTCAAATCGGACTGTGAAATGAATATAGGTAATTTAACTTTTTTTTCAAACAGGAACAAGACGACATTTTTCTTATTTTAGTAAGAAAAACTTGTGCAAGAGAAAATAGACTTATTAGGATTAGGTAATGGCACAGATAATAGAATACTAGTAGTAATGGTACGGATCTAAGGTCTGTTGATCTTATGTTTTGTACTAACAGCAAAGACTGGGAGTGCCCTCTAGTACAGAAAATGAGAACTAATAACTATCGTGTATTAGCCTTATTATACTCATCAAGAAAAAAAATGTACTTCAGTCTGAAATTTTACACAGCCTGCCCTCTTTTGATAACAGGGATAATAGTTTAGACAGTCTTGCACCTAGCGCCAACTAGTGACCTCTAGTGTTTGTAACTTGTAGTAACAGTACTACTTCGCGACGACCCTACTCTCAATTCTGGATCAACGAGTTCAACCTTGTAGAGCCAACCTTGTACGTCTTGAAACCAAACGGAAATCGTGATGCGTCCTCTAGAGGGCGCTACCTATAATGTCACGTAATTTTTTACAAAACCAATGATTTTAATCGTAAACATACTTTTTTTCAGCTACCTACTTATTAGTCTTCATCATACATTAAAATCATAATTACGGTACCTAGTAGTAAGTACATGAATTCCAACCTTTCTTTAGGAAATTCTGATCTTAATTATTACATAAACATAACATACCATCACGCCAGCATTTTACGAAGGGTATGGCAGAGGTGTAGGTACTAATGTACACCCACAGCTCGCCGGTATGTTTAGATCCTAATTTAATTAAATAAAATTTAATTTAATAGGGGCTGAGTCTACTGCCATTTTACACTACTCGCGCAGATATCCAAACTCCGAGCTGCTACTGAGAATTTCAGAGAAAAGGCCAATCACACCTAGAAATCAAACCCAGGACTCTTAACTATTAATGGCTGTCAATATATTCATATTTCAAAATTTTCACTATAATTTAAGTACCTACATAATTACCGTTCAAGAAAATAATTTCAACAGGTCCTTTTTTGGCTAATCTTAGGAACTACTGGTCCGATTCGAAAAATTCTTTCAGTGTTAGTTAGCCCATTTATTGAGGAAGGCGATATATCATCACGCTACGCGGACGAAGTCGCGGGCAGAAGCTAGTTTACTTATCAAATTCTATTATCCGGATTAAAACTGAAATAATACTGAATTTTGAAATTTTACATGTATACTCAATGATGACACTGTTCCGCAACTTACTACTTAGCATAATCGACCCATTATATGTCCCACAGCTGGGCACGGGTCTCCTCTCACAATGAGAGGGATTAGGCTATAGTCCACCACGCTAGCCTAATGCGGGTTGGCAGACTTCACACGACGTCGAGAAAATCTCTCGGGCATGCAGGTTTCCTCACGATGTTTTCCTTCACCGTTTAAGCGCGTGATAATTAACTATTAATACGCACATAACTTCGAAAAGTCAGAGGTGCGTGCCTTGGATTTGAACTCGAGACCTTTGACTTGGCCGTCCAATGGTCATATCACCAGGCTATCACGGCTTCTTACTAACTTACTACCTAGACTAAACTTATTCTGCATGTCGTGTCATACTTGTGGTGAGTTAATTAAGAGACGTGCTCTTACCTCTTACACATATCATCCGGAATAATTATCCATGATTATATTACCAGGGATATGAAGAGGCTCATATCCTAATGCGACATAAATATATATTATGATAAATGAAACTAATGTATAAGTGCGGTGAGACTGTTGGGTGATGATGCGATGACGTAATAACGATGACGCAGGTGCATGCCCGGCGAGCACACGACCGCAACGGCTAAATTGCACTGCAGCCCGCCAGCGTACACTAATCATAGTTGCATTTTGTTTATTACTTATGCTTATGAAAGCAAATCAAAGGAAAAATCAAAGGCGTGCATTGATACCAACCTAAGATAGACTAAAAAGCTTATTTTATTATATATAGGTAGTTTATAACATAGTTACATGCAGTTACCCCTGCCAAATAGGGTTCAAAAATAAATAGTTCCCAAATGATACAGGAGTTTAAAGATTTTCATACATGCAAATGAAAAGTATTAAATAAGTATCAGGCCCCCAAGAGACAGGCGCTGCCTAGTTTGGGGACCATCACACTATTCAATGTAATAAATTCGTTAGAACATAAATGTAAAACTAATCTTTAACATAAATATGTAACAATGGATCTATTTTTTTCTAATTTTATAATTTATCAATGCGTTGTAAGTATTGCATATGTGGTCTTCGAATATAAGGATCATTTGAAATATATACAAAGTAGTCGGTTTTAAATCTTACAGCAATTTTTATCCCGTTAAATATTTTGCACAAAGGACAGGACTAGAAAAATATAATAGAGAATGCGCGTAAGGCAAAAATTGCGTTTGTCCCTACAATAAAGAGAGCAAACAAAGTGTGTGCAACACAGTTTAAACAAATTAATGTTACTTTACGCAGATGTAGAAACGGCTCAATCGTTTCAAGTTGGGACAAATTAGTACTTAGCTGGGGACGTCTTTAGCAACAACACTTAAGGGTGATATTAAAATCCAAACAGTTCGGTGTCAGTTCGGTGGAACGTTTCGGGTGGAATTGAGAGGAGGGGTGAGAAGGCCGCGAAACTGCTGTCGCTGTGGAGGTGAGCTCCGTCTTATCGCAAGTGTTTCTCTGCGGAAACACCGCGACCACTCGGCCGAGCTCTTGTTGTTAGAAAACCGTGGAGTTGACACTGCTGTCATCGCATTATTATATTACCCCAGTTTGCCTTTTTAACTTGTACGTATAATACCTATATTTTTATTTGTTAAGAGAAAATGAAAATAGAATAGTAGAGGTATCTACTAGGTAACTTATAATTTAAGTATTCCATAATTAAGTTATTGTGTTTTTACTTAGACAAACCAAAATTGTATCATCGCATTTGTATTGCCGAGATTACCACTAAATACTTTTGTGACACAGCGTATTTCCTGATCGTTTAAAGTTTCGTAAACATTGTATCGACTCTACGCACTGCCTTATCCAGGCTACTCACTTTTTAACAGCGTTAATAACGGTGGAATTAAAGCGCGAGAGGCCGCCGAGGACGATTTAATTAAACCTTAACGAAGATCCCTCACTAGTCTCCCCTCCCCCTCCTCCTCCAGCCACCTTTACCTGCCTGCTGTTTTATTTAATTTTTGAATCTGTTTTCACTTATCTACCGACTTTTGTAAGTGCTTATAATGTAAACGCAAGTAACTAGTTTGTTTTCTTTTCTTGTTGACTTCGATAAACTAAAAGGGCTATTTTCAATAAACAATGATTTGTGTTCATGTTTAGAAATTTTCTTAAGATCTACAACTTCTGAATTCATTAAATGCACAACTAGGAGTAGCTATCTAACATACATTTTTTTCCGTAAGTGGATCAAACCTGCCGGCTCTAACTATAGCAGTCGATTGCTCGATAGTTGTGTCAATCGAACCGTCAAATTATAAAACATTTGCTCTCGGTGAATATTATTATATGAATATAATGCCTCACTATATATATACTACAATATATCAGTGTGAGAAACAAAAATATAAACTCAATTAGCCATGGGTATCCATTCAGCGTAGATGTGCCGGCTACCGCTGTCGACTGTCGCAGATAGCCGCGCCGTGATCCCGCGTGATTTACGGCCGGTCCCGGTCGCTAATGTGCACGCAGCCTTACCGCAACCAAGATGTTGCACCCTTTTCATAAGGCCTTTATATACCGCATTCACGAATTAATATACAAAAGCTGCGGCGTGCAGGGATTTCAAGTTATTTTCTCGAAATTATTGACTATTAACTTGCTTTAGGCAATAATGCTCTAACGATTTTACGCATGCTACTTATTGTGACGAAGACATTTTTATTATTGATTGGTCATCGCTCTACTGGTAAATAAAATTTTATTTATAGACATCTTAGTTTCTTTATTAAAGGAAAATATGATCCCATTTTATAGCATACCTCGACTAAATAATAATTACCCAGATAATACCGTTATTAACTCCTGTATCTACTTTTTCTACCTACTTGTTATTTTAGGCAAAATACAGTAAGTATCAGCGCTTTTGCCAGAAGCGACATGAGATCGAATAAGTCCTATGGAAATGCTACCTTGCGAATTACGTGCGGTCTAAATCGGAATGATAGTGCGATAAGACACAATTGTGGCTTCAAAAACGATGTAGTGATGATACGAATTGATAATAATGGTTATACTGAGATGGTTTTGAGATGTTGAGAGAATGAATGAAGGCGATTAGCAAAACGCGAATGTCAGTGCAACGTCCACCGGTCGGCAGGACACTGGTGAGGTTCTTATATATAAACGAACTGAACGAAGCAAAAGAATTATGCAACGATTATTGCAAGACGTTTCGTGTAGTTTTTACCCTAATGAAAAAAGTGTATACCTATATAAGTGTGTATAGTAAAATTAAATTACAACAATGTTCACTACTACACCATACAAATTAATTAATTAATAATCTTGACATACAACAAAATGAATTCCTATATTTTAATTCAATGAACCCCTATGTTTTTGGAAACTAAATAATGTCGGACATCGTTGTCGGAGCATGGATTGGCACTGTAGCTGGTTTCGGTACCGTTAAAAATTAGATAACCGAAGTCGCGGGCGAAATTTGATTTTCAAATTGAAGCGGCGCTGGCGGTAGTCTAATGGTTAGGGCGTCGGACTTGCAATCATGTGGTTGCCGGTTCGAAACCCACCCATTGCACTACCGACGTAAACCCACTCGTAACACAAGCATTTTAGCTTAGCACGAGGGGTTAACAAGAATACTAGTAATGTGCGATCCACATTGCAAGATTTCAGATTCATTTTTATTTGTATAAACACAGGTAGCATAGGCACGTAAGTGATGTCAAATGTAAATAAACAAAAGTTTCATTTTGTTTTACCTTGGTTTATTGAAATAAAACAACTTTACGGATTATATCGCGTTATATTAGTATAATACAATACAAATCCCGACGTTTCGGACCATTTACAGCGTCCATGGTCACGGGCAGGCTGAGGTGTCATGCGTCTTGTCGTTATATTTATTGACAGCTGATTAAAGTTAAAGTTAATTAAGGGTTAATGGAGGGGCCATTAACCCTTAATTAACTTTAACTTTAATCATTCGTTATTCGATTCGTTCAGAATGAGGTACGAGGTAACGAATGATTAAAGTAAAAGTTAATATTCGCGTAAACTTCGAAATCAGTATTTACCTTGGTTGTCAAACTTTTGATCGTGGCTTTTTTCTCACCAATATAATCTCAATTTTTCATTTCTGTTTAAACCTTAAAACATGCCTGTGACACCAACTATATCTTGGTATTACTCAGGTATTTTAAACGTGTGATAATTTTGAAAAATGTATAAGAAATTTCACCTGACTCAAAATTATTATGAAAACAAATACAGCGTCAAAATATTGTTATTAAGGTTTTCATTAAGGTGAGACTGTTCATTTGCAAAATGATAAATATGGCATAAATTATTTCATTTAATATTCAATTCGGTTCTTTCGCCGTGGCTTCAAATATTACGGGTAACGAGGAGCTACTTAGTCGTCGGCACCCTTTTTTTCTGTTACGATACTGTTTGCTCACTGGCTCTTAATTTTGAGTTTAAATATGGGGGAGAGATACGTTCAAAAGAACACTCGACAAATCCTAGGCTGAGCGCGTGACTTCACCTGAGCTCGCTACTGTTACTGTGCATGTTTTGATTCATAGCCACACAAATATATAATATATTTTTAGTAGTTAGAAGTATTCAGTGTTCTAACTGTTGTGTGTTTTATGTATGATGATACTATCGAACTCGCACTATGGTAGTCTTTTCTCCTTCTCGATATTAAAGCTTGACTCAAAATCCTTAAGTCTGCAGCGTCAAAGAAGGATAGTTTCAGAAATTTATGAGCTGTTATATTATAATTTAGTGTCGCCAACCAGCAGTAAAATAGGGCTTAAAAGATCAGGAAGATGGTGGTGAGCGACGCAGCGGGACATCCCACATTCTACACGCATTTACCAGAAGTGTAATATATCGTGTGATGTTACACGGCTCTTCTCATTCACATAGTGCCAGATCATTTACTTAATGTTTATCATTAAGTTCAAATAAGAGCCTGTCATTACAGGTTTTTATTGTTAAAATATTTTGTAATGCCTACTTAAGTAGGTTCTTCTTGATAGGTAAAAAAATATTAGCTACTTGTTGTAAGATTTTACTTATAATGTTAGAATAAAAAAAGGCTTAAGTCATAACCGCGATCCGCGCCCTCCCTCGACCAAACCTCAGTGTTTCTCAGCATTTTTCCGCCGTAGCCGCGTCGCTGCGAATTTATGAAATTTAAAAGTTTTCCACTCGCCGCCGGGGAAAAATGTGATTAAATATGTTTTGTTCAAGAGCAAGACATTAAAGCGATGTTAAGGGTGTGATAATGAGGGCGTTGATAAGCGTTTATTAGCCGGGCGGGCCGGGCCGGCGATCTCAATAATAGCGTCGCCCGTAACGCTATCAAGGGGGAATTAAATCATTTTAACGTAGTTTGCGACAAGACTCCTTAAGAAAAACTCCGTGATACGACGCTTGGCTTTTAAATTGTACGCTTTGTATTTGAATGCGATGAGGTTGAGGGAGCCAGCGTTGTTTTTAAAAGTAATTAAATATGTACTTACTTATATTTTTTGTCTTGAGGAAAGGTTACAATAATTGTGGTGTTGTTCTGACCGCTATATAAAGTTTGGTATATACCTACTTGCAGGTATGCGAGTATCTTACTTACTAAGTATATGACTGAATTAAATATTAATTAATTAAGTATTTCTGATAAAACAAAGAAGTAGAGAATATAGTTCGTATGAAAAGTAAAGCAAAAATATGATATTAATTGAACAGTTTTATTACAACTGGAAATGCCACTAGTGGTTTTAGAAAATTATGTTATTATGCAGGAGTATTAAGTAAGATTTGTATTTGGTTCAGATACGATGCAGAGAGGACCGGGCGAGCGGCGCGGCGTGAGCATCGAGGGTGCAAAGTTGCGGGTGGAGTGCTCGGCGCCCGCGAGCCGCAGGTGCGCGCCACGGCTTACCGCGCCGAACCGCACTATTGATGACCCTTTCCACGCTGCACTCGACGTGATTTATACGCTGACGCATACACTGACATTAAAGATTACAAACACATATTATTTTATTTGATTGTGTAAGTACCTACAATGACCAACAGGAGTTTTACCTCTTTTAACATAAATCAATGTTAATCAATCATTAATCAACCTCAGAACAAAAAGTTCCATGACATAGAATATAGTGAATGATTGATAATTGATTTTCATATTTTTGATATTTGTTTATAAATATGCATTTTAACCATTCATATTTTAATTATAAGTTCACCTTCTTCATAATTTTTGGACAGGGTAGATGCAAAATCATCTAAATTACTCTAAATATCAAAGGGGTGATACGTTGGTAGGTTACTCATGCAAACGTCATTGCAACGGAGCGGGATTAAAACTGAACCGTAAAACATGTTGGTCGCAATTAGTACCGTAAAATTGCAATTTGATTGGTGTAATTGTATCTCTTTACAGGCAGCGGTGGCGCAGTTGTTATTAATCGTTTCTAATTTAATATAATTTGCATAGACGTGACCTGCGCGCGCCTTCCCTTACGCGAGCCACATTTTTGCTGGTTGTTGAAACTTCCGTGGTTTATTAATAAGCAGACATTAGTTACTTAGTTCCTAAGATATCTTAGTTTTTGTAACTCTGTTGTTTTTGACATCTGCGCCAAACTCCGTCATCTTTGAGGACCGATACTTCGGCCCACAGGCACGTGCCCCAAATTTCGAACACCTTAATTTGTAGATTACACCTTCTTTTTTAAGCTCAAAAACTTATTTTTTACATAAAAAGTAAGCGTCTATGGAGAAACTTATTAGAGTTCAATTTACATAGTGAAATCAAATTACAGTTCTCCAAGTCGTGTGACAGACTACACTAACACTAAGGTGTACTTTAAAAGGAACAGTTACTGTACACAGATTAGGCACAATTATGGCGCATTTCGAAAAATATTACCATATTAATTGTGCGAATCATAGGTGGCGCGCGGGGCGGAGGGCGCGAGGCGCGGGCCCGCACTCCCCTGTCACAGATACAAATCGCGCGGATTTACGCGCTCTCCAGCCCCACTGGAATTTATCTGACGCTTCTATTTACGTATCCTTTTATTTGTTTCGTTCCTATTAGTCCCGATAGAGAATTTTTATGTTTGCATGCCCCCGGGCCCGGCGCCTGCCCTCGTAAAGCGGCGACTTGTGAACGCTTTACAGCATCGATAACACAATTTTCGAGTAGCGATCTACGTTTATCGGATTATATGGCAATAACTTAACGCTGTTGACTCCAGTAAATATTTTCGTTTGCGCCGCGGCCTGAGCTTGACTAATTACAACCGTTTGTTGTCCGTATCCAGGTGCGCTGACACGCGTAATCCTGGTGCGCCACTCCAGTGAATCGCACGACGCAAACCTTACGACTACATCACAATTAATCGTGATTGTTAGTAGTAAGACAATGTTATCTATATATTTAATTGAACTTAAACATATTTCTATATCTATGAATATAGAAATTAAATTATAATAAGCCACCGCGAATCCCGTTCGCCATGTCGAAATTTCTGTCGAATTTCACATTTTAAATGTAGATCTAGTGACGTCAGTGACAACTATTGAAAAGCAACTTGCTTTTCTATAGTTGTCACTACTAGGTACTTTGCTTTTCAACAGACATGACTTACTTTGTAGTTAGTTCGATGTCGTACGATGCCACCTTACCTCAACAGCAGTGTCTCTACAGTACTGAAACTAGATATCAATAAATATTTGGTTTTGCAAAATCCATTCATTACATACGTCACTGAGTCATCTGTGTTATGTAGTGTGTAGGAAGGACCAGCAATCTGCTGCGCAAACATTTAAATTAATGTCATAAAGAGGCGTGAAATTCACGGCTCTCGCGGATTCAGGGATTAGCGTAGCGACTCGTAGCGCACCGCTACGCGATTGTAGCCGCTACGAATAAATGACAAAAGCATATTTGGAATAAAAGCTACGGTAAGAGTTTTGTTTTAAAATAGCTTTTGCTCGCAACTTCGCCTGCATTTTTCCTATTGAAGTCTATTTTTGACTTGTGTGATAGAATAATCGTACTTATTGTAGCGGATTATATATACCGCAAAGACAACACCATAAATTTAATTTTCATTATTTATAATATGATTATTAATTTAGTCATTGGAAATAGTTATATAAAAGAATCAATACAAAAATAATATCTATAGTTAATATTTTACTGCACTATAGCTCTATGGTATAGTGCACGCTGACAGACTGACAGACGCTGTAATAAACTTTTGGTATTCTCAGGCATCAAACACTGATACTTATGTCCATACTTTAACTTACCTATAGGTAGGTAAGGATACCTGTTGTAAGTAAACGAGTGTAATTACTTGCTTATATCACTGCAATTAGACAGAAACGAGCCGATGGCCAATAAACGATCAGAATCGGCAAATTGCGTCCGTACGATCATAAATCGGCCGTTGTCGGGTCGGCTTAGCGTTGGTTAAGCCTCGGTTAAGCCTCGCCTGATAATAGGGTTAGCACGTCTACACGACTTAAAAGTCTTGTTTCGTATTATACGCTCGCTCACACCTATTTGAACCGATTATAATAATTAAGCCTCCTAATCATAACGTATTATTTATATTCCTTCCTGCATCTTTTGAGAAAATTGAGTACCTAACAGTATTGTAAAGAGACCGCTGCAAGAAGGCAACAATAGTATGGGTTGGCTCCTTGGAAACAAAGAATAAAAAATAATGTTAAATTTTATATGACTGATAAAAGTGTCTAATCTGAGAGTCTTGACAAACTCGTTTGTAAGAGTTCGCCCCCGTAATACATACGAAAGTTGAACTAGACAGATGCCCTTAATTGTTAAACGATCCTGAGCCTTACAGTACCTACTATTAGAGATGATTATAATAATTACTGGTTATATAAAAAAAATCTTCGAACACTTTCTAATTGTCTTCTTTCTAAATCTAACAAACTAAATTTGTATATTTATAACATAATCTCTCTCTACGTCATATTTATTTATTGATTCTCAGTTGTAATAAACTTTGTGGTGGAATGATCGGATAATAGTGGTGTGAACAGGTGGCCTCGCTGGCGTCACGTCAACAGTCACGTTATTGCGTAAGTTTCACGACAACCGCCCAAACACCCTCCAACCCTGACGGCCCGCGCGTCTACGTGATCACAGAACAAAAACTTTACGCTATCAAGTGTTATTACACATATACAACTTTCAAATATACTAATAAAAACACAGTATTCTAAAATTCAATAACTATAATAAAATGTCTTACCCGGTCAGTGAAAATCGGTTAAAACTATTTCTTTATTTGAACATGAATGATTTTATCGCACATAGGTAGTATTTTAATTACATTAACACCTAAATTATACCGCGATAAATTCCACATCAAAAGGAAAACATACATCATAACGGTCTCATATGTTCCGAGGGTCGAATAAAACATTCCAATCACGTTGGCTCGCTTGTTTTACAAACCGATACGACGTGGCTTCCGGTGACTTCAAATTCCGAGTAAAGCAAAATAATCTGTAATAACAACTGCGTAAAGTTTAAAATGTGTAAGCAAACGTTAGTCCAGTAGACATGACAATGCAATCAGCGGTGACCGGGCGGGATTTGTTTCATACATGATCGGATTTGCGGGATGAATAAGTTTCGACCCCACAAAATAACAAAGAGGCCTTATTGCACGTTACGCGTTTTATAAGGCACTTTGCTAAATTCTTTCCGTCCAACCGTGGACGTTATATGTTAAACTATAAACAAATTTAAAAAGACATGCTCTACAGCTTCATACTTAGTAGTACAATGTTTACTGTACGAGTACTGAGCTTTACAAAGTTCTTCTAGTGAGAGATGTGATGATGAATGATCGTTGAATGTTTACAGAAAACGCAATTGTGTGAACGAAGCCGGTCGCCTCATCAAATGCCGGACATAGATGAAAACGATGGCAAACCACGATTTTAGAACAGGGTTTTTGATTGCTTGCGTAGTGTGGAGGCAGGGTGGCCGCCGCACCGCCGCGCTGTGCGGCGACAGATTAATGTCGTCGATCTAATATTCTGACAGGTGCGGTCGCGCCGCTCACAAGCTCTCGCTATTTTCCCTACAATCGCCCATGGATGTGGCGTATCTTACCGCGGACAGGAAAATGAGTATTGACATGAAAGTAATGCCATTTTTTGGTAAAATTTTAAAAGTTTATTATTATTTTACTTTAATCCTCCTTGCTACACAATAAATTGTTTTTCTGAACTGTGTGATGATATTCAATATAAATTCTAATTATGATATTTAAAAAAATAAAACGCCTCATGTTAAAATTGTCTATAGTAACTATTACCCATATTTTATATTTTATAAAAATTCAGGTCAGACCAAGCTTCCGACTTTCATGTCCTCAATAAATAACATATTCGCGAGCTATGACAGCTGCTGCTAATCGAGCCGCCCTTCCCGCCGCCCTCACCTCCGCCATTAGTAGGACTCGCGGCGAACTAAAATTTTCTCTGCGAGAAACTTTCCAAACACCATTAAGTCAATCTGCTCGTTTTACAGATGTTATCCTGATATTAAACATAGCGGCAGGCGGCGGTGCGGCGGCGCTATGACATCTATTCATCATCACTCGAGACTCCCACAACTTTAAAATACATATTTGAAAGTTTCAAGCCGGTTGGAGAAATAAACAATCTCATCAATTCACTTAGCAGTTTTCGTACCCATTCTATTGTACCTAGACTGAAAATTAGGGTTTTAAAGTAAAAAATAAGTAAATAAATAATAGTTCAAAAGTAAAGTAAATAATAATAATATTTTATGTAGGTATGTTAAAAGTGGTCATTTGAACTTCCAGATCACATCCGTATACTCTAACGGGATGGGCAGAGGCGTACTGGTGCACACTACCACAGTCCATAGGGTACAAATCCGAACTACGAACCCCATTGGAGAATACATACATTTACATATCGAGATGTCTTCATATGGAAAGTATTGTTTACCACAACAGAAACTGTAAATGTGTGTACGTTGTGGCTTGTCTAAGTAGACACCTAGTTTTATTTGTCGCTTTGATGGTGTGCGTTTTTACCACATAGTTTTTAATTTAGAAATGACATCGGGTTCTCAAATAACGAGAATCTTCGTTTAATATAGTCGACCTCGGTCAAACTTGGACATCCTTCAACGTCCTCACATCTTGTTATCGCAATATTGTACCAGTGAAGTTTGTAATTTATTTATTTTAAAAGAGTGTCCATGGAGTTTCTTGCCGGAGTCTTCTCCATAGGATCGACCTTTTGGAACCGTGCAACTAGAATCACAACGTTTCATAAACGCTTGTAAAAGCTTATTTGAAATAAAAACATTTGAACTTGAACTTGAATTTTCCAATGGAACAACCCAATAACGCCTTTTTCGACAATGGGAATCGAACCCAGAATCTTAAACTCAGCAGCCCAGTTGCGGCAATAAGACAGTTTGATAGATAAATAACAAAAATAGGGCTTGACAGAAAATTTAACTGAAAGATTTGCAGCTTATATTTATAGTAGCAACCCGTCCCGGCTTTGCTCGGGTGAAATTTAGAAAAAAAAGAGGTGAAACATGTGAAGTTACTCTGCCATTGATAATACATAAAATTTCGAACAAATTATTTTTTGGAAGTGACGCATGATTTTGGCGGCCCAGTGACCATGTCCGTGTTGTGCCAATTATTTTTTCGATATCTAATAAAGTACTTACCTAAAATTCTCTATTACATAATTTTTAAGGACATATATCTTTTAAGGTTTAGCTTAAGGGCCACTTGCACCAACTTCTGAAATATGTTTAAATTGAATCTAAACACATTTAAGAAATTGGTGCAAGTGGCCCTAAGATGTACATTTAATTTTCGGCAACTTGATTAAATTCTACGAGTACATGTGAAAAATTTAATTAGGTTTCATAAGATTTATAAATATAATCTTATGTGAGAAAATATCTAACCGATGATGAAAACTGCAGCAAAATCCATTGCGTGGGTTAGGAGGAGTTAACGGATATACAGGTCCCGGAAAGTGATTTTGTTTTATAATATGTATAAATATGAAAATATGTAGGTATATATTATAAAATAAAAAAAAAATATTTTGTTTGATAATAATATTTTTTATCTTATTTAAAGGAGATGATTGCCGCCCGTGTCGTTTTGGAATACGAATTGGATGTGCATTGAGCTTGGATAACGATACCAATTCGGATTCGAAAACGCACAATAATAATTCAACATCGGCTATTACTTTCAACCCTTCCGCTGCTGTTTTAATATAATTGGGGTATCATGAGTTATTAATAGCGTCATGACGGGCATACTGATTGCGGTGGACGGTGAATGATGAACGATTTTGTTTTAGTTATTAATTTTGGCTCACACAGTGTAAATAGAGTTTGACAAAAACTGTTATGATAACGCATGCTCGATTAAGCTGCATTAGTGATCGAATCGTGATTATTGGTAAAAAAACTCATTGGTATTGCCAAAAGTTATTTCCCGATAATCCAAATGACTTTATTTTGTCATTGTCAGCATTCCAATCCAATATGACAATACCGACAATACAGTTAGCCGTTTTGAGTACTCTTCCGTTTGACAGCGGAGGAGTATTTGCCATGCCCTCTTTATTTTTCTGGCGTTTTTTATATAATATTCTATTTTCGTATTTGTTTATTGTATTTTAGTTTGTTAGTTCGGTGTGGAATGCGTAAAAACTTAAATAAATCAATTATTACTTGAATGTTTTTAAATAAAATACCTTAAAATTATTCATAATTTTAGTGTCCATGTTGCTTTTTTTATCCTTATTAATACATTACGCTTGACAGCCATCGCCAGTGCGCTGCGATGTAGAGCCTAACTTGCCTAGAAAAAATCGATTCACTCGTGATTTAAAAACACGTGAATCGGTTATCAACACGTAACAGTCGTGTTGATGTTCGATTGACCGTATGTTATTCAAGTTATTTAAGCGAATATTTAATATTTTATTCGTACTGTATGATATTTTAATAAAAATATAATTAAATTACATTTTTTTAATGATTACTTAAATTTTAAGATTTATATTTTTATGAAATGGTAATGCCTATGTACCTAATTTGCATACCTTAACATTTCAATTGTAAAAAGTAAAATTAACTACCAAATTTCTTCGTTATTTGATATATTTTAGCAAATAAAATAACATGGTGCCACATGCCACATACAATATTTTTTCACTTGAGTTCATTTTTTAAAGTTGGTGGTCGTATATTTGCGCCTTTCCCCGCGGCGGTGGAGGCGGTGTTTTCAATTCTTCTCGCGGCGCACTCGTCAACATCTCACTTATTTACGAGATCCGACCCTAACGACTACAGCTGACGTAAGAAAAAAGGAAACTTATTTTTAGTAACGAAAATTTTTGTTTTTTTATAACCTGCCTTTACATGATGCTCTACGGATAAATAATAATAATTATTTATATTGTTAAAGAGGAAGAGAAGTTAATATGCAACACTCAATTGTTGTTTTTTTATTAATTTAATATGTTAGCTATCAGAGCATTATATTTACACATACATGTACTAAAAACAATTATAGTTGTATAAATGTGTTACATAATTTTGTTAATGTTAGAGTTGTGCGCGTAGCTGGTCGTAGCTCGTAGCGGCTACAGCGTAACCGCGGCGGTTAGTCGCGCCGCGTAGCACCAGCTGCGAGTAAATTGCTTACGCTCGATAATGGCCTTTTCAATTTGCAGGGATTTGCAACTTGAGCTTTGAATAGACGTGACTATGATTTATTTTTTGCAACAGTTTTTTTGGTTTTTAACATAAACCATCCCTAGAGGTGGAACCTTCTGTAGGTTCAGTCTAATGTCAGTATTAAAAAGGGAGGACGACTTAAAGCAAAATATGCAAAAAACATCGTATTAACTTGTACGAGCTTGTGTAAATGACGTTTTTGTGTGAAACTTCCTGATACGGATAATCCGTGCGCGACATAACAGAGATTGTATTACGGCAATAAGTCCGCCTCGGAGCCTGTTATACGGGCCCTTAATCCCGCTAAGATTTTTTTCACACGTCCCCCGCGAAGCCCGAAGCTCGCCTGCCTCGGGGAAAAGTAATAAAGAAACCATCTCCTAGTCAGCTGAAGCTTGAAATGTATTTTTTATATAATTTACCTCGAACTGATTGTGCCACCGACACATCTGCAACCCTCTCGATTTTGAGTTTCAATTTTTTCACGCGATGTTCAAGACTTTTATAAAATGTTTGCAGCTTTGGTTAGTTACTTCACTACAACATTATATGAGACGGTATATTATAGTTCATATCGGTAGTTTTTATTATAGGTACACATTTTTATTTTAATGTTTTAGTTATTTAGGTTACTTGATCGATTCTTGTTTAATTTAAGGTTAGGTGTAATAACTGAGAATTGTAATGAACTGAGATTTGGTCAAAAATAGATACAATTTATACATCTGGAAGCGATTTTTGCATATTTTCAATATCATAGCCGTGTTATACATTGATGTATGTTCCGACGTTATCTAATATGAAAATTTTAAGTATCCTACAGGGTAATTGCACTTTTCGATACGAGTGCTTACCTTTGGATGTTTAAGTTTTGCTTGGTAAGTAGGTATGTTGTTATATAAAATCAAACTCAATTGTAGTAGTAGGTTAGACTATATATTATGGAGGTCGGAGAAACTGAGTAGTGAATACTTATGAGCTCAAAACAAGAGAAAACCCTACCACATGATTTTATCCGGACAATTTTAATAGTATTCGCCATAATCAGCATAAACAATGTGTATCTGTGACGTTGTGGGCACGCTGGGCGCGACAGACGTGACGCCGCGCGGCGGTCATGCACTAATTACGGCGTCACGTGTCACGGCAAAACACGTCGTCACCCGCCGGACGCACGCCGACGGCCGGACACCCGCCGCACTAGGCACGGGCACTAACCATCGATCAAAATTGATCACTGTTCCTATAGATTTACTCGGATTTTGTAGATCGATAGCTAAATTTACGAACAACAATTCAATATAACAGCCTAGGTTCCATTTTGTTTCGATCATTATTTGTTTAAGGCCTGTATAGAATATGATCATGTATAAGCCTTGTTAAAGGTATTTTAAGATATTTTATTGCAAATTTGAATTATGCCTATTCAGCGTTGTGACCGATTTTTATTTAGATCTCTATAGGTACATATAATTAAACTAGCTGTGTATTGATTTATTTTTTGTTAATCCTGTGGGAATTCCACAATTCCTTTGGTAACAATTTATACACATATTACCTATAATAAGAAACATAGGCATTACCGGTTTTGAGTGGTATTTCGATTTTATATATTCTTGTTGTAATAATTTTTGAACGTGTTTATTCCGCAGGTCGCAACCCTACGTGTTGCCGGACATACGGCGCGGTCAGGGGTGTCCACAACGAAGCGCGTAACAAAAAGCGTCGGCAAAACGCAACCGGCTGCCCGCTGCACTACTCGACCGCAAACTGCGCCCTACGACACTTGTATCCAACTATTTACATGCTGAATGAAAATATCACCAATTACTTTGTTTTGGTTACTTAATTTAAAAAATCGTGATGATTCAGAAACTTTAAAACTTATAAAGGAGCATCCTACATCTAACATGACACAGTGAGTTTTATGAATTTATAATCAACACACTAGGACGAATTACGAATGTGTTCCTTTGCTGGACGAGGTTCAAATCTTAGACGGCCACGGTGGCTGTCTTTAAATAGCCCTAAGAACTGAGAACTTCTTGAATACCTCTTAGATATAGTTTTATATTTGGCGATTTGTGCCGTCTTTTTTATATCAACTTCTGCTTTTACAGCGATAAACACTGACCTTCTATAACTGCCCACAATCCCACATACCTTGCAGAAAAGTACCAAACTACTAGTTTTCTAGAAATATTTATTTCATTTTAGATTATTTGCGCAGACAATATTTTAGATCTGTTTTATTAATTCCTAGATACAACGGTGATGCCATAGTATAACTAGCCAAAGCCACGGTATAACTACACCGGATATTGTTCTGTGTCTGTTTTCTATTGTAGAATAATCGACTGTATATGACGATATATGACCTTCACAACAATCTGTGTCGTTTTAACATTTTCTTCGTCGTTTCTAGATTTTACGCACAGGAAGAATTATAATAAACCACTTGTAAATATCTATGGGAATTTGACGTGCATTGAATCATACTCAATGCTCAAATATGTATGCTTCACATTTTTGCCGTTCTTCAAACATATAACATAACATTCTTGACACAAGCACAACGAGGGCAGAATACATTTGAAAATGTAAAAATAAATACTGTTCCTGTGTGTACAAATAGCACAGGAGACAGTACCCGGCAGGTCGCTTTGAAACACGCTCCAAATTGCATTACACTTGCCGTGACACGAGTGTGCTCCAAAGCCTTTTTCCCTTACCCGTTAGAACTGTCTTTTTATACCGATAACACTCGTGCAGAGGTAATTACAGTTGCAGCTTGTTTCGAAATATTTTTATTCCGGTTTTTAGCGCTTGCAACACCGGAAAAGGGTTTCATTTTGCATGATTATTCTTATAAAAATCAATAGCTCCATTAAAACATAATATTAATATCATAATGCTGCCTTTAGGTTGAGAACTGAGATTTTATGTCCGAAGTAACAGGGGACGAGCCCATTAGCAGCTGCTACTTTGTAAAAAAAAACAATTGTTTATCTAGAAATCCAACTAAGGACCTTAACCTCAGCATTTTTTTAAATATAATGTTATTGCATAAGGTTTTATTAAAGTTAAATGTGCCATTATTATCGCTAGAAATAGGGCGGTATTCGGTATCGTGAGGTCGGGCGAAAATTACATACAGTATTTTTACATGTATAAACCGATTCTGATAAAAGAGGCCTAAAACGAAACGTACTTAGTACCTAATTTCAAAATAAAATTAAAATAAAAAAAAAAGTAATTTAAAAAATATTATCTAGTCTATTTATTTTAGAGATATTACTTAGGTACTTATTTAACGAGTTAACTACTGATAAGAGATGATTTTACATCAATATTGCTAAGATAGGTGTGAATATTTTATTGTCATCATCAAAGTAGGTACCTAAATAAATTGCGACTTTTGTACTTACCTAAATCTATCAGAATGTGTTTACTTTTCGTCTGTCTGTATTAATTTGCAACAATCTCCGCTCGGCGAGCAATCGGGTCCACTGATTCAATTATGTCACGTTTGGAGTATAGTCGTTCACGCGAAAAGATGGGGAAAAACGGGAAAAATGTCGGCATTAGATCGCGTTGATAAGTGAATGACTTCTCGCATGGCTAGCTGTCAAAGAGCAGGCAGCCAGGCGCGAACCGGCCAATGCGACCGACACGATACGACACGCCCCGGCACAATCCACACGAGTCTCGGCCAACAACAGAATGCTCTTAATAAAATCATTTAATTTGCGAGTATTTGTCGTTTTTACTTCTCAGGTTGCTCACATTGGTCATACACACACATCATATAAATATATAGAAAGAAGATATAGCAAAACGAAAGCAATGACAATAAGTGCCATTAAAAGTGCCTTTAAAGAAAACACAACAACACTACACTTTTTAAAATTCTTGCAGAGATTTCTTAGAAGTCGTTTTATGTAACAAAAAATAGTTAGATTTAAGTGTCGAACACCACATTATCTCCAGTGGTGTCTAAATTAAACATTAATAAAAATTGATCGCAAAATCGGAGCTTCTGCTAGCCTTATGGCAGTAAAGCAAATCCTTTCTAAATTGCATGTCGCGCACACGTCGTCGCGGAGATATGTCGATATTTTAAAGGAACGCGAGCTCCGCACGACATAAAAAAGATACGAGAGTTAGGACTTAGTATCCATTTGCTGAAATTGGCCTCGTTGAAGATAACAACAAGTTTTCGCACCCTCGCAACTAAATGTGCAATTCATACGTGTGTAAATTTATTCCACCGTACGCAAGTATATACCCTGTCGTGTAACCAATAAGGTCTGTAATGCTGCGGCCGGATCAAGTTTTAAGCATATGTCATTGTGAACGCTTAGGTAGTCTTATCAGATCCTGTTGGACAACATGCGGTGAGCGTCAATTCTGTATCGCTGGTAAAATATTGGTGGTCTACGACAATTACAAATTTTTCAGTCTTGAAATTTAGCCATACTGTACTGAATCTGAATAAATGATACTAAATAATAAATGTTAAAGGTGCATATCTGATAAAATGCTGAGCATTGAGCGTTAGTGATGATATACTTAAATGCTCGTTCGTAATCCGCGTCCCAGCCATACGTTTAGCATGTGATTATACGCTTCGATGAACAAAGAAAACTATCCACGGCCGCTCCTGAACATTACGCATTCTTTCTCGGATATTAAAAATGTTCCGACATTTAAACGGAGTTTTATTAAGTTTTACGTCTATGTACAGTGTACGTTTGAACAGTAGACGTTGTATTAGTATATTCAAGTATGCATATGCATACCTAGTTACTTGCATTACGCGTATACTCAACTATGAGCAAGATTCCGTAGACCTTTATAATTCAATAAAAAGTGATGATATCAGAAAGGGAGAACAACGTAACATAAAGAATGGGAGATGGCAATAAACGAGTTAACAGGACATCTCAGACGTGGGTGTGCTTTCATAACCCTCCATCGCCCCGCACATACCGCGCCTTTTTGTATAACTGTCATCTTGTCAAACTATAACACGCTGCAAAGCCCCGCATTTCCATACAGCCATATTTTACGGCTCACCAGAGAAAATAAATAACAACGATAATATAAATATGAGAATTTTCCAAACCTTTAAATCCAAAGATATTACATATCAGTATTTGACGAAAAAATCCCTTTAGCAGTTGATAGTAGTTCGGGGTGAGAGAACCGGTTGAATCAATTCAATGAAATTTACGAAATATTGTTATTACTGTACTGTTTTTCACGGGAATTTTATGACAGAAACTTTATATAAGTAATGTATTTTAGTATCAAATTTGCCGGTTAAAATTAACAGCAAATTAGGTCATTATATTGATCTTTTTAAATGATAAAAGATGACAAATAAGAATACGGTCCTCCTGATAAATAAACGAAAGCTTGACCAGTGCTAATAGTGGTATCACTCCCGCGTTTTCATGTTAAGACCTCATAGCTGTTATCAAGATACAATACAGAATTCTACCACGTCAAAAACAAAATTGATGTTTAAATATCCAATCTAGGTTTCTTTTCGGGTTGTCTTACCGCAACGCCGACGGCAGATCAGTATAATCACGGAGTGCGGTAGTGGATGGCGGGGCGGCAGCGGGCGGCGGGTTGTTCGATCCGTGTGATGGATGTCAGGGGCAATTTGTCCGACCCTCACCGTTGACCCGTCACTCACGACTAGTTACTACTGATTCTTGTCAGCGAGCGAAGACCACATGCACTTAAATCCCTATAATATCTATTACATTTATTATTATACATTTAAGTATTATCTACGAAAACGTCTTGCTGATCTGGTACAGTCTCGTCCGTTTCGTTGGGACGAGTCGTTGAGATCCTATATAATGGTTAAGTTGCATCATGTTTTAAGTATGCGTGCCGTCAGGTAGGACAGGTTAACTCAAAGCTGTTGTGGGTCTTTCTTCAAATGTCCTTTTCAGATTTCGGGCTACAATGTATGTATAATTCGCATTATCTGATATATTACTACTGTCTGAACTTTAAGAGGGACCATGAATCTGAATGAGTTTATTTCGGTGTTTCTTCTTCCAACTCATCTGTGTTATCCATCATATGTGGGTACAGATTTATTACCGACGAGTGACGATCCATTGTAATTAGGTACAAAATTTTGTGTAATACTAACATCCTACTTATGAGGGCTAATAATATTTTAAATGAGTATAGTACCTATAGTACTAGTAATAATAAGTACATTAATGTTACGAGCAGGGTAGTGGGACTTTAACTTGACTGGTTTCAAAGATAAGGTTTCAATAAAACCGTCAAACTAGTCGAGTATTAGGTACGACTCGCGCAATGCGCGTTTCGAAATCTTATTTAAAAGGACTAAAGAATAAATTCGATTTTTAGAATATTAGGTAAGTATGATGCAGTAATAACCCTTATTTAATAAATTACTTACAGGATTTCGAGTCGATTTCGACATCTTTCCAGAGAAAATGAAAATTGTATACGAATTACTATGAAAACCATCTTGCAAACCACTGTACTCACTATTGTACTCCTCAAAAGTTGCTGTACACCCGCATTTCACTGGTAAGTATGTTATAGTTCCCATGGAATACGGGGTATGGAATATTGCTACTAAATGGGCACAAATCCAAACTTCAAGCTGCTACTTACGAGAATTTTCTAATAGCAATACCCATAAATATTTGAAAGATGTGAAGAAAATTTAACTCGTTCGCGCTACTCTATCTCCCTATCTTTCTTTCCGAATCATGCGAATACTGGAATAGTTACAATTTCGACATTTTAAATATTCATAGAATATATACAAGTAAAAAAACTTAACTGTACCTAGGCCTACTACATGAGAAATTAGGTAAAAACTTTTTTGGAAAGATATGGAAAATTTAAGCAAGATATTTAAACACCAAAGAACTGAAATTATTAAAAAAGTCATTATTTTAACTGACAGCGAACTACAATACTTACTATTAATGAAGACAAAATTTAATGGAACAAATTGATTGAATGCAACTTTGATGTCTCCTTTATTTTTGTTAACATGTTGATCATTAAATTAAATACCAGCAACTTTTAATATGATAAAAAACCATCATAGGCCTTATTATATTTGGCACCAAGGGACGGTATCGGCGCCATCGTAAGTATTGCCATTTAAGTTTCCCCAATTTATTTTATTTTTTGCTTGTAAATTAAAAATGATTATATAAATAGAACCTGATCCCGACCGATCCATAACAATACCTTTACGTGTTGGACAGGGTTTCACATTGTATATCCGCGATAATCATAATTATTTATCAATGAAAATTAATCCAAGGATTTTAGTCCTGTCTATTTCGAGAAACACCGCTTATGCAGTGCGTGTTTTTAATATGTCGCCCTTTTTGTGTATTTGCCAGTGCCAAGTTTAAGAAGTAATCAAGTAAAGCTAATAATTGTTCCCATCATGAGATCATACTATTGCACCACTATCTTTGTATTCGCCAGTGTCATTTATTCAGTTGTTCATTTGCCTCATTAAAACGATGAAAACTTTATTGAGGCTTCGATAGACCCAAAAAGCCACAATTTTCAATTTTATATTGTTTGCCTGCACTCGTACATGTTCACGCTACCATTATTATACATTAAACTTCAGAGAAATTCAAGATTTGGAAATTATTATTCCAATAATAATTTCCAAAACGACGACGACCTCTGTGGTTTAGTGGTTCGAGTACCGGACTGCCGACCATGAGGTCGCGGGTTCGATTCTCACAGAACACAAAAATTTATGTTATGAATATAAGTGTTTGTGTTCGTCTGGGTGTTTCTTATGTATTATATGTATTAACAAAAAAAAAAAGTATATAAGTATTATATCCATTGTCTAGTACCCATAGTACAAGCTTCGCTTAGTTTGGGACTAGATGGTGCTGTGTAAAAAAAATGTCCCAGAATATTTATTTATTATTTATCTATATATATAAAAGAAAGTTGTGTTAGTTACTTCATTTATAACTCAAGAACGGCTGAACCGATTTGGCTGAAAATTGGTGGAGAGGTAGCTTAGAACCAGGAAACGGACATAGGATACTTTTTATCCCGTTCCCGATACTTTTATTCCACGGGGGCGAAGCCGCGGGCAGAAGCTAGTTTATTATAAAATCGACAACGTACAATAACTTTATATTTTCCTGCCTAAACGCCAAGCAGTACTCCGTTGTTTGTCAGTCAGTGTTAGTTTTAAGTAAGAGATGTTTATAATGCAGTAATGATTTTTACTTTTATGCGCAGGTATCTAACCCGCGACTCCTGGCACAGCAACCAACTCCTTGACCAAGTTACCAATAGAGCCGATAAAAATAATGTAATAATGATTTTGAGTACCTATCATGCAGGCTAGTAATAGGCGCACTAATTTTAGTTTTTTTCTGAAAATATCATGTATTTTAAATAAGCAGGATATTGCTACTGACTACATGCTGCCATGCTGAGGACTCATTTAAGCTTGCAGTCTGTCAGGATAGGTTAATAGGTCCTATCAACCTGCTGTGGCAGGGTCTTTTTTTTTGTAATGTAATGAAAAAAACCTAAACATCCAACTGCATAATTCTCAGCAACTATTTAAAACAAAGTTGTAAAGCTTAATATTGTAATTGTGATTATTTTATTTTAAAAAGAGTATCTATGGAGTTTCTTGCCGCCTCTTCTCCATAAGACTCACTTTTTGGAACCGTGCAACTAGTTTTGACTTTTCAAAAGTATCTTTATTAGTCTAATTGACATTTTTTTTGGACCACTAAAATAGGTACCCACTTTGAAAAGTCAAAACGGTGGGTCTTACAGAGAAGAGCAGGCAAAATTGTCCATAGATAACTACAATGATTAGGTACAATATTACTTTTCAACTTTGTTTTATTTTAAATAGCTGCTGAGAATTAAAAAAAAATCGTCTTTCGAACATTTTCATACATTGCGACACACACTTATTTGATACTAAAATACTTGTACTTATATAAAACTTGTACTAAAATATTGAGACCATCATTCTCATAAAATTAATACGTTATTTTTCTTGAACGCCGCCGGCGGCCTAAGACCACCTTCTAAAATATAAAAGTAACTGGTAAAAGGGTCTTAAAAACAATTTAAAAAGCATCTTTTTAGTATCATTTTTTTTATCGTTATGGTATTTTGCTTTGTTAGACTTTATCCATTTTCAAACAAAACACAATTGTGTAGTTGTGTATATTCGTAAATTAGGATTTTCAGATGTAACAGTCGACTTTTTTGAACCCATAGAAGACGTTGATAGTATTAAACTATATTAGGTGGTTTTGGTATCCAAATACACAGTATTACGTAATTAATTAGGTTCTTAATTGGGTCTTCACATTTGACTAAACTTAGGTATAGCATGATTTAATTAGGCGAAGCATTATTATGATTAAATTAGGTAGGTACAAATGCAGGGCAAATTGAATCGTGGATTAATATATAGCCGAAACTGGCTTATTATATAACATTATTATTTCTGTACAGATATTTTCCAGTATTTGTGTGGTATGCGAAGTAATGGCGCGAGGGCGGGTCTCAGCATTTTCCTCTGGGCGGAGTTTGTGAGAAAAATATACCGCCTTTCTGACGCCACGCCCACGACCTCTCGCTTTTCCACACGACCATTTTACTTATTTTCATTTTATTATGTCTTCCTTATGAGCACAGACGTCTGGTTACACACATGACGGTGTTATGTTACATAATAGCAAAATTATATCTCTTACTTACAGTAGGTGCGGAGTAACTATACATTGAAGAGACTAGATACTGTATTTCTTCACGGTTTTACCTTGGTCTTACATAAACACAATTATAATTGACACTAGGTACCTAATAATAATAACATTTAAGTATACCTACTTAAATATCTGGAAAATATTGGATTAAACTTACACAAGATCAGAATGGATCAAGTAGATAGTAGATAAAAAGCAGGCTTATAGCAGGCACCTGTCACGTTCGTGGTGAATGTCACGGATCAGGTACAAGGTCGAAGGCAAGTACGGTTTTTAGTAGGTACGAGTCCTATTGCCTATAGTAAACAGTGGACATAAATAGGCTGATTAGGCTGATATCATTATTGAATACATGAATGTACAGTGACTTATAAGCTTCTTTCATAATGACATTTCAGTTTCATTTATTCACTAGCTTCTGCCTGCGGCTTCGCTCACTTGAAGATTATAAACCAACAGTGATGATCTCTTCTTTGTATGGGTTTCTATACATTAAAGCGGTCAAGCTGTATCTCCGGTTTCATTTAATTATTTGAGATAAGAAGGATACCAGTTTTCAAGTTGGGGTACATACTTTCTAACAGTGATAACGAAATTAAAATCTATTCAGTAGTTTTTGCGCCAACCCGTAACAAACATACAAGGTTTTGGTTCGGAGACGTTTATATATACTCTAACCCACTTGATATTTTTAAATATCTTCAATGTACAGACAGCTTTTTTACAATTTTATAATAGGTAAGTAGTAGAGATTTCATTAACAATACTTCGATCGTGTCTGAAAGTTCTATACGTACCTATTATACATTTAACAAACATTCACAAGCCAAACTTCTTAAGTTGCTAATAATTCAGTCACAGAATAAAACATTTTCCAACATTCCTGTTCTTTGAGATTTATTTTAAATACTTGAGTTTTGTAAATATCTTTTTTGAGTTTAATTGGCAAACAGCTAAATAACCTTACAGCCTGATATTGTACACTATGTTTATTAATTTACGTTTTATTATCGATTTCAAATTGAAATTTCGCGTTGTTGTTCTCTGTCTTCTTTCATCTTCCCATTCATAACTGTCTTGAATATGTCTGGCTACTGATCCAAATCTATTAATATGTAGACACAAGGCACTTTTTTTTTTTTTTTTAAAAAAAAAAGCTTACTAGCAATGTGGGTCACACATTACTAGTATTCTTGTTAACCCCTCGTGCTAAGCTAAATGCTTGTGTTACGTAGACTGTTAGAATGGACATAGATTGAAAATATTTGCGACATGATTCTGTTTGTGAAATGCGTACAATAGTTCTAATTGCCCTCTTTTGTAATACGAATGCTTTGGCACTATTGTGTAGGTAACTATTTCCCCAAAGCTGAATACTATACCTTAACCTCGACTCGACTAATACGTAGTATACGGTTTTTAAATCATTTACTTTAACTTCATCTCGTAAGCTTCGTAGAGCATGCATGTTTTATCTATCGCATTTCACTCACCCTTCCAATTTAGTAGTGAGTCTATCTATAGGTACACCAAGGAACTTTACTGTACTGACAATTTCTATATTAATTTTCATTACAACGGGATGTGGACTTGAAAAACATTATATTAGTCTTTTTCGCATTTATAATCAACTTATTTGCAATGAACCATTTTTGAAATACCTCAAGCGTTGCGTTAATTTTAGTTTTAAGTAATTCAATACTATCTGCACTTACTACTGCATCGATCGTCGATTACTACTGGATCGTCAGCAAAAACTACAAGCATCGTTAATGAATTTTAAAATAAAATTAATTAATAATTAATTAAATAATTTGTGAATATAATAAACAATGCATAAGTATTCAATAAACATACATTTCACACACGCGTACCACACTGCTTTATCATTAGCTGGCTGTGTTTCATGACTCATGCCAATGCAAACGATATATTTCTTTAATTGAATGTTTCATCTTACGTGTAGTTACAAAAATAAAAAAATGAGGGTAGAATTGAAACGATATGAATCTACTGGCTTGATAAAAACAGTATGACGGTGTTGGTCAGTGCGCTGGTTTACGAACGTTTATGTCATTGCTATTAGTGGTGTCTTTAAGCAAATTATGTCACCTTGCAAAGAAATTGATTAATCATAATAATTATTAGATATAATATTTACAATCTCGACTTGTAATATTTATGACGTGTTAGTTGTTTTTTAAATATTATGGGAAATAATAACTATATCGCTGTAGATCTATCAAGTGTGTAATGAAGTGTTATTATTTGTTTTAGAGAAATAATTGAGTTGTTGGGTCGAAAGGAAGAGAGGAAGGGGAGAAGAAGATAACCTGAAGACTGCGGAGTTGTGTTAAAAGTGGAAGGCCATCGTTGCCGACATGATACACAGCTATAAATATATTCAAATATTGTGGACTCCATAAGTTGAAGCATGCATTTTTAAAATAGTTATAAAATATATCTAATAATATATATATAATAATAATGTATATCAAAGTATTTAATAATAATGGTAGTAATTGAATTTCTGTCAGGCTTAATACTTGTTGTGTAATAAGTTAATATAAGATTGTAAAGTTGAGGTTATGTTTCAATCCTCATTTCCTTGAAAAAAACGAATGTTTAAGCTATACCTCATAACAAAAAAATATCAAAATTATATAGGTATATCTAATCTAATATTAATAAATAATTTGTTAAAAATTATCTAAATAATCTAACTTCTTTTATTTATTTATTAGATAATGAACTTAAATAAACAAATTCCATAAAATCATTTCATTCTTTATATTTTATTATATTGCTATCATTCCATTCTATAATAGTTTATAAAAGTTGAGCTAATTATCACTAGTCCAGAACCCGTACAGTCTTGTGGTACACTTTATGAACAAACTAGGTACCTACTACACTTTGAGGTGTGGGCTTAAACATAGTAATTTAAAATGATAACTAGATGTGTTATCTATTATTAAATAAGTAAATAAACAAACTTGAAAAATAAAATATACATTTTCTATCAACTAAAATAACTAACGCTATCTGTTGGAACGGAATTAATAACACAACGCTATAAATTAAAAAAACTAAAGACAATGACATTAAAAGTTAAATATTATTATATCATTGACTAAAGAGGTAATATCGATGCAACGGAATCTTCCTTACCAAAAGGGTTCGTAATTTATCAGCGTATGTTCGTTGCTAAGTAAGTATGATAAAGATTTACAATTTGAACCTCAACAATTTTTTTTATGGCAACCTGCTCAAACATGTTAAGGAAGAATTTCACAATTGTGAAATAGTAACCATTGGAGTAACTTTCTTATTAAAGTACTTCTGTACTAGACTAGCACAGGTAAAACAATATAAAAAGATAGAATATAAGATTCCGCTACCGTTCATCTACCTAAATTAACGGTAGCGGAATCCGAATAATATGTAGTAGTACCTAATGTATGTAGTAGTACAAAATACTATCACTGGGAATAAATGTAAGCGAATGCAATTTTTGATAACTTTACCAAATAAACAACGGTCGTTTATTTCCAGTAAGTAGTGGTAAACGACATGATACAGTAGAAACAATTTGATAAAATATTGTTCGGATTACGATTTATTTTAGTATTACGTTTTTGTGGGCAATTCAAGGTCGGCTGGAATTTGTTTTTTATACCTGTAGATCAAAAACATTATTGTGACAAGGAAAGTTCGTATAATAATAACTATATTCGTATCTTCTTCTTCTTTAGCCTTGATCGACCAAATATTTGGTGTAGGCCTCCTTTAATCCTCTCCACTTTCCTCTGTCTTGGGCAATTAGGGTCCAGTTGCTGCCCGCCACTTTCTTGATGTCATCCTTCCATCTCATCTGTGGTCGCCCTCGAGGTCTTTTCTGGTCCCATGGTCTCCATTCTAACACTCTTTTACACCAAGAGTAATTGCTTTCTGGCTACATGGCCAGCCCACTCCCACTTCAACTTTGCTACCCTTTTTGCAACGTCTGATACTTTGCTCTGTTTACGAAGCCACGTATTGGTTTTTCTGTCCCTCAATGTCACACCCACCATTTTTCTTTCCATTGCCCTTTGCGCTACTTGTAGTTTACACAGAATGAAGAATTTATCGTAACCCAAGTTTCCGCGCCGTATGTAACGACTGGCAGTATGCATTGGTCAAAGATCTGAGCCTTTTGTTGTGCTGACAGGTTCATTTTGAATACAAAATTCAGTTTGGAGTAGGCTGCCCATCCCAGTCTGATCCTTCGGTTAGTCTCATTTTCCTGGTTCTCTTTTCCCATTTTGAATTCCTGTCCTAGATACACGTACTTGCAAACTCGTTCAATTACTGTCCTATCCACTAATATTTCTGT
This sequence comes from Acronicta leporina, assembly GCA_947256265.1. Lineage (NCBI taxonomy): Eukaryota > Metazoa > Arthropoda > Insecta > Lepidoptera > Noctuidae > Acronicta > Acronicta leporina. The sequence continues at coordinate 14,116,917 of OX366510.1, forward strand.
CGTATCTTCTGATTCTGTGGTCATCACTTTGGTCTTATCAAGATTCATTTCTAGACCTACTTCAGTGGATACCTACCACGTGTAGTTCCTGTATCATGCATTGGAGATCTTGTGGCGTGTCAGCAAAGAGAACGATGTCATCTGCATATCTTAAGTTTGTTAGACGTGTACCCATTACAGAGATGCCCTTATCCTGCCAGTTTAGTTTTTTAAATAGGTCTTCGATAACCAGGGTGAAAAGTTTCGGAGAAAGGGAATAGCCCTGTCTTACGCCCCTTCTGATCTTTATGGGCCTAGTAGATTGCGGAATTGATACCTTCATAGTTGCGTTTTTATAGATCTCAGCTATTAGATGATTGTATCTGTCGTCTACTCTTGCATTTCTTATCGATGCTTGTACAGCCCAAGCCTCTACGGTATTGAACGCCTTTTTGTAGTCAACGAACGCAAACCATAAGGGCATTTGGTATTCTGTGGCTTTTTCAATGAGCATTTGCATGGATAGGATATGGTCTACTGTACTGTATCCGCGCCTAAAACCGGCTTGCTCTTCCGGCTGGTAGAAGTCAAGTTTGCTGGTAATTCTTGTAGTAAGTATTTTCGAGAGCAATTTATATGTTTGTGATAGTAAACTTATTGATCTATAGGTGTTCAGGTCGGCTTTACATCCTTTTTTAAATAAAATTATGACCATTGCGCTGTTCCATTGTTCCGGAATTTTACCCAGATGAAGGCATTTGTTAAAAAGTATCGCTAATGATTCTATGAGAGTGTTATCCCCTTCTTTGAGTTGTTCAGGCAAGATTTCGTCGTCACCTCCTGCTTTACCATTCTTGAAGAATGGTATATTCGTATAAGTACATTTATTCTAAAATGAATATGACGTCACGTTACTTATTTGGTGAGTAAAAACGAAATTTTAAATTGGGTTAGGTACAGGTTTTTCTCTAGAGACTAACACGTCGTTTTTATTACCTCAATGAGAAATTATTCTTTTACTACGGCTGTCATTCTATTAGTTGACATATTAGTTGTCAATTTTTGACAATTGTTATCTTTTTTATGAAGTAGTACTGAACTCATTTTATGATGTAAAATCTTGATGGTGTAGCTTGGTGTAGATACAGTGCGTACCGTTTATTTTAAAAACTAAATAATTTCTAAAAATCGACTAAAATAATGCAAAGTCATTACAATCCAACTTTGATAATCAGAAGTAAGTTATATACCTAATGCGTTGAGTTTTCAAAAGAATTCACTAAAAAGTGAATGAAAAATCACTAAAAATTAACCTTAAAAAAAAAAACAAATCAAATGGAGTTCGGTTAGTTTCTGATAATCTTGATAAAAAAACGCAAATGCATATTAAATACATATACAAATATTAAATACCTATAAATCTAATTTATAATTCTGTGATAATAGGAAAAAAACATAAATTAAAATCTATAATTAAAACCCTTGATATTAAAATAAAAGATATAATCTAACCTCATTATAAATAGTTTGAGCCAGTGTCATGGTAACTGCATCTAGTTAGGCTCAAAAGCGATGGAAGATATGCCTGTTGGTAATATCATAATCAATCAAATCAATAAAAAAGTAAAGAGATGCTGTTGCAATAATCCAATTTTGGTTGTTTCTTTGATAATGTAGCGTTTAGTAGCGTAGTATTTTTATGTGCTTAGTAGTTCACAAGTAAGTAGTAATTTTATTACTACGGAGGTAGCTGGGCGCAAAACAATGAATAAATTACTAAAACATAGAGAAAACAAAAACTATTTTCAAATTCGAACACGATATTCAATGCGGCATTGAAGAACAAAAATTGCCACATTTGTATAATTAATAAGGAAATAGTGAATAAAAAATGAATTATTCTTATCTATTGATTAAAATTGTTGTCTGATTATTTTTTTATTTAAGGTAAGTATATAGAATATATCAGTAGAAAATACTCAAGAAAATATTTTAATACTTTTTTAAGTGCTCGTTTATGTTATAATTAAACCTCCATCATAAATTAGTTATGGTGAATGACAGCATCAATACAAAAACCACATTGTTTATGGTCACTTGAAATGATGGCGTCAATTAACAAACCAACAATTAAAAAACTAATGTGGTTAAGTAAAAAGTTGTTGCATGTAAGTTGGGAATGGCCTACAAGTTCAGTATTAGGTTTTGTTCCAACATGGCTAACCACACGATTCTGGCATCTTCTTCAGCTTGTGATTGGATAAAAGCATTGTTAGAGGAACGTGAGGATGAAGGTATTTTTGAGAAAGTTATTCATAATATTGTTCATACTAGTGAAAAGCGGAAGTTTTATCACCCAGTATTATTTTTTTAATCTTGACACACGACTTGTCACTTATCCACTCACGAAGAAAATCGGTCCGGGCTGCGAGCGATTCCCATTTTTGTTCTGAATTTCAATTGAAACCTACTACCTACTTATTTATGTGATGTGTCTTGTAGAATGAAATGCAGCCTCCTCCGTATTTTCTTGTAGGTCAGTGAATATGTGTGTAGGTTGTGTGTTAGTCAGAGGTTTCAAAAATGATATTTTATCCTTTACGTTGTGGGTTTTATTCACACTTTTTAGTGAATTCTTTTGAAAACTCCTCATTATATTATAAGTTACTTCTTATTAACAAATTGGATTGTAATGACTGCATCATTTAAGTATATTTTTAGAAATTATTTAGTTTCTAAAATAAACGGTACGCACTGTATCTATACGATGACGGTTGTACATAATAAAATGAGCAACTAATCATCGAATGACAGCTGTAGTAATTGAATAACTTCTAATTGAGATAATAAAAACGACGTATTAGGCTCTAAAGAAAAACCTGTACGTACCCCAATTTAAAATTTCGTTTTCTCAGGCGAGGCCCGCAAAATAAGTCCCGTGACGTCATATTAATTTTAGAATAAATGTACTAATACGAATATAGTTAATTAACGCATTTTCCTTATCATAATAATGTTATTTATTATTCGTGAATAACTAAAGAATCAATTAATTCATTTGTTATTTATCATTCGAATAAATTTTGCCGAGCTCTGCCTGCTCTGCCATGCAACCTATTTGCACCAAGTTTATTTCCAGTGAAGTAATGGTAAACGACATGGTACAGTAGAAACAATTTGATAAAATATTGTTTGGATTACGATTTATTTTGGTGTTACGTTTTTGTGGACAATTCAAGATCGGTCGGATCTTCTACAGATAGCAAGCGGGCCTGGCTTGCTATCTGTAGATGTAAATAACTAACTTACAGATACTAAATAAAATAAAATAAGGAGTATTTAGCGATCTTCCTCGAAATTTGAAGATTTTACGTTAAGGGGCCGACATTTGGGTGTTTTACCCTACTAGAACGTTACGCCATCTATCGTTGAATTGAGTAATAATACGTAGGCAATTGATAATAATTATACACAATGGATACGCCATGCGGACGCCATCTGTCGTCAACTCAAATAGAGGATACATGTACTTACCACATAAGATAATTATATTAGGTTTGATATTTTAATGATAAGTGATAAGACGTAAATATCTAGAAAAAATACCTGTATATTATGGCATGTTAGGATATGTTTTTAGTCATATTAAAAGGTCTAGTAATGTCACAACAAATGTAACACGTTGAGTTCAAAGTTTCCAGGTCTTTCCCATGCCGCGATGTTATTGCGTGATCAGTCCTGGAAATGTTATACGTTATTTCGCATTTTTCGCGTTCTAATTGATTGTTATTAGTAGAATCAGGTCTAGAAATTAATTAATACGTGATAATTAACCAGATATAGCACAATATTGCACTTTTTTTTTAATTTCTTCAATGTACAGACTCAGTTTTTTTACAATGTTATAATAGTAGGGTTTTAGTTAATGCAAATGAATCTGATTTATTTTCCCATGTGATGATAATTGAATCATAACTTGTTAGCAAAAATGGAAGTTCGCTGGCCAACACTATTGTTGCAATCGTCTTCGAGAAGGATTGTGTGGAGTTACTGCGATTTACTTGGCGTGAATACCAAAGGTGTGCCGGGGAGCGCGTGCCAGCTCCTTGAACGATACCTTGCTCGACGCATTCAAGCGTTTTTGCAAGAATCTCGAAGTGAGTATATTCTTTGATTTAATACATACCATCATGCCTGTATTTACCTCGAAGGCAGAGACTAAGGTACAAATGTACCTACACCCATTTCAACCTCAAAGATACCAAAAGTAATTTGTCTTTGTTATCTATATAATTATTTGTCAGTGTCCTGTAATTGTCATGTACCAACTTTATCACAGACATGGAGGAATGGCACCGTTATAAAGATGCGCTGATGGCCCGGTTCCATCTCGTTATGGTATCGTGCATCCAGCTGGCCGCGAAGATGGCAGACCTCCTGGCGCCGCTGTCCGCCAGTATGATAAGAGCTACGCTCTACAGGGATGGCTTCGTTTATACCAAAGCTGATATCGTCAACATGGAGTACCATGTCTACAGTATACTAGGTACGATAAGTTTATTATAGTTATATTAAAGTAAAAGTTTGTTAACGTTAAATAAAATCAAAATAAGAATCTTTTTCACATTGGACAATATGACATTTTATGACTAGTTTTTGCCCGCGACTTCATCCACGTAGATATTTGAATTATTTAATTAAGATAATTTACTGTGATGTGTGATAATTAAGTGTGAGTTTGAAAACGCAACTACCACAAATATCGAATGTTTAATACATATATATTTCCAACCCATTTTCACCTCCATTCGTCCGTTAAGAGGTTGCTAGAGTTTTACCGAAAATGCTCAAACAAGAAGGCTAGTTAGAAATGCCTTTGTGTTTCGGTTGCTGTGTGCCTACGTGAAACTATCATTAGGATAATAATTAAAGCAAGCACCGCTAGCTAATAGCTCTAGTCAAATTGCAAACTGTTGAAAAAATATTGTAATTGCCGAATGTACTACAAATTACCTTCGTCTATTTGAATAGCAGGTTCGATTGACATTTGATTTGCTGGGCAAGTGGCACTATGGGTCATTGATAACAGTGCGCACAACGCATGAACCCGTCTGAAAATAATAGAGTAAATAATTCGATTCAGTTATCACTTCCTTTATTATTATAGACTTCCGTATACCTTTGTGGACAACGTTGGAGATATCAGAATTTTTGGCAAGCCAAGTGGGGCAAGAGGAACCATCACTGTTTGAAGCAGTAGGACTCTTAACTAACCTGGCGGAATACCACCGTGATGATCTGGAATTTCACCTAAGGTGCTGGAGTCTGACCAGCCACAGAACCGGTTCTTCTTCATCAAGTGAGTAATCTTGTTGTATGCGAGATAGGAGTACTACCATCAACCTAGTCTTCGGTATTGTTATGTTATGTCTGTCAATCTTTGTCTTGATCAGGCTCACTTTCACTACACGCTCGATATAGCTAAACTTATTGTTCTCATACGGTGTCATTGTATTACCATTTGTCAGGCGTAGTTACTATTGGAACTACTCATACTTTCCATTTTTTAACACCCCCAATGATATCAATTAATGAATTACTATATTGAAAGCAACTTTATAGATAACGGCAAGACAAGTTTAAACAACTTGCATATGTGTGCGGGTGTGGTAGCGGCGGCGGTGGGTTATATGGGCTCGCCAGTTGCCGCGCCCTCCGAAAGGCTGGCCACCATCACCCACACCAGCCACGTATTCATAAAGGCTCTGGCAGACATCATCCTGACACATATCGCACCTGAACCAAAACATGTCCCCCTTCTAAAAAAAAGGCGACTTCGATAGATGAAGTCTGATGGGTCGTATTAATGTAAGTGTTTTTAATTTCCTATTTTTAAAGAGATATCCCATTTTTATTATACACTAGCTTCTGCCCGCGACTTCGTTCGTTCGTTCCTCAATAAATGGGCTATCTAACACTGAAATAATTTTTCAAATCGGACCAGTAGTTCCTGAGATTAGCGCGTTTAAGCAAACAAACAAACAAACTCTTCAGCTTTATATATTAGTACTAGCTTCTGCCCGCGACTTCGTCCGCGTAGCGTGATGATATATAGCCTATAGCCTTCCTCAATAAATGGGCTATCTAACACTGAAAGAATTTTTCAAATCGGATCAGTAGTTCCTGAGATTAGCGCGTTCAAGTAAACAAACAAACTCTTCAGCTTTATATATTATAGTATAGATAAGATATATGTACCATTTAAGGGTACTAAAATTTTCCCAGGTAGGTTCAAGGTATTATCCATGTAGTTAAAATAACCCTAATACGCGTAATTTTGTGGTGATTGTTAGATGTTTGGGCTTACAGCTGCAATATTTTTAAGACATAGGTACCTACAAGCTACAGAATGATTTTCATAACTGATTGAGACGTAGTGTCCGAGCTCATCAATCAGATAAGAATGGTCAATCGATAACTGCACACCGCAACACTGCACTAGTGCTATGGTTGATAATCGTCAAGAAATCACCTTTCCGACTGCTTTATCTAGGCAAATAACATATAAGTGAACACAGTATGAAAACGAAAAAAATATATGGAATTGACACTATCGCGAGATCGCATGTGGCTTGTGCAAATGTTAATTACGCTCACTTAGCTGCTGTATGCCATCTGTCAATCGTTTGATCGATTGTATTAGCCGATGTTAATGCTTTTTTATAATGTTTAATTGAATTGAATGCAGATAACCACGGCCTGATTGAATGTGAATATTGAGAACAATGTTTTAATAATAACTATCGTTGGTTTCTTTACAGAGACTTTAAGCATGGCGAACAGATCTGCCTCGAAAGAAGACTGTTACACATTTTAGCATACTTAGTTATAATTTTAATACCTCATTAAAGTAATACATTCAGTCAAGAAAGTATCGGGAATGGATGATCTGTTTATGGCTCCAAATTATATTTTTGTTTTTTTTTGTTGTTGTTAGATTGGTACAACTGTTTTGCATTTTTGCGCGAAGTTTGAGTTGCATCTGTTATTATATTAAATACAGTGCTGTTTTTAGTTATATCATATCTAGTGTGTATTGCGAATTTCATAATGGACAAAAAATCGATCAAAGAGTTTGTGTTAAATTTTGCATCGCCAATGGAATTTCGTATTCGGAGTCACTGAAAATATTACAGAAGGCTTACGGTGAATCGACTCTTATCAAAAACACGTGCTTATGAGTAGTATAAAGCGTTCAAAAGCGGTCGAGATGTGATGGAAGATCTTGATCAGTAGATCAAGGCAAATTCTGAGTCTAAAAATTTTTAAATAAAATATAGAATTAAAAAAATATACTTAGGTATATATATATTTTTTAATTGTAATAGTTTCTTGTATTATTTATTGAAGTCAGGCACCTCAATTCTTGTATTATTTATTGATAAAACTATTTGCCAGACCAGCTATTCTACATTTTGAAAATCTAGTCTACCCTTTTACGATGAGACAGGACACGGCGGCACGTTGCCGCCATTGCCACGTCCGTGCCCAGTCCGACACTACTGATATGTATATAGGAGTACTATGTGTATATATATATATACACTTACTTTATTAAGTTTAGTTTTAAGATATAACTTATTCATACCAGTTAGGGACATATGTTTGCTGTTTTGTTACTGATACACCTAATTCGGAAGTACGAAACCACAAAAATCTTAGAGAAAACGTAGGTACCTACTTACCACGGTGCCTCCTACGGCTCATGTTTGCGGGGTGTTAGCGGATTGTTTACATCCCAAATATAAACAATTTTCATATATTCGATTAATACACTAGTCGGGAATAAATCACGAGTTACACCCTTAAATATTTAAGACATAGGTACATTGCAATATTTCGTACTTGACTTAGGTATTACAAGTATGGTCAATAGAAATTAAAGAGAATTATTAAACGGGCCATATCACATATACATAGCACTAGTACATATGTACTAGTGCTAATTTATCTAAGCTTCGAAAAACACAAACGAAAAGTGAAACTGACTTACGACATTTTATCAATTCTAGGAACAACCTTTACCGCGGGAGAGCCATGCTTTTTTACGTGGGAGAGCCATGCTTCGGCTCGAATGAGCCGACACGGCCTCACAGAAACCGGCATGAAACAACGCTTGTGTTGTGTTTCGCCGAGCGAGTGAGGACACCGGAGGCCCAAACCCTTTTAAAAGGCGGGTAACGCACTTGTGACTCCTCTGGTGTTGCGGGTGTCCATGGGCGGCGGTTATCGCTTACCATCAGGTGATCCGTCTGCTCGTTTGCACACTATCCTATAAAAAAAAATGCTTCGGCACGAATGGGCCGGCTCGACCGGAGTGATACCACGGCCTCACAGAAAACCGGCGTGAAACAACGCTTGCGTTGTGTTTCGCCGAGTGAAGGAGGTTACCGGAGGCCCTAACCCTTTTAAAAGGCGGGCAACGCACTTGCGACTCCTCTGGTGTTGCGAGTGTCCATGGGCGGCGGTTATCGCTTACCTTCAGGTGATCCGTTTGCTCGTTTGCCCCCCTATATCATAAAAAAAGATGAGCACAATTATTTTCGTCATAGAAAAAATGCTGTCACGAAGCATTCTCCACTTTTCATTTCTGTTCCTCCTTTAGTTAAATTAAGCACTACGTATTCCGATGACTGTTTAAGACTGTTTCGAGAAAGTTATGTACGTAATGGTTATTTTTTTAAAATAATATATTTTATAATTGCATGTGAAAAACATACATTAATTCGTACCTGTAAGCACATTCTATTCAATTTATATCATAAAAATGATAAAAATCATTTTCGTTGCTTATTACATCCGTAAGTACATGTACTTATATATCTAAGTACTTGCAGGACTTGTACAAAATAGATACTAAGAAAGTTTTACGTTTCAATTTATTATATGTAATATAAATCTACCAGTGATGACAGAATCTTTGAAGTGTTTTGTAATTATTACAGATGTAATTGTGAAGTAATAAAAAAAATGGTAATTACAACAAATTGTTTTAATGTCAACAGTTATTTTTTGTAGATAGGTACCAATCTGACATCTCATTTTATTTATTACAGCCAACGTTATATAGACGCAATTTTGGACAATCCTAGAATATTAGGTAATCGATATTACTTTTTTTAATTACTAACTTCCGACCTAACTAAATACATAAACATACATTTTATAATTTCATCTATATCAATCTCACTCTCATCATCTCCATCTACTTCCGAGTTCGGCTAACACATTACCACCCAGTCCCTCACTCTTTGCATAGTATCCTGCAAACTAAGTGTACCTAATTTCTTGAGTGAACCATACTAGGTACTCATACTTCACCTACGAGGATCATAAAAATAAGTATTAATATCTGATAATAATTAGGAGCTGCTTTTGTAAGACTTTCAGGCCTACCAGTCCAGACAAAATAGACATTCCAGTTTTTATTAATTCCCAACAAGCTGGATTTTTGTATAGGTCTTAAACACTACATTACAAATTCTATGTCAAAACTCCCCATCGATACCGCTTGTGTATTGTTTTTTATATGAGGTCAAAGGTCACAAATTTTAGATTATTGTGTACATAATATCTCCGAGCGGTGAGAGCTACCGGAAAATGAATAGAGAAAAATTGTAGATCGTGAAATTTTCTATACAACAGATTCAGAATCGACTGCTGAATCGAAAACAACTGTAGGTGTTTTATGTTAATTTTGTTCGAAAATATAAGTGCAATATCTGAACCTATGGCCCCCTGACCTATCAGTGGCTCGAGTCATGGAAAACTGAAACCTATATCACAGATAATAGAATACTATATGAACAAATTGTTATTGCGTGCGTGTGCGCGCCGGTTTGTAGTCGATTATGGTACGACTGTAGTACATCGACGCGATTTGCGATTACCTGGTATAACTATTTTCTTGAAAAAAATTTGCTTACGTGTAAAAATACTTTAGGGTTTCGTTATTATAATAATGATTCGATATTGTAATTGACGTGTTTAAGGTCTTGCGCTTATTCAATTACTTACACGTTGTATAATAGTTATGAATGCTTTTTTCCTACAAAGTACCGTTCTGGAGTTATCGCGTTTTCAGACTAATATATGCGATGCGATTAATACCTATATGCGACGCCTAACGGCCAAAAGGGATAACCGACACTTTACAATCTTTACAGAATAATGGTATAAAGTAAAAAAAAAACGGATAAATACATACCTATAGGTAAATTAAACTATTGGTTCTGAAGTCATGAAAATTTACCCATATAACATTTATAATATTTCTCAAGACTACGAGTTTTTTGTATGCAAATGATCGTGAAATCAATTCTGAAGTCATTGAGACACGATTGTGACACAATAGCGCCGAGTTATGTAGCTGTAAGCAAAATCTTATTCTGCCTCTACTTACCGATGCCGGTATTTTTCTGTAGACAGCGAGTGGACCTCTACATGGAGCGCCAGTGTTAATACCTACCGACACAGCCTGTCATGCAATGGCGAATATCATGAATCTCGCGGCTATAATAAGCGAAGGCAAGGGCGGTTTTTAGTCGATAATGTCGGACAACGGTACCCTACGGCCTCCCAAGCAGACAATAATAGATTATACACCTAGTTATGATTGAATTCCAGCTTCATATATTATTACACTGTATAGATAGTTAAGCATAAATCGTAGGTAAGTTGGTAATACGGAGGTTAAAATGTGTGCATCCGATATTAAAGTGCGCGTCTGTTGCGGCCTGTCTCTCTTTGATCGGTGAGTCGCGAAATATTGATGCACGGTCGGAACTCAGCCGCCCGCCGCGCGCGCGTTTAATATCCACGCCTATCAAACCAAATTACTGTTGCCATCAGTTATTACATAGGACATATACACTAGATAAATATCTTTTAAATGTTTGCCCACGATAGAACAGATCTGGTAAATGTGTTTATAGTCAGAGGCTGTTTGTTTGTGCCAACGATCGAATGTCGTCTCTCTTCCTTCAAAACTCATCTCCATAACGTTTGACCGATTGAGACGCGGTTTTATTTAGATAATTATATTCCAATGATTCATGTAACATATGTACACAATGAAAACATATGTTCCACGAAAATATTTAGTTTAGAAGTTATATATTTTTAATTGTTACTTTAAAATCTCTTCTTTAACCACGTAAAACCAGCCAGAAAAATTATTAGCACTAAATTAAGTACTTAAGTACACGGATTGGCTACCAATACCCCCAAATACTAATTGTTTAGATTATTGGTCCCACCAAATGGTAACATGATGAGTCCTTTTGGTGGAATTTTAATTTACGAGTAATAAAGTACAAAAATCAATTAAATTACTTCTCATTTCTTTTCTCTTCATTCTGTAACAACATTCATTTGTACTCACCTATATTGCAAATATAAAATGATTTGAATTGATTTGACCGTCGTAAAACAGCTACATAGATAAATTAGTAATTACATTGAATTTTGTGTCATTATTACCCTGACTAATTATCAGCGATCCGATTCACGCAGAATAACCTCACCGTGTCCTTACGTTTTACAATTTTGGGCTTGGAATTAGATTTAATAGATTCTATTATGGAGTTACTAACTTAACTGCCTCATTAGCCAAGTGGTCCTGAGAGCGACTGCTACGCTAGAGGTCTTGGGTTCGATTCCCAGGTCGAGCAAAGGGATAATGGGTTTTTCTATGAAATGCCCAGTAGCAGCTCGGAGTTAGGAATTTGTGCACGGTTAATGGCAATAGGCTCGCCCCCTATTAACTACATGGGACCTAAACATACCGGCGAACTGTGGCTGTACCTTAGTATGCCTCTGCCTAACCCTTCGGGTAAAACAATCGCGAAAAAATATTAATTCAATAGCCTCACGAATCATCCTGGGCAGGAATCGGTTTTCTTTTGCGAGGATTTGTGGTTTATCAAATCTCATGTAGTACCTACTGGCTATTGTCAAAAGTGTGTTCACAAACTCACAGATAATAGAATACTAGACAAACTGCAGACTTTCTGGAACGGCGGTGTTTGAGATCGGCTACTTATATGTTCTTTAACGCAAGTCTCTTCAGTTCCCTTTAATTTGGCCTAGGTATGTGAGAGACCGCAATCACAATCAATTTTTATGCTCCTGCATCTTGTAGAGGTATGCGCTTATGTAATGTTTTTCCTTTATTAATAAAATTAACTACCTCATTATTTATTCCAGTCATCCAGTGACTGCTATGCTAGAGATCATGGGTTCGATTTCCAGGGATTGAGGAAAGTATTATTATTCTATGAAATTCCTGTTGGCAACGGATAAGCGCAATATTAAATGACCTTGATGATCTCTATTTTATTAATGTGTCGCAGTAGAATTGTATAATTCGCTATTTTACATAACCGCTAGCTGCTTTACATAACAGTTCTGTTGTGTAAAACAGCTGAATACTGTGACATATTATACATGGTAATAATTATAGACATTTCCCGATTAACGTAGTTTTATATCTGATACCTTTATGTTCTGGTAGTAAAAGATGGATAAAATTTAATTAAACAGTAATCGCAGGGCAACCGCGGCTTGCAGCGGGGCCCTTGTAATCCACAAAATGTTAACAAGTTATAAAAATTATGAATTAACATCCACGAGAGGGTCCGGCGCGGGGAGGGACAGAGGGTGCACCACAATAGACGCTGCTCTAGGGTGCCCAATAAAAACTTGACAAATGGCGTTTCATAATCGTGTTGCATTCCAAGCCTCGTCACAACGATCCCGGATTGCCCTCCCTCTGGAAAATATGTCTGTTGTTCAGGAATTACCTCGTGTGGTGACACTGCTACTATATCATACCACGTTACACTTCAATTTATTACATGGATACACTATTTTTTCACACAGCTACACTTTAACGTATAAAAACGTTTGTTAGGTATACTCCTGAATGCTAAAATATGTTTGTTGCTGATTGAATAATATTGAGATTACATTAGGGGATCCATATTCAATTGGGGGTAATCGATGCTTGTCAAATGTAACCATTGATAATTGCGGTAAGTACGTTGTCATGATTGCAACAGCGATTAGACCACAAATGTAACCTTATTGCCGCAGGATACGAAGAGGCCATAAGACCACTACATACCATTAACGGGTTCTAACATGGCCTGGAGCTCAATTAATATTACCGCATTCCCCATGCGGCTTACACTGAGCAGCACTCCAAATATAATAATATGTTCTTAACTATACTAATCTAACTATGGATGATTATTGTCATTGAGGTAAGTACCTATATCCGACTACTACACTTAAAATACTCTAGAACGCTTGTATATCCTATATGGCCATCATATTAATCATTTAGCCTATAAAAACAAAATATCTTTAGCCCCACATATTTGAAGAAATGAAGAACTTTTTGGCAAATTATAAAATATCTTATTTTTTTAAATAGTTCTCTTTTTTGCTGTACCTAGTTTGTAACGAGTAGTGTCTTTGTTAGAGACTAATAAAAAAACATGACACAAATAAATTTTCATTAAAATAAATGCTGCGCTAACAATATCATCATTCACCATTTAGCAAACCTGCTAGGCCCAAGTCTACTATTTTATTGTGTCTAAATCGTCATTGAATGACTTCAGAATTATTGATTTTTGATAGTTTTGTCTACGAAAGTCAGTTCCTATGTCATTTCTTGGTTTGGCTGACTATTGTGGTACAATTGAAATAGCTTGAGCACCAGGCGATGAGACTTCTCTCAGAATTAGAGACAGTTAGTCTGTAATTCAACACGCTGTCCTAGGCCAAGGAAATTTGGAAGGCATAAGGTTTTTTACGATATTTAATGATTATCGAAGTACTCACTTAATATTTTTTAAAGAAGTTTGAAGTTTAAAGTTCAATTATTTGGCATACTGCGGGGTCTGCCATTTTTTTAAGCGGCGGCCACTAATATTTTTAAGGCATCCTCCCCTTTGAGAGAGAGGCTCTCTCATAGTTGTTTTTACACAACTGCCCGAGGTATGTGTATTCTAAAAAACTGCACGAAGATGACCATACAACAATAGGTCTCAAATCAATATGTGTGATTATTTAACATTGAGGATTCAATTAATATCTACTTAATTGCAAAACAATAATTTTAACTTCATTTAGGCATTCTGGAAAGTCGCACCATATAATATAGCATAAACATCTCAAAAACTCGTAAAGTAAGTCTCGGCACTATTATTAGGCGCTACCGAGTCAAGAATGTCGTAATAAGGGGCGGTATTAGCCTTGCCAAAATATTGTGCCCCGTCACTAGCGCGGGGGCGCTCACCGGCAATATTATTAAAAATAATTTCTCATTTTTATTGCCGGCTCTTAAGCTAGTGGTGTAATAAATGACTACAATTTTATTACAATCATGGACATGGATACAGTGGTTGGAGAATGTTTTAATCATACCGTTGGTGAAATCCAATCTAGAAGAGATGTTTTACTGTCACAGTCATGTTTAGATGGTAGCACCATAAGTTGAATATTCTTTGAATCATAAAACCTATCTTAGCGTAATATTATTATAGAACAGAAGCATGACTGCTGAATTATCTTTAGCATTTTCTTAAAAACTGACGAACGACTGACTAACTAGTAGTTAGTCAGTCGTTCGTCAGTTTTTAATAATTAATTTTATTAAAAATCAATTCCGTCAAAAAAATCATATCAATTTAATTTTATTTAAATTCTTAATAAAAATCAATTCCGCATGTATGCCAGATTCATCATTCAATATAGTTATTATTTTAATAAATAACTTTGTAATGTTCTTTTGAGAAATAAAGTATTAATACCGAAATCAGTCCTTGTGTGGTTCGACAACCATTCTCAGATTTTGGCCCCAGTTTTTAAATAAGCATGAAATCTAGTGCACATCTTCGCTTAAATTTAACTGACTTTTCTGGTAAATTCTCTAAAACAATTTTTCATTTATTCATACAATAATTAGGAACCCTACAAAAAAATACAGTCAAATCGGTCGAGCCGTTCTCAAGTAGTGAATCTAACATATACATGTGGTAATTGATTTATTTATATAACTTTTTATGAATATGAAACCTTACGTAGCACTTTCGTAGCCGTGGCGTAGCACCGAGTCGTAACCCGTAGACACTGCATTTTGTAACATAAAAAGGGCAATAATGCGTGTTTACCTTATTATTCCGTTTATTTCTATTATCGCCTAAAAGTATGATAATATCCAATAATTATATCGAATGTAAAGAAAATGTAAAGTAAGAATTCCGTAAAACGCTACTAGTTGTGAGCACAAAGATTTACCTATACCAAAGATATTATTGCAGCAAATTAATAATCTGTTTTCTTATTAATTCCTTACTCAGTTCTTAATAACTTACCATGATTAATTCAATCAAGTCAATAATACAAACACAAATGGAATTGGGTTGCATCTTGCAAACCTTTCTAATAAAATGACAAAATAAATCTGAGATATATAAAATAAGTACAGGTATGACGGTATGTAAAATGAGAACAAGTAAAAAAGCGCAAATCCTCTTTGGATCAATTGCGTTTCGCGGGTAATCCAGATTTTCTGCGGCTGGGAGTGGTCGCACGCTCCGCCCAGTTCCCTCTGCTCTAACAAATGTCTGGCACACTCTTATAATTTGTTTATTATTTTCACACACACACACACGCATAGTGGCATTTAAAAGTTTAAAATAATACCTAATTATAATGCTTTTTTACACTTGCATGATGTGTGGATTTTAAACTGGTTTTTATTTTTATTTGCAAAAGATTTTGCCGTATTATACAGTAAGTACTAGATGGGGATTAGGAACTAGGAGTATAATAGTAAGTTCACATGAATATTTATTCAGATATTATGGACGTATTTTTAATTGAAATAGAAAGTATTTAAATTCTTATTTCAATCCAAAGTGAAGAGCCCACATTTTCAATCCTACGAGTACTTTTGTTATCTGAATTCATTTGCTACTAAAAGGACAACTAAAAGTAACTGCTGTGATTTTTAAAGACTTCGATAAAATTTTGAATTTGTGTTTTAAGTTCTTAGAATTTTCTAGATTGCGGGAAATTGTGGTTTTCGTTGAGGGGGCGTGTCGCGAGTGACGCCCGCCCAGCGCACACCGTGCACCGCAGTCGTTCCGTCGCCGCCGCGCGCTTTGCACGTCTCACCATTAGTTCCGAGCCCAAGCGTTTCCGCTTTTACGCAAGCGAGGCATATCCGTCGCGAGAACGGTAAGTAATATATTATCATAAGAGTATAAAGTTTTAGTGTTAGTTTTAAAAAATCTATCCTATATTTATATAAAATTTATTGAAGATATCGAGAGAAGATCAGATCGAGAAGTTATATCTTTGCAAATTTTGACATGACATTGTAATGGGATGAGTTAACGACCTAATTACTTTATCTATATTTTAATAAAATATTTTTTCTATTTTAGGGTATAGTCTTAAAACTAGTTAATTGTACAATCTGTTACATACTTTTATTTTAAACATTATGTAACGTTTTGAAGAAGATTATTTTGTTGAAGATTAATCATATTAGCTAAAAGTAGTTTAGGGACTTTTTTAAATCATATAGAATATCCAGTACATGTTACAATAATTTAATTCCAATACTAATAATTTTAACAATAATTTTCTAATTCAACAATAATAATTTTCTAGAGTAAATCTCCATTATTTTCAAGGAATTTACTAAAATAAAATGCGATCCCTTATCTTTATTTGGTAATTTTAAAAACTGAAGTATTTTTATACTAATTTTTTGCAACTTGTAAATAATAATCCTATTTTATAAAAAACTGAAAAATAACGTTGGAAAGGAAACGTTGGAGTTCATAAATATACAATGTATATAATGTTATGGACAACTTCAGGGATAGTAGGTAGGCATAGTACTCAAAGGATCATGGGAAATAGATATGATACGGTAATTATTAAAATATAATAATAAAAAATCTGAAAAGGTTACATTACATTTCTAATCGAAATGTCGGTAGAATAAAACGTAAATATTAATGAATAATCGTTTCTGGTAGGAAATTATCAATGTTTTAATCATATACTGCGTCGATAATTTTATAGACAACAAAATCTATAAAGTATTTAATAAGAATAAAAACATAGAAGAAAATTTGTTATTTTTAATATGTTTTCAAATTCGATAATCACTATCAATCACTTCAGGGCGTTACTATCCTATGATAGGTACAAGTAAAGAGATCCAGAAAGTATAGGTTTTTGAATACGCCAAGTTTTACGTAAATCGATCATTAAAAGTATTTTAGTTCACTTTACCTACCTCTATCACAAATATTATAAAGTATAAAATAATAATAATGATTTCAGTATTACCTGCGGATGGACACCCGATTTAAAAACAATGGAGTGTAACAGTTATGTCTATGATTAAATGGTAATTATTTTATATCATCTATTTATCTGCATTGGCGATTTCAATTGATAATTAATTATTGTGTCTGAAAAACTGAGGTATTAGGAAATAAAATGCATTATGTGTGCCGGTAATAATTTGCACTGCGTATAATTTTGTCTTAAAAAACAAATTTACGCACTTGTGGTATAATTAGATCTCCCTGACTTGCACCCCGGGCCCACGCGGCGAGCACAGCATAGCCCACGACAGTCACCCTATTTTTTCTTAAAGGGGTTCGGTTTGGATTGAACGTTCTTAAACATTTTTTTACATATTTCATTAGTGGGTATTTTCTATATATTTTAGTATGAAAGTATTTTTTTTAAGATCTTAGATCGTTAATAGCTGTAAGTGTGTTTTCTGCGACTATCCGTTAAAACCTATAATTGGCTTAGTGTAGGAAACACACAACTCACAAACCAACTTACTATTTTTTTATATAGCAGTTGGTTTTCAAAAAAAAAATTATACGGTGTACAAAATTGCACCAAACATTTTTTAATTTTCAAACAAAAAACTGGTCAGAACCCCAAAGACCCGGTTAACTCCTTTTCTGCCATACTTGTACTGTGATTTTTGTATTGCATCAATCTTCATTATACTGATAATTAAAATAACTCCACTTTACTGATTCTATCGCGTTAAGTAAAAATCAAATTAATAATTCAATATATCTATTTATGTTCGCGTCAGCTTCAGAAATCAGTTTATTATATTGATTTCTAAGACTCGCCAATATTAGACATATTGAAACAACATGACTACGGATTTTATATCAAACTAGCTTTTGCCCGCTACTTCGTCCGCGTAGTAGTAGTAGTGGTATGTATATGTATAGTAGTAGTAGTGATGTATCTTATCTCTACTATACTTACTACTTATTATAAAATTGTACAAAAGCTGTGTCTTTACATTGAAACTATTTAAAAAAAGCAAGTATATAAACGTCTCCGAACCCAAAAATGTGATTTTTAAAATTCTTGTCTGTTTGTCTGTTTGTTACGGGTTGGCACAAAAACTACTAAATAGATTTTAATTTTATTATCATTGTTAGAAAGTATGTGCTCCAAATAAAAAACTGGTATACTTTTTATCTCATATAATTAAACGGAACCTGAGATACAGCTTGACCTCTCAAATGTATAGACACCCATACAAAGAAGAGATCATCACTATTGGTTTGTTATTTTTTAGATACGGTTTAACTTTCAAGTTTCTAAAGCTTTGCAGTTTGTGTATACCATCTTCGTGTATGAAAATGCAGTAAAGCAAAATAGTATCTAGCTTTTTGTATATGTTTTACAATTTTCATGCACAAGATTATAAAGTTATTTTAGTGAAGGAAAAATTCGACTTGCGGGCAGGATTCGAACCTGCATCTTATGTTTAGAAACACTAGACGCTATGCGTTTTTTTCATCGCCGGTTTTATTTTTATGCAAAAAAAAATATAACGATAGTTAATAGGTAAGGTGGCAGCGTACAACATCGAACTAGCTGCAAAGTAAGTCATGTCGGTTGAGAAGCAAAGTAACTTGCATATCACCAAATTTCGACATACCAGGTGAGACTCGCGGTAGCTTAGTGGTCATAGCGTCTGGTGTATCTTACCAGAAGACGTAGGTTCGAATCCTGCCCGCAAGTTGAATTTTTCCTTCACTAAATCTTTACATTTCCGAAAAATCTAGGTAATGGATTTTCAGATTCTTGACTTCCTTATTACTATTTGACTATACTCAAATATACTTTAAAGAATAGAGTACCTAATATAGAGATCAGTGATTTTCACCAACACACCTGCCCATATAGAGATTATATCTATCCCGGTCACTTTCCGAATATATAGGTGATGTAAAAAGATAATTATGTATTAAGGTATCACAAGTACATTAGGATAGTTTATAGTTTAAAATTAGGTAACATCTTATTTTGTATAAATGTATCTATAAATCATTATTATAATATTCACGATCAACTGCCTCATTTGTCTAGTAGTCCCAAGCGCGACTGCTACGGGGCCCTGGGTTGGATTCCCAAGTCGAGCAAAGTGTTATTGGGATTTTCTATGAAAATATCTATAGCAGCTCGACGTCAGTATTTGTGCCCGGTTAATGGCAATAAGCTCGCCCTCTATTACATGGGACCTTATAAACATACCGGTGAATTGTAGGTGCAGGTTCACCTCTACCTAGCCCTTCGAGGAATAAAGGCGTGATGGTACGTTATGTTTAGCGTAATAACGTAGATGTCTTTATTTTACTAGTAATCATCGATCCTCCCTGATAAGTCTCGTCTGGTTATGTCATGTGTCACTGCTTGACTTTGCAAAAACAAGAAACTACTTTTTAAATATTCTTCGGACTTATACACAAAAAAGTCATTACATTTTGCGCTTCAGAAACACTTGTAAAAAAGCGATTTAATTGCATGCCTCGGCGGCCGTCACGCGGCGATAGGCAATGATTCTTATCACGGCCCTTATTGAAAAAGGGGCGGCCGCGTTCCTATCACGCATAAATCACGAGCACGCGTATTTCTTTCAGGCAATGTTAGCTCTTTTATTGCCCACTTATTGGTAACTACGATCTGATATATTGTATCGATAGAGCTTAACGTCTATTAGAACTAGGTATTATTGATTTAGAAGTTTCTTTATGGCGCCCTTATAGGTGTTCGCTGTAGCACCTTGTAACGCTGCAGTCTGTAGGTGGTCTCAAAACTTTATTCAAAAGAAATGGATACTTAACTATCTAACATTTTTGGTGTGCAATAGAATATTCTATCCATCTATCTATTCCCCGGTTTTGACGAAATCCTTTCTAAGCTACTGCTGTCTACCCTATAAGAAACCAACTCGCGCAATTCCAAATTTCTAGGCCTTTTAAGTAATTTCTGACGTTACGTGGGTTGATCAGTGAATCAGTGGTACCTAATGCGCATTTTATATTTTGTTTCAGAAATTACTAAATATATATTTTGTTATAGTTAGTTTGTGTGTATTGCAATATTTTTTTTGCGTTACTAAGAAATACAAATACTCTTTTAAATGGTCTCAGTATAACGCGATATAATCTGTGAATAGTAGATAGTTTTATTTATGTCGTAAGTGTTAGAAACCAGTTATATGTTTCAGTTTATAGATTAAAAAGATTGAATAACTTTGCGTTTAAATTAATTGGAAATAGAAAAGAGAGGACCATGCCTAGGTTGGCACGGTCCTGCAGCTGTTACCTGGTCTAGCTGTTAGTTTTTAAAGGTTTAAAAACTAACTAACAGCTAAGTTGTGGCCTAATAATAACTATACGTTGTGGTTGCGTCTATAATTTACAGAGCGCTTTCGTATATTGTTTTAAATCAATATTCTAGAACACCCAGAAGTGTTCCATAAACACAAGTACAATTAAACGCGGCATTCGAATGCACCGTATGTATCATTTCATAACGTTTACATTTCGTGTGTTTATCGCCTACTGTTCCGGCCATACTATTCTTTTCCCAGTGTTTACACGTAGCAGCAATAGAATAGATAGCCGCAAGTAACGTTGCCCAACTGGTCGGGTAAGTAGGCGGCGATAGGGTGCGGCCACAGTGCGGTTGTTACCGACAGCGAATGAATGAGGTTACGTCGTTAATGACAATAAATATTACTTTTAATTTCGACTTCTTTGTGAAATAATGGTGTAAGGGTCGTTGAGTAGGG
This sequence comes from Acronicta leporina, assembly GCA_947256265.1. NCBI lineage: Eukaryota > Metazoa > Arthropoda > Insecta > Lepidoptera > Noctuidae > Acronicta > Acronicta leporina. The sequence continues at coordinate 14,138,119 of OX366510.1, forward strand.
ACAAGATGTTTATAAAGCACAATTATCAATTTTTATATTCTTAAATATTGAGCATGAGCTTGGTTTTAAGTTTTAAATAATTTGTTTATGTAAAAATATGATTGTATAACTAATTAGGTACGCACAGAAAACATATTTATTTATTTTTAGATGATTTCTAGGAGTAACTAACTAGGTATTTGAATTTCGCGAAACTTGAAATAGTAGATACGCCCTTATCTTATATGGGGCCGAGGCATCAAGGCCTCAGTGCACTTCGACCCGATGGAATATTTTGTGCTTACCCTAGTTACCCTATTGCTCATTCTCTCCCAATTCTTCAAACAGCTCTTTCATGAGCTATATAATGAGGCCTTGGGGTATGAGTCTGTAGTCCTCTGGTCTACCTCAAGAGGCAAATTCGCAAAGTTGTATCATGTCTGTAATTTGTTACTTACTGGGTTATATATAATATAATAGAATACTTAGAATATTCTTTACTGCACACCAAAAACTAATGAAAAGTACCTTTTGATAAATCATAGAATAGCATAATGGGCGGTCTTATCGCTAAAAGCGATCTCTATAGTTGTTATCAATCCCGTATTTTATTACTATGTAGTAGGTATAATTTTTGGAAAGTTAGTATTACTTACATTTTAGGCACACTGCAAAAGGTCTGCCCTTCACCGACTCCTATCTCAAACGAACTTACCTATATCGAAACTAATTACCTATGGTTCCAAGAATTATAGGTAACAAGGACGCATTCAATCCAACGAGGGCTAAAGCGGCTCTGTCTATTTATTTTCCAAATTACTTGAATAGGTTCCTCCGTTCGGCAGCGCTGTGGTCACCTTGTTTGCGTCGTCAAAATGTAGCTTCAGTACAAAGCAGTACCCGCTGTTTACTCTCAGATTGATTACAGCGGCAACACTTAAGCCATTACAGGACTAATTGGAGACTCAGACAGATATTCTTGCGACCTATACATCTGTGCTAACTGTTAATCACACAATACGCTGATTGGAGCGTATTGTCACTGATAATTATGTCCATAAGGCCTATTTTAATTGGTTTCTCTGGAAAAGGAATGCCTAAATTTTTAAGCTTTTCAATTGTCACTATTATATAACACGCTTATTACACTAATTGCACAGATTAACATATTAATTTATGCAAAGCTTAGCTATTGAGATTGATGTGGCCTGAGATAGATCTTAAGAAGTCAAAACTTATCTGTTGGTGTAATTGCTTAATCTAGATAACTAACCTAGTATTTCTTTTTATGAGATATGGGGGCAAACGATCAAACGGATCACCTGATGGTAAGAGATAACCGTCTCCCATGGACACCCGCAACACCAGAGGAGTCGCAAGTGCGTTGCCCGCCTTTTAAAAGGGTTCGGGCCTCCGGTAACCTCCTTCACTCGGCGAAACACAACGCAAGCGTTGTTTCACGCCGGTTTTCTGTGAGGCCGTGGTATCACTCCGGTCGAGCCGGCCCATTCGCGCCGAAGCATGGCTCTTCCACGTGAAAATTTATTTAATTTTATATTTTTATTTAATTTAATTGGCATAAATAAACAGACATTATTTGTAAGGGACACAAAGTACAAGGCATAAGTAAATGTGCAACTCAGTATGGTCAAACAGTCGGGGTAGGTAATCATATTAGGCAGGCAATGTTGAATGATCGAATATACCTTTGTTGAGGAGTAACAGTTGTACTATTTGACTATGTTTAGGTTTAAGACCTATGTGTGTGTCTGTTGTTATAACATCAGAAGAACATACTAATAAAGATAAGGCATAAGGAAAGAGTACCTAAGCGCTGGTAAGTGGCAGGGACGGGTACGAAAAAATGACTGCTACCGATCAATTTAGAATAAGAGAACCAAATTAATCATACTATAATTAGTGCTAAAACTTTAAGTAAGTATATAGAACTTTTACTGAACATTAACTGATACCTACATCAAAATTTTTAGTTTATAATTTATACCACTGAGTTTTATCTTAAAGGAAAACGATTTGTATATAAGTAGGTAATGTTGACAGTAATGAATAAGTAGTGATATTTATTTGTTCTCGTTGTCTTCCCCTAGATTTCAGCTGGAGGACGGCCTCGGCTCGGGACGGGACGCAATATGAACGTTTATGAACGCTGTCAAAATAAACACGTCGTCTATTCGTGTGTGGTTAAGTGGCTGTAACTCGGATTTTTTGTTTGTTTCCCCGAACGCGTTACGAGGACCACTTTCAGTGGAAATGTTTTTCGTGGTTTGTTTAATGTTTGTAAGTTTTATAAGACCAAAAAAATGTTGAAGCTTTTTAGCTAGTACTTCGCGCATTTCCTTTAATTTCCGAATAAAGGAAATTAGATATCTTAGGGTCAAGTTTTTTTTTTTCACATGATATAAATTGTAATCTATGTAAGATGCTACTAATTATTCAAAACACCTCATTATAGGCACTTTTCATTTGAGTCTTATATTAACAGCTGAGCGCTAACAGATTCCTGTTACAAAAATCTTTGTCCGAACCGCTAGCGCTATCTATTCCTTTCAAGACATCCGTGTAGGTAATCTTATACCGTATGTTTAGATTGTCACATCAGTCATGGAAGGATTCCTACACCACATGGCGCCGCAGTTCCTGCACCCCGCGCTGCAGAGCTTCGGCTGTGGCGCCTTCCGCCCGATAGGGGGCGCCTTCCATCCTCTGTACCCAGGGAAGGCATTCGCAAGGCATCTTGGTGAACAGTATGCTCTTGGGCAAAGCGTTGGCCAAGCTTTGAGAGTGAGTGATAACTGTTAGTTGTAAAATACACAATAATGTGGGACAACTTTGTCCATAGCTCAACATATAGATTTTATATTAAGATTCTAAATAGACGTCGAATGGTGACATCAGCGTTATTCTTTAAATAAACAGAAATTACACAAGTAAAACATTTTAAAGAAAAAGATTTTTTATAAAAAAACGAGAATTCTCTTTGCCCTGGGAATCGATCAAGCTATTTTAAGAAAAACAATCTAAATAAAATAATAATGTTATAATTTTTATTATTTTGAGTTTCTTGCCGGTTCTTCTCCATGAGACCAACTATTTAGAACGTAATATTGGCTTAATTGAAATAAAATATTTGACTTTGCCTTCGCCACTCAGTGTAGTGTGCAGCTCGCCTAACCTTATAAATGTAACTGCACACGTATTTATTATTTCATTATTACACGGAGCATTGACCCGAACATATCTCTTTTATTTGCACCTGCGTACCACAACCTACTGTATGGCGACCCTTAGCCAGTCTCTTCTGTGAAGTTCCGAAGCTGCCTCTATTATTATTGAAGATGTCTGAGAAAAGTGAAGATAAGAAGAAAGAATTTGAAATAATAAATACGTGTGCAGTTACATTTATAAGGTTAGGCGAGCTGCACACTACAAGCCGTGCTTGTGTTAATTAACTAAAATTAAATGTAATGAAATGATATTTATTTCTGTAAATAGATCTTTAGACACTTTTACAAGTCAATGGCTTGGTTATTTTATAGCTAAAGTACAGGCATAGAAGAACACTTATATGTGATTGGGACACTACAGGGCCACGTCTGAGATGGTCTTTTGAGGAAAGCACCATAAAAGCTTGCACAAATAACGACCGGCTCTTAAACATTACCAATCCACGTGCCCACACTATACGATATGCACGACCTGCGCTCAGGTAACACTAAATGCTTACTAACGAACTGCTCGAATAACGTGGCCTTAAGTTCATTCATACAAATGCGGTTATTCTAACTTTACATAAACAAACATGAGTTGACCAGTCCCAACTGACGGCACGCGTTCATCAGTCATCGTGTAGCTCAACCTAATTTAGGGAGCTGGAACGACCTAGCTGTCGCACCACAATACCAGGGCATGTAGACAAGCGGCAATCCGTAGCCTATGCACGAAGAACTATAGAATTCGTATTGAAAACGTATCGATTTTTTTTCTGCTACAAATCCCATACATACATACCTACATATTTTCACGCCTGTCTCCCATTGGGGTAGGCAGAGACTATAGATTTTCCACTTGCTACGATCCTGGCATACAAATCTATAGTCTCTGCCTACCCCAATGGGAGACGGGCGTGAAAATATGTACTTATGTATTTATGAGATTTGTAGCAGAAAAAATCTCGATACCTTTACGATACGAATTCGATAGTTCTTCGTGCTTAGGAAAGAAGTTCGAAAAGACAAACGAATAGAAACAAAATGTATGGAGATGACATTTGTGTATTCTATTCTATTTGATTAAATTAGCGTTCATGCCACTGCCTACAGGCAAGGATCAGCAGGACATTCGTGTAGGTCAAATGTGTAACTGTGTTACAGTCGTAATATCATGTTACACGTTACGCAGAATGTCCGAGACGAGAGCAGCACGCCACCACTGTACCGACACGGCTATGTGGCGCGGGACGACACGAGCTCCCCGGGATCGGCCGCGTCCGCCTCGCCGCGCCCCTGCAAGGATGACGACGCGCCAACTGCACCGACCTGCACCGACTCACACGACTTTTATTCTCGTGAGTCCCAATATCCATGCGGATATAACTAAATTGTTTATTATACTGCCTCATTAGTCTAGTGGTCCTGAGCGAGACTGCTGCCCTAGAGGTCCCGGGTTGGATTCCCAGGCCAAGCAAAGTGTAATTGAGTTTTTTTACGGAATCCTCAGTAGCAGAGTGGTGTTTGCAATAGGCTCGGTCCCTATTAGATGAGACCTTAACATATCGGCGTACTGTACCCACGTGGGTGTACCTACATTAGTAGGTAGGAACACATGTGTATTGGTATGTATGGTATAATGAAATTGTAACTGACCGATTTCTATACCTACAAAGATAATAGGTATTTAGAGACTAAATTAATATCAGGGTCGGAGCAATAGAAATCAAAACGTATTTATTATCTTTACATTTTTTGTTTGTCCGCCCGCCTGAATGTATACTACGTATGTATGTATGTAATATATGTTTGTACTTACATAGAGGGGATGACGACCTATACCTGCCAAACTTTACATAAAAAGTAGAAATAAATGTCAGCTGCGTGTTATTAAATAAAAGTACCCGTAGGTTAATAATATTCCTAGAACCAAATTTTAGGGTAGGTAATCTGGTGTTCCATAATCTAAAATATAGTGACATGTTAGCGGATGGTGAGCGCAAGTCATCGTGCGGCGTGTGCGGCGCCCGGCTGGGCCCGGGCGTGGCGCAGGCGCACTTCCTGCAGGAGCTGCAGCACCTGTACAGCCTCAGCGCGCTGCCCAGAGACGCCGCCGCACCTGCCTCGCATTCACTGCATCACCAGGATGAAGACGCGCGCTGGGAGGTAAACCATTCCGACTAACATTTTTTTCTATTTAATATCAGCCTGGTCCGTCCACGGTTCGCCTTACCAGACATTGGCCCTAGTAGGCGGCGCCGGGGTTGCCACGCGTGCGCTTTCTAGCAGGATGCAAGGCAAAACTTCCTTTGAAGAGGTCCTGTGAAGGTTGTGGCGCTTATCATGAATCCCATGGCCGTAATTATGGGGCAAGGGAAGCCAAGTACGGTTTTTAATCGGTACGAGTCCGACATACCGTATACCGACATATCGTTTTTTTTTTTTTTTTTAACTACTTAAAAGCGAGTGCAATATATTGTTTTTGTTTGGTGCTTGCTAGACATACCAGCGTATTCGCGCTAACCGGCAACGTCGGCTCAAGCTGCGCACCCGCAAGCGCCACCATACTGTGGAAAGCATGCTGGGGTACGACCTGGAGGAGGAGCGGCGTGAGGAGCGACCGCGGGAATCGCGTCCTTACGACGCCGAGGACGAACCCGTCGATGTCGAGGGCGACTCACTCAGCTGGCCCGAAGCCGCTATCAACGTTGACGGTACTTACTACACTTGTTCTTGATAAAATAGAATACAGTAATACCTAGTTTATGATACCAAAATATACGCAACAAAGACTTTTGACCATACGTTCTGGGTCTGGGCATTTTTGTATGTAAGAATTTAAAGCACCTATGATACAGGAGAAACTCCTAGAGTGGAGCAACGTTTTAAAATAAAAAGAAGTGAAGAAAGAAGATATCTATTAATCAATTGTGATATTTAATCAATCGCAAAAGGTTTGATTTATTCGGATGACATGTTTATCGTAACCAATATTAATTAATCTTCGATTTGATGTCCTCTGAATACATAATGCTCTAATAGTTGACGAATTATTGAACTGTTTTGTAAGTATGTACATCTGTTTTTACCGATGTGTTATCTAAATTCCATATTATTTCATTCAGAAAAAGAACCACGCAGTGATGGTGAGAAGATGCACATGAGCTACGCCGAGGACCTCGAGATATCCAGCACTAACGATGCCATGCAGTCACCTGAACGCGTGAGGTATTTTTTCTCTAAGAGCCCACACCAACCTGCTTCTCATAAGTACATACCTTTTGGTGGTAACATACCTATTTTAAAGTTAATTTTCAAATAAGTTCACTAGGCATGGCAGAGCCATGCTTCGGCACGATAGGTCGGCACGACCGGAGTGATATCACGGCCTCACAGAAAACCGGCGTGAAACAACGCTTAGGTACGTTGTGTTTCGCCGAGAGACTGAGGATACCGGCCCAAACCGTTCAAAAGGCGGGCAACGCAATTGTGATACCTTCGGTGTGGCGAGTGTCTATGGACGGCGGTAATCGCTTACTATCAGGCGATCCGTCTTCTTGTTTACCCCTATCCCATTAAAAGGCTACCAAAAGATGGCAGTTATTTTATGCAAGTTACAAATCACTGGTCTTTTTAGGACAAATATTTTAAATTAAAGGATTGAGACACCGAAATCCCAGTCCCTGGAGTGCACGCCGAAAGTGGCGGAGAGTGCGGAGAGGCCGGCGGAGGTGTCCACGACGGAGGCGTGGGCCGGGGCCGGTGCTGCGATGCCCGCCGACACCTGGCCCGGCATCGCCGCGGAGGCCTACATCCAGGCTGCCCGCCATAAGCTCGACGGCGAAAACCTCCCGTCCTCTACAGACTCGCGCAATTAAATGGCTAAGCTACGAAGAGCGCCGAACCCCGTCCTTTACTTTTCTGCCCCGTACCACTAAGGTGTGTGGGTAATTAAAGTGCGAGTTTGCCAGCCATGGGCGCTCTTCATAGCTGCAGAAGGTGACGTCATCAGATTATTGTTTGCCTTGAAATTTAGGCTAAGTACCTTCACAAACTGTTTTTTTAGAGAACGAAAGGATTATTCGAAAAAACAAAAATTTAAAAAAGCAAGTTATTTTGTTAAAATGCAATGAAAACAAAGGCTTTCATGCAAACATGTCCCCCCTTTTCCCACGCTTAAGTTGACTAGACTTAGCTTTATAGTTTTGGGATTGATAGATCAGTCAACCACAAGATTTTATATTTACAGCTAGTTAAAAGATGACGTCGCCTGTATTTAATTGAATAGCTCCCTAATTGTTAAAGAATTATGAATAGTCACGTCTTCATTTATTAGTTGAATCATCGTTTTGTAAAAAAATGTTTAGTTTTACAATTAATATATAGTACTTACCTAAGACCAACATGTAATTAATTGCATGTTTCGACTTTACTACCAAAAATTTATAAATGAATGAAAATGTCTATTGTATTAGAAATAAACTTTATGATACTATCGTTATATAAGTTATATAAGTATTATTCATATGTAAATAGATTAAAGTTACAACTGTTTAACTAATGCGAGCAAGTTTAACGTTATGTTCGTCAGTGATTAAGAACTATTATTGTCTTAGTTTGTTTAACTACTTACTATGTTTACTACTACTTACTATGTCTGTTTAAAGTCTAGTAGGTATACTGGACTGTATAAACCAAATCTTCGTTGTTGTTAACTATGTGTACATAATAAAATGTGTCAAACTATTTAATGTTATACAAATCATATATTATATCGATAAATTAATACTTAGGTTCAACGCATCACTAGACATAGGGACATTGTGTATATTCGTAAAACTAATTATATCGATTTTAGAATTTACGATCTAAGTTCGCATGCCTAGATGTATGATTGCACCGCTTAGTAGAATCCATTGCCGCTGTCTTATTCCTTTCATGCGTTAACTTAATATTTACGAGAGTCAATAATAAAAATAATAGAAAAGTCAAAGGAGATGTATTCAAATTCTTTATAATATTATGACATCATTCACAAACTTTTGCTATTCGCAGCCAATAAAGATTACATTACATTTACAATTTATATTCGACGTAACAATTAATATGCTTTCATTTGCCAGCCAAAACCAGTTGGGACAACAATATGGGACCGGTTGAGGAGCTTCGTTGCAATTCCTAACGCTTACATTCATAGCGAGTATACAATAAGTCAATAACCTACAGAAGTCCAGAACTAGGCACTAGACTACTCAATGCCTTTATCAAGCTAAGCTTAGACGACAGTCATAAAAAGAAACAACGAGGACGCTCAAAGCGCTGCGACGAGGTGATGACGAGTTCGCCTAACTTATCGCGAACACGCCTTGATGCCCCGAACATCCAATTTATTGAGTCAAAACTTGGAGTACTACATAGTAACTATCAACGCACAGTTTTAAAACAAAGAGCACTTAAAAACGTCCATCGAAACCTACGTATAAACTCGAGCAATCAAACAGTCGTACATTGTATATCTTAACCCTAATTCACCGGTGTTAGGCTGAAACTTATAACCATTATACCACAAACAGCTAATCGTTTTGATTACTCTTATGCACTTTTGCGCGGCAAGATGTCTAAAGCATCGGGTGATGCACTGATTATTACAACACTAAATCTACACCTGAAGAGATTTGAAAAATGGCAACATGAAGATAAAATGATTTGACATTGGAATATCTGAACATGAAAAGTATATGGTCGTATCTAGAAATAGGTTTACAGAATAGTAAAATATTAAAAATTAAAGAGATTGAAATTTTAAACAATGTCAATTGCAATATTAAATTATTATTTATTTCATTTTGTTGCTTATATCCGATTAAATCCGACTATGTCAGAAATAATGTGGTTTATGATAGACTAGCCTCTGCCCGCGACTTCGTCTGCGTGGACTTCAAAATTGGGCCCGACTTAAATAAAAAGTACCCCATGTATTATTCCAGAATATAATCTATAACTGTGCATAATCATCCAGATCCGTTCAGCCGTTCTAGCGTGAAAGAGCAAACAAACATGCATCTTCACAAACTTTCACATCTATAATATTAGAGAAGCCTCTGTGAACATTAAGATATTTTTTATATGACTTTACGCTGGCAGAACCCAACGCGAAAATTCATGCAGAAATAAAACACTGCAATGCATATGCATGGTTTATGTTGCATTATGTTCCAATATGTATTACATAATACCTCATTTATAGAAGAAAAACAATTAGAAATAATATATTTCGGGTAGTTATCAGGTCAGACTTGGTGCATGAAATTACAAGACAAATAAAGAAGGATAGAAATACAAGTTAGTTAGTTAGCAGAAAGAGAAATAAACTTTACTCTTGTGACGTTAGAAAGTAGTTTTGGATGGATCATAATACTTTTCATGTCCAGAGTTCCAGACGTACATATGTATAATTATTTAATTCGTTGATCGTCCCAACCTGCATAAGCATAGTTTAGTATCATCGAATAAATTGTTGAAACGATTCCACCAAAAGAAAGTTCGAAGATTGGGAGCGATGATTGAAGGTGGATCAGTCGGTTTAATCAATCAATAATCTTCATGTACCTACTAAGAATTAATATTGAAGAATAATGAATCCTAAACCATAATAAAATTTTACATCCTTGGATATTTTACAATTTTTACAAGATGAAAACAATTTTTATATGTTTTTTCCATTACGCACGTATTTCAGTCGCCCAGTTAGCAAAACTAAATGCAAGACCACGTTTTAGTCGTTTCATTACGAGGACGTTTTTGGAGTGCGGATTGTGTATTCGGGTTTTTGTGTTATATCAAGCGAAACTTTTAAAACGAAGAGACCCAAGCGACGGTGGAAGTAATTGCCTACTGTTGAGGGTCTCCGATCTTGTACGCCGAGTGCCGGTAGCCGTCTTCAGCCGTTGAAGCGGACGCACGTAACGTAGGCTCTGGTTCTGCCCCTGTCCGATACTCTTGAACGACCTGCCACAACAGAGATGATTCCGTTGATGAGGAGTGCGCTACGGTCTTTCCATGTCACATGTGTTTGTAACACACCTAATTATCTCCACGATGCAGATGGATATAAATACAAGTAATTTTAACAGAAAGACAAAAAAACATCACACTTGTGATGTTTAAAAGTAGTTTTGGGTGTTAAAATCGTAAGATAATTTCACGTTGTTATTAATTTCGTCTACGATCCGAAATTTTGAAGTTAGATTTTCGTAGGGCCCCAGGGCCAGTGACGAGAACAGAAGTACTACGAATGTATTGACCAAGAACTCACCCTACGTATATGTTCTTCTCGGGCAGCTAATTCTTTCGTCAGCTCCTCCCTTCGGCGCTCCAGCTCGGGCTCGTAGTTACCTTCTTTAATGCACTTGTCGATGTGTTCGTACTCCCGGTATAGGCTAGCGTATTCTGCGAGGCTCTGTTTAGCCTCCTGACTGCCGCCGCAACCCTTCGATGTAGCGCCGTCAAAGTCCTCTCGATTCGTCGCAAGACTGCTTGAAACATTAATACGCACTTGAAAATGTGGCATGAGAATATATAAAAAATAAATAAACCCGACTGCCAAAAAGATGGAAACAAGATCATATCATGCTGTCGGAGGTGTATTGTTTTTTTACACTTTTACCCAGTGATTGATGAATCTAACAACGTCTCTTGTTTTACTACGATCTTAGTACCTACGTAGCTATTATTTTGACCTATCTCACTATGTGTAAAATATGTAGAAAATTAAACAGGAAATCAGTAGATTTCTAAAAATGTAAGTATAAAATAACTGGCTTTTGCCCGCGGCTTCGCTCACATGAAGGATTCGCCACTATATTAGGAGTAAAAATGAAATAACCCACATCGATGATCTCTTTGCATGGGGTTGTATACATCAGAGACGACAAGCTGTATCTCAGGATCCGTTCAATTAATTAAGATACGAAGTTCACCAGTTTTTAAGGTGGAACATAAATATACTTTCTAAAGTGAAAAAAAAATTAAAATCTATTCAGCAGTTTTTGCGCCAACCCGTAAGAAACAGACAAGAATTTAAAAAATCACACTTTTGGGTTCGGAGACGTTTATATACCCTATCCACTTGTTTTTTAATTTTATAATAGTAGAGATAAAGATGGTTTATATAAGTCTGACCGTATTTTGACAAGTAAGAGGTAAGTGAAGACTCACTTGTACATGGAGGTGTAGAAGTAGTGTGGGCGCGAGATTGCGCGCAGGAACCTGGGCACCATGCCGTCCCCCTCGCGGTACAGGCTGAGCAGCCGGTTGTACGACATATACTTGTATGAAGGCAGCCGCAGCAACCGCTTCCCAACCTTGATCGCGTTAATCTCGCGGTGGTCTAGTGATGGTTGCTGCTAAAATATAATCGAACTTTGAATTAATATTCACTTAAATCTATGTGAACATAAAAAATATGGAGAAAAGGAGGAGGGTGAAATAGCGCTCATTGGGGGAGTCCAGTTTTTTTTTATGGCATAGGGGAGCAAACGAGCAGATGTAGGGGAACAGAAGGCAAAACGGACCCTGTGGGTAAAACGGAACACATTAATAATTTCGGAACCAGTAGCTCCATCTATGAATGAGTTGTGCCATTTAATTGGCAGTCATGTCATTTCTCTCGGTCAGTGTGCCCAATGACATCGCCCGCATGCACACAATTACAGCGAGGTAAGTTTGTTTTTTTAGATTTTGATGTAAAATTTTGGTTTTTTGACTGGCCTCCAGTTTCATTTGGTTTATGATAACGTGTCCCATTGGATTCCATGGTTAGAATGTTTTATTATTCACCTAATATTTAATTATGAGGGCCAATACATGCGACATAACCTCAAAATTGTTTTGTTTTGTTAATAACACCTAAAAGGCAAAACGGCCCCAGGCAAAACGGACCGGGGTGCCGTTTTACCTTCAATATAAATGTGTTCTTGCTATATATATTTTTTTGTTTTGTGGTTTTGTTTTGTTACATATGATAGTATTTCTTGTTTTAGATGGTTAATAATTATAGAAGAACGTCTAATCGGAATTCATGGAACGAGACTAACATGAAAAAAGCTATTGAGAAAGTCATATCCAAAGAAATGGGGCTTAACAAGGCTTCTACTGAGTTTAATGTGCCAAAAACAACATTAAAACGTAGGTTGGAGAAATATATGACTACCCAAGATATGGATAGAGCTACAGAGAAGAAGTTGGGCAGGTTTAAACAAGTATTTAGTAAAGAGCAAGAATTTGAATTAGCTTCTTATGCCAAAGATATGGAAAGCAGATTTTTTGGACTAACAACCAAAGATATGCGGATATTAGCATATGATTTGGCGGAAAAGAATGACATTAGTCATAACTTTGACACAAGCAAGAAAATGGCAGGCAGAATATGGCTTGAAAATTTTCTCAAGCGTAACCCAGATCTCAGCCTTCGTAAGCCCGAAGCAACCTCCGCAGCCCGAGCATCCGGTTTCAACAAAGTTTCTGTAGATAAATTCTTTGATTTGCTGGAACAGGCTATAGAAACTCACCAACTGACTCCTGACCGAATTTTCAACGTAGATGAAACAGGCATGACGACCTTTCCGAAGACTATGCCCAAAATAATCGGAGCCAAAGGGAAAAAACAAGTTGGGTTATTAACTTCTGCTGAACGTGGCCAGTTAGTGACCGTCGTGTTTTGTTTAGGGGCAGATGGTTCTTACATGCCCCCGTTATTCATCTTCCCGAGGAAGAGAATGAAGCCCGAATTGATGATTAATGCACCCCGTGGTTCTTGGGCCGAGTGCCATGAATCGGGATGGATTCAGAAAGAAATATTCACCTCTTGGTTCAGAAAATTCATAGTTTTCAGTAGAGCTTCAAAGGAAAAGCCAGTGCTTTTGATTCTAGACGGTCATGCCAGCCATACCAAGAACTTGGATATCATTGATTTGGGGCGAGAACATGGTGTTCACATTTTAGCAACTCCTCCACATTGCACTCACCGACTGCAGCCGTTAGATGTGGGTTTTATGAAACCTTTGTCAACATATTATACAGAAGCGTCACAAAACTGGTTGAAGTCCAACTGTGGTCGGATCATAACACAGTTTCAGATTCCAGAATTGGTTGATAAAGCATTTCAAAAGGCTGCTACGATGTCAACAGCATTTAATGCTTTTCGCGCTACAGGAATTTGGCCTCTGAATCGTGACATTTTCACTGAAGCTGACTTTTTAGCAGCAGCAGCCACCGACATTGCAGTTGCGTGTGATAGTTCAGTAGCGTCTACTTCTGATACCCGCCAAGAAGATAATAATTCAAGTATCCAAAGACCTCAGCCATCAACTTCAAGAGCAGACAATGTATTGGCCACAAACATTAATGAAACCCAACCATTGGAAGATACCAATGCAACAAGACTGACTGCTAAAGACCCTGACATAACAGTATCATCGCCCGCCATGTTGGATGATAGCCATCATGAAAACCTATCTTTTACGTCACTCACGGCAAGTGCAATATTATATGCAGAAGACATTGTAGATGAGCCCCAACCTTCTACATCAATGGCCACAAAAAATGTTGTTAAAAAAAGTGCGTTTCTGGTCGGACCTAAAGATATAACGCCAATTCCAAAAACAACAAAGACTAAAAGTGCCAACATCAGACGTGGTAAAACAGCAATTATCACTTCATCACCGTACCGTCTAGAATTAGAAACTTCTCAAAATAAAAAAACTGATCAGGTGAAAAAAGGACTATTTAGAGATGACGAAACACCGAAGAAAAGAAAAGCAGCAACCAAAGGAAAGAAGTCTTTAGTAAAGGGATCGAAGAAGAAAATGACAAAATATAAGAACGACACCATACAAATATCATCGAAAGGCAAAGCTAGTAAAAAAAGTGATATAAAGGCAACTAAAAAGAACAGAAGTGACAGTTCCTCCGAAGATGATGATGCGGAATGCCTTTACTGTGGCCACATGTATTCGGAATCAACAGATGGGTGGGTGCAATGTCAAGATTGCCAATCATGGGCACATTGCGGTTGCGCTGGAGTAGACGACAACGATGATGAAGTCATATTTGTGTGCGAAAGATGCTCTGATTAGTGATAGTCCGTTTTGCCCTTAAGGGTGGTCCATTTTACCTTCTGCATGAAGGTAAAACGGACCAAAGTGAGTTATTAGAAATCATCTAATATCTTCACAAATTGTGATTTGATTAAAGTCTGATTAATAAGTAAGATAAAGATTAAAGTGTTGATTAGTTGTACTGATAAAAGGTTTACATAAATATAACATTTTTTTTTCTAAATGCGTTTTTCCTTAAGTGGTCCGTTCTGTCTTCTGTTCCCCTATCACCTGATGGTAAGCGATAACCGCCACCCATGGACACCTGCAACACCAGAGGAGTCACAAGGGCGTTGCCCACCTTTTAAAAGGGTTTTGGGCCTCCGGTATCCTCACTCACTCGGCGAAACCTCACCGGTCGAGCCGGCCCAGTCGTGCCGAAGCATGGCTCGCCCACGTGAGCTCGTGAGTAGACTGATACATGCTGATGATGATTGAATTTTAAAGAGCTGGGTTTAGTTATGTACGAATTGATTATACTTTATGCACCGTTGGGTTATTTACAATCAATAAAATAGGTATTTATAAAAGCTTCAGAAATATCGTAGCCTATAGAGAAAAACAGAAAAAATCTTTATGAATATTCATAAATAATAACTTATGGTCCTTAAAAGATTAATTCATATAAATAAATATCATTTATTTGTCATGGTAACTCTTAACAAATAATTTTACTGTGGGTTTTCTGTGTGACGAGAATAAATTTGACTATAGGACTTACTGGTTCTAGGAAGAAAAGATATTAAAGGTATATTTACCACGGTAGCACTTTTTGTTCCGTAAGTTGGGACATGGCCCAGTCCTGAAAATAGTTTACGATATGAATACTGAATCAGGATAATGTAGATAATATAAAAAAATAGTGTATTGTGAATCTGGTACATTAGATTCAATAAAACCAAAAAAAAAATTTTTTTTTAATAGTGCAATTTTAGCTATTTGGATTAAAGGAGTAAATGGATGTAAATAATAATATACAGTTTTTAAGGGAAAAGTGTCTTACCCATGTGATGCGCTATAGTCAGCGGTATGCCAGATAACGGTTGTTGTATTTTAAGTCCATTTAAGACCTAGAAGCAAAAACACAATCTATAGGGAACATATATACTACATTAGGTACACATATCCATCTATGACTGTAAGTCCAATGATGAAATTATGAATGAACTAGCAAGTTCCTTAGATTCATATTTCATATATTTATTTGCAATCCATAATGTAATACAGGTGTTAAGTATAGTAGTAAGAAACAATTATGAACCTGTCGGCCACAGCAACATTAATAACTAAGTAGGAGAGATTCCTCAGGTGTTTTATGAAATTAAAACAAATATTGAAGGGAGGGATAAAATATTTATTTTAGCAAAGCGCCGGCACAGAAACAAACATTTTTGCACTATGTTTTGTTACTCTATGGGTAAGCAATTCCTCCGCAATCAATTCATATTTGGAACCATGAATACATAAAGTAGGAGCGCTTACTTGTTGTATATTGACGCCGATATTGTGTGAAGGAGCGGTACTCTTGCTGACGACGAAGGGTATGTTAGTGTGGTTAGAATTGCCGTAATAGTACCGCATGCCCGCCTGCTTCATCTGCGAGGCCACTGTGGGCAGCTCGTACCTACGACTCCGGTACTTGACGCGCCGAGGATGATGCGCCCCCTCCTGGGAAACACCATGTGCACATTGGTAGAGATGCTATCAGTCTAAAAAGTGGACAGAATGCTCTCCACTAAACTGCGAGCAGCGATTTTATTGTAAAAAGTCAAAGTCAAAATGTTTTATTTCAAAAAGACTATTAGAGAAGGTACTTTTGAAAAGTCAAAACTAGTTGCACGGTTCCAAAAAGTGGGTCTTATGGAGAAGAGCCTGCAAGAAACTCCATAGATACCTACTCTTTTAAAATAAAATAATCATAATTACAATATTAGCTTTACAACTTTGTTTTAAATAGTTGCTGAGAATTATGCAGTTTGATGTGTAGGTTTCTTTCATTAAATTACAAAAAAATATATAAAGAGATTGGCACAGCAGGTAAGAGCTCACCAAAAACACAGATTTGTTCGTAGACTAACCGGGCGAGCGATTTAGATTAGAGCTAACCTACAAGATATCACTTTGTAGAGGATTGGACCATTTATGCATTAGTTTGCCATCAGATCCAGGTTTTAATGAACCAACAGATTTTGAAGAACTTTCGAGTCTAGCACGAGTCATAGCGACAAGTAGTTAAAAAAACACAAACCTTTTTAAGTTCCATTTGAGAAATATTTTCTAGATGGCCGGTGTATTGATCGTCCATCTTTTGAGGGTCGCGACCTATAAATACTTTTTTTGTATAAGACAGTAGATACTTAATTCTGCATAACAAATAGGCAATTAACCGACTAATAAATAGGTAATTACTTAATTAATAATAGACAGGTGATTTGGACAACAGTGGAAATTTATTATCACTGCTTCTTTTTTTTTAAACATAAAAAACAGACCATCACACCTGTATTCCCCGAAGGGTTAGGCAGAGGTTTACTAAGGTACATCTACAGTTCGCAGGTAAGTTTAGGTCCCATGTTATAGGGGGCGAGTCTAGTGCCATTAACCGGACACAAATTCTAAACACCGAGCTGCTACTGAGAATTTTATAGAAAACCCAATAACACTGCTCGACCTGGGAATCAAATCCAGGACCTCTAGCGTAGCAGTCGCACTTGGGATCACTAGACTAACGAGGCAGTTATGACTTAAGACCACAATATGAATGCATGTTCTCTGGCAGACTGTTCCGATCAACGAATTCGTAATAACTGGGCAACAAAGACTAAGGCCCACTTGCACCAACTTCTTAAATGTGTTTAAATTGTATTTAAACACGAAATTTCTATGAAAAATTGTGTTTAAATTCAATTTAAACATATTTAAGAAGTTGGTGCAAGTGGGCCTAACCCTTCTTGGTCTTCTTGTCAAGGGTAACTAGAGGTGGCGGGGGCGCGGTGCCCTGCCTCCGCACTTCAGTGGGGCACGTCCGAATCTTGCTGAACAACTCCACGACCGGCCGCTCGTCCATATTCTGAGTTGCAGCTGTTGATTCACCAATAAGAAAAAATACAATCGATATAAATTCAACACCCTGTGAAAATGTAAGAAATAAGTAGGTACCTACTCAGGGCCGTCTTTAACGTATTGGAGGCATTGGGCACGGTGATAATGGGCCCCCCTATGACAATGATATGTCAAGGAATTATTTCCTAAAGATATGCAAAAAAAAACAAAAGGAGTGAGAACTAGGGGGCCCCCTTAGTTCGCGGGCCCCTGGCACTTGCCCATAGTGCCCAATGGAAAAAAGGGGCCTGTACCTACTATACATATAAATACATATTACCTACAATGTGTTAAGAAAAAGTGTGTAAGGGTAGGTATATAAACATCTATGTGATATTTAAATACTTGTCTGTTTGTCTTTTGATACGGGTTGGAGCAAAAACTACTGAATAGATTTTAATTTTGTCATAACTGTTAGAAAGTATACGCTCCAACTTAAAAACTGGTGAACTTCTTATCTCAACTAATTAAACGGTTCCTGAGATACAGCTTGACCTCTCTGATGTATAGAGACCCATACAAAGAAGAGATCATCGTTGGTTTTTGATTAAAATTATTTTTGGAATCCATTTCTAATTCTAATAGGTATAGCTTCAGGTGAGCGAAGCCGCGGGAAAAAGCTAGTTTATTAGTAAAAAAAAAGAACATCTCATCACAGATTTTTATGAGTCAGCGCGACAATAAATCCACTCAACATCATATCTGCCAAAAGATATCCACTGCAAAGGCCATCCCCTAAAGACTAAAAAATATATTAAAATCACTTAATAAACGTTTTGCTTTCCTGTTTCCCAAATATATCCGAATCGAATGTGATCCGCTTTATGATTATAGCACGTTGTGTTTATATAGCACGGTTTACACGGTAATGCTCCCAGTGAAAGCTCTTTTTCAGGAGCAAAGCGCGTGTGTTCATAATTATTATGATTTACATAAACTGACGATTATTTTAACACCCCAGGTATGAATGGATGTTGTGGAGAGTAGATTATGATGATGTATGTGCTGTTTTATAATGATGATGAAAGAAGAGATACCTGAAGAGTGATGACTCTTGTTGGAGGATTGTCGACGGCGTGGCACTGGAAGCTCGCCCGTCGCGTTACTCCGCCACTGCTCTGCCGCCTCTAGTTTTAAATCACCAATAAACAAATTATAAGCAGTCATAATTCAGGGTTTTATATGTAACTTTTACTAACTATCTTTTGCCCCGTGGTTTGCATCCCAAAGGACTTTCCCGAGACAAAAGGTACCTAGTTCATGCCATGTTCTACAACGTCCAATCTATCTCTAAGGTATATAATTCATCAGAATAGGTACAGCGGTTTCGGCATGAAAAGGTAACAGACAATTATTTCTGGTATCTTCAGGTTCCATGTAATAGGGGCAAGTGTATTGCCATTAACCGGGAACAAACGCAAATTACAAGCTGTTACTGAGAATTTCATAGAGAAACTCAATAACACTATACTCGACCTGGGAATAGAACCCAGGGCATATGGTGTAGTACTGTAACTGCGCAGTTTATATCTTTACTTTAATATACAGGAGACAGGAGAAAATCCTAGTGTGGGACAACGTTTTATATAAAATAAAAAAAAGCTGGAGAGTTTTTTTGTTTGCTTGCTTCACGCGCTAATCTCAGGAACTACTGGTCCGATTTGAAAATATATTTCAGTGTTAGATAGCCCATTTATTGAGTAAGGCTATATAGGCTATTTATCATTACGCTAAGACTAAGTAACTATTTCACGCGGACGAAGTCGCGGGCGGAAGCTAGTGTATCAATATTGTGTCAATTACCTTCTTTAGGTACATGCCTCCGCCGACTAGGTGGCTGTTTCAACTGGCGCGTATCCAGTGGTTTCTTAGCATTTATAACTGAACTGTAGATTAATTAAAAAACGTTACATTAGTAATAGATTATAGCGATATTACTATAGCCTAGTAATATGACCCTTGGACTGCCAAGTTAAAGATCTCAAGTTCCAATCAAAGGCGCATTTCTAACTTTTCGAAGTCATGGGCGTATTACCTCTGTGGTTTAGTGGTTCGAGTACCGGACTGCTGACCATGAGGTCGTGGGTTCGATTCCCACAGGACACATATATTTATGTGATGAATATAAGTGTTTGTGTTCGTCTGGGTGTTTCTTATGTATTACTAGCTTCTGCCCGCGGCTTCGCCCCCGTGAAATTCTGTCTGTCATCACATCCCACGGGAACGGGATAAAAAGTATCCTATGTCCGTTTCCTGGTTCTAAGCTACCTCTCCACCAATTTTCAGCCAAATCGGTTCAGCCGTTCTTGAGTTATAAATGAAGTAACTAACACAACTTTCTTTTATATATATAGATAAGTATGTATTTACAAACAAAAAAGTATATAAGTATTATATCCATTGTCTAGTACCCATAGTACAAGCTCTGCTTAGTTTGGGACTAGATGGTGCTGTGTAAAATGTCCCAGAATATTTATTTATTTATTTATCAAACACGCGTTTAAACGGTCAAGAAAACATCGTGAGGAAACCTGCATGCCTGAGAGATTTCTCGACAGCGTGTGAAGATAACCGACCCGCAATCGGCTAGCGTGGTGAACTATAGCCTAATCCCTCTCATTTTGAGAGGAGGCGGTCAGCAGTGGGTTGATTATGTTTATGTAATATATCCGAGCCGAGTAAGTGAGATTTTCCATAACTTTCCGTAGTAAGTAAAACCTATAAAAAGGCAGCACCTGAGAGATTTTCTCAGAAGCTTGTGAAGTCTGCAGCTGCCTAAAAGCGTGGTGGACCTAGCCTAATCCCTTTCCTTCTGAGATAGACCAGCGCCCAGCAAGGGAACAGTATTGAGAAGATTTATATAAGTATCTTTACCATTATTAAATTGTAATAAAGCTGTGTCTGTACATTGAAGATATTTAAATAAAAACACGTGGGTTATGTTAGATAAACGTCCCCGAATCCGAAAATGTGATTTTTAAAATTCATGTCTGTTTGTCTGTTTGTTATGGGTTAGCGCAAAAACTACTGAATAGATTTCTATATTATTACTGTTAGAAAGTATATGCTCCAACTTAAAAACTGGTGAACCTCTTATATTCTCAATTAATTAAATGAATCCTGAGATACAACTTGACCTCCCTGATGTATAAAGGCCGATACAAAAAAGAGGTCATCAATGTTGGTTTTTCATTTTTACTCCTGATATAGCTTCACGCGAGCGAAGCCGCGGGCAGAAGCTAGTTATGTATATATGTTTATAAGATTTATGTATTTAGTTGAGAACTTACTATTCTGGTGCGGGATCATATACGTCATAGTTAGAATATTCAGTGCCTATCTCGTCCTGACCGCAAGCCACTTCTATGGGCCCATCGCTGGACATTTGAGCACCTAGGCTGCACATACCTGCTAAGACGAAAATAAATACTGACTATATTTAAAAATAACATAAAATACCATCACACCTGTATTCCCCGAAGGATTAGGCAGATGTGTTCTAAGGTACACCTACAGTTCGCCGGTATGTTTAAGTCCCAGTAATAGGGGGCGAGCCTATTGCCATTGACCGGGCACAAATTCCAAACACCGAGCTGCTACTGGGAATTTCATAGAAAAACCCAATGAAACTTGAATCGAACCCAGGACTTCTAGCGTAGCAGTCGCGCTCAGGACCACTTGGCTAATGAGGCAGTTTAAAAATATCACAACGTCATGTCCGGAGTCTGACAGTGTTCATAAAATTCAGGAAATTTTGGCGACTTCTCTTTCCGACATATTTATCGTCCAAAGTCTGAAAGAAATTCTCATTAGGCACATATAAAAAGAAGCAATATAAACTGATTTATTTTATTTAGGTAATCTTTGTAAACAGATTTCAACATACATCTTGCCTGTCGCTAGAACACAGCTCACCGGTTATGCTTAGGTGCCATGTAAAAAACCCCTATAATCATTATCGGAGACTGAGGCTACTGAGAATTTCATAGAAAAACCCAATAACATTCCCTGACCCATAATATAAATAGAACCCAGGACCTGAGTAGTCCCACTTAGAACCATGGATAGAAATACATATGTTTTTCAAATTTAGCGCAAGTAGTTTAATATCTGCTTTTTGCAGCCCTGAATATAGCTACGGAATACAAGAATGATGAGCAAATAAAAACTTTATAAAAGAGGAGTCACTCACCATCTCCATCAGCCTGAGACCTTTGCCGCCGCAATCTGGAATACGGCCGTGGTTCTGCACTTGTTGGTAAAAACTATAAATACAAAAAATCAACAGCTTCCTAAAGAGCAAGCTTAGAAAAGTTTCTTGTAATAAAAAACAAGCAGTTTGATACAAACATTGATATGCAAGTATGGTGCATAGTTTGTATTCCTACTAGCTCCTGACCGCGAATTCGTCTGCGTGGACTTTTTTGCGTTATTGATCAACAACCACCGTGGAAGAGCTATGTTTCGGCACGAATGGGCTGGCTCGACCGGAGTGATACCATGGCCTCACAGAAAACCGGCGTCACAGGTAATAGAATACTCCGGCGTGAAGCAACGCTTGTGCTTCGCGCAGTGAGTAAAAATACCGGAGGCTCAAACCCTTTACCCTTTTCAAAGGCCGGCAAGTGCTGATGGGCGGCATCTCTTACCATCAGGAGATCCATCTGCTCGTTTAGCGGGCAACCGAGCAGACATAGGCCATAAAAAAATTAAATATAAACTGTCACATTTAGAATATTAGTAGGAAGTAAGATTTCAGTTGCAGTACATGTAGCATTACATATTTTTCTTAGTTGTTGGGAAATTTTGTGACCCCGTTATGGTTCTTTCGAACAGATTAATTTGTTTGTGAAGACAAACTGTAGGTATACCTACTATGTATATACAGGTATCAAGCATGCAGATTTACCAAAAAAAGCAGTCATCTTTTGCCTTTGTGGCTATATTGGACTAACTTTAAGTACTTCTCTGAGGCCGTACCCAAATATGTTAAAATTGATCACTGATTGCTTTAAAGAGAAGGATGCCGCTCTGCAGCGCCATCTCTTACTCGAAAAACAAAAATGGTCGCTTAGCTGTTGGACCAGCTGAAGTTGTGAATTCGGCCTTCTTTACCTACCCACCATCTGGGGACGTCAGTTGTCGGCATTTCCCAAGTACCTGAAACTAACTTTCACTACGTAAACTGCGCTTACAGACCGCAATACGTTCTTGTTGTGGGTGCTTGAACGCCTGGTTGTAGCCCCGCACCTGGCCTATCATGCGATGCTGTTCCACGGTGGCGGGGTCGAGGTAGCCTCTGGTGGGGTTCGGTGGTACCTCGAGCCGACGAAGTCGCGACGCTTGTTGCGACACCTCTGTAATCAGCAAGGCTGGCACAATTTTCCTATGCTTAACGAATAGACGGGGGCGGAACCACGGACAGCAACAACACAATGAGCATTCGTATGCCCAACATAGGGACCATGTTAAATATCTATGTGGTAAGAATCCGTTTAAGTCTACCAGTGGTACCTAACTTTTAAAATACCCTAAAAACATTGGCCTAACTAGGATAATTTTATCACGGCAAATAGTTCACATAATGCTATGCATATACCTATATTTTAATAATATTAAAACACCTAAGTACAGCTATGTAGACATATACTGAGAACAGATATAATCCGTATTATAGTCCTAATATTCTGGTGTAAAAAAGCCACACTGACCGATGATGACAATGCTCTGGTATCAATGCGGTTTTGGATCACTTCGTATGTCCCTACAATAGTTTTTTTTTTAAATGCCTTATAACTCATCAGTACTTACTTTTCTTCGGCTGTGTACGCACAGAGATAAAAGGCACGTTTTCAGGTGTCTTGGGTGGATCTGTAACTCTGGTCATGCTAAAAATAAAATTATTATGAGGTATTTACCTAAGGACTCAGAATATTACTAAACTTATATTTATTTCTGTCATATCTTTTGAATACTCTGTACAAAATTGTTTATTTATTGTAACGACCAAACGGCTGTTTTTTTTATGATATGTGTAGATTTTTTAAGCAGGTCCACTAAGTTATTTTAGTGAAGGAAAATCTCCAGTTGCGGGCAGGATTTGAACCTGCATTTTCTGGTAAGATACAACAGACGCTATGATCACTAAGCCACCACTGGTTGAATCTGGTGTATCTAACCAGAAGATTTTTTCTTTTTCTGCAAGTTTATTTTTTCTTTCACTAAAAAACTATCTTAGCATGGAAAATGCTAAAATATTACAAAAAGATAGCACCACTAACATATTCCTGTCCCAAGGCGTTGAAATAGTTACTTTTAGTGAATCATAAAATGATTCGGCACGACCACAACTGTCATATGCACAAACACCTTGAACAACTTTTTTTTTCAAAAAGCTTTCTAGTAATAGGTATAGGTCGCACATTACCTACTAGTATTCTTGTTAACCCCTCGTGATAAGCTAAATGCTTGTGTTACGAGTGGGTTCACGACGGTATGCAATGGTTGGGTTTCGAACCGGCAACCACATGATCGCAAGTCCGATGTCCTATAGCCATTAAGCTACAGCCGCTTAAAACTATACTATGCCACAAAAATCTTTGTTGCTTAGCCATGTCCTAAATATTTCAATACTTTCTTGGTATTTAGTTGTTGGACAAAAATTATGTGTCCCAAAGTAGGAATAGTGTAATTACCTGCGTTTTTTAAGTTTTCTTTTTCTTTTTAAAGATTTAATCAAATCAATTTTCTCCTGAAGGTCGTCACATCGTGCTTCTGCTGTGGCAAACTGGTCATCCATTTCTGGTATGGAAGCTGGTAACGAAGAAAAATTTTGTAGGGATTTCAAGCCGTTGGTTACACAAGGTGATATGCTTGCTAATACGTACGTAATAAATAACATAAAACAGAATGCAATTTAGGAATATAAGTAGAGATGGTCTAGTAATAGTTTTTACAGAAAGAAATTCTCTCACGATGTACTGTCATCAATTACAGAATAAGTACTTGTTTTTAAGGTTTTAAATAAATAAGTAAATTTTGAAAACTAAACCAACCATTCATGTCCAATTTGCGTTCGGAACGTGTTCCCTCTAACACAACCCCAGCCAGACTGCTGGAGCTCCTATGACGCTTATCTGTAATTATGTTAACGGATTTACAATACCCGCCAAGTTGTTAATAAAATCCTTGCTCGTTCCCTTTACCACACTTCACTTATGGTTATTTAATGGTAAGTATGCTGCATCTACGAGGTCTAGGTATGATCGACGTAATTGATACTGCGTTCTAAAAAACTACCCTATTTTGACATTAATGCACTTCATCTAACACTTGAAACCAAATGGGGACTCATATTTCATTAAGAGGGAATTTCCTCATTAGGAAACAGAGTTTAACAATTTCGCTTACATACCTACCTATTCGAAATTTTCTCCATCACGTCAAGTAAATAATCAAACGACCAACCTTTAGCTAACTTTAAACCGTCGCCCATATTAACTTGAAATTTTCATAGCACACTACTGGAAAGCTTTGTGCTAATTTTAAAATAAACAGAACGACTGATTAATAAATATAAAAAGGGAGATAGAATAGTAAAAGCACTAAAAAATCATTACGTCAATGTTGTCAAAATAATATCAATCCTAGAACAACGAAACATCAGCTTTTACTTCAAAATCTATGTGCACATGAGACCTAACGACTGAAACACTGGCAAGTAATAGATTGGCCTTACGTTTGGTAAATAAAACGATATGTTTACTTAGCATTTTTAGATTGTTGGTTTTATTTTCTATACCCTTTTGCAGTCTCGATTAAGTATAATGTACGGTCAGCATCAATGATTTATTATTTTTATCTGAACTGAACGTACGAACTTTAAAATTATCTAAATAACAGGAACAACTGGGAAAAGTATACATTACATAGTAAATCTCATCTGTATTATACAAGGTGTTTCAGGAACACTGACCATACTCTACAGATCAGATGATCAGTGTTTAGGAAGAACAACATTGGATCATGCAGTACCTACTCCGCCCCGGTTAAATACCCCTATAGCTGTCATTCTGATGATTTTTATCCCACGGAGAATTTCTTTAGCATTACTCAACTGCCTCATATGTCTAGTGGTCCCAAACCCAAAAATGCGACCGCTATGCTAGAAATCCTGGGTTTGAATCCCAGGCCGAGCAGTGTTATTAGGTTTATCTATGAATTTGAATAATTTGTAACTTTTAGCAATTGAAGGTTCGCCTATTACATGGGATGGTGAACTGTGGGGTGTACATTAGTATACCTCTGTCTAATCCTTCGGCGGTGCAGGCGTGATGGCATGTTTGTACTTTATATGATAATTATTCATGTGACATAAGTATACAATCTGATCTACTAGCTAATGTTGTCGGCAAAGAACATGCAACAGGAAAAGGTAAGGACTGAGAGCCGAGCCCAGAGGCCGTATCATGGCGTGTTATTGCCATCATTTTCTGATTGAAAGAGAGGGATGCCGCTCTAGATTAAATAGCACTATTCCATTCTCACAACCTAAAAATTATGGCGATAGCCCCTGGTGAAAGCCTACAGCTACACATTGAAGCTATCAGTGATGTCAGCTGTGGGTCGAACTTGAGTACTGCATCGACGGTAAATCCCTCGAATCAACTGCAGGTATTTCCCAGGTACACCACTCTTATTAATTTTATGTATTTATGTGAGTAAAAAATATAACAATAACGGAAAAATAAAATGTGTAATTTGTAGAGCTTAGGAACTTTAATGATATTGTTGCAAATAGCAAGTTTGTATACAAGTCGCCTCTTCGCAATAAAAGTGTACAATCCAAAAAAATTTAAATTGAGTTATTATGCGGAAACATTTGGTATCACCAGTATTTTTCTCTTAAATACTCTCTGACAAAAGAGCGTAGTTCAACAAACACTCCTAGCAAAATATTAAAATAAATGCTGAAAAGATAATAATTATTAAAAATATTACACGTTAAACCTTTAAAACACTCTCCTGTAAAATTAGTAAGTTTTGAGATTACACACTTTTAATGCGAAAAGGCGAAGTGTCGGAGCGCGAGTCAAACTTGCACTTTGGACAAGTGCAAGTTTTCTGATAGAAAGTTTAGCACAAGTTTCGAACTTCCATAATTTTCATTTTCCCAAGAATGTAAACAAAGCTGGGCGTTTATACAGAATTTAATGTTATTGTCATCAATTATTGTACTACAAACGCGTAGATACTTTACAATACAATATTTTATTACGTAGTAACTTATTGTTTATTAAAATTATATAAATTACGAGGATATAAAATCTAACAATATTTATTACAAGTGCTTCAAGATACAATTTGTACAATACTTTTACTTCACTCACATAATTATTATAGTTTTTTTACATTCTTGGCTAGATGAAAATGCCACTCGTCTATTTTTTCCTATACTAACAGTCTCTCCAATTTAATTATACAATATTTTATTTTCAGAGTAGCAAATATTCCTAATAACTATTTGGTTACTGTTAGCAAAATAAAACTTTATACTTTAATCTCATTATATATTTATTCCATATACACCTAGAACTACTTCTTGACACAAAGAACATATAACTGCACTGATAGTAATAATAATACAAAATAATCATATTGTAAGTTACAAAGAACGCTAAATAAATATTAATTCAGAAAATTTATTACCTTTTCCAGTGAGTAAAAAAGTATACAGTAGCTTATATATACATAAAATGTAGTTATAATTTCGAGTACATGTATATAAGTTGACAAATTAGCCCCCAAAGTCGGTATGTAATGAATTTATATTTATTTTATAGTATAATATTATCATTAATTGCACCCTTTCTTTAATCGATCATTATTATTCAACAATATCTAGCACGAGCATCGGCTACGATGTTTGATCGACGTACAATAGTAGACATCATAATAACTTCCACATCCGCCCCTGGGTTACGGCACTTGTTTACCTGGTAATACTCGTACGACATCGTTGAGCAGCATGCACATTCGAAGAAGTTACTAGTCGATGCATTTGAGACAGCAGCTGCGTACACAGAGTATATATTATGATAAGCGCAAGATTATTGTTACATCGTTGACTTTTACGTTCGATATTCCCTAATTTTTTTGTAATCCATAAATGCAAAAATGTTTCATGGAATGACGAATTCATGTAATTATCAGTCCAAGTTCACATTGCATGACATTAGTATTGTATAATAATAATATTAATACTCTGTTTAACATCACACTTTATTTTGTTATATATCATTGAAATCACGAGTTTCTAGCGATTATAATTTGTTGGATGTTTGGATTATTATGCTAATTGTAATTATAGTAAGTATATGTTTAGTAAATCTTACATGTTGTATACCAACTTAATTGTTTAAGTATGTAGAACACATCGAAATAATATAAAACACACGAGGACTACCGTCATAAGAGACAGGCGTTGTATTAACTTAAAATATAGCGATTTTCATAAGTCAGTATGTTACCAAGTAATACTTATAAAAATACATTGTTCGGCCTGTGCTTAGCAAATATTGTGCATGAAGTTGCTTTATCAATCCTCGCTTACACAGCAAAGAAATTTTTTTATCCGATCAACATCATTAAGTATGTTAAATATATAAATACAAAGTTACTGTAAATTTACAATTTCCTCATATTTAGTTCTAGAATAAAGTAAAAAAACTATATGTTGCTTATGAAGTCACATGCTTTATTAATGATAATCTTTTTTTAAGCGACCATAGGAAAATTCCCTTTAAACTAGGGCAAAACGTATATATAGAATGTATTCTCATGATAACCATAAAAATGATACCATTTCTATAGATCCAATACATTTGGTGGTGGTGCTATTATAAACAGCATTTTTTTTTTCGTGATTCTTACGATGTATTAAATTGTTTTTATTTTAATGTATGGACCTGGTTCCTGGAGATTATTGATATGAATCACATGATAACATTAATACCAATAACGTTATTTGGTAAAAACCTTTATCATATGAGGAATTGTAGCATAATGATGTAATTTTATGTGGTCAATACTTATTCTTTATTATACTTTTGACTACTGGTGTTATATTGTTTAAACGATACACGTTATTTTCAGATTTCCCAATGAAATATCTGAATAAACCCCAGAAAGACTGAATAAGTATTATCATTACATCATCATTAATTAATAAAATTAGTTAATTCCTTGTTCAAAAACGATTTTGTTAATAATAATATTATATGGTAAAATACTAAAATGTACGCATTATGAGGGCGCAGACGCATGTGACACACGCGGTGCGTCTGGGCGCGCTCGCGGCGCGCTGGTGGGGCGGAGTCGCTCGGAGCCCGGGACAGATTACAACAGCACACATTTCTTTTTCCTGGCGGGTTCTGGGGGCTCAAGCGCTGCTAGTATGGCCTCGTCGAACACATTCTTCAAACCTTTCTGTAAAACATAAATGGAATGTCTAGCTGTTAACTCTCATTTGCTTTGCAACGAAAATCTACTGCTGTGGTAAAAAGCATTCCAATATCGATATTCGGTGATATTAATTGCCATTATGTAGGTTTGTATGCAGATTTTCAGAATCATGTGGCAGACTGTCGCAACGATTGTCGACGAACCGCACTAAAATGAGCGATAGCTTTATGATCAAGATAACAAGTATTTGGGATAGCTCTGTTTTTAAACATCTTTTCTATAAATACATTTATTTTAAAGAGAGGAATTTAGCATTATCATAATCATATTGATCTTCTCTAGGAGCCACATTTTAAGTTACTATTTTGCTTTATTTGAGAAAGCACATAATATAATTTTTTGTTAACAAAATGTGGTTTGGCTACTTGGCTTACACTGCATCCCAAAAGAAATGTCGAGTAAAAAAGCTCTGCCTCTAGTTTAGTGGTCGGGTAGCGCGATTGCTACACTAGGGATTCGGATTTCGGTATAGCACTTTTTATCATAACAACATCATTATTGCTTGAAACTTGAACATTGATTTTTTCCCACAGAAATGCAACAGTATAAACATTGAACTCAAAACAAAGACAGAATGTTTGTAAGATCTTCTAAACAGTTTTATTTAACATTACCATTACTATAATATTGACAGCACCCAATTGCAGATATATTTACCAAATATGTACTTGTGATTCAGTGTTAAAAAATATCAATGGATTATCAAAGATTACATTATGATTTTCAAGAAACATTTACACCCACATCAGCTAGACAGCCTAACACGTAACTTAAAAAAAAAGCAGAAGCTAATTATAGCTAACTGGGTCATATTATTAATGTGATTGCCAAATAGACTTGTCCAGTGCAAACAATGTAGTCAATGTTATGATAAACAGTTCCTCATATAACAGTTGTAATATTGTGATCATAGTAATTGAAATCCAAAACTGCTCATTGTAATGAGGTCATACCTGTGTGAGGGCTGAACACTCCACATATTTTACAGCCTTGAGTTCCTTCGCCAGTTTCTCGCCCTGCTCCAAAGACACAGGCTTCTGCTTTATCTTAGCCAGCTTCTCCATTGTCGCCGGGTCATCTCGCAAGTCTATCTGAGTACCAACCAGGAGGAAAGGTGTCTTCTGCTGATGATGAGTAATTTCTGGTACCCACTGGAAATTTTATTACATAATGAATTAGGAATTCTATATAGGCAACATTTTATTGTTATATTAGTTCAGCTTAATAATATTTGTTATAAAATTCAAATCAAGCTCAGAAATGTATAATACAGTTGTCATAACTTACTTTTTCCTTTACATTTTCAAATGAACTGGGGCTTACTACACTGAAGCAAACAAGGAAAACATCTGTCTGTGGATAACTGAGTGGTCGCAACCTGTCATAGTCCTCCTGACCTGTAGCCAAGATAAATATAAATTAATGAAGTTCAATCATTTATATAGAACTTATTTGAATACAAGTTAGCTAATTTATTTTAAGTAGGTATATAACTTGTTAAATCAATACTCAACAAATGTAGATTTATCCTTTAAAAAAAATGCAGAGAGATCATGCAATGTTTGGCCAAGCAAGAGCAACAGACAAAGGTGTATGAATGCAAGGCATTAATATTTACCTGCAGTATCAAAGAGACCCAAGGTGTATGGTTCTCCTCCTATCATGACAGTGACAGCATAGTTATCGAACACAGTGGGCACATACTCAGATGGAAACTTGTTAGTTGTGTAGCTTATGAGTAGGCATGTTTTACCGACGGCGCCGTCGCCTACTACCACACACTTAATTGTTTGCATCTTGGTGAATGATTTGTAACTTCACAAAAGACAGCTATTATGAAAAACGTTTACTCGCTACTTTTGTCGCGCCAAAGCAATTCACTGACCATATCAACCCTCAGGAATAGTCTGAAACAAAATAAACTTTGTATAGGAATAGCTTACTTTTTCAGATAAATAGGTATGCTAGGTAATTAATTTACTATATCGTAATATTATAATAACAATGCTATTTCGCCAAGCAAAGTAAAAATTTATATAAACCTAAAATTAATTAGTATCTAATTAATTTTAGGTAAATTAAATGAGTAAGTTGTTTCAACACCAAGTCGCTTAAAAATAAGTTAAATGAAATATTCAAACAACTTAATTTTTATAGGTAGGTCAGGTGGTTGCAGTGCCAATATAAATAAAAAGCCAGCAGTTAAATAATAATAAAAAAATATAAAGTTACAGTTATGCTTAACTCAAGGAAAATAATTACCATACAGTACATAAAAAAATATTTACATTTACAAGTTTTAGAGGAAACTATTTCCAAGTATGATCAACTAGTCTTATTTAGCATACAATTCTTCATATAAGTTTATGGTAATGTAACATATTATAGCTTAATGATTTATCTTTTCGTTAAGGTGAAAATCAATTTTGAACTAAAGATACTATGACCAACCTGGGGAGTTAGAACAATTGTTTTTCTATTGTGTGTGTTATTTGATCCTTGGTAGAATAGAACTTATCACATGAATGTTATGTTTAAACATTGAGTAATAAAATGTAATTTAATCTCTGTGTGATAGCCAAACCGTCTTGGGTTTATCATCAACTTTAAATTTAGGTATGTAGGTAGTTATTTTTTAATATTTAACTATTATTTTATTTATGATACCATAGCTATGAAAGAAATTATTTATAAATACAGGATTATTAGTATCATTAGCAGATAAACAAGGAAACTAATAAATTGTAACAATGCAAAATTAAAACTGTGCTATAGCAAGGTTACAAATGACAAAGGTTTAAGATTTAACTATTATGTAACTCCATTAAGCGAAAACATATTTGATATTATGAAATCTAGTAACTGTAATCTTGATTTAAAACTTTTGAACACTAATAGTGAATGTTTGGAATAGCATTTGTTGTAATATGTCACATGTAAATTATTGTTTATGTATTCAAGGCTATTTGCATTTTTTGATAAACACCCGTCTATAATCTAGTAATTTTCGCAATTACAAAAATAAGATAAATAGCACAGCTATTCTAACAAACAAACTATAATATATTCTGTAAAAATAAAAGTAATTCTACATGTCTTGATCAACAATATTTTTAAGGCTTAGTATGTTTGATAGAAAGTATCAAACAAGTTTTAATTTTCCAGGAAATCCAAACAAGAGGGAATGATAAGAATACTACTTCAACAATTATTAATTTTATGTAATGTAACATGAAACATTTAATATCATTTGATGCTTTCACATGGACACAATGACTTGAATGTATTCTAAATAATGCACATTCGCTGTAGCAACACACTGCTTATGGTGTCACAAATGACTCCACTGCATAATAATATCTTGTAATAATTTGTTTACATTATAAAATAGTCATTGTTCAGTTGAATACCATATATAAACATAACATAATCAACCATTATTCTATCATACAGTTGGGTAGGGTCTCCTCTCAGAATGTGAGTGATTTGGCTATAGTCCACCATGCTGGTCTAGTGCAGGTTAACAGACTTCACACACCATCATGAAAATATCAAGCTGTCTCCTTTTACTGCTTAAGCAAAATTATTAACTATTAATACACACATTACTCTGAAATGTTAATGCAGCCTTGGATTCAATCTCAAGCACCTTTTACATGGTAGTCCAATGGTCATATCACAAGGCTATCACTGCAGCAACTATTGTTCACTAATTATTGATTATTTTAGAGGGATCCTTACTAAGTTATTTCTAAGCTTGCTAGGGTTAGTTCATAGATGGGTGAACATTCTTAACAAATTCAAGTCTCCCTCCCTCATGCCCCAGAGAGCATGTAAAGCCCTTGGTAATGGCAGTCACATAAATGCTTATTAACTAATAACAGTTGTTAATGGTAGTCAGAAGCCCAAAATATATCAATAACAAGATTATCTTTAGGATATTGGTAATGCATAGAAATTGAGTTCCAGTTGGTTCATGTAAAATATTCATATTCAGCTGCCCACATATATAGTCTAAAATCTTTAAAATTCATTTCCAGCCAAACATAGCTTTGGTGAGGATGATGAGGATGATTCATAGTTATTCATACAATGATATCGCTGTATTATTATGTAGGTACCTAGCTACTTCTAAGTAAAACTGCATTATAACAAAAACAATACATATTTTAAAGGATTAAACTCCTATCATCAAACTTCTTTAGTTTTTTGCAAAATATCCAAAACTGTTGAACATACAATACAAACAATAATAATCAAAAACAAATGTAATAAATACATAGGTAATTGACAAACACTGTGTGGGGCATGTTAAATATTATAGGTGAATAACTCGCAGAGCAAATAATAAAGTATTTACAGCAGTTCAGATAAAACATCAACTATAACCACATTCTACTTAAACGATAGAGGGCAATGACCCTAAAGGGGGTCATATATATAAAATAGTGTGTGGATTCCCGAAATACTAAAAAAAGCGTCGTTGAAAAAACAATGAATTCTCTAGATGCATCGACAGCCCGATGGTTGCCAGAGCGCTGCCACTAAGTGACATGCCTTGCTGTTCGTTTCCGTCATGACATATGTACATCAAAATAAATGTACATCACACACGCTATATTAACATTTCTGACGCACCCAAACTGAACAGTATGATCACCAGTTTCATCGAACTAAATTAACTGCATACCGGTGCTCGTATTCCCAATATTGATAAGTATTTTTTACATAATCACGTCACAATACCTTTGACGTCCATTTTGTGTAGAGTTTGATCACAAGTAACGCACTATCATTTTAGATGACGACGTATGTATACACATTTCCATTATTTGACTTACCGTGTGAGGATGTAACAATTTTAAATATAAAAAATCAATTGAAACTCGTTAAAAATATGTTGAAAACTACAAAACTGTATGTTGCGGGTTGGGTCATTGACGGTGACGCCATTGATTGGATGGATAGTGATGTTCCGCTAGTCACTAGTTGAATTTTCCTTATCGATAAGCTTTAGTCGAACTAGCTCTTCGTGTTCAATAGATTTTACCATAGTTCATTTTTGTAATCATGCACAGTTGCCATTTGTACGTTACAAATGGCAACTGTTAAAGTTTCATTATCCATAATAATTATATTTTATTTAACTGATTTCAGAATAATAAAAGTCGGATATGAGGGATGTGGCCATACCACATCCCTCAAATCCGACTTTTAGAACTTTTAACCTTTATGTGCAAAAATCTAAGACCACACCACTTTTACAAAAAAATCTTAGAGCAATTATATATGGAGATATGATAATTATGTTGAGTCAGCGTTTAAACAATCCAACTTCGTGTGTTATTTTTTATAGTTTGTATTCATGCCAATGAAAATCATATATCTGTGTTCAGTGATTCATTCCTTATCGTCTCCATGCTCAGTGCTATTAAGAATTTACCTAACGTAGTACAAAAATTTAAATAAATAGATTGGCGAAGTAATTTTATACAATTTATATAAGACAATTACATTAAAGAGTTATTAGTAATTAATATCTAAAACTTAAATAACTTAAAATAACTTCCTAAATATCTAAATAAAACAAAAACTAACTAAATTAAATAGATTTGATTTGTAATAACTTGTAATAATAATCTACAGATGTTTGTCGAATTAAAGAAGAGACTTTAAGAAACAATTTGATAAAGTATAACTTCTACACTACAAATTTTTGCAGGATATAATCAAATTATGTTGCGTTTGCGTAAGATGATTTCTTGGAATGTCCTTGAACCGAAAATAATGTTTAGTTCATTAAATTAACACACAACATCTATTGCTCTACGGTTACTCAGTTAATTGATCTTAGTCGAATAAATTACTATCTTGCATTATATCGATTCCGAGTATAACATCACTATCAAAATACACTGTCTGGCTGGCTGTCGATCAACTGTTGCAGTGAGTTGTTAGCGGGAAATAAAAATATTTAAATTCAGAATTTCGCTTTCATTCGTTAAAATTTATTGTGAATTCGTCTTGTCAAGTCGTCTGATGATTCCATTCAACTAAAATATAAATAATTAAATCCACGGGATATTATTTTCTTTGTTTGTAAACATTGTAATAGATCAATATTTGTTTAACCTGAAAATGTTGCTGTTGGGAGATATTTTCCCTAATTTTACTGCCAATACGACCGCTGGACAGATAGATTTTCACGAATATCTTGGGGATTCGTAAGTTATTTTGTATTATTTCATATTCGGTTATTTTCTTCATTTATAATGAAATTTGGACTGCCTGTAGTTCTGTAGTTCTAAGAACTACTAGAATTATATGTACTTATATTAGGTAACAAAATACGTATTTTGTTATCTTGAATAATAAATTAAACAAATGCAATATCTAATTAGTGTTAATATTTTTTCATCAAAGTTTTACTTTTTAAATTCATACTTAATTATGTGTTCGTATTTATATTGCAGGTGGGGTATTTTGTTCTCCCACCCATCAGATTTCACTCCAGTTTGTACCACAGAGCTGGCTAAGGTGCTGACTCTAATGCCAGAATTTAAAAAGCGTAATACCAAAGTGATTGGCTTATCTTGTGACTCCATTGCTTCTCATGTGGAATGGTGCAAAGACATTCAGTGCTATGCAGGTAATAAAATAACAAGGTATATATTTTCAATTAAATGAAATTGTCCATATGACAAGCACATAAATCCTCTACGATAATGTTTATAATCATTTTGTAGATGTCGTAGTTGGATTTTATAATATGCTGACATAACCACCAGCTGATTTACAAAACAGCTATGTAAAGCAGCTGGACAACATCCAGCTGTATTGACACACAATCTATAGCTGATTTAACATAACTGCTACCCATTTTAAAATAAATATCTCATCTTATCTTATCTTATCTAGTTCCTACTAGTAGGAACAACTGAACAACTAAAATAATAAAATATTTTATATTATTATAGATTGCAATGAAGATGAAAAGTTCCCATATCCATTAATTGAAGACAAGAACAGAGAGATTGCCATGAAGCTTGGCATGGTTGATAAAGATGAATTGGATACTGCAGGAATGCCACTCACTGCTCGTGCCCTCTTTATTATTGATCCCAACAAGAAATTCAGGCTGTCTTTCTTATACCCAGCAACTACAGGTAGAAATTTTGAGTAAGTACCTATCTATATTTCCATATAAATGAGTCTTAAAAAGTACCTACCTATTTTCTGAAATATTTTAGAGTATCTATTTGATTTTTTTGTCTTTCAAAGTACATACCTATATCATTAAAAAAGTGTATGTTTATAGGTTATCAGGATTTTCTGAGAAACTGATGATAATATTCACAACTTTAAATAGATGTTTTTTTTTAATGAGCTTAATATTAGTATTTATTAATTTCCCCATTAATTAATCCACTTTCCCGTTTTCTTTAAAATCTTATACTAGGAGAAAGTAAATGATAAAATCCAATGGAATAAAGAGAAAATTAATTAAAAACATAATTCTCTTAAAATGAACTCTAATGGCTTAGTGCCTCTGACTGCAAGAGATTCATTTCCATCATTCTTTTAATCGTGTTTGGCAATCGGATTTTGGTTTTTAGTACATTGACTTTTTTATTTATACTTTTTTGTTAGGATTTTTCAGCATTTATTATTCCTATTTTTTGTAAGCTATTTAGAAAACTCGTTGTTACTTTGCTAGATAGGGTTTGAGAAAAAATATATAGGTAAGTATTTTAATTTATGGTCAAGGTTGTGGTTTACCACCCTGGCATGCTCGGACTTAAACCTGTTAGTAATATCAAATTCTTCATGGTGAATCAATGCACCTGCTATTTTTGTTTGGAACAATTGTATCATTCAATATCTGTTTGCAGTACCTACAACCAGTATTATGAGATATGACACAAGAACCTATTGAATTGTTTGAAGACTAACCAGGTCATGTTATCAGTATGTTTCTGATAATATTTATCTTTGAAAACGTTTGTTAATGGACAATAGTTCATCTTGTTGTCAACAAAGAAAATGTTGACATAATGACTTTACAGTTAAAACAATGATCATATCCCTTCCTCGGAAATCAGTTGGTGTAAAAAGTTGTTTAAAATGGTTGAGTGTCTATGTGATGTCTGAATGTCACAGTAAGGTTTAAAATTTCTTGCATTCCTCAGAGGTGCTCTACAAAAGAATTTGAAACCTGATAGTTATTAAATTGCGACTGTACTTAGGTACGAATATAAAGTTTGCAACACTTGGATAAATATTTTTAGATCTGCTGAGTCATTGTAAAGCAAAACATTATTCTATCAATATAACTTACCATACCATACATTACATACCACGCCTGTAATCCCCGAAGGATTAGGCAGATGCGTACCTACTAATGTACACCCACATTTCGCCGGTATGTTATAGCTCCCGTGTAATAGGGGGCGAGCCTATTGCCACTAACTGGGCACAAACCCCGAGCTGCTACTGGGAATTTCATAGAAATACCCAATAAAACTTTGCCAGACCTGGGAGTCGAACCCAAGGCCCCGTATCGTAGCAGTCGCGCTCAGGAAAACTAGCCTAATGAGGCAGTTTGATATTTATTTCTGTAAATAGATCTTTTATAGACAATTTTACAAGTCATTGTTTGATAACATATGAGCTTATAACAACTAAATTGTAAAATAAATCAATGTTATAATCTTTGTTGAAAGGAGTATCTATGGAGTTTCTTGCCGGTTCTTCTCCATAAGACCCACTATTTGGAACCGCGCACCTAGTTTTTGACATTTCAAAAGTACCTGTATTACTGGTCTAATTGAAATAAAACATTTGACTTTGACTTTGATATTTTTAAACTAATGGGATGCTCTGCAGTACAAACCGCCCTTAAATGCATAAAATATATCACAATATATCACAATAAGTCCTTTAAATAATCTGTAACCTTCCAAAAAAATATAATTATAAATATGCCTATTAATTTGTCGAGTATATGTATATTACCCGATATGTAGCACGAGTCTGCTTCCATAAAAGTTGCAATCATTTTTGTTTTCTATGACATCTGATATTTTTTTGTTTTTGACATTACAGTGAGATACTGCGTGTGTTGGATTCCTTGCAGCTAACGGATACAGCCAAAGTTGCTACACCTGTGAACTGGAAGGTTGGTTGATTTGTACTTTTGTTTTATTTATAGTAAGTATAGTATCTATAGGTATATGACTTACCATGAAAGTCATATACCTACTTATGTAATATTTTCCACTTTCGTACCTATTTATAAAATCTATAATTCATGTTTAAATGTGGATGAAGAAAATTGAGTACCTATGAAAAAATCATACCAAGTGGCGTCCTGTAGTTTTTTGATAAAGTAGGACGTGACTGCTGGTAAATTATCATACCAATAAAATTGTAACTGGCCGATGTCTGTTAACAGAGATTTTAGAAAGATTGGGTCTATATCTCTTACTACTCACTCTTGTTTGTCTGTTTGTTACGGGTTGGCGCAAAAATACTGAATAGATTTTAATTCTGTTATCACTGTTAGAAAGTTCATGCTCCAGCTTAACTTCTCAGCTTAGCTAACTGAACTTCTTATCTCAATTAATTGACCGGATCCTGAGGTACAGCTTGACCTCTCTGATTTTATACAGAGCCATACAAAGAAGAGATCATCACTGTTGGTTTTTTATAAAATAATTTTTGGGATCCATTTTTAATCCTAAAATTACCTAGTGCGTAGCGCAAAAGCTAGTAATATATTATAAGAGCAATAACAGCAATTATCTTTAGAAGTTTGTCTGTCTCTATCTTATTTGTAAGTACACGCATCATGTAAAACCTTAATTCACGAAATGGGATAGGATTTTCACAGTTGTATAAATGGAGGTCTTACTTGTACTTGTTTACGTTCATCTAGATACGCCGCCTGGTACCTATAACTTGGCTCATATCTTATAATATGTACGTGGATGCGAGTCGAGCCGCGTGCAACAACTAGTAGGTATTTTATAATTTGAACACTGTCACCAAGAGAGGCCTATGTCCAAGAATATACAAGAGAATGAAGTATAAAAATTGAGATTAGATGAGTAGTACCATCATCACGAATATATTTCTGGAAGGGTTATGCAGAGGAGCACTAATGTAAACCAACAGTTCACTGGTATGTTTAGATCCCTTGTAATCGGGGGCGAGCCTATTGCCATGAAATGGGCACAAAACCCCACCTTCGACCAGCGAATGAAACGCAGGATCTCCAGCGTAGCAATCGCGCTCAGTACCACTGTGCACTTGTGCAGTTAAACAAAATCACGACTCGGCTGTCCCTTTACTTAGCTTTCTGCGTAGATGCGTATTAACTCCAAAAAAATCCGTTATTTAATTTTGTTATGCTATGTTTCCCTTATCTAACAATCTTATAAAGAATCCATTTTAACAGGTTTCGTTTTAATTTCATGCTTATTCACGTTTCACATCGTATTTTAAAAGATTTGATTTTTATGTTTATTTAAATAATACTTTTCAAATAAACATAAAAACGACATCAATATATTAATTGAAAGACCCATGCGTAGCTTTCCTTATATATTGTTCCGACTCTACGGTGGATTTAAAAAAAATCTTTCATACATAATTATGTACCTTCTCCTGGCAATAACGAACACAACAAAAAAAAAGAATTTCCAATCTGGTGCAGTCGTTCGGAAGTTATGCTCCTACATACATTTCGGCGAATAATTTTTATTTATATTATTATAGATACAAAGATTACTAGATATTGCCTTTAAAAAAAACTAGCTTCTTAACATCTCACTAGAGTAAACGATAAATTAACGATATTGATTTTACTGTGATTAGTAAAATCTTAGTACTTTAATAATAAAAGTTGTTAACTTGCCGGTACCTATTTAAATATAACAGTATAGGTACATTGTTATAATTGTCTCTTTTTTAGTTTTAGTCACTGTAATTAGTTGCAACCGTTGTAATTAAATAAATATATATATAACTGTCGTGGGTAACGTGACAAACGTACTTATTGAAGAACTGTGGCTGTACATTACCTACTTACTACTCCGTGGGTATATCTTTAGGTGATACATACGTACTTAATTGTAATTTCAAGTTTTTTGAATAGGTTCGCAGTCACTTTTATTCTAAAGTTTATTTGAATCTGGAAAGTAGGTACCTACACCCGTGATTCTGATGTTATTCCATGTCTCAGTAATGTACCTAATTTATATAAGTAAAAGCAAAATTGTATTAGATAATTAGATAGTAGTAGCTTCTGCCTGCGACTTCGTCTGCGTGGACTTCAGATAAAAAGTAGCCCATGTGTTATTCCAGACTATAATCTATCTCTGTGCCAAATTTTATCCAGATCCGTTCAGCCGTTCTGTCGTGAAAGAGTAACAAACATCCATCCATCCTCACAAACTTTCGCCTCTGCCCGCGACTTCGTCTGCGTGGACTTCAGATAAAAAGTAGCCCATGTGTTATTCCAGACTACATATAATCTATCTCTGTGCCAAAAACAAACATCCATCCATCCATCTTCCCTCACAAACTTTCGCATTTATAATATTAGTAGGATAGGCAGCCGCCTAGATCCGGTAATCGAAATTAAAGTATTTTTATTTTTCATTTCCAGGTGGGTGATGAATGTATGGTATTGCCTTCTGTGCCCGAAGATATGATACCAAAAGTGTTTCCTCAGGGCGTTACCGTGGTTACATTGCCTTCCGGGAAAAAATATCTGAAGAAGACTACGTGCCCAAAAATATAGCTTCTATATTGTATTGTATTGTGCGCCAGTCTATAATTAGTCTTCAATATTATCGCTACTCGATAGATAATATCACATGTTATTATAATTATAAAGTCGTTATTTTCACAAATATTAAAGTTTCAATATAATATTTTTTCTTGGTGTTTGATTTAGTACAGTGTAGGTAGTAGAATGGGGAATGCAAATCGCAATTATTTTACCACATTTGCTTACAAGAAATTAATCAAACTGTATAAAGTATCAAACTTTGCATTAAAATTTTCACAGAGAAATTAAATAGGACTTGGTTTTGCATGTTTTCTGTTAAAAGCATTTTCTTTACGCTAAAGATGAGCGGGACATGGAGAGAAATTTTGACATACACAAATTTCGCCTCGCTGACTAAGAATTACACTTGGCTTCTCTACTTCACAGTTACAGCTGAATATCTTTTTCCAGCTTGCCTGGATAGTCACATACGAAGACAATTCTGGCGATCCACACTCATATAGGGGCGCCATTAACGTGTTGATGACGGTCATCAGTCTGGTGCTGGTGGAGGTAGCTGGGCGGAAGACGTTGCTCTTGTCAGGCTTCGGCGGAATGTTCTCCGATTTAAAACCACCTTTTAGAGTTTTTGCCGTCTGACTAAGACTAAGAACTCTGTTTTCTAAGAAACCGCTTGAGACCTCATTCAAAATCGGTAGAACATACGTAAATACGTGGGACAATCAGAAAGTTTTGAGAAAATTGGCATTTTGTGCTATACCATTCGGCGTTGATGTTGCTTTGGTCTAGAAGTGGAATTGAAATTAGGTACCCCATCAAAGTGAAGAAACTAGCGATCAAAATTGTGCCTGCGCTCCTCGATTGCTTAACTTTCGTAGGCGTTGGTTCATTTGAAAATCGAGGAAATTTGAAAATCGAACAGTGGTATTTTTACTTTTAAATAATCGTCGTTTTCAAAATACAGAGGGTGTCTCAGGTGTCTCATAAATAATGTCGGTTTTCAATGTTCACTTTGTTTATTATGTAATCAAACAAAAAGAAAGCCTTAATATTCAAAGTATAGCCCATCATATTCTATGGTTTTCACCCAACGTTCAGGAAACTCTTTGAGACCTTGGTAAAACCATTCTTTGGGCTTAGATGCAAAAAATTGACGCACTGCATTTTCCACATCTTCTTTTGATTTATATTTTTTTCCACGAAGAAATTTCGCCATGGATCGGAATAAATAGTAATCTGACGGTGCAAGGTCCGGACTGAATGCTGGATGTGGTAGGAGTTCAATACCAAGTTCTTCGATTTTATCCCGCGCAACTTTCGCAGTATGTGGTCTAGCATTGTCTTGTTGTAAGAGCACCCGTTTTCGGTTAACTAAACCTGGGTATTTCTGCGATAAAGCCTCATAAATTCGTGTTAGCTGTCCACTATATATCTCTGCATTGATAGTTCGACCATCTGGAATGATTTCGAAATACACTAAACCTTCATAATTCCACCAGATACACAACAAGACTTTCGGCTCGAATCGTCCTCTCTTTGCGACGGGTTCTGGAAATTGTCCTTTGCTTAACCACTGATTTTCCATGCTCGGGTTGTTTAAATATATCCATTTTTCATCGCAAGTAACAATGCGTTTAATAAAACGATCATCTTTTGGCAGGGAAAGGAGCTGTTTACACACCTCTATTCGACGTTTCGCTTGAATCTCGGTTAATTCGTGTGGCACTATTCGACAACTTTTATAGATCTTACCTAACGATTTTAGGTGGCGATGAATGGTGTCTTTAGAAGGTCCAAGGGAGTCCGATAATCGGCGAGTGCTAGTACTACGTTGGTTTTCTACTGCTTCCTTTGTAGCCTCAATATTCCACACAGGTGGACGACCAGAGCGCGAATTGTCTTCAAGCGTCAAATCTCCACTATTACCTAAAACGATTAAGCCAACGCTGTGTCGTTCGCTCATTGACTGTGTCTTCCCCTTCAATTTCACATATTTTCCTTGCTGCCGCGGTTGCTTTAAACTTTTGTTTCCAATAATGTCTTAACAACACACGAATTTCATATTTATCGCACTCCATACAATTTTTTATCAAAACGCACTGCGCCGTCAATAAACACAGACAGAATGATTAAAATAAAGTAAAACAACTGTACTCTTAGTTAGTAAACTTGTTAGGTTAGGTAGGTACCTGGTTGTCCGTATAAAAACATACTCACCAGCACCGCCCTAGTACCTATGTCTAGTGCTATGACCTGCCGTGACTTGTGTTGAGCGTGTATGATTGCGGAAAGATACTCACTTATAGTGACGCTCGGTGTCCCACTTGTAAGATTTATTAATATTTTTGGGACAA
This sequence comes from Acronicta leporina, assembly GCA_947256265.1. NCBI lineage: Eukaryota > Metazoa > Arthropoda > Insecta > Lepidoptera > Noctuidae > Acronicta > Acronicta leporina. The sequence continues at coordinate 14,181,257 of OX366510.1, forward strand.
AAAGCATGGTGTAAAAATTATTGGAATCGATTCAGTTACTTATTCTGAACAAACCGTATTCTGTTCATGTTCATTAATGTTGTATAGGTACCTACCTAATCTATGAATTCAACTGTTCTCTCTCCCGGAATATAACCTAAATTCTGTCAGGTCGAAGATATCGTAGGTAACCTACCTACGATATCTTCGGTCACTAGATAGGCATCTACCTTTTACAGGAGATACCTAGATGTTTAAGATAATTCTCTTAGTGCGAGTGTTAAAATGTACCTATTCAGAATTTTAATAACTAGGTATATGTTGTTTACATTAAAAAAAGTACCTTCCGAGACCTATTTCGATAATTTTGCAGCTGCATATCTTTAGTTTTTTTTGTAAACCGGTACTATCCCACTGCTGGGGAAGGGCTTCCCAAACCCTTCCAAATTCCCGTAGTTATTACTTGGTAAATGGAAAGATAACCCTTAGTACATACTTAGTTCGCCAAATCTCCGCGGAGTAAGTAAGTAGATACGTCAACATTTACAAGAGATGTCGCTAGTGTGCAGTATAGAAAACAAGGTAGAGATTTTAATACACAAGGTACCAATGGCTGATCTCTATTCAAAAACGAATCTTAGTGTAAACTTACAGTTCCATACCTACGGTGAGGGAAGACATACCATACAAGTATAAACAAACTCGAAACAAATATCCGTGGAACATAAATATTTGCCTCAAGTGGGAATCGAACCCACGAGACGCGGCGTGTCGGCAGTGATGCCATTGCGATTATTTCGCCCTGCACCACGGGTTGTTGGTTCTATCTTCGGATCAAATTTTTGACCTACATGTAGTTGTTCCGGATCTGGGCGTTTGAGTAAGTAAGGATTTGTGTTTTTTTTTAATGTAGGATCTTTATACTCACCTATTCCCATGTGTTCTCAAATTGTATAACCTTTCGCTGTAGCATCAAAGAAGTGTCATTAAAATCTTCAGACGTTGCTGTTTGACTCTACTTTTGACCCACTGCTTAATTTGTTTAACTTTTCGCTAGTCTACTAGCACAGAGGAAATATTTTAAATACAAAATTTTATATTAAAACAAAATTTGAATTCTATTTCACCTATTTTAAAGGCAACTGTTACTTCAAGTGAAGTTATCATAACATTAACATACCATCACGCCTGTATTCCCCGAAGGGTTAGGCAGAAGCGTACTAATGTACACCCACAGTTCGCCGGTATGTTTAGGTCCCATGTAATAGGGGGCGAGCCTACTGCCATTAACCGGGCACAAATTCCTAACTCCGAGCTGCTACTGGGAATTTCATAGAAAAACCCAATAACACTTTGCTCGACCTGGGAATCGAACCCAGGACCTCTAGCGTAGCAGTCGCGGTCAGGACCACTTGGCTATTGAGCAGTGAAGTTATCAGTTCGAAAATATTTAGATAGGACTATGCGAGTGTTAGGTGTTGATAATGGGAAGGCTTACTTAGTTAGTAGGTATTAGTAGTCCCTTAATCTGGTGCAAACACCAGGAATACCATGATGATAATGTGATGACTGACGAGGCCTAGGCAGCGTGCGGTGCACTGCCGGCTGTGCGGGTCGCGGGCTCCAGTGAAAGCCCACTTTCATCGGAGTGGGGCGCCACCATAAGCACAACAAAAGTGAACGTCGTTGCGTGCGCGTACGACGCCGTGAGTCGGCAAGTGGCCGCCGTGACAGTACGTTTCGAAGCGTGAGTCGCGCGTCTCGTGCGTACCGTGTTCTCGTGATGTCCAGGTGGTGGATGGTGGTGTTGCTGGCGGGCGCGGCGGCGGCGGGCGGCCGCCTGCCCCGCACCTCCCCGCCCGTGCTCCAAACGCCGCCGGCGCCCTCCGCGGCGCCGCGATTGCCGCAAAGGAATCTCACCCTTGCCTCTAGATCTTCAGTGAGAAACAGGTCAGTACCCTAATGTCGTAATTGTAAAATATGCAATACGTTAGAAACTATCCAATCAAAATTTCTCACTTTTTCTCTGATCGTTTCCATAGTTCTTATGCCACAATTTTGTCACATTCGCATAGGTATTACTGCTTATTGCGGTAAGTTGCAGAACAATTAAGTACTTAAACTTAAAATTTTAGCTTTATTCCATAATACTTAAGCGCTACCCCTAGTACCTAAGTTGTGTAATAATTATAGTACTTTGCCATCAAGATAGGTGAATTAGATAACGAGTCAATGTAATTTGCAAGTAATGTCATGGCGTAGGTACCTCGTATTCGTTAGATTCACTTAACATTGAGTGGGTATTATGTGATACTCGGCTGGGCCGTCCCTTGTTAAGCAAGAGTAAGCGCGCAAGCTTTGTGCATAAGTTGTCAAGTACGACGACTATAGCTAACAGCGCGGCGTCGCTCGATATGCTGTCAATGAAACACTACGGCTGCGGCTAAGTTTTAAATAATTGATGATATAGGTCAAAGCATTGCAGGTGATAATATTCCAATCAATCGAATTATAGATAGACATTTACACAATATATTTCTATCCCTAATTTTTAACATTTAAAGATCTATCGTTCCCATGTAATTTCAACAAAAATACACAACATTTATACCTAATTATACAAGTTGTTAGCTCATCATTCGGTCTTATTTCAGTAAATTTAAATCAATTGAAGCATATTCATTAGGTTTGTACAAAACTCAGTAGGTATTATCAATACGCCTGGGGATCTTCGTAGGCCACTACGAATAGATTGCCACCGTAGCACTATAGTATCGTACAGATATATGCAAGCGAAATAACACCCTCATAAAATAATACCGTCCCGACTCCCGCCTGTATTCTTCGAAAAGTTTGCTTGCCGATTTATGTAATTACCCACAGCTCTGTTTTAAGTCCCTTGTAGTATGTAGCGAGCCTATCTCCATTAACTGGCCATTTATTTAAAATCTGGGCTGCTTATAATGAGAATTTACGAAGAAGAAGACTACAATAACAATTTGCTTCACTTGGGGATTCTCATGTCCGATCGATTCGATTGAACATAGGCCATCTCGTTCAGCAGTCTCAATCGCGACCACTAGATCAAGAAGGTAGTTTCCTCCTTTTCATTTAAATTATTTGTCGATTTATAAAAATGCGATAACCAGAATTTAGTCACAGCAATAAACAAATATAAAGACTAAAATTATTGCAAATTATAAAACACATTCACAGAAAATGGCATTCAGATCAGATGACAAAAAATGCATTCCATTTGTCATTTAAAGGATCTTAAAAATAATTGATGTACTGGGACCATACGAAAACCATTGATCACTTAATATTGATTGTATCATTGATGAAACATTTATTTTGACCGCGCCTTAAAGCATTTTTAAGTAGTACCTATTAATAACTAGTTAGCCGAGTTGTTTATTATTTTTTCTTGCCATAAACCCTCCCAGGCTTGTACACAAGTCAACAAAGTTTCAACGTAATGGGATGAATGGCTTAGGAACGCGTAGAGGGCGAACAAACAAATAAACATTATTTTTTATTTATATAGATGGTAGAAAAAAACTATACCGGTCCCAACCTTTAATTTTATTCTGTTTACGTATAATTGAATACTAACATATAATTGAAGCGGCGGTAGCCTAATGGCTAGGGCATCGGACTTGTGATCATGTGGTTGCCGGTTCGAAACCCACCCATTGCACTACCGACGTGAACCCACTCGTAACACAAGCATTTAGCTTAGCACGAGGGGTTAACAAGAATACTAGTAATGAGCGATCCACATTGCTAGTAAGCTTTTAAAAAAAAAGTTAATGACAGATTAGGTATACTTAGCTATTATATCATAAAAAATAATTATAGAACAATATTCGACTTAAGTAAACATTCGCTTAGTTTACGAAACTTGCATGATTAAGTAGAAAAATAAAATTAATGCCCGTTTGTAATGTTGTTTTTTATATAGTTAACGTTTTTATTAGTAACGGAATAGTTCCCTATAAACATAGCATATTGTAAGGACGTCAGTAGGTATCTAGGTAGGTACTTGCTTTATAACCTGTTAAAAGTTCTAAATCTGCGGGCGGGTTTTGCCGAACTCCCACTGTATGAAAACAATTTGGTTTGCGAAAGTACCTATTTCTTTAACTGTCTTCGAGGAGATGTAGAGTGCAGCCCTGCTTAAATCTAAAGATATTCTTTTATACATTTCCTTTATCTTAGGATAAAAAATTAAGGGTCACTTGCACCAACTTCTTAAATATGTTTAAATTGCATTTAAACACAATTTTTCATAGAAATTTCGTGTTTAATTACAATTTAAACACCTTTAAGAAGTTGGTGCAAGTGGGCCTAAGTCTTGAGAATTTTAAATTACATAATACTGATCAAATCTTGTAAGAACTCTATACAAAGATTTATTTCCAGATAAGTATTTCAGACTAAATGGTAGATCAGGAACCTAGATTAAAGGTACATTTATTTTGTACTAATATTACTTCTAATCAACTATAATTAAGATCTATAAAAATATAACCTAAAAAAAACAAAGAAAAATAGACACGCCTAGGCGTCAAAGTACTCCTCCACTTCACTGTCATCGGGTAACGTACCCAGAAGACTGGCTGCATTGCCACGTTGAATGGCAATGCTAATCCTTTGACCAAGAACTTACTTCTAGGACTCTTAGTAAAATTAATGAAGAGAATACGTTGACAGATTTTTTGGTATGTTTATCTTTTGACGACCTAAAGAGTAATAATTCTGGTACCTCTTCTTCTTCTTCCTGCCCATGTCCCAATCTATTTGGGGTCGGCGCAACATGTTCTTTTCTTCCATTCATCCCTATCAGCCGTCATCTCACCACTCACTCCCTTTCCCATCATATCGGCCTTAACACAATCCATCCATCTTTTCTTTGGTCTCCCTCTACCTCTCTGTCCCTGCACATTCATACTCATCACTCTTTTAGTCACATGCGTTTCATCCCTTCTCATCACATGCCCATACCAAGACAAACGATACCTATGTACATATTTAAAAGCCGTTCAAAACATAACTCCAATCCAGTTTTAATGTATCATCATACTTAAAAATCTTCAAGATTACTAATAAACGTCTAACGTGAACAATTTAATATATTGTAATGAAATCACAACATTCGACCACCGAAAAATCGCTGAAAGTTGCCATTGCCGACATTTAGGGCCACTTGTTCCAACTTCTTAAATGTGCTTAAATTGTATTTAAACAAAATTGCTATGAAAAATCGTGCTTGAATACAATTTAAACATATTTATGAAATTGGTGCAAACTGCAAGTGGCCCTTAGATTAGATTACCAGAATCATCATGCTGTTTGGCGTAGTGTGAGCGACCGACTTCTTCGCCGCGGGTTGTGGATCATATTTTGACACACAATAATCTTATGCCCATTAAAATATCAAATTAATGTATATTATTACAATAGAATAGGTATATTTTATACTACTTAACTGTCGTGATAAAAACGGTCATCATAAAACTTCTAATATACTTCTTATAACTTTAATGTGTCTGTTTGACATATTATATCATATTTTGTAACTGAAACCGAAGAGAAAATACATATAACATTAGGAGGTTTTTAGTCGTTTTATATTTTTACGGATAAGACAATGAGTCTATGTAGATTGTAGGTAGCTAACGTTAGAAGATGCGTGCTGTAAATCGCTACTTTCCACATTCTCTCGCGACAGATCGCTTGTCGTGTTGATTCATTACATTTTTCTATAATTTGTATCATATACTTGTAGCAGGTACTCGTGCAGAAACAATTTGAACAGTAACGTGTACAACATCATGGCCACATTCACTTCCTCTACCGTATTGTAAGTGCATAGACAATTTGTCGACATTATCGGACACAGGTGTTATTTAACCCTAAAAACGTGTCTGAATTCTACCTTAACATTAAATTACATATTTCTTTTTGCGTTTTTTACTTATTATTAATACATTATCGGAGAGATTAATACTTGAGTTGTATTGATTTGCTTACGAGTCATCGATATCAGAAAGGCCACATTGATACTATAATTAATTTATTGTTGACATTCTATCGTTGTTGCCGTAACAAACTTATATAAAATTAACGCAACAGCTGGCGTTAAGCGGCGACCGATTATGCCTAATACTGATCTGACTTTATAATTATGTATGCAAGATTTATACAGAGGCAATTCAGCTAAGCTACCGAGCACTTGCATGAAATCGCATTGGAAAGACGCGGTTGCCTCGGGACACTGATGAAACTTCCATTGCGATCGCAAATATTCAACTAAATTGCTCTTATTACATTAAGCAATAAATGCAAAATTTATGTCTAATAATACTCCTTGGCAGCCAGTAACGTCTACTCCGGTGACACTAATTACACCTTCAGAATTCGAGCTTAATATGTTCTACAATTATTAGAAAATACTTAAGCCGTTAGTAGGTATTAGGTATGCCTTTCTAGAACAAGTATGTTGGGCGGTTCCTTCTAAGCTCCAAGTACAAACAGGTGGACGGTAGAGGCGCAGCTTGCGCTCGAAACTAGATCAAGGTCACACACCGTATTGTTACTATTCTGATGCTAATTACGAGTTCTAATATCAGCGGATACGAGCTCCTTTCAATTATATGTTTATACTATAGAGTGAAACCTTACACTGCTATTAAAAGTGTTATGTATACAGGTGAGGCACTGAGATGGGTCACCCAACTATATCTATAGTGGATGTAAGCTAATCGACGCTAAAGAAATCTTCAATTCAAGAACTAATGCATGAATTCAATGTGCAGGCGCACGTCGTGATCGCATCTCCATTCTCGAAGGGACAGTCGACCGGCCAAGGACGCTAATTGAGCGAATGTATGGCATGCAGCGGTGTAGTATATGAACTTTGCAACTGGTCTAAAAATATTATACGTAGCGTATTTTTCAGTGCAAGCGGCCTTTCGCAGTTTGTGTCTCATACATGTTGGCGGACCTGCTCGCGGCTCCGCGGTCAACTGTTCCGTCTAAATGTCAATGTCAAACTTATTGATAGTTGATACAGGAAGAGATCTGGGCGTATTACGATGTCGCCAACAGTGATCACTTGTTGTATCTATCTGTAACAAGGATACTTGCCTCGAAAAGGATTTGTATGGGCTTACGAAATAAGTTATAAATGTAAGTTCATGTTACGCCATGGGGTCACGAGACCCACCGGCAAAGGGTGCTGGTTATTATGGCGTTACCGCATGGATGCGGCTGTAGAGCTCTCTCATGGTGACTTGAATAATCGACCTTTTTAATTTGCAACCAAAGCATTCATTAGATACACTTTAGTGAATTCACTGACACCAAGAATCTAAAAAAGACATATTAAACTGGAAACAATTCATATTTCGAACATATAACAGCTTCTTCGTAATTTTAAAATGTGAATTCACTATAATCTGCTATATAAGTCCAGTAAACGACAGTGGTAAAACGCAAGACTATTCAATAAAAAAAACATCTAGCATGTTTGGTTGGTTGGCTTAGGTTTGGGGACAATTGTTTAAACTTTCTTCAAAATTGACATTTGATTCGCGATTACGTGACGAACAGAACGATAACGAACTCACATTTACATTTAAACTAGTAGATAAATTAACTACAAAATATATTGTAGCTGTACCCCGCCGTTCCACCCGCTCTGCCCCGTTCCCGTGGGTCGTAGCTTGATGTCAAATAACCTAAAAATTTTCGTATGAATCACTCTGCCCATTGGTAAAAACCGCATGAAATTCCGTTCGGTAGTTTTTGAGTATATAGCATTCAAAAAGACCGCTACGGGGGCACTATGTTTTATAATAATATGTAAAGATACTAACAAATCCTTTATTAACCAAATAAGATTTTTTTCCAACTTCATTCTTTCTATATGAATCTGTACTTAAAGAAAAGAAATGTGAAATTAAAGACACCAAGATGGCTGTTGAAAAGTGGCTGTTTCGATAAACCTACCTATATAGGTGATGTAATTGCTTTTTCTCTGCTTCATCCCGAAAACATATCATCATAATAAGGGTCAAGTTTAGTCATAAAGTCTTGGTAATGCGACTGTTGACATACCGTCGAACTGTCTAACTAAGCCTTAAGGGGATACAGGCGATTGTATCAAATTTACAAATTTAATAGTGCTTCAATATTGTTTCCTGTAGATACTCGTCGATTTCGTGTGGGTGTTAGATACGAATTGTTTCGCATCATCGGAGATCGCGTAGTTGGGCTTTGAAGCGTGACGTAGATTAGCTTGAACAAAAATAATGCTAGCTACCAATACTATAATCTCGTGGTCAATGTCCTGAGTATCATTAAAATTTAACCAAATAAAAAGGTATTCCGGTGATTTTGTTTTTATTCTGATAAAATTATTATTATTAGGACTTGAATCTACTCTTTAAACTGACCACCACCGTAATAAAACAACAAATGTATTTTACACGCCTGTGCTTAGGTCACCTCCAATTTATAGTAGTACAATACTGCTACTCATAAACGTTCAGAGAAAAATTGTTTTAATGTCTTACAACATTTTGTTAAAAGTATAACACATTTACTCATATTAACTCTTCTCAAATATAGTCAAAGATCAGCACAGTAAGAACAGCTATCATTTGTACGATACATGGAGATGACATTTGTGCACGCTCGATTTGTCGAAAGCTTATGTCATTTATTATATTGAGAATTCTATTCGATGCTATTAGTCTAAACCCTCTGGAGTCCGTGCTAATGAAACCCTGTGCGATAGGTTAGAATGACATCACTGTTTAATTTACCAGCCATCCAAATGTTTTCGAATCTTACCCCCATATACATAAGAATATAAAATGTCTTGTGAACCTTCCATAGCTATAATGTGTTTGTCTCCTTTTGACATCTGGTAGACATCTTTGACTTTTGGTTCTGTAATAAGTTTATAAGACAAGAGCTATAATAAGTTTATAAGACAAGAGGCGTAATTTCTAGTTTTAATTAGAATTTTTTAATCAACCGTACCCGTTGTAACCTGCTAAGCATTTTGTTCTAACATACCTCCATCACGCCCGCATGCACTCCTCGAAGGACTGGGTATAGGCGCACCAATACACACAAGTTTTTTTTTAAATGGAGCTCCGTACTAGCCTTTTCGCCTGTATCGTGGATGCGTTTACAAACACAAATTATCACATACTTTCACAAATACCCTAGGCTCACATATAGGCATTCCCTAGAGCATTTTGTTATTCCGATCACAAATCATGACAGAAGTGCAGTAACTACTTACTGGGGTATATTGCATAGCGGCTAATCGCTAGTGACTGTGTACGTTTTACGTAACCGCCTCGATTGTAGGGCGGAAGCCTACTTATGGTAATATTCGACTCAGCCGTATGTCTTTTTCCATTGACATGTTTCAACGTAGACTGACATCTAGAACCAGCGAGTGGGCTGCAATAGTCGTTGAACAGAGATATAGGATCGTTTGTTACATAAATGGAGCAAAGCTAACGTAATTAATGTCCATCGCTAAATCTTGCAGTGAATTTTAATGTTATCCTAAGGTACATATCTTACTGATATTGTAATGAAGTCTCATGTCACAATAATACCTCAATAATAATTTGATATAAAAATTTATGTTTTTAATTGATGTGATTGACCTAACTAGAACACTGCTAGAGGTCTTGGGTTCGATTTCCAGGTCGAGCAATGTTATTAGGTTTTTCTATGAAATTCTCACTAGCAGCTCGGAGTCTGGATTTTTAACCGTAACTACTACGTGGGTCCTAAACATTTCGGCGAACTGTGGATGAACTCCAGTACACCTCTGCCTAACTCTTCGGGGAATACAGGCGTGGTGGTATGATGATGGAGATTATGACGTTCGGTTAATACCCCTGTAACTGTCATAATTAATTTTAACACATTAATTTAAATATGTTGTCTCATTATTGTTTCTTTTTACGGTGGAATAACTCAGATCATAAAGTTAATATAATTTATTACCCATTATATAATCCTTCGTTAATGAAAGCACTTGATTATGGTTAAGGCCGTGGCGGCACGTCAGTACTTTTATCTGTTCTGTGGTTGCTAGCTCGGGTATCTAATCTTGGTATTGATTTTCTTATTCTTCTCTCCGTATCTATTGATTATTAGTGATAAGAATACTACCAGAAATATAAGTTTATCCAAAACTCTGATTCAGTTTGTCACACAAATTCTGGTTTGTCTAGGATTTCAGTCCGTTGTCTGTCATAACGAAACGGATTTAATATTTCCACCAAAAAAAATCAAATCTTTATTTAAATTCTTTTACAAAAAAAATAAAGAAAGACCTTAAGTGAGTCTTTTATATGCACTCTAAGGAAATGAAAAAAGTCTGAGTATGAATATTCATGGCTATGCTAATATATTTAGAAGTCATTCATTTCAGAGTCACTCATCAAAACCGTTGACTTTCAACTGTTTTATACATTTTACTTTCACTACATTCTACTATCGCGCCTGTATTCCCCGAAGGATCCGGCAGAGGTTTACAAATGTGTACCCGTAAATTTAAATAAATTGTAATAAAAAATCTATTCATATCTTTAATTAATTCAAATGAGATTTTTTGTAAACAAGACCATCTGGAGAGATGATGCTACTCGTAATATACTTAAAATATTATAATAATACGACACCTTGCTGCGAAGTCGCCGGTAGAGGAATCTCACCCACGCATAGGTACTACGATCTTATCACACCCAGTTTATTAGGTAAATTATTACATCCAAGATATTTTTTTATTATTTAAACAATAGGTTTTATCACATCACTTGGTGGTTTCAAATACGATAGGGAATGATGAATTTAAACTAACACATTTTCTGATTATTTCAATATACAATTTTACGCCCTGGACTATTTTTGTGGCCTACGGTTAAAGCAAATACAATGGTAGCTTTACATAGATGTTTCATAATATGGCCAGGTAAAAGAAGGAGTATGTTTGGCTTGATTCAAGCCATTGCAATTATCATAATCATATTAGCAATTATCTCTTTTCTGTATATAGCAATTATCATAATCTTTTACGCACATCTACAATTTGTTAAATTGAATATACTTGTACCTAAAATATGTAACAAGAGTTGACTCATTCCTCTAAATAGATGTAGCTATACGAAGGTAAACTATGTTTAATGAGGCGTAGACTGCCACCTACATTGAGTTCAACATATGTTTTTCCTCAGAATAAGTATTAGACTTCATAAAATACTCGATGGTTTTAATGTTCAATACCACCAATTATAATGGTCTAATTACATAAAATAATAATAAAATCGTTATAGACGGTTTGCTATTGTGGATTGTCAATGTGTCAATTCTAGGCTAGAGCAAGCCAGGGCCCTACACAACACGAATTTGTAATCTGTACTTTCCCTCATAGAATAGGATAATAATATAACTTCACCTTCGAGAAAAATAAACAAAATTTTCAGAACATACTGACGGCAATAATATATAATATAATATAATATTGTAAATTCTTGATGTTGAATCGTTGATGTCTAATAACCTAAGACTATAAAAATGCAATTTATTAAAATTTCATTTAACTCAAATTAATTATTCTTACCCCTCAAAACAACGCAGATGGGAAATTAAGTATACTCTAAAGAATTTGTGTTAAACGCTGTCATGGAATCTTTATAATGAGAGGATGATTAATACAATTTTTACTGACTGACCTTGCATTTTATATTTCTGCATCTCGTCATTAAAAACGACTTTTGGCCGCGTTCTGTCTAAACTGATATATTAAAATATATAGGTACCTATGTATATTAGTTTATAAGGTATATTCTTTAAGCCCTCTAAGGGACAAAGTACCCTGAAAATAAAGAATTTATTATTTGACGGTGGGGAGGTTGAATATGTCCATGAATACGTATACCTTGGCCAAATAGTCTCCTTCCAGGCGAGACAAGACAAAGACGTTGCTAAACGCACCGAAAACGCCTGGAGGAGCTATTGGGCCATGAAGGAGCTAATGAAGGGTAAGCTACCACTATGCCTGAAACGCAAGCTCATGGATGCATGCATACGTCCCATCCTCACATACGGTGCACTGGCTTGGTCTTTGACTGTCGTTCAAAGGTCCACACTCGAGGTTTGCCAACGAGCGATGGAGCGCAGTATACTGGGAGTAAAACTCACTGATTGTATAAGGAATACAATACTGCGCTCCGAAACTCAAATCACTGATGTAACACGCAAAGCCAGACAGCTTAAATGGGACTGGGCGGGACACGTATGCCGCATGCCAGACGAACTGTGGGCAAAAGCTACCACAAATTGGATCCTACACGGAGTGAAGCGACATCGTGGTCGGCCCAGACGGATGGGACGGTCGGATGGACGGTGGCGCGATGAATTAGACTCTTACGATAGAGATTGGGTGGCTAAGACTACAAACAGAGAGATTTGGAAGGAGGGAAGGGAGGCCTTTGCCTAGCAGTGGGACGAAACAGGCTAGGAAAAAAAAAATTAGTTATTAGTTGGTATACCAAATTGAACAGATTAAAAAATAATTTTCATCTAGCTAGATGTTTCGCTCCCATGTGCCATTTCATAAAACTTTTCAGAGCCATTTCCTAAAACGCGATTAGAAACATACGTATAAATATAAATGTTTATAACTAGCCATGATGCACATGTGCTCGTAAAATAGTATACATAGATAATGTTTAATATAAAACTGTGTAAAAAAAACTATTTGAAAACAAACTACCAGCTTTAAAACTGTTTTGAACCTGCCAAATACACAAGAGGCCGCCAAAGATAAAACTAAAAAGGTATATTCTACAATTCAGGTAAATTGTTCGCCCATATCATGTCGGTAACAAGAACAACATACGTTTATGGGGATACAAACTATATTTGTAATTATATCGCTCATATATTATTACGGAACAAAAAAAATAGCATCGAACGAGTGCCACTATTAAGTTAATAGCTTTTTTAACCTCAAAATTAAAAGTCATAGTGAACGGAAACATTGGTATAGTTTTTTTGTAACAACCCATATTTAATTACTCAATTCTTAATCTCAATTTAACATCTTACTGATACGCAGCGCAAGGCCAAACGTTGTTTAGTAAAAATATATAGAGTATGTACTTATAGCAGTGTCTTGACGACATTACATTACATAGTAGCGGGTGTGCCCATTCACATTCTTCTTCATTGAATTTGAGAGCCGTACTCTGGCCGGTTTAGGTGATGTAGTCCTCTCAAAGCTTTAGCCAGGAAATCCAGGAATTCACTTCGGTATCTACCTACTGTAACTAACCTCTGGACCACAAACAATAAATATCAACTTTATTTTAAACGAGCTGTTTTGGGGAAGGTTCAGCCCTGCCTGGGTTGAACCCCTAACCTCTGCCTAAGGCCTACATGAATCCTTTTCATTGCAATCTGCTGAGCTCCTTGACAGCCTTTTTCTTTATATATCTGAGGTAGCTCATGCGTGGTTTTTTCTGCCACTTTTTAAATTCATGTTTATAAAATACAACAATAATTTAGTACTCTTACAAGCATACATATTTCATGATAAATTACGTTTATCTATCTACGATTGTCGTCTTCGTTCAGTTGTTAATTATGTAGCTACATATGTATATTAACCTCGTTAAGGGTTATTCTAATATTTTATAGTGGCTACAGCGTTATATGTACATCTTTAAAGATACGTAGCTATCAGCATTGAAAAATATTATTAGCATGTTTATGTTTCCAAGTTTGAAAGGTACTTGTTAATTTTCATCATCAGCAAAGTCATTAACATCTAATATATCAACTATAAGCCAACTAGAACCGAGTTACGAGTCGGCTGTCGAAATGATGTCGAATATAATTTCTTAAATTGCGTTCGACGAAAGGCGATTTCGACACTAGTGTTAGTGCTCAAAGCCCGACACGACAATTCGTGCAACAATTGTTAAGGCACTGGTTATTTGTTCACAAGAATCGATAACAATACAAAAAAATTGCCTCGAAACCTCAAAAATATAAAAGTTCTTTCACACCGTTCGTAATCATCATTAATTCGTCATACGTACGAACAGTTTACAGCCTTGTCAGCTGTGTCCACGGTTCTTTGAAGTCGTGTTATCAATCACAACAATTATTGTACCTTAGCTATCGGTAATACATACATAAATCACAATTATGTTAGTAGTACGGCCACTAGTCGAGTCAGGTTTTATAAAGCTCGAGGGGATTAAATTTCAAAACTGGCGACCTTCAAACATCAGATTATCTAAACTTTTACATTCGAGAGACCGACATCTGACTGAATGGAGGCTGCTACAGCAAATTAAGTTGACATTGTGTGACTGACCCGCTTGAGTAACTCACGAATGTTATGCATTTTTTTCTTCAATGCTCGTACATAATTCGCGACAAAAGCGCGATCCATCCGCTAAGTCTTCTTCGGTAATAATAACTAAAATATGTCTAGCTGCCGACGTGATTATTGTGTGATTTATTATCTCATTGGCTGAGAATATCCGAATCCGGAGAGGGCTTGGTCAATTTATTTTTAATAATAGGTTATAATGAACTGTGTATCAAACGCTCGAATATATTATTAAAAGATTTTTAATCTTGCAACCTTGGCAACACAGAATAAGTATTCCATTTTACATAGAAATTGTCGTAAAACCACCGGTCCATGAAATGCTATGTCGCGTTTCAATAGTGAACAAAACAGCTTGCTAATATGCATAGCGATGCAGTGTTTACAATCGCCGTTAGTCTTGAAAGTCAACGCACTGATGTGTCTCCGGTGACCTTTTTCTCGGGGGTCAACTGTCGAATACGTTTTGGTTTTTTACACAATATTTATCAGTATCGACCGATGAGTACTATTTAGGTTATTATTTCGTGGCCCCCGCGGCCGAGCTTGTGTAGGTGATGGGGGGTCACCGGAGGCCTCATCACTCACGGTCTTTCGATATCGACTTACATAGTTCACCGCTGGCACTGCTTTACACACTATTCGCGACCCACCCTTGACCTCTTCTCTTTGAGGTCGATCCTTCTTTAATTTGAGAAGATATTAAATAACACACGTAATCTAATGCACTAGTTTCTGTAAATATTGTGGTATTTCATTTTGTTACTGAGGTTAGTGGCTAACTGAGATTAAAATTAAAAGCTTAGTAATTATCATACACAATTTTAATAGGTATATAAACACTGTGTACTGTACAAGTATTTTAAACTCATTGGTGTGTGTTGAGTTAGCACCTAACTAAGCATTCGAACATCGTCCTTCATAAGGTTGTGTCTGTTTGTGCGGACAACATTCACAGCGCTTGAAACGATTAAATTAATGATAATAGACATGATTGTATCCGCTTTTAGTACATTAATAGTTTGTGTCACTACAATTACCACAATCAGAGACAATTCCATATTTTTCACATTTTAATTGCTTATTTTAATAAGATCGGGTGTGGTCTCTAAAATTAGTTATTCTGACAAGCCTACCTCGCTGCTATCAATATTATTAACATTGCAGCAATAATACGTACCTACTTAGCTCACACATTTTGCCATTGAAGAGGAGTCTGTGAGGTGCTGACGTGCAGTGGGCGCGCCATCAATGCGATCGTTAGTCGGTAATATATTTCTGATAATTGTACAATAACTACAATGTCCATTGTTTTATGGTATGCGATATTACCGGACTCGCCGGCCACCTGACCTCGGGCACAGCGCGCCTCGAGCTGCCTGAGATAGATTCGATAACAATACGATTGTTGAAAACTTAAATTATGTTCTCTAAGTTACGTCAAGGAAGGTTATTTTGATTTTATCGCCATTTGAAAATTGTTGGGTACATATTTGTACTGTTATCACTATCAGACTCTGCTAGAACTTTTAATAATAATGGACGGCTTATTTTTATATTCCCAGATTGTTATCTTGTCAAAAACCCTATTATCAAATATTTTCTTTTGTTAAGTGGTATATCAAGACATGTTATTAATGTGTGCTATTGTATTGTATATTAATGGTTAATTGTTTATGATATGGTAGGTACACGGGATGCTCAGTTAATTATTTATTTCACGCTGGTTAGTCGCAGTATGCACGAGAAGTGTGAGACGATCCCAATGCAAATGGTAACGACCTCTAGTTGCGAGATTCTGGCCAAAATACAAGTTTCCAGATATGGTGGGAAGCGACTAGTATTTATAGGTATACTGTTTATCTATGGTTGAGTGACCTTGCCTGGCACGAATACGGTGGATTTATTCAATTGATTCCAAGAAATAAATTCCTAATTCTAGAAGACATTATTGTATTCAATTATGTAATATTCGCTTGCTTTACCAAATGTTGTGATTGGGATCGTCAGAAGGTAAGGCATTTAAGATTTTTAACGTCTACCCTATTCGACCCTTTTCTTAGGATTTCTGTATTATTTATTGAGAATATTGAAGCTATAGATGATCTGAAATACAATGTCATGAAGTGTCTGCCCCATTCTTTTTATTTATCATCTCCTCCTTTAATTAATATATTACTATGTTAATTGCTTATTCAGGATATGTACATCCAAACAATTAAACCATCGAAGGTGTTTGCGGATTAGAGAAGAGTATCATATACATATTGAAATACGTTTAAAACAATGTGTGTAAGTAACAGTGTGAAAGGCAATAGGTCACTCATATTTCATTATAATGTTGGTGTCATTGACACCTGGGTAACTCTTAGATAATCAAACCATCCGCCGCGCTTATATTATACCGTGTCTTAGTATTAAGTAATGTACCAATTCGCTCGACCCTTTTCCCCATTTAAATTCAAGATACAAGTTAAAGTAACAAAGAGAAATCGCATTTGCTTACTTAAAATGCTTTTGGTGTGCCTTAATTAATCGTGTGCTATTTAGTCAACAGAGTTAAACAATCATTGCGACAAACCACCATACATACATACATAAATACCATCACGCCTGTATTCCCCGAACGGTTAAGCAGAGGTGTGCAAAGGTACACCCACAGTTCATCGGTATGTGTAGGTCCCATGTATTATGGGGCGAGCCTATTGCCATTAACCTGGCACAAATTCCAAACTCCTACTGAGAATTTCATAGACATACCCAATAAACACTTTGCTTGACTTGGGAATCGAACCCAGGATCTCTAGCATAGCATTCGCGCTTGGGATCACTAGACTAACGAGGCAGTCCACAAACCACCAGTTTTCAATAATCCTAAATAAGTCCCGTATCATCCACTGTTTTACATCAGCACAGCGAAACCATCTCATGGCGAGAAATGTTTGAAATGTTAAATTTAAAAAACGACTAACTAAATGTCAGCAAGCTTCAATTTAATTGTTGCGAGACCGCAGAAGTTACCTAAACTGCAAGAATCAGAGATATGAGGCTGTGCGCGTACGCAGGCGCTAGGCCGTCGTACACCGGGCCACAGCGCGCACCCGCAAGCGCGCGCCTTCTTACGAGACCAGCAACGGCGACGGTTTTTTGTGCTCTAAAATAGGCATTCAGACTGCGTAACCTCGCAACCGACAGCAAAACAGTTTAACTGTAATTGACACCAAATCTGTTTTTCTTTAAACAACAATAGGAGTTTTAGAAATACCACTTCTTCCCTGGGTGCAGGATGATCCAGTAGAGTATTCTGTAATTTTGTTCTAATTATATAATTCCTCGAGTATATACCTACCTGAATTTGAGTTTATTTGTTACACTTTAATTAATTAAATAATTCGTAATGTCAACTCATTTGTTGCCCAAGATAGAGGCGTAGCCTAGTTTGGCACCATCGAAAATTCTTAAATATTGTAAATTTTTTTTTTGGGAAATAAATAATGTAAATAAACTAGGTATGTCATCTTTCAAAATAAATAAACGCAAAGTAGTCCCTTCATTATTACAATTCAATCCAGTCTCGTTATTCTACCGTAATTAATATACGTTTGGTGACTAATTAAATGTTTGCCCATTTCCCACGCTAGAAAAATCACTAGATTCTAAATACTCGATACTGTTCTAATGATCTGTGATAATAAAAAAACTGTATGGAATTATATTTGCGGTTCAACCTGTTTCAATTTTGCCGTAATAACCATTAGTTTAGATAAATATACAGTTGTGCCCGTCGAGTTAATTGTGCAACAAGGCGATTAGCTAATTGCAAGTACTTATCAGGTACAGAGTATCCGCGACAGTTCCACAGTGCGGCCGGTTTCTGATGCAGGTCCTGGCCCGGCTTAGATCGAAAGACATTACAATCAACGCTTGATCTTACAACATCGCATGAAAAAGTATGCAATGCACATGGTGTAAGCCGAAATACTTTAATAATTGTAACAGCTACATTGTAATCCTAACTAGTACCCATTATGAATATATGTACGAAATTGTACTGTTGTATGTTTTTCACCTCACTATGTCTATACATTGTTAAAAAAGGACCGAATCACCGTACTACTAGATTGATAAACATTGGTTTAAAGTATTTTTTTTATTTAACACTATTGTGCGTTTCTAGTGCACATACAAAAAATCTATACCACCTCTTAGCAAATTGACTATACCTAGGTACTCAAATTGGATCATTTCATAGACATCCAACGGACAATTACTCTTTGGAAAGCTGTTACTTTTTACTATAAAAGTAATGTTACGTCATAA
Organism: Acronicta leporina; assembly: GCA_947256265.1. Lineage (NCBI taxonomy): Eukaryota > Metazoa > Arthropoda > Insecta > Lepidoptera > Noctuidae > Acronicta > Acronicta leporina. Next base: position 14,200,002 of record OX366510.1, read on the forward strand.
TTTGATCGTTTCTCAAACTAATTCTAGGCAGTGTACCCAGCCTAGTAGGAAGTTTACGTAAACACGTCCAGGTAATAGTACGTAGGAAAACATGAATCATTTCATAAGGACACAGAGCTAAATAGATCGCAATATGTGATCTTTAAATTAATTACAAATAAACTACAAACTACATTATAGCTGCATTGTTAACATTTTCGAGCGTTTATCTGAGCTATCGCAGTTGTCATGCTCACTGGGCTATAAAAGTACGTACGCTGGTGTTAGCCGTGAAAGCATTTGTAGTGACACGCTTTACTAAATAGTCCCGCATTGAGGCAACACCGCGGGCGCGTCTATGAAAAATGTATTAGATTGAACGCAGTAAGCAATAGTGTTACAAGTTTTTTTTATATATTGGAAGTAGCCGATTTCATATATTTTGTAGAATCTATTGCTGTTTCCATAAAACATTGATCAAGATATTCATACTGTCAAGAATTGAGAACTTTATCTTGATCAATCGAAGTTGGCGTAAAATCCCAAAAAGGGAGTTAAGTATTGCGTGAGCATTAATTTCCTTCTGGGGTGTCTAATTAAACGATTGCTTAAGTAAGATACACAGTTCCTTGATGACTTTTGATCACTGGTATTTGGCGTAACTTCGCAACGTTTTTTTGTCAATAATACGTAGTGCGTTACCAGTGATAACCTATGGCACAGAGACGCGGTCGCTCACTCTGGAGCTCGTAAGAAACCTCAAGGTTGTCCAGCGAGCTACGGACAGAGTTATACTTGGCATTAATCTACGCGACCGTATCAGACCAAAGAAGAACAAAAATATATATAGGAAAAAGGAGTCGTTGGCTGCTGGTGGCATATAATCAGCCCTTGTCCGCCATATACGCAGAGGCTTTTTGTTCATCAATAGACAGCTCTTGCTTACTACGATGATAAGGAAGGTGTGGGAAAATGTCATGAGAAAACAGTCAAACAATTATGGTTTATATACGTTTACTCGGTGGTAAGACCTCTTTGGCTTTGACTGGCTGGTGACAACCCTTACGTCGGAGTCTGTCCTAAAGCACCTTGATGTATGATTTGACTTTTGTTGCGTATGAGCCAGTTCCCCCTCGTTTGCTGCGGTTCTGGCAGTCTGTCGCAGTCCGTAGGGGTTCCAATGCATCAGGAACTCCTCTGATGTTGCAGGTGTCCATGGGTGAATCGTCACCCATGGACACCTGCACTACTTACTTACCACACTTGTTGCCCACTATATCATATGAAAAACTTAATACCTTTGTCTTATACGTATTTCGGTACAAAGCAATTTCTACAACTACAAAGTGCCGGATGGTACTGCGAAATATTAAATAACATGTCCGATTCGTGTGAAGGCTGGAGCTATACCAATGGGCTGCGCGAGCGCCGCGACACGTGCGACACATACAAGGCTAAGGAGATGTTTACTTGTATGTCAATATTTCGTAAAGTGCCTGTTTGTTGAAGCGTAATATATACCTGCCTCGCTGCTGATTAGTACTTGGGGCCTAGAGACTTCTCCTTTGGCATTATTTAGCTCATTTACAGTAGAATTTCTGTTACAGCAGCATTTTTTTGCGATGTCAGGCGCATTCAAGAATTCGCAAATGAGCTTCACATACCTTATTATGTGCCCCAATATCGGTGATTAGTGACACTCCTTTACCGTTTACTATATAGCCATTCGTATAGATGTTTACATGGCGTCCGTCTAAAATAAAATACAAACATTATACAGGTTGATACCCCAAAAATATAGGTTTTAATAAAATACCTACCTACTTAGAAATATGAAAAAATAAAGCATAATATTTGCCACCCGCGCCGCCGCTACTCTATTTATTTATTATACTTTATGCACCGTTGGTACAAAGGCGGTCATAATGCCATTAGGCATTTTCCGCCAGACAACCATAGGGTGATGCAGAGATGAATAATAAAAACAGTAATAAAGAAGCAATATGTATAGGTATTTAATGTTGTTTAAAGATAAAATGGTTTAGTCCATAATGCTATTTCCCGTCAGTGACTTCCGCAGGATCGATAAAATAGCCAAACTACAAAAAAATATTCCTTTTTTTGACAATCCGGGTATAGCTACCTACAATAATTATTTACCAAGATATCCTACCATATCCTGCATAAAAAAATCATGAATCACGTTATGAGGTCTACCTACACTATATTAAAAAAACCTTGTCCGATCAAAAGGGGGCTCTTAAGTATGCCTCATAAGTATTCATAAAAGTAAATATATGAAAAGTCAGAAAAGTTTAAAATTCACAATTGTCGTGCCCAAATTGCCGCAATTAGACTTATATTTAGTAACGTATAAGTACGTAGTAGTAGTAGTAACGTAAAAGTAAAATTTTTAAAAGTAGTAACGTAAAAGTAAAATTTTAAAGTGATATAAAACGTTTTATATAATTTTAATTTAACATTTAAATTATAACCTACGTATGTTTGGCATCCCCGTACAGGTTTCGCTGCTACCGTAAGTATTGCCATTTCAGTTTCATCGTTTTATAATATACTAGCTTCTGCCCGCGACTTCGTCCGCGTAGCGTGATGATATATAGCCTATAGCCTTCCTCAATAAAAAATAAAAGGGGCTATCTAACACCGAAAGAATTTTTCAAATCCGGCCAGTAGTTCCTGAGATTAGCGCGTTCAAGTAAACAAACAAACTCTTCGGCTTTATATATTAGTATAGATTTAGCGGTTTTTTTTCTTGTAAAATGAAAATTATACCTAGTAAATGTATCAATATCCAGTTCGGACTGGATTTTCTTAACACAATTAATCTTAAATTATTTTACGCGATAAACATTATGCAGTGCAATATTAAGCTTCTGTAATGTCTTGTCTAACAGTAGAAAATAATAAATGTAGGTAATGGTTTTAATCTAAAAACAGATTGGGAGTCCGAAGACCTTGTATAATACTAAGTAAGTATAATACTTGTATAAGACCTTGTTTAAATAATAACATTATATATTTGTAAAGACATCCATTTTGTTAAAATCACAATATCTAACTTTCCAATCTACTCCGTCCCTTGTCATCACATATGTTTTCATTCTGAAACATACTCGTATGTACCTTCTTAAACCATTGAGATATACTTAAATTTTCTTTGTTGCTCAGATCTTCCTAAACAGTCTCTACGGCCCACTGAATAACCTTTCCGTATAATGATATACCTTAATGTGTAACTATGTGTACGTACAGCAAGTTAGCTTATGTTTATTTATACATATTATAATAATATGATGTCATACTAAGGTGCATTTTTCTTGTTTGAATAAGTCATATGATACGAGATCATATAAGAAGGGATAACGAAAGATGAAGGTTTTAACAACATGCTAACCGTTGCACATGTAAACATTTTAAGATTTGTAAACATTGATCGATATGAAGTGTCCGGATATTTGTGTATGTAATGAATAGATATTCAAGGTCTCAAGGATCAATGATCAGGCCAAAATGACTGAAAGATGATATTCCTATGCATGAATTACGGTTAAAATTTTCTGTCAATAGGAAGTAATGTGGCATGAATTATGAATAATAACAGTTACATTCTTGTAGATATATCACAGCGATCATTATAGTACTCATGTCATCATTTGTGTCCCTATTTACTTGCAGTCAATACACAATTTCATAATGAAGGTGCCTGCAACCTAGTCGTATACTCATAGGTACGTAGTACGTTATATACCTACGTACATAATGTATATGTGCGTCGGTACCCATATTACTACTATACTGTCACATGGTCAACAGTAATCGAGTTCGTGAACTGTTTCACTCATGTTTGTTTACGATTAATTTAAATAATTACTCGTTTGGCCAGGTTTGTAGCAAATGACTTTTACCTAAGTATCGTTTTATTTATTATTTATTTATTTAATACACAAACACTATCTTTACAGGATAACCCCAATACAATAGTGGTTGAAAAATCAACTTACAGCTAATACTTAATAATCAACATTTTTTTAAATATAAGCTACACTAAACTCTATTAAAAACACAATCTGAAGTTAGACTACAGAATTGAATTTTACTAATCAATTTTATTTGTGTGAGAGAGATAAATAAATTTAGAGATTATACATAACTAAAAAATACACTGGATGAATCAGAGTAGGTATCAAACTACGCGGATCACAACATCTGCAAAGTTTATCTGCGGTTGCCACCGGAATCCATGGATGGGATGAGTAACCATTCTTAGCACATTGAGATTCCGTGGCACCTCTGTACTAGAATACATTAACCCGGCGCTCCGATCTGCTGCCACATTAGGCAGTCAGAGGCCCCAAAAAGCCAGACTACTATTAGTCCTTAGGATATCAGCATTGGCCAAAAAATAGCGAAGATCTGATAGCAGTAGCTCCATGTGAACTAATAGTAGACAGCTGGACCATAGTGCTGGTAAACACCCGCCAGTCTAACTACATCTCACGTGCGTGTTAGTCTGCACTAGCCCCGCGTAAATACGACGAAACAACTTTACGTGTCTGAAGTTAGCCGTTCCGAACGCACTGCGTAATATAAATATATATACTTATATCGAAATTAATAAGGACTATAGTAGTAGTATATACACTTCATTACACACTAATAACACAACATACCATCATAACATACCATCACGCCTGTATTCCCCGAAGGGTTAGACAGAGGCGTACTAATGTACACCCACAGTTCGCCGGTATGTTTAGGTCCCATGTAATAGGGGGCGAGCCTATTGCCATTAACCGGGCACAAATTTCTAACTCCGAGCTGTTACTGGGAATTTCATAGAAAAACCCAATAACACTTTGCTCGACCTGGGAATCGAACCCAGGACCTCTAGCGTAGCAGTCGCGCTCAGGACCACTTGGCTAATGAGGCAGTAATAACACAACGTAAATAATAATAATCACCAATGCGAAATATTAACGACACAACTAATACTGTTGGGATTGGTATAAGTTTGTATATAAGATACAAACTTATACCAATCCCAACAGTATATAGCGTACAATTTCAACTTCGCACAGTTATTTCGTAGGAACTATGGTACATGACGCCGATCTGATACAGTGATATGAAATAACATTTGTTTTGCCACACTGTCGAACTGAGACCTACGCACGTTGTGAACTTACAACCTTTCGAAATCTCGCGGCCAAATCGTCAAACGCGTGACGCAATTCTTTCCATGATCTGTGAGATCTTACGTATCACCACCCTAGCAAATCGTCGTATTGCACATCACGTTACGCCTATACGGTTAGTTAGACAGCAACATTATGTGGATTGGTTACTGTGAAAAATGAACTAATTTAGCTCAGTTATGTAAGTACCTACCTACAATATATATATTTTTTTTTTAATTATGGCGCCACACTTTTTGTGTATTTGCCAGTGTCAAGTATTAGAATAATCAAGTAGGTAATAATTATTTCCCATCATGGGATTGTATTATGGCACCACACTTTTTGTGTTCGCCAGTGTCAAGTATATGTTCAGTTGCCCCAATAAAACGGTAGAAACTTTATTGAGGCTTCGATGGAGTTTAGGAGTGAACCCAAAAAGTCACGATTTTCTATTTTATATCATTTGCCTACACTCTCACATGTTCACGAACACTTAATGGTTAATTATCCACCATAATTACACATTAAACTTCGGAGAAATTCAAGTTTTGAAAAATACTATAAAATCGACAACGTGCACTTTTCATTTTCCCGCCTAAACTCCCTACCTACATATATGTGCTGCATTTCCTATTGTCAATATTTTTTTACTGCTAACATATTTGACCGCAACAAGGAGGTAGCAAGGAATTCAGTAACCTTTTTGAAATGTTTTCGTTAGTACATATTTATAAAACATTAGGATTCTTCTACTTTAACCTACTGCCATCCAATGCTGGATGTAGTGTATTTGCTTTTCATATGCACATCCTTGCGAATGCTCTTGCACCTTCCGTATCCAATCTTTTCCAGCCACCTTAGTTAAATCATCACGCTATCTCATTTTTCGCGACGTTAGCATCGAACCACTAAAACAGGAACAGGGGGTGCCTATTTTAGATGGTTGGTTAATGGTTTGCTACAGCAATGGACTCTAGATATTCATTAGATTGTACCACTAACCATATTAAGTTTTGTTAACTTTTAGGAAGTTTTGTGCTTGTGAGGTAAGTAATACCACAGAGTAAGCACGGTTCTCTCAAGATCTGGTTTTTAGATCTACACATTACCGCTAGTTTGTTTGGTGTTAAGCGACATTTTTACAGTGGAGCGCGCTTGCTTAGAAGAAACCGATTCATTCGTGATTTAAAGACACCCAGATTATATCTATCGGGGAAGAACCACTCGGGAAGCGTATTCCACAGTTTAGCGGTACGCATGATAAAAGTGAACTTAAGCGTTTTGTTAGTGATTTTGGAATATTCGCCATGGCTCGATATCGCTATTACGAGCTTCTGACTGGTATTACACGAGTACCAATTATTTATCTATCAAAACAATGTTGTTTTAATTAAAATTTCTAAGAAAACCAGTCGATAGTTGAGCTTATTTCTCGTTATTGTGTTAGTAGTGATATAAGAATGGTTTAGCTCCATCCATCAATCGCGTTGCATCACCTACACCGCTATTTTCATAACATTTCACAGTAACACTTGCGCATACACTGATACATTTAATTCCTCAGCGGATATGTTATTGCGTTGTTTTCATATCTATGTTAGGTGTGTATAGAGCTGACATAAATAGTATTATATCCTTATTGAAGACTGGTTCCAAAATCAGATAAATTAAGTATAATTCATGCAGTCCTTCATAATTATATTTTGTATAATTATTGCAATTAATTAAAAAAGTCTATCATCACATATGCATCCTTTTGGTATACCGTATATGTAATTATGAATATATTCATATATACCAAAACGGTATATTTAATAATAATAATCAATCCGGAGAATTAATCCGGCATATTATTTCTGGGTGTTCTCGTCTTGCTAACGGCGAATACTTGCACAGACATAACCTAGTAGCTAGGATTATTCATCAGCAACTTGCTTTGAAATATACACTTGTGGACTCAGAGGTACCATACTATAGGTATGTGCCCGACCCAGTTCTTGATAATGGTTGTGTTACTCTGTACTGGGATCGATCTACATATTATCACTGACAGGACTGTTACTGCCAATAAACCTGATATAGTGGTGATAGATCGATCAGAACGCCGTGCAATTATTGTTGATGTCAGTGTTCCGCATGACGAGAATCTCGTGAAAGCTGAGAAAGATAAACAAATTAAATATCTAGACTTGGCGCATGAGATTGTTGACATGTGGGATATTGACTCAGCAGTCATTGTACCGATAGTTGTGACCGTCAATGGTCTAATAGCCAAGAGCCTCGACTCGCACCTGCGGAGGCTCTCGTTAGGCAGCTGGGTTAAGGGCCTGATACAGAAAGCGGTACTCCTGGATACGGCGCGTATTGTTAGGAGGTTCCTTTCTCTGGGGCCCTGACCGCCGGTAGCTTGGACCCTGTTCCCGATACCGGTGGACTACTATTTTTTATATTTTTAAATGAATGGAATAATAAAAAAAGAACCTAATGATATTATGTGACAGACAGTGCGTACCTCGATTTGAACAAACACGGTAGCATCTATTCAAGTCTCTTTCATTCATGCTTTCGCTCCTTTATTTTTATGACGTAACAATAAACAGCCCAGCTGAGCTGAGTAATAAAAAGATTCGAATAAGCTAATTGTTCATTAAAAAAACGCGTAAAAAACAGAATTAGTTACATAAAACCGCTTTGTATTTCTACAAATTAGTACTGTGACATTTTTTCGAAACCTTGTGACTTCATTAAATCAATATATTTGATAGATATTGCTACACACATAAATTAATAATTTAAAAGTATTGTAGTACAGCTTTCGATACTATAAATTTAGTTCTAGCATCGAGTTTGTAAATTAATCATCACTGACTCTATTGCAATATTTGTGTTAATTTATTCTCAACTCTGTTAATTTATAACTTAAATTATGATTGCGAATCAGAAACCAATACTACAGATTAAATAATTGCTAATACATACTCACATATTATTATTTATTTATAGATACGCAGAAGATTAGTGGTTAAAGGTTGTGCACACAACCTCTAAGTTATGTTATTTATTTCAATAAGTATGTTCTAATACTTGTATTGGAATCGTATTCTATTTCTCGAAATTCGAATCTCGAAATCTATTATTCGAATCATAATTAGAATAAAATTACGGCACCACTTTGACGCACGAAAGTACCGCGTAATATAATTTTGTAGCACAACTATGCATAATCTAGAACAGTACTGAGAAATATTTATACATAATTAAGTATATAAGTAACTAAGCAAACAATTAAGTAAGTTAATAAGCAATTAAGTATTTCTATTTCCCTTCACTAAGTAATGGTATCTTCGGTAAGTATTTTTTTTTACATAATCTTGGAATTCAGTTATCTAACTTATCACTATCGGATATACATCAATCTCATTCGGTGCTTGTTACTCATATTGCACCAAGCACCACAGGTTAAGTTAACCTTAGGGGGAGTGTCTCTAGGCTAAACAGACACGAGCCTGATTCTCCTTCATATCAAAGAATATAAAGTTGACCCAAAACTATCAGAGAGGAGGTAAGTTTGCGCAGTACATTTATTGTGTGCAAAATGTACTAAAAATCAACTAATCCACCATTTTGGTTCAAGTTATTTGTCGGCAACTGTACCTAGAGCTTTAAAAAATATTTTATGGATAACCCACGTGGATGTTGTTGCCGCGGACGTTATGCGGCTCCACTTTCCACTTCCGAACTTAATTAGTCGAGTCTTTAATGATTAATTAGCATAATAAGGTGTTATCGCTTTTACATAAATCATGAAGAGGTTTTATAACGTTCTACTTTATTAACGTAACTATAAGTGCGTGGAAGATAATATTCAACTACACTACTCTACGCCAGTTTCAGTCTATACACAGGTACCTACATAGGTACTTTAAATATAACTTTTCGTAATAAAACAAATATTTCTGTTTTATTATCTTGCCGAAATACTTCAAGTGAAATGCTTCTTAGCAAAAAAATATCTAACACGTACAATCGTTCTTATTTTCCGGTCCAAAAGACTGTTAGTAATGGATACATATGCTTGTTTTTTATGGGATAGGGAAGCAAACGAGCAGACGGATCACCTGATGGTAAGCGATAACCGCCGCCGATAGACACCCGCAACATCTGAGGAGTCACAAGTGCGTTGCCCTCCTTTTAAAAGGGTTTATTTTATTTTATGAATACCAACAACGATTATGTACCTAGTCACAACTTGATATGATATACTGTATATTGAGTACCTACTCTAAAAATGGACTGGAATACAAATGAATTTACTTTGAACGAAGCCTATTTATTGGCCCTGAGTACAGAAACTCAGAACTGCATAATAGGAAGAAAGAAAGTGACACAAGCAGGGACTTATAATTATTATTCATTCATTCACACCTATTCACACCTTCCTTCTGACGTAAGGACCTGGTTCTTTCCAGCGAATGAATATGTTATTTATTTAACTGAATTGAATATAATTTACGAACGGACGCACTACCCAAAGCACCAGTCTAATATAAATAATATAAACTATTTTGAGAAATAATAATTATTATTCTATAGATTTAGTTTTTTAAGTTTTAATTTGATTTTGAAACTGATCAGGTTTTGAACATTTCTTGTATTTTATTTTAATAACGATGTAATATTGTTGTATTATTAATTAACTAACTTTTTCTATAAAATAAGTATGCATTTGTTTGAGGTGTTATTAATTGTTGGCAATCTTAGCTCTTGAGCCTGAATAACGCAATGCTGTTTCGACTTATTTGCAATAGAGATTACAAACGTCGATGCAACTAATAAATTAGCTCATTGCATCCTGATACTGAACACGGTATAGCGGTTTTGATGGAGATTAAATTTAATGATGGCGAGAAACGACCTTCAACGATCATCAAAGACAATTGTCAGTAAAGCGGTTGCATTAAAGAGGGTATGATTGTGGAACCTCTTCGGAGCAGTCACGTTTCCTTCCATTCCCATAGGCTGCTCGCGCACGACCACGAAACGCCGCCCGCGTCCTCACGACTCGCCACCAGAAATGCTTAGACGCAATTTGCTTATCTTACTTATGAATTGAATTGATATATTTTATACGTTAAATAAATATATTGTTTTGATATTTTTGATCACGACAAATACGACAAATCTTCTGAGGCAACCAAATACAAATTTACTTAAAATAAACTTAGTATAACAATCGTTTTTGCCTGTACAAAAAAATATAAACCAGTGGTATGCCTATTCCCGAACTGTAGGCGAATATTGACTAAGTACATACAAACTACTTTGTCAATATTGGACAGAATATTTTTCGGCCCCTAGCCCAGTCTAGCCTACCAAAAGCTAACAATTTTCTCAACCTAGGATTTGAACCCAGGACCTCACGCTCATCAGCAGTGAGACAAAGAGGCAGTGAGCCATTTTAAAATTCATAAGAAATACAACTGCAATAGAAGACAACACTATTATGGCCTTGCACTACTTTTATTTTGCAAATAAAAACTCTACTATTATAAAATCGTAAAAAACGCTGTGTCTGTAGGTACTTTAAAGATATTAAAAAAGGGGATTAGGGTATATAAACATCTACGAACTCAAAAATGTGATTTTTAAAATTCTTGTCTGTTTGCTACGAGTTGGAGCAAAAACATACAATACATTTTAATTTTGTTATTACTGTTAGAAAGGATATGCTCCAACTTAAAAACTGGTCAACTTCTTATCTCAATTAATTAACAAATCCTGAGATACAGCTTGACCTCTCTGATGTACAGAAACTCATACAAAGAAGAAATCATCACTGTTGGTTTTGATAAATTACTTGTGGGATCGGTTTAAAAATAAATTATTTCTTATATAAAAACTATACAGTTTTTTTAATAATAAGATTAGGCTAATTACATCAATGTCTAATCCAAATATAGCATCAGGTGAGCGAAGCCGCGGGCAAAAGCTAGTAACAACCAATACATTTTTTGTAATTCTTAAATTATCTGCGCTATTAAGAGTTAACGAGGCCGGTGACCAGAGGGCAGTCATGTTGGCCAGAAGTGATCCGCTCAACATTATGATCACAATGTAGCTAATGCTCAGATATCTAGTTCAACGACGAGTTTTTCTAATTACTTTCATATATATATATACACAGACAGTCGAATATATAATACTACACGAATACAGTCAACGAGGAAATCAACGTGTCGTGTATGTAAGGTCATCTGTCTTAGGTACAGTGTCGCTGTTCGGTAAAAGTTACAGTAGGTTTTTATTTAGCTGTATTGTAGAGAGTTCAATATGCCTTTGCCTACACCCAAAAACAGTATTAGTTTCAAAGCGAATCAAGTATAATTAAGATAATCGTCTATCGTTCTTCAAGGTTAAGCTGAGTCGACAGTCAACACGGCAGGTTAGCATTTCTGAAATCATAGCTAAGAATACTATCTATCTTTCAAGCAAAACAAAATATCTGTATTTTCGTTTGGTAGTTACGATGCCACAGATAGACACGCACGTTAAAGCCATAACATCCCTCTTTTTGCATCGTAAGTAAAAATACTGATTTTCGGTTGCATTTGGCTAGATTAGAAGCTGACCTCAACATAGTACTCAGATTGTTTATGAAAAAAGCAGAAAATGCAAGTATAAAGCATTCGATTTCACAAAAGGATGTCTCTAACTAAAACGCTTGAGTATTTTTGAAAGTAAATCTAAGATTAATTAGCATACGGACATACTTAGTTGCTATTGTGCTAACCGTTAGCAATTCAGAACAACTTAAGCACTACAAATTATACATTAGTTCCTTATAAAGTGTAATAATGACTGCTTATGAAGTAACAGCTCAATTTGAAATATGTATTTACAACAATGCGGTAGTTTTGGCAATTCTGTAGCTCGTGCAATGTGTAAGCGTCAAATAAAATATTATATACATATTTCTAAAGACTGACATTTACATTATACCCTATTCTCATTTCAAATTCTGCTTTGCCCGAATAGGAGAGAGCGCATTCAGAAACACAGATAACTAAGCCACCAAGCCAAACTATAACTCGTTTATATGACTTTATAAGGGATTAAGAAACATTCTAAACGATTCTAGAGAAGACCTTAAAAATCTTTAATTACTACACAGTAAATGAGTTAATGAACAGAACTGCGGATAAAAAATAAATTATACCAAGTACCTAAATTGTATAAGTACCTAAGTCTTAATATTGCAAGCAGACAAGTGCGTCCAGAGGATATCAAGCTTGCCTACTGCAGATTAGTGGACTGTTATGGCAGAAATTATCGAAATATTAAAAGAAAATTATTTTCCAAATGTTTCTTTCTATTCGCGTAACCGGCTTAACCTGCTATAAATCTCACGGAAATGAAATTATTTTGCAGGGACGTAAATCTGTAGATAGTAGTATTATGTTATATTTTATGAAGCTTTTGATTCTAATTAATTTCATTTAGCAACTGTGATATTAAAATCACTGTGGACAGAAATTCACTGCGATCGAAAAGTAGCAAGCTATCAAATATCAAGCATATGTATTATGCAAGCCTTATTTCTTCCCCGTTGAACCCCGTTGAGGTTGGTCTTCCAGTATCAGTTCTAGCGGTTTTTATCACCAGACTATTACTGTTAATCCATAGTCGGTAATTACTTTAAAACTCGCGGTAAGTACTTGTGAAATCTCCGTAATCGTGTAAGATTAATATTCAAGTTTTAAATAAACATTCGGACTCAAAGACACTTCTATGCCATTAAAATGTAGCACGTAAATTATACAGTAGGTAGCACTAATTTATATTTGCAATCATTACAGCAATATGACAAGTGATTAAATAAATACCAGGAAATTTGTGAGTAGCAACAATTTCATATATCTAATGTTGTCCTATAAATATAGCTTTATTACATGCCAAAGATTATTTACGAAATAGACTAAAGTCTATTTCGTAAATAGTCTTAATCTTTAGATTAAGATTATTTTATGGGACATTCCCACGATCCAGCGAAAACACTAGGAAGCGGTAAAGGGCGGGCGTTTTGGGGGCTGTCTATAATGTAAAAATGATGACGTTCAAAAATACTACCTAGTAGTCTATATTGAATAAATGATTTTGACTTTGACTTTGACTTTGATTTTTGCTAATATTTGCGTAAAAATTGGTGGTAAATTATATAATAATAATCCTACTTTTGCGTGATAAAGTTTATTATCACGCTTTGAATCGCATTACAACTATGGTCAACACTAGATATTTTATTTGCGACCATTGGCAGTTATTAGCAAAAAATGACATTGTTATAGAAATGTCAGCTCGATTTTTTATTTAACATTAATCAAATCGGATTTTCAGTTCCTGGTTGAGCACATACTTATATTGAAAATAAGTGTCTGTTGCTAGAGCTGGTAAATGTTTTGAACGATACAACATTTAAAACTTGTAATTGAATTATAATTTGAAGGCCAAGTCAAAAGAACAGCTTAAAAGGGTAAATGGTCGTAATTGGACCACTAATTTTAAGCAAAATCTTAAAAAAAACTAGTACTTAAGGCGATAACTGATCATGTTTAAGAGCATAAATGTTACACACATGGCATACTTAATTATAAATTATGTTTCATTAAAATATTCACTGTGTTACTTAAAGTAATATTTCTAGTGACTTATCTATAACTCCTTGTATGCTGGCTGGTGACCGATAGCTGGCTTTAATTGCCACATTGTAGGTTTAACCACATACGTCCGCTACGAAAATGGCCAAAGCCACTGTTTTGGCGTGATATAATAAATTCTGCATTCTTTACTCAATTGGTTGCCTCTTATTTGTAAAAGTAACTTAGATTATCTTATCTTATTTAGCTTAGCACGAGGGGTTAACAAGAATACTAGTAATGTGTGACCCACATTGTTAGTAAGCTTGTAAAAAAAAAAAAAATGTTATCTTAACTGATTGGCTGTGGGGCTTTACTATCGTTCTTCACACCCACACTTCACGGGCCAGCACCTGCGAACTCAGGGAACTGGAGCGCTAGATTAAACTTGCAACAACAAGTCCCAAGTTATTGAAAAATAGCGAATAAGTAATATATAAATATACATAAAAAAATACTATTGCGTTACTCACTCATTATGTAATTTTCTATAACTATAAAGCCTACGAGCTTGGAAAAAGGTCCTTTATCCTGAAGAAATAATCGTAGCACGTACTTTCGTAGGTGTGCTACGAAGATCCCAAAGTTCTGATATCGTAAGATCCGGCACGCCTCGCCTAGCCCCAAGTCATGCGGCGCGACTTATTAAATACTTAATGTATTTTTATTAATTCAATTTTTTTTTGAAATGTTTCTTAGTTCTTAGTCTAAGCCAGAGGCTCTGACACCTATCGTTTACCGCCCGCTTTGAGAATCAATTATTGTTTAGCGCTCCCCAATTTTTTTAACTTTACCACTGCTGCAACACCCCCTTTTTCTGGACCCTATAAGCCGCCAGCGCCCACATGGGGGCTCTATCGTTCACTTTGAGAAAGATTAGTCTAAGCAAATGTTTATAAAATTACATTTAATAGGAGTTTACGGCGTCCTCGGCCGCACGAATATCGCGATAAGAGGAGATCATTGTTATGGGTTTTAATGTTATGTTTCAATGGTTAAGAAGGGTATTTTAGCTTAATATTTAATAACTAACTCCGTGACATTGTACTTAGGTACATGTTTTATATTATGAACCTACAGTATATTTTATTTTCAGATTTTATCAAATAAGTTGGTAAAACATCATTAATAAGATGACAAATGTTTTAAATAGGAAAGCAAGAGGTTTTCGTTTTTCATACTCTATTATACCTATCAGTAGTTCAGTAATATAATGAGTACAGTAATCTAGTACAACAATTATGTAAATAATTCTGTTGGATTACTTTTATGGGTACAATTAATTTATTTTCAATCATACATGTATAATCTAATTGGCCGACTAGGTTCTTTATAACGCTAACCCCATAAATATGTACATACCTCAAATAATCCCGTAATTATTTATTATAATCAAATCATAATTTCTGCTCATTTTGATCGGACGTCAATTTGTGTGCGTTATTCGCATGTAAATCGAGTGGTTTGATCATCGACGACTTGAATACCTAATAACTGGACTATAAATATTCAACGCACATCAATAGTGACAAAATATAAATCAAACACGTTATTTATATGATGTTCTACCAAGATCGAAGCCTCTTGTCTACTCGGCCACCAGCCAACCTATTGTTATGATGATGAATTAAATTAATTCAGATCATTCACGGAAATACATTCAATCTAGTTTTTATGAGTGATTTTCAATATTTATTTAAATGTAACATTTATAAATGTGTCGCTCCATTTTTAACTTAAACCCATTTATGTATAGTTTGTGTATGAATCAGTACATAGTGATTTTAAGGAATCTTCCTCATTCACGTATGAGATGCCAGACGAAGATAAAGTCAACACAATAGATAGAAGCAACTGCGTTAACAGTAATTGTAAATAAATTAATCTGATCTCATCACAATTTGCAGAAAATACCCCAAGATAAATACACAGCAAAAATGCACATTAAGCTATTCAAATTTAATCAAGATGTTGGAAACAAAGCGTTTCTAAACAATCTCCATGCTTTGGGAACTCATTACTAATCTACCATCAGACTTAAGGCCATGTGCGTTACTTAGCCACCGCCTGCGCCGGCACCGACATCCTGCTTATTAACAACCGCTATCCCCTCTGGCCAATATCAACACGTATCCATATACCTAGGTACATTCGTTCACGTCGAACGCGCACTTACGGAAATGTGCACTTATTATCACTACCTATATTACGTATTTGTTAATCCTAAACATATAATTAACAGTTTTACACTTTGTTTTATGAACCGCAGCTCCGTAGTTTCTAAGTCCCCGATCTAATGATACCCGGTGGGATTTGAAAGCTTGAATTATAGTTGCTTTAATTAGAGTTTACAATACGTAATTCATATTAAGCACTGAGATTTAATGTCCACGATTATGATATACTTTCCATAGCGACCTGTGTATAGAACAAGATTAGGTTAAGTCGGATATTCTGTGACGCACACTATATTTATGCGGAGTTCAAAAAGATTTCTCTAGATGAAGGGGTAATGAATTCCCAAGCCATTGTATGATGAAAATGAACTTTCGCTCCGTGGTCATTGTCGCGATGCCTGCTAAAGACCTCAATAGAAGGCACATTGTGTTGCAACATTTTTACTGAATATATTAGTACAGCTAAAACCAATGTCAAGTCGTGAATGTTGATCCGCGTGTTTGAAGCTGATATTTTTTCTATGGAACGCACAACGAGATGAATAATGTTTTACCTTTTGTTTTATGATGGGTATGCGAAACGTTTCGACGCTCCATTACCAGGTAAAATTATAGGAAAGACCAATTTGTGTAAGAGCCGGCTGCGCGAGTCGCTTGTTTATCAACTTGATTTATAATAGACTAGCTGCCGCCACCGGTTTCACTCGATTCCCAAAAGGATTTACTGTAATAGGATTTACCCGGCTTCTAGACGGCGCTTAGTGGAGCAAGTTACCTTGAAGACTAGGCCTGGCGCCTAGCGACGGGATAGCATGTTGATGATTTATTTATCAGGTAAATCTTAAAGCGGTAGATGCATTATTATTGTGCATAAACATAGTTAAGTATCTACAAATAGTTTAAGTTACATTCAAGGAGTATTCCACGTATAAAAACTCTAGTCAGCAGCATGTTTTGCAAGAGCCCCACATTTATGTTATGATATATTTACTTGTGATATATGACAAATAACGATATAATTTATGTAAATATTAAACATTGGAAGATATGAATAATAATTTTGAACCAATATAATAACCTTTAAAAGCTCAAAAGGTATTCTTCTTAAACGCGTAATGATTTCGAGGTTGTCTGCGCGGGAGTGGATATAATTGGCGTTATACAAAGATTACAATACAGATAAACGACGGCACGGCATAGTGGCTGAGCGATCGGCTTCTACGCCATGAGTCGCGGTTTGATCGACAACGACCAAATATTTATAATTATTATATACCGGTAGTTGTTTTTTGTATATGTAAGCACACCCACTGTACGAGTACGTACAGGATAAAATTCCATGTGCGGAGTAAAGTTCTATTTTTAAATTATATCTGTGATTGCCACTTAAAATTAATAATAGAGTAATAGTACGAGTGTGGCTAGTGGTGTGTAACAACACTGCCTGCTTCCCTTGGCAGCGCCGGCGCAGTGCAGGACGGACAGTGACGGTTTGCCAACTGTTCTCATACCAGTAGATTGCGCAAACGAGCTTCCAATCGCCTGCCACTGATTTGTGGCCACTAAGATGTAGTTCGCAGACGCGGAAGCGGTACTTGGTATCTTTGCACGTTAGGTAATATAGGGCACCGGTAAATAACTAGTGCAACTAAATGCCACGCAGCGCCAGAGAATGCTTTTATATAAACTTAACTGTTTTCGCTGACTTAGAACGTAACTTTATCTTCTTAACAGAATATGGTTTGTAAACTTAATCTGATTACTCGATAAATTTACGCCTCGCCTAGATACTAGAGACTTCTAATTCAGTACCAGAATTAGTCTATTCGCAATTTTACATGTTTGCAATAAGTTGGCTGCCTTAACAATAATACCTTTCGCCTTGAGCTTCACACCGCACAGTGGCCACACACTTATAAGTAAAAATTTTGACTGGTTTTAATGAGAGATAAAGAATCAGCCAATCGCCATCGAGATACAGGTGTTACATACACTTACGTATCTATAGGTTCACGTTCCACATTACGTGTCATAACAATATATTTCGAGGTTAACGTTCATATTCTAATTATGTTCGTGTTTGAAAATTAAAATGTTATTTACTCTACATCCATATATTTTTATGTAATAACGACCCCTAAGAAGTGCCGAATAAGCAATAAAATATTACTTAAAAACATTATCACGACTTTAATTGACTTCGACTTATCGCTCTCAATTAATTGAATAGTTTTATGTTGTATTGGAATGAGTGATATTTCACCGGTGCACAACATTGTAAGCCGTCTCTGAGTTTAATTTAAATTATGTAATGTAAATAGCGATGCAAATGGCTCCCTCGGCTCGTAAAGGTTATAATTTGTAACTGCAATGCGAGAGGTGCTTAATTGCTCATCGCCATTACATTGCATTGCTTTTAAGAAGATTTTAGCGACTGGCGATGCACGTATAGCGGTCAAGTACTGTACGTTACAACTGCATAATCTAAGCTGTTTTTTAACCGATAACTAGAAGCGTCTCGTTTACAAGCTGTATTTCCTTGGACAAAAAGAAATTGTGTGGCCAGAAACTTCGACAATCATTCTGCACATATTTTTCATATAAGTCGAATTTAGTAACTAACTCGACCGAGTAAGGGACCAACGAATAAATGGTAGCCGAGGATTGGCGATTAATCGTTATTGGAATTATAGGAGATCGAAGTAACGGTCAAGTGGAGCTTGGCAAAATGGGCACAAAATATTATAACAAATTTGCTTCACACACAAAGCATTTTCAGGCTAACCAGTACTCAAAAATTTTCTACATAATTAAAAACAAAAAAAATATTTACGAAATAGAAAGGATTTGAATAAAATATTATGAATGTAGCGCAAGCTTAATTAGTTATTTCCCAAGGCAATTGTTCTCAGCCCCTTGAGAGCAACTCTCTATCGCTATGCCAGTTCCGTTTCCTGTCGCTCCATATAAGTAAATACACACTTGACTTTCTATAAATGAAGTCACCATTTTCATACACTTTCATGATCTTCACAGTGGTTACCATGTTTTTAATAAAAAATAACGAGGTGCAGGAGATGAACTGCTAGGTACATAAATATAATAGACAATTAATATGTTTATAATTAAATACAACAAAGGAACGTCTTTTTTATTATCCTTGAATAATTATTGTAAATCAAGAATAATTGATTCTTATTCTGCTTTTACAGTAAAGTAATAGTTTAGTTGAGGAGAGTAATAACGATGAATGCTCACTGGCTTATTTATTGTAATCTGTAGCCGATGTGATAAATTTACCTTGATGTTATAAGAAACAGCAGATTCTACATAGAACTATTATCCTGAACTTTTTATTAAGTATCATAAATAAACGAGAAGTACCTACTTGCAAACAGGTCCTATTTTGTGATAATATACTTGAAGTTTCTGTAGGCTGTTATTAGGTAGTTGGAAGATGAATCTTTGACGTGTCTGTATTTATTGCCCATTAAACTCATCATATCTTTAGTTGTAGGTATTATGTAGTTTGAATATGCTCAAATTCATAAAGTAAGTACTCATAAATTAACTCGGACATCGGTCCCAGTTGCCGGTTTCATTTAATTTTAATATTTTTTTCCGGCGACTGGGACCACACCTTAATAAATACAAAAATATATCGGTAACGCGAAAAACAGTACAGTCATATGAACAAATGTTGTCTTTAAAAATATTCTTTTTTATAATGGAACTAAGTATTTGATTTTTTCGTCAAGCGTTAAAAATAAATAAATGATATTTTTTAATTAGAGGGTCTTTTCATCATTTTACCAGTCTGTCGCTGGAATCCTCGTAGGACTTAACATAATTACGATTCTTGGTTCAGTCATTCAGGAGTTACGTAAGATTAATTTTTCCCTTGTATTCATTGCAATAGATGATTTAAGAAAAATCACGACCTAAATATAATCTGCGACCGAGATAAATTCATTGCAATCAGAATGAGATCTAAGTAGCAATACAGCCTACTACACTCTTACTCAAAATCAATCAAAATCATTGTAAGGTAATCATAACTGCACGGAAGCGGAATGCTTTTATCGTGTACCCTATCGCCTTTGACTATCTATCCATAGTCAAAGCTTACCGCTCAGATAAATAGGACTTTATTTTGAAATTATGTCTAAATCATCACTAACACTCAATGACTTCATTGTTAGTTTAGCAGCCCTTAGCGCCACGAGCCCTATACTTAGGGAACTTAGGGATTAACACCATTAATAGCTGATTTAGTAGAAAAGCTATCCAAAATTCAGTACAGTGAGTTTGGCTCGATAAAATAGAAGACGTGGGGCGGAAGGCCTAGTTATTCGCACTCAGAGACAGTTTACTCACAATAGAAGGGACATCACTATTACGTATTCTTTACCACATGGTAATAAATGTATATGACGATGATATTACGACGGAGACAGAGCGACTTAGAGTAATGACTCTAAGTCGCTCGGTCTCCGTCGTAATATCAGTCCGAAAAAGACAGACAAGAAAAGAAACGGGCTACATTTTTTTGCACTTATAAAATATTTCTACTTCATATCCTCTCTATAACCTATTTAAGTCTCTTTGCGTGCACACTACCATCTTTCCGGTGTTAACTTGATGCATTCATGACCGCAGTATCAACAGCTGTACTACCCCTATCATCTTGATCTACTGCCATCAGTCAGATATTTCACACTCACTCATATTATTACAAATACAATGTAATCAGATACCAGTTACTTTTACATTTCTGTTCTCATAAAATATTATTGGTATTCTAATTAACTTTACGGTTAGAACTCCGCAATATTCTTATAAAATTTCGTCATATTCAAAAGCTCGGTATACGGTAGTTGTATTACCATTAGCAAAGATTTTTATCTAAATTAAGATAACATATGTGCATGCTCTAAGAATTTATTTCACACGTCGCTGGGTTATTGAGAAAATGTGTTTTTTTATGCAATTATACATATTAGCACTTGTTGGTACGCGAAATGCCGGCGGCGGTTGTTGAAAATGTAACAAGGTGGTCTGGCGTTCATTCTAATCTTTCTATTTTTGGACTGTGCTGCCATAATACGCTGATCATTAAATCGGGACGACAGATAAGTAATCATGAATATGTAGTTTGTGCACATAAGCCGTTCTTTAATGTCAATCATTCTTTAGGAGACTGTGTCGACGAATATGTTCATTCTCATAGCGACGTGGTACCGTATGAGTAGCTAAGTACCTACATGTTGATTCTAATCGCTTTCAAACTCCTTCAGGGTGGCACAGTATATAACTATGGAACTCGCTGGATGCCTTTGTTTTTGATGACTACGTCAAGGGTGTATATTCGTCATAAGTTCTGCCGCTGAGTCCTAGGAATCCTGAGTGCTAGTTCTAGGTCGAGCAGTATTCTTTTTAAAATTATATTGCCTAGGCTCACCTCTTGGAAAAGCACCACCTGCACTGGGTGTACAGGAGAAAACCAATTATTCGTGGAATTCAAGAATGAATGTATGAGTGGTTGGTGTGATAGAAGATGCTTTTTGGTACATGTTCACAGGACCAGACAACACTTCAAGTAATTGTGATGATAGCGGTTACACATGCTAAACACGACTATTACTCAGTATGCGCACGAGTAGTCTAGGGTCAATTACAGTTCACTCATATACCTTTCTAAATACACATTGGATTGAAATAAACCGATATAACATATTGATACAAGATTGTTGACAAATGGATCACGAAATAGGCCATGAACAGATTAGGGAGACTTTTGAATTTATTATTAAATACCTTCATATATAATATGAAATATATAGTATGTGTAAGTGTTTACTTATATCTTAATGGTATATAAATGATAATGAAATCTACTTTGATAAACTAATTTTATAAGAACTAAAGTTGCTAAGAAAGACAATGCATTACAACTGAAATAGTATTTCGATAAATTATTTGAGTATTTTAAAACCTTGGTGAATCCATTAAACAATTCAACAAGTGGTCGTCAGAAAACCAAAACAATAGAACTTGTCCAGTAAGCACTTGTTAGTGTAGTGCTTATTAATTAGAGGACCGGAATTTATTAATTACCTTCCGCCTGCGCGGGAGCAACTACTTAAATCAAACAATAGAAGAGGGATTTGTTTTAAAAACTACTCACCAGGAGGTAGTGCAGGGTCGTAATTAACTCGGTCAAGGTGAACGGTTCGGTGAACGGGAAAAACGGGTTCATGATGACGTCGGAGTTTGTTATCCCGACGTCATCATGAACCCGTTTTTCCCCACGTGCGGGACGGATTAGAATACTATTCCTCACTGCCTTTCAGATAGGCATTACTTAAGAGGCGAGAAAATATCTGACTTGCTCGGTGGTAGGATCTCTGGGTCTGACTGGCTGACGACCACCCTTACGTCGGAGTCTGTCGTATAGCACCTTCGTATGTGTTTCGACGTTTACGCGTAAGAGCCAGTGGCCTCAGTTACTGCGGCTCTGGCACTCTGTAGTCCGTAGGGGGCCCTTAAGGGTCGGCAACGCCTCAGCAATTCCTCTGGTGTTGCAGGTGTCCATAGCCGATGGTGACTACTTACCACCAGTTGGCTCGTCAACTCAAGGTTCTGAAAGCGCAGCATCTCCTTTGGTATTGCAGGTGTCAGTGGATGGCACCGACTACTCACCATCAAGTGGCTCCTCTGCTAGTTAAAACATAAACTGTCCCACTACGGATCTCCTCTAGAAATCACAAAATTACTAAAAACATATAACTCCATAACATTTGCTCAGTGAGACACCACTAGTTTCGCTACGCGGCACATGATAAAATACCTTTCCCGGTATTTATTATTACGAAACGTTTGGAGAGCACATTGTGAAACCAGGCAATCCACTAAATGTCCACTTGGAACTTTCACCACAGGGAAAGGGCTGTTATCGTTGCTATACATTACAGTGCATTGAATCGCAGAAATGTTTAACATCTAATCTCGTCCAACTTGCGAATTTATCAACGACTAGATCTTAATAAGAGCCGACTATGTGTCAATCTTGTAGTAGGTACGTACTCTATCGTCGGGAAAAAAATTGAATATTTCACTATCGTCGCCGTTCAGTGAAAAGCTCGTAAAGCACACATTCATGGTTTTTTATTTTATATTTATTTTTTGGAAAGAAAACCTCGTTTATGAGATAATGGTTCTAATAGTGCTTGTTTTCACTGCACGACGACGCTATATTGTGTTAATTTTCGTATCAAGCAGGTATGAAATGAACACAATGTGTAGCAAAGTGCTCTCAACACGATACATAAATTAAGCGCGAACTGATATATTAATTTATCATCAAAGCTCCTCCTTGGTTTCCTCACAGAATGACCACCACTGGCACAAAATTAATAAGACGCTGGCCTAGTGCAGGCTGGCTGACGGCGTTTCTCACGATTTTCCTTCACCGTATTTAAGCAAGTGATAATTAAGTAATTTATTAACTCGGACATGGTTTCGAAAAGTCCGAAGGGCATGCTTTGGCGTCTCGTGTCACTATTCACTGTTAGGAACTCATACATTCATATCTAATTAAACGGTTACTATTTTTATACGAATTCATATCTTGCAACGCTACGCGTGCCGCGATATATATGCAACATTAATTCGGGTCGCTAAATGAAATTAAAAACTTAATGTATTCGAGATCGTTGAAAAGAGATTTGTGTTACCACACTCGCGTGAGATCGTCGATGAGATGTTATATTTGTAGAGAGTGCGCATGAGGCATACGGGCGGTGCGCGGCGGGTATAATGCTGGTTCCTCAGCCTCAGTGGTGTATTGTGACAACGCAGGCTACAACAGCAACGGTCAATAGTCATCCTGTAAAATCTTTGGTATAATAGTGACATAACCCGCCAATCCCACTTATAATATCTAACTGCATTGCACTAAAGAACATTTTGCAAAACCTTTACCGCTTTTTGTCCTACATATTTATAATATTATTGGACATAATCGCATTTACATAATTAATTAATTCTATTATAAATGAGTAATGTCCCCGCATTGCATAACTATTCGTAGTAATTATCAATGTAATCTCATTCGTGTGTAGGCTGTAAGTAAACACAGACTTATACACTCAATTTTGTATTCCGCTTGTCCAAAGATTCAAGTAAAGGAACTGGTTTTAAAAAGTGGTTTTCATACAAAATAGGACGTTGAACTTTTTGTTCCAATCATATTATATAATCGACAACAAGATATTAATTTGTTTTCTCTCCATTACTGGGTCATAATCATAACAAATTAAAGTTTGCGTTTTTATTTACATTTTATATAGGTACCTATCTACTCGTATTTAAAAACGCCAAAACATTATAACAAATTGCTAAATATAAAACTATTCCATAAGTGATAAATAAAATATAACTTATTACATAATTATATATTGTAGACAATGATAGATAGGCTAAAATCCTCCAACGTGATACCTGGTGAAGGTCACTGGGAGTTATTGGATGCAGGAGCCATACAACAGGTCCACGTGGAAGTCTTTGGGGCAGGCTTATTTACATATATTGGCACCTAAAATATGCTTAAACGACGCCACGGAGAAATATACGCACATTTCAAATTCGCAGTGCTACGGTACTGAAATATTTGGCTTGTGTAATGAGCAGAGAGCAGTAGCAGAACAAAATACAGTTGAGGATTGCCTACTACTATAATCCAATACCGTTATCATAAAATCGTATCGATTTGAAAGAAATCAAAATTTAACATAGGAGGTAGGTGGATGGTCAAGTTGTAAGCATCATACAATCGTTACAAACAGTAGTTAACAATCGAGGTAACGAATAGATTGTGATCGAGTTATCCATGTGAGTGTAGCTGAGTCGGCCCGATTGCGACATGTGCGCGTACGCCGACGGTGCGTTGCGTATCAACTTGTCTCTTATTAAAATGATTAGCTTCACCCCGCGGCAATGCCCACCCGCCGTTTGGTTTCGGTTGCTTACCTCAGCAAATAATAACCAAATCAAGTTTGACATCTTAGTTTTTATTAATAGAGATAGAACACCAATTACAGCAGCAAGCAACTGTTATAAACCTATTACGCTATTTAAGAAAGTTGTCCCTCAATGGCGCACCTACGCATGATTGTAAGCTATTGTTCTAACAAGCTTTCGGTTGAATTCCATAGTCATTATTGTAGCCATTGAATATTCTCTACGCTCACGCTCTACCATTAGTTATTACAAGATTTTAATAAGAAATATAAAACTTAGGATCCATTGAGATAATTTTTTAAAGTGCCGTTCTAGCAGAAAAGGCAGAAGCGCTAGTTATTAGATAAACATATTATATTTCTATGCGACCTTCAACATGAGCATATCGAGAATGTTTACCGAGTATGCGTAACCTATCGAATCGTAGCGGGCCAATCGATTTGATGCACCTATATATCCTAGTTTAAAGACCGATGCATGTTTGACAGTGAGCGTCCGATCTAAATAAAGGTCAGCGCCAAGAAGATTTTACCGAAGCGATCGTATCTTTAGATAACTTTAGTAATATCTATAATACTTCAATATTGTTAAGTATTACTGTATTGCTCTACATGCTACATTCGTGAGTACGTCGAAGTTCTTTATAATAAAGTATGTAGGTATTATACTGCTATGCTAAGTTTATTCTCTTGTCCTAAGAAATCATAGCGTTTTCCCAACAATGTTTGGTATTAAGTATTTTGATGTCCTGTCTATCTATCATCCACCTCACTGTGATATTTTTCTCCGGAACGCGCGAAGGTTCTTCAACTTCATACCTTCACCCGTCCAAAAGTCTTTTTGATTTGTAGAGAAATCAAGCTTCAGTCTAAATCAACGCAACAAAAAGTGCATGACAACACTTTTTGTGCTCATGCTGCTCATCAAATTCAGTTCCTTAATGTTATTGATATTGGTTCAAGTAGTATATGTACAGTACTTGTCCTGTTTTAAATAGCCATGAGCCTTTTAAGGAACTACATGATCGTTCTTATTACCCTGCACACCAAAAGCAACAAAGCCTAAAATGTTTTATTAAAACTAAAAGGTTAACTTCTATGTAAAGCTGTCGTTCTAATTTTTTATTGAACTAAGTTTAATGACTCTAACAAGTCGATCGTAAATATAATTGTGTTTATAAATGTGAGGTAAATTGTATTAGAATTAATATCAGTAGGTGGGTATCAAAATATTATTTATTGGTGTTATTGCAAGCACAGTAGCCGTATCTAACACTACCTCCTTGCTTGTGAAAGTTTTATACCTGCAATGAGCAATTAAACCTTACTATATTTCCATCTATAAAATAATTGCGGTTTGATCATTTGTATTATTGTAGCAACAAGTATTTACTTCTAACCGCCAAACGACGGGGTTTGCCAGACTCGTACCGACTAGAAATCTTTCTTTCTTTTGCCCTGTCGTACGGGCCACGGGAATCGTGGTAATACTATCTACGATAGGTGATAGGCTGTGATCGGTAATCGTTTAAATATTGTGGCTTTCAACAATAGAGCAGGGAAAGAAAAGGCTTTTAGGCGGTATAGTCGGAATCCGACATATCTAACCACCTGGCAGTTGACATATCAAAAACTCAATAGATACTTGTTATAGTCCATCATATAATCCAGTTCACTGCTGGTCGTACAACTCCTCTAATGTGCACCATTTCAACCTGTCCTCGGCTTGTCGCATCCAGCTACACACACACACACACACACACACACACACACTTCACATACAAATTATTATCAACAAACAATTAATAAATGAAAATGGTGGAATAGTCTACTTAGAAACCAGAAATACACCTACCACCCAACCATCCTAGAAAACAAATGAACTAAGAAGTGTTGTAACGCCATCACTCTAGTTACACATGCATTGAAGCCTTCTTCTTATGAAATTATTATAAATCTGTCATTGCCATAATATTGCACAGTACAGTAGGTAAACAAGTATATCAAGACTATTTCCAGTTTCTCACTTGTTTTGTAGATTGCGCGTCACGCCGCGGTGTTGCGGTTTGATGACATCAATCGGAATAGCTTAAATATAAACAGTAGGCGTGAAATAATTGAATTCTGTTTCACACGTTTCTTATATCAATATTCGATACGCTAACGTGCAAGAACAACATTAATTATTGATTGCCACGCTTTGTCCTACAAAAAGAAATATTCGAACTGATAATAATTTATTGTATTGAGATTTTGGATATTATATAAGAATGTATCTACTGGAGTTGTGATTTGAATGTTTTGGTTTTACCCTCAAATTACCTAATCATTATTTATTTATTGCTTCGTGCATTTCAGTTTACAAGTTATCCCTAAATAGGTAATTTATGTGTCCAGTTTTTAGTTAAATCTTCATTAAATGGCCTTCATACACCCACGTTAGTCAAATCATGTGCGCAGTAACACATTTACGTATTTGATGTGTGCTCCGGCGCCGGCGCACTATTGCGTGTAATGATAACGAGTTGTGCTTAGTGTCAGTGGCTGAGACCTTGCTGGGGTTTGATAAACGGCCCATAAACACCACTCGATGGCCTTACCGCGAGTTCTGGGAGGGGAGGGCTTGATGAATCCTTCCATATCTTGATGAATTTTGATCGCGGGAGAGCCATGCTTCGGCACGAATGGCCGGTTCGACCGAAGTGATACCACGGCTTCACAGAATAACGGCGTGAAACAACACTTACGTTTTATTTCGCCGAGTGTGTCAGGATACCGGAGGCCAAAACACTTAAAAGGCGGACAATGCACTTGCGACTCCTCTGGTGTTGCGTGTGCCCATGGGCGGCGGTAATCGCTTACCATCAGGTGATACGTCTGCTCGTTTGCCCCCCGATCGCATAAAAAACTATAATATTGATTTTAAGGAATTACTCCTCTGGTGTTGCAGTCGTTCATAGGCTACGGTAACTGCTTATGATCAGGCAGGCCGTAAGCTGGTTTGCCACCTCAGTGGTATTTTCTCCCGATTTCTCCAAATCAATTGATATTTATATCCCGTACTATTTTTGCACAGCCATACACATACACAGCATTTTTATACAGCCACAGCGGCCATTTTAGCCGCTCTGTACATTTGTTTCTCGCTTACATCAAACACACTAGGTATACTTATCATTGAAGAGACCACAACACTGAATTTTGTATGTGACATTGTACTGATAATTTAAAAACATACTATATTGCTCGGACTTGGAATCAAACGTAGGTACGACCGCAGGATTAATGAGACAGTTTAAAATAAAATATTCTGGGAAAACATGTGTTTTCCCTCAACACTCACGAATGGTGGTTCGATTAATAGATTCAAACAATGATAATTTCGCAGAATAACACTAGCAACACGAAATTCGTGTAATATCAATCACACACAAAAACAGCAATCTTTTCCATTTCAGAAACATGTTATATTATTGGTAGGCAATTTATTAGCCGCGATGCAACCTGTATCTATAATTTTAATCTTAGTATATGGTATAACATAGATTTATTATGAGAGAAGTAAAACCACAAGTTTTGCTGTAATTTTATACCAAGACAGCTAAGCTAAATTACAAGAGTACTTGCTATATTAACGTAACACATGACTTTGGTACAGTTTTAAGTATACTAAAGGTACTTATCTATAATATAATAAGTATGTGTATTGTACAATTCCCCCTACCGCCGCTAAGGTGAACCAGAGTCGCGAAAAAAGGTTTCTGGGGACAGGATTAGGAGAGCCTAAGACAGGACTCTCCTGTAGTGTTCACCAGAGACCGTATGAAGACCTTTATTCGATTGAGAGAGAGAAATGCACTGTACACATAAATAGAGCCATCTTTTTCTCACGGCGGTCGAGAGCATTTGACGAATTCAGTCATATGTATGATTAACGAAATTAAACAGCAAGATGAAAGTGGAAATATCCAAAACACTTAAAAGAGATTCATTTGTAAATAACAAATAATAATGTAGGTATGTTCAACACACTTTTAATATATTTATTTATATTATTTTATTCTGAATCAACTTCTCTAAATAACATCCCGTTACCTAATTAGGATTCCAAATACAAAAAAATCGTGATTCATTATCGACTTTATTACTATCAACAACATCAGACGAAATTCTGAATTTAAATGACTAAACAAATAGATTCATCTAAATAGAATTATAAGTTCACGGGGTCAACGCACTAGAGATTTTAAGAATACATTAATTATGCGTTGATTATAGTTTTTTTTGCTCCGGATGTTAACCCTGGGCGCAGGTATAATATGCTAATGTCATAGCATATTTGTTTTCTGTAAGCAAGGCAAGACTGATTGCACGTTGACATTGGCTTGCCCTCTTTTTATGGATAACAATATAATATACTTACTTAACAATACGAATTCACATTCAATCAGATCCTAAAATTATATGTGAAATGTAGATGCTATTAGTTAGTCTACATTTCACTCATTATTGAATAACGGCAGGATATAATACATGTGATGAGGTATTTCAGGTTGTTTCAAATGGAACTATTATCGAAGAAATATTTCCTAGGTTGAAAGTTTTTTAGCAAAGTTCGTTAGCTTTAGCTGTCATTAGCATAGACAAATAGACTTAGCTAATGTCCCGTTTAACATTTCCCGTCTAGGCAAGTATATACCAAGTAATATAACCTCTTATTTTCACGTTCGTAAAATTGTAGATGAATAAAATATCGAATGAGTCATAAAGTCGTAAAATTCTAATTATTGACTACTTAACGTCTGTCGCAGCCGACGAACGGATATCATGATAACTCACCTAACGGATAAGCCTTGTAAGCTGTTTGTGTGTCGAGGCAGTCATTATCATTTATGAAAAAAACACCAGGGTTATCGATATTTTATAGAACTTTTGACACTGGGTACCACAGGTCATGCCTTACCGTATCATAGGTACATTTCGCCAAAAGAACATGTCAATTTTCTGATTGAAATGAAGTGAGACTAACACAGCATATGTATATTCCGGACCAAAGACTACCTAAGGTACCTACTCTCCCTCTTTAGTTAAACCTAAAGGTGTATGAAGTCGGCCAGCTGAATCTAAGCCAGTTTATTGGAAACATAATTATTCTGATCCCTTTCCGATTACGTCATTTTTACAATATTCAAGGTATGACCGCCAATTGATCGCTTTTTCATCTTTATAGATATCTATGATAATATCTGATAGACCGATTAGAAAAATCCAGACTTAATATTTTTTTTTTTATATATCTCTGTGGTAGGGCAGTGGAACAGTACCTACGTAATTATTACGAGTAAATAAAATGAAAGTAAAACAAAAGTATGAGGAAAATACGTAAGAAAAAAAACGCAATAATTGCTATACTTATAGTAATTATTGTAAAGTAAACACACGAAATATCCCCGTATATCATTTACATTGGTAATATTATTTAATCAATATCAAGAAGTTAATTTAACTACGCAATAAATGCAATGCTTTTAAATGGCTGACCAGTTGACGATTCGTGGTCTTGCGCCACAATTGCAACCTCAAATGTGATAAAAAATGTTCTAATTATCGACTTGACAGTGCAGTGCAATGCATGCGGGAGATAGTAGGTAACAGAGCACGGCCAAGCTGCCGGAGTACCGGCACGAGATCCCGCCGCTCACGGACTCACTTGCAAGTCTCGTTTTTATTTTGTTTACAATTCGTGATCAAATCGTCAGCTGTAATACGCCAACTGTTACGTGATACGATAACCACGACCTTTTTTCACTTAAGCCTAGTTCACACGGGTAATTTGATGTCATTATTTTGTGAATTAACATACATAACAATATTACGCACGTGAAAATATGGTCGTGATTTCTTCAAAATTTTAAAACAATTCCGTTATTTTCCCTGTTCTTTAAATGGGGCATTTTATAATTTTATAAGGTAAGTACATAAACGGACAAAATTACGTAAGGTAGGTACATTTTTTAAACTTCATTGCGCGTTTTCAGTAACTTCGTTATAAAAAGAAGCTCAGACCTCTACGAAGACAGCTGTGGTAAGCAATGTATTACACTGAATTCGGTATTGTGAAATTGTAAATAAAATTACTATTCATTATGAATGGTATCTATCAAAGCAGTCACCTACCTACTAGTATATTAGGCGGCTCGGCTGTTGGCTCGCCCTGTCCATAACTAGTCTAACAAGAGTAGATAATGTATGGCAAAAGACAAATACTCGTTCATTATACAACTCGCATGCACTAATGCGTCGGGCGATCGTTATCATATCACACGAATCGAAACGCGGTTAGCTGCGTATTGCACTTATTGGAGCTTTAACTTAATAGGGACACTTACCGCGAGACATACGTTTGCAGTTAGATAATAATTAAATAGAGCGTTAATTTATTGTCATATGGATAATATGGACAAACAAGATACAGGTAAGAGGTATTTCCTATTGGAAGCGATGGTAAGTGACTGCGCTGGACCATAGATCGTCATGATCCTGTCGAGTGTGATTCTAAGTCCCATAGAACAAAGGGTACACAAATACCCACCCGTGTCTCCTGGCAATGTGGATTTACAGCACAACAAAAAATATTTTTTATATAACAAAGTAGGTAGCTTTTTCTATGTAAGCACCGTAAAAGTGTTACGACATCATGCATTACGTGTGTGGATCCAGGAAGCACTGCAGGTAATTAATATGTAATACCTAAGTACGGCACTGGTAAATCACTGCACACAACTGATACAAAGCCATTTATTTACATACGATGTCTCTATGAAATCTATGTTGTCAATCTAGTAAAAGTGATTTGGCACGCGCTAAACAAATTAGTTAACATTGAATATTGCTAATCCCAACTTATGTCCAACAATTCTGACATTTACGCGAATAATAATAATATTGAAATAAACTACTAATTAAATAATGTGACGCAATAAATTCCGTACCTAGTATTTGTCTCTCTACGTTATAATATTTCAGTTTAAAATATGAAAGTGTCAATCCAATAATCCATATTATAATGTTCTATACACATTATACATGAAAGAAAACCACAGAAAGTTCATTATAATTTGTTATAAATTATAGAATTCTGAGAGTAGTTAGTATTATCATGATTTTGAAATTTCAAAACAGTATTAAGTCCTACTCTAATTTATTTGTACCACCGTAACAATAAGAATTAGCAACAATAAGTGAGACGGCGCTTATAGATTGGGTTGAATTGCTTTAATTGTATAGTCTACTAAAAATAACTAGACTTTATTGTATTGTAGTTGTTAGAATTACTGAACAGACCTTGATGTCAGTTATACTGAGAACTGTTGCCACACAATAAATAAATAACATATTTAGCTGATTCTGATTTAAATAGTTCATAAGTACTTAATATTAACTACGACTTACGTGTACGAAATTATACCACTAGACAATTATGCGACTTCTACCCTAGGGGACCTTTTCTTTGGGGAGTTTTTCTTTCATTCTCACATTCTTGGAATTATTGTAAATGGAAATATGCTCGCTTCCTCTTAAATGAGTCTTAAAACATACAGGCAAACTAAGGGTGGAAAAACATATGCTATTCTTGCCTGTGCACAACAGATGGAAAGTAGCGGTACCACAGGTAGGTCCATCTACATTCTTAGTGACAGCCAAGCGGCACTCATGGCCCTGACCTCCTACAGGATCGATTCAAGGCTGACGCTGGACGCTGCCCGAACTCTTAATGAGCTGGGAAAGCGAAACAAGGTCAGGCTTGTTTGGGTCCCTGGTCACAGGGGTAAGTATTGTGGGCAACGAGCATGCTGACGAGCTGGCTAGGGAAGGTTCTGGAACCTCACTAATTGGACCGGAACCATTTGTAGGACTGGCCCCAAGCACAGTCAAAACGGCATTTCGGGAGTACGCAAGGGCGAGGCACATGGATGAGTGGTTGAGCCTCACGGGACTTGCTCACTCCAAGAAATTCATAGGTTCCTCATCGAAATGGCAAAATGCCATTTGGAACTCAAGCAGGCGGCAGGCCCGTCTTTTGATGGGGGCGCTGACCGGACACTTCGGGACTAACGCTCTCCTACAAAAGATGGGTCTGACGGATACATCAGCCTGCAGGGCCTGCAAAAGGGAAATTGAGAGCATGGAACACCTTCTGTGTACATGCGATGCAATGGCTAGAAAGCGAATGTGCCTTTTGGGTCAGGGTTATCCAAGACCAGAGGACTACAGACTCATACCCCCAGGCTTCATTATAAAGCTCATGGAAGAGCTGTTTGTAGAACTGGGAGGGGATGAGGAATAGATTATAAGTGCACTGAGGCCTTGCTGCCTCGGCCCTACACAAGATAAGATAAGGGTGGAAAAAACAGGAACGAAAACTCAAACAGCTACTAAACATTTGTTAGAATATATCAATAACGCTTTGCTAAATCTGGGTTATGAACTCAGAACGTCACGGTCAGCAAACGCGATTGTGACCGACCACTAAATGACTAGATAGAGACAGTCTAGACTGCGGACCATAAATTCACACAATAAGCACAAAATACCACACCTATTTGTTTCAGTAATTTTATTAAATACTAGCTTCTGCCCGTGACTTCGTCCGCGTAGCGTAATGATATATAGCCTATAGCCTTCCTCAATAAATGGGCTATCTAACACTGAAAGAATTTTTCAAATCGGACCAGTAGTCCCTGAGATTAGCGCGTTCAAGCAAACAAACAAACAAACAATCAAACTCTTCAGCTTTATATATTAGTAATAGATAGATTCTGTCCGCGACTTCGTCCGCATGGAATAGTTACTTAGTCTTAGCGTGATGATATATAGCCTATAGCCTTCCTCAATAAATGGGCTATCTAACACTGAAAGAGTTTTTCAAATCGAACCACTAGTCTGAGATTAGCGCGTTCAAGCAAACAAACAAACTTCAGCTTTATATATTAGTATAGAGTACAGATATATAACATATTATCAACACGTTTGGGGCCTTAAAAGGCCACATTAACAAATATTCCTCCGTGGAATAAATTCAAATATAGATTAATTAGAATTAGCTAAAATGGCAATAAGCAATTCCCAGGAAATTAATTTATATTTATAACAGCTCCTTAGTAATTTGCTAACGTAAATCATACTTATTATGAATCTAAAACGGCCTTTTAGCCCTGTACCTCGTTATAAAACCGTGGTGCCGTAACAAACCAGATTAATAGATACTTAATTCGTGTTTTTATGAGTAACATGTAAGATGTACCTAATGAAAATATAGCATGTGAAAAGTTGTTTATTGCTAAATTAAACATAATGAACGTCTATAAATTAATCGAAAACTGGATATTACGTGTGTCTATGCAAAAAATGTAATCAATTATTTTCACTGCTTTTAGAGAGGGTATTGAATAGTTGCGTTTATAATATTAGTAAGTACATATGTTATGTATACCATTAGTAAGTACATATATTTAAAACATAGAATACATATAATAATTAAAACATTTTAATTGTTTTTTAGCTCTAACATTATGCCCAGACACTAATATTAAACATCTCTTATGATCTGCCTATTGTAAACTCACAGTTCGCTGGTATTACGAATGTCTAGTCCCATGTAAATGTAATAGAGGTGAGCCTATTCAAGTCCCCATTTATCATTAGTACCGCGGAATTGTGGAATGCGCTTCCTGAGTGGGTCTTCCCCGATAGATATAATCTAGGTGTCTTTAAATCACGAGTGGATCGGTTTCTTCTAGGCAAGCGCGCTCCATCTTAGGTCCATCAGGCGAACTAGCGATCAAGCGTAAGCCTAACAACAATAAAAAAAACGCTATACAGTCCTGATACTTTAATTTCTATACTTCAACAGACGATAGTAATTTTATACACGCGTCCATTATTAATGCCATTTTAGGCTCTAGATACACTTAAGGCTGTATTTTAACATAAAATAATCCATCAAGAATTTGGTAGAATGAATTTGGCCTTATGAAATAAACATTTAAGGCTATAGACCTATTTAGGAGAATATAATAAATACATTATTCAGATAGTGGTTTAGATTCTTCACATTCGGAGTCGTTTTTCCTAATTAATAAATTAGTACAAAAAATTACAAAATTATAAATATAAAAGTTGTTGCCTGCGACAATTTATGTAACATACCATAACATAACAACATACCATCACGCCTATATTCCCCGAAGGGTTAGGCAGAGGCGTACTAATGTACACCCACAGTTTGCCGGTATGTTTTAGGCCCCATGCAATAGGGGGCGAGCCTATTGCCATTAACCGGGCAATAGGCTCGCCCCCTATTGCATGGGGTTCCTAACTCCGAGCTGCTACTGGGAATTTCTTAGAAAAACCCAATAACACTTTGCTCGACCTGGGAATCGAACCCAGGACCTCTAGCGTAGCAGTCGCGCTCTGGACCTCTTGGCTAATGAGACAATTTATGTACCTATTACAAAAATTTGTAGAATGACATTATTACCCATCATAAATACCATAAACTTGATTTGGTGAATTGTCGTGTAAGCAATCGCAAAGCAACTAACGCTTGCGGAAGGCTCAGTGGAAACTAATAAATATTCTTTTTTTTTTCAGGTAAATAAACGTTAGATAAGCGGATCGTAGTAAGTAAAGTAGTCAAAATAAGAAGCACAATAGAATCGAAACATGTCCGCATCAAGCTGTAGTGCAGAAGGATTTTATCGGTAAGAGTTCAACATACACATGCAGAAGCGTCCTCAGTTCTCACGGAGCCTCCAACAGAGTATAAAACTTTAACGCTGACTGACGGACAGAAAACGCACAGCTTCAGCGCATAGATCTAAAAGCATGAAACAAGTTCCTTATAAAAGTAACGGGATTTAGAAAATGCCCATAACATCGGACGAAAAGGTCATTACAGGTTTCATAGCTAGTCTATTATTATATACCTATTTTTTTTATTTACATAGCTATACACATAAAATTTCAAAATGAAAAATACGTTTTTATAAGTATGTAATGGAATAATTTAAGTCAAATAAATGTATAACACCGTGTGCATTGTGAAGTGGATAATACTCTGATGATAGGCATGATCTGAAATGTCAGGATCTATAATTCTCTAGAGCCATCTTAAGGTCATGTTTGCGTAAATTTATTTCAAGGCCTGCATAGCTAAAAAGGCCTGTAGCTAAATATACAATGTTTCCAGAGGAACTGCTTACTATTTTTTTTATCTACTCCCCGTTATTAGGTGTAGTAAGAGAGAGAAAAAGATTCAATAGATAATATACCTAATTTGTTGCACATAGTTAATTAGTTAGCTCATTAGAAAATAATAGATAATTAGAGTTCATAAAACCATTAATTCTCTGAAAACGTTAAACAAAAAATATGTGTAAATGTTAAACAGTCCGTGAAGTTGGGTTCATTTCAAAGAATATTCGAGCTAAGTACTTATCACGGTACGTACTCACAATCATTGACACTTCCACGATTACAACAACATTCTGCTCTGTTGCCCTGACTGGGCGCCTTGTTTAGTAGATAGATATGGTTATTAAAACCAACAACAGTCATAAAATGGAGTAATATGGCAATAAATTAAGTCATAAACACATAACAGGCAACTGTTCCACAAGTAGTTACAATTAGGTAAGTTAGTTACCACATCCGTTTTTACTATCTCGGGTTGACAACTCATACCAATCTTTAACCCAATACACCCAGACGATAAAGCTAAGGAGGTTATAAAAAATCTGGATGGGTCAGAATTTTAATTTATTTCATTATCTTATATGCCAGCAAACAAAAAAAACTGTAGATATAAACTAAATGATGGAGTTTGCCCTGCTCACACTTACCATTTCCACAATAAACGCCATGTAATAATTTTACTTTCTAGCATTTCTTTCTTTCTAGTTTAGCATCTCTCAGGTCGAAAATGAGGCTATATGCGGCGAACCTTCAAGAGATAAGTAGCTCCTAAATTTTCAGACTACGAATCTAACTATATAAAACTCAAAGGTGACTGACTGACATAGTGATCTATCAATGCACAGCCCAAACCACTGGAGGGATCGGGCTGAAATTTGGCACACAGGTAGATGTTATGACGTAGGCATCCGCTAAGAAAGGATTTTTATAAATTCTACCCCTAAGGGGATAATAAAATAGGGGATGAAAGTTTGTATGAAACTTTGTCAATTTTAAACCGATCGGGCTGAGACTTCACATGCATATAGCTACTATGACGTAGGCATCTCCTAAGAAAGCATTTTGATATATTCCACCTCTAAAGGGATAAAATAGGGGATGAAAGTTTGTATAAATCTTATTAGATTTTCGACTAATTGAACTGAAATGACTTGTATATATCACCACGCTAAGACTAAGTAACTTTTCCACGCGGACGAAGTCGCGGACGGAAGTTAGTAAAATATAAAATTGTTCAATATTATGTATAATAAATACATTTGAATCAACGTGAGTTACTCCGTTCATTGTTATACGTTGCCGCGCAATTACGAGCCCTTTGTTTTAAAACTAGCAAATTATCTTCCAATTACGTTAGCCGATGTTGCGCCGACGGCGGATGTAATAGAGGTTTAGGCATATTATATAAATTTATAGCCTTTGATGGGTCTATAGAGTTGTAGATAAATAACTGTGTAGGTATTCAAGGAATTGATATTTATTCTGGATTATCACTGTACATTAAAAGCAACTGAAACGCAAATTCGTCTCGAAAATAAGGATCACACGAGCTCCACTATTCGTGCAAAAATTTTTGAAGTGTCTTAAATAGAAACACACAGTTTATGACAGATTACAACGTCATCTTGTTTCTGTATTTATAAGTTCAAACGTTGAATGTTTGAATTACCCGATACCCGTTTATCGGGTTGTTTTTCGAGATTCCTAAGTAGTAAAAACATTTTCGATAGTCAGAATCGTCAGAATGGATAGTAGGAATGGAGGATTGGAGTCTCTAAATCACTTATCTCATCCGTAAGCTTAATAGAACCAACATTCACTAAATGTCTTAGATGGCAATCTTATCTAGCTCTTCAATCTGAATGAGATGTCAAATCTCGTTGAGCTGTCAATTCCCTGCCTTCACCGAATAAATGGTGATTTCGAAAACAAAACTCTCAGCCGAGAGCAGTCGTCATTATGAAATTGTCAGCTTTGATGTAAAAATAATAGAGCACGTACTTACTGACCGTAATAACTGGCGGACGTGGCTTTTGTTATTACAAAATATCTATTAAATACCGTAGAAAAACTCTACAAGGTGTCGAAAATATATATTAACACACACCTATCAGGGCCTAATTTAATTATCTATTTCGTCATTTTGGAGACATTGTTTTTTTAAATATTCAATAAAGTTAAGTATTGCCAATTTTTAGATTCGATACTGCATTATTAGCTTGTGCTGCGCTACTTAGAATATATTTCATTATTTTATATTATGTTATTTTAATTAACCAATCACTACAGCTTGGCTAACTGATCTATCAACATGATGCATCTTAACCGTGAACAAGTATGGCATATAGAAGCTTTATGCGAAACAACAAAAAAATACTTTTAGCGAACTAACTAATTAATTAACCAACGACCAGGTTGATTTCCTATACAAGTGACTTAAAAAACATGCTACACAATACAAATACATATGGAAGGTTACTTATGTAGGTACCATTTACTTATTCATTTAAAAATGTAAATTTCAATAATCTAAATAAATGATCTTATTTATCATCTTAGATGGTTCACATTAGGCTGTTTACAGGTAGGCATGAATAATCGGCTTTTAATAAAAAAAAATAAAGAAATTGGAAAATTTGTCATGAAAGTTATGACTTCATAAAAGCTTTTTTTATATCATGCTAATGTAATAATTTCCATAACATTATAGTCATAGCCTCAACTAGCCAGTCAATGCACATCCATTTTTCACTTTCTGAGCGTCGGCGTCGGCGCCGATGTGTCTAACTGCACGCTGCAAGTGTCGATGAGAGTGAACTATATTAACGAACCGTGTCGGTGCGCACCGCATGCCGTCAGCCGTGTCATACTCGTGCGTCATACTTCACAAATTTTACTCACGTACTAATATGTACCTAATGTAACATTATGTAAGCCCCTTTCCCCGAGCCGTCAATCAACTTCGAACCGATTGTATCGTTGAACCCGGTCCTACTAATATACTCGTTATTTATCCTCATCCTATTTCAAAATTAGTCAGGTTTGTCATTTGTCAACACAAGCTGTGGTAACAACTTGGATGTAAGCAACTCTAGTCGGTCGTGATGTGGTGAATAGATTTTTCTTAAATGAACGCTTCGTAAACCTGGCAGCTATATCTAAAATGTATCTACAATTAGATCTTCTATTGTTGGGTGCAGTGCAGTTTGAACTCAAACAATCAATCTATGTAATAAATCTTTCAGTGGTTACAGCAATAATAGAAAGGTCTGGTGTAGTTGACAGTGTCACTAAAAGTTATACTTCAAGAGGATTATAAATCAATATTACAATTATGTCATTTACTGAGATGTTGTTAGATAAAATCGGAGCAGGCTAAACATGAAGCTTGGGGCCGCGCGGCGGGCGGCGCCTTCGTAACTCGTAGGCGACACTGCACATTAATAAACCATGTGTTTATCTCGCGGCGCGCGACGGCTGCGCATACATCTGTGTCGTGTGACCGTATTAGCCAACTCACGGGCCAAATTCTTAAACGGAATCAGATATAA
Organism: Acronicta leporina; assembly: GCA_947256265.1. NCBI lineage: Eukaryota > Metazoa > Arthropoda > Insecta > Lepidoptera > Noctuidae > Acronicta > Acronicta leporina. The sequence goes on from OX366510.1 coordinate 14,239,876, forward strand.
TTATTCACTCGTTATGCGATAGAAATATGGTGCGGTTCGAATACTTGGACGAGATACGTCAGTCATGTCGAATGTGTAACTTATGTCAGTACACGTCAGAAGATTTATCAAACTTGTACCTACACCGGCGCAAGCGACTGATGAATTTATTTTAAACTTATTTTAGAAGAACCAGTGAAAGGCTTTTAGGAAACAATTACTTATAACTATTGTGTAGTAAACTGTAGGCAATTAATATTTTGTGATTGTGTAATATTTACATGCTTTCTATTATATGAAACTGTTATCAAATTACGAAAAGTTGTCCCTTTCTCAAGTTAATATTCTGAATAGATAAATACTCGTACGGATGATATAATAGAGATACATGAGTATAATTATATATTACCGATATGAATACAAATCGGACCGCCCGCTGACTACACGAACCTGATACTTACTGATTGGTTCGTAGCTCGTAGCGGACAACAAGCCATAGATATAACGTTGTAAGATCGCGATTGTTGCAGTTTGCTAGAACAGGGTTTTAATACAAATAAATTGAAAATAAGTACCGAATAAAGCCAACTTGCTTCGTTGAGGTTTAGCGATATTCTGCCATGATGGGTTTTTCAAATTTTCATTAATAATGTTAATTCAAAAGGAAAAGTAGACCACTGTTCTGTCCACCACTGAAAGTCTACGTCTGTATTGTTTCATTGCCTATCATAAAGAATCAACTTCTCCAAACTTATCGGTACGAACCATTCTATTTGTGGTTTTATAGAGGTTCCAAGAACCAATAATTTAATTTACTCTTATATTGAAATGCTTTTAAATATCTGTATAAATAAAATTCTAGACTTATTAATGGATAAACATAAAATAAACTTATATACACCACATTAAAATTGACTAATAATTACTACCTAAAACTTAAACTAACTTTAACTTAATTCTAGATTAATTTCACAAATCTGAATTTTAATCAACATGGTCGGATAGGATTGCAGCAATTTTCCTCCGCCTTTCATGCTTGTATATCAAAATATTGCCTAAGCAGGTGCCCACATTTTCGCGTTGCTAACACCGATACTAGTTGGTCTGGACGAGTTGTCATTTAATAAAGTTACGGGCACTTGCAACACGCAATGCAGTACCACTACATCATTCTCGAACGCTTAACTACAAATATAGAGCCGCAATAATCGACCATTGATAAAATCGTGAAATTACTTACAAGTTTAACTCAGCAAATGGTAAAGTATTTCAAATGTTATGAAATGTTCACCTGAATAACTGAATGCGCCAATTATAGATAATCGATTTCCCAAAATTGATTATTCGATTCTTATTATTATTTGAAAAGTATTTATTTTATTTTCTTCGACTGGCTACTTTTGATTATTCAATTCATAATATAGGAGTATTAATTTTATCTCCTCTACGTCACGTCTGTTTCGATTAAGCTGCGATAAAGGAAGACAGAATTCCAGTTTAGAACTCAAAATAAAAGGATATTGTTTCCTGAATGAGCTAATTGTGTTTTAGTTGTTGTCTAATGTCTTCCTGTCTTCTCGAGCTTTAAGTCGACCTCGATGACGCGTCTCGGTGACTAAATGATTTATTATCATTTAACCGCTTTCACAACATTCTGCAAGCTGTTCTAGATTACTATCTAATAGGTAATCCTATTAATATATAATTATAAAACCTACTGTTTCAGCAGATAATAATGTTAGTCTCTAAAAAATTACTTGATGGATTAATTAGTTCATTCTCTTCTCTGCTCAGCAATGGACAGCGGCAGGCTGAGCGATTGAAGCACTTAACATAACACACCTGCACGACTGTATTTCCTGAAGTGTTAGGCAGAGGTGTACGCCCACAGTTAGGCGAGACTATTGCCATTAACGGGGCAAAAATTCTATACTCCCAACTGCTACTGAGAATTTCATAGAAAAAATATTTTTGATGAGATATATTATAGACAGAAATAACACATATAGGCTACTTATTATCCAGGTTGGACTTCTGAAGTTCACGTAGAAGTCGCAGGGAGAAGCTAGCATAAATACTGAATTACTTTTTTGTCTATTATCTGCCAAATTTTGGCGTAGTGGCTGAGCCATCGGCTTCTGCGACACGTGTTGTGGGTTCCGTTCGTGTATGTGACAATTTGTGTTTGTAAACGCACCCACCATATAGGAGCAAATGCCTAGGGCCAATGTGGGGCAACGTTTAAAAAAGTCTGTTTTACCGATGAACAAGACAGATAACATAATTATGACTCGAGCGGAATTGATACAAAAATGTATGTCGGATAAAATCGACCTGGTCGGAGGCCAGTTAACATAATTATATCTACTAATGATCAAGTCCATCAATAAAATCAATTTCTTTTTTTTTATTAGTTTTATGTTTTGTTTTTGTTGTTCTTTGTAACATAAAATCAGTCATAAACATAATAGAAACATGCGTGCGCATACACGGCTGTAAATAAGATATACGTTGCAGATGCAACGCGAATAAACAGATGATTTCTTTATTCCAAATGCCAGTGAATAGAAAGTTAGAGTATCATGTTTCTTGCCGATAATAATTTTATACTTTTTAAGTAGGAGGCTTACTATTTAAATACATAACATGATATTATATAATATACCTACTGTTGTAATATCTGTAAACCACCCTAATCAATAAAATAGGCGATCTAAAAACTTTTTTATTTGTAAAAAATAAATAATTAGTTTTTTAAATTCCCGGTATGATTACGCGTGGTGAATTCGTGATTTAAAGGCGCCCAGATTATATTTATCGGGAAGACCCACTCAGAAAGTGCATTTCACATTTCAGCAGTAGGTACGCATGATACTTACAAAGCGTTTCGTTCGCGTTTTAGGAATGTCCACCATGAATCGTTGTCGCTTTTTCGCGCTTCTGATCATCCAATAGTCTTGTCAAGATTGGTTTTTATCAACTAATATATTACCATCACGCCTGTATTCCCCGAAGGGTTAGGCAGAGGCGTACTAATGTACACCCGCAGTTCGCCGGTATGTTTAGGTCCCATGTAATAGGGGGCGAGCCTATTGCCATTAACCGGGCACAAATTCCTAACTCCGAGCTGCTACTGGGAATTTCATAGAATAACCCAATAACACTTTGCTCGACCTGGGAATCGAACCCAGGACCTCTAGCATAGCAGTCGCGCTCAGGACAACTTGGCTAATGAGGCAGTTACTAATATATTAAATACTACATATTAGAGCATACTATACATTATGTAAGTATAACAAGACTGCTGTGTTTACTGTAATTTAAATACGCTCAAGATCAGAACAGCAAGCTGTCAAATGTAAAATATTGTGTGTATTTAGTTGGTATACCATACCAATAAATAAATACAGATAACAAACATCTATAATGATATTACGCCAGTGTAAGAGTAGAGTCGAGTTGTCAGTGCACAATCTAAGAGCAGTGAGTACTGTAATAGCCGGTTCCCCTTGGTTAACTCTAACTGCTTGCGCGGGTTAGCAAGATCGCGTTCATTTCATAATTCCTATATGTATGTTAAAATAAAAAAGTTTGGACTAATAAGTCTTACAAATTGCTCTAGGTAGTTATTTCAACATTTCGGCGGATATAAATGTAGGTAGTCTTATTTGAATAGATTAAAATATGTGAGAAACGATTTACAAATCATATCTAGCAATAAATCTTTGTATCTAGATTAACTAACTCTCGTGTGTTAGTACCCGTTAAAAATTAATATTGTTCTAGCTGCTTTGTTATAAATACACACATCAAAAAAAGTTTGCGATCACTAGCTTAAGCTGATATAATTTTTTAAATTGAATTTACTAGAAAAATTCTTTGTTGTTTATTTTCTTTAAATAGAAATAGGTACCGTGCTTGAAATTTAAAAATAAAACTACTAAAGAAGAAATCATAATATACTCTACCGTAACAAAAAAGATTTCGATTTTTCAAAGCGATAGCAAACTTTTTTTGATCTTTTTTTTACCTGCTTATAAATATTATACACGCGTACCGAAACATTTTTAATATTCCTTCCTAAGGGTTTTCTGTCCTGAGAGAATTCATTAAAGAATATTATTGGAAGTAATAATTATGGTTGCTACCATACACAACGAATTAATGACGTAACTAATTAAGTTTTAAAAATGTTTGAGTCAAATAATAACACTTATTTCTAGAAATTTTAAATGTTAGAATGAGAATTATATCATCAGAAAAATAATATAAGAACTCTTTATTACTGTGTGAACTCGCTTTCTAGTTTAATTTTAACAAAAACCTCTCGCACTTACTTTTGTTTTGACTTGGGATCGAGAACCGTTAATAAGTAGGTATACAAACAGCTGGAAAAAAATAACCTTAAATATAACATAATACTTAAATATAATATAATAACAAAGTCGCCCGCTGCATCTGTCCGTCTGTTCGCCATAAACTCAAAAACTACTGCACGGATGTTCATGTAGTTTTCATCAATACATACAGTGGTTCATGAGAAAGGTTTCAAGCTAGTAAGCATCACATTACGACCCTTGGGAAAGGGCCGCATAAAGCGAGTTAAACTTTGGGCAAAAGCTGCCAAATAATATTTAGGTGCTTAAAATTAAAAACCGTGTGTTTTCTTCAAAAACTAGACTAGAATATTGGTTAGGTCAATCATAATAATAAGAGATGTCAATATGTCATTACTAAATTAAGTTGTGTAAATGATGCGTACATAGGTACCAATTAATTTTTTGTCCATTGTAACTCTATATTTCCTAACAAAAGGATAAATTGGAATTTACACATAATTAGAAACGACAAATACCCAAGGTAGGTACGCGCTATTGCACGAGATGTCGAACGAATTCACTAGCTATAATAGTCACTGATGCGTGGACAACATCGTAGAGAGAATCGACGTAATGTCTTAGCAAACATCTATGTAGCATTGTAACGGTAGTCGGCACCGAATCGTGACTCGGATATATTGTATGGCAACCATACATCATGCTGTTTAGCGGCCATATATGTCTGCTATGCTTGTATTACGTGTGGATGAACGACAGCCCCTATCGAAGGTACGAATGCAGTAATAGCTCTACCACAAGTTTAATAGACGATAGACTCTACCGTATCTGGTAATTTATGTCTAGGCTCTAATTCTAATTTTATAGGTAGTGATAACATGACATACGTACCATCACGTCCGTATTCCCCGAAGGGTTAGGCAGAGGTGTAGGTTCGCAGATATGTTTAACTATTGCTAGCCGGACACAAATCCTACACTCCGTGCTGCTACTGAGAATTTCATAGAAAAGCCCTATAAGTAATTTTAGTGTGATGTTTCTGATATCACATTTTCTATCGTAAAAAATACAAGATACAGAAGTACACGCAGTTATATAATCTGACTTCGTAATTGCGATCTAATTTCGGGCTGCGTTGTAATACTCACACTGTTTTCTCATGATCTTGATACAATAAAAATGTAGTAAACATTGTATACGACACAGGTGCAGCTGCGTACTCTGGGCGACCATTAAAATTATGAACCCATTATTATGGAAACATAAAACTGCACGTTGAATATAACACAAGAACATTATCGTAGGCATATTGAGTTATGATGACTTTTAAAGCTGTTCGCAGTATTTTTTATAGCATAACCATACCTTGAAGTAGAGCTACTATTGTTTTATACTCTCATTATGTCGTCGAAACAGTAAACAGAAACGCAATCGACAACCAGATTCTTATGTAACGTAATGAAATAAAAATATCTCCTTGTACCGACGAGCCAGCTAGACTAATCATAGCTATTACACGCAACCGTACGTGGGTGGCACTAAATACCTACCTACATGGTTAATGCCTACATGGTCACACGAGGGTCAGTGTTCACTCACATCGAAACCAAAATATAGACATAGTGTAGAAAATGTGCCAATGTTGACAGCAATCTGCAAGGTCCGACTGTGTGACTGTTATTCCCATGAAAATATTTGTTGTTTTCATACATATCTTTACTCTACTGACAATCATATCTCGGTTAAGTCCCAAGCAATTATATTTCTTATAAAGTCCTCGGCTCGGCCATAACATACATCAAGCGGTATGCCTGTCGCGTTATCGTGTGTTCATATTGACATTTTATCTGAGACAGTACTAATGTGTAATAAAATAACAATGAACTAGAATCCTTTTAAAGTTACTTAATAGGATATAATTGCTCAATACCTTTATAATTGAGACTAATAAAAAAAAAAATTCTATCTGTATCTATCTATAGTAGTAGCCCAACCACAATGCCATACTATAGGGCAAAAGCCTCCCTTCTCTTCTCTTTATTGCTTTCATATGTAATTAGGATGTTATAATAGTTATGTATCAATATGAAACCCTGTAAAGTCGCTGCAAATTTATAATTCTATGGCATTATTATAAGGTATTTATTCCGGCTTTATCTGGAAATATACCTTCACAAATCCGACCTGTCTGACTCTGGTGGGTTTTGGGTCAACCCTGTCCCGCCAAAAGATGCAGTTCGAAAGCGCGCCAGTGGCTTATATAAATAAAAGTTATTTTTTGTTTCTTTTGAAAAGCAGTGCGTCAAGGCAAAATGTTCGGCTAAATAGGAATTTGTGTCCGAATTTTCTATTTTAGGGCATGGCAACCCTACCTGCATCTCAAAGGGCATACCTACGCCATGTCCTTCCCCAAGTTCCAATCTAGCTTTATTTCAATATTCATAAAAACAGGTTCAGTTTTGGGCTGAAGAAGTAACAAACAAGGACAAGTTTTTTAACTTGTATAATTGAAGTATAATGATGCTGTGTGGGTCAATTCCTTTTGAAAAGAGTCTAGCTAATCTGGCCACCTTCTCCTGGGTCTGTCACATTTTTTTTCACGACATTTTATTCGTATATAGGTACCTACATCGTGGTATTGCCTATCATTTTAGTATCTGATATCCAGTTTTATATGATGCTCGGGTAAAGGTACGTGATTTCAGATCTACTTCCATCTACCATCATAAACGACGCCTCCTTAAGGATAAAATATCATACTCACGATTCCAAAAAATAAAGTAATAAATAATAATAAATAATAAATATTCTTCGACATTTACACAGCACCATCTAGTCCCAAACTAAGCAGAGCTTGTACTATGGGTAATAGACAATGGATATAATACTTATATACTTTTTTTTTGTAAATACATACTTATAATACATAAGAAACACCCAGACGAACACAAACATTCATCACATAAATATTTGTGTTCTGTGGGAATCGAACCCACGACCTCATGGTCAGCAGTCCGGTACTCGAACGTGGAATACTTCATTTTTCGTGATCCTTTCAGATTTTTTTTAATGATAGCTTAACCACGACTCGTCTAGACGAAATCGTAAAAACCATCAGTCGAACGTGACAGCTATTTTTCAAATTAAAGCTTATATTTTTATATCAATACCAGTAGGTAGTAGTTACACATGCTTCCAAAAAGAATTTACTTATTTCAACGGCTTCTATGTCGCGTATTTTAAGTTACACCTCTAACAATACAAATGTAAAACCCGCATCTACTTTGGTGCAGGTATTTGTGTTGGGCGTGATACGCGTATCTACAACATAGAGACAAATAAACTTTGTGAAGATATTTTTTGTGGCTATCTCCTTGCACAGACATCAGCCAGTTAGAAATTTTACTTTTACGGTTATTTTATTACGTATTATTATTTATCTAAATACATGTTTGTTAGTAAATAATTCCTAAATAATAATAAATTCCTTTATTGTTCTTTTCCACACAGGTGACTTAATTAAATTACAAAGCGGTAAGAATAGCAATCCTTTGTGGGAGACTGATATCTGCACTAGGATACAAAAAATATAAAAATTACTGTACAATTCTTCTCTAGTAGGTGTAGAAATCGCCAATATTCTCTATCCTGTGCCTTTTGCCCGACCTCTTAATACGACACGATTACTATAGTTTCCTAATACCAGTTGAATGTATGTAATTTTGCAAATGTCATACAACAAAAATGTAGGTACTACGATTGTGATTAAAAACATGAAGAGTTTTATCATATGTAATGCGAGTGGCGTTCATGAACTAACGACCTCTATCAATCAAACAAAATAATTGTTCCAAAACCACAAGCAAATCCGCTCGCGATTATAATAGTCTAAGAAATCATCGCACGTGGGCTCCGCGCCGTCGTGCGGAGACAAAGCACGTCCAATTACATTATGAACGGAACAAATAGAACAAATATTCGTTTGACAATGGTCTCTCGTCTGTGGGGACAAAGCGTTGCGCGGGTTGCGCGCGCGCAATCGGTATACCACACAATACCGGGACCCTGAACCACATTCGAATCGTTAGCAAAAGAATGTTCTGCCCTCGGATTCGTCCTGCAGATTAAAGGACAGTAAAACATTTTTAGAATAATTAGTTCTAAAGTCCTTTAGCGTTAGCATCAAGAGAATTATTGTTCTGTTGAACTGTGTTAAATTAAAAGAAAGAAAAAAAGATTGATGGACATACCTAGTAAGCTAAAAAGTTTGTCGCTATTCCAATCCAGAGATAGAAATATACTTAGGTACGCTTAAGTATTTCTCTTTAAAACTGAAAGTAGGAGATTTAAAATAATCATAATTATTATCATGGACCAGGAAACAATTTGTGCGTAACCTACCGCCAGCGAAATAACAACAATTAATTTTAACACATTCTTGTATAATTCTGAAGACCCATCTGTTTTAATTGTTGGTGGTAATCAATTAACAAAGCCTTACATAAGTAATACAGTATACCCACCTTTGATTTATTGAGTAATGGAATTGCATTTTATTTATTCTGTTCAAAAGTAATTCCTATTAAAAATATGTCTAAAGATATATTGCACACTACAACATAATGTCTCAATGTCACTAATATATTGTATACCTACGATAAAGTTCAAGGGACCATCGTCGATTTCAAAATCCTTGCAAAAAATATTTATATGTAATTACAAATTGTTGTAAGTTATTTTATATACGTATTTAATCTTAACAAATCGCAACGTCTCTAGATAACGAAGCAATACCTATGTTAGTACAATAATATTAATATATAATACTATATATATTAACATGTTTGTATGTGTTTTCGCAACAAGTGAACGAATCTTATCATACGCGTGTTTGATCAGTTACATTTTATTATAAAACACTATTAGCATCTGCGTCTTGTAGGAATGATTGTCAAAAAGAAAACAAGAAGAGTATTTTCATTTTCCAATTACAAATATAGTATTTTTGTAAAGTAGGTATATTTTTTTGTCCCAAATACATTTTTATGAGCTTCCCTTATAGAGATGCCTCATTTCCTCCTAGCTGGCTACATTTTTATCTACTTATACATTTTTCCAACTTTATATACTAATTATCTTGTCAAAAAATATAGGAGAATAAGAACTATAGTGTTATAGTACCTATATTTGTAGACTCTAATAGTAGGTTAACTTTACTTAACAATCACCAAAATAGCTCTGCACATAACTTTCAAAATACCTATGTACCTCACCTTAATACTTATATAGATTGAATGCTTCATTAATCAAAGCTTGTTCGGTTTAATTTCTGCAATCGTAGGTACCCTGGAATATTTTGTGTATAGTGTATTAGGAAAGAGGCGGTTGTTGCAAAATATTATCAATGCCGTTGGTATACTCGAGCGAATGGTTAAATTTCAGGAAGTTAATTCACGTGTCGGATAGGACAGGTTTTAACGAGCGATCAATTTAGTAAAGCAAATACTATTAAACCTCGCCTCCGCCGCCGGTTCACTAAACTACGATTACTTGTAGATCTGTTTTTCTGTGCTATTTTACTGCGGATTTGCATAATACTTCGCGATAGCCTCTCGCTTCTCAGGCCGATGTGGTGCAGCTGACACACTGTGTACTCGATGATTATATAGGTAATACCTATATATAATCTATATATATAAAAGAAAGTCGTGTTAGTTACTTCATTTATAACTCAAGAACGGCTGAACCGATTTGGCTGAAAATTGGTGGAGAGGTAGCTTAGAACCAGGAGACGGACATAGGATACTTTTTGTCCCGTACCCGTGGGATGTGATGACAGACCGAATTCCACGGGGGCGAAGCCGCGGGCAGAAGCTAGTCATATATCTATATATATAAAAGAAAGTCGTGTTAGTTACTTCATTTATAACTCAAGAACGGCTGAACCGATTTGGCTGAAAATTGGTGGAGAGGTAGCTTAGAACCAGGAAACGGACATAGGATACTTTTTATCCCGTTCCCGATACTTTTTATTCCACGGGGGCGAAGCCGCGGGCAGAAGCTAGTATACAATAATAACAGGTTAGTCGTTTCAGATTTCGAAATAAACTTGTATTGCTGGACACCTTGCTGTTTGCAAGATTATTAGGACTTAACTACAAAATTAATATACACTTTAATATTGTTGCTGAAATATCTATAATCGGTTCAAGACTTGTTCACTACAACATGCATCATTTAAATGGATCATTTCGTCACTAATTTAAATGATTCGTTCGCAGTTTATTTACAGGTAATCTGTGTTGGTCGTGGCACTAATTATAGATAAGTACTAAACTGTTTTAAGTAATAATGGATTTGAAAAAACTATTCAATTATACACCAATTAAATTTACTAAATTTATCAAGTTTTGGAATATAGTAGAGTGGTCGATATGTGTGTAAATTCATAATACTACATAAATTACTTACTAAATAATTATATATTGACGATAACTAAGTATTTTTTGTGATTTTTTTTGCAATTTTTTTTTTTTGCCTAAACCACCGAACCATGTTTCATTAATTCGGGTATATTTAAAGATATATTTGACCTTGGAGAAGGACTTTGGCTACCTTGTCTCTTAAAAATAATTTGGTTTAATAAGCCAAGGGCTTCAGCTAGTTTGATATAAGTTCGACAAAAATATTACATTATAGGCACTACACCAAAGCACAAAATTCTTTGACTTGGAAATTTAATTTGCGGAATCGGTTAAACAGGCTACTTAAATGTTTTATAGGTTTATAACACATTTTCAATGGAAAATGGCAATAGGCTCGCCCCCTATTACATGGGACCTAAACATACCGGCGAACTGTGGGTGTACATTAGTACGCCTCTGCCTAACCCTTCGGGGAATACAGGCGTGATGGTATGTATGTTCAATGGAAAAAACTACTTCGTATTTGGATAACGCCATATCTACGGGTCTTAGCTCTATAGCACGATTAAACATTATGTGGCACGCGCACGTAGGTAGTACGTACTTAAAGGTTTCTATTTCTGCTGTTGCATAACGGCTACGACAGATATGTCAATTTCATTCGGATTCAAGGAGCAAATAAAAAATTAGCTCTGCCAACTCCCAAAACCTTATCTATTTTATTTCAGACTTAGTTTGTATTGATTGTTTAACAATATAATTATGTATTATATAGGCACTGCTAAGTACATAAAGTATTTTTTTATTGTTTCAGAGAGCAGTATATATTCAACGTATTTGAGGTAATAGTAAGCACATTAGAAACAAAACTACAAAGGATAGAGAACTTGGACAAGGCCGTGGAACATTTAATGAGGAGAGTTGAAGCGCTTGACTCTAGAGTAAATGACAACATACACAAAACTGATGCTATCATATCAAAACTGGGGAACCTCGACCTAAAACTGTTCAGTCACATAGGTCAGAGCGACGAGGAAAGCGTCACTGAGAATACGGCAAAAAGACAAGCAGAAAATAAAAACAAGATAAGTGACGCACAGTTGCTTGACCGAAAACTGGAATCACTAGATCAAAAAGTCTCGAACATTGACACGAAACTGGTAGGCCTTAAAAATCAGATCGACAGTAACTTTTTGCCAGTCGATGATATCAATGCCGAGGCCAGTGAAAAAAAGCCTATCAATTTAAACGTTATAGAAATTGCAAAAGGTTTGAACACCGAGGTTATTAATGAAATCACGAAAGAAGTGGACCAACTGAGGAGTTCCGTATCAACGGTGGATCGTAAATTGCAGTTTCACATAAATCTCGTCTCCGAAAACCTGGGAAAAGTGCTGTATATGATGGCAGACGTACACGCCGCTATAGTGGAGCCTGAAGATGCTTCTATTAATGTCAACAGTTTGTTTAAGAACCGCACTGCTACCAGTACAGCGGCGCCTATTACGAAAAGTAGTAAAATTGACACTCTTGTAAATAAAATAATACCTATGATGAGTGTGTCTGAGAAGATGGATGAGGTTTGGGATGTTGTTGTTGGTACTAAAAGTTCCGTTGATGATTTAGTTCCCAAGTCAGACGAACTGCTTACGCAAACACAACGCCAGGAACGCGCGATTGGACAAATACATAACGACCTACGACTTAAAACCAATCTGATTATTGAAAATTTAGACATGGTAGAAAAACGGTTGAAGAAACAGGAGGATGATGTGGCGACGCTTGCGCAGCGGCCGGTGCCGCCTGAGCTACTGCTGGACCCAACCATCGACCGGCTGGTGGAGTACGCGCCCAACAGGTACCGCTTCGACGAGCCTTCCACCGACCCTACTACCAGCACGGTAGCCGCCACTACGATGCCGCCCTCTTCCACATTTAACAACAGGTGATATCTTTCTATTTTTTTAACCAAGCCGTTGCGACTGTGTTGTGCTAATTTCGATATTATATTTCCCAAGCGACATTATTTTGCGAGCCCTAGCGATTTTTACGTTTCACTCGTACGACCTACACTTGCGTTTCTGTTCTGCTGCATGGGGTGTAGGGGTGTACGGTGACTAATATTCATGTCCAACGCAGCCCGAGCACGAGCACATCGAGCACGTCGAGCACATGGAGCTCGACGGCGAGCGCGGGCGCCACGGTGACGGTGACGCCGGCCAGCACCGGCAGCACCAGCCCGCGCCCCAACAGCCGCAAAGGCGGCATCATCTTCCCTAGCGTCAAGAATAAACCCATCATCGGCAATAATACTTTCGCTTCGGAAATCGTCGCCAACTATAAAGACGTGAAAGTGAGTCAAAGTTACATAAATAATACTATTATTACTCATTATTAACACACCTATCGTTGCTACTGAACAAATCATAAAGGTGCAATTAATAAAATGTGCTAACTGAGCGAATGATATAACTTTATTCGAGTATTTATATGAAATCGTGTTACATAGTCCAATGTTAAATTTAAATTATTTTTGGTAGGATACTTAACTTTAAGTTTATCTGGGTCCATGGTTGGTTTGGTACTACTTAGTTTATTTTACCAAATAATAACTTTATTAAATTTAACAAAACAATCTGAAGCAAACTAATGTGATTTGTTAACTAATGTGTTCTCATCATAATTAGTTATTATGACAAAGGCCCCAAAAGCTGCCGTCGTTATGTAGATTCGGCTACGTAATCCATTACCGACATTGACTATGGACGGAGATCGGCTAAAATCAGTCAATATGGGCAGTGGCTAAGATATAAATTACAGTTAGTATTGTCGGAATTTTAATCAGCGCCCGTCGGTCTGGTTGTGTGCAACCCGCAGACAGTCTCTCCGATACACTGCCATTTACGTCTCCCGGTTTAGCAATAAGGAACACAAAATACTACGCAATACATGCTCTGGTATGCAGTTACCGGAATATATTTGAACCAAGCTTCTACAAGTTTCTATTGGTAATAAAACTCAACAAATATTTTGTATTAGCTACCTGTAAAGAAAAACAAAGCTACCCAGATATCGAAATAAAGTATCATTAATTTATTTACGACCTATTTAAAGCATGAGGCTTATTTAACTTTCCGTCTTTAAACACCACTGAATCTTACAACCCTTGATATGGGTCTCATTCGCGAATACATTCTATAAAAATAGTACCTAGGTAGGTACTTAGCTTACGCAAGACTACAGACAATAAGGCTATATACTTATTTTTTTGCCTTTGTGTTAACCTTACAATTGCGTCCCCACTGATGGTCTGTCGTTGAAAAAGCTCCAAGCTGAGACACCGCGACATTTCCGTGCAAGGAAAGTTGCGTGGCTCTCATTACGTAAATCTGGTTCGGCATCATACTCATACACACGGGCCGTGCTTTCCGCGCCTTTGTAAGCGCCCGCAAAAACCGGCCGTTCCCACCATGCGACAATTACCAATGATTACAAGTGTTTATTGTTCTTAGCGTACGAGAACTAGCGGTTATGTGGAGCTCCATGATGCAACGTTTTATAACTTGTTTACCTATCGCGCACGACTCGCACCTGTGTAAAAAATGTCGCTCCAAATACTTACGTTATGTTACGAACGCAATCCAATACATACATTGTACATGGTTACCATTTGTTCGTAACAATCCTTAAATACATTAAATTTTTTACTGCGACTAAAATTTAAGGCATTTTTATTGTTATTTTTTTAGATTAAGTCACACGAATGAACGATACCTATTTGAAGGGTAAATAAAATTGGCCGGAACAGGCATGTATCTTAGTTTGAACAAAAATGTTGTAACTAATAATGTAATGTATTTCACTGTAATTAATAAGTATCCGATATATTGATCTACATGAAACGGCACTTATTATTAGGTACTGTAGCAGGTTGTTGTGATTTCGCAACGTACCTAACTTAAGGTAAGTAATTAATTTTGCGAACTAACTTCCTGCACAGTATTGAACACCCACGTACTAGTGTTGTAATTTTAATATATTTACAACTCTACCATGTTCCGTGGCGACAGAATAAATACTGAGTACCTTCCTATTTATGTAGACATGTCCAGTTCAAGATAATGGTGGTGAAGGAAAACATCGTGGGGAAACCTGTAGGTATGCCTGAAGTAATTTCTCGACGTCGCGACGTCGGTGTCGTGAACTGTCGTGTGGCCTCTGGCAAACAGCACTGGGACAGCGTGGTGGACATCTGACATGAGACAATATATAATGGTTTTGATGAATAACTTTTTAAAAACGTCTAGACAAGAAAAAAAATTCTACCGATATGTCTCAAAAATTTTCATGGGTGTTTACAAAAATACAACCGAATTGAGAAAAATAGAAGCAATTCAATGCAGCATTGCGTAATTACCATTTATCTATAACTGTCTCGCTGGTCTAGTGTTCGTTGAACGTGACAGCTGAACATGAGATACCATGTTCGATATCTAACTAAATAATCAAACTTTTATTAAAACATACCGTGCACCGCTGGAGCACTCCTTAGGACGACCCGCTTCTTGTTGCTGCGGCTCTGGTAGTCTGCAGTCCGTATGGGCTCTTAAGGATCTCTTTATTTCATTTGTCATAATAAATTAACCCACCACACGTATTACTTTGCACTGCAAGATTATATTAACAACTGTGTTAAACAATGACATGTGGGTACCTAAGTAGTCAAAAGATTGACAGATCGTGATCGTCAGGTGTTGTCACTTGAAATGATGAAAACAGAACTCCTACTTTCATTTCCCCGAGGCGAGGGCAACACAGCACAGCCCGACGACCTAACGCTTTGTATTAGCTACGCTTATGCAAATCAAAATATGTAATATTCTAATAAATCACTAACTATAGATCATAGTGCATTAAGATTTGTTCACAATCGCAGGGAAAATACCGACTGTCATCGTTTTGTAACCACAAGTTTCACCGTGAGATAGGAAGTACCTAGTTTCCTTATTGTCATACTTATAAGGGGCCCCGATACTGCACCACACCACCTTTAATTCCGTGAAAGTTGTTATTTTGGAGGAATTACCAATTATCACACAGCTTTATAGGAATCCTATCTTGCTTTGGTCAACTAAACTGGTTTGGCTGTTATCAATATAAAAACTTTCATCGAGGTGATCGTTGCTACAACTGTATGTTATTATTAATACACATATACTTTCCCCCACTAGACATACACTTTCCCGCTGCCTGTGTCTGGATCTAGGGCCTTTTACTGCATTATCATTCATACGCAAAAGTAACTGTCTCATTAGCAGAGTGTTTCGTCCACTCTGCTAATGAGACAGTTACTTTACTTATTCCGCGTGACTGCGGAGTTAAAGGTCCTAGATACAAATCCCGTTTTTTTGATACTCGGTTAGAGGCCCCAAATAAATAGGAGCTAAGAATACCAGCAAACTGAAGAGGTACAGCAGTATACGCCTTACGTATGTTAGGTGTTATGTTCTGTTTTTCTTATGCAAAAGCAATATACCGGTATCTCATATCAGAGCACTGCATGAAAGCTTTTGGTTTCTAGTTCTCCACAAATATGGATTGCGTAATAGAGGAGTGTAAGAATAATGAAGTATTATCTGCTTGTGAACAAAGCGTCCGGTACCACAGCCATTAGGCGGTATGACAGCAAATACGTGCTTACGAGATTTAGCAATAGATAGATATTAATGAGCCGTCGAGTCTGTCTGTTTATGCCGACATAATTGACATTCTAGATCGCGTGAATGAACCACTAAGATATACAAAGATGGACGTTTTATTTCCGTACCGAAACGATTGCATTCACTTATTGTTAAAAAAACATCTATACATATTATGTAGTTGTACCCTGTTATTTCCAATTGCAGTTATCTTACCCTTTGTCTTTGGTTTGATATTTTTCGATAAAACTGTGGGCACATGTATCTGTCCCCACTACGTTAGCTGTTGGTAAACTTGGAATTACTAAGATATGGAGATTACCCTGGCAATTAACGCCACTGATAATAAATTTCATGAACTGCGCATGACTGAATGCGCTGAATTTGAAGTAGGTAGGTGCGTGCCCTAGATTGAACCGTGAACGACGGATGGCCCATCCGTTAATCTACACCTACTTTAATCGTATAGAAATTGTATATACAATTAAGCGGCGGTAGCCTAATGGCTAGGGAATAGCACTTGAGATCATGTGGTTGCTGGTTCGAAATCCACCCATAGCACGTACAACGTGAAGCTTAGCACGAGAGCTTAACAAGAATACTAGTAATATGAGTTTATCCCTCAGATAAACTCCGAACATAGCTCTTTCCGTAGCTCGCTGTGCGACTTTAAACTTTAAGCTCGGTTATAATATGCAAATATCATCTAGTAAATTAACCAAATTAATTAGCTAACTGGCCACTATCCTACAGAGTCATTATGAAGGTAAATAGGTAGGTTACTTTTGTAGATTCTCAATCCATCTTTCAATTAAGCATGGAAACACAACAGTAGGCATTTTCTTTTACAATTTTCCAAAATGAAACGATGGATATTAGATAACTATAGGTAGGTAATCGTATATACGACATTTAGACAAATTAAATTTTACAAATAAAATGACAATTATCTCGAGAAAGTTTCAAAGTGGCCAGTAGGTAATCAATCTGCCTGCAAAACCAAAAGGGAAAGAAAGTTATTAATATTGCATAACGATATACATAACGTCACCATTAAAATTGATAGCATTGTTTGAGAAGTTAAGGCTTTATACGCGCCTCGCACCCATTGATATGCTCATTCTCTTTATGCATATTAAAGAGCGCGAATATTATCATTCAAAGCACATCGCGAGTATAATATTAGCCTATGCGAATAGAATGTTGTAAGATGTTGCACGTATAAAATTATTCAATGCAATGGCGGCGCGGGCCGAGGGCGTAGAAAGATCATTTCCGCAATTTTAATGCACGTGTATTTATTAGTCTTTGTATTGAATAATTTTCGTGTATGATACAGAAAGTTTGTTTATAATGTCGTGTGATGTCTTTTCAGGGCTACTCGTGCGTGGATCTACTGAACGGAGGCATGCGCGAGTCCGGCGTGTACTACTTGCAGATCAGAGGAACCACTTACTGGTTCCTAAAGGTGTACTGCGAACAGAACGTCGCTGATGGAGGCTGGACTGTAAGTATAACAACAATAATATGAAATTCTAACTTGGGAGAGCCATGCTTCGGCACGAATGGGCCGGCTCGACCGATGTGATACCACGGCCTTACAGAAAACCGGCGTGAAACGTCACTTACGTTGTTTTTAGCAGTGTGAGGATACTGGAGGCCCAAACCCTTTTAAAACGTGGCGGGCTATGCAGTTGTGACTCCTCTGGTGTTGCGGGTGTCCATGGGCCGCGGTTATCGCTTACCTTACCATAAGGTGATCCATCTGCTCATTTGCCCCTCTATCCTAAAAAAATACTTTGTAAACAGATGTCTTGAGGCTTTGATCGGCAGAGACTTGATATCCTGTATACCCCGTATAGCTAACGAAATATGTTTAGACAAAAACAAAAACATTTTTATTAATGTATCACGCATTAAGTGTCAAACAAAACGCAGGTATTGTTAGCTGTGCTGTTACTTTTAGATATTAATTATCAGAACGCAATCTATATCAAGACACAGATGTCGTTCGCTGCCAGTAGGTATACCCAATTCATTTGTCGACTGTACACAGTCATTTAATAAATAAATACTATCTCCCTCCGAGTGTCACTTTGAAGTTATTAGCTATTCATGGATTGAATTACATAAAAATCGTAGGAAAAAGGCATTTAACAAAACGATAAAAGGCTTTCCAAGCAATTAATGTCCAGCATTTAAATACTGCATGTCTATGGAAATAACTACCTATACTTAATTGCGTAAAAATCGACACCAGGTGACGTCATCTACGGAATTCAAGAGTAAGTAGGTAGGTACAAACATGCGAGCGCCAAACTGATCACATTCAATGAATATAAATAACAATTTTCTCTGAAACTATTTATTAAAATAGATGTTCTGCTAAGAAAATCTTTCAACATTACTATTTCGTTGGTATAATACTTCGAACCTCTAGAAGTAAATTGCTTTTCAAATTCTGTAATGTGTGCAATGACTGCTCTGACAGTTCCTAGGTGAAATAAAAAAAGGCGAATGACAGTGCTAGGTTTAATTTATTTAGATATAGAGACTACCCAAAAATGATAATTTACACATTACGCACTACAGATGTATAATAATTGAAGTGAGACCTAAGTATTTTATTTCTTTTATCGAAACATACCTACTACATATTTGTACTGGAGTTAAAACTGCGTGATAATAGCCAAAATTCTAAAGAAATTCTACATTATAAAAAAATTATCAACAAATAGTTAAACCTTGTATAAAAATACAGAAGACTGCAGTTCTCTGACGTCCTATTCTTATACGTAAGATTCCATCAAATTCTTACAGGTGCTTGTACCAAACATGTCGCCAAAATTATTAGTATGTATATACTTAAACTCCCAAGTTTGCAGTGGTTTTAGCAATAAATACTTTTGTATCGAAATAATGGGTGTCGACGAAATATTGTGAAGAAAATGTCGGGATGGTAAACGATAAAATACTAAATATTATAAAATGTACTTAAATTAATTCTATACACAAAAATTATGACTGTCTAATTAATATAAAAGTAAGTTAAAGTGTAAATGAAAAATACAATTGCGCAATCGAGAAATCAGCCTTAAGTCACACTTAAACTATTACTACTTAATGCTATTTGATAGCGCAAAAAAGTTAATTGTGATTCATATACCATACAATTTTATAACACCTTTCTATATTAATATATTGTTAAACAGTGTGATATCAATAAGCTAAGATTGTGATTAATATTATTTGGTATAGAAGAATAAATAAACCTGCAAATAAGACTGAACTATGAATTAAAATGAGCAATTTATTACCTACATAAAATTCAATAACAAAGGTTTCGCTATAACTGAATAACAGCTAACAGGTATGGTTCTAATAAGCGTAAATAGTTAAATACTAACACAGTTTTTCGACCCACACATGTGACTTGACAATATTAGGGTCGGTAGTACCTAAGGTCGACAATATTAGTGCCGACAGCCGACTACCGCGGTGGTCTTGGCTGGAGGCATTCGGTTCCTCGCCACCAAGTCCCGTTACGCTGTAAAGATTCCCTGAATGATCACCCTACGACCATACCAAAATAAAAATCGTGGTGGTTGACTATTTCTCACTTAATTGCACTCGTTATCAACTTGCTTACCAGATAATCTTGTGTAACTATGGCAAACCATAGTATGATACGATAAAATAGCAATTAAGAAGAGAATTATGAGCATAAGGTTAAAAATAGTCAACGGCCAACGTAATCGTAAATGGATCCATAAATAGTGAATACCTGCAAGGTTTTTCAAAAAAGAAATTAAACCTATACCAATCCGAAAGGGCTCATGACATGATAGGTACTGAAAAACTTTTCACAAAACTGTGTTTATTCCGCACCTTGCGAATCGGCTATAGGCTTCAAGTGTCAGCGTCGAGCGACATTTTCAAATAAATGTGATTTAACACCTTATCACTGTGAGCGAATTAAAACATAAAATTTAATAGTACAACTCAACGCTTCAAACATGGCGATATTTTCATGGCCGACAAATACTTATCTATATGTCGGTTAAAACATTACTGTAGAATGTGCACCAGCCACTAGCAGGCATAGTGCGCTATACCGTGCCCTAGTGGTCGCTTGATGCCTTATCGTCGGTAGGCCATAGAAAAAACCTTGTAATGGGCGGAGAGCGAAATAAGTCGGCTGTGGGCTGACTTATTTAGGGCTAACGCGCACTTGTGATTTATAGTCTACCGATAGTTTAGTCGCTGTAGTAGGTAGTCGTGTATAATTTCATGTCGAATTCTAATCGTCAAATGCGCGCACTGCCATATAACTCCATAGTGAATCCCAAAACGATCAAACTATCGCCCGACTAAAAACTCACAAGTGCGCGAGCGCACTTAGTGTGCACTTCTAGTTCTAGTACAATACCTAACCTGCTTTCGGATTAATAAGTACTTATAAAAATGATTATTAATATCCGAGGAGACACAAAATCGGAAAATGTATAATTAATACGTAGGTACTCTTTCTATAATTTGCTAATCACTAAGCTAAAATAGCTAAAAATTTATATCTCTCAAGAGTTAATAATTATAGGTAAACTCTTATTTGAAAATCAGTAAATGTAATAGTCAAGCCTAGCAATTTTCACACTGATAAATATAATTTTACATTTAAAAGAACTTATTTAATATTGTGATCTTAAATATTTATTGCTTATTTACAGGTAAATTAGCATTATTGCTGTGCTGAATTTTCAGTTAAATTTTCGGTTGTCACTTAACGTTGTAACGCAAATTATAACACAACACATTTTATAACATCGAGTATAGGTACCCATACTAAATTGAAAACGGTACACGTTATTAGCACACGAATATTATCTACATAAAAATATACCTCAGAAGGAAAAGATTCAAAAAAATGTCTGAAAAATATTATTTTAGATCCAATGAAAGTTTCCTTATGAATAACAGTTTAAGGTCGCTTATTCCAAAGCTTGCCATATTTATGTACATTCAATGTAGATGAAGCAACACAACACATGTACTCTTAACAAGATTGCTTCTACAATTAGCGCAACAACGTTACAACTAACCAATTGGGAATTAGGAGACTTTAAAGATTAAATTTCCATAAATATTAGGTACTGACACTAACGCGAATATGAGATGGAATCAAAATAACTTTTTATGGATTTCATCACGGCATATTATTAAATCCTGACGTTCCAGATCACAGTCACAGTTTGACTCTAATTAGGTACTTACAACTTTTAAATGGTAGTAAATGCTAAATTCTGGTGTTATTATTTATTTGCTGCTATATTTGTATTACTGCGACCGTGTTCGGTCTATTGTGATCTAATCTAATCGGTCTAATCCTGTAGCTAGGTACTATGAACTGCAGAATTTTCTTAGTGGTGAGCTCTAAGGGTTTAATTTTTGTGGCTAAGTGTACATTGCTAATAAAATTGACAATAATTAAAAATTATAAGATCTGCGCATAGGTACCTTCTTATAGAGTGAAGATTTAAGAGAGGTTCCTGGCGTTGATGATGTTGATGTTGATATCTTCCTATATCGATCGAATTGAATTCTGTAGGTGATACATCGTCGTGACGACTACGGCATCCCTGCTGAGAACTTTAACCGGGACTGGAGCGACTACAAGAACGGCTTCGGCGACCCGAGCAAGGAGTTCTGGTTGGGCAACGAAAACATCTACATGCTCACTAACAACGACGACTACATGCTAAGAGTTGAACTTGAAGACTTCGACGGTAACAAGAGGTAAGCAGAAATTTTAGTTTTATTCGTAGACAAGCTGTTCGTCAGCGTGGTATTTAAAAAAGAAAAGTAGCCTTAGTTACTCCTTGTTACATCAGCTATCATGCGTGCATTTGATGGAGTATCATACAGATACTAAATTTATACAGGAGGGTGACTGAAAACTTGCGATAAATCGAAATGGGAAGTTTAGTAATCGTAACTTATTCATTTTAAAATGTAATTTCATAATCTAAATTGTAAAAAAAACTATAAAATACAAAACTAAAAAGAGACACCATCACGTCTGCTCTCCAAAGCGTTAGGCAGAGGCTAACTTCTACCACTGCTAATAACTAGGTTACTGAAAATTTCATAGAAAATCTAGAATCAAACCTAAGATCTCCAACTTGCAACCACTACACATAATTTGGTACTTGTATCATAATAGGAACTCTTCAAAAGAAATTGTCCTATTATTTTACCACAACTATCTTGATGAAGCTAAGAAAAAAGTACTTTACAGCTACAACCTTTATGTCGGTAATTCAATAAACAGCAGACGTGGGTCATATTATATTTTATCATTGTGCTTACACGTTCACCGATTTGTACGATCTGTTGTAGATTGTAGCGTAGGTGAAGATTCTTAATACACACAAGTTTATCACCTCTAACAATGACAGTAGAATTGATGGGCCGAATAGCGTAATTGTAGGTAAGATAGCTCAATTAATTAAATTGAAGAATTGCGCTAAACTATAAAAGAGGTGTATCGGTACGTAGGTAATGTTATTTTTTCGATCCAAAAGATGAATCGTGTGTACAGTTATGGCTTTTATTTCCAAATTTGTCGACAGATCACTTACATTTTTGATAAAAGATATTCGATTTACTTCTAATGGAAACCGTAGACATTGTTAAAACGGTACAAATCACAATTTTTTTTTACAACTCAGGTATGCACAGTATTCGCACTTCAAGATATACTCGGAAGCGGAATACTACAAGCTGGAGATAGATGGGTATGAGGGAAACGCTGGAGATTCCCTCAACGACCCCTGGTACGGATCTAACAACAGCCCCTTCTCTACATACAACAGGTACGTAGACTTCTGACAACAGCACTTCTTCTGAGGGCTCCAGCATTTTTTCAACGTGTTACCAATCTTACTCCCTTACTCCAAACCACTAATCAGCTAAAAGATTTATTGTCAAATCTTTAAGTTATATTGAGTAAATTTAGTGACTTTTGAGCGCTACAGTCATTTTGAAATTATTTGCTCTTACATTTTTCATGAACTTATCGAATCAAGTAAAAATCTAAAAATTATAATTTACATAGGTACTAACAGGCACTTAGATCGGTGATATCTACGACGAAACTCAGACGCGATAGAAACTACATAATAACACCTTAAATAATTGAAATAAAAACACCTTGAGTTGTGTCGCGTTACATCTGTTTCGAAACCTGTACAGCGTCCATTGTCACGGGCACTGTCCAAAGCCGTTTTAATTCAAAATGTCTAATATTCGCGCTTGTGTCACAAATCAGTACCTACCTTACATAACATTTACTTATAATAAATACAGAGTAATCTAATATTCAATATATATACATAAACTATCCATCCACTATTTAAATTGTTAAAAGACATAACCAGCATATGGGGCTCTATGGAGGTAGGTACATCTTAGTAAGACTTATGTAGAAACTATGTTCAATGGATTTCGGTTTTACATTATTTCGTCACACATAACACAGACCAAACTGGATTTGAACAACATACTTATAATGATTTCTCTGAATATATTCTTTTATTTATAACCTTTTGTCTCTGCAGTCTCTTGTGTTTTAAAGTCCAATACTTAATCAGATACTGTGAGTGTGACAATATACAACACACTGAAATTGCCTTTCGAAGTCACAACAGCTTAGGGATGTCTTATTTCAATTGGCACTTAATCTTGCCCTCTTTATTGTGAGAGGTATGTCAACTCTGAGTAGAAATTAATGTTAATGTTATTAACAGGGACAACGATAGATCATCGTTGAACTGTGCATCCATGCTAAAGGGTGGCTGGTGGTGGAAGTCTTGTGGACGCGGCCTCAACGGACTCTACCTGCACGACCCGCAGGACCTCACTGCTAGACAAGGTGACCCTCTAAACAACCGGTTGGCACCCACTAGAGGCACGGCCAGTATTTGATATTTTATTTTCCCTAAGTATTCTTACATGTAAGCTCCTAGTAAAGTTATTAGTCAACGGCCACGAAGCCATATAGAACAGTGCTTATAGTTAATTAATAATTTTTAAAATATTAAATTTCAGGCATAGTGTGGTTCCGTTGGCGAGGGTGGGATTATACGCTCAAGAGAGCGTCCATGATGATAAAGCCCAAAGGCCTGCTGCCAAACACGTGAAGCGCAAAGTGGCCGAACTACGCAACATACTACAATTTATCCAGCCTCTGTTCACTCATTAACTGGATTCGACTCGAACTATAACGATAGCTCCTAAATTATTGACCGTTTTAGTCGAAATTGAACTGAAGCAACTAATCTGTGATACTCCTAAATCTTATTCGATTCACAAAAGTACAAGTCGTACATATAAAGAATATCATATATCAATTCAGATCAACATTATTGCTTTCCGAATCCATGTAATGACATAGAACATAGCAGGCAGCTAAAGCTCAAAATATGTACCTATCTCTGTAAATAATTACTCCTTAATCATCGTTCATGTCACCGTCACCGCATCTTCGCCATTGTACCAGTAAAATGTGCCCCGTTGTAAATAACAGATGCTAGACTATGTTTAAAGTGCCACATCACACCCCAAATTCATTAATTTATTGCTCATGTAAACTTGATACATAAAAAAACTTTCGTTAATTAGGTTTATAACTTAGATGTAAGTAAAATTTTGTAATAAGATGTAAATAATTTATATTATACAGCGATCGATAAGATGCAAACAAAATGACAACAGTACTTAATAACGTAATATATGACGGCGTGTAATTAGTCTGGGAAATAAAGAATTTCACTAGCGAGACATATGCACTAATTTTCGGAATATTATATCATAATATTATATTATGCTTATTGTATGGTTTATGCAGTAATTTAGCAATAAAGATGCACATTTTAAAATAATTATCCACTAGCACATACACATCAATGTACCTGATATATTCCAGTCTAGCAGCAAAGTCCGTGTTATGCCTTGCACGACATTATATATCTATAAATATACATTTTATACATATACTATATTATTAATTACAACCATTAAATTTAAAAACTTGCACAACAATGTCAAATTTGTTTAGTTCTACAGTCACATAAGAATCGCCAGTAAATTAAATGTTCTCAAGCAACATTCAATATTAGTCCACAATGTACTTGATGCCTATATTTTAGGATTGTTTGCTCGACATGTAACTGTGCTCAGTTATAAGTTACACGGATATTGTTAGTAAATAAATGTACGTACTTTTATCGTTGTTGTTTTATTGCTATAATACTTGTATTTGAACTCTTAGTATAAATATGTGTATAATAATTATATGTGCGGGAACAAGCCGTCACGCAAGCAATGTATATGGATAAATAATGTTTTTAGTATTTTAAGTATCCATTCACAACACTTATTACAATAGATTGTATAAATTGTTTTACTGAGCACCACTAAATGCAGAGAGCTGCTAAATCGACACCATCGGTTGAAGAAGTTTTTAATCAGTATCAAAGTCTGGTTCTGGTGGTTTGATGTCTAGTAGTGGATCGATCGGTTCAGACATGTCAACATCGACATCCATATCTTCAGTGTCAATATTATCTGATATCAAACCTGTTTGTGGGGCTTCTCCTAAAAACTCCTTGCTATCATCAGAGTCGAGTATGGTATTGTTTCGAGTGTCTCTGTGTTCGAAAATGGATCGATCTAATACTTCATGTGATTCAACTATCGCTTGTTCTAATATCTGTTGTGGTTCTATATTTAATAATAATTCTTGGGGATCTCTATATATGGCGTCTAAGTCAGCTAATGAATAATGTTCGGCGGCGGGCAACACGCGCGAGGGGCTGGACTGCGAGTCGCGCCGCGGTATGCGCGCGCGTTGAACCCGCTGACCAGCCCCACACTTGTGTTATACTTTTTGTTTCTTAGCACCCTTCTTACAAGCGCGCTCCTTAGCTTTCTCCAGCAGTGGCAACAGCTTCTTCTCCTCAGCTAATATTCTTAGCAGCATTATTATGAATGGCAAATAATTATGCCTCCTACGTGCCATTTCTTGCTGATACTTCATCATCTTTACATCTTCATACTCGATCAGCATTCTCAGTCTAGGTATTTCACTTTCTATTTCATCTGTTTCCATCCCCAGCATTTGAGACTCGGCCAATAGATCTTGTAGTTGTCTTTCATAGATCATCTTCCTATCAGATACGAGAGCCATGAGGTTGAAATGAATTTCGCCTTCAGTATATCTGAAAATGCCATAAATACAATTTTTAATCAATGTCTAATATTCATCATTAAGAACAAAACATCTCCAATTTCACAAAATAATAAAAACAAAATATAGACATACACATTAATCCTCTTCATAATAATCGGGCGGACCACGTCCAGCCAATCTTGTTCAGGCGCAATAGGTCCATGATCTATGGGACCTTCGCGGAGGCCATCCAACTCATACAGCCGGCCATCTATTGGCATGTAGCCAACAAAGTGATATGCTTCATCATCCTGAAGCATTGAGATTCCTTTCTTAGTATAATTGTTTGCAGAGTGTAAATATAATTAGTAAACACAGCAGTGGAAAGCTCAGTAGGAGTTTTTATAATAATTTTGTTATTACATATTAAACTATGTCATTGGTCTAGTGATCCCAAAAAAAAATGATTATACTAAAATAACTGTCAGAATGCTCATATTACAACTAAATTGATAGTCTCACAAGGTATTTGTTTAAGAATTAAAAGACGTGAGATCTTTTAATTCATAAACCAATATTTTATACTTGTATTTCGCGACTCTAATTAGCACAATATCTATAAGATAGAAGTTCATATAGTACTGATGTTTCTAAGTACCAGAATTTTTAAAGAAAAGTTTAGTAAAATAGTACCAATGTTAAATTTTCAAAATACTATTTCTTCACTTCATACCTGCTAAAAAGATTTTTTTAAACCCTCATTGTCTGGACTTATATTGACAGATAGTCCAAATCAATTCTAGATACCTAGGCCTGCCATCCGTCCGGGGTTCCGCAGATTTGTCCTAATTTAGAGGATATCCGGGGAGTGTCCGGGTTTCCGCAGATTTGTCCTAGTTTAGAGGACATCCGGGGAGCGTCCAGGCAGGGCTTTATTTGTAGTACAGGTGAAAAAATTTAAAGGCCTGGGCTGCCCGCGACACGCACACTTCAAACTCACTGTGTGCCACTTTATGACATTTTTAACAGTTTTTTATTACAATGACAATGTTTAAAAAACCTGTTATGTCCGGGTTCTAGACTCTAAAATCCGGGGGTTTCACGCATCTTGTCCTTGTAATTTTATAGATTACACCTCTATAGATATCCAATCTAGTCTTGACTCAATACCCCACTACTGACCTTTACGGCTTGGATGCCCACAATTCAATTTTAAAAAAATACCATTGCAAATCACAATTCTGCAAATGTACAAAATGTTTATGCCTTCCTAATTATGATATTACAGTTTTGTATGTCTTTTGATCTATTAAGTAGTAGATGTAGTAAGTAGGAAGAAATTCAATAATATATCAACATACCTTCGAAGACATCTTGGGATCAAACTCAAAGAGTGTCTGTTGTGCCATGGAATTGTGAGCTGCACGAATTGTTTGTGAGTTGCTTAGTGTCAACCCTCGCATCTTGGCATCAAAAGACATACTGAACTCTTTAAGGCTCGACAATTCTGGGCCAAGGTCAACATCAGGATGGTCGCAGTTCAACAAGAGACTAACAACAGCCTGTGTTGCGCAAGCATTGTTTATGACCTAAAAGAATATAACATTGATTGCAATCGAAAATACATATACCATTTAACAAATTATATTTGTATTGTCTAACTACCTGTTTAGCAAAGTAAATTTTTTCAAGACGACTGTCTGTGACTACTGTAGCTGCGGGCTCCTCATGTTGCAAGAATTTGAACAAAAATATAAGTCCATGCACTGGTCTGAAATGATATTGAGTTACATTTACATAAAATCATAAACGGAATAATTATTTAAGTATCACAAATGCTCATGATATTAAGACTTCGGCTTAGTAGTTGTTTCGCATGAATTTGGTTGGCACAAATCATGCAAAACGACACATTTCAAAATTGTTTTGTGTTTCACATGAAGCATTATTATTTCCATGCCAAACAACCACTTCATATTCAAGTAATGAGTTATTCGCACGAATTAATATATTATAAGGATTAAAAATATCTAAGTACAGTCGCAAACATATGGCATTAATAAATTTAAATATTAACATATTACAATTCAGATTATATAGATATTTGAAATACATTATAAATTGTCAAATTATTGCGCAAATGCACACACCTGAATTTAAACTAGTGATATTTATATAAAGTTGTTTCTGTTAGCTTAGGGTATATAAGCAAGTGATTTTTAAAATTGTAATTGTCTGTTTGTTATGGGTTATCACAAAAACTAATAATTAGATTTTAATTTTGACTGGTATAAATTATATGCGCCAACTTAAAAACTGGTGAACTTATTACTTATGTCAATTAATTGTTAGGATCCTCTGATGTAGACAGACCCATAAAAAGAAGAGATCATCACTGTAGGTTTTTATAAAATTATTTGTGGGACACATTTTTAATCCAAATACAGATTTATTTGGGCGAAGCCGCAGGCAAAGCTAGTGATAAACATATAGGTTAAGCATGATGTATATAAGATTAAAAGGATGAGTTACTATATAGTAACTCATCCTTATAATCTCCCAATAATTATTACTTCTTTAAAATATTGCACTGTATAATTGTTTTTGGAGTAATATGTATAGTTGTCTGAATTAATCCTCATAGAAACTTTATCTTATCTGAGATACCTATACTAATGTCAGCAATTTATTTAAAAGTGGTCACTCATTCAAAAGACTTACAAATATAGTTATTGCAATTACACCTGTATGAAATTATGTTTTTCAGAAGTACCTAACCCAGCAACCTCTTTTTTATTAGGTTAAAAATTAAACCTATGCTCTATTTCAATGCAAAATTAAAAGCTATTCATACATCACAGTGTGAACAAGTAAAAATTACCCAAACATAGTAACAAACTATCACATCCCTGAATATAAATTGTAATTTACTCTTGACACTTGTATGCCACTGTACTTTGCGTTTTATTTTAATTTGTGTAATATAATTCGCGAATTATGTACGCACAAATTTATGAAGTGGTCGATTGCACGAAAATAAAAACACTTCTTGCGACATGCCACCTATAAATAATAGATTTTGAAGTGTCATTTCACATGATTCGTGTGAACCGAATTCGGGCAAAATGAATAATACTAACCCAAGATTTCTATGATGGAATCAATAGCTTTAGCATAATATAATTTGTTTATTAGCATAATACCTATGTTTACAACAGCTTGCACAAACCTTAATGTTTCGAAAATACCATCTTCAATTGTCCATAATTCTTCAACTTGGACACCACTTGCTCCTATATGAGAAATCCATTTAAGTAAAAGATAAATACTACTCACACATAGAATAGAATATCCGTTATCATACACTAAAAACTAATGTCAAGTAGGTATAAGTTATCCATCATAGAATATGGTACAATGGGCGGGCTTATCACAAAAAGTGATCTCTTACAGACAACCTTTGGATAGAACTCAAGAGAATTTAGAAGTTAGAATTTGTCTTGTAATTATGCCGCAGTTAAATTGCCTGAGCCTATTGCCATTGACCAGTCACAGATCCCAAACTCTGAGCGACTACTGAGAATTTCATAAAAAAACAGAATAACACTTTCGCTCGACCTAGGACTCACACCCCACTAGGCTAATGAGGCAATTCGTCAAATTTGTGAAACAGTGCAACCAACTCCCCAGCATTACAAAGTGCAATTACACATCCCAAATTTGGTTTCACTTACCAAATTTCCTAATAAGTTGTGTGAATACACCTGGATCACTTTCTATCAAACACCAGTCACCAGCTGAGTCCATGATGAATAATGAATATCACCTGCAAAATATAAAAAGATGTAATACTTTATCTATTTGTATTTGTAATATTGCACTGTGTTCATGATGGTGGCACACAAATTGCCAGTCATTACAAATTAAAATTGCATCCCAATCACATGAACTTTACTTTGGATTACATATATATTAAATATTTTATGAATTTAAGTTTAGTTTTTTTAACCTGTTACCACTGTGGTATCTAGAATATCCTTTTGGGTAAATTATAATTGTTTCTCTGCTTTATGGCTTACAGCATAGAAACAGTATCACGATAGTTAAATTCTGCCACATACTGCAAAGTGCAATGTCATTGAGAGATGTTGAAGTCCATGATCAGGATTGAATATAATAAAATTGTTATCGATCTCTAGCAGCTCTACATGTGCATCAAGCAGAAACTTAGAAGTAGAAGGCAGTTCTGCTGTTTCTGTGGTGTTACAAAGAAAGGTTTGGAAAGACTCAATGAACACTGACGACGAAATAAAGGCAATATTTCATTAAGTCCTTCTTCTCTAACAAGATAAACTCGCTATATACGTGACAACAAAACAGGCGAGTCAAAAAACGTTCCAAATGAAATGAAATGTATAAATATTTTAGCGGTCGCGGTGCAGAGGTTCAGTGTTTTTATCAAGGATCACAAAATACCCACGTACATACGTACGCACGTACCACAACAAAATAAAATGTAAGTACGTACGTTTTATTGTAAAGCTAGATAGAGCAATGTTATTTATGTAGAAGCCGTCAATTTGATACAATTTTGCACTGTTAAAATGATCTTATTTTATTCGTAAGCGGCGGAGTATCACTCTAGGCAGTAGGCACCACAGACAGAGTTCTCCTATATTATTAGTATTATAATGTAGTAGTCTTTGGACAGAGTACATGTGTATGCACAACTGCACCACAGACTACTAAAAAAAAAGTATTAAATAAAGCTAAGATCTCATACTAGTATCACACTGCACCTTTGACTATCTATCCCTCCCTGGACAAACAATTATGCTTGTGTAGTACATGTACTATGTACTATTAGGAATTGATTCCCTACACAGACTAGTACGAACTATTCCTTTTCCTTTCTAGTACATCATTCCTTTAGGTACTTCGTCCTTATGCTTGTGTAGTACATGTACTATGTACTATTAGGAATTGATTCCCTACACAGACTAGTACGAACTATTCCTTTTCCTTTCTAGTACATCATCCCTTTGTACTTCGTCGTAGGCTTGTTCTTGCTCGGACTATGAACGGAGCGCTCCGTACTAGTACAATCGTTCAAATGTACTAGTTCGGTCTTCTAGTACTATTAGTACAGTACAGTCCTATTAGTACAGTAGCTCACTGAAGGAAAAGTGAACAAAATTAATCACTGGGAGCATAGACATAAAGTTCAAAATAGCTTTGTTTTTGCTAGTGAGCGACGGTTAATAGTACAGTCGTTCAAATGTACTAGTCGAGATCAAATGAGCGGTGAGCGACGGAGCGCTCCGTCGCTCACCGCTCAGTTCGTAGTTCGTACAGAACTAGAGAGCCAGAGACTACGACGAACGACGAGGTACTAAAGGAATGATGTACTAGAAAGGAAAAGGAATAGTTCATACTAGTCTGTGTTGGGAATCAATTCCTAATAGTACATAGTACATGTACTACACAAGCCTACTTCGTCGTTCGTCGTAGTCTCTGGCTCTCTAGTTCTGTACGAACTACGAACGAACTGAGAGGTGAGCGACGGAGCGCTCCGTCGCTCACCGCTCATTTGATCTCGACTAGTACATTTGAACACTGTACTATTAACCGTCGCTCACTAGCAAGAACAAAGCTATTTTGAACTTTATGTCTATGAGCCCAATGATTAATTTTGTTCACTTTTCCTTCAGTGAGCTACTTTACTAATAGGACTGTACTGTACTAATAGTACTAGAAGACCGAACTAGTACATTTGAACGATTGTACTAGTACGGAGCGCTCCGTTCATAGTCCGAGCAAGAACAAGCCTACAAACAATGCGCTTAATTTTATGAACAAAAAAGTCTGTCACTTTTGGTGCGGGGGGAGGAAACACTACGTAGACATTGCTGCACACATACTCAAAATCATTTTGTATCGCTACGAACTTACACGTATCGAAATCTTCACCACTAACACAATTTACCCACACATACAGGTCAAATACGACAACGTACAAGATTTGACGACAATACGAACGTAAAAGACAATAAAAATAATTAGGAAGCTACTATGTCGATATTTTATATCGATAGATTATTTTAGGAAGAATGGATAAAACGTAACAACGATTACAAATTATTTTCATAATTATGTAATTATTTATTTGCAAAATTAATATCATCCATACACACCTTTATATATCTTGCGTCATATGTTCAATGCAATGCCTCTCATTGTTATAATTGAAAATCAAAAAATGACATTTTAATGGATATTCAAATTGAAATCTTACGTTTATTTGAAGAAGGCTGACATTGTTAGTAAAAAAATTTGCTAGTCTCGTGGGGAGTGCGGGTAGTCTCGTGGGGAGTGCATGCTTGAACTAAACGATTATTTTATACTCGATTATTGAATCGGTACCGTCCTCGACCTTTATTAACAAATTCTATTAAGTGATTTAAATAGAAATAAATGAACTTTAATACTGACATACGGAAAATAACTCCATCTTTATCTAAATTAGATATTTTTTTGCATACATTAACTGCACGTATATCGGAATATACACGGAGCATTTACGATGACTTTACTGAGCGAAAACGTTTGTTCTGTTTCGGAAACAGTTTTTATATACGCGTTAGATTTTTTAATCCACTACCTTGACAGAGGGGAATGATCATGAGAGGCGGGTCCATATAGATAGTCAAAGATAAATGCATTTGCACCAAAGACTACAATTGCACTCAGTATTTGCACAAGGAAAGGGTGCGTTCCACTTGGCGTTCACAACGATCACGCTCACGACCGCAGTTTTTCCCATTCCACTTGCTTGTGAGCGTTACTGTCGTAAACTCAAGTGGAACGATCATTGCGACACAGCTTTTGGTGCATCGTCGTGAGCGTAAGTCATGACGTCATGAGTGACGTTTTCGCCGCCGCGCCGCGACCACAACGACTGCGGTCGTTGTGGGGAACGCAATTACTTTCCTCTATGGTGGAACGACTAAATGAGCCTTTTGATCGTTGTGGCCGCTAATTGGAACGCACTCAAGGTGGCGACCGATATGGGGAATATTGATTTTATTTTCCCCAAAATTTGGGATTTTTAGTCAGGAGTAGTGTTGCCAGATGGTTAAATTTCTTACATTTTTCGTAACTTTTGACCGCCTTGCGTAACATGTAAGTAATTTTCATATCTACAGTCCATTTATTTGGACTTGACTTTTTTGGTAAACAAACCCTGCCCGATGCGAAAATCACAATATTAAACATACATACCATCACGCCTGTATTCCCCGAAGGGTTAGGCAGAGGTGTACTAATATACACCCACAGTTCGCCGGTATATTTAGGTCCCATGTAATAGGGTGCGAGCCTATTTTTCTTTAATCACGCACTTGATGTAGGAAATGATTTTATTAACACTTACATTATACACATACATTCTAAATTACTTCTTATTTAATTTTCACAGATTAAAATAATCATGACAATTTGACATTTCAAAACTCTAGATTTTATACCAATTTTAAGGATGTGACAAAATAATAAATGATTTTGATTTATGTGAATGAACAACTGAACTGTAATTTCAAGTTCAAATGAAATGGCAGCCAGTAAAAATGTTATTGTATTACGCCTTCGGCCTTATCATTGCGAATGAAATCCCATAGAATTAATACAGGCACAATTAAAAGGCCATGTTGGCAAAAAATAATATTTTTTTTAAATGGCTCATGTCAAGGAATTGATTAAAGAAGGCTTAACAAAAATAGGCACGGTGTCATGGACCAGTTGCATAAATCATGTAATCAAGGAAGAGAATAAAATGTGGCAGTTCGATGACATAATAGATACTGCATCAGATGCATCATGCACCGACCCAGAGGTTCATAATGCATGTGTCAGAATCTGATGACTCTTCAGAGCCATCAGATTTTAGAGGAATACGAGGAATAAATTAATATTAGGCAGTTTTTCGTTTTATTTATTTATATCCACACATTCACTTCATATTTAAAATTAAAAGATCAATTCAGTACCTACTCGTCAAAGTGAGAATCATTCAGTCTTGGCTAAGAGTATTTAATTCAGACATTCATTCATGATTTCCCAACACTATCAAACCACTATCAATGGTTCCTGGTCTCTGGTTAATGGTCCCTATGACGCCATATCTATATATCTATCTTATATATATAAAAGAAAGTCGTGTTAGTTACTCCATTTATAACTCAAGAACGGCTGAACCGATTTGGCTGAAAATTGGTGGAGAGGTAGCTTAGAACCAGGAAACGGACATAGGATACTTTTTATCCCGTTCCCGATACTTTTTATTCCACGGGGGCGAAGCCGCGGGCAGAAGCTAGTTTTTTACTAAAAATGACAAGTTAACTGGGATAGACTGTATGGCAAATTTCGTAACTTTTGAGAGTCAACGAGATTCCACCAATCGTTAAAGTATTTCACTTCTCCACCAGTGTTTCCACTCTTAGGGATTTCACCCTTTCTAGGGCGAAACTATGTATTTCATGTATGACTTAGGCCTTTTTTTCTTGTGTGGGGGACCCGTGTCGTGTCGACGTGTGCCAAATCCTATAGAGCGTGCTTCTGAGACTAGGATGATCACTGTACCCATGCCTGTTCACCTTGGATGTTTGATGCAGCAGTTAGGTCTTCAGCTCTTTTGGCCCCCGTGCGCAAAGAGCGAGTCGCCTCCCATGTTGCGTGCTCCTGTTACCTCATCGAGCGTCCTCTGAGGACACGTTGCCCATGCGCGTTCTTGCCACGCTGTCCATGCGCACGTGTTTCGACGCCTCGTTGTCCGCGTGCTCATGCTCCGATGTCCGGTATCATCGCCGAAAGTTGCGTGTTCGATGTCGGAAGGTCACCAATGTGGGGTAATTCATTTTGAGGGGTTGTGAATGAAGGAAGGTCGTTACTTGATATATATACTTTTACTTTTAACTATGAACGACCTAACTGCCTGAGTGTGGGGAGACGACTGCTGCGCCGCGCCAGCACAGTAATGCGCCTGTATGCAAATCGGATGCGTCAGCAGTGTCCCTACACTTGCAACAAGGATTTAGGGAATTTTAGGGATAAACGACTTCATTTATATTCTCTGTTTATTTTCATTTTTCTTAACTTTTGACCGCCTCGCGGAACATGTAAGTAATTTTTATATCTATGGCAAATTTCGTAACTTTTGAGACCAACGAGATTCGACCAGTCGCTATAGTATTTCACTTCTCCACCAGGGTTTCCACTTTTAGGGATTTCAACCTTTTTTGGCGAAACTATGTATTTCATGTATGACTTAGGCTTTTTTTTCTTGCAACAAGAATTTAGGGAATTTTAGGGATAAAACGACTTCATTTATAGTCTCTGTTTATTTTATTTCTGCGGCTCTTTTGAATTACCAGTAATTACATTTATTTTGTTGTAAGGGACATTAGTAAGATGTAACACTATAAGTATGAATATTTATTTTTGTTTGTTGATATTTAATTTTCTAGCGACCGCGTAACCATAGGAACTAGTTTTATTACGCATATTTGATTGTTTTTATGATAAAAAATGGAAGACAAGGGTGATGAACGTTAACAAGTACCTGCTTCAAGATCTTCATCTCAAGATAAAGGAGATAAGTCAGCCTTATATAAAAAATATGTGCAAAAACGTCTTGGCTGGAGCATCCAGATTTTAAACCTTGACTAAAGAAATCTGACAAAAGTGTAACAAAAGCTTACTGAAAATACTTCACACTAACTCAGGAATGCTAGCTAACGGTTCTGCCATTTTTTTTTCAGTGTCACGATAATGTGCAAAAGTAAATCGAGTAATCGAGTCGATCAGATATTTTTTATTTTTTGGTATTAAACTTCCACAAAAGTTTTAATTAATTGTGCGCCCCAAACTAAGGAATTAAAAAAATAGCAATACGAAAATCTTAATTGGAAACTGTTCTCCACTCAGACAGGCATGAATCTAAATGGAACGCGCCAAGACGAAAGAAAACGTATCTTGGATCGATTAAAACTTGATTTTGTTTAAGCGTGTGCTTCCTATTTCGTGAGTTCGCAATAAGTTATGTGCTAGAATAGATAGTCACAACAGTGAGATGGCGCTACGAATATATGAAACTAGAGGCTGTTTTTTTGTTTTTAAAATGTAAAATACGCAATTAGATCCCGCCATTTTACGTAAATAAAAAAAAACAATAATGTAACTTTTGCAGCAAAAAAGTAACTTTTCAAGAAACGAAACGTAACTTACGACTCTAGGGCAAAGGCCCTGGCAACACTGAGACTCAAGTTTTTGTTTTGACTTTTGGGTTAATCCAGACCATGGATATCGGCAACACTGAGTGCTTTGCTAACTTGAAACTTCATTACTTGCATTTATTTGCGATTACCGCATACTAGTATCTCCTAATAGTCTGTGATTACCGCTGCCGGCTGCGCAATTGGACACGCTCCAGTAAGAAGTCAAGGTAATTGTTATTCTTCCACCCTGAACTACTAATATCTATATTTTGTGAAACGTCATTTGCCCTTCGCTTTCTGTTTTGAAGAAATTTTTTTGTAATCGTATTCACTTCTACATGTACTTACGTATGTTGTACAATAATATCTGCGGTTTTTATCATCACAAAATGTCTAATTTAAACTAACAGGCGAGCTGTTGCGCTACCGTATTCTATGATTTTGATACGTGTCCCTGTGCCCCAATTTTTTGTTGTGACATTTATTAGGTAATTTTGGTAAGTATTTGTTTGTTTTACCTCTTGTGAAATAATTCCATTAAATTGTATTGCGATGAAACTGTAAACTTACTGTAACGAATTTATTTGTATATGTACCTACTTTTCAGACGAAGAAACCTTTTCTACAGTTTTTTAAATTGAAATATTATCAATGTTTCAATCAATCAATAGGTAGGCCTCTAGTGTGGGAGGAGACATCGCTACCTTCTTGCGACATCCCATCTTCCTAACTGCGCATGCTGTGCTGGCACTGCTCCCTGCAACTGTGGAGACTAATAAGCGGCAATAATATTTAAATTTTATTAATAATTATATCACACTGGAAAACAAACTACTCCTTTACAAGAGTATCCTGAAACCAATATGGTCGTATGGACTGCAATTATGGGGTACTGCTGCAAATTCTAACCTGGAAATACTGCAGAGATTTCAATCTAAAACACTCTGCATGATTGCAAATCCACCTTGGTACATCACCAATGAAGCCATACACCGAGATCTGAAAATACCTACTGTGAAACATGAGATCCTGGAAACACTTGGCAAGTACAAAAAGAGACTATCCCAACACCCTAACACCCTGGCACGAGGACTTATGGAAACCGGCCCAGTCTTCAAAAGACTAAATAGAAGAGCACCCCAAGATCTAATATGAATATTCAATGTGTATTTATCACTGGATACATGACACACACGTCCTTTTCTACATATTCAAACATCCAGCTAAATGTCAAGATAAAGACAGATCGCAGGAAATAAAGGGAAGCTAAAAAAAAAAAAAAAATTTTGAACCAATTGGGGCTGAAATAATTGGACCATGTAGTCTCAATGCACTGCTGGCTTTGGTCACAGATTCAGCATTGCCATCTAACATGTTGTTTCATGGCTTATGGCAATGCAAATGGAATGTTTCTTTAATTTAATATTTAATCTTACGAATAGTAACAACACAACAAAATTAGGGTAGATTTAAAACGAAATGAATTTACTGATTTCTGACACTTACGCGAATATTACACATTGAAATGAAATTACTTTTTACGGATTTTATCGCGGTACATTGATATTATTTTTAGTTCCCAATGTTTCGGATCCTTTACAGCAACCATGGTCACGGGCAGACAGTGGAGTCTGCCCAAATTTACTGGCTTGATGAAAACAGTATGATGTTTACGAATGTTGGTGTTATTGTTGCTAGCAATGGATTAATCACTATAATATTTATAATCTCGACTTGTAATATTTACCTATTATGTAAGTAAGTTGTTTTTAATTGTATCGAATTTTAGCACTGCTTTTGAATGGAGTCGGTTAAAAAAGAAAAGCAGTGTATTATACTGTTATCTTTGTCTAATGTTGACCACAAATGGATGACCTAACATCAACTTCTCGTAGCTACACTGTATGACGCGTTAATGTTTGTGTTGAAACATCACACACACATAGAATCGTGCAGGCTAATAATGATCATTGAGGTGCTACTGGACTTCTGAACCTAAGTCTGCCATTAAGTAAATCTCTCAGGCAGGCAAATTATCTCACAATATCCTTCACTTTTCACCATTTAATTACTAATATGCACATGACTTCAAATATTCAGACCATTGGCAGTCCAATGGTCACATCATCACTAGGCTATCACTGCACTTTTGCAAGTGCTGTGTCATAATTATATTGTGTTAAACATTTGTGTAGAAAGAAAGAATATGTTGTAATAATTATTGTTATAAGTAATTGGTGTAATAATTGGCATTACTTGGCGGAGCTTCACAGTTGAATATTATTTTATATACACCTGTATTATACCGGGTGTCTCAAAAGAAAGTTCACATTTGTTTTGGTTATTGCGTGAACTTCGGGTTGTCAATCGGTAGCCTGGCTCTTGGGAATTTAGTCGCTATGGAGCGTTTCTCGGGAGCGGACCGTGCGTTGTGCGTACGCGAGTTTTATAAAAACGGTAATGCGGCGACCGCAGCGCGTAGAAAATTCTGCAGAATTCGACATATTCGTCACTTGAATGATGCGCCAACCACTCAACTCCTTGCAAGATGGGTCGAGAAGTTTGAAGAGACCGGTTCAACACGGGAAAATCCAAAATCCGGGCGTCCAACATCTTCGAGAACGGTCGAAAACGTAGACAGTGTCGCTCAGTCTATTCGGGACGATCCGAACCTTTCAATTCGGAAGAGTGCTGTGGTCTTAGGCGCTTCACCCACTGCACCGCGTCCCGTCGCGTAGCGCGGGATGCCAGATTTTACCATTGTATGCAAGCCGCTACTGGAGTGCAACCAATCCAAAACAAAAACATCAGACACCCCTACATTCGCCTAAAGTCACCGTATGGGCCGCAATGTCGGCGCGAGGAATTAAAGGCCCTTACTTTTTTGAAGAAGGGGGACGCACAGTTACTGTGGATTCAGAGCGTTATTTGGAGATGTTAGACGACTTCTTCGTGCCTGAGCTGCAAAACTTTCCTGGTTATAACCAAAGAACATGGTTCCAGCAGGACGGAGTAACTTCACACACGTCCAACAGGTCTCTGCAGCAGGTATCTCCAGGAGAGGTGACATAAGTTGACCTCCAAACTTATGTCCCGATTTGACACCTATGGACTTTTTCCTGTGGGGTTATATCAAATCCAAAGTTTACGCCAACAAACCGACTTCCCTGGCACAATTAAAAGAAAATATCCGTCACGAAATCGCAGCCATCACGGAGAATACCTGCCGAGCCGTCATAGGCAATTTTAGTGCTCGATTAAACGAATGCCGTATGAACGCGGCTTACATTTGGACGATGTTATTTTTTTAAAATAAATTCCCAAACAGTGTATTTTAGTGTATATGTAATAAACATTTTTTCAATAAACTCTTTACTTTTTTTAAATTATAGTTTTAAATATGACATTTCTTTTGAGACACCTTGCATTAAACATGATATTTAAAAATTTGTGTAAATAGACAAAGACACTTTTGCAAGTCAATGTTTTTATAATCATCATCAGCTTTTATGTAGCCCATATGTAGACTGACTGGTCCACTGCTGAACGTAAGCTACTCCTCCCCTAATGTGCGACATTTCACCCTGTTCTCGGCTATACCTACCATACCTTTAAGAAGAAACACCCAAACAAACTCAGTGTATCATTATTGTACTAGGGATTTTTTAAATAAACAAAGTAAGAATTAGAGGTTAGTTACTATAAAATTTTAAGTCTGATTAATATCTAGCTATATTGTATATTTTTTGTACAAGCTGTGCGACATTATTAGTTTACTACCGGCCCGCCCCGGTTTCGCACGGGTGTTGAAATACCTATTTTTTTTTCAAATTTTTTATGTTAATCCGGAATAATGTATAAATGATGAAGGAATTTTTGAAAATAAGTCTTTTATAAGTAAGTCTTAAATCGGCGCAGTAGTTATTGAGTTTATTCGTTACGTACCCACAAATGTTTCCTCATTGTAATATTAGTAAGATTAATTAATTTCAAAAGTTATACATACATACATACCCCCGGTTTTTCCCCACAGGGGTAGATACTGATAGAAACTAGTTGAAACTACACATTGCCGCTCTCCATAGAGAACGTAAAAAGCAAAAGTATGCAAGAATAATAATTCTTGAATTCTTTTGCTTTTTCCGCATTCATAATTTGAATGTTCAACGTGTGACAATCGAAAGTGACGCTACTGAAAATTAAAATTTATTTTTTGTTTTGTTTACAGATTGGTGAATAATAATGATTGGGTTGCTGCTTTATTTACTGGGCTTAGCTGGTCTAAGCCCAGTTCCCTACCTTGCTGGCATAATTGGTACCACAGAACCAGCACTAAAGCTACTCATATCTATTCTGTTTGGATACCCCCTGGCGGTTGTGTATCATAAATATGTTAAGCAATATGTTGAATATAGAAACGTATATTTCGCCCTTACTGGTATCGATATGGCATACTATAATTTCGGTATCTCTATGTACCACAATGCCATCCCGGCTCTAGTCATTTACGTTACTACTATGATTTATGGGCCAGGGAAGATAAACACGATTATAACATTTGCATTCAATATAACGTATCTACTTGTGGGGTACATTGTGACCGAGTCAGAAGATTATGATATTACATGGACCATGCCACACTGCGTGCTAACTCTCAAGTTGATTGCCTTATCCTTTGACCTCTGGGATGGAAAAATGGAGATAGACGGTGAAAAAATTTCAGAAAACAATAAACTAACAGCTGTGAAGACCCCGCCTACATTCATGGAGCTGATCGGATTTGTTTATTTCCCGGCTTGTTTCTTAGTTGGGCCCATATTCTCGTTCAGGCGTTACAAAAACTTTATTTCTGATAAATTTCCCCTGGAGACAGAGTCTTCTGTCTATAAAGCTCAAGCCATAAAAATACTTGTTCAGGGATTAATCTACTTGGTGGCATATCAAGTTGGAGGTAATTATATTTTATTCATTTACTTAAACATAAATAGATCTGTTTCTGTTCTCCTTAGGAAAAAAATTCAACTTTTGATGACTTTTGTTTATTATAACACTAAAAGACAACAGATGGCGTTGATATAAAAGTGAAAACAAATGTTTTCTTAGTACAACATTATCATTTAATTTTATTGAAGTGAAATCTTCGTTAAATTCAAGTTTTCATGCTTATGCCTTATGCATTCCCGGAGTGCACCGTTGTTTTTTTACATAACACGCTTATCGTAACTGCAAATAAGTCATTCTACAAAACAACAAAACGTGGGTAGCTGTAACAGACCTATTTTGTAAAACAGCTAGCAGTTTAAATATAAAATAGCTAATTATACAATTCTACTAGGACATACATTTATTAAAACAAAGTCAAAACAAAAACAAAGTCAAACAACTCGCATTATAAATGACACTAACTAACCCATAGTTAGTGTCATTTATAATGCGAGTTCGGCTGGGTCCGAGATTAACTAAACATCAGAAAAGGCCAAGAATATTACTGCCTCATTAGTTTAGTGGTC
This sequence comes from Acronicta leporina, assembly GCA_947256265.1. NCBI lineage: Eukaryota > Metazoa > Arthropoda > Insecta > Lepidoptera > Noctuidae > Acronicta > Acronicta leporina. Next base: position 14,282,325 of record OX366510.1, read on the forward strand.
TCAAGCGCAGCTGGCACGCTAGATTTCCTGGGTTTGATGCCCAGGTTGATCAGTGTTTTTGGGATTTTCTATGAAATTTTTAGTTTGTAGTTCGGGCTCTGCATTTGTGCCTGATTGATGGCAATAGGCTATTATGTAGGACCTTAAAACATACCAGTGAACTGTGGATGATTATTATAGTACATCTCTGCCTAATGCTTCAGGGAATACAGGCGTGTTGGCATGTTATGTGACTATGATAGTAATTTAAATATAATTGATTTTTCTTTTGTTTTAGTCACTGTGTTCAGTATGAAATATATGTTATCTGATGAGTTCTTGGAAACATCGATATTCTATCGTCACATTTACTGCGGACTTTGGGCCCATTTCGCTTTATACAAATACATTTCCTGCTGGCTGCTCACCGAAGGTAAACACTATCATCATTATTCTTATCATGTTAAACATATCTAACTAATTCGTGTCATATTATTATTCACTGGATGTATATTTCGAAATTCGATCTAATTTTTTTTTTTTTTTAAAGCTTACTAGCAATGTGGGTCACACATTACTAGTATTCTTGTTAACCCCTCGTGCTAAGCTAAAATGCTTGTGTTACGAGTGGGTTCACGTCGGTAGTGCAATGGGTGGGGTTCGAACCGGCAACCACATCATCGCAAGTCCGACGCCCTAGCCATTAGGCTACCGCCGCTTCAAATTATGTTTATAATACAGAAAAATGGACGTAACAATATTGATATGATCAGTTTTAGCCAGCGTTTTACCTTATAGCTCTTCAAATGGAAATAAAACAATTGCACAAAACAAAAACTTAATTTATTTAACCTGGTTTGGCAATAGGACCTTACAAACCGTTTTATTTAAATTAGTTATAATTTTAATCAAAACAATAGTATTGTGTTAACAATAGATTTCGTGGCGGCGAAACTGCATGAATACATACCTACTTAATTAAATGATTTAGACAATTCACATGTTGAGGCAATGTAACTTTGTTTACATACCTACTTGCTGATTCATTTAAACCGATATAGTTCGTTGGAAATTTAATGTAAAGAATATCTTGTTGAAACATTTTTAATTAATTGTGGAATAAACATGTTGTTACAGCATCGTGTATCAGATTCGGACTGTCGTACAATGGTGTTGATACTACGGGCGCGAGCAGGTGGGACGGTTGCAACAACATCAAGTTGTTTAGGTTCGAGAGCGCCACTCGGTTCCAGCACTACATCGACAGTTTCAACTGCAACACTAACCACTTCGCGGCAGAGTACGTGTACAAGCGGCTACGGTTCCTCGGTAACCGCAACCTGAGTCAGCTCATAACACTCACGTTCCTCGCACTGTGGCACGGCACGCAGTCCGGCTATTATATGACTTTCCTTAATGAGTTCCTAATTATAGTCATGGAGAAAGAATTAGAATCAATATTGATCAAAACACAATTTTATCACGAAATGTGGAAAAAAGGCTTTATTAAATATATTCTCTATACTATACTCAAAACCTACACGATAGTATTTATGGGATGGAGTTTAGTGCCCTTTGATGTTAAAAGTTTCTCAAAATGGTGGACTTTATATGCTAGTTTATATTTTTCAGGATTTATACTATTTTTGCCATGGTCATTCGTTTACAAGCCTCTATTAATTAAAGCCTTATCGGCTACCGGAGTTCGTCTTAAAACAGAATAATAAGTGTAAGTCAGACCTGCACTGAATAGATGCTTACAATTTACGCATTTAGCATAATCTGGTTGTTACAAAGTTCAGTAATTGCATGTCATACATTATTTACAAAAAGATAAAACCTTCCTCAAGTACAAATTGCAGCTCACGGTTCGGCGAGTATTTTTATGTAATTATGGACAGATGATTATTTTATGAACGTAGCAAGTCGCATATTGTGACTAGCTTAAAGTAGGTATGCATGTATGGAGATGACTGTTGTTTTCTAATTTTTCAATCATGTTTGTAACTTTTTTTTTTTTTTTTAAACTACTAAAAATTTAGGATTCTCTTATTATTTTTCCTGAGCAGATACTCCTCTGTATAAGTACTATTTGTGTGATTGTACCTACCGTTTTAATTGACGTTATTCATTCTTCATTCTACTCGACTGCAATTACGAGCGATAATACAGATTTCATTACAGACTACATCAACAGTTAATACGTTCATTTAGAAATTACTTATGATCAGTAGTTTTCTAAGTGTACGATCGTTCCTTGTTTTAAATTTGAATGTTACGATGCCAGCTATTGTAAGGTTAGGAACACTGTATGTGCGCTCTTGAGAAATCGCTCCGCCCGCCATGGGTCGCGCGTGTCGGTGTCGGGGCTATGCCCCCTGACCGAGGTGGCCAACCTCTGCCCGTAACTACGGGCACGTCCTTGTGTGGCCAAAAACTAGGCACGCCGGTGGGCGCGCGGCAATTTTGCCGCGCGCCCACCGGATCTATTAGTGTACCTGTACTGGGTGTACTGTAGGAGCGCCGCGGAAACGTTTCGGCGGCGGGGAGTGGGTTCTCTCTGCCGCCTCTCTCGCCGGGGTCTGAAACAAACCCTACCGTAAGCACTAAGGAAACAAAGGGCGGTCCGTGCAGAAAAAACTGTAATGAGGCAAATTAATAGTTTAGTGGCCACGGGCGGTCCACGTGCGCTCTAAGCTCAGTGATGTCTATTTAACCGAATGCTCATAGGTAAAAACTGGACTACCGTGACGATAGCTAATAGTACGCACATTTATTGACTTCTTTAATATGATCTTTGATGATAGTTGACCGCCAGTTTTTTTTTATAATTATAAGTTCCATGTTGATAACAATATCTCCTAAAATATAAGTTATTCTTGTGCATGGAAATCATAGAACCATTGCACCGATTTCCTTAGATGTCATCGTCACGCATTTTAGCCGTCAATTCTTAGCATAGTACCAATTATTAAAAAATACTACAATTCAAATCCCATTCAAGTCCCAAAAATCAGTTTTTCTTTGCCTTCCTATTTATCATACTATGTATTATGTCTGTGCAATATCTTCTATTTTAAAAGAAATAGTCGTAAATTTGCCCCTTGTTCGATAAATTTAAACTATCAAAACATTAAGTATAAGTGAATATACACTATTTTTAAATATTTTAAAACTGTTTTTCTAGAGAATATAATCTTCTGGCTGTAAACAAGTTAGCTAAATAAACAGTAAGTTACATCTAATGTCGCCTAGCCTAAAGACATTATTTGGGCTCTTATATTTTGTTGTATAATTATATGGAAGTAGCTTAGAATGTCAGTTTAGATAATAGTCTGATAATTATAACTTAAAAAGAATTCATCTTTATACATAGTGGAAAAGGGCTGTAATAGTTGTAGCCTTATTTTACGATTGTTGCATAGTTAGTAGTAAATATTTTTGTTATACAAATTACGACACCGATTATTACCCATGTTAATAATAACCTGGTACCATGGTATAACTATAAATAAACAATAAAAAATATCCAAATATGTAAAAAATATTGTCATTATAATATCATAAATAATAATTGGAACAGTTATGAATTAAAGTAAAAAGGGGCCGAAACGGTTTGGTCATCTTCTAGATTATAACTTGATGTACCTGTATCTCTTCTGCTTTTCATTATACATACTAAATACATACATAACATAATTAATAATTACATACATACTTACATACTAAATTGAGGATTATAACACATTGTGAGAAATTAGGTTTACAAAATCACAAGGCGAATAAATACATACCTAGACAATATAATAAATAACAAACATATAAAAATATGTAAATAATTTCTATAATAGCACACCTAAGTCAAATTTCATTAGGCTCAATATAATTTACATTGCCGCGGAAGGGAAGGGAATTTTTAGAACTAAATTGTGCATAATATTTTGAAAATGGTAATGTGCTAATTTGTTGACCAAAACGAGTATTTCTTTTTTCTGAAATGCTTTTTTATGTTTTTACTCCCTTACTTTTTTTCTTTCTCAGACAACACAAATAAAGACAATATCTAAACTTTAGACTAAACGACAGACACCCTTCCTTCCGCGAATTATCGTGCATTGTAGATAACGATTAAATCTTTCCCTCCTGTGTCTTCCAAGGCAATGTTGAATGAGAGATTTTTTGCAGTTTGTAGTTTCTATGACATGTTTATATAATTATAATAATAGAGATATATAATATTTCAAAATAATAAATAAAGTATATTATGTACAAATTGACTATTTAGAAGGTTACAAAATCAGACCATCTGGCTTGTGTTCCCTAAAAGGTTTAAGTACTGATACACCCACCCATACACAGTTCTAGTTTCCGTGCCTGATACTTTCATATGTCGGTGAAAGTATAAGAAGGTTAAGTGGGCAGATTCATCAAGTTTCGAAAATTGCATTGTTTTACATGACATGTCCTATTCTTCCAGTCAAAATGTGTAAGAGACCAACAAACCTACAATTTGCAAAAAATCTTATACAATTAGGATTTGCCGGGCTATTCGAGCACCTTCGCCTTAAACATACATAAAAGTAACGTTAACAGCAACAATATAGTGAGATCCTAGATAAAGTTTGTTTGATAAAAGAATGTATTTTAGTAAATAAAATGTCATTAATAGGTATACCTAATTACATATAAAATGAGAGATTTTCCTGTAGCAAAAAAGAGATAGCACTGTGGCATTTCATACTTATTCACCTAGCTGTCTCAATAGATTTAGATGCAAAACATTAAAAACTGGAAAGAATTCGATGAAAATCAGTATTTTTTTATGAATCAGAATGCTTAGGTAAGTACCTACCTATATCAGACATTCATTTAGTCAAGTTAAATATACTGCAAAATTAAAATAAGAGTCTTAGATATAATAGATAGTAATATGTTGTTATTTATTTGTGATTTATGTACCTTATGATTTTTTTTATTTTAGTGTTAACTTTTATAATTATAATCATGATATGCATGCGATCAGTTGCGAACATGACTTCGAGTACTATAATAGCTGTATTTGTAAGATAAAATTATCAATAATTTAGACCAACGCTTTGCAAGATATACCTACTTAATAAAAGGTTGTTAATTAATATTGTATTATTCGAGAAATGTTAGAATATTTTTTAAGTTATAAACAGGCCTTGCATGTTAATGTTCTTTGAAAAAATAATGATGAGAGCTACCATCTACCTTATCGAATTAAATTTCATTGAGGTAATAACGATGTCGTGTTAGTCCGCTAGAAAATAAGTTGTAATTTTTTGTTTACTTCTTTAACCTACTCAAATATTTAGTTTTTACACCGGCTTGTGCTCGCTGGATAAATCCTATGTATGTCCCGTGATTCCCTGTATAAGAAGAGTTAGAATTACTGTACTAATAATCAATTCTTGGTCACAATAATGGTTTCTGATTGATCTGCTTTATTTTCTTGTTTTATGTTATTTAGTCCCTGTAAATGTATTTTTTTAATTTTATTACTTGATTCTGTTATAATTTTTGATCCGTGCTAGTCTAGTACAGAAATACTTGAAAAAGAAATTGACTTCAAAGGTTATTTTTAAAAGTCAACGTTTTCAATAATTAAAATGTTAATAACTTTTGATAGAGAGAACCGATTTGAATTTAAAATAGCCTAAATGTTAATCCAAGAAACAGGCTATGAATTCCTGTCCACTTCCTCCAAATCTTTTCAGTAGTTATCATTTGATGCGCGGTCAAACATACAGACAAACAGACAGACAAAAGTTCCAAAAATAATAGAAATGGATTGTGTTACCGATTCTGAGTCCCCCAAATTTGTTTTTTTGTAAATATAAGCAATGTACAGACACGGCTCACTTACATTCTTACTATTATGTAAGATGACGTTTTGATTGCTGTAGGTAGATGAAATTAAATACTGTAGATGGGCAGCCCTATCGCGTTATTTCAAGGACAGGACCGAGTTACAATACTGTATGATGATATCTTTACGTTGCAAAGGCGCTGTTGCTGGAAGTTTTGTTACATGATGCTCATAATATAAAGTATAGCGTAGGTATGCAAAGCTTCAATTTGTGTTTTTGAAGTAAAACGTAGTTATGTAATCAAATTGCTAATAAATAAGTAGTTTTCATTTATTGGCCATTTGTTTAACCAACTCCAAGCCGAAAAGCATTGCGATCAACACTATCAAAAATATTCTTTATCATTTCAGAATAAGCGAAGATTTAAAATCTTCCTTGTAAGTTATATCTAATCATGTGGAGTAGATATATATTTAAAAAAATAAAACCCTAAGTCCACGTTTGTATAGATATTCAACAGTATGATAAAAATAAAGAAAATATAAATGATTTTATCGTTTTATTTGAGCCTAGTGAAAGAAACGAAAGCTATTTCGGCTTAGCGCGAAGAAAATTGTAGAGAAGCCGAAGGAATCTAGATTTACACTATCAGAAATTCAGAATCCTAACCGGTTTATTAAATTGTTTACGGTTTCAAGGGCAATTCGATCCGCCGCGCGCCGCGCCGCTGGACTTGTACCTACAAAAAAATGGTAGGAAGGTATGTAGGTACCTATTACATTGAGTTTCCGTTAATTTGATACTTATATATTTACTCGGCGGTTTATTTCCTTTTAGGTACATATAAGTATATAAATAAAATATATTATTTATTCTGTGGCACTATTTTATGAAGTTATTCAGTAGGCAACTTCATTATGTATGTAGGTACCTAGGTAGGTACCTAACATGCATTACAAGTTAATCTGTTCAGAAGTAGGTAAGTATAAAGTAGGTCAATGCGAATACGTAAACGTAATTAAATATTTAATACCAACATGTTGAACAGTTGGTGTCAATGCCATGTTCAGACTTGTTTATTATTCAAACGATACTTACGTCTAGACTATAGAGAATAATCTTTTTCAAATCGTAGGTACAGTTAGCAACGAAAGTCTAAATACGATGCAATCTTCAAAACTTTTTAACATCAGTGGTACCTATGTACCTACTTACTGAAATTACTACGCATTATGCTCTTCCCTTCCAATATAAACTGTGGGTAGGTATTCGGCATTTTAGCCCGCATGCATAGTCTATATTAGGTATCCATTTACTGACCGAAGAACGTACCTAACAAGCACGATCTCTCTTTCAGTGGTGGCATAGGTATTTACCGTCATTAAATATATATACAAGTAGCCATCATAAGTACCTACCTACCGGCCAACTCCATACGAAACCCCTAAATAATATGTGGAAAGAAGAGCATTTCATACCATTCGTCTATTTACTTTTGTATGAGAAGATACGCACGAACGTACCTAGGTACCTATTTAGTTATGTGCATTATAAGAGAAAAGATTTTTGCTATTTAAGTATAAACTAGGTAGGTACCGGATACAAAGTATAAATTAGTTAAGTATAGGTAATATGATACATGTTCCTGAAATAGATAATCCTGTATTGAAATAAAACAACTTTACGGATTATATCGCGTTATATTACAGCGACCCTTTACAGCGTCCATGGTCACAGGCAGTCTGCCCGTGACCATGGACGCTGTAAAGGGTCCGAAACGTCGGGATTTGTATTGTATTTGATACTAATATAACGCGATATAATCCGTAAAGTTGTTTTATTTCAATATGTCTGATATTCGCGTAAGCTTCAGAAATCAATAGATAATCCTGTGTTTCAGGCGATTTTCACTGATATCTAGAGATTTTGGGGTACCTATGGGTTTCGTAAGAATAGAACGACGTACGGATGACTAAAAAGGTAAATACCATGTATGTGCTTTGCCTTAATTCTAATCAAGTAAGATTCTATGCGATATTCGATATTTCCAAATCTGGGCTATGCAGATACAGCGTATTTTGTCTAACTAGGTAACGTAAAACCTATATTTTTTTAGAATCGGGCTCGAATCGTAGGAGAACTACCTAGATAAGTATACAAGTGCCTACTTATGTTTATTTTGAACTCGGTACTAGATGAATTCGTTTCCTACCACAATTTAATCCGGTTTGCGTTTGTGAGCGAACACGGCGTAGTAAGTAGGCTTCTATTGACAAGTATGCTTTGCAAGGAGCGGCGGTGTGGGAAGGCCCGTGGGAACAGACATTTGCGGCCAATCCGTATCTACCGTACATATTGATCGAGTGCCGCCCAAAGCCTCTCTCTTCAGTTTCATGGACATCCATATCTTCTACATCGAAAACTTTCCATAGGTACCTAGTTAGGGGAAGGTGGGGTATGGCGGGGTAGCGAGGTAAGATGGGGACCGCTACAAAAGTGATGATACAATGTAGCTAGAAATGTTTTTCTAATGCCATCTGACGGTATTTAGGGGAAGTTGTTAGTGGCACAAATCGTTTGGTCGAAGGTGTGCACGTTTTGATTTTGTAAGTACTTTTATTAATTTTAAGTGGTTTGATCTAATTATTGACGTATATAAAGTGCGCTACTGTTCAAAATGTATAATGTACAAGATGTATCGCATATTTTTTTATTGATATAAGTTTATTTTACTATTATAATTTACATTAGCTCGGTCCGGTTTGCTTCGATTTGTAACGTCAAAAAAATAACACAACTTGGAAGTCCAGTTTGGGAAAGATGGGGTACCTATTTGCGGGTAAGACGGGGTAGGCAGTAGGTACCCCATCTTAACCCACATTTCATATTGCTTGGATTGGTTCTCAACCAACTGCTGCAATCTTCCCTTCAGCACAGCAACAAACAGCAACATGATTCTTTGGATAACACAACATTCCATCTAGTTAGCCCAAAATAGTGAATGCTGTATCCACAAATTTCCAATATAAGGCAAAAACAAGTTAGAAGAAGAGGAAAGACAGCTATTATTACGGAGACTCCGTATAAAACAGAGTTCAAGAAAAAACAACCGAAAGAAACGGAAACTAAAAGAAACTAAAAAAAGCCAAAGATCTTAAAGAACCCAAGAAGCTGATGAAGGATCTGGGAGTTCTGAGGTAGATACAGAATGCCCGGAATGCCACGGCTTGTATTCCGAATCTATCTGAAGGATGGATGACTTATCAGATTTGTGGTAAGTGAGCGCATTGTAGCTGTGCAGGAGTGGAAGATAACGATGACGAAGCTGTCCATATCTGCTCGGTTTGTGGAGATAACGATGATTAAATCTGTATACCCCATCTTACCCAAGGAGGTACACCGTCTTACCCTATAGGTGGGGTAAGATGGGAAAAAATAGTTATTTTTTTAAGTTCATATTTCTACAAGAAAAAGTAGATTTATTTATTTTGATTAATTGGAATTTAAAAGAAGAAAGACTGATTATTTCCTTAATAAAAGTTCCTACAATGTGCAATCAGAAACCAAGGGTTTATTCATGAAATACCTTAGAGGTCTCGTCTTACCCCACCTTCCCCTACTGTGTAGTTTTAACTTTTTAGATAAGTAGGTAGGTATACTTACATGACATATTTATGTAGGTATAGTTAGCCATTTAGTTCGACGATATGTTTGGGGTCTCATGTAATAGGGGGTAACTGTAACACGCGCAGAAATCCAAATTCAGAAATACTCAATAACTCTTAGCTCGACCCAGAAATGAAGCCCAGGACTTCAAACATAGCAGTCGTGCTTACGATCACTAATAATTTAGTTCTTCAAAACTAGGAAACTATTCAACATGTGGTTCCGAAACCTCGTTTGGGACTTCGGGTAGACTTCAACACTTGAATCAAACAATTACTTGGCCTTCCTCTAACTCCTCTAACTAGATTTTTATCCTTCCCCAATGGTTAAAATTAGTTCTTAAACATTTATGACGATTTGCCCATCGGCTGCCTTTATTTGATGACTGACTATTTGATGGCGCGCGCTCGACGTCAATGAACTGTACTTTGTACAAATCTCTAATAAGTACATCAGTGCCAGAAATTTATGAAATGTTTTTGTCTCAAGATGATAAGACGCTAATCATAGCTACGTCTACCTACTACTATCTTATAACATTTCTTTTTAATTCCAACGATTTCATTCACGAATCATCCCTCACGTATTCCCTGATGCCCTTCCATGCTCATTAACACATAGGATCTGTGACATAGGTATAGGTAGTTATAACTCTTTTAGTCACCAGCGTTTTGCGTTCAGCGTTATACGCATCACGCGCTCGTGCAGAGAAATACAAATTTCCTTTATTAGGTATTTTATTTTATTTTATTCCCCTTTGGTGGCAATGAAGCATACGGCCCGCATGTTAGTAAGCAGGTTACTGTAGCCTTATGTACGCTTACAACCAGGGCCGGACCGTGACTTAGGAGCCCAATTAATTACTCGAAGTATAGAAAAAAATGAGACGGTAACATTTTTGATTTATATTATAATATCCATATAATCCACGGGGCCCTGAGCTGAAGCCCAAAAAGCCATAGTAATATGGTAGATCCGGCCCTGCTTACAACACCCGAGTAGTCGACCCTGTAAAAATCTGTAATAAAAATCATTTACACCTTTTTTAGAGGGCGAGAATACGATTAAGGAGGATTACTTGGGCTGGCAGCACAGGAGACAATAAAATAAAATATTTCTGACAATAACGTCTTTCAGACCAAGATTCTCATTCTTCTCATCGATTCCATACCTAACTCCTCATATTCCAGTCCACTCCACACATATACTTCAATGTTCTGATCTCCGTTGCATGTCATGTTTCGATTTTCTTATTTATCGTACAGGGTCCTATTTTCAGTAACCATTTATATCGGCTACTACGTGTGCTTAATAAACGACTAAATAGGTACACGGAGGAGTGCTCGCTCACCCCTTGGGAAACAAAACACCTGTGTATTCTACAACCGAAGTCCGCGATCAGCGACATCGACATTTCCCGACGACTTAAACTGCATTAGTGCAGCATCGAATCTGACTTGACTTTCTAAGAATTGTTACCTCAACGTCCATGAAAAATTATTAGGCTATTTGTTCCGATCCGATCCCGAGTTTCAGTTTCCCTCCACATTGAAAACTATTTTCACGGGATGTATAGGTAACGGTTAGTTTAATAACGCAAATACTTATCGTCTTGCTTCTGGGTGTGTTCGTCCATGGTTGGATGATCATAGGCAAAAGAAGGTAGGTAGTTAAGTGAGATTTTTAGTCGGTTATTAGTTAGTAGTTAAGTACCTATGCAGTGGCAAATAAAAAACGTAGGTAAGGTACAAAGGTATACACAATTGGTGTGGCCCCAATTGTGTGCATTACTTTTCCTTATTATAGCAAAATATCATGTATGAATCTGCTTTAAAATAGGATAAATCTATCTTATTGACATTTGTCAAACGCTGGCACGAGAGATAAACCTATTCGAATTATATAGAAATAAGAAAAAAATCAATAAATATTTGTCATTTTTATTTATTGGATTGGAGTTATTTACATTTTACGTAAACATATCCAATAATATTGCAATATTATTGACTAGTAGGCTCTTAGTAAAACATATATAAATATAATATTAAAATAAAATAAATACATGACATATTATGTAGGTATCATACCTATAGTTACTTTTAATATAATGTAGACATAGCTAGGTCTAACGACTTTGATTTTGGGTGTAAAATAGTAGTTAGGTGTGCGGCTAAGATCACCATTTCAAAATGGAGCACTGCCTCTTGGTGTAAATACCTAATATCTGTGCCTGCCTAAAAACAAAACTAATTTAATCCTTTCTGGTTGTTAACGAGTGAAAATATTTTCTATCGGTATTTACTTTGTGTGCATACTTACACAGATTTTAACAATTACGTAGGTACGTACTCACATACGTCGTCGTACACTTTAGCCTGATTATTTAGGAAACTAAAAATGCTTGTTTCAGATCAATGGTGGCCGCGTCTATATTTTTAACTGCCTGTCAATTAAGCAAATTCTTGTCATATGGTAACTCTAGCTGTGCCGATATCCACGTCGATATACTTTATCCTTTTATCAACTTCTTAGCGGTTACAAAAGGAACTTACATGCCACATTTTGTAGACTAAGTACCTAGATAATTATATTTCTCTGAGTAAGAGAGTCAATGGCAAAATATCAATGTCGAGTGTTGTATTGTTTGTTTGGTACACTATTAAATAGATTATAATAAGACAATCTAAGCCAATTGACATTACATAATTGAGATGAAGTTCTATATATTACCTACCTATCTAAGTAATAATAGCTTACAAGTATTGTATAATGAATTCCTAATTTAGTAATGAGATCAATAATTATCTACAAATTGACAAAACAACGATATAGTATTTTATCTTAGTTCCTCTTTCTCAATGATGGTGGGTGATGCAATGGGGAATATGCGAGGGTCTTCAGGTATCCAGATTTTGGCGTGGAGCGTGGAGCCCGGTGGTCTCTCACCTCGCCGCGACCACGAAAGGGAATGCGCTTGAAGGTTGTTTCCTGAAACAATGAATAACATTATTACCTCATCGGGCCAAGGGTCTATATCTTCGACCATCAGCTATTTTATGGCTCTTTGCTCCAATGCCGTTGTGTAATTATGAGGTGAGAAGCTCATTTATTTATTTTATTTTATTAGGATCTCTAACAAAGAATATACCTTACATGGTATAAAAGTGTTTACATTAACAGATATTCCTTGTGTTTCCTCAATTACAGGAGACCACATCATGCAGTAATATTTAACGAACAGAAAGACACAATAATATTGAACACTTAGGCCGACTTGCACCAACCTCCCAAACGTGTCCAAATTGCATTCAAACGCGAAATTTTTATGAAAAATTGTGTCTTAATACTTACAATTCAAACACATTTAAGAAGTTGGTGCAAGTGGCCCTGAGAGTTTAAAAGTTATTATAAGACATTTATATTATAAGAAATTAAAAAGAAAATAAAATAATTTAGTTTTTTAATAATGAAGTTAGTAATATTAGAGAACAACATAATAACACAACGGCATTGGATTCTGATTATTTAGGTACTTATGGCCTTTTATGACCTATAATTATCTTTGAAATTATGGTGCTTGAAAATTGATTTAATGGCTGCGTTATGGGCTATCGAAATCGCCCCGATATCAAACCGCACTTTTCTCACCTTGCCACAAACTTGACAGGCGTAGTTCGCAGTCTATAGCTTTGACAAATAGTACTCAAAGGTGTTAATTTAAGAAATCAGCACGCATCTGCTGGGACCATTGTCTGGGCCAGTACCACCCGTAGGCTGCACCTGATGGAGGCCGTAGCCCGGTGGCCTTTTCACGCCCTGCAGCGCCCACTCCGGTGAAGTGAAAGGTGGATTCTTCCCTGTCTATACACCACACAGTATGCCCAAAATCTCTCAACGGACTTGAAATAATTATTCAATTACCTACATTAAAATCTTTAACAAAATTCTTAATAAAGGCTCGAATTCTAAAAGTGTAATGGTTTTTTATTAATATATTATGCCTACTTGTATTCTAGCCGCCAAGGTAATAATTGAACTCTCATTAACTACATACCTAATCCAATTTATTATTCAATATCGACTATAAATGTAGAAATTGTGGGAGCTCACGTTGATCGTAACATCTGACACCAAGGTTCTGCTAAATACTTTTCAATTAGTTATTTAATATTACATTTCTGCGATGTATTGACATTTCATTCATGTTATTTATCTGTATATTTAAAAGAAAGTCGTGTTAGTTACACTATTTATAACTTAAGAACGGCTGAACCGATTTGACTGAAAATTGGTGGAGAGGTAGCTTAGATCCAGGAGACGGACATAGGATACTTTTTATCCCGTTCCCGTGGGATGTGTGGACCGAATTCCACGGGGGCGAAGCCGCGGGCAGAAGCTAGTCTTATATATATAAAAAAGAAAGTCGTGTTAGTTACACTCTGAAAATTGGAGGAGAGGTAGCTTAGAACCAGGAGAAGGACATAGGATAGGTACTTTTTATCCCGTTCCTGTGGGATGTGATGACAGACCGAATTCCACGGGGGCGAAGCCGCGGGCAGAAGCTATCCCGTTTCCGTGGGATGTGATGATAGACCGAATTCCACGGGGGCGAAGCCGCGGGCAGAAGCCAGTTTATAATATAATAATAACTAATATAATTACCTACTTATTAAGATTACCTCTATAGTTGTTGGTTTTCCTTTATCTTACATATAATAAGAATGTAAGTGAGCCGTGTCTGTACATTGCTTATATTTACAAAAAAACTAATTTGGGGGACTCAGAATCAGTAACACAATCCATTTCTATTATTTTTGGAACTTTTGTCTGTCTGTTTGTCTGTCGGTTTGTCTGTATGTTTGACCGCGCATCAAATGATAACAAATGAAGAGATTTATGAGGAAATGGACAGTAATTCATAGCCTGTTTCTTGGATTAACATTTAGGCTATATTTCATTAAAATCGGTTCACTCTATCAAAAGTTATTAACATTTTAACGATTGAAAACGTAGAATTTGAACAATAACCGTTGAAGCAAATTTCCTTTTTAAGTATTTCCGTACTAGACTAGCACGGGTCAAACAGTATAACAGAATCAAGAAATAAAATTAAAAAAATACACTCACAGGTACTAAATAAGATAAAACAAGAAAATAAAACAAAGAAATCAAAAACAATTATTGTGAAAGGGAATTGATTATTAGTACAGTTATTCTAACTCTACTAATACAAGGCATCACGGGACATACATAGGACTTATCCAGCGAGCATCAGCCGGTGTAAAAACTAAATACTTGAGTAGGGTAAAGAAGTAAACAAAGAATGACAATTTATTCTCTTGAAGACTAACACGAAATCGTTATTACCTCAATGAAATTTGATTCCATAACAGGTGTCATTTTGAGTTGACAATTTTTGACAATCATTATTTTCTTCTTTATAGCATCCAGCTTTAAAGTAACTGATTTTACAATGTGAAACCTCCATAGTGTAGATTCTAAAGAGTTTCCATCTAATCAAATTATAAAATAATATACCACGTATTCTACCTATGTATAATAAATAAAAAAAATCGTAAATCTTTACTGATGCCGAAACAGTTATTTGAGATTTTTATCTATGCAGGTAAGACTGTTTATATTTGCGAACATTTTTTTAAAATTAAGTAATGTAAATTAAGTCAATGGCGCTAAGTTTAAAAATATGGAAAACCAGAATCCTTTTTCTATGAGATTTTTCGTGGTAGTTAGTTGAAACTTGGAGAGGACAACGTCTCTCAGGTCAACTAGTTAAATAAATAAATAACTATCTTGTTTTTAACAGCAAAATCATAGCCTTCACGTAGTCTAGATAACGACACAAATCTTTTAAGATGTTTTAAGCGTTTTAAGCTATCAAACGCTCTACAAAACACAGAACGCGCCGACATAACGGACACAGCCCAGCGACTGCGATGAGACCAGTGTCGATGATCTAGCAGTTGCAAATAAGCTTGCCGATGCCGACACTACGTTGCCGGACCGATGTCTCTGCCGGCGCCGTAGCAAGAAGGCTACGTACCGCTACGAGCTTCGTAGCCTTCCGCCTACGGACGCTACGAATATCTACAAGCTTTCTGTACAATTCCTGATTGTTACACGAACAATGAAATATGGTTTGTGTGTTGTGTTTATCTATCATCACCCACATATTAAATTTCGCGGCAAAAATTAACACCATACAGAGCTAATCATTGATCTTTAATTGTATGCGCACAAATCGCTCCGGAACCCCCTAAGCGCTTAAACTTGAGGTTTATTTATCTACAATTATTTTTGTGAGACGTAAAGAGGGCTAACTACCTTTTTGCGAATGCGTTAAAGGCCCATGTGGTGAAAAGGGCGCCACACGAGGGGCGCGCACGTGCGCACTGTTATGGGCCCTTAGGCTCCCCCCGATATAACGCGATAGGGTTGACCTGTCCTTGTCGATTATTTTTTCTATTGTGTTGTGCTTATGATAACAAATTCATTGATACATTAGAAGATAACGGGGACGGACCATTTTTTAGAACAAAATAAAAATATCTAGATACCGACCGTCCAACCGACATGTTATATTTTACGTTTTGGTGCAATTCAAGCTCCGCCGGACCCTTAAGAAGGTGTTACGTTTGTATCACGCAAGTGCTTTAAAATATTATTGTGTCCACAATTACGCCAAAATGTACATTTATAATTTGTATTTTAAGCTACCGAGTAAGTTACACAAAGCCCTTACAACTTAAATTACAGACCACTACCCCACAACCACGACAAGTGCATTAATAACAGTTTAGAGTATGTCACAATGGAAATAATGAGTATTTCCGGAATTGTTGCGTGCGCGGCATCGTAGGTAATGATTTACGATTTGTGTCATTCATTATTAAAACACGTAAGTCGGTAATAGATACCTCCTCGATTCATGATTAAAACTGACCTAATCAAGATTTTACTGTACGACTAGCTTCTACTCGCGGCTTCGCTCACTTGAAGCTCAAAAACCCAACAGTGATGATCTCTTCTTTGTATGGGTCTCTATACATTAGAGAGGTCAAGCTGTATCTCAGTCTCAGGTTCCGTTTAATTATTTGAGATAAGAATTTATACCAGTTTTTAAGGTGGAGCACATACTTTCTTACAATGATAACAAAATTAAAATTTATTCAGTAGTTTTTGCGCCAATCCGTAACAAACAGACAGACAAGAATTTTAAATATCACAATTTTGGGTTCGGAGATGTTTAAATACCCTAACCCATTGGTTTTTATTTAAATTATCTTCAATGTACAGACACAGCTTTTTTACAATTTTATAATAGTAGAGATTTACATTATTACTTCACCACGATAAAATGAAGGGTTTGAGTATCAAAGTATAAAATAAAAATATATTTTTATTGTATATTTTTATTTTTGTATTAATTTTACACTTGTCCGCGATAATTTTTTCCAGCGTACTTGGATAGAGCTCCTAATTCCTCCTCTATTCTGAGGACTTGATTGTATTTACCAATACGTTCGGAGCGTGCGGGCGCGCCACATTTCAGCTGACCAGCAGACAAGCCGACCACCAAATCAGCTAGGAACAAATCCTCAGTATCTCCCCATCTATCACAAACTACAACACCGAACCCACTTGCTTTCAACACCTTGAAACATTCGATGACCTCAGACAACGTGCCTGCTTGATTAAGTCGCAAACCAACTGTATTGCCGGCTTTTTTCTCGACGGCCATGCCAACTCTTCTAACGTTGGTCTGTGTCAAGTCATTGCCGAAAAGCTGGGCCGATGTGCGAGTAGTTAACAAGGACCATGCAGCCCAGTCATCATATTCAAAAGCGTCTTCAACAGAACACACTGGAAACTCTTTTATATTATCTAAATAAATTTCGGCCAGCTTGTCGGACGACATGTACTCTTGGGGATTAGAATTTGGATTTTTAAATTCTAAATCATAAGCTCCATCTTTATACAAGTCCGTTGCAGCGGCGTTGATTCCTATTTCAGCCTTTCCTGAGTATCCGCTTTGCTTTATAGCATCAGTAAGGAAAAGAAGTGCATCCCGGTGGCTTTGGAGTGGGATCGAGAAACCACCGCTATCGCTAACATACGTAGTCTCGACGTTATATTTAGTTAATATAATGTTTTTCACATACGTGTATATTTCTGTACCAATGCGCATTGCTTCTGCAAAAGACGCCGCCCCAGTAGGCATTATTACGTATTCTTGAAATGGCAATCCGTTGGAAGACAAAATTCCTCCTGTGAGGATGGTAAAATGTGGAACGGGCAATATAATAGTGGTGACTCCTGCCATATCAGAAATATGTCTGTACAGTGGCACGCCTTTCTTGGCTGCTCCGGCTTTGGCTACAACTAGTGAGACTGCCATTATAGCGTTAGCTCCAAGTCTTGACCTATTTTCGGTACCATCTAGGGCGATCATAAACTGATCTATTTCCTTCTGCATTGTTACCTCTAGATTCTGCTTAATGAGTTCTGGGGCAATAATAGTGTTAATGTTTTTGACAGCCATCGCTACACCCATACCATGATACTCCGCTGGATTATTATCCCGCAGCTGCACTGCCTCTGCAATTCTTTTCGTATCGGTTGATGGTACACCAATACGAAATAGTCCAAGTTCTGTCACCATATCCACCTCTACGGTTGGTACGGATGTAGCGTCAAATATTTGACGAGCCAGCAAAAGTTTAATTGGCATTGTTATAGTTAATTTAATTATTTTTTTGTTAAATTCACATGTAATGTAAGTTTTGCACTTTTGTCCGATAACGTTGGCGTTTCGTTTATATTAATATGTCAAATTTCGGTTCGGTGTTTAAAATTCATTGTTTTTCTTAAAATGTACAGCCTAAATACGTCAGTAACTCGTGCTTAGTATACTTTTTGGATATAAAAAAAAAAACAAAAAAGAAACACTTCATAAAACAACGTCGCGATCCATGGGTGTGAAAGGACGCACGTGCGCAATAATCTCTATGTAAATCCTACATTACACTTTGATAAGGTGCTTTTTAATAATTGAAAAAGAGATTAGGCAGCGACCTCTATTGGGTCGAAGCACACACAAATTGTGATTTCACTTCGAAATAAAGTTTTGTTTTAAGTTTTGAAACTGGCAAGCAGGCCTTAATTGGCATCACACAAAAAGGAATCCTATTTAAAACACTTGGAAATTATTAGGAAAAAAGCCTAAGGTACGTTTCAGTTCAATCACTTGATAAGTGTAAGTAAATAGAGTTCTTTTGAGGTCGAAGAACTTTATTTGACATATAGATTAAGTAAGTATGTATTTATATTTATCTAAATACTATATAAATAAAAATAAATGGCCAGAATGTATATAATTATATATACATACCTATATTATTAAGTAAAATGAATAAAAATATATACTTATGACACCTGAATACGTCGGGAAAATTACCGCTAGTTGCATATAATTTGAAATTATTTACTCTTTTTTAAGAAAATAATCATATTACTTACTTATTTAGTTTTTTTAATAAAGTACCTTAGAATATAAAAAAGGGAGAAGCATTAAAGTGGTGTAGAGTGCATAATTGTGTTCTAATACACTCCATATCCCTATTTGCGGAGGGTGATCTTTCAATTTGCTACGGCGTGATTCGCAAATATGCTGCTTACACCCTTGTTTACACTTTTAGAAGCGTCCATTTTCAACACAAGTGTACAACGCTTTTTTTGCATCAAATTAGGGGTGTATTGTTCTGAATAATTTGTACTTACTATGTAAAATATTTAATGTTACAGTTGTCCTAAATTGTGTAAATGCATCAGCCTATTTACTACACAACAATTTCATGAAATGCTACTTACATTTACTTATCTACTTTGTTTGTAATAACAATTTAAATATGTCAACGAACCGTGTAAATAGACAGTGTACGCTTTATATTCGTACTAGCTTCTGCCCTCGACTTCGTCAATGTGGACTTTAGAATTGCGTCCAACCTAGATAAAAATTAGTTTATGTGTTATTCTAGTATAAACTATAATCTATCTATTTTATCCAGCCAAATTTTATCCAGATCCGTTTTGGCGTGAAAGAGTAACAAACATCACACCATCCTCACAAACTGTCGCATTTATAATATTAGTAGGATATTTCAGTGCTTCAGGCTGTCTATAATAAATTAAAAGTTATAAGTTTATGTTTTATACCGCCTCCCGGCTTTGTATTCTGTAATTATTATGATTGTAATTATCCTACTAAAATTATAAACGTGAAAGTTTGTGAGGATGTAGGGACTTGTTGTTATTCTTTTCTTTCACGCTAGAACGGCTGAATGGATCTGGATTAAATTTGGCACATAGATGCATTATAGACTAGAAGAATAACACATAATTACTCTCCTATTTATCTAGGTAGGACCCAATTCTAAAATCCACGCAAACAAAGTCGCGTGCAGATGCTATAAGTTATTTTAAATGATTTTATATATATCTAAGGTAATATTGATATTTACAACGATTAAACCACTTTTTTAATATTAATTGTTTCACTCCATCGTAATAATAAACTATGTGATCACGAGTTAAGCAGCACATTGTGGGAGAGAAAGAAATTTATCGATATAATAAATTTAAATGACACGTTTTGCATGGTATAGTAGCGAGATCCCACGGCGGGGAGCGCATCACGCGATCCCGTGGAGTTACCGTGAGAACAAACGATGCAACTGGACCTATCGAGATATATGACGATAAAATTCGACTATCACACGCGATGTGTAACGTAATTGCTAGCCAGGATGTCCCTATGTAGGACTCTGTATTAACCTTCAATGTTCACACAAGCTGTTATCGCAATATTGTACCAGTGAAGATTGTAACATTAGTTATTTTAAAAGAGTGTCCATGGAGTTACTTGCCGGATTCTTCTCCATAGGATCAACCTTTTGGAACCATGCACTAGAATCATAACGTTTCATAAACCCTTGTAAAAGCTTATTTGAAATAAAAACATTTGAACTTGAAATTGAACTCTTCTCCACTAAAATCACGCTAACATTCTTCATAGTCATCACGGCCATGGGAGAGAGATATACATAAGTGCATCATGCGAAAAAACTTTTTTTTAGCATCATTTTTGTTGTATAATTTTATGATACTTTTTGTTCTATTCTTTTGAAAGCTACATGAACTTATCCACAATCCACATTACGTTTATCTATTATAATTGAGATGTTTGTCAGTCATTACATTACAGTAGGTAGGTACCTATTATACCTAAACTATTGAATCGATTTGGAGATAGAAATTGTAAGGGGTAGTTTAATATTCAGATTACCAAAGTCAAGTATTGAATAAGTTTGAAATATTGTAAAACAACCCGTTGATAGTAACTACATAATTAATAATATTACAAAACACGGTACGGTACAATTATTCTGTCTACTAATAGGTAACAATTAAGTATTCTATTGTGTCGTTCGTTACCTATGAATATTTGAAATGTTCGACCGATGCTTGTCAATGAAAATTGTTAGTTAACGTTTCGTAGATATATGGTCTTTCTATAAACAAACATTGCAAAAATAAACTACATGTAAGTAGTTATTTACTTACTTAATGGTTTTGTTTCTTGACTTATTAAATAGTGTGTAACAGTTTTAGGAAGTTAATAATACAATACTGATTTTGACATGCGTTGCACACGCGAAAATTGATTATACATACATACATACCATCACGCCTGTTTTCCCCGAAGGGTTAGGCAGAGGCGTACTCATGTACACCCACAAATTGATTATTTTTACGGATTTTATTGCGCTGCATTGATATCATCGATATCATAATTCAACAACGTGGTCCACGTTTCAGGGTACTGAAGTCTGGGTCTATAAATCAATTTTAAATTTTATTCTTTGCCATCGAATCTCAACGATAAGAAAAACAGGGTATTTTTATATTTTACGAAACTATATCTACACTAATATTCTATAGAGGAAAGATTTGATTGTTTATTTGTTGTATTGAATAGGCTCCGAAACTACTGGACCGATTTGAAAAAATATTTTACCATTAGTAGCCGACATTATACCTGATGAACATAGGCTACATTTTACCGTGGGAAAATGCTTCATCCCGGGCAGCTAGTTGTATATAAGTGACGTATGCTTCAATTTTTTTGCCCATTTAGATTTTATTATCTGGACACCGATTATACTAAGGCTCAAATCTACCTCTTCCACCTGACTTCTCTTTTAAATATTGAGAAACATGAGAACTATTAGGTATTTGCTATTAGTGTATTGTCTAGTATTGCCAAATAGCATGTCAAGGTAAAACATTTTTATTTTTGACTGCACTTTGGTGGGAGGGTCTCCGCGCCACTACCGGCGCGCCGCCTGTGGGTTCGATTTCCACACACACTCAAATATTTACCGCTGATATTTGTTTTGATTCAAAGTGTACTTTGTGTTCGTTAATTGTATGATTGTTTGGATCTCCTAAAATTGATTCAAACGGAAAAAATCTCTCTTTACGAAATAACCCTTCGCTACTGCACAGTCTAGACACGTTTGAAGAAATGAGCGATTTCCATGGCTGGAATTTAATTTAATCTTTTAATTTTAACTGCCTCATTAGCTAAGTGGTCCTGAGCGCGACTGCTACGCTAGAGGTCCTGGGTTCGATTCCCAGGTCGAGCAAAGTGTTATTGGGTTTTTCTATGAAATTCCCAGTAGCAGCTCGGAGTTAGGAATTTGTGCCCGGTTAATGGCAATAGGCTCGCCCCCTGTTACATGGGACCTAAACATACCGGCGAACTGTGGGTGTACATTAGTACGCCTCTGCTTAACCCTTCGGGGAATACAGGCGTGATGGTATGTATGTATGAATTTAATTTAGTGTAGTAACGAACCCACATTAGTGGTGTATCGATCATTAAAAGGTGCACAAACACATTGCGGGGGTCGCGCCCTGGTGCTGGCACCGCGTGACCCGATCGCTGTCGCATCGCTGCACGCTCCATTGGACATCGCACATCTGTAATTCTGTATCACTTTATTTGTACATCACTCATTAATGTGTTCTCGATTATCTAAATTTACAATCGATGATTAGGTAATCGTTCAACCAAAGTCCGTCTAAAAATTCTTGTTGATGCCGCAAGATTGTGTCATAATTACTTATTTATAGACACACCAGTTGCAATTAAAGTTGTGTCGCTTAATTTATGTTGATGCATTATTGCTCTTTTTAAAATATCATGTATTATTAACAAAGAGTACGAACCTACGAAGAGCTATGAAGCTCCGAAACTGGGCTAAGAGCTTATTCCTGAAAGGTAAGTACTTACTGAATCTTTGGGAAATTATCTTTTATTTTCTTGTTACTATAATGAGTAACATAGTACCTATAATTTGAAACAGCTAGTAAGCTATAATCGTAAATTCATCGTAACTAAGTATGCACATTTTTAACATTTTAGTACCTATCTTTTAATCTGGCTTAACTGCCTCATTAGCCAAGTGGTCCTGAGCGCGACTGCTACGCTAGAGGCCCTGGGTTCGATTCCCAGGTCGAGCAAAGTGTTATTGGGTTTTTCTATGAAATTCCCAGTAGCAGCTCGGAGTTAGGAATTTGTGCCCGGTTAATGGCAATAGGCTCGCTCCCTATTACATGGGACCTAAACATACCGTCGAACTGCGGGTGTACATTAGTACGCCTCTGCCTAACCCTTCGGGGAATACAGTCGTGATGGTATGTATGTAGTATCTTTTAATAGATTAGTTCAAATAAAAGTTGTTACTAAACTTTATGGGATATTTAAAAATTCTTACCTCTAATTATAACTTTCTTCTGTTCCTCCTTGTTGTGACTGTTGGCGACTCCTGAAAGCATGGATTCTGTCGTGCAGCGGTCAGCTCGCACCTAAGCAGACAGATACAAGGTAAATCGATATATAAGGGCGGATGGCAATGCTTCTTCTGAAGCAGAAGAAGCATTGCAATGCATGTGGGAGACAGTAACAATTGTTCTATTTTACAAAGGCGGGTTGGTCATAGTTGCAAATGAAAGATAGAAAACTTTTTATTCTGGACTCGCAAATTACTCACACATACCTACATAATTTAAAAATATACAAAAAAGCGACCCTGCGCTAGGCCAAAGAAGGTACCTAGGTACATAAGCTTCCGAGCTTGCACAAATGTCATCTCCATACATTTTGTTTATATTCGTTACTAGCTTCTGCCCGCGGCTTCGCCCCCGTGAAATTCGGTCCGACATCACATCCCACGGTAACGGGACAAAATGTCCGTCTCCTGGTTCTAAGCTACCTCTCCACCAATTTTCAGCCAAATCGGTTCAGCCGTTCTTGAGTTATAAATGGAGTAACTAAGACGACTTTCTTTTATATATATATAGATATATAGATTTCTGCAAGCTTAAGCTCGGGAGCGCTCAGTATCGCCCGAGCTTTTTTATTTAGTATAGGGTACTAGTATTCTATTATCTGTGCTGTGGTATAGGTATAATAATTATTTCTACGTATGTATCTACATATTCTGTTTTACCCCATGACAACAATGTAATATATCTCAGTGAAGAACAATTTAAGGTCAGTTGTGACTTATAATAATGAAGTATACTAACCAGTTCTCCAAGAAAGCTAATGTATCCAATAGCTAGTTTCAAAGTGTCGACTTTGGACAGTCTTTTTTCGTAAGGTAGAGTGGGGATGTGCGCGCGTAGCCCCTCGAAAGCGTCGTTGATAGATTGCATACGTCGGCGCTCGCGCAGGTTCGCGGCCTGACGCTGCTGGATTTGCTGCTGAGGACACCGCAGTGAAGACCTGCGTCTGTGCAGACGTTTATAGTCCGACCTGGAGGTAACAGAGGTTATTAACATACTGCGTTCAAGGAAACAAACCCATAACGACACATTTTTTGTTATAAGTTTGTTTCATGTTCTTAATTGACACTTCTTGTTACTTGTTGGTTTGTCAATCGGTTCAACAAAGTACCAATTTATCCATACTAACTTTTACTGTCTTTCCTGGTGTAATTTAATCTTTGACTATCTATACTTAGATAGTCAAAGAATTTAATAAATTAGGTACATTTCCCCTATGTAAGATTAGGGTCAAATCGAATTTTTGATCTACAATCAACAAGAAACTTCTGGGGTATCTACTTCTAGAGCCGCGTATAAACCTGCAAAAAATTGGTTTACAAATGGATCATTCTGTGATCCATTTGTAAACCAATTTTTTGCATAGCTTGAGGGTTAATTTAGTCATTTAAGTAAAGCAAAAATCAATACTTTAGGAGATATGGTTTTTTATTTAGTGTATAAAAATTATCTAAAACTAACATTCATCTTAGAATTACTAGGTTTTACAGAAATTAATCCAATAAGCGCAAATTTATCTAAGTTTTTTTTCCGCTGAACTTTTTAGTACGAATATTTAAATAGTAGGTATACCTGCCTACATAACGCTGTATTTCGAGATGCTGTCAAAGAAATTAAAATCATGACAGACGTGGGCTTTAGATAAAGGTCAAACAAAATGAATACAATATCTACCTAGTTATATTATACCTAGAATGAATGTATTAAATATTTTATTATTTAGGTACATGAAAAATTTGAGTAGGTACCACACAATAAGAATTTTGCTTGGCACATAATTTCAACGTAGGTTTACAGTAATGTCGCCGAAAAATTTTAATCGTATTATACTGTCCGTTCACAATCTTTCATCAGTTTAAAATCAGTCTTGGCTCTGTTATAAACTACCTGGTGTTTCAAATATTGCGGTGACAGTCACAAAAAGTTCTGAGAAAATACTTAATATTAAATATGAAAAACGTTAAACAGGTATTATGTTAAGTTGACCGTTTCTTTTCAAGTATTAGGTGGAAGAAAAATAAATGTAAATAAAGAAATTAGTGTAGGTACTTAAACTAAGTAATTATATCCATTAAAATTGCTATAGCTAAATACAAAAGGTAAAAGTCGCTATGCATTAAATGAAGATTAAATTCAAACGCCTACTTATATTTTTGTCTACTTCCATACCTTCTTCGCGGTGTGGACAAATTTTCTTGATCACTAGCGTAGAGACTCCCATCGGACATTGAGGAATCATCATACATATACATATCAGAACTGTTCGCTGAAGACGGTGAACCTCCAACTGGCATGGGCACAACACTAGTTTTGTCCATAGACGGGCATCCGATTACATTAGCCCCATCCATGCTAACATTTCACTTTAAAACAATATTTTATTAATTATAACCGTAACACACACGTCTAGGGAAAATTGAATGAAATTTCACAACCAGATTTGAATAATTAAACACGGAGTTGTTATGCCTTTCACAGTTTATGAAGTTGTGAGGGTCAGAGGGCCGGGTTCTCATCGTAAAGAGACTCCGCCCTAGTACTATCTCCCCGCCCACGTCATCATCGACCAAAATAATAAGGTCCTTCACAACGCAAAAACGAAACCCTCTATTTTAAGCATTGCGTACTCTAATTCGTGCGTTTCAAGACCTCATTTAAATGGTTTTTAAATACTGGGTAGTATAGTCCTTATAACATTGTCAAATGGATTTTGTTTTTGTAATAACATAATCTGTAAACGTTCGCCGTGTCGTATAAAATCATTGAACTATTTTTTTAGTTATATTCTCGTCTGTAATTAACCGCACGGGGAAGACGATGTGGAACTCCAACCGAACCTATGTTGGACAGAATTCGCGGCGCGGCGCCCTTGTTAAGCCTACCTACGGTGCCTACGGCTACGAACTACGGAAAGCTCGTAGCAATTATTTATTAAAAATTACGTCAGGTTCAGTTTACGCTACGTCAGACGTGGAAAATTAAAGTTTGTATTATTAAATAGGTAGTACCGTTTCAATGACTGAACGGATTATGTACTTACGTGTCTATAATAATATTTAAACGCATTGATTATATTAGACGGGCTAGCCAGTTGAGTGTTAGTGAGTTGATAATTTCTGGTTGCAAAAGTAGGTAAACTAGATACAAGGTCGTAAAGAAAGTTAACTATTAACATTTATAGATAATAAGAAGAGGTCGTAGAGTACTCGAGAAGATACTCTGGTTACTACATAAATAATATGGAAATTAGAATGTTTACATTTATTAGAATTCTAATTCTAATTCCAATGTTAATATCTATTTTTGCGTAATGTCTTTTTCTATGGTTCAATTTTGTTATTTAATTACATAAATTAAGGTCACGAGAGACACGTTGGAAGCCTATTCCCTATTAGCTATTTCTGTTTTGCGGTAGGTAACAACTTTAGCGTTTAGGGAAATCTTTGGCTTGGTATGGGACATGATGAAATACAATTAAATGTATCTGACTAAAAGAGAGGAAAATGAGATTTTAGAGGGATGGAACCATAGACAGCCGCCAAATTAAAAATGGGTGGATTCTCATAAGGCTGAAAATATGGAAACGGGAATTAATGATGAGGTAAACTTGCCCAAATAAATAGAGGCAAGAGCAGGAGGATAAAATATTTTTAAAACGCTTTTTGTTTTAATATTACGGCCGAGCCGCGGGCAAAAGCTAGTAAACACATAAAGGTAATACTTACTAATCCTGTCATTTTGAGCTAGGTAAAATTGTTTTTATAACTTTCTTCTTCATTATTTCTTACTCTGGATTGGGTGAGCGGAGTTTCCTAACACCGGTCTACCTACTATTAACAATAATTTAATAGTTCAAAAAACACTAGAAAAACACGCTTTTATAAATGCACATAACAACCAAAAATAAATTATGGATCGTTCAAGTTGTCTCTATTTATGGGCTGAAGTGTAACTATGTACTTTTAATTATAATATAACATAACATACCATCACGCCTGTATTCCCTGAAGGGTTAGGCAGAGGCGTACTAATGTACCTACACTCATATTTCGCCGGTATGTTAAGGTCCCATGTAATAGGGGGCGAGCCTATTGCCATGAACCGGGCACAAATTCTACTCCGAAACACTAACTCCGAGCTGCTACTGGGAATTTTATAGAAAAACCCAATAACACTGCTCGACCTGGGAATCGAATTCAGGACCTCTAGCGTAGCAGTCGCGCTCAGGACCACTTGGCTAATGAGGCAGTTTTTAATTATAATATTTGATTGTAAAAGCGTGGGGCGCTGGAACAGGAAAGACATTTTGTATAACTTGCTGAGAAATCAAGTTAAGTGATGTTACGGGAAGCAGGTTACAGAGATCAGCGCTCTAACTGGAGTTGCAGCACGACTAGCAGGTGGCTCTACATTAAACAGTCTGTTCAAAGTACCGTAGTAGTAGACATGACATTCACCGACATTTTGAACGCCTTTTCTTTCCGGCAATAAAGTACTTAGGGGTTATGCGTCAACAGTGGCAAAAATGTAGAGTTCTTGTTCGTGGACGACATATCTTTGGTTCCTTTTGGTAACCCTTTGGCGGCATTAACGTTATGCTCTTGTGCGACCTCATGCAGCTTCCGCCAGGAGGTTAGTATTAATATTTGTTTAAAAGAAAGTCTTTCCTGTTCCAGCGCCCCACGCTTTTACAATCAAATATTATAATTAAAAGTACATAGTTACACTTCAGCCCAGAAATAGAGACCACTTGAACGATCCATAATTTATTTTTTGTTTTTACGTTCATTTTTGCAAACACGTTCTAGATTCATAGCTGTAGTAATTACGTCGTACGTACTAGTACCATTAGCTATACAATATTCACAACTGAGAATTAAAACCTTTGCTTATAAATCGATATTGTTGCTAAAAGTAGTGTTAATGGCTCAGTTTTAGACAAGTTTTCGGCTTGTTATGGATTTTTAAGCCAAGGGTTTAATTCTCAGTTATGGATATAGTTAATGTCGCAATTACTACTGCTATGAATCTAAAATGATTTGTAGACCTCCAAATTTCAAAAAACTGATTGAAATTTGAATTTGGCGGGCTCAGATGAACGATCCGCCTGCCCTGCCTGATTTTTTGGTATCTGGATAAAAACGGAACTAACGTAGATCGCCATCTTGTGAAGTGTTTGATTAGTCAGGTTGGTACTGTTGGTATGTATTATTTTTGATTTTTATAGTTACTAGTTACCAACTTGACCAATCAAACAATACCCTCAGACAATACCTACAATACATATCAACCAAAGATGTAGTAAGTAAGTAGCATCCGTAGCTCATGCTAGTATCCCAAGAGTACCCCTTAGTACAATGCATACTTATCAAAGTATAATCTCAGTTTTTTTTGGATAAGTTATGTTCTGATTACATCCTTAGACGTTTAGGTCAAAATCACAGAACAGGTTATTACATCCTTTTGAGAGTAATACTACTAGTATTCTGTTATCTGTGGTAATACATAAATTACACCATATTTGTAACACTAATACCAACTACACGACTACAATATGATACTAGGTCTATTGTGACATTCTGTTATCTGTGATTGTGATTACAAGTAATGTTTGGATTGTGTGTATAATTTAATAATATTTTTATTTATAGTTGAATTTCTGTTATTTTGTAAATACATAGTTTAATATTTTTATAAGTAATAATGTTTTAAGTTCTTGACTGTCGCATTAGGGTAAACCCTGTAATGATAGTTTAAGTTGTTACAATAAATAAATAAATAAATAAGTACATGTGGCCTCTGTCAATGAATTTTTTGTATCGCAGAGAACCTCTTTGATTTTATCAGGCTTTGGCTGTTCTTTTCATTTATCATCATATTTTATAACATACACTCACGCCTTCTTGCCACAGGTGTAGGCAGGCAGAAACTATAGACTGCCACTTACAACGATTCTTGTAAACTTCTTTTGCTTCTTCTACTTCTTCCAGATTAATTCATTATTTACCTTCTCATGCAATATAAATAGTTGTGAGTACTACCCATCTCAGCTTTTGGAAGGCCATCGCCAATAAGATTCGCGAGTATCCTTTTCTGAAGAACCGTAAAAAGTAGTTTCAAAAACATTGCATCCCTTTTATTTAGGCTTGTGTAGTACATGTACTATGTACTATTAGGAATTGATTCCCGACACAGACTAGTACGAACTATTCCTTTTCCTTTCTAGTACATCATTCCTTTAGTACTTCGTCGTTCGTCGTAGTCTCTGGCTCTCTAGTTCTGTACGAACTACGAACTGAGCGGTGAGCGACCAGTGTTGCCAGGGCCCCTGAGTCGAAAGTTACGTTTCGTTTCCTGAAAAGTAACATTTTTGGTGCAAAAGTTACATTTTGGGATCTATGACGTCCAATGACCTTTTTTTTTTTTTTTTAGCTCCTGATTTTTCATTAATTGTTAAAAATTTGAGTTCAATTTGGATGCGTTCGTGTACTGTTTGCAATAAAATAAAAATTTAGTATTACTTATCTCGTTGTTCTCAAAAGTTACGAAAAATGCCTTAAATATAAAAATTACTTACATGTTACGCGAGGGGGTCAAAAGTTACGAAAAATGTAAGAAATGTAACCATCTGGCAACGCTGTGAGCGACGGAGCGCTCCGTCGCTCACCGCTCATTTGATCTCGACTAGTACATTTGAACGACTGTACTATTAACCGTCGCTCACTAGCAAGAACAAAGCTATTTTGAACTTTATGTCTATGGTACCAGTGATTAATTTTATTCACTTTTCCTTCAGTGAGCTACTGTACTAATAGGACTGTACTGTACTAATAGTACTAGAAGACCGAACTAGTACATTTGAACGATTGTACTAGTACGGAGCGCTCCGTTCATAGTCCGAGCAAGAACAAGCCTACTTTTATTATACTTAATTCCGATTAAGTCCCTTGTCCTTAGAAATTCTATGATATTGTCACTCGAGACCTCGAGACCCGTTCGTTCAGTCAGTCACTGTCAGTCAATTGTCAAAGCAAAGTCAAGCTGTCAAAGGAGGAAGTAAAAAATCTGAGTCAGATTACTCAGATTACGCCTGGCCTAAGCCGTACAACTATATTAATATACTCTTTGCCTAAGCCGCAACATACAAGCTGTTGATTTTTTAAATATCCTCGTATATTTATCGAACGCATTTATTTACGAGTTGGTGCTGAATATAATTCTTGCCTTGCTTAAATGGTACAAAGTATTCTAATTGAACAATGTTTATAGTGGGTCTTACTGGAGGACTTGCGACTGGAAAAAGTACAGTACTTTCAATATTTCGAGAGAATGGTATAGCTGTGATTGACGCAGATGAAGTCGCCAGAAAAGGTAATTAGCATTTAATAAAGCGTTCATTTATGTACTACTTCTATTGTAAATTACATTTGTGATTTTCAATTAACTAGTGAGCGAAGTTACATATGCTAGCAGCTTCCTTCAGCTATCGCAGAATCTATACAATAATAAATATTGTTATATTAATAATATTGATTATTGATATCCTGTGTTTGCCTAACCTATAGCCTAGGTCCAATGCCTAGCGATTTTATACTTGTATAAGTATATCCTTTTTGATTTTTTATAAAATTTTTAGGGAATTAATTTCTGTATTATAAATTTGTTAGTAGTTATGTAATTGTCAGTAATTTAAAGGGGAATTTATATTGGTTAAATCATGCAAGTATGTCAGAATTAAATATCTACCTACATCTATCAATATTATATCCCAATATATATATGCGAAAGTACTTAACTATCCATTTGTCTCAATTTGTCTGTTAGACCCACTTGCACCAACTTCTTAAATATATTTAAATTGTATTTAAACACAAATTTACTATGAAAAATTGTGTTTAAATGCAATTTAAACGTATTTAAAAAGTTGGTGCAAGTGGGCCTTAGTGTGACATTTTCACATTTAAACAACTGACCCAATTTTAATGAATTTTGGTATAGGTAACAATAGATTGAGCCTTGAAGGAGGGCTTGTCCCAAAAAGACCTTTGGGATGCCAATGAAGCCATGGGAAACAGCAGGTGGCAAGTTGAAAATAAATGACATTATCCATGGTTAATACATCTCTCAGTCACATATAATTAACAGTTATACTGACTAATAAATCCCAAAATCACATTTCAGCCCCATTTCATGTAACTGTACTTAACTGAGCTTATTTATGTTTTAGTATTGGAGCCACAGACAAAGGCCTGGAAAGAGTTGAGGCAATATTTTGGAGATGAAGTGCTGTTACCGGATGGAAGAGTAAACAGGGTGCGCCTAGGTGAAATTGTGTTTGATGACATTGAGAAGAGACGGAAATTAAATGCCATCACCCATCCTAAAATACAAAGTGCAATGATGAGAATGGCTATATCTTATTTTTTTTCTGGCCATAGCTACATAGTCATGGAAGTGCCATTGTTATTTGAAACGGGAAAGATGTTGACCTTTATGCATAAAATTATTACAGTTGTTTGGTAAGAATTGTTTTATCAAGTTTTATATAATAAGGGATAAGAAGTGGACCTTATCATCAATATAATTAAGTAACATTATTATACACAGTTCATATTAAATAATTTACTTCTTTCAGTGAAGATCATCAGCAACTGGACAGGTTGTGCTTACGTAATGATTTTTCAGAAACAGTTGCTAAAAAACGTATCAGCTGTCAAATGCCCCTTGAAGATAAGGTGGCAAAGTCACATTTTGTGATAGATAACTCAGGAAGCATAGAAACCACTAAACACCAAACAGAATGTATCATGAGGTTACTCAGAAGATCTAAATTTACTTGGTGAGTTTTTGGTACCTAACTAAGTTTTTTAGGATAATTTCATTTCATTTTTCAATTACGGTAAGACTGTATTCATATGAGAATGAGACCAAATACGGTTACTAAGTATATTCAAATATGCTTACTAGGTACCAGTGCTAGCTTATTATGTTATAATGCTAATGTTATATAAAACCTACATATTTATAACAGGTTGTATTGTAAATATTATAACAGAGGTCCCCAAACTTACATATCTTGTTGATCACTTGCCCGGGTTTGGGACCTCCTTCTTAATTAATTTTATTTTTTTGCTAGTTCATTACATATACCATACCCATTCAGATCTCATGGACCCTAATTTTTTTCCTGCTGCTGACATAGACTCCCTTTGTAGGAGGTATTCATCCCCTAGGGGTTGATATAGAGCACTTTGGGTAGCACTTGTTTAGAGTAATATAATATATTTATGTAGATTAGACATATTAAAATAACTTTTTGTTGCAGGTATTTTCGAGCAATTATTGTCATCACATTTTTATCTCTAGTTTTTGGAGCTGGACATATAATCAGTAATATTATCAATAATTGAATGCTATGGTAGTAAGTTTTAGTATATACATCATTTAATTATAAGATTAGACCTGCAGTGAAGCTTTAATCAAGCCTTTTATTCATAGTTTTATGTTATTATAATAGTCAAGCATAGTCATTGTATTTATCAGTTATTTAAATATGCAAAGAAGATATTGATATTTTATTGTTGATGTTATAGGATTCAATCACAAGTTCTCTGAACACTACAATTTGTACTGCTGATTATATAATAAGAATCCTATTTTTCAAGATTTAAGTTTATGATACATAGATTGCTGCCTACATATTTTTATATCCTCTGAGACTTATACACCTATTTGCATAACTGGTAGTCCTTGTGTTCGTATTATTTGTAGGCCTGTTACACCAGTTTTGTCACCAGTATAAGCAGTAACATATGTGTTACAGCCTTAAATCATACATTTTTATATTACTATGTTTATAATGTAGAAATATAAAAATGTATGGTTTATGTTTCTTACATATTGTGTAGATTCTTGATGAAATTATAAAATTATTTTTCACAAGATGTATTTTATGCCTTTCGTAATTTAATACTAAAACCGCTTCCTAGTGTTTCGCTGGGATAGGATAAGATAGGATGGGTTTTCGCAATAATGACTATATACTACTATAGACTATAATTCCAACACTATTAAATGAATTACCTCCAAAAGCAACTCAAGTAGTCTCTAAAAATGTTTTAAAAAAATTCCTGCGTAAGCACTATTTAGGTTTATGTCCTTAGCGTAAGAACCTAACTCCATTTAGTCTCGGGATGAAAAGTGAATAATTATGATTGAAATATAGTGTGACCGCTGGTTTATAAGTAGTTTTTAATAATTTTGGCAGTAATCGTAGATGTAACAAGTTTAATGTGCTTTGTTTTATATTAGAAGGAACCTTTTTGACTCCTATCTAATGTTGTTGTGTTGTTTTAGTGTTTTCTTTTAATATACTTACCTGGTTAAAAAATGTATCCACGAGAACACTGCCGACAAACTGTACTGCAGTTTGGCAGAAGAATTGTGTTATTTTGTATGTTAATAAAAATAAAAGGAAAATTAAATAAAAAAAAAAATATCGCAAGATTCTAGGACAATTTGTTAAATCGTCCTAGGCTAGATTGTTTATACATATAATATAACTAGCTTCTGCCCGCGACTTCGTCCGCGTAGCATAATGATATATAGCCTATAGTCTTTTTCAATAAATGGGGTATCTAACACTGAAAGAATTTTTCAAATCGGACCAGTAGTTCCTGAGATTAGCGCGTTCAAGCAAACAAACAAATAAACAAACAAACTCTTCAGCTTTATATATTAGTATAGATAAACTGCAATAAACCGATTGAGTATTGAGTACATTTCAATAACAAAGCTTGTTTTCAAGTATTACATTCAAGAATACAGTTGGTCATTAATAAAACATTTTTATTTTGTTTTTACAATATTATGTTGTTTAACTTGTGTAAATTAGAACTTGTGTCCTTTATAGGTAATTTTTGTCGTGACCACCAATTTGCGTTCTTAGGTAGTTGTGACGTCACATGTTTCCTAAATATAGGGGTAGTGTGATTAGTAGTTACATGATGTGTTGTAACATGGTCGCCACGATGAGTTGTTGTATGTGCTGTGTCCGTAGTATCATCGCCGACAGCCGTTGAGTACACAAATGAGCCGTTGACTACTTGATTTGGTATATCACTAATAGTAGTAGTATCACCAGGATGAGTATTGTTGTCTGGAGGCGGTGGAATAAACACTTGCTTAACTGGATCATAACTATACGATCCGAAGATTGGTCTAAAAAATAAAATATTATTTTTTTAATTTCTTTTTAAATTTCAACAGTTTGTATATTGTGTGTGCTCAATTTAAATAGCTACAACTAAAAATAAAACGTAAAGCAATAAGCTTGTTAAAGTTACCATTAACCATTTCATCTACAATTTTAGCTATAAGGATTTTACAACTTGGCTTGTTAAAGAATAAAAATAGAAAAGCTCGAACAACATAATCCCTTATGTTGTTCGAACCTTTCTTTATTTGTTTTTATTTTTAAAGAATGGCATAGTAAGTAGTTGCCTTGACCCATTTATGTGGAAAGTAATTATTTATGATCATTTAAATACAATTTTACTATATTTATGTACTAATTAAAAATAGACGATAATTATTTTGTTTTATTAATTCATTCACTCAGTAGTCTTTCCGGTCTTGGTAGTTATACCAAGATCTGAAAATAAAGGTTTATACTTGTATTCAGTTCAGGTCTTCTTAGAGGTAGGTACCTATTTTTCTGTCTGTTAAAACATCCTGTTTGAAAAACTTCCCCAGTGGCTATAAATAAGGAAGGGGATTGGTAAACGCAAAAAGAATACATACGGTTTAGCTCCGTCTTCTACTAAAAAACGTTGTAGCGATTCTCTTTTACCATAAACACCGTAATAACTGAAAAATTCTTAATATTATAAATATTTATAGAATAAAAACAAGTGAAAAGTCACATGAATGTAATTTCATTAGAGGTACATACTGGAATATAGGCTGTAGAAAACAGTAAAAGAAAAAGAGAAATTCAAACATTTTCTGCCAGTCTGTTGCAATAAAATACCTGCTAAACATTTTTCAATCTATAAGCAATCTCAATAGTGTTTTTACGTTCATCTGAAATTAAATTGCATACAATAAAATATTTATTTAGGTATATTGTACGTACCTACGCAATTTATAGATACCTTTAACCTCATGGCGAAACAAATAATTCGCACCCTTATACGCACCTTTATCCACCTTCACTTTAGCGCCCCTAGTCGGAGCGGTTTTATGTTATAATATTTTACTTGCTAACATAAAATAATATCTTCTAGGTAAAACTAACCCCTTATTATTATTATTATTCAGCCGTTGTCGTCCCACTGCAGGCCAAAGGCCTCCCTTCCCTCTTTCCATTCGTCACGGCTCAACGCTAAACTAACCCCTATAAAATTTTAATATTGCGAAACGATCTGTCTATCTACCTACGTAGGTATCCAGCCTCCCAGGCATGGAGGTTTCCTCGCGATGTTTCCTTCACCGTTTAAGCGCGTGATAGTTAACTCTTACATAATACGCAGAGCTGCGTCCATTCGAACTTGAGACCTTTAGCTTAGCAGTCATATGGTCATATCACTAGGCTATCACTGCTCTCACTTCAAAAAAGTTTTCTCACTGTTTTTAATGCTAAACTTTAATGAGTAGGTAACAAATGCGCACGAGTAACGAATTCGCAAATATTGAATCGAATTCCCTAAAAGTTATCACCCTAGGGGCACTTTTGGATCATTGTCAATATAAGAAAGAGAACTAGGTTCTCATTAATTAATAAAATTATAGTTGGTATGATAGGTACCTATATTTACCTATGATTTGCATGAAATCGAGGGCTCGAAAGCGGGACTTTCCCAAGGCCTGTTTTGTCTGACAAAGCTTGCCTAGCGTGGGTTTCTCTCTAGGGAGAGCCCGATCCCCCCCTATTTCATAAGAATAATGTTATTTCTCAAAAAATGTAAATAGGAATGTAGGTACCTACGTAAGTAGGTAGGCTACTTACCTAATTTAATGTAGTAGATAGTAATTAAGGATGAGTTTATTTGTCTGGACCAATTAGTTACTTTACAGGCGCGACAAGATAAAGAAGTTGCACGTCGCACCGAAAGCTTTTCCAGGCACTTTCGGTCCGACAGTGCCTGGAAAAGCTACTAGTCACTGAAAGATCTAATGAAAGGTGACCTTCCTCTTAACCTTGAAAGAAAACTCATGGACGACGTGGGAGGCCCCGGCGGAGATGGCGGGACGAACTGGACTCCTATTTGGGAAATTGGGCCGAAATGCACTGAACCGGGAGGAGTGGAAGGAGGGAAGGGAGGCCTCTGCCCTGCATTGGAATAAACCGGGCTTATTCTAATAATAATAAGTAATTAAGGAAATTAGAGAAAAAAATATAAAGCCGTAATTACGTAGGGATAGTTCACTTTGAAAAAAGATACATTCGATTGTAATGTTAATATAATTTATTAGATAATACATTACAAGAAGTTTACAATAGAAATACATTTATGTAGGTATCTAACTACAGTTATACAGAAAAGGGTTACCTACCTAGTTACCTAAAACAACAAAGTCATAATTATATTATGAAGGTAGGTTGGTACCTACCTAATATTTCAGGGATCAGGATTGATCAACATTGAAAGTACTATGTAGGTAGGTCCTTATATAAACCTAAATTTTATAAAATATTATACAATAATAAAGTACACATATAAAAACACCAAATTCTACCTCATTAAACTGTCAAAATAATGGACATTGTAGTACAGACACCTATAATTTTATTGTATTTAACCACGCATACCATACACACACGTAGGTACGTACACTACGTACCTACTTATTTAACAAAATTCAAGATCGACTTCCGTTAGTTCTAGACCCAAGGTATAAATGTTTTTTAAAACCTGTAATTCATGTTTATTGCAGAATTTCATGAAGCACTTAATTAAAGCAATTTGCCTGAGAAACCTCCTGCGCCTTGACTGTAATACTTCTCGGTCTGAAAATTATTAAAATTATTGTATATTCGCATTTTACATAATGTGGGTACCTAGGTATGTATTGCTAGCTTTGGCTTGTTGTTACGACACTTTACGTACATGGCGGCAAGTTTTCGCCACCAACCTCGCTGGCAGGGACCTCTGCCATGTTATCAGGGAGCTCGTTCATTAACTCTTCTAACAAGCTTTTAATCGTCTGCCGTGGAGACGGTTTCGCTTTCTGTGGAAAGAAGAGCGGAATTTAAAGTCTTGAGTACCTTGTAATGTCTGCATTTAGATTAAGTAGGTAAGGATGCAGGGGCAGAAAGGTTCTCGAGTGGAGACCGCGCACCGGAAAACGCAGTGTGGGACGACCTCCAACGAGATGGACGGACGACCTGGTGAAGGTCGCTGGGAGTCGTTGGATGCAGGCGACATACAAGCGGTCCTTGTGGAAGTCTTTAGGGGAGGCCTTGGTTCAGCAGTCGACTTCTTTTGGCTGAGATGATGATGATGATGAGGTAAGGATGAAATTTACAAACATAAAAAATCGGAACTCTGGATGCATGACTCCACAGTGCAGACGTGGCCTCTTCATTTTCTTGACCAAATTCCATTTTGAAGATTTCTACAATAGGTAATATTTTGTCCTGCCTTCGTGAACCAGTGAAAAACAAATTTATTGATCAGTTGGAAAACGCTGCCGATCCGCCACCTGTTGGCAGTATTTTAAAGCAGGTGCCATAGACGTATTGGGGTAGACTAGACAACTGAGAAAACAACACACACGCTTTTATTTTTTTTATTTTGGATTGTGGAAAGCAATTGAGCAATAATTTGTACGAGCTAGGTAAGAGCCAAAAGTTAAAATAGCTCTTGCGGGGCGCGTTTGTTTGTTGGCTGTGAGATTGGGGGTAAATAATTTGTTTGTAAAATCTTTCCTCTGAAACTTTCCTTAAAAGCACTCCGGTCTGGAACTACTTCTAGATTTCGGCTCAGTGGTTTACGTTTGGGAGACCCTTGCTGAGCTCAGAGTCGCTGTCCGTTACTGTGGTGATTCTATCTAGGTACAACCTCATGCATGATTTGCCTTGCAGCAGAAGTGCAAGTCAAAAGTCCGGTTGGTAGAGGGGCCTTGAACCTCCTGCCTTGTTTGTTTTTTCCGGGTTCCGGGTAATTATCATATATAGCTAATGTCAAAAACAAAATGATTATGCACGTGATGACGACAAAGGGACCGGATGAGATACGACGTTATTAGTGCATTGAGAAATGGGTTGGTTCTTAAATCTCTATTCTCGGTCTCTACAAGGGTCGAGTTTCTTACGCCTTGTTATCTTTCTGCCTTTCTAGCTACAGCGACCCACACCGACACAGATGTTAAATGTTACTGCGAAAATGAACTTTTGTAGTGCCGACAAATTTCTTTATCTAGGTACCTACATAAAGTATTGTGAAAGTGATTGTTGGAAAAATACTGTGTGACAGACTGACAGTGCGTACCTTGGTTGGTACTACTACTACCCTACTTATGCTGTCGCTTTTTTAATGTTTATTTATTTATTTATTTGGGACAAACAAACAGTAACACATTATATCTACGCAAACAATATAAACAAAGGTATTATATAAATGTGAAACTCACACCGTTATCCACAGCATATACAATACATATAACTTTGATAGTGAACAATCTATGCGAGTAAGACTACAAGGCTGTTCAAATGACTATACATCGGAATCCTTAAGTTTCTTTAACAAAGCAGAACGAAATCTATTTGCTGACACTGAGAATAAATCTAATTCTGTAGTTTCTGAACAAAAATCATTATAATTTTTGCACAAGCGACGTAGAGGCGCCCGCAAACCAGCATTGGTGCGGCAATGGGACACAGCAAAAAGAGGACGTGCGCGCACCTCTCGTCTAATAACAGTTCTTG
This sequence comes from Acronicta leporina, assembly GCA_947256265.1. Taxonomy (NCBI): domain Eukaryota; kingdom Metazoa; phylum Arthropoda; class Insecta; order Lepidoptera; family Noctuidae; genus Acronicta; species Acronicta leporina. The sequence goes on from OX366510.1 coordinate 14,321,667, forward strand.
GGACATAGTAGCATATTTTATTAGTGATCTCAGAGCAGTTATACCTGTTATAGCATACGTCGAAAAGGAACATAATTTCTAGATATAAACGTCTAGACTTCAGGCTCATTAGATTGTATTTATTAAGTAAATTTTTATAGGTTGGGAAATTGTGGGAGCACCTATAGTGCATCGATTTGATGAATTTGCGCTGCACTTTTTCTAGCATTTCAACATATTTATTATAAAAAGGGTTCCACACCACCACTGCATATTCGAGTTGAGATCTAACTAGTGCTTTATAGAGATATAATGTTCAAGTTATTTGCCGCTTACTGTATTACAAACTTGATAATGATGACACGTGGCTTTATTTTGGCCAGAGAATAAGCAATGATGGCTACTCCATGATGCGTGTACCTTTGATTATGGACTGTTATTTTTAACCAGGTATTTAGTATAGTTGGTTCTGCCCGTAATAGTTGCAAGGGCTACTACTGGCTCCTTCGGGATTCCTTTCCAAATTAAAAAAAAAACCGGCCTTGATTTCTTTGACTATTTATCTACTTGATTTAGATTAACATCCAAGTTTCCTCTGAGAAGGAAACCAACGTCCATAATATGTAAATGAATATTTTTTTAGCTTGGCAACATTGTAAATTTCGTCCGTCAAACTGTGTTCACATTGATTTTAGCGTAATGTCATCCTGTCAACATTCTGCGTGAAAATGAACAACCAATATTTGTTTGAGAAAATTTAGAGCTGTCATTCGTGGTTTATTTTCGTCATTTGTGAAGTGTATCATTCTTTATTGTTGGAGACTAACAAAATTCCTTGTATCCTTGAACGTATTTTAATGATGGTACAAGAAACACACCATAACATATTAAATTTAAACTTTTAGACTCTAAAAACAATTTTCAATAATAAAAATCCTTTGTATGAATTCAAAGTTGATCGTATTGTTGTTACTTGTTAGTTTTCACGTTTCTGGGACAAAGTCAAGAATGTGTAGAAAGTAAATGGCCTCTGTGCATTGTGATTAGACGTAGAAACGTGTTGATTTTTTTATATTGTTGAATTAACATGGCTCATTTCGGAAAACGCGATGTTACTTATAGCGCACTTGACAACGAATTGACTCCGCCACTGGCGGGACTGGCGGAGAATACGAACGCAGCCCCTACTTTTATCACCCTGGACCACGAGCATGAGGATGCCAACAATGTGATCATCCACAAAGTGCCGAAAAACAAAGGTTGGTACAAAACGTAATGAATGTCTTTGTTCACTGCATGATTCCATTTTTACACCTACAGCAATGTTTTGGTGTAATGTTTGTATATGCAAGGCCATCCAAAATTATTGCTGTATCATCAGTTAAACTTCTTTGTGTCATGTTTTATCTAGAAGCACTATTGTTACTATTAATTTTAAAATATGAGTTTCATAATGAAAACATGTTGTTTCTTCTTGCAGGAGGATGGACTCATATAGAGGATCTAGACTCATTTTTTACAAGAATGTACAGATACTATGTCCGTGGTGGATTCTACCCAATGATAATGTCAGATTTATTTTATTTGTTGCAATTTATTTTCATAGTGTGGTTTTCCACATTTCTGGTATACTGTGTAGATTATACAAAATTATTTAGGAATGATCCAAATGCCAACAGAAGTGAAAAACTTAGTTTAAATGATGTTATATATTCTCCTGCAGTGTGTGTGAAGAGTGTTTCATGGAAGTGGTGAGTATTCATTAGTACATAATATATTATTGTTTGAATTTACAATACAATTGTGATTGATTGGGAAAATAACTACTGTCACTCAAATATCCCTGTACACATGGCACTTTAAGTTCCATTTCCAGTATCAGCTAACCCATTATTATTAAGCATGCAGCAAGCAGCAATGCAAGCTCAACTTATACAGGAAGTATATAGCATGATGTGTAATTAAATATATATAATATTTGTACTGGAATTAATGTGTGTTAAATTTAATGTTACAAAGATATCTGTAATCTGTTAGGTCCCTATGTAAGATCCATTGTTTTAGGATGCTGGGAATTGAAAATATATCAATATATATAGATGGTAATGATTACAAACATACTTTTATAAATTGTGATTATCCAATTGCCATAATCATATAATTATTGCATTTTGTATGTTATTATTACTAGCCGTTTGACACGTGTTCTCTGTTGCTTAGCTAATCAAAATGCTATAATATACATTTTAATCTGAGAGACCTGTTAGACAGATGGATGGAACTTTTCACCAATATTATATAAAATTTGTCTATTAAAAATATAACATAAAAACATTATAATTGTTAAACTAAATTATGGACATGGTCAATTAGGTCTTCAGATTTAAAGAAAAAGTGTGTGTCTTAATTTGTGTACTGTTTAACCTTTTTTTGTTGATTGATGAGATAAAAATCCAATGGATTTAATTGAAAATTCAATGTTTCTTACATACTGGCAGGTGCTCCAATGCCTTCAAGTTTTGAAGTAATGTAATAGGGGGACAGCTTTAGATTAAAACAGAATTCCATAGGGAAGTGAATGAAACAACTTGAATTTAACATTGCTTGCGAATAACCCACCACATGCCGCATTTGCTATGGAATAATATAATTTGTTCCTCTCATTGTCAGAGGAGAACTGTGCCCAGCAGTGGGACAGAATAATGGCTCCTAACTCCTAAGACTTGTTTTGGTTTCCTTTATGATGGATGGTTACCTGACTTCTAGGCTCCTGTTTTCTCATAATATACTGTATAATAGTGGTCAATAGCGCGACTGCTACGCTTGAGGTCCTGGGTTTGATTCCCAGGTCGAGCAAAGTGTTATTGGGATTTTGTATGAAATTCCCAGTAACAGCTCGAAGTTTGAATTTGTGCCCGGTTTATGGCAATAGGCTCGCATCCTATTACATGGGACCTAAACATACCGGCGAACTGTGGGTGTATATTAGTACGCCTCTGCCTGACCCTTCGGGGTAAACTGGCGTGATGGTATGTTACTGTATAATGAGCTCTGATCGTAGATCAATGTATTTACAATATGATATAACAGTCATGTTAACTGTCATTTTGATTTAACCCAGTTACCCAGCTTGGTGGCATTAGCAAAATGAAAAATATGTTTATTTGATCTTTCTATTAGCTGTGCTTTCTTTTAAGTACATATGGTTATTTAAATATAACAATACACCTTCTTAATTATGAACAAAAAAGAATATTTTCCATAGTTTACAACATGACAACAAAAAATATAATTATTATTAGTACATTTTCATTGTAAATGTGCAAAACTTTATATAGCCTTGGCTCTGTACGAAATTTTAATATCTTTATAATACAGTGTACCAGTGATACCGATTTGCGAAATTCCCACAATCCTCTTTTAGTGCATATCTAATTTCTATAAGAACCTGCTGTGCGAATTCAATGCTTCTAGAACCACTTGTTTAAGCTGTGCATATACCTACTTTGTCAATCATATAGTATTACAGTTTTATTTAGTAGAAGATGTATTTGTATGTTGTTTATGTCTTATTTGTTTTAGGTGGTGTCTCATCACTTTGTGTGCCGTCATTTGGTTAATGAGGCTATTTATATCAATATACCATTTATATCATGCCCATGACACAAAATTATTTTACAATAATGCTTTAAAAATTAAGGAAGTAAGTAAATATGTTAAATATATAATTTATTTTCCACATGTGCTATTTGAGCTTGTCAACAAAATATTTATCAACATTATTGATGTTAATAATGTTTTCAGAGTGATTTAGTTTGGATAAACTGGTCGACGATACAGGATAGAGTAAGAGAAGCACAGCCAGAACATCACATGTGTGTCCATAAGCAAGAGATCAACGAATTAGATATATACCATCGAATACTCAGGTAACCACCAGTAAAGTATCATCAACAAATTGTGTTGTGTGTACATGTGTCAGGAAAATCGAAAACAACGAAATGGCACAATTATCAAAATACATACATATATATACCTATAGTATAGGATGGACATATAGGATTATTCAGAGTATTGTCATCTACAGACAGCTCCATTCTAGACTTCACCAATGCTGAGTATAGGAATAGAATATAATATAATAATAGAATTTCCATAATGGAATGAATTATAAATATAAAATGAAAAAGAATTATATATGTATATGTAATAATGTATGTTTGTATGTGTTTATGAATGCAATACATTTCCAAGTTAAATACCCGTAGCCTTTATCTGTGTTATTTGTCCCCAAGAGTTTATTTACTTCATGTTGACATTATTGTTGTATATTAGTGATTAATATGTTTGCATACAAGATAATCATACTGATATTATAAATGAAAAAGTTTTGCAAATGTCTGTTAATATGTTAACTTCACGCCTACATCTAAAATTTGTCAAGGAGATAGATTGCATTCTGAGGTAGGACATAGGACTTATCTAAATACGTTATTTGTGATTGTACTGATATCATATGCAACAACTTATATGAATATTTTTACCCTGCTGAACTATTGATTTTGTCAAGTTATTACTAGCAGTACTAAATATTTCAAGAATCATCACTATAACAGTGTTGGCCAGTGAGGACACAATATTGATATTTGTCTTCATTGAGCAGTAATTTTCTTTGTACTAAAGTGTTCTTTTTTTTTCAAATTGCAGATTTACAAATTATATGGTGGCAATGGTCAACAAAAACCTACTCCCTTTGCAAATACATGTGCCTTGTGTTGGTGATTTTCACTATTTATCTAGGGGTTTGAAATGGAACATAGAATTTTTGTTATTTTGTAAGTATTACCTGTATTTACTGAAGTGAATTTACATAAAAAATACCCACATATCTTAAAGTTCATATTATTATAGTGCATTTTTGCCTTATTTAGGTAGGTAATTGAAATTAATTTGTATTTAATCACCTCTCATGTAAGTTGTAACCCTTTTTTATCACCCTTCGAAGAATAAAATAACTGAAATACAGTAGCAACTATTGATTTAGTTCATTATTTGTTCGTCATTGTATCATCATCTAGATAATGTAAAATCCTTTTTTATTTCTGAAAGTCATATAATGGTGCTATTGTTATTAATAAGGTTTACTAAATAATTAATTTCCCTCACAGATAGTCCATGGAGTCCTTGGGAGAACTGCTGGCAGCTCCGTGGTTGTTATAAGGATCATTCAAAACGCATGTTACTCGCTCGACAGCTCGAGCGACAAATATTATGGTTGGCCATAGTAAACTTACTGCTATCGCCACTTATACAGGCATGGCAGATACTTTACTTCTTTTTCAATTATGCAGAGGTAAGTTTTTCTATTGTTTTGTCCATCTAAAGTATTAATAAAATGTAAAGATATAGGTAGGAACAACACTGCATGGTATAAAGATTCTAGTTTCTTGTATTATAATCATAAAAATGCTGACTCTTTTGATACATGACCACTGAAATCTTTCTTTGTGTGCTCAACTTTAGTAATTATGTATTCTAGTTAATAAAACGTTCGCCCGCGTCTCTGGGGTTACGAACGTGGTCGTTATACGCGCGCATCACACTGCGACACTTCAACGAATTGGAACATGAACTCCGCGACAGACTAAACCGAGCCCACAAACCGGCGACCAAATACCTCTCAAGCTTTTCCTCGCCCATCACCACTGTTGTTGCCAAGTAAGATCTTGTTTAATTAAGTAAATTCATCATTAATTCCTAGACGTGAATAATTAATTTTAGTGGTTTAATTATTTATCCAATGAGGAATGCAAGCCAAATTTTCACGAAAAATTATGTGCACTGCTAATCATAACAAATATCTAACAAGTGTCGTAAGAAATCTGTCACCTTTTCTCCTTGGGGAGACTGTATCATTTTAAGATAGAATTACTACTTGTCTTATGAAACATTGAGGGATAGTATTAATTGTTTATCATCATGCATAGTTGGTGTGATTCATAATTTATTGAGTCAGACTCGATTGTCTTGTCTCAATAACTTTATATTACAAACACTATCTTATCACAACAATTAATTGCAATTCAGATTTAATTTACACCCATAATAAGCACAAAATATAATGTTAAACCATATATAATAACACTAATTGAGTTAGCCGTCAGTTCAAATTGGGACCGATGGAATCTATATTTAGTAACATTATTCTAAAGATAGAAATCGAGAGATAGTCTTAACTCATTGGGCTATTTCACCCAGTAAAATAGTTTGTATGGTAAATTGCAAAATTTGTTATAAGTTTCTTAATATCACGGCTTTAAGCACCACTATACAACACGTGGTTGTAAGACGGGATGACGAAACGTCCTTGTTTTAATAAAATACGAGTAGATTGAAATTGTAAGAAAAGTCTTCATTCATTAATGATAAGGATTCTAAACTACAGAAGGTTATACCTACTACTATATGCTAATCTACTACTATATTAACGATTTTGTTATTCTATTCGCGTCGACATATCACTGTTATCTTAGGTAGTTTATACAATTTATCTAGCAAAGACATTGCGTAAACAATGACGTGCTATTTTTACATAGCAATATTTATTTTTGGCTAAAATAAAAGTCAAGCGATTTGGCACTTACATCGTTTCTAATTTATACCGATGGCGTCAAACTTTTGCTAGCTATAGCTACTAGCTACATATATTGCGCATTTAAATTTATATTTTAAATGACCTGTAAATCCTTCAGATCCATTAGGATTGTACATTTTCAATCAATGTATTTGCATTTAATTCATATAGGTACACTCGTAATATATTCACTGTTACAATATTGTATGTGTCGGGCTTGAATGGAATATTGCATTAAAAATAATACAATATATAGGTATCAAGCAAATAGTTTAACGCAAGTCTGTCTTATACAAGTTATTTGTGGCCAACTTTGCACACAGTTAAACTACTAAATAATAATTTAGTCTTGTAATGAGTCTGAATAAGTGAAGTTAGTTTCAAAGTTGGCAGTCATAATTTCAACAGCCCTTTGTGTGTTCATACAAGTGTAATGTTCCAGGAACGTAGTATTTCTATCAGCGAGTGTGCTGGGCGTTCTGGTGGTGTTATCGGTGTACGACGAGGACGTGCTGACGGTGGAACATGTGCTCAGCATCATCACCATACTGGGTTGTGTCCTTGCTGCAGCCAGGTACGTACATCTTCGTTTGCCTCGACAATACTCCTCCAATTTAAGCTAGTGGGCTCATAATTGACTATTTTAGCTCAGTTAAAATTATATATTTAAGATTCATCTGATACCATCACGCCTGTATCCCCGAATTGTTAAGCGGAGGTGTTCTAATGTATGTTTAGATATCATGTCATATAGGGGGCGGGCCTATTGCCGTTAATCGGGTTAAATTAAATTACGAGCTACTATTGAGAATTTCATAGAAATACCAAATAAAACTTTGAACGACCTGGGACTCAAACCTAGGACCTTTAGCTTAGCAGTCGCTTGGGAGCACCACACGAATGAGGCATTAATATTATAATAATCAACCCATTATATGTCCCACTGCTGGCCACGGGTCTCCTTTCACAATGAGAAGTATTAGGCTATAATCCACCTCGATAGCCTAATGCGGGTTGGCAGACTTCATACGCCATCGAGACAATCTCTCAAGGTTTCCTCACGATGTTTTCCTTCACCGTTTAAGCGCGTGATAATTAACTATTATAACGCACATAACGTCGAAAAGTCAGAGGAGCGTGCCTTGGATTTGAACTCGAGACCTTTGACTTGGCAGTCCAATGGTCATATCACTAGGCTATCACTGCTTCGGTATTTACCTATTAAAGGTGGTAATTACCTATTATAGGTGGATACATTTACCCAGCAGTGGTTTACACCAGGTTAACTTACTCATGTAATAATTTTGTTGGTGAATTAGTCTCACTCAACAGTTTTACTTTAGGCCATGTCAATTGAATTTAACTGAAATAACATCATGAAACATTTCATATAACTTCAGGGCTCTGATCGGGGAGGAGGAGCGCTTAGGCGGGGGCTGTACCGGCCCCGCACGTGGCGAGGAACTATTTGTGCAGGTGTTGGGGCACGTGCACTACTTACCCGCGGCGTGGAGGGGCCGAGCTCACACTAAGGATGTCGCTGCGCACTTTCAACAACTCTTTCAGTTCAGAGCGGTATGTCTAAAAACATTTTATACTTAAAAAACAAAAAAATTTAGGTCAACAAACAAAACAAGACATCTTTAACCATCTTTTATTTTTAACCGACTTCAATAATTACTTCAATAGAATAACTTTTAACAAAACAGTTTCGGAACTCGGTGCCTTCGATTCGGTCGGATCTCTTGTTTTCGCCACCGCCTTCCGAAACTTCGCATGGAACTGTATATTTTGTAAAAACAAAAAAAAAACAGTTGCGTGCGTTTCACTTTTTGTTAAAAGTTATTTTATTGAAGTAATTAATGAAATCGGTTAAAGATGTCTTTTCCGAGGTGAACAATATTATATAAAATTAATATAGTAATCCCATTAGCGTCATTAGAGGGCCTACCTGACGGCCACTTGCACCAACTTCTTAAAAATGTTTAAATTCAATTTTTCATAGTAAATTAGTGTTTAAATACGATTTAAACACATTTAAGAAGTTGGTGCAAGTGGCATTGAATATCTGTCTTGTAGCATGCTCATTCTTTCTTCAACTGAAATATATACTGCTTAGATAAGGACCTATTCTAACTTCGCATATTTATTTATTGAGTTTTCAACAAGAAATACACTATACATTCAAAAGAAATAAATCTTATGGTCATAAGTAACTATGTTTCCTTAATTACAGAAGGCTGCATCATTCCCAAAGTCATTCATTATAAACGAAAATACAAAACGAAAGTACAATTGCAATTACACTATTTAGATTACACTAGAATATAATTGTTAATTTTATCTTCATTATCTATATCTATACTAATATATAAAGCTGAAGAGTTTGTTTGTTTGTTTGTTTACTTGAAAGCGCTAATCTCAGGAACTACTGGTCCGATTTGGAAAATTCTTTCAGTGTTAGATAGCCCATTTATTGAGGAAGGCTATAGGCTATATATCATCACACTACGCGGACGAAGTCGCGGGCAGAAGCTAGTAAAAGATATTATCCAAAAAAAAATACCATTTGAAAATGACATTTTTAATTAAATGGCGTATTATTACGTGATACATGATATGATTTACATAAATGGAACGAATTTAGGCCCCCTGTACTTATTACTTAGTCTGCGATTATTGTGCGGTGTGTATATTGCACTAATACGTGCTCTGTAGTGAATAACCCTGTGATTATAGGTGTATATCCTGTTCGAGCTGCTGAGTCCGCTGTTGTGCCCGCTAGTGTTGTTCTCGCTCCGTTCCCGCGCACTGGACATTGTCGACTTCTACCGTAACTTCACTGTTAGCGTCCTTGGCATCGGCGACGTTTGCTCATTTGCGCAGGTAACCTATAAATGTTATTTTAGTGAAGGAAAAAATCGACTCGCAGGCAGGATTCGATACTGCGTCTTCTGTACATCAGACGCTATGACATCTAAGCCACCGCGAGTCCCACCTGTCATGTCGAAATTGGCCTTATAAGGTGACGTCAGTAATATCTGTTAAAGCGGCGGTAGCCTAATAGCTACGGCGTCGGACTTGCGATCATGTGGTTGCCGGTTCGAACCCCACCCATTGCACTACCGACGTGAACCCACTCGTAACACAAGCATTTAGCTTAGCACGAGGGGTTAACAAGAATACTAGTAATGTGTGACACACATAGATAGTAAGCTTTTTAAAAAAATAAATAAAAAAAAATCTATTGACAAGATAACCTTTAAATGTACAATTTTGATCATGCATGTGCAATAATTTCTAAATAATAGCAGTTTTTGCGGTCCCATTCGTGCCAAAAGCGTAGGTATCCTCTTATTCCTCTACATCATTGCTGTTAGGCTATAGCTCACCTAATATAAGTTTACAAACTTGATATGCCCTTGAGAAGTCGGTTTCGTCACGATATTTACTACAAACGCGCTCCTTTGTAGATCGTAGTGTATCTTAACAACAGGCAAACTGGCGGTCCAGCGTAAACCTATCAAAAATAAAAATAAACTGCATGATACTCCTATTGCGTTTTCTCAATTTTAATTATTATTCACACTCCTGAGATGATTCACAACTGGAATTAGTATTGATAGTAGGCAATACTAATTCCAGTTGTGAATCATCTCAGGAGTTTGCGTAAAGTAGGATTACAGACTTCATACGCCATTGATAAGTCTATCAGGTAGATTCAGGTATGATGTAGGTATCCCCACGATGTTTACCACATTCACCCCAGCGTACGATAGGTGGTCTCTCATTAAACATGCATTTATTGTAATTATATTATGTAGAAATATATCGTACTATATGGATAAATATTTTTTTTTATGGGATAAGGGAGCAAACGAGCAAGCGGATCACCTGATGGTAAGCGATAACCGCCGCCCATGGATACCCGCAACACCAGAGGAGTCACAAGTGCGTTGCCCGCCTTTTAAAAGGGTTTGGGCCTCCGGTAACCTCACTCACTCGGCGAAACACAACGCAAGCGTTGCTTCACGCCGGTTTTCTCTGAGGCCGCGGTATCACTCCGGTCGAGCCGGCCCATTCGTGCCGTAGCATGGCTCTCCCACGTGAAAAATAATATTATATTCGATGGTTACAGCTCGACATACGTCGTCACGGTCATCCTGATTGGCACTCATCTGGTAAATTGAAAGGTTAGTAGTGAAAAGGAAACTAATTACATTACTAACAATTCCTGATGGCTCCATGGGCTCAGCGGTCCGGCGCTCGGTTATTACGCCACTGGTCGTGGGTTTGATCCCTGCATGGATATATTTTCATAACCTACCCAAGCGGTCGAGTACGAACTGCTTCGTTAGTCTAGTAGGTCCTAAGCGCGACTGCTCCGCTAGAGGTCCTGAGTTTGATTCCTAGGTTGAGCAGTGTTATTGGGTTTATATGAAACTATCTAACAGCAGCTCGGAGTTTGCGATTTGTGCCCGGTTAATGCCAGGAGGCTGGCCCCCTATTTAATGGGACATACCAACGAACTGTGGGTGTACATCACTACACCACTGACTAACCCTTAAATACTATGTTAGTCTATAATTGCTTAATTAGTTTAGTGGTCTCAAGCGCGTCTGCTATGCTAGAGGTGAGGTAGATTTGATTCCCAGGTCGAGCAGTGTTGTTGGGTTTTCTATGAAATTCTCAGTAGCAGCTGAACTCCTCTGCCTAATCCTTCGGGGAATATAGGCGCGATAGTATGTTTTTTTTAAATAATATGATTGTCCTTCCCAGGAAATGGTAATACGCAGTATGATCAAGGCGAGGGTGGTAAGACAGAGTTGTCTTTGGTCGCGTTCTCTTGCCGCCATCCGGGTTGGCAGCCCACCGAGCCATCGCAGAGACAGTTCCTAAGATCACTCCGACAGAGCATGCATCACGCTATACCTGCCAACAATCACCTCGTAAGTACATCTCTTCTCTACTATTATAAAATGGTAAAAAAAGCTATGTCTGTACATTGAAGATATTAAAAAAACATGTGGGTATATTTAAACGGCTCCGAACTCAAAAATGTGATTTTTAAAAGTCTGTTAGTTACAGGTTCGCGCAAAAAATAATGAATAGATTTGAATTTTGTTGTCACTGTTATAAAGTATATGCTTCAACTTAAAAACTGGTGAACTTGTTGAACGGATCCTGATATACAGCTTGACCTCTCTGATATATAAAGACCCATACACAGAAGAGATCATTAATGTTTGGTTGGACTCATGATGTTTTCCGTCACTGTTTAAGTAGCTGTTTATGGAAAATTTGAGGAGCGTGGCTCGAATTCGAACTCGTGACCTACGATTCGACAGTCTAATAGTCACATTACTAGGCTATCGGTAATTTCTTAAAAAATATTGAATAACCTACCTAAGTGCTCCGTCGTCGGCATTATTGTTATTGATACCCCTGGTGTTGCAAGCGTCCATAGGCTACGGTAACCGGTTACCATTGTTTGTTTGCCACCTTTTTTTTTCTAGCCTGTTTCGTCCCACTGCTGGGCAAAGGGGGAAGCCTTTCCCTCCTTAGTGATATCAAATAACAGAAATAATAAATAGTAATTTTGAATAATAGACATCGATACTTACAGCTTTAGTAAGTGGTGGTATGGCTTGGGTGTAGCTTATTTTTCCACAGTAAAAGCCATTTATTTATATAAACAATCTATCAAAAATATGACAATATATAATGTGGAATTGAGATTCTATCTTGACGTTATCCATCAGTACATATTGATAGCTTCGTGTCACTGATCCAGGGGTCATGCCCTACACTTTATATTCACCCTTCACGAAAGTAAAACAATATGTTGAGTATAGATTCCTTATCGGTAATAAATTACTGAAATTGGTCGTTATCAACTGCATATCACATTGTGTATTAACTTATAATGAGATGATGATTTTCTTTATTTAAATTCTATGTGGTTTTTTAGGTCTCACGTAGGTTTTGAAAGATTTTTTATTTTGTTTATTAGGGAAAATAAACATAATTACATTACATAATATTTGATATAAACATACAGACAAAATGTGAGTAAACGTGAAACCAACAATATTTTCCACAGAATATAAAACTAGAAAGTTAGACACGAAAATGCTTGATCTGCTGCTTGTATAGGTAGATGGATGGATAGAATATTCTTCTCTCTCTCTCTTCTCTAAGCACAAGTCCGGTCGTGCATGTAGTACTGTTCGCACCTTTGGGTTGGATCGGCTAAGTACCACCTTGAGGCGCTGGAATCCTTCGAGAAACGTGCCAAGCTCATTGGCAACGACTTCCTTATCCGGGCTAAGCGCCAAAGTCTGGACGTCGCTGCGAAGTTGCTAGCTTATCGGTATTTTATCGGATACATTTCAGTATGCATCAGATCTCCATGATCTTATACCTCCTTGCCCTTTGTACTATCAGACGACCAGCAGCCCAAAAAAGCAACATCGATTCATGGTGAACATTCCGAAAACCCGAACGAGACGCTTTAAGTCCATTTTTATTATGCGTACCGGCAAAATGTGGAATGCGCTTCCCGAGTGGGCCTTCCCTTATAGATATAATCTGGGTGTCTGTAAATCACGAGTAAATCTTCTAGGCAAGCGCGCTCTATCGTAGGTCGCAGTGACTCTTGATATCGGTCGCAGTGACTCTTGATATCAGGCGAACTGGCGGTCCATCCTATCAAAGGCAGGAAAAGAACGTCTCAATGTTAATTATTATGAATGTGTATTTCAGAACAAAACTATGTTGGGCTCGTACATCCAACAAAGTCTATTTGGTGCTATCACACCGTTGCCTGCAGTTCTTTCGTACTACCCACAACAGAGGCAACAATACCGATTACCAGTAAGTTTATATTTAAGTACAGATATTTTAGTCTAAAAATGCACTAAACGTGATTATTTTAATGTGTGAAAGGAAATATTTACCGCAACCCGTTGCGTGCGTGCAGCAATTTTATTCTGTAAGCTCGGACTCGTCCGTCAACTAATCAGGCGAGCTGTTTAGGCCACTTATTTATAAGCGCGCTTTGTGCGAAATCGAACGGCATCGAAGCCGAATATTAATATTGCTGCATTTAAGCACTAGTTAGCCAATAAATACTACACTAGGCTATGATGTTATGTTATTATTAAGGATATGGACGAAACGAGCGATGAGGACGAAGCCCCGTCAGCCGGCCCCGCGCATTCGGAGTCGCGGTCGAGTCCGCCGCTAGGGCTGGCCGGCATCAGCTCGGTGCTGGGAGCCAGCGCGCTCGGACAAGACGCGCCGCGACAACCCGGAGACGACAACCAAGACATGTCCGTCAGCACCCTACGCCTCTATGACCTGCATCTTACACAGGTATACTATATTTTTAACATACTGATTTCTGAAGCTTATAGTTGGCGCAAAATAACTTGAACCAAAATGGCGGATGCGCAGTAGTCGATTTTTAGTACATTTTGCACGCAAATGCACTGCGCGAACTTTCCCCCTCTCCGTTAGTTTTGGGTCAAGTTATTTTGCGCGAACTATACGTGAATATTAGACACTAGCTTCTGCCCGCGACTTCGTCCGCGTAGCGTGATGATATATAGCCTATAGCCTTCTTCAATAAATGGGCTATGTAACACTGAAATAATTTTTCAAATCGGACCAGTAGTTACAGCAGCAACAAACAAACAAACTCTTCAGCTTCATATATTAGTATAGATATTAGACATATTGAAATAAAACGACTTTACGGATTTTATCGCGTTATATTAGTACAAATCAGAACCTGACGTTTCGGACCCCTTACAGCCTGCTGGTCATTAGCGAAGTGGTCCTGAGCACGACTGCTACGCTAGAGGTCCTGGGTTCGATTCCCAGGTCGAGCAAAGTGTTATTGGGTTTTTATACGAAATTCCCAGTAGCAGCTCGGTGTTTGGAATTTGTGCCCGGTTAATGGCAATAGGCTCGCTCCCTATTACATGGGACCTAAACATACCGGCAAACTGGGTGTACATTAGTACACCTCTACCTAACCCTTCGGGGAATTACAGACTTGATCATATGTATGTAAATCAAAACCCGACGTTTCGGACCCTTTACAGCGTCCATGGTCCCGGTCTCATTCGATTCGTGCAGAATGAGCTCACCGTATCCATTGGTCAAGCCCAAAACTGCAAGACCGACCGAATAACGAATGATTGAAGTAAAAGTGACGGGGTAATGGAGGGGAGCTGTCAATAAAAACAACGCCAAGCCGCATGACACCTCAGTCTGCCCCTGACCATGGACGCTGTAAAGGGTACGCGATCCGTAAAGTTGTTTTATATCAATATATATTTTTAGCAACTGGAAGTGGAAATTATTCAAAGATTAATTTATTCGAGAAACGAAATAACAATCAATAAAGTAAATGGAACGCTTTAAAAAAAGCAGTCAGCAAGAAAAATAGGATAAATATAAGTCACAGCCCTTGAACGATGTTGCCGCTCCGAGTGACACCTGACAAGTGATGCCTATCATAATGGGTTTATAAAAACATTACGTAAGGCCAGTCTTCCTTATATTATAGTCAACAAACCATACAGTTTCATAAGGCTAGTTGATTAATTGAAAACTAGCGACTCAGCGCAGCTTCGCCCTTGTAAAATTTTCTTACTCTTCTTATGGATTAAAAAAACATCATACAAACCTTGTCCTGATAATAACGGACACAGCAAAAAAGATTATCCCATTTATGTTGTCGTTCTGAAGTTATGCACGTACATACATTTCGGTGATTATACAAACGATAATACAATGATGATACAAATTGGATTCAGAACAAAATATTTCAATCGGCTTACAAAATTCCACGAGGGATGGATGTTTTGCCCTCAAACTCAACGGTAAAAAAATACGGTTTTCCTACGAACATCTATGACAAATGTTAGTCTTTTCTTCGAATATCGGTATTGCCCAGAAATTGGTTTGCGGAGGTCTGATGGCAACCGCTTCGTCTAAAATACTCATATTCAGCCGCATCCGCAACATAGTTGGGAATATGTCTCCGAAGACGACTCTCAGGGTATACTACTAAGCTAAACACGTTTATTTTCAGGTTGGTCAGAATGTATCATGTTGTACGAACAAATGCAGCGAGCGGCAGCGTGGTGGACGATGGGGCAGCACTGAGGGCGAGGACACGCCGCTACTGCACCGGCCATAACACCGGTGCCTGCTGTCCCCGCGCGGCGGCAACCACCCCGTCTGGGTATAGCCTGCAACACAAGCACATATTCCTACACCCGTCAGAAACAAACATTATTCCCGCAGGGTAACTACGTAAAAAGACTAACCAGTTACCGGTCCCTAAATCGTCGCGCAACCCAGTCGCTGATCCGATATTTCGTAAGCGAAGTCTGCTCATCTCTGTTCAATTCTTAAATCGTCACTGTCAATGAAATCTTCATACAAACTAGCGCCAATTACGCAGAAACTAGAACTTGTCTGATTTCTGTTTGACAGTTCATATTATCTTCGCTTACTGACTACTGTCACGTCATTAGGCTTACGTAATACGAATTTTGGACCTTTTGTACCGAGATCCAGTTTCTGGGTTGCGTCTTTAGTGCCTCAGTTACTCACTTGGGGGAGCACAGTCGGTGTGGTACGAATTTGAGTATAACAGAGACGATTTCGTCATTTGAACCGGTCGCCACCTTAGCTAGTCACCCTGCGGTATTGTAAGTGGCCTTCCATAAATTACATCACACGAATTTAATGATTTTTTTACTCCCCCTTCCGTCCTTGGCATATTTGTGTGAACTCCTGGTGTGAAGTTTTTGTTTACATTTAATTTTTGCGATTTAATAATTTAGATTTTTACATGGACACCACAAAGTTGATAACCTCTCGTCTACTACCATCTCCCCCCTTAAGACATGTGACGTAGTTTCAGGATGGCCCCTATGACTAAAGAAAATAAAAGTGACGTACTGTGGGTGTACATAAACACGTATGTATGTGTATATATGTGTGTTATAATGTTGTACAGTAAAACATAGTCACACCCGTTAAAATTATGATTTATACCTCAATACAGGTATCAAATACGCCACTCACTTTTTAATGCACAAAAAAATATTTTTAACTTGGGCGGTTCTTAAAACATCTTAATAATAGAGGATTTAGTTTAATTTTGTTTGAAATGTATAGTGTAACGTTACATAATTTTGACGGCATGTTACCATAGATATGATTCTGACGACTTATCGCGTGTGTACCTGCTCAGTGCTATATTCAGCTCACTGACGATTTGGTTGATTTAAGTACAGAGGTCCAACATTTTCTTTGACAACCTCCATTACTATATAGAGTGATATTGAAATGAGATAAATTAGATTTCAAAATTACTGTCATTATAGATGGAATTGCGAACTTGAGCAGTTTTAATAAGATATTAAAGATAGGCAGTTTTTGGTTCTCTGTACGTTGGCTCGAATTATTTGTCAGTGGAAAGGTTTGCCGCCGTCTGGAGCATGTTAATAGCTAGCATAGTTTTATAAATGAAACCGTTGTAGATAATCGCTAGAATCGTAGAACGCACATGGTTTCGTCTTTTTGTAATAAGAATAGACTATGATCAAGGTACAATTAGTTTTCAGGGACTGAGAGGATCGGAGTTGCCAGTAATTTACTAACTTCGGACCTTTTTTAAAATTATCTAGTTTCAATATTTGTTGATAAGTCGGTCGTAACATAATAACAAAGCGTACGTATATATTATAAAAGAGCAAAGATTAGAGAGTTATGTACAGATAATGACCTGTACCCAATACTAGTGTTACGTATTGCGTTTTGAAAAAACTTTCCTATTTTGTAGTGATTGTCTCAGTTTTATTAATATGTAATTGTTTTTACATACGCTTTTAGTAGGAATGCCGAAGAATTAGTATGAAAATAATACCGTAGATATCTAACCTTATTACCTACATTAATGCACTTTATAATCTTTAAACATTATGAAAGGCGTGGACACTGTGTGCCTGACGTAGTCATACCTAGATTTTCATAAAAACTTGGGAGAATAAGAAGAAATCGCATATTAAAAATATAGAACCGTTTTCAAAGTAACTCGATAAGCGATTTAGAACAAAACAAACGTAAATGTTTATCAGTTCAATAGTAACAGTTATAATAAAATCATCAAGCACGAGTGCACGGCTATCTTATTACGAAATAAATATAACGAACCTTATGTGTGTGTCTGTACAGTCGTATTCGGTAAACCCTCATGCTGCCTCTGTTGTTGGTTTGGTAAAAATTACTTAATTAAACGACTCTAACATTTTGGCATACCTTGTTCGGCTACAAAGCAATAATAGTGGTAGATATGGGTGTATCGTTTGTATATAGATATAGTTTATAGGAATTCATACACTCGGTGTTCGGGAAATTATCGTATTTTCCCTATGAAATAAATAAGACCATCTCTAACTTTTCCTTACCGTTTTAGTACTCAGGCATACATAAATAATAGTAGTCTATTTCCCCATTTTTATAACTTAAAGGGGGGGGGGGGGGCTTAGTCTGTGCCTATTTAATCTTTAATTAAAAATAGAATTATTGATAATAATTTTAGGTTTCGATGTTATTTATATTTTTACAATTTTGCATTGTAATTAATATAATTACTAAATCAAACAGTATCAATCTGAGTATAAGTCCTCAATTAAAAACACATTATAATATGGAGAAATACTGAAAGTAGATGAACGTATAACGGAGTATCTACTCCCTAAAGTCCATATTAACATTATACAATGTGTCGAATTAGTAAAAGTAAAAGTTACCTAGACTGGCTGAAAAACCTAGATTTTCTGAAACTAGTAAAGTGCGCTGTATTCACTTGGAGGACAAAGGACGTTTTACACAGCTTACAAACTACATAGCTGCAAAACAGATTTGGCCAATGGCCTTGCATATTGTTCAGCCCACTTATCTTGAAATTAACATGATATCTGACATAAATTTTCAGCTAATAATCATACATGAAATTTGTCTCTGCTAACAATAAAGTTGTGATGGAGCAAGTTGTAGAACAAAGGTTGTTTATAATTATAGTTTATTATAACATTTGAGAATATAATTGCTTAGGACGTAATTTTATTTAACCTAAATCTCTACGGTCAACTATTCAATGTCAACGGAACATTAACGAAACTGTACATTTTGAATAGAGAATACATCTGTAGCCTTATTTAGTCAAACATCATATATAATTTATAATGATAAATATTTTTTTTAGATTTATGGATACCGACATTTTAAGCTTTCAAAAGCTGGTTGTCTGTTGTGACTGTATCCAGAATAGTACATAAATATCCGAAAATTAAAAAATCGTATGGTTAGCCACTCTAATTTGAATATTTTGTTAAAAAATCAAATTCCTGACAAAATACTTTATACGATGGAGTTTATTTAAAAGAGTATTCGGTATGACATTAGCAGTAGTACTCATAATTAGTACAGCAGAGTATTTGGTCTTACCCCTTCCCAAATCAACCGTAATTTAACGGATTGGAAATGTTTTGGACATACCCAATGCAATGATAATATTTTAAAGATGGTTTGATAGACTTTTTTCTATTTTTCATTATAAATTTTCGTGCAGAAATACGATTTAATATTAATCCTGCTTCCTATAGATTAGAATACCCAATTTTGCAGTCAATTTCTGAATCACTGTGCAGTGTTTTTGTATGCATTTTTGGCTATATAGGTATGTTATAAGAAGTCTAAGGCCCACTTGCACCAACTTCTTAAATGTGTTTTAATTGTATTTAAACACAACATTTCTATGAAAAATTGTGTTTAAATTCAATTTAAACATATTTAAAAAGTTGGTGCCAGTGGGCCTAATTCTTGTTAGTTATTGATAGAAGGTATCTTTGTCAGTAGTGACCATCACGCAAATTCGCTGTTTATGCAAAATGAAAATTTTTCACTTATTGGCGTTATTTGTAAAAAGGAAAAAGTTAAGTAACACAAAGTCTAAAAAGTACAATGAACTATAGAAACGTGATGTCACAGTGAACCACGTTGCCATATTGTGGCTGACTGACCCTCGGTTGCAGAACTTTTTAAGTCTTCCACGCTCTGCCATTGCGTGAGACTGCTTTTACTTGTATTGTAGTATATTTTCAGCAATAAGGATGGGATTTTTCCAAGTTGTTTTATATAAAAACCAAAGGATTTTTGAAACTATAAAAAACATATATAATAAAAAAATAGGAATAAAACTATATTTTTTATGCTGAGCGCCATCAATATATTAAATGGTGCTGTTTCCATCACGAAAATAATTCTCGATATTCTTCACAATATTTGATTACATTTCTAATATGATAAATATCTAGTTACATTGTTTTTTTTGTTATTTACATGTCCTGCTTGGTAATATCTTGGTGATAATATGTACAAACATATACGCTGTAGTATAGTGTTCGCTTTGATATCTCGTCTTCTTTATCAGATTTTTGTGATATACGAATGATTGTTGCATATACATACAAATAGGTAAGTTAGTAAATAGGTATATAAAGCAAATATTTTTGTAAATGGACCTGACGGGGTTTGCCTAACTAAAATTTCAGTCCCTATCCATTTCAACATAACGATACCATTAACAAATGTCCTAGTGTAGATTATCTTAAGCCTTTCACGTATACATTTTTTGCTGCATAATATTACTCGCCCATTTAGATAAATATAGATAATTATAACAAGCCTATTTTTACAGAAACAAGTTTAATTTTGTTCCTGCGAATTATTATCGATATAACAGTTACCTATAGTTATTTCTAAATGAGGGACTTCAGCCGCTAGCTCGGTATACAACGACATTGTAAAACGCATGCGCCGTCGTAGTGTACTACTTTTAAACATAGATTGTAATAAGGTTTAAAAAGTACCTAGTTTAAAACAAAATTTGCATGCTAAGGTTTGTTTGTGACACTTGATGTGATATGTGTATATATATGAGTCACGTTATCAGCCGGTTAACACATTATTGGATATTCGTAGCGATTAATTGGTTTTAAGAATTAGTTGGCTGATGAAAAGTTCTGAGAAAAGGCCAAAGGCCAATGTGACCTTCATTCAAAATGATATTGCTTTTGATAGGGTAATCGCCGCTAAAATCCATAAAGAAGTACCCGAGATCTGTATCTGAAGGTCAGGATAATATTGTAAATTAACTGTTACGATACTGTTTGTGATTTATTGAAACTAAAGTCGCATAAAATTTTATTTTCCAAAAAATATGTGCGCTTCTTATGAACTCATTCGTGATCGAAACCAAATCATTTCCCAATGAAACATTATTTTTCTGCATATTTTGAGGCCTTGTTCTACATTTTTTAATTGGAATGTTTTTTATAAAACTCGCAGTTTGTTGCCTGATAGTGTATAAAGAATTAACTACTGATTAAGAAATATGTTATATAATATTAATAATATATAAAAATGGCTTATTTTCGTAAAGGAAACATTTTAAAATTTATTAATATTGTAATAAATTAATAATAATATTATTATATAGATATTGTGTCCGCTTTAAATCGTGCACCAATGAGCAATAACAAACTAACTTATTATATTGGCGACCGTCGTCTCTCAAATATGAGAATAATAATTTGTATAGGCAATAATAGACTACAACTATAATAAAGTTGTATTTTTATATTAATTAGGCGCACTTAAAACAGCACATAATATGTATGTGTGGGTCTGGCAGTGAACGTGATGAATGGGCGTAGTTAGGGGGGTCAACTAAAATCTCATAATTTTGCTAGTGCAATGCTTTAGTAAAGTCTGAAGTCGAGTATGTAACGACCTACGCCCCCCTACGCCCGACCCCTACGCCCATTGCGTGTGTATCATGATGTGCGCCCGGACATTAGCAGTACAACTGGCATATTCGTATTACATTGGTCTGCGCACATCATAGTGATAAATCAACATAAGTCATAGCTTTACTAAAAGTAGTTGTATTCGATGTCACATTGTCATATTATAGGGAAAAGAAATTAAGGAAATAAATGACGATCTTAAAATACTCAATCGCTCAATATCAAGGTATGTTGTTGCATCCGTAAATACCGTGTGTGTGTTATAAATAAGCACGAAAGGGTTACCGAAATTAATATCAATTTAGAACACAGCACACGGTCCGTCAAATGCAGAATTGTTATATGAATGTAACTACATAATAATGTAGAATTCTCAAGATTTTAGTACATCCTTGTGGAATCCAAGATTAACTGTTAGGTACTTGGAACAAGTAATAAATTGGAAACTATGTAGAATGCGCGGTTAATGTAGACGGGTCGCTGTATTTGGTAAATTTTAGCTGGTTCTGATATTATTAGTAGTGATTTAATCATAGGTAGCTTCACAATGTCTACCTTTACTTCCAGAAATGTACCTAAATTTGTATAAAATCACGCAATAAATCGGCGATTTGTGGTAAACGTAGGCTTTATCTTTCTTAAGGTAAATAATAGTTATAATAATATGTACTATACATTTTTCGTAATGTAAAAATGTGATGTGTTCAATTTGTTTAATGTATCGTGCCATGGTATAGGCACACTAAGTATGTGGAACAATATAATTTCTGTTTCATGTATAGTTCTTCCGAGGTTATGTGGTCTGAACTATTGAATGAGGATCCACCAGTGTTTTTTTATATATGGACGCCTCCTATCGTGGTGTTTCGTGAGCCGCAAGGGACAGCCGACGACATACGTTCACTTTATTAACCAAATTTGTAAATATTTAGTTCAATTTATTAACATAAGAATATTGTGATAAATAATTATATTTTTTTTGTCAACTCGTCTCATAACATGTTTAGATAAACTACGTTAATAATCACTATTTGTAATATGAATGATCGAAAGAACATGAATATTTCAGTACCGATGTTCGCTATTTTCATTATGCGCATTGTAAATAAAATTTTAAAATTATATTACATTTTTAATTAGACAACCCAAATCCTTATAAAAAAGGTACCTCAATTATGTATGAAGCTTAAACTGAATTTTATATCAGTGCATAACGCATTTTTTCAGATATTTGTTTTAGAATTTTATAAAGTTTTATTTTTTATATAATTTAATATCCACATTAGAATGTACCTATCTAACGAAAACCGATTCACTATGCAAATTTATGTCCATGCCTTTTGCGGATTCCGCAACGTTTAGAGTTTCATTCGTCAGTGCTGTCAGAATTTTAAATTCACAGTCGATATTAAAGAGCACGATGGCAGCAGTTTCCCCGCACGGCACAAATATTTATAGTGGTTTAATTTGTTTCATACGTTGTTAAGGTACCGCTGAAGATACCACAAAATTTCTTGTCAGTGGCTGTTACCAGATAATCTACTAATAAAAATCAAATACTCCATCTATAAAAGATCCTTCATACACTTGATTGAGGCCGGAACGAATTCCTTTTGTTATATTTGTAATTGTCAGGACAAGTTTGTATGAATTTTTTTTTCCTAGTCTGACAATTGGCCTTTCTTGTCCTGACAGAAAACTGTATGGGGCAATTTACACATGGCTCGCTAGTTGTGTGTAAAACAGCATCCAAGGTCTCCAATATCAGAGCCAAAACGTGATCGGTTGCTTCTACCGTCATAAATAATTAGGACCTACCCGTTTCTCTAGTTTAGAGATAACGGCTCAAGTCCAGCCAAGCCCAGGCCTACTTAGCACAAAGCCCTTTATTCTCATCGACTTATGTTTACTCCAACAAACCACATCGAAATATTAAAGCTATTTATTATACACTAATAATCTACATCTACACTAATATTATAAAGAGGATAGTTTTGATTGTTTGTTTGTATTGAATAGGCTCCGAAACTACTGGACCGATTTGAAAAAATATTTTACCATTAGAAGCCGACATTATCCCTGATGAACATAGGCTCCTTTTTACTGCGGGAAAATGCTTCATTCCTACGGGAAAACAGGGGAAGTCGGGCAGCTATACTAAATAAGTAACCTATGTACTTAATGTTTTTCTTAATTATCTGCGGTAATTAATGCAATTGTTAAGGAGCAGCGCCAAGCTTCCGTAAAATAGATTTAATATTTATCTATATGTAAATCGAAATGAAGAGGATCAAGAACTTGTCCAGTCTGCTAAGTCGTCCGTCCTTGACTTTTGATGCATTCACGGGTCGACAGCACACGAATACCGATCTACCGCAAAATATACGATTCGGACACATTAACTACATTACATACATATTGCCATTCGCCTTGAAATTCGTCGAAGATTATCCTATCGTATTCCGTTGACTGCATCGTATTAACTCGCCTTCTTTTATATAAATCGCTAAAAAACGTCTCAAAGTTCACGGGAAAAAATATCCAAGTATTTTGGTACAAATTTTGCCCCCACTTGAAAATCAATCATTGCGGGATTTGATCGAGCAACATCATTAAATTATTTCGTATTGGTAGCTATTAACATTAAAGAACAGGTGAAAATGAAAAACGGTGGTAAAATCATATTAGGTAGGTAAATACCTATATTTTTTAAATTATGGCTCCCTTACCTATATATCTCAGGCATCTATGTTTCTGCACCATCCCTCAGGGATCGCAGGCATGAAGGTTGAGTGAGCAATAGAATAGAAACGCAATACATACCTACCTACTTCCTCATGACTAAGCTGATTATTGTTCTTGTCTTGATTTATAGAACAACTTTAAGCAACAAGCTTGTGTGTCTGATTCATCCACAAAGGAAAATCCCAAAAATTGCCTTTTCAGAATTTTATTTACGCAGTCCACTGAACCTCGATACAAAACCGCGTTAACCGTTAACCATCGGGTATTCCACAGGTTAAAAGAAATAATTAGGAGATTCCTGCGAAAAAAATCAGGAATTCAGGCTTGACAGATCTCCAGAGAGATTACTTCTATATTTTCCTAAACAATTGTTACCTTCTGGATAAGACAGACGGGATAAGGTTATACCTACGTAAACACTTTTAGGCGACATTGAAGAAACATCGTAAAATGTCGTCACCGTCAAACAGCCTTATTTGTTTTGAATGAAGACCAGACAAGAAAAGAGTTGATAAAATCTGAATACTTCAAGATATGCGATGCGATAAGAATAATAATATGATTAAAATGTAACAAAGAAACCATCATTATAATTAAAATATTTGAAAGCAAACTAATATGTGTGAACTAACAATCCCTAAAATGATCGCCACTCTTGCACAGGTAGGCAAATACCTACGTTTTTAATTTTGTTTTATTGTATTTGTTACACACACCTACCTAGTTACTTAATCTGCTTGATTTTACTGCGAAACTTCTACCGAATAAGATACTTAAGTGAAAGAAAACTAAAAAAAAATGAAAGAAACGTCGATGCCCCGGTTTCACTCACGTCCTAAAGGGATTTATTTACCAACTATAACTCGGCTGTTAGGCGGCGTATCAAAATAAAAAAGAATCATCACATTTTCTAGACCTCCAGTAATAAAACGATGGAAACCGCATCCATTTTTTTCTAGTATTTTTCGCGCGATGCCCGTACAAACATACTTACAGATTGATAAACAAAAATTGTAAAGGCTTCTTTTGATAAAACCCCGTAATATTTTTTCTTAAATATACAATTTTATTCAAATCAAATTAAATCAAATTCTTTATTTG
This sequence comes from Acronicta leporina, assembly GCA_947256265.1. Lineage (NCBI taxonomy): Eukaryota > Metazoa > Arthropoda > Insecta > Lepidoptera > Noctuidae > Acronicta > Acronicta leporina. The sequence continues at coordinate 14,347,026 of OX366510.1, forward strand.
CATAAAACATGGTATAAAAAGTTGTTACAAATAAGTTTTGATCAATCAAAATATTAGATGTAAAGACGTACAAACATCGGTAAGATACAAACGTATAGATTGGTGACCATACTGAGGTTTGGAAAAAATGGCAGAGTAACGACGACGAGATAATTCGGTTACGTACTCGGTACGTTGACTCTTTTGTGGCGTCAAGCCATGGAATGTTTGTCAGCTTCATAAGGGAAAACGAGCGTGAAGATTATAAACACAAATAAAATAAAAAGTTTACGCATACCTTACATGATACATAAGTAGGTAGTATGCGTGTTTATGTGAGTTCCTTCCTTGTTGCCAAACCACTTGAACTTTGAAGACGACACACAGTTTACAAAGCGAAGCTTCTCGACACATGACTAATAAGATTTCTTTTACAGTTTTAACATTTGAAATTGTATTTGTTATTCAAGCCATGCATTGTTGTATATTATGTAGGTAAGTACTAGCTCTATAGATAAGTTTTATTTGAACCTATCTGGATGAATTTCTTGTTGCTTCATCATCAACCTATTTACAATCCCAATGTTAAGCACTGGTCTCCTCTCAGAATAAGGAGGCATTGGCTAAAGTGCAGCACGCTTGCCAACTTTGGGTTGGCAGACTATAAAACCTTCAAGAAAATATTGAAGACACGTTTGGCGTAGCGGCTGAGTGATCAGATTCTGCCAGCCACGTGTTGTGGGTTCGATCCCCACATGGAACAAATATTTGTATTACCAACAGGTAGTTGTTCCAGTCATTTTGTATGTGACAATTTGTGTTTGTAAACGTATTGACGATAAAGGAAAAAATCCTACCGGGGCAACGTTTTATAAAAAAAAACATGTGTAAATACAGGTTTCCTCACGATATTTTCGTTCACCATGATATTATCGAATCGTGATATTATTACTAGCTTTTCTTTAGGCATATGAAGATTATTACATGAAATACCTAATGTTGTTTTATATTTTACAAAATAACTATGTCACTATGTCAAGGATTGGCCACAGAAGGCTCTAAACCGTGAGGAGTGGAAGAAGGGTAGCGAGGCCTTTGCCCTGCTGGCTGCAGTGGGACGATAACGGCTGACAAAAAACTATGTCACTAAAACGTAATATGAATGACTCTACGATAATAACAGTTAGGTACATGGACAAACGGTTGAAAGAAAGCGCCCGAATAGAGTGCTTGAAATCTATACACAGTCAATATCGTAATAAGAAGATTATAAGCCTGGAGCGTGTACGCTTCCACAGTAAGTATTGCTTGATCTGATAGGTAAGGTAATAATAATAAATCGTTAACATTCGAGTGGATGTCACTTGTTTTTGTAATTGATGCAATTGACAAAGTTGTATTTATTTATTAAGGTACACCTACAGCTTCTGTATACAAAGTAGGTATCAAATAAAAGTAACTAACAATGGGCTTATACAGTTGTCAATAACAGGTGAACCAACATTCTCAAATACAAGAAGTGAATAACCTAAGCTAAATACGAAATGTACTAAAATTTTGTGGTAATAAACTAGGTACTTAAATAAATAGAAATACAAAATTAAGTACAACAAAAGATAATAAAATGGCAATTTTCTCAATTAGGTAGGTTTAATTTATTAAAGGTCGAGTAAAATAATAGTTATCCATACTGAACTTATATTACAAATCAAAAAATCTCTATTTGCCTGTTAACTTTTCATGCATTAACCGCTGAACAGATAGCAAGGAGATTGCACTATTAGAGCAAGCGGTTTAAGCTGGCTATTGTCTAAAAATATTGTAAATACTCCTTGATGCAAGCGAAATCACGGGCTAAGGTTGACATCTATATCTATATATATAAAAGAAAGTCGTGTTAGTTACTCCATTTATAACTCAAGAACGGCTGAACCGATTTGGCTGAAAATTGGTGGAGAGGTAGCTTAGAACCAGGAGACGGACATAGGATACTTTTTATCCCGTTCCCGATACTTTTTATTCCACGGGGGCGAAGCCGCGGGCAGAAGCTAGTATTTATATAAGTATGGCAGAACCTAAACTGGTTATATTGCAGCTAAGAATAGGCAGCATTCCCAGGTTCTCCAAGAACAGCATAATGTGAATCGTAGCGCTTAACCGGCATGATGGTGATTACTCACTTTCTTTCTTTCGCGTCTCCTAATGACGGTCATGATTATTAGGGGACAATTAAACGTTAATTAAGTGATTAAGTATTTCCTGTAATACTATGGGTATTTACCTCAGAGCAGATACATTAATGTTCGGTATTTAATATTCTATTAGGGGTAAGCTTTAGAGAGAATATTGCTAACATTTACATAACATAATCAACCCATTATTCCGTCCTACTCCTGGGCACGCGTCCCCACTCACAATGAGAGGGATATGCTATGATCCTCCACGCTGGCCTAATGCGGGTTGGCAGACTTCACAAGTCGAAAAAATATCTCAGGTGTGCAGGTTACCTCACAATGTTTTCCTCCACCGTTTAATGAGTGCGTGATAATTAACTATTAATATTAAAAGACTTGGAAAAGTGGACGTAGTTATGCAGAAACGTCCAACCCACAAGTCACCCGAAGTCGAGATGGTGTGATCAAACTTACTTTTGTGGCACTTCGCGTCGGATTAGCGGGGGGCGGGGAACTTATATCTTGAAACCTTTTTGCTAATCTGACGCGAAGTGTCATAAAAGGTAGTTTGATCGCATTGTCTCGATTTCGGGTGGCTTGTGGGTTGGAACGTTTCCGCATAACTTATACGTCCAAGTCAGAGGTGCGTGCCTTGGATTCGAACTGGAGACCTTTGACTTGGCAGTCCAATCACTACAATCACTAGGCTATCATGGGTAGATAATTTTATGTCTGTTAGTATTTGATTACCTACTGATATTGGTTATATTATGTGTAATTTACACATTATGGAGTGCTAAACATGAGATTTTGAGTTATATCTCTACCTAAGAGGTGTTAATGTTTATTGATATCCTAAGTTATATTATGTAACGAACCACTAAGTAGGTAGGCACATTTTAAAAGTTCTACGTACATACGTAGTTTGTAAGTAAAACTCAGAGTTAGGTATATATTACTAGAATATAATAAATCAACCCATTATATGTCCCACTGCTGGGCACGGGTCTCCTCTCACAATGAGAGGGATTAGGCTGTAGTCCACCACGCTAGCCTAATGCGGGTTGGCAGACTTCACACGCCGTCGAGAAAATCTCTTAGACGTGCAGGTTTCCTCACGATGTTTTCCTTAACCGTTTAAGCGCGTGATAATTAACTATTAATACGCACATAACTTCGAAAAGTCAGAGGTGCGTGCCTTGGATTTGAACTCGAGACCTTTGACTTGGCAGTCCAATGGTCATATCACTAGGCTATCACGGTCATATTACTAGAATATTCATACTTATTTACCACATTTTGTTAAATTAGAATAATTGCTTCATTAGCCTAGTAGTCCTATGCGCGATTGCTGCGTTCGAAGAATTAGAAATTCTGGGTTCGATTCCTAGGTCGGCGAGCAGACTTACTGGTTTTTTCTATGAAATTCTCAGTTGCAGCTCGGAGTTTGCATTTGCAATAGACTCGCCCCTTATTATGGGACCTAAACATTCCGATAAACTGTGGGTGTACATTAGTACACCTTTGCCTAATCCTACAGCCGTTATGGTATGAATAAGCGTGGGTAATGGGTAAAGATTCTTACGCTTATACAGCGTCTTCTAAATGTATAGGTATACATATATACATATACATTTATTGGTTTTTCTTAGCTAGGTTTACAACGTTACATAACAAACAATGACATCTTTTTTGATTGACGTATAGGTAAGGGTTAGATAATCACGATTGTAAAACAATATCCGATCCAAAGCCGGATCTTAAAAGCTTGTGTGATGTGATGAATGGACACACACCTTTGGTGTAGACCTACTAGTTGAAGAATCGCTGCATGTGGGTAGTGGTGGAAGTAAACATTATACTTATTTACATTCGATCATATATACTTCATTTTCATGGGTGAACAAAAATATTACGCTTAGTATAAAAGCGCACGAGCGCGTTGAAGTCTTTCATAGCGCAGCGCAGCTAGAGTCTGCATTATTTACCCTGTATGTATGTAGAAAATGGTGCCTATATGACACGCATTGTTGTACTGATGATTATTAAATAAATGTCAAAGTGCATTGCCTCGACCCAGGCAAGGCACTCCCGAGTCAAGCTGGATTTATGAACATTTTTATGTTGATATTATTGTTTTTTGAGACCTGACTGTGTAGACGTGTGGGGTTGGTATGATACTCAGGGTTACAGGAGAGGTGTCGAGGGTGAGCTGCGACGGCGCTCGGGCGGCTGGTGGGCGCGCGGCTATAAGTAAGAGGTGCGCGCGCGCCGGCGAAGTTAGTCGCCATACGGCAGCGCGTCGCCAGCGGTGTTACCCGCTCCCCCCCTCCGGTGCGTTCCACCCCTACCCTACTCCCCCACACGCACTCGCCTTTCTCACACGATCACCGGCGATTCTCACTTGCGCAACCCGAGTCGAAACCGAAAGGTCGCCGCTATTGGCATTTAAGCGCTCTGACATTAGCGTTGCATTTAAATGTGCGATGCAGCTTCCTCGTTGAGCTTCACTGTCGCAACTGTGTGTCGCTTGGGAAAGGCGCGTGTGTTGACGTGACGTCTCTGTTGCAGCAGCAGCCCGAGCAGCCGGGCCGGCGATACGCCACACAACACAACAGACAACATGATCGCCAGGATAGCGCTGTGAGTACCACCAGTGATAAATAACATTACAACTAAATAATTTGCTTGTTATTGTTAGTGTGTCAATTACAGTTCTATTTTACATATATTGTAGCTATTTCCACACGATCACTTTCTAACATCAAAATAGATAATTGTTGTGTGAATACGTGTTCTTAAATATATATATAAATGGACACACTATAAGCGCCCCGTCTGCGGCCGGATGACGTTCATCTTGCGAGGATAACTTTCATTAGATGAGTATGCAGTTAACTTATCGATTGATATGACAAAAATTCGATCTGATTTCTCGTGTGGAAATCAGGTTTTCATTGCTCAACGGCAGCCGACTGACATCACGAATGAGGGCGCGTATTTCTCAATGAAGGCTGCGAAACATTGCTTTTAAAATATGCACGACTTTGTGCGCATATTGTCTCCCTGACAGGCGCAAGCGCTAGCGCCGCTGCGCCGCCACCGCATCCGCTACACGCTCGCCGTCGAACCTTGTTATAATGGCCAATATTTGCATATTGGCTTATTTCATAATATTAATAACTTAATGAACCCGCTATTTCACGTTTTGATACAAGACATGTTGCAAATAAACCGCAAATGCTAAATGTCTATTGTATTTTACTACAAAACAATGTACCGGTAACTTGTGGCTTGCAATTTTATGTACAGTGAGAAATGAGACTTGTCGTTTCGCCGCGAAGCTTCTTCGCGTTACGTGCTATTTTCCCCTATACGTGATTTTCTCCAGTTAGGTACATACAATTATTTACTTCGTTTGTTACGAAGTAGGTACGCATATAAGCTATGATGGTTTTGCTGAGCATCTTGGGCTTAGAAATTACAAAGTCGACATCTTTGAGTAATTTCGCTCGAACGTTAGAGCACTCCTCACACGACCACACATGCTATTTGCATTAAGTTATTATTAAAACCAACCTCATACCAATGATATATGTTGTTGATTAACGGTGAGAACATCGCTGAGTGACGAAAAACGTTCTGTAATACTTTTAGATATGTAAAGTTGTGGGTGTGCGATAAGTATGATCTAACAGTGGCATTGTTAAAGCTCTCTCCGATTGCGACTCGGTGCTAAGTGGCGGCGCGGATGCGGAACACACATTTAAACATCCTGTCCACCTGTCACCGCTATCAGTCAGCACAATCATTGTACACACGTAATGATTTATGTACAATTGCGTGTGATGAATGAAAGCGTTTCTAACAAACACACAACGTCTTTCATAGCATAGTTGAACTTCTAACCGCGTGTGCTTTCCTTAACTTTAGCTTACACTCGTTATCACCAGGTTCAAGAATCTGTTGATAAGATTCTTTCTCCTATTTTTTGTAGAAGTTTTTATTTGTTGCAACACTATTCAACAATTACCTAGTAAACAATTAGAACGCGTTAAAATTTCACAAATGGCAAAACTTATTAGGCATTATTAATTAGGTAGCTTCAAGAATCGATCCTTAATTGGAAAGTAATTACAATAAACTGCGGTTTAATGTAACCTTAACTTTGCATCACCGTGATCAACCTAATTAGTGCTTCATTAGAATTAAAATCACCATGCCGGCTTACTTCGGGTTTGCGGCAAGGAAACATTTTCGACAGGGCCGCCACGCCTTCGAAAATCTCTCAGCACGTTTCATTTTATTTTCATTTACCATCTGAGCGAGAAGTATATAGTTACCCTTCTTTTCATAAGATTAACATGGGTAAAGTTGAATGTCTAAGTCGTTTATTTTCATACTCAATCAGTAAAACTTTAAGGTTTTGGAAATACCTATTACTTAAGTATATTTGTTGACTTTGTCTGCTACAACTATATTGTAAGCGCGTGCATTGAATTTTATAACCTACGTGTACATTGGTATGGTATTTCAAATGACTCACTTGTATACTAAAATTGGTAGCTATTGGTATTGGTAACTAAAGCTGGTAGCTAAAATCTTGGATCTATTTTTAAAATCGAATTTGATCGAATCACAATGTTTTTTTGTAAATCCGATGAGACATAAGTTTTTACAAAAAGGATTTTCTAATGGCAATATCAAAAAATCAAAAATCATCATCATCAAAATCAAAGTACCTATATTAAATGTTTCAAATATTCAGAAATACTTGTCCAAAGAGATTGAGTGGATATTCAGGGTTGCATTTTTGAATGCATGGGTCGAACATTGACCCAACACTTCAATACCTTGGGTACCTGCTTGTAATATCATATTTAAAATGTTGGTATAACTTTTAACTGGTGGCTTTTTTAATTTTATAACTCACCATTATTTAAATCTACTCGATGACCACTGACATATTGAAATATTTTGTGTAACTAAACTAACAACTATTGTTCTAATCAAATTAAAAAGAAAACTATAAGAAGTTAAGTATATCGATCACTTATAAAGAAACTTCGTCAGAAATGAGAGACACATTATTTTTTTACCTTAGTTTCAGTACGAATTAAGTAACGAAAAGTTCTTAGTTATACGCTAAGAGGTATAGGATATTTCTACCCTTTAACCATTGAAAATTTACTAAAATAACACTACTTACATACAATGATAAAATGGAGTTATTGATTAATACTTTTAACATAATTTCTCCGAATAAAAGCAAGGTCACCCATTACTCTTAAATTTCATGTAAGTATTGCGTTTTAAACACTCACGAAATACTTTTATTGCGTGAATATCGAATGTGATACACACATTGAAATTGTTATGAATAACTACCTACTTAGTGTAAATCTACATAGGAACATAGGTCTCAAACTAAGTATCTAATGATATACTTATTTCTTAAATTTACCCACATATTTAGCAGCCTCTTTCAGCTTCTAATAATACACTAGAATAAAAAGGTATCATTGTAAATCTTGCTCCTAACATAATTAATAATTATGTATAATTCAACAAAAAATCTCGCATATTTACCAACATTTTACATTCCTATTAACATTTTACGAAATCGAAAACTGGACTAACAATCGTCATTAGATTTACGCAATAACTAAATATATTCTGATGTGCATTTAATTATTTATATAATAATAGTGTATATCATTTAATTGTACTTAAAACGGATAATAGCTATTGTTATAAAGAATGCCATTTGGACATTTAAAACTTTGTGCGTGCTTCGTGTTACGTGTGTAGTGAGACAATCGCTTTATTGTATGACACCACTTCCTAATTAGGTAATATAAACATACCTAGATTGCTTTCTCTATTAAAAAACTAACGTAACATATCGTATCCAATGCAAAATTCGTTTAGTTGTAGTCTTGCTGAATACAAATGGGAATTTCTCCTTACTAAGAGATCTTCGATATGTCGGGGCATGTGTGAAAAGAAAGTCAATAAAAACGTGACGATTGTTGTTTACGTCGCGTTTGGAGTTATGTCTGTTACATTTCAATAGGTAATCATTAGTTGGATGGTGCGACTGGTCGACCGAGACGATTGCGCCGGCGCCGCGCGTCGATATAAATAAGTTTTTGTAAGCTTATCACAATGAGAAACATTATTTCCTTTTCAGAATTGTTCATTTCTTTGGAAGTTAATTTCTTCGAAACCGTTGTCTTTAACGAGTAGGTATCTATGAATCATCAAATTATCTATGATTTTGGCCTTCAATTAAGTATGCATTTGGTGAAGATGGCTTCAGCAATCTTTTGTTACGATTGACTCATCAACGCCCAAATGAAACCCACAGTTAACCCCGACCTAATACATAAAATTAATTAGTTATTATCGTTATATTTAGATTAGGTACGTCCGATGAACAATCTATAGGTTACCAGAGATGAAGGTTCCATGCCGGGATATTTATGACTTATAAAATTGATTTAGAATTATCGACAAGGACTTTTACAGGAAATAATTTTTCACTTTTATTTGTTGCGTTGAAATGAAATGAAATTATATTTAATTCTGTAAGTAGATCTTTAGAGAGACACTTTTACGAGTCAATAGTTTGATTTTTTTAAAATGCTAGATTGATTCGGCACGGAACTGACGGCAAGCATGCATCAGTCAGCGTGTAGCTCAACCATGAATATGGGAGCTCAAAGGGAGTTGATAAATCATTTATTAGGTTGGTACCCATAGAACGGCGCAAAAAACAGTGAACCCAAAATAAAAACATTGTGTTTGTTTTAAGATCCGGTACAATATATTTAGGTAAAGACGGTTGGACAATCTGTATCATAACAGGCTGATATGTAGCGAAGACCCTTTTCGTGTCATTTTCAATAATTTTACCTTATAATAATAGGTAGGAAATATGGTGATTTTATCGCTGCGCCCCGCTTCTACTTAGCACTGCAGAAACTCATATAATTCTATCTAATGGCATGCAATCACTTATTACATAATTCAGTAATATAAGCCTGTCAGTTTGCCATGTGGTTCTAATATGAACCGGTCTACAGTAACTACACGTACGTAGACACATGCATGACATGGACACCGAAAATTGCCATAATATTTTTTTAATATCTGCCTACGATATTTTTCTTTAAAGCTCGCAGTTCAAAATATAAAAACCAAATAATCATGAGCTTTGCTTTGTATAGATCTGTATACAGAAGAGAGTTTGAGCTAGGTTTAGATCTAATCGTCCGATCTAGATAAAGTTTTTAAATTTGATTTTTATCTATAGTATAGTATACGTTTTTAGTGAAATCTGTTCAACTATTCTCTCGTGATGAGGTTACATTACAAATGAATACAATTTCTAGAAATAGTAAACTGAGGCTTTTTTCTTGCTTGTGCACCGTCATTCAACGAAAGTTCAAACACAGTTCTTGAAATGTTGAATTTCAAGAACTTTTTAGCTTTTGCCACTACTTTGTAAAAGATCGTGGATAATTGTATGGCCACTTTGAGCTTAAATTACTGCCAAAACAGTGTTTATAAGGCAAAGTTGTTTAGTGCTATGTTGTTCTTTTGTCTCTGGGCATGCCCTCATTGTCCGCTACGTTGCCTAACACGTAATTTGTCTGTTGTCTATGGTTCTGCGAGCGAGCCTATGAAGCTTAATAGCTGCGTTGAAATTGTCTTACAGCAAACATACATTGTACTTAGTATAATATTCTTGAATAAGAAGGGGGTTCAAGTACGTATTTTTAAAATAAAAAATTGCAGGTGCTGGTGCATTTCTTGAGAGCTTGTCTGTGTTATTTTTATATATCTATTATTTCATCGCATTTAAAGTTTATCATTTGCCTGAAATATTTTAATTGATTTTCTCTTTTCCATCTTAGTTAATTAAAATATTTTTTTAAGAGTTCTATTATTATATAAATAATCCATTGGTATTTCCTGAAAGTTAAGTATCTAGTACTATCTACTTATATTACGACAATCAATATAAAACTGTAATAAAATAAACGTAATTCTTGCGCACGTAATTTTTATAAGTAACACCTATTAAAAGAGCTACGTTGCATAAACTGTTCATTGGAGGCGTTTCTATTACAATAATTTGTATCGGTAAACAAATTATACTTAGTAAGTACTTACAGACTAACTAATTTACTATTAAATTTTCCACGGTTGGAATTGGTCGCCTACGGTCTGGCCGGGGTAGCGGAATAATATCGACTCCCCGGTGCTGTGAGCAACTCTGTGGTGGTTTTAGAGTTTGACAGATCCTCTTCGCTTTCCCGGGCGACGGACATCAATTAGGTTTCCCACCACGCACAAAAAAGTCAGTTTCACCCCTACGGGTGAAAGATTTTGATTCATATCAAGGATGTATTGCAAAGATTCACTTAAAATATACCATCACGCCAATATTCGTCGAAGGGTTAGGCAGTGATGGATTAATGTATCCCTAAATTTCGCCGGTATGTTTAGATTCCATGTATTAGCGGGGAATTCTGGGCACAAATCCGGACTCCTAGCTGACTATCGCGCTTATAACCACTTGACTAATAAAGCAGTTTATATGCAGAATTGCAATATGTAGTTGCAGTAGGTCTGTCTGTTTATGTGCGGCTGGCGAGGATGTCCGGGCGTCTGGAGCTAGTTTCCCCGGACGAAGGTAAACGTAACATCCGCTAGTCAGCGGACTGGACGTGCGACAAAAAAAAGTTTGAATAATTTGAGGTTGAATAGGCTTATTTTTTTAATTTACACTAAGTATACATTTCAGTACAATAAAAGGAAATTTATATAGCTTGCTTGATAAAGGTATGTATTACCTACTTAGTGGCGCGTACTTAGGCTAAATGAGATCCAGATTCAGTAAAGCGTTGAACGTTTATCAGCTGGTACCCGGTTTTCCCAGTGAGATCCATTTTATGGCGTTGTCGACGGAAAATGACGGAGAATTTTCTACAGTGTCTTGATATGTATTTCCGACCCTGTACATAGAAATTAAAGTCGTAAAGTAATATGTATATTTTCATGTTTATTCTGGGTAAAAAACTCGTTTAATATTAATGTGGGTGTTTCAAAATGGTGGTGACACGGTCGTGGTAGGACCGCGTCACCGCTGCGCAGGCGCCGCGCTCTGGCCGCGGTCTCTCCGTGTCGACCTTCACTTTCGCTTTTTATGTGTGAATCTCGCTAAAGCCCATCGCACACACCACGCTGTTTACGTAACTGGCGACAATCGCGATTGTTTCACACGATATCCTTTTGTGAAGTCGGGATAAAAAATATTGTTTGTTCTGTTGGAGACCTCATAGTTTTATTTTTAATTTCTGACTAATATTTACTTTCGTAAAATCGTTTAGCAATGTATGTTTGTTCAACTTAATTGCTTGAAGCTCAGCCGACGAAAACCAGTTAGAAATTTGCAATTAATTGAATTAGTCGGCTATAACTCTTAACTATTATGCTTGTGGTGCACGTGTTACAATGATTTACGAAATATAGAAGATTATAATAACATTGAATTTGAATTGCAAATTATTCAACACATACCGTAATATTTTTTCCATAAGAAATTCAACTCCTATAGCTGTTGATCCTCTTTAGGAAATCTTTGTGTTTAGAATACTTATCTATTCAATCTAGTAATTACTTAATACCTAGGAAATTCTGGCACATATCTCCAAGTCTCGGGATTAATTAAAAACTCTTTTGTTTATAAATGGAGTCAAGTTTAAAAGTTTATTTTCAGTACATTATAATAAACGCGTATCTGCAACCGCATTGTCGTCGGTTAACGTAATCTAGCGTGACGTTGCTCTGCTGCGCCCGCGCATCACATCCGATAACTTTCGCTTCTCGCGTTCAAATGAAAACAAAATCTCCGTTCGTTCACATGCATTTAATTTGATCAGTTCCGATAATTTGTAGAATGAAGCATTCTTTATAAACCTGTAAGGAAATTGTTACTAGATTCGATAAATATGAAACTGGCCCGATAGAGTACGTAAGTGCGGCTAGATATTGAGTTCGATTCCCAGGTCGAGTAGTATAATTAAGGATTTCTATGAAATTCTCAGTAGCAGCTCGGAATTTGATTATAGCAATAGGCGGCGAGCCTATTGCTATAATCAAACTCCGAGCTGCTCTCTATTATATAGGACCTATCAGTAAAACGGGTCCATCAGTAGGTACGCTTCTGCCTGTGACCGTGCGGTAAAAAAATATGACAGTAGGTCGCGGGTCTCTTCTGTATCCAAATAAAATAATAGTTACATACGCTATTAGCATTTAGTATCATCATTTGTTATTGACTTTCTCTATGACAAAACAAATACTCTCAATGTCGTTACGTAATAGGCCAAAATAAACGATACACGAAATGAAAGGTCGATGAATACGAGTATACGCATCGTAGGTAGGTACATAAATACGTAATATTTCTTGGCTGAGTTTGTGATTGATAGGATTTTTCAGATCCTTGCCTAGGCTTTAACAATCGACGTCATATCCAGGATTAAAACAATGAGTGAGAGAGTCATGCTTCGCCACGAATGGGACGGCTCGGCCGGAGTGATACTACAGCCTCACAGAAAACCGGCGTGGAACAACGCTTACGTTGTAATTCGCCGAGCGAGTGAGGATATCACAGTCCCGGAGAATGAAGACAGTCCACTTGTATCATGTGTGCCGCTGAAATACGGAATGCGTTTCCCGAATGGGCCTTCCCCGATATATATAATCTGGGTGTCTTAAAATCAAGAGTGAACCTGTTTCTTCTAGGCAAGCGCGCTCCATCGTAGATCGCAGTGGCGGTCAAGAGGTGGCAAATCAAGATTAAAAAAAATTGCTATGAAAAATCGATTCCTGTAGCCATCTTATAATTTGTTATAATGCAAGGATAGTTGTGCGAGTTATTTTTACTAGTGGGGGATCAAAGGAAGATTTATGAGCAAGATTCAAGGCTAGGTATGTTGTCCACCTATGTAAAGCGAATGCTCCTTCTTTGGCCGTCGTTACGAGATAAAACAGTTCTAATGAACACAGCATAATGAGGTAAACGGTCGCCGTGTGGGACGTGACATTGACAAACATACTAGGTTTACTTGTCTCGTTGGTATTCTACTAATCCTACTCAATTAAGTCACGAACTAATGTCTAGTACGAACGTCTGGACGCTTCTTGGTTCATTAAGAACTCAATCACACCAAAATGGCAGACCTGTGGGCTTGTGATCCTGTATTTTTATTACCTACTAGCTTTTGCTCGCGGGTTTGCTTACATGAAGCTGTATTAGGTTTAAAAATGGATCCCAAAAATAAGTGATGATCTCTTCTTTGTATGGGTCTGTGTATACCTACATCAGGTCAATTGTATCTCATGATCCGTTAGATTAATTGAGATAAGAAGTTCACCAGTTTATAAGTTGGAACATATACTTTCTAATAGTGACAACATTGAAATCTATGCAGTAGCTTTTACGCCAACTCGTCACAAACAGACAAGAATTTTAAAAGTCACGTCTATATACCTACCTACCGCCTAACCCACTTGCTTTTTTAAAATATGTTCAATCTACAGACACAGCTTTTTTAAGATTTTATAATAGTTTGATAACTTTTGACGGTGTAGTACTTTTCCAACCTTAGTGTCTTTAAAGATTACAATCTGCTATAGTTTTTCATAAATAAGTATCTAATACCGTTTTATTTTTGTAAATGACTACAATTGATTGAAATTACCTTTAAAATGAAGTGCACCAATTCTATTTCCAGTGGATCTACCACTGGAAATAGAATTGGTGCACTTTGTGATGATGCACAAGTATCGATTATATAATCGATACTTCTCAGTCGCTGATCAATCACGGCCCAAAAACTTGAAATTGGGCAGGTAGGTTCCTAAAGATTTAGGGAAATTCCCACACAATTAGGACAACCTAAGTTAACAAATGATATAGCTAATATTCACGGCATAAATACCTGTTATTATGTTACAATCTTGGACAAAATTCTAGCTTGTGGCAACATTTTTAAAAATACAATTCCAAAAATTTCGTAATGTGTTTGTGGTTGTAGAAATACATTTGATGGCCGAGTAGGGCATTGCAGCTATTAAAAATATTCTCAACTTGACCCCACAGATGTGAGGCAAGATTCCCGACATTACATTCAACATAATATCAACTATACCAGTTTGCAAACAATATCAAGTCCGAGCGGTCGAGTTTGATGCTTATACTTTCTATGAGTCGATATGTCAAGGGCAGCAGGTTGTGGATCTGGTCACGACCTAGCAACGGCGGCTAGTCCACTCGGAGCTACACTAATGATTCTCACTCCTCACTTATTTCTCGTCCTCATTTAAACAGAGTTTTGGTCAATTATCATGCTTTTCTCCGGGGCCCAAGACTGCATTTCAATTATATATATGGCACTAATGATACAAGAACTAACAGATTTTGTAGGCAAAACTGACAAAAAACAACATTAGTCCAATAAATAGTAGAATTGTGGCCTAGGTATGTTGATGTTTTAATGTGATATAGAATATCTTAAGGATTGTCAGGCTTTTGACTACCTGCACTTAATTATTGGCTATGATATCCGAGGCAAACGGACAACTAAAATTGCATAAAGTATCATCAGGCTTGCAGGTCGATGCTTGAACAAGTCGAATGTTCTAATATACTCCTTTGTATGGGATCCAAGTAAACTTCAGCGCATATTGATGACGACATGCGGATGAAACGCGGATCGTATCGCAATATAAATAACTCTTTCCTTCAGTGACCAATTTATTAGTTACAGCTAGAGATTGATTTCAATCGGAATGTGCATAAACTTGGCAATAGATGTATGTGGTAATACAGTTGGTTATAAGTCGTGGTAGGCGTAATAAATTATTGTCTGATTGCTGTGTGCTGCAATGAATGCGCTGTTGTTCATTACAGGAGTTCATTTGTTGCTCTATTATTTTAGTGAATTTGTAATTTTGTTTTGATTTCATAGTTATGAGTCCACCACAGCTTCCTTCAGTTTCATATCTCTAGCCTTTTTTGGAAAGCCTCGTGCTTAGCTAAATGCTTGCGTTACGAGTGCGTTCACGTCGGTAGTGCAATGGGTGAGTTTCGAACTGGCAACCATATGATCGCAAGTCTCATGCCATAGCCATTAAACTACCGCCGCTTCAGTCAAACCAGAAGGAAAGGAAAGACTGGATGATGTACAACAACTGTTGGCCATCTTTATGGCAGCTTTTATGTTTTCCAAGACATGGTATCTTGATGTATTGAGAATGGTCACTCATCCATAGGCTGACAGCACAGCTTTACCTTGCAAATCGGTTGATCGGCATTACTCTATTACCTAGCCACGAGCCCTTCCCGAGTTTTCTATCTCTATAAATCATAAGTATTTTCTTGGAATGTTGGTAGAAACTTAACCTAAATTCCTTTTCTGTGGAATGAGCAGTCAGTATTTTTAATTGTGGATATTATCCTTTTATCGGTTTCTTGTGATCGCCACTAGAAGCATTCGTTTAAATCATGCCACGTGCGTCGAGTAGAAGAGACTTATACTAAGAGTGTCCGCTTGAGAACCGGCTCAGCAACAACATTAGCTTGCGACTCCATTTGACGCAACACTTTTAATAGTTTCAGCGCGGTCAGGCTTGTAGCGGTAAATTGAGCATTTTTCTCGGCACGTGCACCTCCCGAACAATTGTTGCGGCTAAAACGATAGAATCAATGGTGTGTTGCAACTGCGTGCAGGCACCGATGCGCCAACAATGCGGCCGGTCATGTTGAAGTCGTGGCCAAAATAACAAACTAGCTGCGCTTGAAGCATTAGGTATTTTTATTGCGCTACGTTACAGAAAAGCTGGGACGGTGGGTGAAATTTCCAATGAAATCTAATTCTGGTACTTAAAACAGTTAAAAATATAATTCCAACCCATTCTCAATGTATTATTAGATAATCTCAAATGGTACGGTCTTCTAAATTACCAATCAAGTTTCAACAATTTAATATATTGTAATGAAATCAAATTTTCAAGCACCGAAAAATCACCGAATGTTGACATTTACGACATTGAGATTAGATTGAAATTATTTAAAGAACATTATTTAAATACCAGAATTATTCTAAGTATAAAAAATATGACGGAATATCTAATTATCTATTCAAATTATATTTAGATTCATTTCCCTTTCATTATTAACAGTTCTGATATACTTCGTGACTGGTAACGTTAAAAAACAATGCGTAATTATCGACAGCACATTAGACTTTTGCGTCGGTTGTACGTAGCGAAAGGGAAGCAGCTAATTGGTGAGGTAAATAATAATTGTTTGTTCATGTTTCATAATGGCTGTAGGGACTGATATAAATCAAATTTTTAGTCATGAACTTACCATTTAAGTGTAATGAGATACTCGCTTCCGCCGAACATAAGTCACGATACGACTTTGTTTTTCCTAAAAAGAACGCAAACAGAAATCTAACCAGATGGCAGAACCGTCCCCTTGAGACCAAAAATACTCTAATAATGACATTCATTTTGTGACATTTTGATATTTGACTGGTTCCACTAGTTGCTTAATATTTTATTAACACATTTCATGCTTCTTGATGTTTTTTATGCGACAAGAATGTAAATAACTATGTGATATTTCGCAGTAATACATTATGCATATACATACCGACAAGCAAATCCGTTGATTTAAAATTAAATGTTTCGTATAGTGTACCTACAGACTACAGAAGTTCACTAGGCTTTGCTAGTAATAAACGCTAATAATATTTGCGCAAACAACACACATTATATCATTCAGTTTCGTCAGATAGGTTCGGGCATCGTTCGTGGAGAAAACGCTAAAAGCATGTCATAATAAAGTGACATTGGATTAACATCATTGCATCAGTGGCATTAAGACGGCGGGGTCCGGGTTCGAGCCCGCGCTGCCACCACGTCCCGCGAACGGCGCGAACATAATCGGATATTTATGTGCGTCTTCGCATTTTGTAAGCATCACTTTCGGCTTCAACCAGTTTCACTTTCCTGCCGATGACCTTTCGAGGAATGCGAAGTGAGATAACAGATGAATAAAACATCACGCGGATTTGTTATAGCTTCACATCGACATAATATCGGTTACACTTTGAAGACGACTGTGTTTGTATGCGCGCAATATTGTTTTTGCTGTACGATGCAGATGAAGCATACACTTTCTAGGCAAATGGCTGTAGCAACTCGGGTGATTTGACCTTTATCTATTAATTACCTACAGATAGAGTTTCGCAACATGTCTTAAAGTCGGCGGGAGATTCCCAGTAATTACCGAGAATGTGGCCGGCAGCGGTGAGTGACGTGGTCTCGGCTCCGCTTGCACGATTGGAACGCAGTTTTTTAACCTTGGCTCTTTCTATGCCCATGATCCACGGCAGCTGTTACGAAACATATCCACGAGCGTCGCTGCCGATGAAATGGCCATTGTAACGCCAAGTATTGTGAGTTATGAGCGCCAGACATGAATGTGTTCGATGAAGTTGCCCATTATAATTTATTCTCAACACGTTTGAAACAAAGCTATCGTTGCGGTCAGCTGTTGACCCCGCGAGAAGCAGTTACGTTAATTATGCTCAGTACTCGTTCGCGTAGCAATTGATGGGTAGGTACAGCTTATAGTAATCGGGACTACGAAGCGAAAAGAACCGTAGACGTAGGTTTGGTATTGATCACTATTCGCTGTACTATTTAAGGATGATTCAAATTTTAAATATTCGATACTTTTTGTGAGTTTTTTAAAGAAAAGGGTGCGCCGTCAGTCACGGTACCTACGCATGAGCGGTTCCTGTTTACGAAACATGTTTTATGTGCCGCCATTGTGGTAAAAGTTGATTTTCTGCTTGGGAAGCGTAGGTATATAGTGAGAAGTACATGGACCTTGATGTGAGGTGTTCGAACCCCCCAATGACAGCGGGATACGAGCAGGCAGACTGGTTAGCACGCCTTTACCCATATCATGTGCCTTTACGTTGTGCAAGTTTAGCTTTTCGAGAGAGCTGCGTGTGAATCAGTTGAGCTGTATGTGGATTATGTATTCCTGTGAAGTGTGATGGCAATATTTTGGTGTCAGCCGCGGACAGGCGCAGTGCGTGCCGCGGATACGACACTTTGTGATTCCTGGCAGGCGGCGCGGCGGGCGTGATATCGATACTCAAGTGGTCGCCGTTCACTCGACCAATAAACTTTATTATAAATCTCTAGGCGTACCTTCATTTTTCCACTACATTCTTGCCCCCATGCATTAATAATGCGCTGCGATTAGATTTCAATAAACGTGAATATTTTTAATGGTTCATATTACAAAGTGAGATTTGATTAAAATGGATCTTCGCTCATCGCCCGAATCGCAGTATCGGGCTAGGAGTAATCATTTGACTCGAGTGGCTTACTGAAATTTCAATTGCCGAAACTCGTAAGTGACAGTTACGGTTATAATAATTATGTTAAATAATACATTTTCATGTAATTAATTGTTAGAATGTAGGTAACAAAGAGCATATTTTTGCTTGGCGTATTAGGAACAAGTTGCAACGCCATAATTTATGAGTCGAAACAAAAACGCTCTAGAACATAAATTAACATAGTGACCTAAAGCTAATCGTGTTACGAGTATGACGAAAATTGCCTACTTTTGTAAATAATATGCTGTAATATTATATAAATAATGTAATTAGATTATCTAGTTAAAAAACAGTAATAACTGTGAAGCCTGAAAGTCGGAAGCAACAAAAAATAATATTATGAATTTTATTATGGAAAACGTTATGCGTTACGTAAATGTTTGGTTGTGTTTACTTTTTCGATCGTAGATCTTTATCTAGGTTCGCACCTCTCATAGATAAGCGTCTATCAGTACAGAAATTACTTTAAAATTGCCTTTTGTTTGTTCCATTGTAAATAACAGTAGTATCTGCGTTCATTGTTTTGTTTGATTTTGTGTATCGTGAACAATCTACGTTATAGGCTGCCGCACCCGAGAGCGGCGTGTGCTGATACCATGCCGAAGAGCCGCCGTGAATGTTAGCGTTTGACGTGTTAATTTTTACGTGATCGTAATCCGCCTGTGCCTAGGGTTGACGAACCGCGGTACCGTTCAATACATTGTAAGTAACGCGCCGCATATCTTGTCATTATACTCGCATCAATCCGCGACGCCTGCGGAATAATAATCGTGATTATCAAGCCTAGCGGTCATCTATTGTCGAAATAAAGTTGCCAAAAGGACGATATTACTCACATCCAGTTAACCTTTACATGTCCTTTGCGGATATCATTCTATTTGATGACTCAACGGGCTTAAAATGTACCCTAGCATTCTTAGCTTGGTTGTGAAGTGACTAGGTATGAAGACAATGTGAGAAAATCTCTTCTAGACCATACCTCCTAATTCATATAATTTGCACGCGGGCGATCGGACGATGACTGTTATTTTCTCTTCTAGATACAACGTTGTCAACACGAGCCGTATTTATTGCCAACTAAACACTAATATTGTATCGTGATTGTCTGATTTGAAAGTCTGCTGAGTAAACTGACGTGTTACCCTTTCCATTTCGTTTCACATTCACGTATGATCTGTCATGTCTCATCAATGAGGTGGTGCAGACGATTATCTAATTTTAATGGCGCGAATTCTCGTAAACTCGTGTCAGAAGCAAATGTCGAAGATAGAACGCGAGTCGTGATTCATCGAACAATGTATAGACACCGTGTTGAATTAGTTTTCTGGATAAAATGTTTTACATCTTACATCTCTGTCAGTCGTGCGAGGAGTAAAAGAGCGAGTATGAGTAATAAATAGGCAATTGATTACGCGCATATATTTGCCCCCGTGGCTACGTTCACTGGTGACCTCGAGGTGCACGAGAGGTAGAGCAGGCCTTGTGCCAGGACACCGGTGCACTCTGAGTGTCGCCAACGACGCCGCCGCGCCGCCACCGTTCACGTGCCGCATTTAGGAAGTTCAGATAATAAATGCTCTTGAAATATGAATGCACTAATAATTCAATACCAATTTTCTGTTAAGTAGATTTGCTTTCCGTGTTCTAATAATAATTATGTACCTACTTAATTTTAAATAGTTTCGTTTCTTTAAAACACATTTTCTATTCTTTCATTGTTTTCAATTATACATAGCATCCACGTCTATAAAAACTAAGCACTGTTACATCTCGCGGAAGAATATACTTACGTACAATATTATTTTATAATTTACGAATTAGTATATACCTAAACCAAAAATTTAAATCAACCTTCATTGAAATTAATTTTGTTATCGTATCGTCAATGCTTTCGTGAACTCTATTCCAATGTTAAATTTACGAAATTTCAACAATTATTCGAAATTTGAGTTGCAATATAGAAAAACTCACAATGCGTAACTGGGCTGTAGTAGCTATAGTAGGTAAATATTCGGCAAGGACTTGCGCAATCCACTGAATATTTTCGGCAAGCCTTTCTCAATAATATTTGCGTTTTTTTGTAACCCTGAACACAACGATCAGCCGATATTAACGACTAACTGTTCATACAATACTTTCTAATGAACATTATAGAAATATTCACAATTTTGAAACCATACGCATATAGGTCTACGCACATCGACACGTCGCTAGTAAATAGCGATTGGTCCTTTATCACTTTATGATAACTAATACCTAAATAACCCATTAACAGTGATACTACTTTAAACTCAATGAAAATGTAATGCGTTATAAATGAGAAATATTACTTAACTAACGATAAACAATAACCAGTTGGTTATATAAACCTGGCGTCGGTAGTGAAATTATTATTATTCAGATCCGGGTTCCTCTGACTCACCGTTAAGTTTATGTTTAACGTAAAAAATGTGACATTTGACATATATTTTAGGGCCGATATATGAGACGTACCGTACATATACTTATCAAAACGTGTTTTAAATTATAAATTACAAAGATATTAGCATTATTATAATTACGCCTGTGATAAAATATCCTCAAGCTTTAACAACTAAAAACCTTATATACTTACACACGTTCCTAATATTGTATAGTTGATGTACCTATTATTTGCTAACAGGAGTTTGTTTTAAAGCCGTAATTTACATAAATTATATGACCGCACAAGAATAATAGTGAAATTACAATACATAAATAATAATAAATTATTATCAGAACATCGCAGAACAAGTCAGATGAAAGATCTACCTGCAAAAAACTCATCTAGACCACAATATTTCGTAGTACTACGAAAAATGGTACGGAGATTTTCGTAGTGCTACGAAATTGTTTCGTAGCAAGATCCTTGTTTCACGTAGCACGTAGCACAAAATAAATATAGAGCTCATTTCGTGAAGGAAAAAATCGACTCGCAGGCAGAATCCTGCCTGCGAGTCGAATTTTTCCTTCACGAAATCTATACTAATATATAAAGCTGAAGAGTTTGTTTGTATTTTTGTTTGCTTGAACGCGCTAATCTCAGGAACTACTGGTCCGATTTGAAAAATTCTTTCAGTGTTAGATAGCACATTTATTGAGGAAGGCTATAGGCTATATATTATCACGCTACGCGGACGAAGTCGCGGGCAGAAGCTATAACTTTATAAAATTTGCATGAAAAATGCAAAAAAATCACAAAAAGTTAAATATAGAGCTTCTTCAGTACACTTCCGTATCTTAGGACCAAAATGACATGTTGTAAGTACATTTGGTCACGGTCGCGCGGTATGCGTGAATAGATTCCGGCACTGCCGAGTGGTTCATATCCGTTTGCACAAGGTATCAGTTTCATCGGTCAGTATTTATTACCGAGGCACAACGCAATGACGAAATGAACTCATTTCGTTTTACGCTAGCTGCGTCTTTGAACTCATTCTATATGTTTAGGACCTTTTTCCGGGCATCGAAAACGAAGTTAATAACCAGTTTTACACTAAAAAGTACGCCAATAATGAATAAATTATAAATCACCTAAGGAGCTGCACTATAATCTTAAAACGAATTGATTAGTTTTGTATTGTTTATATGTATGAAGAAACCAAGAGAATAAGAAGGAAATATACTGTAACATTTTCAACATTGATTATCTCTTTATAATTCTGTCATTGTCAGAATTTATGGTGGTAGTGCATTAAATAACTCCTTTAAATAATGTAAGCGGTGGTTAACGCCCGCGCCGCGCGCCGGTAGTTAGCATAACGTGACGCCGCTATTTCTCAGAATTCCCAGGACAAGGCACGTGTCTGGAATTGAAGTGCAAATATATGTATCTATGCATTTACTATTCCGTTTAAATATAATATTTCAGATCAAAAGGAATGGTAAAATGGAAACAAATTGAAGTTAACACCTTCAACATTGCAGGTATAAAGGCCTCATTTAACAATTTATAAAGGCCTCATTAGACAATTCTTCAGAAAAATTCATAGCAGCTCCTTAGCAATATTCTAATGTTAATCATACTATGACTCACTAAAGGTGGACTTTTTCAAGGAGATCTTTTTAATTAAGGAGCTCTCTAATTCTTGTCTCCATTTCAAAGATTCGCTTGTATGAGAAAAGTTAAGCCAAAAAGTCAGACTTATATGTGGAACATCTGTTTTCAAGTCAAGGTGAGCTAAGCGACAATAATGACTCTTACGTACACAAGAAAGGATGATAAAAGTGAAGAGCGTTTATAATACAATTTGGCGCGACCTAACATACAACGGCTCTTACATAACTGGTTGCAATCGAAATTGCAGCTAGGAGATGTTCCACACGCTTGCGCACCTCGGCAAACATCTCGTAATATATGACTTGTGAGCTAACTGCACACGATAATGTCAAAGCGATGGAATTTATAATAGTATACATACTTTCTTATTTGTTAGGCAAGTGCATGCAATATTTAACGTTCTCTTATTATAACTATTGTAAAATTTGTTGGTAATCCTTTTTCAAACATGGAACACTAGATTTTTTCTTTAATGTTTTTTATACGAAATTCGCTCTAGTAAAAAACCTCAAGAGGAGAAATTGTATTAACATAACATAACATACCATCACGCCTGTATTCCCCGAAGGGTTAGGCAGAGGCGTACTAATGTACACCCACAGTTCGCCGGTATGTTTAGGTCTCATGTAATAGGGGGCGAGCCTATTGCCATTAACCGGGTACAAATTTCTAACTCCGAGCTGCTACTGGGAATTTCATAGAAAAACCTAATAACACTTTGCTGGACCTGGGAATCGAACCCAGGACCTCTAGCGTAGCAGTCGCGCTCAGGACCACTTGGCTAAGAAGGCAAATTGTATTACATTCAATAAAAATGGTTAAACAATAACGATACATAAAATCATTCGTTAGGTTCCGTTCGTAATACATTGCAAGATCCATAACTTTACGGATCCACATAAGTCCGGATTATATTTTTAAGGAACTAGCTTCTGCCCGCGGCTTCGCTCACGTGAAGCTATATCAGGAGTAAAAATGACAAACCAACATTGATGACCTGTTTTTTGTATGGGCCTCTATACATCAGGGAGGTCAAACTGTATCTCAAATTGAGATAAGAAGTTCACCAGTTTTTAAGTTAAAGCATATACTTTTTAACAGTGAGAATAAAATTAAGATCTATTCAGTAGTTTTTGCTCCAACCCGTAACAACAGACAAATAGACAAGAATTTAAAAAGTCACATTTTCGGATTCGGAGACGTTTATATACCTAGGTACAATAAAATTAAACCATTTTTTTAAATATCTTTAATGTACAGACACAGCTTTTTTACAATTTTATAATAGTAGAGATAAGATATTTTTCAATTATATATTTTTTATTGATATATTACCAAGATTTAAATAATGTTTCAATGAATTTATATGCTGTTATCCCTTTATAAAGTCGATCTCCAATAAACTGGTCTTTATTTCCGAGAACCGACTGCCATGTTACTTCAGAGTTACCGACTTTACCGATGTCTCTATGATGGGCTAATTGTCAGTTTTAGGTTATATCTACTATAAAATATTACTATGAAAAGCCAGAGTTATAAATTATAGCGAAAGAAAAATTCGGTCTCAGGCACCGGAAGGACGCAAGTTCAACCGATCATTTTATACCTGTCTAGCAAAAATAGTGCAAAGTGCAAAGCAAAGAAATTTAATGTTTTTTTCACAATTGATAATATCTTCTATGTACGTTGAGCAAAGGTAGCCTGCAACACACCTTTATATACCCCAAATAGGTTAATTATAGGTCATAGTGACATCGTATTCGTAATTTAAAGATCATCGATGAATGTATGTGTCCTCTTTACAAATTGTTTATGCAAATCAAATATTGCAAAGCCGGTTTTCGAAACAGAAATTGCTGAGAGATGTAAGGTTATAAATTAAAATTCTCCCACTTTTAAGATCCATACGAGGAACCTCTATGACGACTCTAGGATTGTTTTGTATGATAACTTAATAATACATAGTTACTCAGGGAACCAACTTGAGGAATACTCGGTATTGCGGTGCCTTCACTGCACAAGTGCACACGAAACTGTGAGTTTTGCAGAAGCCGTAGGTCACCATTTGTATGGATGGCGAACAAGTAAATATTATGAACGTGTGGGAAACGCAGACCGTCCTTGACCCCCCTTCAAGTGGTGGGCTCTCACGGATAACAATCACCACTGCCGTCCGTGGTACTCGCTGGCTGAGCGACTCAGGTTTTCCATCAAACCTGTTTACCACCGGTTCTCTGTCACCTCATTGAATAAAATAAACAGCCCCACTAGATATTAATGTGACCACTTTTATTTGAGAAATGTGAAACGATTGCTTGTTAATATTATTACGTCGTTACGTAAGCAACCACATATTTGTCGCAGAGGTATGTCCGACTCCGGATGTATGAGAGCTTGTAAATCTGACTGTAAAATCTTTTGTTACTGGTTATTTTGAAAGCGTTACATGTAAAACTTTTGGTATTTACTGCAGGTATAACAAACATGCGAAAATAATATAATGTAATTTGATATTGTTCAATGAATCCTTTTGTTTTGTTCGGAGAAATTGCCTGTGCGCATACGACACCTTCTGGGAAAGGTGAGGTTATGTGGGACTCCATTTAACGGGGTTTTTAGTGGATGCGAGTAGGCGTAGGCACAAATTTTGTGCCTACATCTGCATCGACTTCGATAGAGTCATGTGCGTATTGATTAGAGTTTATTGGCTTCAACTGTAACAGAAAAAAATCGCAAGAAAAATTGTTTTTTTATTCTTGGCATGCTTTCGCTTGATGCTAGGTTGCAAACCTGCACTAGGCCAGCGAGGTGAACTATAGTTTTATTTATTTTTTAAACCGTGCCCAACATTGAATAATTGTTAATGTTTTTTTTTACTGATAGGTGTGAAAAACCTTATGGCCCGTTTTACGATATACATTATAAAGTCACAATAACAGTATAATAAAATAATATTATTTTTTGTTTGCTCCACGGCCATTCCAACAATGGGCTCAGTTGCACCTTACTGTATACTTAATTATACGTTAACAAATAAATAATTAAAATATATGAGCTTAACCTTGCGTCTGCCATCCACTGTCGTCGTTGGCCAATGACTGTGTGGTGTAAGTTCGTATACAATAACTTTAAGTTATGGCAGACATTCCTTATCATAATGATAAATATTCACACGATCATTAAAAATATTTAGTAAGTACTAATGTATGTTTCTAATTAACTGTCTTTGCTATAGGTGTACGTTTTGTTGACATTTTGCGTAAGTACCCATGACCAACATTTGTAAATTATAATTGACATATTATGATAAATTACCCTAGACAGCCAATTAATTTTTGCCGTCTCAATTCATGAATTTAGAAACAAATCCTCTTCTGGTTTATCTTTATCTATAACTAGCTTCCGCCCGCCACTTCGTCCGCGTGGAATAGTTACTTAGTCTTAGCGATAATCACGCTAAGACTAAGTAACTATTCCACGCGGCCTAATATAGTCTATAGCCTTCCTGAATAAATGGGCTATCTAACATTGAAATAATATTTCAAATCGGACCAGTAGTTCCTGAGATTAGCGCATTCAAGCAAGCAAACAAACAAACTCTTCAGCTTTATTTATTAGTATAGATTTTTACTGGAAAGTGAAACAATATAGCAAAACGAGTTAGAGATGAGCATCAGGAGTATACCTAGGTACCTATAACGAAACTTGTTTTTCCCGCGGAGAGAGTTTAACCTTTACCACATGATAATATTGCGCTTGCGACTAACAGTGAAAGAAGTTCGCGATACTTTCTTGTCACGTACAGATCTCACAATTTCCCGGGAGATTAGACAGTGGCTTCCTTTATGATGCACTACTAAGACTCGTGGCATTGGGAGGAAGCGTGGGGTTGTCGAACCCAGATGTAATCAAGTCACGACTTAGCACAGCCACACAAATGATAAATGCAACGACGCAAACGCACCCGTTGGTTAAACACTTTTTTTTTAGTTTTTATGCGCAGTGTTTTTTTTTACAAATTCTTGCTTTATCTGATAGGGACTACAAGACGATTTTAACTGATTTAAATGCAAGTTTTCACATTTAATCAGTTGACGATTCTTAAGAGTATTAAGGTACTGCTTAATAAACAGTAAACCACTAACGCACGCGACAAACTCAAATAGAATTGTGTAAAGTTTTTCGATAGATATCTAATTTGTCACGCCACTTAGCGAAAGGCCGATAGATCTATTTTAAAATATCTATTGTGATCTCATTGGAATAAGTTTATTTATGACAATGTTATCTTTCAAATAAAACTACTGGTACTTACAAATAACCCTGGACTTCTCAACATCTAATTATAATTTAACTGACTCATTTATCTTAGCGAAGCGTGGTCTTAAGCGCGATTGCTACGCTGTAGTTCCTGAGTTCGATTCTCAGGTCAAGTAAATCGTTATTGAGTTTTTTTTATGAGATTCTCTGTAGATACCGGCGAACTATGGGTGTATCTACACCTCTACTTATCCATTCAGGAAAAACAGCATATTTCATTGCAGGTCTACACAGGCTAATAAAAATGAATAAGTAAATAAGAATTCAACCCCGTCTTACAATATTTGTCACCGACTACATTCTATAACTCGTGTGTCTCAAATAGTACAAATAAACGATGCCCTGATGCGCCTTGAACTTTTTGAACCCTCGGATGCTTTGGCAATACCATGTAAAGTTTAAAGATCACAAGAGTGGGTACCTGTCTACGTTACTTGAGGAAAATCATTATGAACATTTACGTAACTTAGCAAGATGATCTTATAAAAAAAATAATTTCTCTCAAACCTCAATAAATCTACTCTAATTTAGGACATATTTTACTTAGAATAGAAAATATTTTATTGCACACTATTTACAAGTTTACATAAGGAGATATTTTTTTAATATACAATTTTCATCTGATATTAAGTATGTCAATATTTTTAGAGCGTGAATAAATGTACAACTCGAACCAGTAGGTACCATAGTATCACTGTATCGTGTCTTTGTGTATTGGTCCTGTGTTACGCTCACCTAGCCTTGCGCTCGCGACCTTAAATCTAGTGAAATTGAACCGGTACGAACGTAGCTACTGGTCCGACTCCAGTCCACTGCAGAATTGAGGCTACATTCATTATCTCAATGATTTTCCATAATAATTATGTAATGATGAATTAATCTTAACGACCTGTGACGTCAAATGGTTAAACAGGAAATTACGTATTGTTATTGCGGAAACCGGATATCAAAGTATTGCTGGAAGCTACAGCTCTTTTACTTTTTACCACTCAATTCAAATATTTGTTCTGTTAAGCTAGAAAGTAACAGATAAATACTTAGCTGATGATTTATTTGCTATAGGCATAATTTTAAGTGACACAGTGGTATTATTAAACGTAAAAAGTACGTAAATGTGAAAGAACGACTACAATGGGTTTTCTTATCCACCACGTTTGTGCCTAACCTTCACTGTAAAGTGACGGAGGCATCGGAACCAGTCACGGTCGGTGTTGCCGCATTCACTGGCGTGCGTTGTCACACACTTCCTCACACGCAGTGAAATGAAGGTGGCCTAATGCGATCGGATGGACTTAATTCCAATAAAGCGCCATTCGCTTGTTATCCCTCAATCAGTTTCCGTGTACCGTCGAGGCTCACAAGAAATTTTACGGAAGCTTATACACTTCCGACACTGATAATTGGTTTTGCGATTCGATAAAGTAGCCGTGATATGATTCATTGCACTTTTTATAATCACTGCGACAAGGTTCTGAAACACCAATATTATATTATCCTTGTTGTATTAGATTTTGTAAAATGTTGTCTGCTAGTATAATCTCGCTAATAGCGCCGATTAGTATTGACCAGAACCTGTCAGTTGAGCAAGAGCAAAATCCTCTTCGATCGTAAAAAGTTGCAAAATTCTTGTCTCATCAAACTAGCATAAAATACCATATAGGACGTTGTAACAGACGTAACTGCTCTTACGAATTGCTAATTTTAATGCTAGTCTGATCAATTATAGTAAAGTAATGTATTGTAGTGGATTTACACGTAAGCACGTAGGTGCCAGCGGGCCCAGCGGGTCTTGTGAGAGTCAATCCAGAGGCGAAAGTGATCGTCAACGTCATGCAGAGTTGCTTCATTGATCGGCTTGCACTTGCGGAATCGACATGCGTAATACACCCACGCTCCGATTTTCGCCGCCATTTCTCACGACCACATCACTTTTGCAACATTGCAATGTTCGACAATGCTTGTTTTGTAGTCATCTAGATGAATTTTCACACAATTTCTTTGCTCCCCATCATGCAACTGTGCCAGAAATATCAATAGCTATGCAAATCGATATGTGTTAAGAAACTAATCAATGTACAAAAAGTGTGCTAATATAACCCGTACCTACGCGTTCATAAATAGTAACGCCGCTTTAAACATACACATTAGAAATGCTCATGTAACAGCGAAGTACGTGTTGGCAGACAAACAATACCCAACTTTGGAATGCGATGATGAAATGAATTGGTGACTCAAAGTTCCTTGTGCAGGGTCGCAAGCTTTTGACTCGTAGGCGCAGCTGCCAGATGTCATCTTGCTGAGTCACGGTCCACGGAGCACTGACTCCTATTCTATAATGTAACAAAATTTCGTAACTTACCATGTTGATAGAGATCTTACGAATTCCATTTCCTTTGTTACAGATGCTTATTAGTGAGCACATTCTACTCGGCGCACGCCGAAGTAGATATCATCACGGAGCCTCGGCCCGGTGAAGAGTACGTGCTGGTCAGTTCTGGCCAACAAACTCCGCTGAGAAATTTTGAAACATCTCACAAGATCCCTGAAAAGCACCCTCATCATCGAAACTTCAAACAAGATGATAATGAAAAGATCGTGAAGAAGTTACATAGCGGTAAGGTAAAGCATGCTACCGAGGGTATCGTTGCTATTGAGGAGGACAAGAAGGCTCTATTCAGAAAAGGGTTGAAAAGCAAAGCTTCGGAGTCAATTGAGATTGATGTACCAGTTTCAAAACTAGAAGACATTAAAATACCGGAGAATTTGAAAGATGTTGAAACCAATCCAAGAATGGCCGTTGCTTTAGAAGCGATGTCAGAATCTGGAAAATTAAGTAAAACTGCGGGCACAACAACCCAAAAACCTGTATTGACAACAGCGCAAACTGCTACTACCCAGGCGTATGACTACATCCCCATTAACTTTGATACTATTGATGACATTAACAGCGGATTATTACCTTCTAATATAAACTTAGAAACAGCTGGCTCAGAACAAAAGCCCCAATCAAGGATCCAAATTAAGAAAGGTCCAAATGGTCAGGACTATGAATATGAGTACATCTATTATTACTACGATGAAGACGAGGAAGGTAAAAAAGACGGAAAGGGTAAAGACAAAGCTTCATCTACTGCTGCTACCCCAGTCCACAACTCCCACGATGGTCCAGAGAAAATTGAAAGTGAAAATCACATAGCTAATGAAAGTAAGACTAAGAACAAATACAGTATTATTGACAGAACTGGAACCACGACAGCAGCGACACCGGAAATACAAAATGAAGTCGTTCCCGCTCCGACAAGGGGACGAGGACGCAGCCGCAACATCGCTCCAGCACCTGTCTCCGAAGAAGAAGAGGATGACATCAGGTAATTGTTATATTTGACGCATGATAACATTTATTTACAGTAGCGTCTTAAATGAAAGTATTTTCGAAAATAGACTCACCAATATTTTTTTTATTTTATATTAATTGTATATTATTTTTTAAAGCGTTAGGTTGCCATCGAGCACCCGTTTCCCGCCTCGAGGTCGTAATTTAGCGTCGGCTACTTCAACAACTTACGTTCCTGAAGTATCTTCTGAAGCAATTAGACAACGCGGCCGATCTCAAAGCGACAACGTAGCTGATGAGTCGATTGGTCAGACTAGAAGCAGGACCCGCGCACACATCAGGTAACATACCTACCAATACTTACTCTGAAGTCATAAAAAACTTACAATCAAATTTAATTCATGCTTAAATATTTACAGACGCCCAAGCTCAGAACTAGTAGATTTGGACAGCTTCAAAACTCATTCCGGAGACATTCCGTCACCATCCCAATACAAAGAGCCACCCAGTAGATATTCCTCAGAGAGCCGGACCACAACAGAAGAGGTGCCTGAAACGACACCATTTGCCAAAGAACCTACACATGCCAAAGAGTCCGCCAGGGAAGGTCACAGCTTAACGTCAGGCATCAGGTTCCAAGAGATCTTGGATGATTCAAAGCTTCCCGCCGACTACAAACAGACGACTCCCTATGAGCAGGAAACCACTGAGTATACAACCATGACTGCTATGGAGAAAGTGGCCTTGGACCTGTACGCGTACTTAGCTGGAGAGAACTTGAACAATGACATCAACCCGACGAATGAAATCAGTTTCGATGGGACGACTACTGTTGAGGACGACACGTGGACGACGACGGAGTTCTTGAGCACCACCGAGGAGGCAACCACACCGACGACCACAACCACTTCCACTACTACCACGACGACCACAACCACCACGCCGGCGCCCACTACAACTACGACGGCAGCGCCCACACGTCCCTCCAGGTTCAAGGGTCGTCCTGGAGCTCGCGCCCGTATCTCAACCACCAGCGCTGCCACCGAAGCACCACAAGAGACCTCTACCCGAGTGCGAGGTAAACACACAGCTTTCGATCTCTTGTGTAATATAACTACTTTACCATGAACTACATTGACAAATCCAGTTGTAGATTCTCAGCGCGATTGGCGAAAGTCCACTACGCTTTATAATTGAAACCAGTTAATTGATTCCATCCGACGCGCGTGTTCTAAACACGATATGTTTTATTTGTACATGCATTAGTAAAGACTATTTGGAATTTGAACATACATGGAAACCCATAAGCATTCGTTATTAAACAGTAAAAGTTATGCAGAAAGTAGATAATGTAGTATTTACATTTCGATAGGAAAGTCTATTTAAATTCTGTAACAGTATGATAATAATAGTGTTATAACACTACTCGTCGCTCTACTGTTATCTATTAAATAGTTTTGACTTTTCGTAGTTCCACGACATAACTTACATGTTTACAATTTCATTAGGCGCTTAAGGAATTTAGAAGTTATTTCAGAGACATTTTACATTCTTTCAATTCTAATATAGACTTATTGAAATCAATCAATCAAATAATAATTCATTACTTCTTGATATGAGCTATTTATAAATCAAATTATTCGTCTTAATGAATATTAACAATACATACGTAGGTAGGTACGTTACATAACCGACACCATCGTCCTAAATATTACTTAAACTAAATACTGCTTAAACCGTAGTGGACATGATCAAGTGATCATTTCGCCGTCGTCATCTTACCTAAGTATGCTGTTTACAATATCAATTATGCTGTAGCCAATATGGCTGCGAAAGTTATGTTTTCATTATTCATTTTGTTGCTCTGCGATTGTTTTTGTTGCGAATGTGCATTTCAAGCGAATGTCACGGTATCAAAAGTGTCCATAATGTCCTTAAACACCCGCGCTACACGTAC
This sequence comes from Acronicta leporina, assembly GCA_947256265.1. NCBI lineage: Eukaryota > Metazoa > Arthropoda > Insecta > Lepidoptera > Noctuidae > Acronicta > Acronicta leporina. Next base: position 14,379,376 of record OX366510.1, read on the forward strand.
AATTGTACACATTATGTGAATAGTTTTCTCACGTATGTTTAGTAGCGCGTGTTTCTAAGGTGTTAAAGTTTTGTTTTATGCTTGATGAATGTATTCATACATGTGTTGAAGGAACAATGGAGTGAGAAAGGTAGGGTTCAGAGACAAATACCGCGTATCTCAATTCAATGTAGGTGACACTTATTACGTTCTGTTACATCATTATCAGTTCAAGACGTTACTTTTTGCCGGTTTATATTTACGCTTTATCACCCAATTGCTAGGTAATGTTATCTCAAGATATTGTATTTAGCAACATACTTATCAGTATTGAAATGATAAATTATTATGAAATGACATTAAAAGGTAGTGCCGTCGGAAATCGGTGAAAGTCGTGCGGAAAATACTATCTGGAATAACATATAGGTGAATTATTTTGACTTTGACTTTTGAATACCAAAAACAACATACAGAAAAGTATTGGATTATTTTGTGAATCTATTACAAAATAGTCGAAACCATGTTTTTTAATAGGCATAGTAAACATTATTGAAGACTAAAGCCATCAGAAGAATAGTAAGTATGTTACAACATCTTCAGATAGACTAGAACAAAAAGGTCCGGAACTGCGGTGAACTAGAAATTTGACAAGAAGCTAACTTACATGACGTAATCACGTTGGTCTTCAAGTGAATAGGTTACTTCTCAGTATGCTTCATCTTCACTTTATATCAGATGAGAGTGTGGTGATATGCAAACTTCTTCAGTATAGGTACTACGAAATGATTACCTATCTTGTTAGAAAAATAAATCACTCATGGACTATCTTCTGACCCAGAGTACTGGTATTCTATTATCTGTGCCCAGAGTAAAAAGTAGTAACCTACGAATGAAAAATGTAATCAAACTAAAAATCTACTCCTTTTTTAAATCGGGTAAAAATGATTATATTTTGATGGAAAATATCGAAGTTGATATAACTCACCACTTAGCAGTTTATCAAATAGAGGGTCGATATTAGTACCTAGATCGGAACCTAGTAGCTCTAGTCGATTATAAATTAATGATCTCTGTGGTTTAGTGGTTCGAGTACCGGACTGCTGACCATGAGGTTCGATTCCCACAGGACAATAAAATTTATGTGATGAATATAAGTGTTTGTGTTCGTCTGGGTGTTTCTTATGTATTATAAGTATGAACTTACAAAAAAAAGTATTTAAGTATTATATCCATTGTCTAGTACCCAAGGTACAAGCTCCTTAGTTTGGGCCTAGATGGTGCTGTGTAAAAATAGCCCAGAATATTTATTAAAAAAAATGTAATAGTAAGGTAATACACAAGTTTCATTATTTTGATCACAACGTCACATATTTGGCTTTAAGTTTTGACGAAGCAAAACGTCACATTACCGGCAAGGAGGTATTACAAATGGGACGTAAATCTTACAATAAGGTACTTAAGCAATTAAAAATTTTCGGCGGCATACTGGGATAATTCCCCCTTGTTTCACAAAATCGACTTCTTACCCACGACCGAACGGAGACGGTATACCCATTTCACCTCGGATTCGGAAAATTCTCGAAATCACGTCAAGCTGCTACTGCAACTTCTGCATACATGGTTCTAGACTGTTCTAAATCATCGAGATTTAAATTTTAATAAAAAAAAATGTAAATCGGTTCAGCAAGTACTACCTACCAGTACATACTTTTATAAAAGTATAATAGAGATAAATCTCTATTGCCATCTTACTTTAGCGACAAACATATGAAAGAGACTGGTGTATAGGTACTAATACATTTTAAATGTCAAGTTTTTCAATTAAGACTTCCAGTCTTTACATAAGCACTTAAATTCATAAGACATTGACGGTGTTATAAGATATCCTACGTAATTTCGTTTGGAATTCTAACAAGTGGAGCCAGTTGGCCCTGACTGAATAGTCGCTGGTAATATCGCCAACAAATATTCCAAACTGACCGACATTACGATAACTTAGCTATTCGTTATAGATAGGAACATAGTTTTGTCAGAACCATCTAGCCTATAATCGTAAAAGTTCTGAAACGACAATAATTATTTCGTCCCGGGTCGGATAATAATAAAGGCTCAATTAAAATTGTAGGTATTTTACAATAATAATTATAGTACCTATAGTTACTATAAACATCTACATCCGCAATAAAAAAATTATCACCCTGCCTTTGCCACATTCATTTAAATATTTTATGAAATAAAAAAAACAAATGTCACCAGGTTACACGTAGTCAGTATGCCGTAGGTATGCATTCACTGTGTTTTTGTTCGCCAGGTCGGTTTGGCAAGCCAAGTATCGGAGGACGTAAGACAACAGCTGCCAGTAGCGCTGCCACCGCCGAAGCCTCCACCGCTGCAGCCCCAGCAGATAAACCTGTCACACAACCTAAGGTCTGCATCCATATTAATTAACCCCTTACTGCGATTTAATCTAATAGCTATAAGAGCGACTGTACTGCTTTGCATTGCGAATAACGTGTTATATAGCTAAATACAGTGGTTATATTCGTGTTACGAAATATTTAAATATTTTGATATTTAAACTATAAATGTTAATTACTTTAAGTGGTTTTATAATGACATTCAGTTGTTCATAAGCTCAAAGTTGTCGTTGAGTTTCCTCTACAACTTTTGCGTCAAAAATTTAGTTGTGATCTTGATTTATTGTGTAGGTATCTTCATTAGTATTTGTATCCTTTTATGTGGATACTGATGTTGAAATCATATGATTGCATCAAAATTGTAACGATATTGCAGAGTCTTTACAATACATGTGGAAACGGCCAAAGTTCCTGGAAATATATATTTTTTCTCCCAATTACGGGCCTCTAAAAACCAACTCCTAAATTCACATTAATATCTTCGGATTCAGATTTCAGGAAAGAAAAGAATATAATCCTTCATTCTAAACTCCTACTCAAAAATACAATTTTAGAAAGCTGTAACTAATCAAAGGTCTTTTAAAGGGATTCTACAACATTGAATAAAAATTTGAATTCTTACAGTGTAATGTTATAAATGTAAGATATTTTGTAATGCGTGGTCGGTAAAGTGTATGTTATATGCTTTACAAGGGTGTCTATTGTTGCAGGCATTCGGTCGTCGCGGCCTGTTTGCCGGTCGCACGCGGCCGAGTTCAACAACAGCTGCGCCTGCGCAGGACGATGCCGGCAGCGCACCAGCATCCAGTGAAGCTCCTGCACCCAGGTGACATAATATTTCCCTGTCCATCGTCTAAGATAAAGATAAGATAAAATAAAGTTGGTTGTTAGGTTATCATAAGGTGGGTATTGGAAATCTAGCCAATTCTCCGGCTCCGTCATGTACACAGCTTCTTTTGAAGGAGGTAAACTCTCAGCCAATATGGTTATAATAATTTTACTTGTGATATACTTCCAGACCCAGGCTTCGTTCCGGTGTGAGGAGAGGTCCTCCAAGCACAAGCACCACGGCAGCAGCTGCCAGCTCTGCTGCTGAAGACAGCACTTCACCTAGCGCAGGCTCCGGTGAAGTAGAGACTACGCCCACTCCGTCCAGGACTATTGGGTCAGTTTTTATATGGTGATCATGGTAAATGCTTCAGTATCTACTGGTTAAATGGAAATTGGGAGTTGTTGTTAAACTACTCTAGTCTCTATTGATGGTTAAATAGCTATTGCAACTGCCAAAATTGTAATAGTCAGAATCATAAAAATAACAGTTTGAGACGTGTTACTAATGATATTTTACCAATTAATATTAGTCGCGGCAGGCCCGGTCTCCGTCCAGCGTCACTCCGCCCTGGGCCCAGGTTGAACTTGCGGCCTAGCCCTCGCTTGAGAGGCGTCAGCACGGCCCCCGAGGCTGCTTCGGAAGCTCCCGCAGAAACATCCGCCCCTGAATCCCCAGCTACTGATTCGGATACTGAGGTAATGGAAAAATATTTAGTTCCGTAAATTAATCACATTAATAAATGCTGTAGTTAATGCCTGAAAGGAGATTTATATTATTGATGTGATCATTACAAGAGCTGCCACACTTGGAGAAGTAAAATGAATTTAGTAGGTCACCTATCTACTAATCTTTTACGTGTTGGTATAGGTTTAATGTTGAATACATTTTGACCAAGTACGTTTGACTTTGTAACAGGGATCATCGCCAACTCCTGCACCTGAGGCGCCTCGCAGTGGGTTGAGGGTCCGCAACAGGCTGCAAGTCTCTCCTTCACCCAAGCCCCGTGCCCCGGTAACTCCTCCAGCGCGCCGTGTTAACCCTCTCTTAAAGAGAAAGCTGGCGGCTTCCACAGAGGCAAGTGACAATTAAAAAACCGTTCTAATTTCGAGATTATTGCGGCGGTCTAAAATAATAATAGTGATAGCTAATTTACTAAGATATTTAAAAAAATTGAATTATTTCTGATTTGCTGTTAACATTTCTACAGCCAACTACTGAAGCGCCTAAGAAGTCAACAGAAACGACTGAAGAGAGCACTAGTGCAGAGCAGAAGAGTGAAACAGAGACGGAACCTGCGCCCGCGGAGACCACTCCCGCGCCGCCCTTGCGCGGCCTCGACGCCCTCATCGCCAAGCGACGCGCAGCCGGCGGCATCGGCGGCAGGCCGGCCAGACCCGCCCGAGGCATCTACCATCCCAAATAACCACCACACGAACCCTACTAATTTCAGGTTACATACATAATGACATAATGCTGAAACTTACGCAGCTTTCTAGAACGTAGTTTCCGTTTCAGTGACCACGTCACCTCGCAAAATTTATACATTCTTTCTACTTTTATTTAAAAGATTCTTAAGGTTTTATCATAGATATTTCCAGCTAAGTTCAGCATTTATAATATGTCATTAATCTTAGTCAATTTACTCCAGAAACTACTTAGGTGTTAGTGATCTTCATCTTCGTACTATTGCCTACTTTAAATTTTTCAACTATAGTTTTAATTTGTCTATAATTAGTGTAAGATTCTAATATTTTTTCTTGTCTAGGAATGTGCCTATGGGTACTCTCTACTTAGTACTATCCTTTTATATTTTACAAGTGTTATGTACATATTAGTAGTAGATATTGTTACGAGTAAGTCTGGGATTCCATATATAAGGAAATCGCCCGATAAATCCAATATGAACCAAATCAATATCACTTTACCATCTTTTATGAAAATAGATTTATATCCAATACTACAAAGTCTGAGTTTTAAGATGAAATAAATTATATTTCTCGTGGAAATTATTTGAGATTTGTTGCTGACATTATTCTGAAAATGTTATAAATATATATTTAAAACATTAATAATAACCGATAAAAATTATAGCTTATCTTGTCTCTCAATTAATTTTAGAGGTTTTCATATAGGTACTGTCTCCAGTATATTATTTTACATAATTATAATTGTATATCTTTATTTTGCCCAAAAAAATTGTAGATATTGAAATTGAAGTTTCTTGTCAATCATACTCATTTTTCTCGTATATTTATTTAAGAGTGATGAAAAGTTTGCCCTAATTGTGCAAAGGTATCGTTCGGCGTCACTCTCAACTCGATAACTTTACATGTCTGCTGAAGCACTGACTGCTAGTGCCATCGTGATATGTTTTTGTATCTTTCGTAAGTGTGATAATAAAATTAATAATTAAGATTATAACGTTTGGATGTTTGTTGTTTTATTTAAAATACATTGCACAGTAAGATCATAAGAGAGTTTATTTAACTCTTACCCTGCCTGCAAAATCTAGTAATGACTGGACAAATCTAGTGGAACAGCAGAAAAAACTAAATATAGGTATTTTTGTCATGATGATAACCCACATATACAGTAATTGAGTAAATACCTTTATGTAGGTATTTAATATATCATCCAATTTATAACACAAGATAACATTTTGGCGAGCCCCGGACATAAAACAAAACTCTGAGCAGAGAATTTCATAAAAAACCAATAGCCTGCTCGACCTTAGAATAGAACCCAGCACGCTTAGCGTAGCACTCACGCCAGCCAGCAACCACTAGAGACTAATGATACAATTTGATATTGAAATAAAACTACTTTTTACGGATTTTATAGCTTTGTATTGATATTTGAATTCCCAACGTTTCGGATCCTTTACAGCATTCATGGTTACGGGTAGAATGAGGTATTGGACGTCTACAAACAGCTACATTAAATTTTTGTTAATTATTAGCGATCCGATTCACGTAGAATGAGCTCACCGTCTCCTTTCGTCTTGCAGTTTTGAGATTACCTATTGATTTTTTTGTAGATTCTATATGTAGGGTTCCAAGTAGCTGGTAACCCAACCATCATCTCTATTGAAATTTGGGTGTATTTTAATTTCAATAGCCCCACGAATCATCCTGGTTGTGACTTGTGGTTTAACAAATATGGTGTAGTGCTGGGTCTTGTTAATGGTGTCTTCACAATTGCACCTTCTAGAATGGGTGGTGCTTGACATCGGCAATATGTTCTTTTACGCCGGTACCTATGCTTCTTTTAGTTTGGCCTATGTATGAGAGACCACAATCACAATCAAGCTTGTATACTTCTGCATCTTGTAGAGGTACGTGGCATTTAACAGATAGTAACAACTGACTGATCTTCTTCAGCGGCTTGAAGTATGTTTTGATTGAAGCTCGATTCAAGATAAAGCCAATCTTGTCTGTGACTCCTCAAATATACGGCAATACAACAGGTAGACGAACGATTTTTACGTCGTATGCAACATTACCGATGATTTGAAGACGGTGGCTGGCAGCGTTTGAATGCGAGCTATCCAAGACCAGGTTGGTTGGCATTCTTTGGGCGAGGCCTACGTTCAGCAGTGGACGGCAATAGGCTGATATGATGATGATAATGATGCAACATTAGATAATGTAATGTCAGTGCCGTACCTAGTCTTTTATGCGCCCGGTGTGAGGAGATATATCTGCTCCTTTGATTTTAAACAGGCTGGTTTGGTTATTTCTGCTCCCTTCCAGGGTCTGCAACATGTGCTTGGGCACCGCTGGCCCTCCAGTTACTGCTACCACCGGATAATCCTGCTTCCGCAAAAATTATCTTCTGAAAATAATGGCGGTCAAAACATACTTATCTACTCAAAAGAATTTTATACGCGATAGAGAGATATTGAATTACACCTATAACTATAATTATGTAAAGCATTTTTGTTCATCAATAGTGTCATGACCTACCGCTTCCTATCTTAAACATAAACATACCATCACGCCTGTATTCCCCGAAGGGTTAGGCAGAGGCGTACCAAATGTACACCCACAGTTCGCCGGTATGTCCAGGTCCCATGCAATAGGGGGCGAGCCTATTGCCATTGCCATTTCCAATGGGAATTTCATAGAAAAACCCAATAACACTTGCTCGACCTGGGAATCGAACCCAGGACCTCAAGCGTAGCAGTCGCGCTCAGGACCACTTCGCTAATGAGGCAGTTATCCTATCTTAATTTTCACATAAATGCTACTTTTTATTTAAAGAATACTTTACAAATAGTTACGGTATATTAGGTAATCAAAGATTAACGTTTTATACTAGTTTATCTCATTTACCTAGTAGATAAGATTCTATATTGAAGTCAAATTATTATTTTTTCTTTGTTTTTTAAAAAAAAAAAATGCTTACAAGCGCTGTGGGACGCACATTACTAGTATTCTTGTTAACCCCTCGTGCTAAGCTAAATGCTTGTGTTACGAGTGGGTTCACATCAGTAGTGCAATGGTTGGGTTTCGAACCGGTAACCACACGATCGCAAGGCCGACGGCTTACTTTTTACATTTGCAAACTGTAACAGAATAAACGCAAGACCAGAAACTAGTTCGTTCAAAATCGCCTACTGAATCGATTACAGTTAATATGTTTTAATTTTTCCCGAAAAGATAATTACAATACCTACCTGAAACTATGGCCCCTGATCTATTAGTGGCTCGAGTTATTGAAAACTTAACTCTATTTCCACAAATTGGTATTATGTGCATGTGCGCCCCGAAATCGTAGTCGTTGTGAGTACGACTTGTAGTACAGCCACGAAGTTTGGATTTAGCTGGTATAAATAATTTATCGGAAAAAAAATGCTTACGTGTCTTAAAATGACTAGGGTTTCGTTAGATATTATTATTACGACTCAATATTCTAATGTAAGTGTTTGAGGTCTTTTACGTATTTAGTTACAGTCGTATAGGTACATTAAAACTACAAGAAACAAAGTGCTACCTTATTGGTCTAGTGGTGGAAATAGATGATCTCGGGTTCGATTCTCGAGGTCAAACATGAAATGAAAGTCGGCTTGAAGTTTAGATTTGTGTCCAAAGGTCAACCTCTAAATTAGGTCAAAATCAGCTAAATAAAATTTCTACTTAATACCCTCGGGAGTCCTATTAAACAATATGGCTTTATTAATATTACATAGGTACTTATTTAATTATCGAAAATTCGATTTAATTGTTCTATTATGCATTCATTCTCTCAACTGATTGATAATGCAATATGCAATACTGTCATAAGAAAATGATACAAAGAACCTACAATAAGATAGGAAAGTATTCCAGAACTGCGCGTGCGACTGGAATTTATGATTATGATAACTTAATAATTGTTAATAAAATAATCTCAAAATGTAGATTAAATTATAGTGCTTGCCACATCATGAGAATGTTACGAAATTAAAGATAACTATTTAATTTTACATAAATTTGAGGTTAATGAATTTCGCATAATTTTGCAATTTTTTAAAGAAGTTTCCTACTACTTGTTTGCGATATTATTTCGACGTCTTGTTGCGAGAAGTATTAAGTGTGGTGGACTATAATAATAGCCTAACTCCACTCATCCTGAAAGGTGACCCGTACCCAAAATTTCTACAGTGAATGTTATCGAAAAAGATATTTAATTCCGTATGTACGCAAACATAACTTGTTTGCATAGTTTTAGCGGTAGGTAGATTCATAGCGTTCTAAAATTTAATGACCGAAATCGAATTATGAAATAATACCTAATCAATCGAAAGCGAACATGAATGCGATAAACATGTTTACGAAAACAAAAGACAACTAGACGCAATAACGTCCTTATATGACATCACTGCAAAGAACATTGATGTTTTTGTTAGGTACGAACTAACAACAACTTCAATACCGCTTGTTCAAATAATTATATGCACACACTGCAATAAGTGCAATAAGCCAGGTAGGTGTAATGGATACTTTCAAACCTATTGAAAGAATTACGCGTTTTTATTATAGTAACAAATGATAAAGTGTTTTTTGGATATTAATAGGTTTAGGTAATTAGATATATTTGCTCATGCGATCTCCTGATGTCAGAGTGCACACGGTGACAGCGTACGGCCGCGAGGTGGCGCAGTGGCTGATTAGAATCGAGTGCAAACTCAGGCATACTTTAACAGCAGGCAGACGCTAACTGAGACGTTCGTTCATTGGCTGCTAACGAAGATAAGTCGCCTCGCTCGCGCCAAGCTGGTCGGAATAGTACCGCGCTCTTCACTGTCCCCTACTCCTCAGTTGTTGTCTAACCGCTCAACAATACATACATCACCATCAATATCTGAACCGTGAGTATCACATAAGCTTTTATCTAATATCGTATTCACAATATCACCAACACCTGCAAACAATGAACGAACATTCACATGCAGTTAGTTTTATAAACAACTAGCCGAAACAATTTTTATTACTTTGATAAAAAATATTATTCCGTTCTCCGCGGATTTTGCTTTACAATAACCAGCAACCACAGCAACTTATAGTAACCTATTAAATATTTTTGGCTGCAGTGTGGTATCTCACTGTCTTAGTATCTATTAATCATCTATAACCTCGCACAGTGAGTATTTACTTTCAGTAAACATAAAAACCGGTTGAACTCCCTTTTTTTATCTCATACCTTCTTGAAATGTCCGTGCAACGTGGGTTGAATTACAAACATTATTGCCAGCTTGCGAATTTATTCATTTGTCTCGGTGAGATGTAATTTCATATAGGGACGTACCTACGTTTATTGTAATGAATGTTTTCCCTCAGTAACAAGATGGTTTTGGAAATCAAGTCGGTGTTAGTGGTGGACGGTGTTGGTGCTAACTGTACAGAGATCCTCAATTCACACGGCATTAGTGTCATCAACAAAGCTAAGATCACCAAAGATGAACTCCTGCAAGAAATACCGGTAAGAGCTCATATATAAAGTTTCTTACAAATACCTACGTTAGTCTGTTTGTGTACGGTGTTCTTATCTCTATACGTTCGTCTCCATCAAAGGGGTTGTTGCACTTTAGGGCGATTAGGAAAATATTGTTATCGACAATGTTTACGCCTAAGATACACTTATATTTTTATACTAATTTTAGCATTTTTGTCTGAATATACACAAATAGCGTTCATTACGGGAATAGAGTTCCGAAAATAAATAACATTACCTACTGAAGTTCAAAAAACAACGAGAATTGTTCTGTCTTTGATACTAATTTCCACTTGATACTTTCATACCTCCTCGTGTTCTCGTGAAAAACGGTCTTGATATACAGATGGGGAACAAAGTGATCCTACAAGGAGAATTTCGCTGTCCCTGAACACTTTATTAAATCAAAGCGCTAAAATAAAAAAAAACCATACAAATTAGATTAATGTCCGATTTCTGGTAATAAACTAAGATTAATTTCTCGTCGCCCGCATCGTAATTCAATAAAAATGATTTTTTATAGGTAAACTAGACAAAGAAAAACAAAAGGCATTGTATTGCAACGCTTAACAGATGCACAGCTAGTATTGATAAAATTATTCAAGGGAAAAGAGGAAGGTTACTGTGACCCTACGTACATCTGTACATAGTATCTCAATAAATTTGTTTAAAACAGAAATACGACGCCTTGGTGGTTCGATCTGCATCGCAAGTGACTAAAGAGATTTTGGAAGCCGGCAAGAACCTAAAAGTGGTCGGTCGTGCTGGCGCCGGAGTTGACAATATCGACGTCGTTACTGCTGGACAGAGAGGCGTGGGAGTTATCAAGTAAGTGAACTTGCTCAGGCGCATACACAAACGTTTCATAGTTAAACCGTCACAATAATGAGGGTTCAGACACCACGCAATGGGCTCAATTGACGAACTTAATTGTTTCAGTATTTAGCGACGGGTAAGTTTGCAATTGACACTCAATGGACCCCAATTGGCGAATTTAAGTGTATTTAGTTGTCAGTGTTTTTGTTTTATTGTTTGTAAATACGTTATTATTATATTGTTATGACAGCTAAGTTCTCCAATTAACTCTGAATGGGCTCGATTGGCAATTTTATTACACCCCAAGGCTCCAATCACTAGTTGATAAGAAATACCTGTCAAAGTTATAATTCATTTACATTAAATAACATTAATTTTTTCAACGATTCTTTTCTCGTATAGGTATATCTTTTTATGCAGTAATACTGTATTGGCTTTCGGTTTTTCAGTGCCCCTGGTGCTAACGCCCTAAGCGCCTGCGAGCTGACTTGCAGCCTCATCTTGAACCTTTCGAGACATGTAGTGCCAGCTGCTTCAGCCCTGCGTGCCGGACGTTGGGACCGTGCCCTTTACACCGGCACGGAACTCAACGGCAAGACACTCGCCATCCTTGGACTCGGCAGGGTTGGCAGGGAAGTCGCCGTTCGCATGCACTCCTTCGGAATGAAGGTACCTATATACCCACTCCTTTTATTATTAATTCTAGGTCTTTGCGATATCATCAGCGAATCTTAACTACCTTCAAGACCGTTTCTGTGGCGTGTTTAGCCGTCAGAGTGACATTTTTATGATAAATAATGTCACTTTGACAGCAAAACACAACATAGGAAATAAACATCGAAACTAGACAGGTGCGGAAGATAAAAGCTTAAATTATATATACTGCGATATTGCCATAGAACAAGTAACCCATATTCAGCAGATACGAGTATTAGGCTCACTATCCACTTGATTGAGTCGGAACATTCTATCCGGCGGTATTTGTTGAAATTGTGGACCAACAAAGGCGACTCGAAGTAAATTACTACATAGTAAATACAATAATTATTCGGCTTTCAATCGGCTCGTCCCATCTATCATCTTCATCATCATATATTTTCATATCTAAGCACATACACTTATTCGATTTAATCATCCGGCTGTGCCGATTCATGCCGACCAGACATGAGTGTAGCACGCCTTATATTATGATATTTGTGGGACTTAAAGAAGTCTGGACTATTAATTGATTCTAGATTACTGTAATGATGAAAGTTAACAAATAATTGGAGATGAATCGTTAAATTTATTTCCACTGACATCTACGGCTCGCGATAAGATAAGGAAGCTGTAGTGGTCAATGGTTAATAACCGGTTTTTTCTGATGAAATAATTACTTAACTGGTGCACATAATTTTATCTTTTCCCTATTGATAACATGATTTTATCAGTGGTATTTTTAAAATACTTAGGTATATGCAACAGGCTATTGTTTTATAGTAATAACAAGCTGCTTGCGATGTTCTATTTTTATGAGCGAATTTTTAATATACCTAATTTGTTGTTTAGATATTGTATCCGCAATTTTTATGAATCGCAATATAATAGCGAATGAATAGACATTTCTTTGAACTTACCAATGATTTGCGTTACACAGATTATCGGATATGATCCGTTCGTTACCGCAGAGCAGTGTGCGAGTTTCGACGCCACCAAGATGGAGCTAGACCAAATCTGGCCCCTCGCCGATTATATCACTCTTCACACGCCGCTCATAGAATCTACTAAAAGTAAGTTTTTTATACTACCAACAATGAAATTATATAGTTAATAAGAGGTTATATCATTGCTACCAAGGACAAATAGGTTCGCCTGAGCGGATACTGTAGCCTCAAGATAATAACGACACAGGTTATTTTATTACTTACGCGTTACCTAGTTTGCTTAGACATTTTACTAGCTGTGTTACTACTTAGCGACGGAATATTTAGTTATGCAGCGGTACTTACCAAAACGCCATTACCTTAAACAGTATTTTACCATGTCTGTGGTGGGAAAAATCTTTCAGCTCCTCTGTAAAGCAATCACCACCTGATTTCCATGCTCTGCCTTCTGTTCGACTCAATTTTGATTGACTGTTGATGCGACTCAATTTTATTTTATTTACTAACTCTACATTCAGCCAGCTGGAAAAAGATTCATGAGTCGTCTGAGGGTTGCCAATAAATATTTATATATTTTTTTCTACTTTGGCTTTAATTTTTCCTCGCATAGTTCGGTTTTGTTCTGGCTGTGGTCCATATTTTGAGATGGCAATTGCTATGATATACATTTTTTGAGCCAGCACAAAGACCAAGACACCAAAAATTTATTGTTAAGAAAATGATTTCTTAATTATGTAAAGAACTTTCGAGTTAGTGCTTTGGGAATTGAGAAAAAAGATGTCTATATTCTACACAAAATGATAAAATATAATAATACCTACTTTTTTCTACGCAAGTAGTCTTATTATGATATTTAAAGCTAGTGAAACAAATGAAGTAAATTCATTAGTAACAAGCGTTGTATTGTATTTAAATATTTATAAGATTAACTGTTCAATCAATGTACCTACGTTAAAGGTCAAATGATGGCCCAAATCAAAATTATGTACTTATTTAAAATTGTTGGCTATATTTTATTATAGTTATTACGAACTTTTGATTGTCTAAGAAGTTATTGTAGTTATTTTATCACTATTCAATTTAATGCACCTATTTATGTCCACACACCCATTTTTTACAAATAAATGGACTGTTATCTTCAGACACACGATACAGCGTCGCAGTAGTCCAGATGAAATTGGCCCTCTCGTTAAATGACTTAAGGGATCAATTTGAATAGATGTAGGTACGTTGGTGAATACACATGTACAACAATAATTGGGTAATACCAGATTGAGAACATATAATAATTATACAGTGATTGATCGATTCAGTGATACCATACTATCAATTGAAGCAATTGGTTTAACAAGGGATACCCAAAGAAATTAGTAAATAGCGCAGCGAAAACATCGCAATAAGTAATGCCACTCACATCATGTAGAGATTTTGATATAAGAAACTTGATGGTGCACACGTGCGATGTGGAGACACTGGGATCACGTCAGGGTCAGTAGTGTGGGGAGTCACCGTGTATTGTCAGTTCAAGAAGCCACCTGGTCGGAGGTACCTGTCCAAAGGGACAAAGGAATTGAAGACAATACATGGTTTCCCCTCACAGCGCTATGCTTATTTTCGTACAATAAGATCAAAAGAGGTCTTCGATCAGTGTCGAATGCCACTGTCGCTCAGGCCAAAGCCAGAGTCTGCTAGAGCTTCGATTATTACTGATACAAAAACGTGGCTTATCATAAGTCACTTTAATCTCCGTGTAAAATTTAATTGAAACTGAAATAATAGTTGAATTGTGCAGTTAGAGACTTACTTTATTTGTGCGGACCATGCGGACATTAAAAAACATTGACCGACTGACTGACAGATAAACGAACAACGAAGATTTTCGTTTTTAAATAGTGAACCTTAAACAATATTTCATTAGGTTCTTTTTTGAAGCCTGGACTATGACTAAATACTACATACTGTTGTCTTTTCAGATTTCATCAATGCTAAAGTGCTAAATCAGTGCAAGAAGGGAGTTAAGATAGTAAATGTAGGACGCGGAGGTCTCATCCAGGAACGAGACCTGCTTAACTCTTTAAATAATGGACAGGTAAGATAAAATATGAAACTTTATAAATTGTCTGAAAGAAGAAATATACCGTAATTGGCAAGACTCGAATCTACGTCCTCTGATTCAGTGGGACCTCTTACTTCCTCATTTATTTTAGTGAGCATTACTGCGAGAGATAAAGCTGAGCGACCGACTTCTGTACCACGTTTTGTGAGTTCGATCCCCACACAGAGCAAATATTTGTATGACTAACAGATAGCTGTTACGGTTCCGAGCGTTGCGTTTGTGAAAGCCCCCACAATCTAGAAGAAAATAGTAGTATTCCTAGTGTATCCAATGCTTAAAAAAAGAAAAAAAAATACTTACTATACTATGCACTAACCAAAAAAGAGAAGTAGGTACGTTGCTTAGCAAGTAGCCTAGCCTTCATCTATTTTGTATCTATGTTTCGGTAGCTATAACTTATAATATCACTCTCTGCTTCCAGGTTGGAGGAGCAGCTTTGGATGTGTTCGAGCAAGAGCCACCTACAGATCCCCTGACTCTGGAGATCATTCAACATAAAGCTGTCATTGCCACGCCCCATTTAGGTACCTTACCTTTAATTCTTTAGTTAAGTCGGCTATATTTTGGGAATTTTCTGTAATCGTCTAAGGTTTTTGTTGATTTACTTAACATAACACAACATCATGCCTGTATTCCCCGAAGGGTTAGGCAGAGGCGTACTAATGTACACCCACACTTCGCCGGTATGTTTAGGTCTCATGTAATAGGGGGCGAGCCTATTACCATTAACCGGGCATAAATTCCTAACTCCGAGCTGCTACAGGGAATTTCATAGAAAAACCCAATAACACTTTGCTGGACCTGGGAATCGAACCCAGGACCTCTAGCGTAGTAGTCGCGCTCAGGACTACTATTGGCTAATGAGGCAGTTTTACTTACATAGGTTTTATTACATATAATAATATCTTATATCCTGGGTAATAAACAAGTCTCACATGCACAATCGCCCAGAATCGGAACAATCTTAAGGCCATAATATTTGTTCCATGCGGGGATCGAAACCGCACCCCTAGCGCAGTACCTGATTGCTCATTCGTTACGTCAGTCGACTCATCAAATTACTAGTATTTTCGACGTGTGATATTTTTATCTAACTTCTCTTTGAATGTTTATCTAAATTCATCTCATGATCCCGTTCCGAGCAAAGGGAGACCTTTACTCAAGCACCTATCTCTATGGGTTTATGCGGGACCCACCTAGTCCCACTTCACTTCCCACTTCAGGACGTATGATTACATCATGTAATTCTTATTTCCTAAAAAGATCGTGATAAGAAAGATTCCTAGAAACATTGCTTAAAATTTTATTCACCGGCGAAATAACTGCTTCATAACGTTGAACATAGTGTGCAAAAGATCTAGAATTCTAGATACATTTATAATGAACACTAGCGAGATATAATTTCGAACGGAGATTGCTGGTAATTACCATAATCTGTGAATAATTCTTGAGTAATCAGTAATACCTAATTGCGAGTTACAATAGTTTTATTACACAACTTTAAAACCGATTTCCTTAGAATAAACCGGTTTCAATAAATCTTGAATCTGAATATGTCGTCTTACAGTCCTAATGTATGGGTTTATTGTAAATTGTTTAAATGTTTAAAGAATAATGTTGATTGAGTCTTCTTATCCTTTAAATTATATAAGCCAGTACCTATAGGTAGGTAGAGGTCGCTTCGTATGGAATACTTACCGATATTCAGCCGCATCTGGTTATGGAGGAAGTTGACCCATACATATTTGGGGAATGGCTAAGATGACGATGATCCTATTTATTATCGGTATATTTTAACGGTAAATAATGGGTAATTTCTATGATATTATTAGCTTAAAGGCATATGAATGTTGTTTGATGCTTAGAAACACGGCAGGGATATCGTCGTGGTGAATCCTAAGATCCCGCTCGCCTTTACAGGTGGTAGACGATAAATAAGGTTATTACTAACGCCCTCTCAATTCGATCGATGATTATGGGATTTGTGAGGAGAAATTAACTTACTAATTCAGCACTAATTGGCAATGTAAGTTAAAACCAGTTGTATGATATCGAGTGTATATTATGATTGTGGTTTTTCCAGGTGCATCCACAAAGGAAGCTCAAGTGCGTGTTGGTCAGGAGATAGCAGAACAGTTGGTGAACTTGGTGAAACCTGGCACTTATAACACCCCTCTAGCCGAGGTCACTCGCGTCCTCAACAAGTAATAAGAGGATACATTTGAATGTGAACACAATCGCTGACGTCACAGTCACCATTCATTAATTTTGTCTTTGCCCATTTTATTTTAAGGCTATTTTATTATCATAAAAAACATTACGAGATGTATGGCATACAGTCAGTTCATGAATTAATTACTAATTTGGCATTAGTAATTAGTTTTTTATAGCCATTGATTGTTAAGTATGTTTACCTTCTTAAATAAAATTTGTTGTCCTTGTGTTTGCTAATTTGCTTACGATGGTAGTTACATAAAGTATTACAAAGATCCACTAGATTATTATTCCCATCTAAAATTGGTACCTATCAGGTCGCTGTGTTTACTGCTGTCAAATTATAATGAGACTGAAACATTAACTGTCTATTAATTAACATTGAAATTATTTAAAAGCATTTTTTATAAGAATCATGTTTTTTTTTTGTTATATCAGCCTGTGGATCGGAATGTCATCATTGATCTGTAAAATATTTTATTTATAACATAAATAAAAGTTTTTTAAATTTAAAATTATTTTATTTAAAAATTATCACTTACACTTATAATTTACACAAGTATAAAAATTGTATTCTAATCCATCTAATGTGATGAATTTGGAATAGGATGGGTGTGAGGCCGCTACCAGTCCATGGCCTTGAAGACAGTTTAGAACATCCATGGAATGGCCTAGCATTCATAAACAATAATATTGAAGTCATTTCATCTTACTTAACTGTCCCAAATTATTTTACAATATCACAGGGTGTGTTGTCGCATCATGTTTGAAATATTTTCTAGACCATGACCTGGATAGAGCACTTAAAACTCTTGTTCCCAGAAATTTCAGTTGATTGGAAGATATTGAGGAAGTGGGATGGTGGGAAAGTGGGAACTGTCAGTATTAATAAGGCTTAATTGCCACCTCGCCTGAATGTTCTGCCGGACCTCGCGGGGGGAGCTGCGGCTTCACTCTGAGGTTCCTCCTCTGTTTCTTGGACTGACCTTGTGACCGCTGCTACCAAAAATGTAATAATGAAATTCTTAAAAAACAACATCTCATTTTCAACCTACGTTCACTAGATTACAGATGAAGGGCAATCTTGTGCCTACAAGGCCAATAAGGCGGTTTAATTGTTCCGGTAAAAGTATACTTCCTGGCCTATAAACAGTAATGTTCGATTTATTATAAATTATTTATTTTAATTGTTTTTCTACTTACGTCGGGTAAATCGTCCTCTGCTTGGTTTAGGTGCTGGCGGTTCCTCATTGGCAACATCCCTGACCACCGGAGAATTGTTGAAACGTTTTTTGCTCTTAGTATCTGTAGTGAAAAAGACATTGTAACCATTGGTGTCTCTAGGCTCGCGCTTGTAGCCAATTTCAATCTGAAGTAAATTAGCGCAGACATTAGTATAAAAACCAAGAAAAAATATTTGGTTTGAAAGTACTCTGGAAAAAATATAAGACACTGAATTTGGCTAACAACTATTTAACAAATAATGTTTAACTAGTTTGATTCGGTCTTGTTATATTGAAAGTAATACTACTAACTGTAGGAAATTTTTGTGGGGTCTAGAGAGTCCTGGGCCGGTGATGAGGTCGTTGTCGAGGGGCCGTTCAATTTTGCTGCAAATACAAAGTGTCGTTAATTTTGAACCAATTTTCCTAAAACAAAAGAGCGGTCTCTTCTTCTCCCTCTTTTCTTTTTTTTCTCATAAATACACGAGCAAAGATAAAATTTAGCTAGTCTAATAATTTTGTAAAAGCGAGTATCGCCTAAACGTATTTGCAGTTCTTTCTTTACCGTCCACAAATTCTCTGAAATCTCAAGTAAGACTGCTTGGTAAGCGTATACTTATGAGTATAAAGACATGGTATGCCATGTCTCATATTTCAAATCCATCCATAAGCTATAAATAGAAATTCTTTATATTCAAAGAAATTAAACTATAATTTCAAGTCTCTTTAACAAGTTACCTTCAGCAGCTTGAGCCCTCTTCCTCTTAAGGATTTCGAGGAGTTCCGTATTGCTTCTGAAAGGCCTGACGCCACTGCCTACCAGCTTCTTGCCTTCCGTGGTGGATGACGGTGCCTCAGTTGAAGGTTCCTGGGCTTCACCTTCTGCAGGGTAGTCTTCCTCTTCATACTCTACGTCCTCCTGAAAAATGTAAACAACGTTGTTTATTACATCATAATCAATAACCATAGCTAAATCAAAATCAT
Organism: Acronicta leporina; assembly: GCA_947256265.1. NCBI lineage: Eukaryota > Metazoa > Arthropoda > Insecta > Lepidoptera > Noctuidae > Acronicta > Acronicta leporina. The sequence goes on from OX366510.1 coordinate 14,398,575, forward strand.
TCTTTCTTTTAGATTTCCCCAACTTTATACGGATTATTAGAATGATTATAAAATTGCATCAACAAATTTTGATTAAAGCCATTGCTCAAATGCAATTGGAAATCGACCTTCTTCGAAAATTAGAGGAAACAAATATTGTTTCACCGAATATAGGGATCATAATTAATATTTAATCGGGTCTATTAGTATACCTAAAACTCGATCCACTTAGACACTTAATTACTGACTTGATATCTAAATGCGGATCCGTCATTTACCTACTTAACATGTTCAATAAAGAATATATGCATAATTTATTGTGAAAATCGTTATCAAAGTTACGTATCTATTACTTTGCATTTTAAAATCTATTGGGTTGACTATCTTGGCAATATCAGCTGACATTAATTGCTGTTGCTAAATTCAAATAGGTACATTTAAGTATACTTAAATATTAATGATCAAGGATTTCAAGACAGGTAAGGCTCTACAATTATTATCATCTAACAGTCCATGTGTCAATAGCATCAGGGTCACCTCTGTAGTAAATAATTCAAATGTATTTCGCTTATCCTTGACCTTTTGCATAGCAAGTCCTGTAAGAAACTACCTGCTTACATTATGAATTTTATTACATTTAGGCAGAATACGAAAACTGAACCGATTAATACCTAAAGCATTCAGCTTTTAAAAGTATTTAATATGATGCATTTGCCGCACAAGCAAAGATTGCATTTGCTTTGGTTTGGACGTCATAAATTTCCTTGAGAAAACCTGTTCGGTCACGTAACGGGTGGTGACCAAAACTTGCAGGTAGAAATTCCTCAAAGGAAAGGGAGGTCTTGCAAAGGTCATACGCGAAGGTGACCCGATCATCGGACGCTCGCCCCACTTGCCTTGAACTAGATGGACCTCAACGACATCATTTGCGAAACTCCAATGTATATGACATCGGTGCATCGTATGACGTCACCCGTCAGCCCAACTTTATTTTTACATGAGACTTTCTTTCATGCTGTAATATAGTTACAACTGCACTTTCTAAAGATCTGCTTATATTATAGCCTATATATAGAGTTGATAGAATTTAGCTAATTAACACTAAAACAAAACATATAAAAGCAATGTCAAAGTTATGAAATCACGGTCTCCGATATTCGTCTTGCTGAAATGTATGAAGAGAATAAATTTATACATACCTACTACAAAAACATACTCAATAGGTACCTTTAAAAAATTAAAAACAACAAAAATGTTTTGAGGTTTCTGCAAATATTGTTTGTTGCCTTTTAAACATATACTTCATATTTTTATCTCAGTTTTATTTATACCTTGGCAATAAGAACGATATTTTTCCTCGTTTTTGGTGACTCAAAAACAGGCTTAGGCAATTGTGTACAAGTTATTAAAGGAGGATGACGAAGACAACATTGCATCACGTTTATCCGAAGCTCATTGTTCCCAGTATCTTTGAGAATCCTACCTAAAACATATACTTTAGACAACTGTCAAACTTCATATGATATCCTAGGAATGGACACTTCACGGTGCATTACAAAAAGAAACGCTTTCCAATACATAATTCAGTATTGTTAGGTTTAATTAAGCATGAAATCGCGTGAACTTCCACCTTTTAACGACGGCGGCGAGCGGCGCAGGCGTCATCTCGTGCCACACAACATAACATGTAATACTGACTGCACAAGTCATATTTACACAATTAACGCTCGCTCTTGGCCAAACAATCTGCATTGACTGCGATTCGTTGCGAAACTACTGAGAGAGCTTAAATCGTCGCCGGATTATAAGGCAATTTCTTTCTGTAGACTAGGAGTTGTCTGTGCAATATTGAGATTTTGTATGTTTATATATGTACGTGTGAATGTGTGTTGTGTAACCGCATCAGGGTGCCGTGCTGTAACCACGGTGGGACGGTAATCTAATAACATTTTACCCAAAACAGACAATCTATTGATCGGATATTTGTGATTGCAATTACGTACCTACGTTGTTACATGCACGTCGAACGTTTATTAATTGGCTTAACAAAATATTCATTCAGTTTTAAAAGTATTTTTTTTATCGGATAGGGTAGCAAACGAGCAGACGTATCACCTGATGATAAGCGATAACCGCCGCCCATGGACACCCGCAACACCAGAGGAGTCACAAGTGCGTTGCCCGCCTTTTAAAAGAGTTTGGGACTCCGGTAACCTCATTCACTCGGCGAAACACAACGCAAGCGTTGTTTCACGCCGGTTTTATGTGAGGCCGTGGTATCACTCCGGTCGAGCCGGCCCATTCGTGCCAAAGCATGGCTCTCCCACGTCAAAAGTAATAATTAATAAGAACAATAATAATAAGTACAAAGTAATAAGATTTGTAGTTTTATTCTTCTAATAATGTACCTACAATATTATTATTGTAGGTACATTATTATAGAACTCATCATTGTAGGTACATTATTAGAACTCATTCCGTCTTATGACGGAAATTATTTGATTGAGGTTGTTAGCATACCTGCGGTGGAGGTGTAGTAGTGGTTGTGGTCTGTTTCCCCTTGGCCAGCGGGCCGCGTTTGAGCAGTCCCCGTGGAGGCGGTGCCGCCCGCTCCTCATCCTGCGCCCGCGCAGAACACACGACGCAAGCCACCAGTAAAAAACTGAAATACAAACACACCAAAATTATAATTGTATTCATATGTATAATAATGATAATATTGGGCTTTCCTATGAAATCCTTAGGAGCCCGGAGTTTTTTTTTTTTTAGTTCAGTTCTTCATTTGTTTAGTTTTGATTCTTTCGGCAGATATGCGATTGGATACATATCCGCAATCGTAGCTCGGAGTTTGGGATTTGTGTCAATAGGCTCGCCCCCTGCGACATGGGAAACTGTGGGTTGTATATTAGTGCGCTTTTGCCTCCCGTCGGGGAATACAGGCGAGACCTCCATATCTGTTGCTCAAAATAATTTGACCAATATTTTTAATCGATTTCATGGATTTTGTAGTCTTCATATAAATACTACAATACAATATTACAGATACTACAATAGACCAGTAAGCCGCAAGTATTCTATGTCACTGCACCGCAATGCAAACCGCCCATACATGTTTCAATATTCGTATTGGTTCACCACATTTTTCTTCAAAGGGGTGTTATGGTAACACTTAGCAGGTCCGTAACACATTTGTGTAATAAACCCGTTTCTTACATTTGAACTTAGGTAGTTGTTATTTTTCTCTTGGGATAATCTAGGCAATTACAAAACGTCAATCACTATGATTGATAAGTCACGCGAATTGGTTTTTGTTTAATGACTAAGAAACAAAATAATTTCGTGAGTTCCTAGTGTTCCTACTGAATGACGATTAGAAAAAGTGTGACGATACATAGTTATAGTGTACAAACTTATTGAGAATCAATATTTTATTTGATGGTGAAATATCTGAGATTGTATGCACCCAGGCGTCCGTGAGCGCAATCGTATCGAAGCAACAATATCTGCTCGTTCGACGACTGCCCGGTAATACATTAGTGTGCATCATGTGGTAATATGTTTATCACGAAGATATGGCCGTTATTGCATGCACAATTGGTCTTAGAATTAACTCGAAAAATACCTAAAAGTTATGAGTTTGTAATTGTAACGAAAGGGATTTTTTCTTTATCAGTCCAATTATAAGAAGAAGTCCTGACTTACTGACTGACAGATATCGCACAAATCAACAAACAATATCGCAGTACAAATTTTTACACGTGGGAGAGCCTGGATGCTTCGGCACGAATGGGCCGGCTCGACCGGAGTGATACCACGGCCTCACAAAAAACCGGCGTGAAACAACGCTTGCGTTGTTTCGCCGAGTGAGTGAGGTTACCAGAGGCCCAAACCCTTTTAAAAGGCGGGCAACGCACTTGTGACTCCTCTGGTGTTGCGCTTACCATCAGGTGATCCGTCTGCTCGTTTGCCCCCCTATCCCATAAAAAGAACTGTATTTGTCGTGATGGGTAGAGGTTTACTAAGAAAGGATATTTTGAAATTCAACCTCTAAGTGGGTTAGAAATGATTGAAAAAGTTTTTATCTCTTTTATTTTTGAATGGTTTACTCAATTTTTATGTTTCTGTTACTTAACCGTTGCCTCGATCATAGGTTTTTTTAACTATATTTAGATCTGGTATGTAGAGCTGTTGTTGATGTCGTCATCCTTTGGTACACGAGTGAAACCGCGGTCAGCAGCTATTTGTCATTATTATCTCAACCGTCTTCCGTGTAAACTGATATTACTGCGGTTTTATTAGTTTTAAAGCTGATTTTGGTCGAAAACAAAATACTTATCCAAGGATATTACCATTTACAAAAAATATAATTATTATGCATGTTTTACATACTTATTCGTATTTTGCTACCATTATTACAATGTATACATTATTATGTCATTTTATTCTAGTAACGGTACTTCTATCAGCTCCAAGTTATAGCCTTGTTAGACTAAATCAATACAACCCTGACTTTGTTGTTATCTAGTTCGCAAAGTGATCATTTACTAAAATCCAAAGTAGACCTATCGCTACGAGTTTTGTACCAGCAGGTACAGACCTACTTATTAACAAACATTATTTTAATAAACTACTCAATATTCCGTCACTTATTTACGATGCAATCACTACAAATATCAGTAAGAAATAAATAACCAGTTTTTTTTCAATACCTATAACACATATTTAGTATGCGAAATATAAGTATTTCGACTATTTTAAAATTCATATTACCTAATTAATTGTGAATATATAAAGTAGTTAATAATAAAGCTAGTCATGTCAGTATCGCGACTTTTCTGCATAGTTATTTAACTAGATGTAAAATGTCAGGGATATCTATAATAGACGCTTGCATACCTGGTAGGTACCTATTCATGTACTTGTTTGATATTCACAATTTATAAATACTTATAGCAAGACGGATCATTCCACGAATTTATAGATAATGTCACGACTGTCATGCACTGAGAATTTGCGTTGCCCTTGTGCGAACAATTAAGCACACGATATGAATCGTGGCACATTATGCAGATACCGCATATCTGTACATCAGAAAACCTATTCACACGACGATAGTATAATAATTGTCGCAAGCTATCTTTTTTTACATAACCCCCAATAGGACATGCCTGTCTAATATTGAGTTACGTAAATACAAATCACGTAATAGAAAATGACATTTCAACATGTAAGAAGTGGTCATCCAAAAAGGTCAGGTAATTTTAAGTTCAAGGGGCAACATTATTTTATTATTTTTTAAATGTTATTATATTACATGACTGGTAAAACGACACGTTTGAAGCATAGCTCGAACAACTTTATCTAGAGAATAGGCAACTGTGCTTTAATAGCAACTGGTATTGTGAAGCAAGCATAACAGGTTGATGTATGAGTTTTTTTTGTTTGTATCTACCTAACGTGTGTTTAATGCATACTTCAATGGCGCTAAATGTCAAATACAAAGTATGGCGTGCCGATGCTAGGTGAATGTCGTGTTACTCAGGCCAACATGGCAACCACCTCCGGGTCGGCGTGTAGGATCAGAGGCGCGTGCGAGAGAGCCTCGGACACTTCGACTCCAGCATGGCCCGCATCGTCGTCAAAGGTCAACACGTCGTCCTACTATAGATAGTTGTATAACAGGTCCTCGCACAGGGTCGGGTCAGGTGGACCGCGCTTCAATTCCGTATCCGCTTCCGACAACAGCTTCCCTTGGCTTTCTCTATTTTATATAATTCACGATTGGCAGCGCCCTCCCGCACGCATTGTCAGAATAATAAATGGTATGCGGCATCACGAGCACTATGAATATATTCATTTGTAAATTTCACAAATATTTCATTGCGCATTAGTAAACGTGCCGTTGCATTTTGTGAAAGGAAGTCCACACCTTTTATTTGTCATTTGTCTTGTGAGTAGAAATCCTGTATCTAATTGCAGTTCAAGTCACGTTGGAAAAAGTGCAGCTTTCTATACTAGGCAATGTAATTTACTATGTCGCACGTGTGTGGGCGCACCGAATGAGTAAATTTAACCTCAAATAACGTCAAGGTCAGTCGGCCAGAAACCAGAAGTGGTAAAAAGTAGGCTGACCTCGCAATGCAATGCGGCAGGCAGCAGTGCTCTGCCCCCTAGCGGCGCTCGCCGCCGCTCCGCATCCAGCTATGAGTGGCCGGAATTACGCACTTTTAACAGGACTTCAGTTTCTATCGTAATCGTCACGTGACCCGAAAAAATCTATTCCACCACTATTCCCACGAATTTCAACAATCTGAACTAAAAAACTCTCATAAATGATAATTGGAATAAAATGAGTGATTGCGCGAAATCCTGATAGGAATCAAACATGAATCTTATAAATTGAGAAACAATAAGAGCTTTGGTGCGCAAAACTTCTCACAATTAAACGTAGCTTCATAAGTATTGAGTAACGTGCGCGTATTATGAGAAACCCACGATATAAGCCTGTAAGCAGTTTCAGTGGGGTCTGAAATTATTACTTTTAATTATGCAAGCGAAGATACCTAGGGGCGGAGAATCTACTATGACACATTGTCTACGTGTGAATCTCTTGATTTTATGGGCAAATGTCAATCGTTTGGTTGAGCAACTGTGTTTTATTACCAAATGTCTTATGTTCGCACTAGGTAATGTAATGCCGGAGTTGAGTAAGTGCTAGTTACTTTTGAGCGCATCTGCATCTAGTCATGCCTTTGTCTAATAGATGCAATGTTTATGGTTCTCTAAGGGCTTCTGCAAAAAATACGAATCTGTCAAACCAAAGGGGTAATTGAATGATTGGTGATTCGTCCTTGGACGGTTGATTGTATTTGTCACTCATAATCTGAAATACCTAATGTGGGATGAGTAATAAAGCTAGCATGAATGTTGCGTATCACCTACCTACGCATACCATTGTCTAAACCAAACAAACACCAGTTACAAAATATCGTAATTCTTGAAAATTGGAAAATTGCATCAAAAGTACATAATCGATAATTTTAATACATTATAATCTATATTAATTGAGGCCGGCAAGTGGAAGTGGTTGCATTCATTATCAATAGTTACCTACCGATATTGCAAAATGTAGAAACACCAATATTTAGACCTTGTGTCAATTACTTATCCAAATATAATATTTACCATTTTACGTTTCAGAGGTTTTTTTTATTGCTAACTCTGTGTTGCAATATATAAATTTCAAATGCAGACATGTGAAAGTTTGTGATACAATGAATTCTAAAAAGTAAGACACTTGCTGCAATTCGAATTCGCGGTTTTTGAAATATTATTCAGGTGTTGCGACAGTGTATGTAAATCTTCATGTTAATAACCTAATCTGTTTGAGAAGTTTTCACTAGTGAACTTAACATTATCAAATATCGTTTAGGTAAAATATACGCAATATGTAAAATAAGATCAATATATTCTGAGTTGAGTAAGTGTACTGGAGAACTACTAGTTTAAAATCAGCACACGTGCGGATAGAGTGATTTGTAAGTCTTTTTACGACAATTTAATTCAAAACAAGATAGTTTCTGAATTTATATGTGAATATGTATTTTGAACTCTAAACATTCCAAAGGCCGACAAAATACGATCAAGGACTTCTACATGCATATTTAGTAAATAAATGCGATCGTTGGTTTCTCGTGATTCTAATACTAAGTTTGTAATAAAACTATATTTGAATTCTTTGTTGTCTTTTGTATATGCTGCCTGTCTTTGGTAAATTAGCTATCTACTGATCTAAGTTTTAACTGAATAGAGCATTTAAAGTACGTATACCGAAGATAAAACATAGACATTTTTAAGTTGTTAATAAACTTTAACATTAATTATATTAGTTTCAATTAAATCCATCAATCCTCGCAACCGGCGGGCGTTTATGACCCGATCTATGGATGGGGACGAAGCAAAAGAGGTATGCAAGAATGGCAAACAGCGTTCTATAGTTTATGGGAAAAGATACGAGTGTATTTGTATGAAGATCCTGCATTCAATGAAGACGCACAGACATTCCTAACCACTGTAGAAAGATAAGATTGATGTTTTCACGTTTCACGAACATCACGTAGTATAAAGAAATCTTTCAAACACAATTTAAGTTTTTGAATAATTAAAGATGCGTTTAGTTATAAGCATGGGTATGTACCCACACACGTGCATGTACCCACACACGTGAATGTTAGATGTGTAGATGTTTTACATAACAATGATAGATGTCGTGTTACTAGTGCCGCGGCTCCGGGAGACTAGGCACGGCCGCGTCTGCCGCATCCTACATAACGTTACATTGCCTAATCGTAGGTCGCGGGACCAACTTTCAACATGGGACCGAGTCATTCATACAACCGGTTCTTGGCTTCGCTCAATTAATTTGAAAATTAATTAGTTTGTTACGCCGGGTCAGTCCGCGGTCTCTATATTGAGGTTTATAAGTCAACAAAATTATGAAATATAACGTTACGATCACCTGTTCTAATCTGCGAAAAACACGCAGATCTAAATCGTAATTAAAATATTTAGGTGTTATGTTCACAGCGGCTGATCGAGTCGTAGGCGGCATTCATTATAGTGTCCGCAAGCTGTCAGTTGCACTAAGTACAAGGGTGCGTTAGTATTACGTTTGACCATTGAGAATGATATTAGAAAGGCAACACACGCCGTAAACATTCCTAAGCTTATATTGTATTTACGATTGCGTTTTTATGTTTCGTCATAGGTTATAAAGCAATACTCGACACTTGTATAAGAACCAACTATTAATAAACAATTTAACACAATCGGTCACTTGACCTACCTCCTAAATTATATCGCCGTGCCCTAATAAATACGTTACTTAGGATTTATTTGTACCCCACATAAAACGTTATAGGTGACACTAAAAGTTGGGCGATAAATGTTAAGTTCTATAAAAATGAGACATCGCAATAGCAATCGCACAGCTGCAACCGGAGCTTAATAAGCAAGTTCTAAACAAAAGTTAGGTGAGACCACGAATATAACATGAGAATGGGGCGGAACAACAAAAAATAAAATAGATGAATAAACGCTACTTACAGGGGTAGAATCTTCATGTTTGTGTGGTGGAGCTGTTGATGTCGCAAGAGGCACTAGTGTCGGTCCTTTCTCCGCGGCACGGCTTTGTGCAGGTCCACAATCGGCGGAGGCCACGCTTGATCTGCCGTTCAAACACGAACACCTCCGGTACACTCCAAGTCGACGTTGCTGCAGCGGCCCGCCCGCCGCCGCGCCGCGCCGCACCGCCGCCGCCTGCGCCGCCACCGCCACCGCCCGGGGACCACTAGCCTGATTTATATTCGAGTGGCGTGCGCGCAACCACATGCCGAACATTGTCTTCATAGCGACTTTAACTCAATTGTTGGCTTTTAAGCTAAGCAAATCCTGTTGTGACGTCGCTGCTCTATATCGTGACATGATTACTAAATTATTTTTGTAAACCTAGCGGTGCTTCAGAAACTTAGAAGGTATCATTATGAATAATAATTTGTACCTCTTGACCTTTTCGCGCAACTTCCTTCTTCTTGAATATATAATTTATGTGTATCTGAATGTTTGCGTCAATCTGTTAAAAGCTTCAAATCAAGTTTGCAGAAAATACCAGAGGAACAAACAACAGGTCTTATAATTATAATCAATAATTAAGTATAGTTGTTTTATATATTCCTTTAGATATTTTTATACCACATATAATCATATCATTATCATAATATAATTGTAATAATATATCAACATAATCATCAACTAATTTACTGTTCCCCTGTTGGACTTCATTAGCATAGTGCGGCTTGGCAGATTTCACACGCCGCCGTCAAGAAAACTTTAACCATGCTTGTTTCCTTTCAATGTTTTTCTTCACCATTTAAGAATTAATAACACATTAATTATCAGAAAATATATTTAAAAAAGGATATTATAAGCATCGTATCGATGAATTTCCTCTTATGAAGAACAAGCGAACAAAATACTGACCAATTTTTTTTTAGTAAACACTAAAACAGAAATGTGTCTCTTATTTACCTGAAGAATCTATAAATTTAAATTGTATACTACCTTGACATAAAGTCCCCTCGTATTGATGTCTCCTGTTTTCCTCGTTGACTCTACCTACATAGGCACCGCGTAGTCGCCACGTAGGCATCGCCTAGCCGCTGCGTAGGCTCCGCGTAGCTCTGCGTAGGCCCCGCGTAGCCGCTGCGTAGGCACATAGTTGCCGCGTAGGTAGTGTGTAGTCGCCGCATAGTAATCACGTAATCGCTTGATACAATGCGTTGGATCCTTATGGCATCTACGCTGCTTTCCAATCTTCAATGAATGCCCAAACTGAACTAACGCTTATGGTACCAGGTACTTATATCTATTTATTATTTTAATAATTTGAGCCAGTTTGTGACCACGGTACTATTTATTGCGGCATTTTGGGTGTTCTGGAAACGGATACTAAGAATTAATATTCCATTTAAGAAAAAAAATTAAATCATCTTTGATAATCTTCTATAATATAAAAATGAATCGCCAAATGTGTTGCTAAGCGCTAATCTCGAGAGCAGCTGAACCGATTTCGCTAATTCTTTTTTTATAATATTCCTCGAAGTACGAGGATGGTTCTTACGGAGAGAAAAATTAAAAAAAAAACTGAAAAAATACTTAAAAGTCAATTTGAGTGTGGGGCAAAGTTTTTAAAAAAAGAAGACCTTGAGCTGCCAAGTCAAAGTTGTCAAGTTCGAATCAAAAGAACGCACCTCTTACTTCCCAGAATAATTTGCGTAATGATTCATTATCACTCGTTTAAACGGTGAAGGAAAGCATAGTAAGGAATCTTTTTTTTATTTGCAAAACCCTTATTTAGCTTCTGTATGAACTTTCCTATAGTTACGGCCATAGGATATTGCTGTGGGTCAGCATAAGCTGGAGCCCTTGGCCTCAATTCCTAATCGAGAGCGCGCGTGTGCCGAACAGACACGCCAGCCACTGGGGCCATTGTCTGGTTGAGCGACGGACTCCCTTAGTATACCGCCCGCAGGCTATACCTCATGGAGATCTTCTTGCGCCTTCCTACGTCTGATACGTCTACTGCGGATCAGGAAAGAGGTGGACCATACTCTCTCTCTTTCTGGCATCGTGAGGAAACCTGTGCGCTAGAGTGGTGGACAATAGCCTAAACAGTGGCGTAGCCTGCTCTACAAGAGTCGTGTATCAATAACATGAACCTGGGTACAGCTGTAGCCGTCATTGCCTAACTTCGTAAGAAACCCGTGCCTGGCAGTGGGAGAGAACACTATATTACGAGTCGATGATGATGATGTAAATTGATTAGAGTGTTAATATTAAAAAGATGACTATGTTGTATTATGGTTATGTTAAACCTACTAATGTGATGGGAAATAAGTGCGAATACGCACGTCACTTCACCACTTTCATTAAGGTCAAAGGTGAGACGATTCTCCGGAATTTATTAGGTAACACACAGACAGAGATCTGATTGGTCGCTAATGCGATAAAACACAATTAATACAACGCTTTCTTTAATTTTTCGTTTTGTTATACACTATGTTCTTTGCTGTCTACACGAAAGTAAATTACATTGTAAAATGTACATCATTATTATTAAAAAAAACATGAAAATGGCAAAACTAACAAACAATAAAAAAAAATGATGGAGGTTTTACCTTCTACATTCTTCGTCTTACATTTTAAACATTTGCTAGATTTTGGGGTAATTACGGTTTGAGCACGACAATTATTGTGGTTTAAACTTCATATTATAATAACTATCATGAATATTTTCTTATTTTATTTGAAGTGATTGAGATACCTTTATATCCCTTACGGATCAGAGAGGTTTTATAACATAGTGTATTTATAATTAAATATTAGCCGTCAAAGAACTATAGCAAAGTTGTAGTTGCAGTATCTTGAACTAGCTTCCTGTCCGTGACTTCGGCCGCGTATGTTTCAGCATTTTTATATGAAATACCTATCCACAAACCTTTATATTGTACTATTCTATCTAATAAACATATCTGTGCTTAACGCAGCAGTAGTTTCTGAGATTAGCCTAAGCCTATACAGACAAAAACATAAATGCGACGTGTGACTTCAATTTCTAATAGAAGTTATAGTAATTACTTATCACACTATTATTGTTATAAATTTAAATTATACTTACAATGTATAATGTAATGTGTGATAAATACAAGAATATTATAAAGTGTCACCCTTCATTTTCTTTTAAGTAGAGACATTAATATTCCGGAATATATTAACCAGTAGCAGCCTCGAAGGTACAGCGCCTTCCAATTTAGTCGCCCATGAATATCAAAAGAAGTATTTTTAATAATATAAGTAGATATCTACGTTGAGGGTTGATCGAACAATTGGGTAAATACATACTTCCGCGTTTTTAAGCGTTGTACGAATAGCAAATATGCCAATGCCCTTGTACAATATGCGTTTTACACGTGGTAACACATACATAGAGTCTAGACTTCATCCATTTGTATGAAACACACGGGTAGGTTGGTGTTTCAAGGCTAGTCTTGCCAAAATAGCTAAGTATATATCCCAGGCTTTTAGTATAGTAATATTTATGCTCCCAAATAATTAAATGTTGTTGCGTCAAACATTTATAGGAGGATAATGAATAACTTTAAAAAAATAAAGATAACTAGTTGGTGTCCGCGGTTTCACTCGGCAAATGACTTTTTTTATGAAAGCAGCAGTGACAGTGATCTATGTCCTACACTAAGGTCCAATCTAGCTCTTTATGTAACTACCTACCAAAATTCATCAAAATTGGTTCAGCTAATAAAGCATCAAAATGAAACAGAGATCTAAAAATTACATTTTCATTTTTAAATCACTTTCGAAGTGATTTTTTTATTGAGGCCTAATTATTAGAGATAACTTAAACGATTATAAGTATGTACATAATGTTTTATATGTAGGTATGTCAGTATAATGTAGCCAATGTAAGTATCATTTAGTCATCACATTACGGATAACGCTTTAGTCGCTAGCAGTCGGGTAACGCTTTTCCTTATGGCGTGCTTTACAAATAGGTAGGTACCTATCTTTATTTCAGGCTGAAATCTTATTCTTACTATAAAAATATGTAAATAAAATTAAAAAAACACCCGCAACATCAAACTTGTGCACATCCTTTCATCAGCTAAAAAATAGTTTTAGGAGTCTTTAAACGGCTGGCCAAATTATAAATACCTATCGAAAATCACAGACACGAAAACCGAATGAAAACACCCCTCTTTTTGCGTCGGGGTTAAAAATATAAAGTTGTAATGCAACTATTAGGTTAGTTTTAATTGAAAAAACTTTTATGTGACAATTTTTTTGCGGTTACTTAGTATGTAGTTAGCATGTTACAACTGCTCTGTGCACTTGAGCTTATGTAATGATACTTATTGATTGTACTATATACTATATTGTAAAAACTGTTTTTGTTTTGTTTATGTGTAAGTGGATACTAGTGAAGACTTTTAATTGGCCTTATTTTTGTTATAATTTTACATACCTACATAAAAGAATAGCTGTAATTTTTATACATAAATAAATATTAAACATTTAGACAAAGTAGACTTAACTGGACTTCTAGACAAAGTAACTTTGTAATAGTGAAAGATTTACAATGATCTAAAACTGTTTATAACAAAACTAAGACAAACAAAACAAACCATTCCTTTTCGCCAAAATTAGTAGTTAGTATAGATAAAAATATGTATTTTTATAAATGATCGAAAAATTCAAGATTAAAGGATCCTCTTTTATATTTACCAAGGTGTGCACAAATTCGAGGTGTGCACAAGGTGTGCACAAAAGAAGCGTCGGTAGCCTAATGGCTAGGGCGTCGGACTTGCGATCATGTGGTTGCCGGTTCGAACCCCACCCATTGCACTACCGACGTGAACCCACTCGTAACACAAGCATTTAGCTTAGCACGAGGGGTTAACAAGTATACTAGTAATGTGCGACCCGCATTGTTAGAAAGCTTCTTATAAAAAAAAAAAATTGTGAATGGCGGGCGTTTTGGGGGCTGTCTATAATGTAGGTAAATGATTTTGACTTTGACTTTGATTGAATAGTTATGAGTACCTACTTAAGCAGAATTGTTAATTTGACATACTTAATGCATTTTTTAGTATTCAATCTGAGGCGATTTGACCTTTCACTGCTCGTCGCCACATTAACCTCGTCTACCTACGACACTATAGTTCTAACAGAAAGTGTTAAATTATTATTTCGGAAATGTATTTAAGTTATTCCCTTGAGGGGCTTGTGGCAAAGTAATAACTAACCTGATCAACTAGTCGCTCGCCGCGGTCAGTGTTTTTGATGGGTGACCATTCTTAACACATCGAGACCCCTTCATGCCTCTGATAGCACGTAACGCCGTCGGTCCCGGTAAGGAACATCTATGACAATTGTTAGTGGTAGAGAAGCACAAAAAAGCCTGACAACTTGCAGTCTATCCACCGATACTGGTACCTATTGCCCAGAAATTGGGTTGCGGAGGTCTGATGGCAGTCGCTTCGTATAAATTACTGATATTCAGTCGCATCTTGATAGACTAAAAGCATACCTAGTTAAAAAATAGCTAAAAGCATAGTGAAAGCAAAACCCCAACATAAGTAGTTGGGAAAAGGCTCGGAAAATGATGATTTAAGTAGGTAATTCCCTGTCAATGTAGGTAACATAATGGGAAAAGGCCCCGCCGCTGGCTATGGCTATTTTTTGGCCTAGGCTTATAGCACAGATGCCTAGTAAATGATTTCACAATTTTGTTGACTGGGTGAGACACATCTAGTCTAGTAGATATTTTGACGATAAATCTAAATCCGGCAACAGAATATCTATAACACGTCAGAATTTGTAGATTCCAATCTGAAAGTGCTAAAACACATTTTTCGGCTATATCTGAAGTGATTTTATCGGGACCGAAAGTTTTTAAGGGCATTTCTAACCAAAGCATAGATACTTCATGCTAGATACTGTTCTTTCAAATTTTTCTAAATATATTATTAATATTTATATATTTTTTTAATTATATATGAAAGTTTAGCGGACTAAGGCGGACTTTATGCCTAAGGCATTTTCTACCAGTCGACCTTAGGATGACGCAGAGACAAGAATTGGTAGGTGTAGGTACTTACAGTGTTTACAAAAACTTGTATAATTAGGTATGTTTGCCTTTTAGTACTAACTAGCTATTTCCCGCGGTTTCGCTAGCGACATAGAGTGACGTTAGTAAAAAGTGCGGTTGCGCTATATTGTTATACTCTTTGGCGTAATGGCTAGCGCGTCGGACTTGGGATCATGTGGTTGCCTCCACCCATTGCAATATCGACGGTAACCCACTCGTAACACAAGCATTTAGCTTAGCACAAGGGATTAATAAGAATATTAGTAACTAATGTGCGACCCACACATCTAGGAGCCTAGGTTACTCCGGAATAATGTAGCATTCCATAGGTTAAAGAATTTTAAAAGCGTTTGATAGGTACTTATGTTTTTTTAATTTATCCATTACCAACAATTAAATATTGAATACCTAATCAAATCTTTCCTCAACATAACCAACTACCTAACTACATTAGGGAAATAATATGGGACCTATAGGTACTAGGTAAGTACTATCTTGTGGAACAAAAACTCGTAGCGAAGCAAACGAATTGTTTGAAAGTAGAAGAATATAAGATGCAGGAGTAAGTACCTATACAAGCTTGATTGTAATTGCGGTCTCTCATACATAAGGCAAACTAAAAGAAGCATAGGGTCAAGCATAGGGTCGTAATTTTGTGTTTGCATAGAAATAATATGCAAGATAGAAATGAGGATTAAGAAATAAAGTCTCCATGCTATTTTGAATTATTACTAAGAATTTTAATATAATCGAAAGCGCAAATACTTGACTAAATGTTGCAAGTGGCTCCATCCGCATTTATTTATTATGTACAAACTTGTTTTGAAACCACAAGTTACGTATTAAATTCTTTAATAGGTAGGTATCTACTTTTATTAATTAAATTACATACCTGGCTTCAATACGCAAGTGCCTAGGTCTATGCGTTCTTTTTAAATTCACGAAGGACATAAGGTAGAGGTATTTACACCACATTTCTCAGGTAGGTAAGTCTTTAGGTCATGTAAGTAGGTACCTAACAGAGGGTTTAATATAAAAACCCATGACACTTTGCTCGACCTGGAAATCGAACCTAGGACCTCACACTCAATAGCCGCATTTGTCACCACTCATTGTTGGGGCAATAGAACTAAGGAAAACTATTGTTGAATGAAAGACTAATTTATCAATAAATGGTGAGCCTGAGCTGGCATCTTGTCCTTGACATTTTGATTAGCAATAGGTTTAAGTCTCGTTTAAGTACCTACTTGGCCAATGTCAACCCAGCGGCTTTTAAAAGCTATTGTATAGCTTTTATCGCGGGTTTTGAGCGCGGCGACCGAATCAAGAAATTCCGTAACGAAAATAAAACCTAACACGCCGTCGTTTAGTTCGGCAGTTTCGGCACGGTGTTTGTGTGCGTGCGACTAGACGTATGCGTGTAGACTGTACGAAGCTTGCTTGTTTGACCACGCATCAAATGATAACTACTGAAGAGATTTGGAGGAAGTGGACAGGAATTCATAGCCTGTTTCTTGGATTAACATTTAGGCTATTTTTAATTCAAATCGGTTCTCCCTATCAAAAGTTATTAACATTTCAACCATTGAAAACGTTGAATTTGAAAAATAACCATTGAAGTGAATTTCTTTGTCAAGTATTTCTGTAGTAGACTAACACGGATCAAAAAAAATTATAACAGAATCAAGTAATAAAATTAAAAAAATGCACTTACAGGGACTAAATAAGATAAAACAACAATAAAAGAAGATCAATCATAAACCATTAGGTATTGTGACCAGGAATTGATTATTAGTACAGTAATTCTAACTCTACTTATACAGGGCATCACGGGACATACATAGGACTTATCCGTAACGTTAAAGCTAAATATTTGAATAGGGTAAAGAAGTAAACAAATAATGACAACTTATTCTCTAGACGACTAACATGACATCGTTATTACCTCAATGAAATTTGATTTATCTAATTTTAATTAGGTAAGTAGCTATTAATAATTTAATCTTAATTATTTTAATTTTATAATCAATTATTTATTCGAGGTTATCAGGTGTCATTTTGAGTTGACAATTTTGACAATTATTGTTTTCTTCTTTTTAGCAGCCAGTCATAAAGTAACTCATTTTATAATGTGAAACCTCCATAGTGTAGATACAGTGCGCACAATATATTTGAGGAACTAAAGAGTTTCCATCTAATCTAGGTATACTAATATAAAGCTGAAGAGTTTGTTTGTTTGTTTGTTTGTTTGTTTGCTTGAACGCGCTAATCTCAGGAACTACTGGTTCGATTTGAAAAATTATTTCAGTGTTTGTAAAGTAGGTATTATATTATTATGTATTGTAAGAAAGAAAGAAAGAAATCTTTATTTCTTTCTTACAATATTTTATAGTTTATATTGTTTTGAAGACAAGTTATTTATATTATTTTATAGACATTTAACATCAAAAGTTTGTTCATGTAAGTACATTATTTATGTTCAATTTCGTTCATTCTTTGACCACCTCACTATCTTTTTTTTTGTCAAAAACTGAAAAACTGGTAACCCTTCAACTGTCAAGTTACTGAATACAATTAAAAGTCGAAGTATTGAGTTTAGGCGGGAAAATGAAAAGTGCACATTGTCGATTTTATATTATTTTTCAAAACTTGAATTTCTCTTCTCGTAACTTGAAGTTTAATGTGTAATTATGGTGGATAATTAACCATTAAGTGTTCGTGAACGTGTGAGAGTGTAGGCAAATGATATAAAATTGAAAATCGTGACTTTTTGGGTTCACACCTAAACTCCATCGAAGCCTCAATAAAGTTTCTACCGTTTTATTGGGGCAACTGAACATTATACTTGACACTGGCGAACACAAAAAGTGTAGTACCATAATACAATCCCATGTTGGGAATAATTATTACCTACTTGATTATTCTAATACTTGACACTGGCAAATACACAAAAAGTGTGACGCCATATTTAAAAAAAAAAAGTCGAAGTATAGGTACTTTTTTTTGTTTCCCATCGTACCATTTTCCAATAAACTATTATGCAAATTTTCATAATCTTTTTATTTGGTTCCCTTAAAATCATATTCCCGTTATACTATTGCCAGATTTTCATAATCTTTTTATTTGGTTCCCATACAATCGTGTTCCAGCTAAAGACAGATTAAATTTAGTCTGGCATAATTAAGTCGACGAATTTAAATCAAGTGGCAGGATTTGGCAGATTCTAGAACATTTAGAGGAAATAATTGATATTTATTTATTAATTGATATTGAGGAAATACTTAATTCTTATGTATTATAAGTATGTATTTACAAAAAAGAAAGTATCTAAGTATTATATCCATTGTCTAGTACCCATAGTACAAGCTCTGCTTAGTTTGGGTAGATAGGTAGGTAGTCAGCTAGATGGTGAGCAAAAAAAATTGAAGATCAGTGAATCGATATTTTTCACCCTAGAAAATTGAGATATTGTTTAATATTATGTTTTGTTATGTGAATACTTATGAACCGTTAAATTATTTACAGTAAAATTCTTTGAATATACCCGAACACGGATAATAAAATGACAGTTTTTCAGGAAAATGTGCGAGATAGCAATGGTACTGTGTGTGGCATTGAATTGAAGTATTACTCTGAGGTTTGTGGTAGATTTTGACATAATTATTTTCATGCATACGTTTGACAGATTCTCTATTTTCCTGATGGTCACATTGAATCAGACATTCAAGCGAAAAGTGAAGTACCGTTTTCATTAGAGGTGTTATATTATAGTGATATTTAAGTAATACTATTATTGAATATATTCACTTAGCCATAATAGGATACCATACCTATTACTGGGTAATAGTCAAATATTAGTCAGCCTATTCTGAGAATAGTTACGATATCAATATTATGTTAGAGTTAACGAATACGGAGAGAATATGAATCTCAAAATGGCTGACTAATATTTAACTATTAGCCAGTAATAGCCTATTACTAGGTAATAGTCAACTCTAACATAATATTGATATTGTACCTATTCTGAGAATAGTTATGATATCAATATTATGTTAGAGGTAACGAATACGGAGAGAATATGAATCTCAAAATGGCTGACTAATATTTGACTATTAACCAGTAATAGCCAATTACCCAGTAATAGCCATAATATAGAACTCTAACATAATATTGATATCGTACCTATTCTGAGAATAGTTACGATATCAATATTATGTTAGAGTTAACGAATACGGAGAGAATATGAATCTCAAAATGGCTGACTAATATTTGACTATTACCCAGTAATAGGTATGGTATCCTAATACGGAATACGGAATTCATAATTCTGTTTGCCTATTATATTATTACCAAAACGAAACGGTGATTAAATTTTCCTTCATACTTTAACAGGCTTAGGACTGTCAACGTAAATACGCTGGCGTATTTAAGAACATAGTACTTTTTTTTAAAGGACATAGCACTACCAAACTACAGTTTGTTCGGAAATGTATTCAGCGCTAAATGTAGTGATTTTGTTTTCATTGAGTGTTTACTTTGTAACCATCACATTCAGTTGCATACAAAGCCCGACGTGTATAATAAATTGTCTTTAGAAATCTCACTCACACACGCACACGTCAAAAAGAAGTAAGCAGTAGCATTTTATTCTATTCGACATTTCGAATCATATATGCATCTCGCTCACTCCCCCGAATCGTCTCGCTATGACGCGGTCGCAGCGGAGTAACTGTGTGTATGCGTGCGGCAACCTCCAGTAGCGCGCTCGTCGACGCACACAGCCGCGCAAGTCACCGCGAATATCAGAACACTGATCTCTCGGTGTGCCTATTATTTGACTAATATCTGGTAATAGTCTACGCTAAACTAATATATAGTAATATGAATATACAACTCGTATCATAATATATTACGAATATATTAGTTACACCTCTAGTTTTCATTCAGTCAGACTCAGTCAGTCAGGTCATCAGGTCACATATCTGTTAGTAGTCTGTTTGGTAGTCTGTGCTCAGTCAGACTGTCTTGAGTTCTTGACTGACTTTCAATTTCATTTCAACCATATTTCAACATCGTCGGTATTACTGTTGTCACATAATTTTGCAATAATTTTCTAGATTTGCGATCGAACTAAAGAAATACAATTCAATAGTGTGAAAAATATATACATAATTAGTTGTAACTTCAGTTTTGTATTAGAAAGTATTTATCACTATCAATGAAATGATTCCTTTGTTGTTATTTTCAATATTTACGTCTGTAACGTATTGCGATGAAAGGGTAAAATTTGCCGCTATTTTATATAGACATGGTGATAGGACACCCGTGGACACCTATCCGACAGACCCTTGGAGGAACGAATCTTTATGGCCTGTGAAATTTGGAGAGCTTACTAATATTGGAAAAGCGCAGCATTATGCTCTAGGAAAGTGGTTCAGAAAAAGATATTCGGTAAGCTCTTTTATGTATGTGTGTCATATTGCATGAAGGTAAAATTATCTGTTCATCAAGGTGGATTTCTAAATTTACTACTTACGACTTAAAAAAAATCAGGATTTATTTCTATTAGTAAATTGATAAATCTTCCCGTCCATAATACTTAAAGAAATTCTCCAGTGACCCCTCTGACCCAATAGGTATGTTTTGTTGGATGACACACTTGAAACTAAATTTCCTTTGTTCCACTTATTACTTAGGAACTGATAGCTACTCTGTATCAGTATTTATAAAGTAGGTATATTATGATGGTCAAGCAAAAAAATCTGGACAATTCATTGCTTTCAAAATATGTAAGTGAGGAACTATATAAGTTATTTATATCTTGAAACTAGCTTCTTCCCGCGGCTTCACTCACTTGAAGCTGAAAACCAACAGTGATGATCTCTTCTTTGTATGGGTCTCTATATAATCCAAATAAGGCAGTTGTCATTCCATTTACTAGGAAAAGACTGCTTGCAGGTCTTGGCCAGCTTCGGCTTTATTCTGCATTCGGCAAACAATGAAACTGGGCCACAGAGGTAAAATATTTAGGGGTGACCCTGTATAAAGAACTGATGCGGCGAACACATCTGGATAACACCATAGGCACTAAGGGTCTTGGGTAGCTCAGTGTAGCTCAGCGTATGGCAAAACCTGGGGACTTAGACCAAAGGTTGTGCAGTGGCTGTATACCATGATGGTTAGACCAATCATCACATACGGCAGCATTGTCTGGTGGCCCAGGACGCAACTAGGGATATGCAGGGAAGCCCTTGGTAAATTACAGT
The DNA here is from genome assembly GCA_947256265.1 of Acronicta leporina. Classification (NCBI taxonomy): domain Eukaryota; kingdom Metazoa; phylum Arthropoda; class Insecta; order Lepidoptera; family Noctuidae; genus Acronicta; species Acronicta leporina. The sequence goes on from OX366510.1 coordinate 14,420,043, forward strand.
GAACGGCATGCCTACCTATCACAGGGGCGTTCAAAACCACACCAACAGTGGCGATGAAAAAGTTACTCAACCTTGCACCGCTACATATTGTCATTGAGACTGAGGCCCGTCTAGCACTACACAGACTGGCAATAAATGGACTGTGGGATAGCTCTAAGCCTAGAACTAAACACACTGGAAAAGTGATCAGCACCATCAGCGAAGTGATGAAGAAAGGAATTAGGACTACTCTTGGATGGTGTAGGGAAAGAGGTTGGAATCTCAACCCCACTTAAACAAAATTAGTCCTATTTTCTAACAAAAAGAAATACATGGAGCGTATTTGCATCAATGGGGAACGAATTGAGTGGTTGAGCCTTGCTGATTCATAGGTTCCTCATCTAGATGGCAAAATGCCATTTGGAACTCAAACAGGCGACAGGCCCATCACTTGATGGGGGCGCTGACCGGACATTTCGGGACTAACACTCCTTCAAAAGATGGGTCTGACGGAGACATCAGCCTGCAGGGCCTGTAAAAGGGAAATTGAGAGCATGGAACACCTTCTGTGTACATGCGATGCACTGACTAGAAAGCGAATGTGCCTCTTGGGGCAGGGTTATCCAGAACCAGAGGACTACAGACTCATACCCCCAGGCCTCGTTATAAAGCTTATGGAAGAGCTGTTTAAAGAATTGGGGGAGAATGAGGATTAGGTAGGTATCTAGGGAAAGCAAAAAAGATCCCATTGGGTCGAAGTGCTCTGAGGCCTTGCTGCCTCCGCCCCACACAAGATAAAATAAGATGGGTCTCTATACATTAGAGAGGTCAAGCTGTATCTCAGGTTCTGTTTATTTATTTGAGATAAGATTATAAAAGAAGTATACCAGTTTTTAAGTTGGAGCATAATTATACTTTCTAACAGTGATAACAAAATTAAAATCAATTCAGTTTATTTTTTGCACCAACCCGTAACAAACAGACTAGAATTTTAAAAATCACATTTTTGTGTTCGGAGACATTTATATACCCTAACCCACTTGTTTTTTTTTATATCTTCAATGTACGGACACAGCTTATTTTATAATTTTATAATAGTAGAGATAAAAGACTAAGGGTCAGTAGCATGATTAGACAGTATCAATGTACAAAATGATAAAAAATATTGTATTGTATTGACACTGCCATCAACAAGCCTAAAATGACTACTTTAAACATTGAACCAAACTGGCTCCTATTTCTTTTGTACCATGGGCCCATTTCCTATACTTAATAATGTTGACTACCCAAATCTATTTTAAATAATGAATAAGCCATTCTATGAACTGATTAAACAAATAGTTATCTAGTGCCCATTGGCTAAGCCAGTAAATCTAATATTTTGCGTAGGTATATTCAAATTCTCTTTTAATTGTAAAATTTAACATTTCAGCATTTACTATCAGATGACTTTGACCCTAAAGAGATTTATATTAGGTCAACAGATGTGGACCGCACACTTATGTCGGCCCTAGCAAATTTAGCTGGTGAGGATAAATATTTAACATTATTCAAGTAACATTTTTATTACACAACAGATATTATGTTGAACACAATAGTAACATAGCTGCTCAGCAGTGACGAAGGCTCCATAGGTACAACATCATTTATACCTACCTCTTTTGAACCAGTCATTAGCAGTACTGAACATCTGGAGCAAAAAAGCTATTGACCTTTCTATATTATTACTAATATGACTATTTGGCAATAGTAGACCCTAACAAAACCTTTTTGCTCTGGTTTATCATTGATGGTGCTCATAATTGATCTCAAAAAAATTGTTATCTTATTCATTATTTCATAACAGGTATGTACCCGCCAACTGGGAAAACAATATGGAATACCGATATAAAGTGGCAACCAATACCTGTCCATACTATACCGGAAAAAGAAGATGAAATCCTTGCTATGAAGAAGCCATGTCCGGCTTATGACAAGGAGCTAGAGAGGTTAATGCACTCCAAAGCATATAAAGAAAGACTGAGTAAATACCAACACTTGTTGGAGTAAGTAACATAACTCTTCCAATGTTTTCAGATATCATGTAGCATTTAGCTATATTTTTATGTTTCTGGAATGTACTGTCTTGTCATTAGAATGCATAACCCAAAGTGTAGTCACCTCACTGTTATTTGTGATTCTTTCTTATCAAACTCACAGATCTTAATGTCATCATTTGTGTTATGAATTTTTTCATTCAAAACAATCAATACACATTACATTATCTAAGTAGTATTAAGCATCCTGCCAGACATTTTGTTAATATTAAATTTGATTTAGTTAGCTCAATAATTTATTTTACAATTGATGACAACATTTTTGTTGAACTTTCACTCATTGTTTTATTTACAGTGCTTTAACTGCCTAGAATCTCTGCTTCTAATTGCTTCTAAAAACTCATCCATAATTATCTCTGCATGGTATCAATTTCAAAACTGACACACCACTTTGGTGTTATTAGAGGGGGCTTAGTTTATATTTCACCATCTAGATACCTACTATATTGACTTGCTAATACTGACCTTGCTTGGTTAACTTATTTATTTAGCAGCATATGTTATGGATTTTGCTTTGGCTATGTAAAAACACCTGTTAACACATCAAGTAACAAATCAAAGACCTCGTATTGATAACCAACATATTATTGTTAACAATCACATATTTTTTCAGTTATTTGTCTGCATATACTGGTATGAAAGTAAAAGACTATTCTGACATTGTCGATATTTATAGTACTTTGTATATTGAAACATTGTATAATTTTACATTACCCAATTGGACACACTCTGTGTATCCCAATCAGATGCGAGAGCCAGCATGCTACAGGTGAAGATATAATTATTTGTTTTTAGATTTTAGTGAGTGTTTTAACTACTAGTTATTCAATTCAATGAGGATTTTATATTTATACATAGATCTTTTAAAAGACACTAGTCAATGTTTTAGAGTTATAGTACATATTAGCACTGATATTAGATAGTGCCAGAAAATGAATAGAAAATAAATCAGAAAATAATGGGGGAAACTCCCTATGCCACTTGCACTTTTCTCTATAGAAGATAGTATCTTGAGTAGTATTATTTTATCTAAATTTACCATAACGCAATGATATCGTTTTCCATTCCTAAATTATATCAATCTGAATTTACAGCTTTACTACAGAAACCGAATCACCACTACTAGCTCGATTGAAAGTGGGGCCTTTTCTCAAACATATCATAACACATTTTCAAGAAGCTACTTCCAAGCCTCATTCAAAAAGGAGTAAGGTGCTAATCTACAGTGGTCATGATATAACAGTAGGAAGTGTACTCAATGCTTTAGGCTTATATGACGGAAACTGTCCAGTTTATACATCTACTATACTCTTTGAACTATTGACAAGTAAGTTATAATACTGCTACTGAGATTTTTGATTAGTTTTAACCTCGAGCCTTTTTCCTATGTTGGGGTCGGCGGCATAGGTACAGTCTAACCAAATTGACTGCTATCAGACCTCCGCAACCCAATTTCTGGTCAATACCGATATTCGGAGGATAGATTGGTTGTCAGGGCTTCTGAGTACCATTAACAAATTGTCATAGATGTTCGTATGACAGTCGGGACTGACGGCTTTACATACTCTCCGTGTTAAGAATGGTCACCCATTCACGCACTGACCGCAGCGAGCGCAGCTTAACCCTGCAGATCAGTTGATCAGCTTAGTTGTTACTTAGCCACGAGTTTTAATAACGTGATTTTTGATTAGTTTTAACCCCTGCAGGATGTATAATGTTGATAATAAAATATTTTTATTCATTTCAGATAACAACACTAAAGCAGGACATTATGTGAGAATCTCATACAGGAATTCGACTGACATTGTTGAGCCCGTTGTCCTTAAAATACCGTTTTGTGGTGAATACTGTCCTGTAGAAAGGTTTATTAAACTTTATGATAACCTTCTTACTGTCAACTGGGAGTATGAGTGTAGAAAACAGGTGAGAGATACACATAATTTACTATTTCTCATAACATAACATCACACATGTATTCCCCAAAGGGTAGGTAAAGTATAACCACAGTAATTTGGTATGTTTTGGGTCTACTATTAGTAGTGCCATTAACTATAGACAAATCCAAAATGCATTGCTACTGAAACTGATCTGGGAATTGAACCCCCGTCTCTAGCATACCTAGCTAGGAGTCACAATTACGAACTGCCCCACGTGGTCAGCACCACTACACAAAGAGGCAGTTACTGTTGACTTACTACACAAAAGTTGTGAAATGTTCTCTTACTTATAACAGTTCAACAGTACATTTAATTTTTTTTAAACAGATTTTCAAGTTACAAGTAAATAAATGCCATTGCATAAGGTCCCCAACCTCAAACATAATAACAACACATATTTTGGATGTAAACATTCCTAATGCTTACCATATCATAAGTTTTACAAAGTGCATTATATTTTCAGCTAAAATGAAAATCTCATCAATTTCCAATATAGGTACAATAATCCTGTTTCCATTTTAAAACTTGTTTAGTATTGTAGATGTATGTGATTTATTTTACTATGTTTAGATTATATGTAGATGTAGTGTAAAAAAAAATAACACATGAGACAGTTTTGTATTTTTTTAATCAAATAATTTTTATTTCAGTTTCCGGCGCTTCTTGCAGGCTCGCTTGTTGTTGGAATTTGTCTGTTCATTACAATTTATGTTGCTCATAAAATATATTTCAATCGCGTATATAAACAGTATAGGTCAGTATTATGACATTTAACTATAATCTATAACCAAATAAACCTAAATATAAATAGATGATTATAATAATTATGTAATATTTTTATTTTCAGGAAAAACTTGGTATACTGTAGCATTCAGAATGCGAATGTGATACCAATCAAGGCTGATTCATAGTAATTATAAAATGTTGGAGCTATACAATTTATATTATTGAGCATGGCTTTTTTTTAATTTATCAAAAATTTCCATTTCTTTTTCCAACAAAAGATTAGTATAAAATTATGGCGATTAATAATGATTGTAAGTGTTATCTGTTATACAATATTTTTGTGTGCCGTGCGACACCGATGACACGTGATCAGCAGGTAATGCATTAAACCATCCTACATTGATAGGGGTCGTCAACTAAAATGTATTTTGTAGGTACATATGAGTTGTTTTATATGAATATGATGAACTGCTCAGATATTTATCTTAACGATTTGTTCTCATTATTGGCTTTATATACATTTCGATTTCATGTATGTGTTTGTAAGAACATTTGAAAATTAGCAAATTATATTTGATAACTTTATTTATAATATATACCTAAATCGTAAATATTTTACAAACTTAATTATACTGCCAGAAGCAATTTTTAATGCATTTTATTGATATTGTAATAAAATTGTGCTAATAACAATGTCTCTTGAGTTGTGAGACTATTAGAAAATTAAATAAATAATAAGTAAGACAATTATACAAAATGGAGTTGGGTATGTAAGTATGTACTTTTTAATATTTTTGAATAAAACAAAAAGAGGCTGTAAGCATAGTGTGAGTTTATAATAATTTGACATAATGTATTCAAAATTTTGTAATAAATTTGTTGTTTGGCTCCATAAACCATTGATTTAACAAAAGTGTGTATTTTTATAAGAATTATCTTTACAATAATTACGAATATAAAATTAGAATAGGTGTATGTACATTTAAAGTTAGTAACATTAAAAAATCCTGACCACTTCACACGATATTTAATTTTGTGTAGTCTCTGGAGTTGACGATTTGCATCCTATTTTCAATTCGCATTGGAAATAGGTATATAATATTTGAGTATCCTCAAGCAGCTCGCGACTTAATCTGCCCTGACCTAAGGATATTAGGTATGTAAAGTTATCCATGCTTAATCTGAGGAGTTATCTATCCCCTTCCTGGAACCATGCTATTTTACTTTTCAAAGAAATAAAAGTAGCATGGATTTGCCCCAAATATATTTAAATTGGAACTATGTCATTTTCTTGGTAAAGTATTTTATTGGTAAAGTTATAAATAAATCCATGCCATTTAATTTTCAGTAGCAGCTCGGAGTGTGGATTTGTGCTCGGCTAACGGCTAGATCTATCCACGTTCGTCACGAAGGGTTCCCGATGTATGTTTCATTAAGAGGGATCTCTAGTCGCGAGGAATTTGAAAAATAGGTATTTGAAGAAACTATTGCCGTCGCGCTGCCCCCGACCAAGCGAGCTATCAATGTGTGAACGAATAGTGTACAATATTTGTTTGCGTAGCAGTGGGCTCCAATACCCGCGCGCGCGCCCGTGCCATTCATACTACCAACTCGCTTTGCTTGTTCGTCTCAGTTGCCATCGAATCTTTTTCTGAAGAAACTTAGTTGTCTGATGTCAAGTGCGGGTTGTTCGTTGAAAATACTTACCAAAAGTTTTCTCGCTGCTAGTCCCGATGGACTTATAAATTATGACTATAGAGATCAAATCTATACATACCATATTACTATATATTATTATTATGTATTTATTTTATATTTTTTTAATAGATATTATAAAGCTGAAGAGTTTGTTTGTTTGTTTGGTTGAACGTGCTAAGTGCTAATTTCAGGAACTACCTACTGGTTGGAATTGAAAAAATATTTTTGTGTTGGACTGTCCATTTATCGAGGAAGGGTAAAGGCTATATAACATCTCATACGACTACGAGCAGTAGGAGCGGAGCATAAATGTTTTATTTACAAAAACGGGAAGAACTTACTAACGTCATCAAGTATTTTAGTATAGGAAAAAATCGACTGCGGGAAGGATTCCAACCTGCATCTTCTGGTTAGATACACCAGACGCATATGTAAACGCTATCTGGAAAATGCAAAAAATACCAAAATATAGATAGGTTAAGTGGCACCGAACGGCATCGAGCTAACTGCAATTGTCGGTTGAGAAGCAAAGTATCTTGCTTTTCAATAGTTATCACTGACGTCACCATCAGACGTAAATTCAAATGTGAAGGCAAATTTTGACCCGGCGGGTGGGACTCGCGGTGGCTGGTCATAACGTCGACGGTCGACGCAGGTTCGAATCCTGCCCGCAGTCGAATTTTTCTTTCACTATAATAATTTGTAATCTCAGCATTGAAAATACAAAAATATAGGTATTTCCTTATTTTGAGTTGGGAAGTGACATGGGTCATTGATAAAGACGAGTGACAAACCGAACTCCACGCGGGCGAAGCCGCAGCCAGAAGCTAGTGTCCCTATAAGATTGCGGAGATGACTCCACAAGAATTTTGTTATTTTATTTTGTGGAGCGTTTCGTTCGGGTTTTCGAAATGTCATTTTTTTATGAAGTTTAGCCCGGGCAAGGAAGTCGTTGCTTTGCTCATTGGCAAGCTTCTTGGTACGTTTCTCGACGGATTCCAAAGCCTCAAGCTGGTACTTAGCCCATTCATCCCAAAGGTGCGAAAAGTACTCCATTCACGATCGAACTTGTGCTTTATACAATCGCACCTTCCTGAGGATACCCAGCTTTCTGGCAGCTACTTGAGCATTGGACTCTTTTTATAGTAGCCGAAGTTGAGGGTTGACAACAGAGTAATGCGAAAGATTTCAAGGTGGTCAGTTATTCACACAGATCGGTACATCTCGGAAGTAATAGCCAGTTGGAATGAGCTCTTTTTGGTGGAAAACACACGCTTGGGTCTTGGCATTTGACCAGATTGGTTTTACCCCTTTCGGAGACAACCATGGCCTCTCTTTGAGACTGGATTTCCGGTCCACTGGTCCATGCGTTGGCTGTGTAGCTCTCTCCGTGCTTCAGCAGATCATCGATTTGAAGCGGAGGAAGAGTGTTGCAGAGAGTACCTACCCCTGGGGAACATCAGTATCATAATATCCATTCGATCGAACGAGCAGCCATTATTGACGACTCGTATCGATCGATTCCTCAGAAAGTCCAATACTCCTAGCTACGACACCAGTGGGCAAGCCAGACCCCGTTGAAACATGGAATAAAGTACTTCATAGCCGTACGTAGCACATCAGTCACGGCATCTGCGCAGGTGGAGGGGTCCTCAGAACAAAGCACACGGACTGCCAAGGATAAGAGGAGGAATAAGTTCGCATCATCCCAATCTGCTGACTTGTATCGCCATAATCGCCGGCTGCCTCTAAAGTTGTGATCGGGCGGTGAGTAGACAGATACAGATTTCACCAGACTGTGGTGCTATAAAGAACTTAAAATTTTGGTTTGCACCTACTGGGTATTTTTTTATATTTAGTCGCCGAAAACGAGCGGACGAGCCACGTGATGGTAATTAGTCATCTTATCATCCATGGACACCTGCTACCGTGTAAACACGTCGTTGTTTGTTTCCCCATGTCATAGCGCAATTGGAAAGACTCAGGAGAAAGAAATATCTTAGAAATACGCGGGAGGAAACCACCTCGCGCAGCTAAGGTGGTTGGGTGGGTGCGGTTATAAAAAGGTGACAAAGGCACCAACTCGAATAGTTCTTCGGAACAACCCTAAAAAAGACTATAAAATACATAGAGAGCCAACATCTCTCCGAAGACTAAGCGTATCAAACAACGAGATTAGTAATACTAGATTTTTATAGCAAACAGTATACGAACGCATCCAAATTGAAATCACATTTTTTCTTCCTGGTAAGAGAACATGGAATGAAAAAATAAGTTCATTCGACATCATAGATCCCAAAAAGACACAAGTAGATAAAAATTATAATGAAAAATGTAACTTTTGCACCAAAAATGTTACTTTTCAGGAAACGAAACGTAACTCGACTCACCTCCAACCTCCACCCGTAAAGTGGGAAAGGGACCATTGCATCTCAGGCTGATTTTACCTACAAAAATCTTGACAAAACATTGTTTCGTATTCCGCTGTTATCTCGATCAAAACTGGACCGAACCTAAAAATTTTTATATTAAGGCGCGTCCCCGTGCAAAACGTAGCGCTAGTCATTTGTTGTGCAGTTTTCTGGAGCTATCTACTCTTTATCCAAAAGAAATATCTACTAACAAAAAATATATTAAAATTCTCCATAATCTTGACTCCAAAGTGGTAGATTTAATTTTTTGTTTACGTAGTATAATGATTAATTAAACACCTCGCAACGAAACCACATAAATGAAAAATAGTTATTTATATGCATCTTCTCGCAAAGTAGCCAATATTTTGATTTGCTACTTACACTATAGGATAGGCAATTTAATAATGAACATTATCCTAGAAATATTTTTTTTTAATCTTTTATTTTATAAAGATTTTATTCTAAATTTGCTACTAGGTATATATCTTGCGCTGGGGCTTGAGATTCAGTGTGCCGCAAGGTCCCGAGGGTGAAACACGTCGTTTGTCACCGGACCGCGTCGGCTCACACATTCAGTCACATAAGTAGGTACCTAACTACCTAAAAATAATATTAGTTTGTTGACGTTTGTTTTGGTTACTTATAGTTTTTGTATTAGTTATCTAGGGTTTTATTTACTGCGAAAGGACGCTTTGTGTGTGTATAATAGAACTATTGAGTTTGCGAAAAGACGCTATTGTTGTATAAACGGTGAAAATGCCTAAGTACAAGAAAGTTGTGCGGCAAGGTCGTGCAAAAGTGATGATGATGAACGAAGCTCGGTAAGCAGTCTCGTCGTACCTACTTATTTATTTTCTAAGCCAAAGTTCGTACGAACGTAAAAATATCACGGCAGGATTTTATCGCGCAATGTATTTTCAACGCTCGGTCTTGAGCCGAGCGTTCAGAATCCAATAGATGCATTCGAGCGCGTGGAATGAACACACTGTTGGAATCACGACTCTCCGCGCTGAAGGTTGCGTTGAAAATCCATTGCGCCAAATAAAATAGCCGCGGGGAAATAGCGCATGTGCGAACGAGGGCAAAATAAATGACAGTTAAATAATTTACCTATTTACTATTATTTAAAATTATAGTAAATAGGTAAAACTAATTTCAGTAATTATAATTAAGTAGTAATTTAATTAATTATTTATTTATTAATTAAAAAATATTATATTAAAAACTAACTGAATTGACTGCCTCGTTAGTCTAGTCACAGATAAAAGAATACTAGTAGTCTAGTGGTCCCAAGTGCGACTGCTACGCTTGAGGTCCTGGGTTCGATTCCCAGGTCGAGCAAAGTGTTATTGGGTTTTTCGGTGAAATTCTCAGTAGCAGCTCGGAGTTTGGAAATTGTGCCCGGTTAGTGGCAATAGGCTCGCCCCCTATTACATGGGACCTAAACATACCGGCGAACTGTGGGTGTACCTTAGTACAACTCTGCCTAACCCTTCGGGGAATACAGGCGTGATGGTATGTTATGTTATATTAAAAAATAAATTTAATTAAAAATTATTTAATAATTATTTCTTAAAATTATAAGCAATGTAATTTATTTGTCAATTATTTATTTTGTAGCTGGGCTAAAATAACAAGCCGTAATAGTCAAGATGAAACACCAACAACATCTAAAGATTCTCAACAAAATTACGTTGATAGCACGTATGTACCCTACCTACCTTTCTACTATAAACCTACTAATTACTGGTCTAAGATGTGAGTAATTAGTGAAGTCATAACATTTCATCTTTATCATACATTTTATTTTAAATATACAAAAAAAAAATTGAATCTTCGCACTACAAATGTTCGTACATGCCTGTGCCACAGATTTATGAAACTACAGACACATTCACATTGTTTCAGTTATCTGCGTGTTTCAGTAATTGTTAATATTGATTTTTGTTTATAAATATTTAAGATTTGATTAATTTTAAAATAAATAATATAATGATGGTTGGTATGAGTACTTCTAGGGTCGTAAATAAGTGGGACGCGAACAGTTAAATGTAAAAGAGGTATATTAGTGAAAACACAACAGTACATACAAAAGTCAGGTAGAATATAAAACACAGAAAACAGAAATATTAAGCGACACGGAAAAAATGTGCAAGCGCGTGCCGCGCGATTGTGGGCGGTTTGGTTCTTCTCTCGGCGCGGACTGAGAGTGAGTCGTTAACGGGAGGCGGGGGGAGAGGCTCGGCCGATCGCTGCCGCGCGAAGATGCGTTCATACGTACCTAGGTACCTAATCTCAAATTAGGGTCGCGTTACAACCTCCCCCTCTGACCTAGACAACGCGCCCTCGCGTCTGGGTCAGTCGAGAAAGCGCTTTGGCCTTCCGCGTTTACGCTTCTCGTTGACCGGGGCTGGTAAAGCGTCGCCTACGAATGGGGCCAACTGGGACACGTGGTATCTGCCTAATACTTCCCCATTTCTCACCCTCTCTAATATGTACGTGGTCGCACTTGTGGCCTCCTTGATGCGGTAGGGCCCGTCGCGTCGCGGAATAAACTTAGGCGTTTGCCCTCGGGCTGCGTCGTTGCTCCCTTGGGTTTTCAGCAGGACGAGATCGTCAACATTATAGTCAGGCGCGCTATGATATTCGTCCAGAATTTTCTCGCGTTCATGCTCCGGTCCAACCAAATAGGCCGTCTCCTCTTCGCATTCGTCTGGCCCGTACCTATACAGCACGCCGTCGGACTTCAAGACTCCCTTGTCAGACCAACTCCTCCCCCTAAACGGATCGTCAGTCGATTCCAGGTCTTCGACAATCTTCCGCACTTCGAGGTACTTGAGTTGGTTCTCACGAACGTGTTTGGGGTTCCTTGATGGAGAATCGACCTCCGCGAAACAAACCTCACACTCTGTCTCATCAGCACAGGGTGGGCGCGAAAGAGTGTCCGCTATGGCGTTTGATCTGCCAGGTGTATACTCAATGCAAAGGTTATATTCTTGGTTCACATCTGCATCCAGCAGTTTCTGCAGTTCCTGCTCTGATACAGCCTTCTTACCAGGGGCCATACGGTAAGGGGGTGAAGCGATGGTTTCTTGATTCACCTCCACCTTCAGGCATTGCGTGGCGTATTTTGTCCGGGGACCTTCTTTGGCGAACCGGTTGGTCCTCTTGACCAGCAGACCGTTCAACTGAACCTTCTGCTCTGCCATCAGTTTGGTGCCCTCGTCATCCCTCAGCATTAGGTTCGCTACTTCAACTTTCATCAGTTGTGTCTCGTCGGCTGTGGGAGGTAGGCTGAAGCTGGTGATGAATGGATGCCAGCGCTGTGGCTCATCATTAAAACGCCAGCTACTCTGCGGTAGGTCCAGCAGGATGCTCGCCCTCATTATAAAATCCCTACCTAAAAGTGTCCTGGTCTGCGCGTCCGGCAACACCATGAACTTCGTAGGTATTGAGCGACCCCCTAACGTGACGTCGACATAACACTCGAGTGACTTACACACTTGTTGTGACCCATCGGCGAGTCCTATAGTTCGTAGTACCTCTCTAAACTCTACGCCGGCGTCAGCTAATATAGTGTGCAGCATTGGGCCCGCAATGGAATGCGTGGCACCGGTATCTAAAATCGCTACTCCTGTACGATTTACTACCTTTATCTCCACTAGTGGTCGAGAATCATCACTATCAACTACATGAACTGTGCGAAAATCGGAATTAGTCGAACTCTGTGTGTTCTTACAGTTATCACACTTGGATTTCACAACCCCCAGTTGACCACACCCGTAACAACGTAATTGAGCCGAGTTGGTATGTGTGTTCCAACCCTCGTCTTTTTTATTTTTATTACGGCAATCTTCTACCGTGTGACCGAAAAGTTTGCAATAGACACACTTTGGTCGGACGCGTTTCTGCCCCTCACTATCACTATGTTTCGCGTTAGACGAATGCGAACTGTTAGATGTGGTGTGCGAATCGGTCAATGACCTTACAGCTGAATTATTTGAACTCGAGGATTCACCTACGGCGCTCGCAGGGTTAACAATTTGTTTCGAACATGAACGACCATGCGCGGCAGCGGACGGGTTAGACACAGGGTTTAAACTAGTATTGGATTTATGGGATTGACTCACCTCCGCCAACGACTCCTCGACTAACCTGACCTTGGTGATCAGCTGCTCCAAATCCTCCACTGCGTCGCGTGACACTCGCTTCCTTATTTTATGATTTAACAATCCGTATACTATATCTAATTTCATCACTTCGGGCACAACATATGGGAATTTCGAAATAAGAGCTCGCACTTTACATATAAACACGTCGGCACGTTCACTATTTTGCTCGTCCGCGAAAATATCACGAAATAGTTTATAGCCGGGTCGCGGCACACCGAACATCCCTCGTAGGCGTTGCAGAGCGTCGCTCCACGACGTGACGGACGACTTGACGCCTTGCCACCAGACGGCGGCCTCGCCAACCAGCAGCATCGGCAGTCCCCGCAGCGCGTGCTCATCGCTAATGTTGGTGCAGTCGCGATAAACCTCGATGGCATCTATGAATGCCTCGAGCTCGTCCGCGTTCTTCGAAGCTCCGTTGAAGCGCGCCGTGCACTTCGCGAAATTACCCGGGTGCGGCTGTCCTTGAACCTCGGATCTTGGTGTAGAAGTACACGGTGGTGTATCCCGGTGACTCGCCAGTATACTCTCTATGAGCACTCGGTTTGCTTCTGCTTGGCTCTTGGTGATGTTGGAAACCAGGCTATGTAGCATTTGTTCAGACATCGTAATATTCGGTGATGCTACTACTGTTCTGGATAGCTCGACATCTGTATCAGATTCGGATTCCTCATCCCTCCCGGCGCGTCTCTTCGGCGGCATGGTAGGTATCGGGCGACTACCGTTTCTCGCTCGGTGACACAGACACGGGTGATGGATTACGTGGATGGTTGTCCAAACGTCGCTCAGCAACTCTTCGACCAGCGGTAAATAGGTCCCAGTCCCAGTGAAAACGCGTTACACTCCGCGTGCACTGCAGGACTCCTCCCAGTCGGTTACTTTTCCCGCCGAAATCGCGAAAGATAGACTCGCCCGCGTCGCGCGTGTGAGTACCTACGCTTCGAATTTTGGGAACGCGCGGAAATGGACTCGCCCAAGTGTTTTTATCACTGGTTTTTCACTGTTTATGTTATATTTCCGAGTTAGGCACTATCGTGGAATGGCTCATAATAGGTCTTCACTAACTATTAACTGTACTTTGTAGTCACTTTACTGTTTTTATGCACTTTTCACTGTTCGCGGCCGCTAGTTGGGCGTCACTATAATGATGGTTGGTATGAGTACTTCTAGGGTCGTAAATAAGTGGGACGCGAACAGTTAAATGTAAAAGAGGTATATTAGTGAAAACACAACAGTACATACAAAAGTCAGGTAGAATATAAAACACAGAAAACAGAAATATTAAGCGACACGGAAAAAATGTGCAAGCGCGTGCCGCGCGATTGTGGGCGGTTTGGTTCTTCTCTCGGCGCGGACTGAGAGTGAGTCGTTAACGGGAGGCGGGGGGAGAGGCTCGGCCGATCGCTGCCGCGCGAAGATGCGTTCATACGTACCTAGGTACCTAATCTCAAATTAGGGTCGCGTTACAATAATCTTTTTAGATCAAAAGATAACCAATCTGATGCACAGCAACACCTAATGGAAATTTATGGGATCGCGGAGCATGCGAGAGCGATTCCCGTAATCGCCACTATGCGGAAGACAATACCATGTGAACTTTTTTTAAACTATGTAATGTAAATTAAGTCAATGGCGCTAAGTGTACTAAAAATATGGAAAACCAGAATCCTTTTTTCTATGAGATTTTTCAAGGTAGGTAGTTAGTTGAAACTTGGAGAGGACAACGTCTGTCAGGTCAGCTAGTTACCTAATAATAAAATTGACCTCGTAGTTTTATTTTACTACTTTTATCACAGACGTGAGGGGGATATCGATATTTAAACACGATAAAAAAAGAAATAATTTTTCATGTGACAACAATGATCGTCGTCGGTCGTTAACCCCCAAATTCATCAAATTTTTAAAACCTAGTGTTTAGATATCGGTACGACGGTATCTTTGACTATCTATCCCTGGACAAGTGACGCGCTTAATTCTATGAACAAAAAAGTCTGTCACTTTTGGTGCGGGGGGAGGAAACACTACATAGACATTGCTGCACACATACTCAAAATCATTTTGTATTGCTACGATCTCACACATATTAAAATCTTCACCACTAACACAATTTACGCACACATAGAGGTCAAATACGTCAACATACAAGAATTGACGACAATACGAACGTATAATACAATAAAAATAATTAGGAAGCTACTATGTCGATATTTTATATCGATAGATTATTTTAGGAAGAATGGATAAAAACGTAACAACGATTACAAATTATTTTTATATGTAATTATTTATTTGCAAAATTAAAATCATCCACACCTTTTTAATATCTTGCGTCATAATTATTTTCAATGCAATGCTCTCATTGCATGCTAATGAAATACAAAACAAAGAAACTATTTAGGTATAGATAAATAGGTACATAATACTATGTAATTGGAAAATAAAGGCACTGTTGTGTTCCTAACGGTGAGCAAGATCGCCAGAGCTCCGCGAGGAAGCGTTATGTTGGCAGTGGGGGTACGGGTGTTGTGGGTTGTCTACCGGGTGTGAAAAGATTTTTACAGGGTCGGCAACGGGCGAGTGATACCCCAGATGTTGCAAGCGTTCATATAATAGGCTACGGTAACCACTTACCATCAGGCGGGCCATGTACTGGTTTTCCACCTAAGCGGTAAAAGAAACCCCAGACCTTCAAACCGTACCGTATCTTAGAAAACATTTTCAATTATTTTTAAAATACGATTTAAATATGTTAATTTATAAATTATTTTGTCAACACATTTGTCTGCAACGGCTTAAGCTATTATTTATCAATCACACCTACTTCATTTTAAATGAAGGTCTTTTGTAGATCTGAAAAGTAACAAATAAAATATCTAATCTATCCAGTGCGGATATCAAAAATAATCAATAATCTTAGTTTCGTCATTTCCAAAAATGTTATTTTATTAAATTTTATAAAAATATAGTGATATCATAAATTCATGATATACATCTTTAGTGATCTTTAGCAATTATTATAATTTGGTCTTACATTGAACACGAAAATAATATCGATATCGATTCGAAATCGTAAACAAACACTATCACATCATTAATTAAAATGACAAAACAAAAGAGGGACATAGTCTCGCTACACTTTTTAAAATTCGAGTTTTATGCATTATGTCATAATATATATAAGGCCTATAATTGCCAAAAAACGGTAATTCCGCATTAAGACCTATAATTGGAAATCAGAAATGGTGACATCCTATTGGATGATATATAATTGAAATCAAAAAATGACATTTTGATGGATATTTCAAATTTAAATCTTACGCTTATTAGCAGAAGGCTCATATTGTTAGTAAAAAAAATTTGCTAGTCTCGTGGGGAGTGCGGATAGTCTCGTGGGGAGTGCGGGTAGTCTCGTGGGGAGTGCATGCTTGAACTAAACGATTATTTTATACTCGATTATTGAATCGGTAACGTCCTCGATCTTTATTAATAAATTGTATTATGTGATTTAAATAGAAATAAATGAACTTTAATACTTACATACGGAAAATAACTCCATCTTTATCTAAATAAGATATTAGATATTTTTTTGCATACATTAACTGCACGTATATCGGTATTTACACGGAGCATTTATGATGACCTTACTGAGCGGAAACGATTCTGTTAATGAAAAATCGATTTCGGAAACAGTTTTGATAAACGCGTTAGATTTTTTAATCCACTACCTTGACAGAGGGGAATGATCTTGAGAGGCGGGTCCTTATAGATAGATAGTCAAAGGACGGTATGTACCACGTTTGCAATTTCGCTAGGTACTTTTTTTAAATAAGTAATAAATGATGATAAAATTTACTTCGTTATTTAATTTTTCTACCTATATCAGTCACCGTCTACATAACTCTAACTAACAGGTAACTAACCTTCAGTTTATAAAATAAACACCGCACAACGTTTACCATAGAGTACCATCAATACTTGTATTAGAATAAAAGTTGGAAGTATGTATTCATGGACATTGTAGTCACTGAATTCATTAGACAAAAAATATTTAGGTGTACCAATAAACGTTTATTATAAAGAAATATTTTTTTATTGAATATCACCTCTGTCAATTCTGAGGTCTGTGGTTTTTACTTATATTCGTAAGGTGTTCGCCAGACGGCGCTAGTAGTGTTTTACGAAGTATTATAGAGGTGGGGTGCGGCAAAGAGGGAACGAATGCTCAAGGTTATTTGGTCAGGGTACGGCCTTAAAATTTAGAGGAAATGTATATATAGGCTTCTATTATTTTACTTTTTGTTAAAAACTTCCAAATTGGTCTGATATTCATCTGAACATGGCAGTAAAAACGGGCCTTTATTTGCATTTCAATTACTATTGATTGTGTATTATGACACGTAACGACATCTAGGTGTCGAGTAGTGATACTATGTACTGTTCTAGGTACTATCTATTTCAGATACCCTGTAACAGGTGGCATATTTGGGAATTTTCGCATTGGTTTGAGAAAGTTCTGGATCACTTGTAGATGGCAGTAATTGCATAGGTATAAAAAGGCTAGCGGCGCCATTGCGAGTCAGTTTTCGCGGGAAAGGCGAAGGAAGCGAAATTATTGTGAAATAAAGTAATAAGAGTATTTTGATTAGACTTGTTTGTATGTATGATTTATTAGTATGGAAAAGAAGCGAAAAATAGACAGTGAATGCAGAACGTTCCAAGATAAATGTTTAATTTGTAATGAAACCATAGCTAACCATTCTCTAAGAATATAACATTTTAAACGTCACTATGAATCGAAAGATCTTCAAAATTACTCTAAATATACAGGAACATTGCGGACGGAAAAAATTGAAGTTTTGAAGCGCGGACTGAAATCGCAGCAATCTTTGTTTACCAAAGCAAATACTGAGCAAGAGTCTGCAAATCGCAAAACGTGGAAAACCTTTCACCGATGGAGAAATGATAAAAGAATGCTTGATTGCAGTAGCTGAAGAAATATGCCCCGAAAAAGTAAATTTATTGAAAAGTGTCAGTTATCAGCAAACACCGTGGCTCGGAGGGTGCAAGACATCGCAAAAAATATATCATCTCAAATGTCTGACAAAAATGGACATCTTGAGTGGTTTTCTCTACCCTTGGATGGGTCACCGGATGTGTCAGATAGATACTGCTCAGATGTTGATTTTTATTCGTGGAGTCGATAAAAGCTATGAAGTGTATGAAGAACTTCTTGATATTGATAGTACCTACCTATTCACGGCACGACAACAACTGGGGCAGATATTTTTAAGTTGAAATGTCGGGAGTTGAAAATGCCATTAATAAAAATAACCTTCGATGGAAAAACTTGAAATCTATCACCACCGATGGAGGCAAAAATATGTGTGGTAAAAATAAAGGAGTGGTCGCACTAAGCGCTTTTTTGAACTTCGAGCAGAGATCGAAGATCGTCGATTTGACAAATCATATGAACGAACTGAATTTGAGATTGCAAGGAGGAAATCAGCTTATTCCTGATTTATACCCCAATATCAAATCGTGCAGGCAGAAAATAATACTATTTCAATCGCAGTTACGTAAAAAAATGTTTTACACATTTTAAAACATGTGAAATATGCAGCCACACTTCAGAGACTGAATTTCCCGTCGATTTTGCAGTCGAACCTTTGTGCTAGATAAATTTCGATACTATTTCTCAGATTTTGATGTCATTGCGAATGAAATTAAGCTTTTTCAAAATCCTTTTTTTCTGACATTGAAGCCCTGGCTCCGGAAGTCCAAATGGAAATTACTTATTGATTTACAGTGCAGTGATAAGTATGTTTAAGAACAAATATCAAAATTCATCTTTGTTGGAATTTTGTAAGTCTTCCACTGGCACAATTTGATGATTTGCATAAATTTGCTCGTGGGTTGTTTTCTGTTTTTGGTACTACGTAGGTACTTATGTGAGTAAACGTTTTCCAAGATGAAGTACACAAATAATGTTTACAGATCTAAATTAACCGATGTTGGTACAAGTAAAATTAATCCACAACTACAAACAATTCTCGATGGAAAATCACAATTACTTATAACTCATTAAGTACCTTTTTTTTTTGTTTTATTAGTGGGATTAATTTCAATTTAATTATTTGTTAGTTATATGCTTAAGCTTAAAATAGGTACTTAAGCTGAGATTTCTGCGGCATAATTTCTGTCGTTAAGTTATACCTTGCAAGTAAATAAAATCGAGTAATTATCATTGTGTTTTCATTCTCTTCCATTCAACTTATCACAGCAATAGTAATTAGTAACAACAGTAAAACATTGGCCGTCGTGGGTCAGATTAATAACACTAGTCTTAAGCTGTCGCGGGCCGGATTGATGGCAGTGGCGCATGGCGGGCCGGATTTGGCCCGCGGGCCGTAGTTTGGAGACCCCTGCTCTAGAGCCATTATCCACGAAGAACACAGCGGAATACGTTTGTATAGAGAAAGGCCCACTAGAGTTCCCTCTTAATATACTCGGGATAGCTCTGCATGTGGAAAGAGAGCAGCTATGAGTTGAATATTTATTATCCTGGAATGCGTGCCTGTGACAACTTAGTGATCCTCTCTTGTGGCTGATATAGTTCCACTACAAAAATCATCGCTATTGCAACATTTGCAACAGAGCAACTAAGTACCAATACGGCTTCTACCGCAGTGTGGATATAGCAAAGAGTAGTATCTACATAGAGGTAGCTGGATCCCAGTCTCGTTATGCAAGATAAATGCGACGGTGACGACGCTAGCAACAGTCAGATAAGTTTGTCGCTCTATTAGAAAGCTCTGGTAAGTAGCGAGTAGCGCCAAGAATTTATTTAGAATTTACTATCAGTAGCTCACTAGCGCTATATAGATAGAACAGACTATAGCTGCATTAGGCTACTAGCTGTTTTCCGAAAAAATAGGTTTCTTTACCAAAAATCTTTTCTTAGAAGATGCATGCTGTAAAATAAATCGATGTTCCAAATTATGTACAGCTATCTTTTGTAGTTTTGGCTCCGTTGATAAAATCAATCAGGACAAATAATTTATTTAATTATAAACTATTCTGATTAGGTACAATTTATACCTACTTATACTTATTATGCGATAGGAAACTAGGAAACATATGGTTTTGAAGATTGCAGAATGGTCGCTTTTTACAAAAAGAAACAGCAAAATTTATTACCTACTAGCTGACCCGGCGAACTACGTAACGTACCGCATTAGAAAAACATTTTTTTCATATTTTCTCACCTTTTTAAACCTTCCCTGGACTTCCACAAACATTTCAAAACCAAAATCAGCTAAATCGGCCCAGCCGTTCTTGAGTTTTAGTGAGACTAACGAACAGCAATTGATTTTTATAGGTAAAAGATGAAGATGTATTTTCTGTGAGATGTTATTTACGTCACAGATAATAGAATACTAGTTTGCGTCAACTCATAAACGACTCACTTACATACTTATACAATACTTCCTTAAGTACCTACTTATATATGCGAAATGCGAATACTGTAGTCACTAAAGGGTAAAGGGTAGGCTGGTAACATACCTAAATGCTATATTTTTTAAATTAGAGATCCCTAAGAAAATTACAATACTATTACCAAAGATAAATATATTTTAAGTCATTATTTAGCATGTACCTACTGCCATTTTGATATTTATGTTAGAAAATTTAGGTTAGGTAGGTACCTACTATGGAAATTCCTTTGCAACATACCTAATATGCAACTACCTATTTATAAGTGTAAAAAATTAAGGCGAATTTAAGTTTCAATAGGCAAATATGGGCTATTAGCTCCCTATTCAATTATAGCACAGCAACTTTTTATCCGGGTTGGACCCGAGCTAGAACTTTAAAAAATTATAAATTATAAAACAGACCATGCGCACAGACTACTAAGAGATGCATACGTACGATGTGGTCATTCTGAGGGTAATTCATACGGCCAATGTATGGCGCAAACAAAATAACTTTAACCAAAATGGCGGATGCGCAGTAGTCGATTTTTAGTACATTTTGCACGCAAATGCACTGCGCAAACTTTCCCCCTCTCCTTTAGTTTTGGGTCAAGTTATTTTGCATTTGTATTACATACTTTGGCCTTTGACTATCTATGGCAGAGAGCTAAAATATAAGCCCAGCTGTCTCCGGCTAACTAAATGCTCTACGTTTGACGAGTATCTGAAAAACATTGTCTAATTTGTCTATGTCTGTATTCATTGTCTTTGAGCGATGTCCTATTCCTGTCATGTCAAAAAAAATGAAGTGTTTCGAGCAGGAGAATAATCCAAAACTTATTTCATTAAATTACTCGTGAAAATTGTTTGTGAAATATTGTGGTTATTTGGAAAAACAATATAATATGTTTTTGTGATGGGATTATTTGTTTCATAAACTAAGTGCAGTGCGTGTTATTGATGTGTTTACGGTTTGTTTCACAGTTATTTGGTCACGTCTCCTTCGCTTATCCCTCTGTGGGTGCCCCCGTGTAATTTATAATGAAATACTGATAGAGTGTAATTATTATTGAAATATCAGGAATTATTTAATATTTAGGTCGACCAAAGTATTCTCGTATCTGTTAGGTTGAATAGTGCAGGCCACTCTAACAGTTCCATAAATGAACACATATTCACACTATATTATGCCACTGGTAGGTAACTACAGTTAGAATAATGGAGATTTTTGAGATTTCGGACAGCTTTAGAAATTCCAAAAGGATTGTAGGTACTATCCCCGTTTATGTGATCTTTAAATGAACAATGAAATAATACATGTATAGTATTTTTACTGCCTTACCTTACAGTAATCCACATTTTTCTATTGTGTTGGTGTCATTGACAAACTTATTGTTAGATACAGCCCACTTCCAATCCAATTAAAATACCACTAAGACAGATGTTTAATATTTTATTCCTGAAGACTATTCTTGGGGAAACAGTACTCATCACATTGCTATTCTTATATTAGGTATATCAATTGTTTGTCTCCTAATTTGATGTTATTAATATTTAGTGAATTATTACAGTATTGAGCAAATAAAACCTCATTAGTTACAAAAATCATTAAAAACATATCAACCTTTTAGAACTATAGCTGGGACCTGTTGCATATAATTAGATTTTTAGTGATAGTGATTGGGCTCCCTGAAATCACACTGATGTTTGAATTGTCATAGGAATTATGTTATGGCAATAAAATTATTATTATCCTTTTATCTACCCAAGTCAGATTTGCTGTCTAAAACTGTGATGTCAATCCGGCCTGCATCTTATTTAATTAGGTCTAGGTATGTTAATTGTCTGTAAAGTGTTATTATTTTGTCAGTTAATCTATGGTTTTGTTGAAACAACAGTTGTTAAAAGTACTATTTTGCTATATTTTTTTAAACAAGCAGGCAAACTAGCAGATGTGTCACCTGATGGTAAGCAACGGCCACTCATGGACACCCGCAACACCAGAGGAGTTGTAGTGTGTTGCAAGTGTTTGGGCCTATGGTCTATAAATTTCATACATTTATTAATATTTAATACCTAGACATGGATTTGACAATTTATGGTAGGTACCTATAGTATGGGTATAAGGAAGAAACAACATAGAAATGTCAGGGTCCAGCATAATTTATATTTAAGTAATATTCTTATTACAACCATATCAGCATTAAGTACCTATAAAGTGCTTTTAACCACAAGCACTTGTCTTATGTACTACCATTTGTACCTACTGTCTGTCTTGTCTTGTCATCAACTTGCATATGTCTGACCATTACAGTTTATTATGCTAATAAAAATGCGTGTCACAAGTGAATTTGCCGTAAATACCTACCTAGGTATTTTACCAAGCTAATAGTATCATAATAATCGTTAAGAAGACCTATTTGACGTCAGTTCGTGTGGGCATCACACATGCGATTAGCCGGATCTATGCCGCGCGACCTCGCGGAGCGTCTGTTATCGTTTGCGCGAAGCATCGAGTTTTTGATTTACCTCGCCTTGGTTTGTTACAATAACTCTGGGTTTGAAGGCGAGGCAGCTTGACAATTCGCCATAGATTACGAAAAGATCACGTCAAAAAATTATGATCAAGGTATAACTTCGTTATGGCTACAACTCTGATCTGGACGAGAAGGTCTTAGGTTAGTTGTTCGTCAAGTTCTTGTTACTACATCGAGGCCATGTACAGTCAAGAGCAAAAGTAATTAGTAACATATAAATAAATAGTATAAACTAGCGACCAGTGCGCAGCCTCGACTGTATACATTTTCCCGACGGTAAAGAAAATCATACAAACTTTGCCCTGACAATTAGGAACACGGCAAAATTTTTAGTTAGTTCGATCTGAGCCCAGTGTTTAAGAATATAGGGTCGACATTCATGTTACTATAATATTGCCAAAGACTCCGAAGCAAAGAAGGCCGACGTCAGGTCCACTGGCCTTAAAATTACTCGCATAATAACAATAACTAAAAACATTAAAATGTTCGGTTTTCTGTTCTTAAGTCAACGCCCTGCATCAGTTGGATGACTCACGAAAACACATTTTTATTTTTAGACAATATATGTATGTAGGTACTTACTACTACCTCAATATTTATGTGATAAGTTTATCTTTGCCACAAAGCTTTGATTATTATTGTCAATTATTAAATATAATATTGAAGAGACTTCGGTACTTGGTATAATCTAGCAGTTCGATGATGTGTTATTACTCCATATTTAAAACAAATTGTCATTTGTAAAGGCCATCAGATCCTTTGCCAGGTACCAGGTTAGAGGGGCGCTATGAACGCGCTCGACGCTCATACATAATTTATCCTTGAATTTTATTGCCGACATATCCAATATGTCTGTACGAAGCAATTTATGCTTTATTTTAGGTCAAAATTTGAGCTATTATAGGTAGCTGGTGATGTCCTAATTGGGGGAGGTACTCAATTGGTATCACTGGACTGCCGTTAGTCAAAGGTATCGAGTTCGAATTAAAGGCATGCACCTCTGACTTTTCGTAGTCACGTGCATATTAATAGTTAATTATCACGCGCTGAAACGGTGAACGAAACATTATGAGGAAACATGCAGGTTTCCTCATAATAAATAAAAAAATAAATAAATATTCTAGGACATTTTTACACAGCACCATCTAATATGGGTACTAGATAATGGATATAATACTTATATACTTTTTTGTAAATACATACTTATAATACATAAGAAACACCCAGACGAACACAAACACTTATATTCATCACATAAATTTTTGTGTTCTGTGGGAATTGAACCCACGACCTCATGGTCAGCAGTCAGATAATGTTTCGTTCACTGAGAGATTTTCGCGACGGCATGTGAAGTTTGCCAACCCGCACTAAAGTAGCCCAATGTGTTGGACCTTAATCTGAACCTACTCTACACTGGGATAATAACTATACTATTGTGTCATCATCATTAACCTGTTTAAAATAACTGGCTGTAAACCTAGCCAACCAAACTGTTTGTCACATGAAAAACAGTTTGGTAGGCTAGGTTTAGCAGCCAGTTATTTTGAACAGGCTTTAGAAGCCGCTTTATAAAACGCATCGCCATAATCCATTTTATAGGACTGGGTGTGTCTTGTGGACGACGTTTATTCCTTAAAAGTGTTACACAGACTACTAAAGGTTCCTTTATGCGTTTTCCTTTGCTTTACCACACGTAAACAAAGTCATGATTTTTGTCATGAGCGCCCACGTTGTTAAATTGGATTACAAGCTGTTCTATGTACGCATCGCTATTAAGGCCAATAATGTTGCAAGGATTTGACAGTATAACTACCTTAACGTTGTTAGCGCAATTTATTTTATTACAGCTTCTGTCCACGACTTCGTCCGCGTAGCGTGATGATATATAGCCTATCTTCTCAGCCGATTCGCTCTTGGCAGAGCGGTCGTGGCCGTCATGTAGATGTGTCAGTTGGGGGCAGATGTTATTCGCCTCACGATGTACCGCCAACTTGCTCTGTTGGCCGTCATCCTGGTACACTCAATTATGGGCTAATAGCCTATAGCCTTCCTCAATAAATGGGCTATCTAACACTGAAATAATTTTTCAAATCGGACCAGTAGTTCCTGAGATTAGCGCGTTCAAGCAACCAAACAAACAAACAAACTCTTCAGCTTTATATATTAGTATAGATTGCGTACTCATGTATTTGTATATACGTACTTATATAATTATCCTTTGTGAAAATCCGTGTACAGAAAATGTATTCGCGTAGTAAAACGGTGTTTTGGCTCAATCCTTGACAGGCAGAGCTGTTTAGTCTTCAGTAGCGCTTTACAGCGGTTGCTGCCTAGTGTATAGAATCTATGAGTTCTAATATTTATAAACCGACCTTTCACAAGATCATTGGGAAAATTATATTCGCTAGTGGCTCGGACACCCCCTTGTATACAAAAATACGAGATATATAATATACTAGCTTCCGCCCGCGACTTCGTCCGCGTGGAATAGTTACTTAGTCTTAGCGGGATGATAGCCTTCCTCAATAAATGGACTATCTAACACCGAAAGATTTTTTCTAATCGGACCAATAGTTCCTGAGATTATTGCGTTCAAGCAAACTTGGCAGGTGGCACTTGACAGGTGGTAAGAAGATGATGATCCCCTTCAGCGGCTTGTAGTATGTTTTGATTGAAGCTCACTGCAAGATATAGCCAATATTGTTAGTTGAGTATTGAGTATCCGAGCGGAACTTTAGTAAAATATGTCACGGGAACAGGAATAATAAAATAACGCTAAATGAGGATATGTCTTTTAGGGCGTTTGTTGGGTCCGAGCGGACCCAAGCTCGGTCCGCACGGATACAAAACAAAAGCTCTAAAGGCTGATGAATAACTTATTTATTTGGATAAGGATTAATATCATGTTTATAAAAACACCTACGCAAATAATGCATTTGGAATTTTAGAACAAAGTTAGCATAAAAACGGTTATAGTGAGCCAACCTTAAAAGATAGACATATGCTGTCGCGGACTTTTTTTTAGAACTTTTAAAGAGGAACAATTCTGTCATATATGATTTTTGCGAAACTTTAATCGTTTACGCAGCGCATGCATCGGAAGCTCTCAAAAGGAAAAAACCCCGATTTTGAAACATTCTTCATTGATGCTCCGCTCCTATTGGTCTTAGCGTGATGATATATAGCCTATAGCCTTCCTCGATAAATGAGCTATCTAACACTGAAAGAATTTTTCAAATCGAACCAGTAGTTCCTGAGATTAGCGCGTTCAAGCAAACAAACAAACAAACAAACAAACAAACAAACAAACAAACAAACTCTTCAGCTTTATATATTAGTATAGATATATCTCTCAGGTAAATTGTAAGTCGCTATTTTACATAACTGCTAGCTGTTTTACAAAATAGATCTGTTAAGTAAAACAGATGAAGGACGTTCAGCAGTTTGGCATAATTGGTAACTCTAAACAGGCGGAAGTCCATCAAGTGCATGAACATTTTGCGGTCATCAATATAGCGAATTACTGATTAGCGGTCTTGTAAAACATCGTGAAATATAACGTCAGTTTGTAAATTTTAATTCCATAATTCGCCGCTATCCTTATGGCCATAACAACAGTAAAAGCTTGTCAAAATAACTCCAATTTCTTCTATGGTAAGTAAGTAAACTGGTTACAATTCGGTTCTGGCACTCGCCAGCACCGCTCGCTTCTCTCGCACAGCTCGTGCATCGTTTGGTCACAGATCTAACCTATCCTAACCAATATAAATATATCATAACAGTCAAAATATATCGAAATGTCATAGTTATTTTACACAAAACGCTTATCATAACGCAAATAAGTTATTATATAACGCACTTATTGTTATTGTGTTCATACAACGCCCGCAGATGATATGTAATGTGAACCTCTTAATTATTTATGAACCTCAACTAATTGAGGCGCTGAAACATTAATCGATTTAGATTAATAAAATGATGTCGATTCTTATGTGGACGTCATGAGTTTCGTTTGATCAATGCGCGCACACACATACTACTTTGAGCATAGATTTATAATCTATAATTACACAATACACATAATTACAATCATATCGCAGTTTCATCATGCCTAAATAATATTTATGACAAAATTCATCAAAACTGACCCATGTGAAAAAAAAGTATATATTTCCCATAGCGATTGGCAGACTAGAACGCCACATATACGATTCTTGTATGTTTTGCTTCGTCCTTCGTCCACATTCATACGTCCTTTTTTTTCTCTTCTAGGCTTACGCTAGACCGCACGTTCGTCTTGTGGCACGTGGCACAAGACGAACGTGCGGGCACCGTGAACATCAGGGTTTTCCTTCATCATTTCCTCCTCGGTTGAGAGCTTTTATCATGTATCAGTCTAGCCCGTCCCGCCATCTCATTCTCTTTTGCTGTGATCTCGTGATTTAGTGGCAACCTATGTGGAACCCAGTTTCATATAAAGCTGGCGGATGTTTCGACATCACTTGTAATTTGCGTTCCATTAATTAATGGCTGGATTACCGTATTTGTAGGTATTTACATATTTTTGCACTACAAGACATTAGATGGTCAATGCTGGCTAAGTAAGCGTGCACTTGACGAACATAATACGACCGTATGTGAAATTGGAGAATGTACATTGACTGCGTGACTTTTATTCGGACTGCTGCTAGGGAAAATATATTATAGGTACCCTTCTCATTCACGGTAGGTGGGCACTATAATCCTGCCCATCGTCTGTTCAGTGTGCTGCTTGACGAAACCACAAGTTTCAACTTGGCTGCTCCCTGAACTATAATTTATGGCATTTGTGCTGTAATAAACGGCTTCTATAGATTCTAGCCCCTAGGAAATGTATTATGTAAAAGAAGCATGTTGTTAAAATGGTTTGAAGAATTTTGTGTTTTTCGTATAATAATGTAAGCTGGGCATCTGGATGCGAAAGTTGTAGTAAATCATCTATCTTTCGTATAAACAATATACTATAACAGGTGAATATGTAAAAGAAAAATCCTTACATGAGCAGTCAACAGTTTACCCATCAAAAACATTCTGTGAAAAACTAGCTAAGTCTCGATGGCTTGTTTATCTTTAAAAAGTAATGAAATCTAGACAAAGTCGTGCCAAGTCGATGGTTCCTTACTGCGATTTCTTTATTATTTATAGTTATCTTTATAGGTCTTATCCAGAGGTACTCAAATAGGGGCCTGAAAATGCGGCGAAATGGTTCCAGTAAAGGATGGTACGGCAGTGTTTGCTTCGCGCTCGACTTGGCGGGGACACTGCCGTGCCCCCAGATTATTAGGTACAATCAAGATGACGTCTCTTCGCGCAAAAGCTTGGACACATTAGAACGTTAATTTTATTTTAATACGCGTTGTGTTATGTAACCGCAATTAATGTAAAATCAAGTAGGTAGGTAGATACATATTTGTAAGTCACGCGTTGTACATTGCTCTTCATATTGATTGAAAGATAAATTGACGTAAACATTATGTTGTGCGTCGGTATTCCTCGACACAAGCAATTTTAGTGCCATGTTTGTTTGGGAAGTATTTATCGAGGTTTAGTATCTACTAATTGCGGGACTTTTTATGCTTATTGAGGCCACAGATTATAGTTGGCATTCTTTGTGGACCATCTTCCGTCCAACTTCCTTCAGTCATGTCATAACGACAAATCACACAATGCAGTGCTACGTGCCGCAATGTAGCCTGTCTTTTAGTGCTTAACTTAATTTTATTTATTATTAGGATCAAATTGTTCATCATCTCAAAATAACGTCGAAGTTCTTTAATTATGATTTTATTTCACACAACTATTAATTATTTTTCGACACGAGTAGACTCCATTTCCTCAATTATTGTGCCTTAACAGATTTGTCTTCGAAATAGGTAGTATTGTTAAGTATGATTATTTACGTTCCTAGGACCTCTGAAATGTAATTATCATTGTCCCTCAACAACTAGAAAAGATTCAATATTTTACAAGTGGAAAGACGCTTTAAAGTTTAGCCTTCATAAATAGATCTGTATTTAATTTATTCCTATTTAAGTGAATTAATGATGGATGATAGCAAATGATGTAATCCCCATCCTCGTAACGTATGTTTGTTTGTTTAAAATCTATTGTCTGAATGTTTATTATGGCAAACTATACTCCACATATAATTATGAAATGTGTTTCACAGCCAATACTCGAGGCTACAAGCTTATTAGGTACATATTTCCAGAACGAATGATGAAATACACACTCGCAACATGCACGATAGATTTTCTCTTAGCGTGTAAAAAGAGCTCGTTATTGTTGCCCTTGAAGATTTTAACGGTACCTACCTGCACAGTCATCTTGCCTTTTCCCACATGGTCCCATCTTCCGTGGATCCGCAGTGTCAACAAATGAAACTGGCTATTATGATAAGTCACGTTTAAATGGAATCCCCCTGAAAGAAGAGACGTTAATCCCAATTTTTTTATCATAAATTAGTTGCCGGGCAGGAAGATACAGTTCTGACTAATTTGTATTGCATTGTGACGTCTGAATTTAATACTAAATTCTGTATTCATCAGTGCACACTAGATGACGGTGTATATTAATAAACAGGATAGAATATGTATACAAGAGAATGGTCGTCTAAAAGTTTTATATAACGTCGATCTAATCGTAGTCTTTCATTATAATTTATTCCACACAGAACTACTAATTATTCTTCAAAATAAGTAGGAAACGTCTAAACGTCTAAGGTGTTTCTCATGCTATCCCGTTGATATAAATTTGATTAATTTTTAAATCGATTCCCAACTATTTAGTTGCAATGCTACAGCCTATAATTATACGACCTTGACCTGATCTATCGAAATACCATGTTTTTGTGAGTGAATTATTTTAATAAATATTTTCCATAAATTCTGGAGCCGACAGATAAACATAGGAAAATTATTACATTGTTTACTATTACCACTTAAAAAATAATCCCACAAGTTTTACTATTCAGTTGAATGTATTATACTAACAATTAATTTACTTAGATAATCTTATAGCGGGACCTTAGGTTGCTAGTTGTCATGCACTTTGTGACTTTGTCCTTGCGCACCCGCATTAGCATCGATCGTTCATTAATCTCAACATGGCTTGACTAGTAAAATTAATATAATCGTCGAGAATAGTGTCTTGCATTTAAAGGGCCTTAGAATAAAGCTATTTATTTCTCGATCGTAAGATATTGATCAAGTTGTTTGTGTGGCCTTTCATTCACAGCTGCCTCTCAAGATTATAGTTGATACATTATTAGGATAAATCCTACTTATTCTTCTATATATTCTCGTCTTTATATTTAGTTAAGTTAATGAAAGGATTGGTATTGTGAACTATTCTAAGAACCTAAAGAAGTAACGCTATTATGAAATAGTGTTTTGCTGCTTTTGTTTCTTGTGCACTGCGGTTGGCCTATTAATTGGAAGTATGTATGCAATCAATTAGTATGTCTCAAGCACTTAATAGGATCGGAGCTATTACTCACAATCCACAGCGCAAAAATCTTATGTGAGAGTCAGAGCACGAAAGGGAATTTCCTTGAATTGGGTGCTCCACTTTAATCTGTTTGTGAATGGAAATGGAAGAGCACAGGTACGTAGAGACGTAGACACCTCATAAAAACTCCTATACAAGTAGGTACACATGTGGTATGATTCTGCTGGAGGTTGTGCTAAACTGATTGTGTTCGGCTTTTGCAGAGTACCTAATGTAATCAGTAAAATAATTGACTAGTCAAATGGGACTAAACATCCTAGGCTGGGTACACTGGCAATAATCCATAATATACTTTATGGGTAGTGGGTTGCAGACACCGTGTAGGTACCATACAAACCGTATGTCTTTGCCACCTTTTGTGGTATAAAAAATATATCAGTGCCACAATCTATGATTCACTCTTTGACAAGCTATCTGTTAGACCGGTGAGACTTTGTAAGTAGAAAGAAGATCGATAGCTTCAATTATGACAGACAGTCGCATTGGTACAAAGTACTTGTGGGTCTTTTATTATTCGGTACACGGCCATTCATCGTGAGTCTATTACAACCGAACGTCGAGATGTCATGTGATGACTTGTTGATCTCGTCTAATTACTTTATGGACTCTGTTCGGTTCTATTATGCCTGGAACGTTTGTGTACTAAGTTTGCTATTTGATTGACAGTATCACAATGATACTAAAAGTAGGAGAGCTTTTGATCATAATATAATTAAAATTACTTCTGATAATATTAGTTGATAGCTCAGATTACGACAATTTGTAGATAGATTATTGTTACGGTTAACTAAACGGTAAACTAAATTAATATCTCCTTTTTGGAGCCTTTTTAACTAGAAAAAATATGATATATGATTAATGTATAAATGATAATACATAGGTAAATTATGTTAGACTAAAGTGGGTTAGAGACACGTCGTCATTTCTAATTCAAAACATTATCTTTGTTGTTTAGATTAATATTACTACTATCGCTGAAGCACAACAAAATGTATGAATAACATAAAATGATTGTTATTCATTTATTTTGTCTTCACTGCATTTAGAAAATAATTTTTATCACCCGTGACACTCAGAAACACTTAGCGGATATAAATACTATGCTATTGTCGAAGATAGTAATTCTCTTTTGAGATGATCTCATCGATATGTGATTCCACTGTAGATACTTGAATGGAGATTTAACAAATCAAGTTATGTGCTCATCGTCGTAAACCTCGCGTATTGTTGTGACAAATTTTGATAAGATAACAGAACGCTGTGGCACTGCGGTATTGCGAATAAATTAACTCTATCTAAACAACGCATTAGGTACCTACATAGGGTTATTCGGTAAGGGTACATACAACTTTAACATTTTCAAGTGGGGTTACGGTACAGTTCAAGATTATTAATATCAATGATGATCAAAACCAAAGTCACAGATAAATGTTCTCTAGTCTAATCAGTTCCATATGATCATTAAAATATGTAAAGATATGTAAAACGATTGAATAGATTTTAGTTTTGTTATCACTGTTAGAAAGTATATGCTCCAATTTAAAAACTGGTGAACTTCTTATCTCAATTAATTGAACGGATCCTGAGATACAGCTTGACCTCTCTGATGTATACAGACCCATACAAAGAAGAGATGATCACTGTTGGTTTTTGATTAAAAGGTTTTTGTTATTCATTTTTAATCCTAATAATATAACTTCATGTGAGCGAAGCCGCGGGCAAAAGCTAGTCAAACATAAATATATTATCTACCTATATCTTTTTTCGACCGGGTTCATTGATCATAGTCAAGCAATCTGGTGCAGCATGCTCTAACGTGGTATCCAGTGATTGTGGAATCGGATCGAAACGGAAAGGCAACGTGGCCCACACATTTTTCTTGTAAAATATTGTAACATCTATTTAACTTGTGGAGTGCAATAAATGTATACAATACCAAATACAATATCAAAATCTCGCTTTAAAGTCTGTTAAGTAATAATGAATGTAACTTATAAAATGTGACATATGGACACAGTGTGTAGATATTATTAATAGTGTAAAGTGGAGGTAGATGAAGAAAAATCTACCAAATCAATGACCGACTAAACTCGCTGCATTAGTCTGCTTGTGACCACGATCAGTGCAAACTAGTTGAAAGTCGAAAAGTCAAGCGATTCAAAGGTGTTTATTGTGCGTTCACTCCCGTTCTACAGCTATAAAATGCATCGCGATCGTTAAAAAATTTGTATCTTTTGTACGTTCCCGATCGTAGAAGTTTTAAAACGAAGTTTTTAAGTTGCCTGGTGTTTTGACTTAAGTATTTATTTGATCATTTGTGATGGATGATTGAAGTGTAAATGATGATGATTTGATTGGGAGTGATAGTTTTGTTGTAACCGACCTTTGAATCTGAATATAAACCATAAGTCGATGGGAGTAGGTTCACTATTTCTAGAAGGCTAATTAATTATTGTTGTTACTGTTAGTTCTATCAGTAAATTTTATTGAGCTTGAGGCAGGTAATTATGGCGTTGATTTTTCAATGTAATGTTTAAATAACTTAGACGGGCTTATAAATTTCATGACATCCGCAAGCCCCCTGTAAATAACAGCAGAGCATAATAATCTTTGTGTCAAATTGATGCATTTTACGAGCTCACAATGTTTAAATTTTAATTTTTAGTTCTGTAGAAGTCACACAACTCTATTAAATGCTATTCATTATCTTATAAATATTCAAAGAACATAATATTTATTGTTCGTACCTACATTTGCTTACCCACATAAGATGCGAATTTAGAACTTGACAAATAAATTAATATTATAATTTTTTTTTTCAGGTTCGTAAAATGTTCGCTGGATATAGTTTGGAATCATACAACAGCACCATGCCCTATGTTCGGTGACGGAAGCCACGAAACTTGTTACGACATTACTTAATTTGTGACAGTAAATTTTACTATCATGTGACTTTATGTGAATTAACTTTTTAAAGTTAGTAAGTGCCTTAATAATTTACCGCTTTTAATCTATAGTTTTGGCCAAGAAATAGAGGCACATGCTGTTCAATGGATACCAAAAAAAAAGCGACTGCGAATGTAAAAGTTAAGAAGAGTGGACGTAAAAATGAAAAGAAGAAAAAAACTGAGGCCCAAAATACCGATGCGTTGGATGAAGTATGTCAACCAATGACCAAGTTAGCCGGGGAAGACGGAGGAGGCAGCGTCTCGGCCAGCTCCACCGATAGCGAAGACCTAGTGAATGCAATTAATTATAACACCATCACATCATTAGCCGCTCTTAAGGATATAATACAAGGCGACAATAATGATACTCCTGAAACAGACACCTTTTTCCAGCATTATTTCATGAATCACTGTAACAATCTTTCAAGTCGTAATTCTAATTCACCTTTCCCGTTTCCGGAGCGCCGTAGATTATCACAATGCCGCGAGGAAGATGAGGAAGATGAAAGAAAAGATAGTGACCTATTGAGTTCTAATATCTGGGCACAAGTAACTTCCCAAATTGTTTTTAACAACGAAGACAATCTCTTCAAAAACTGTAGCACTAACGAAGCGGGAGAGGATCAGAATGCAAATGTTGTCAGCGAGTTACCATCTGGTGGTGGCCCCGTCTATGCACAAGAACCTCCAAAAAGAACTGTGATGGGAGCACGACACAAGTTTCTTGTGACCACGACGGAACCGCCGGCTACATCGCCTTTGGTTGAAAGGGCCTTGCGCACACATGTTCATAATGCGCATACTGTTCATTTTGGGACCAAAGGAGCTGAAGAACAGCGGCCAAACGTTCGTTCCATTTTTTCAGGACAGAATCTCCACCTTGATAAACATTATTTTGATAGCAGTTTAATCGAAATTAGATCTACCGTAGACGGAGTGCCCGCTAGTTCTGAAGACATTTGGGTTAAAAGGATCGAAGAAAAAGTAGGTTTCTTTAGAATACGATGAACACTTAATTTTTAAGTGATTGTAATAGAATTTACGCTACAATTTTATTACCATTACAGGTGACATCTCCCAAAGACGAGTCTCTTAATACCAAAGCCGAGGTATCAAAGATACGTGAAGATTTACCTAAGGAGACTGATACAAATGCTGAAAATTTAAGAGCTCTTTCTGGGACCTGGGGTCCCGCGACAGTGAGTAAGCAAAAAGAACCGACTAAGAAGGCTCAAGTCCGTAAAGAGAAGGAGAAGGAAATACGACGCAGCAGTGATGACAGGCGACAAAAGCGAGGTGAGTGATATTTGTAATAAGCTAACACGCTCTAGGCCAACGTAGTGAATTATGTAGTGTAATCCTTCTTATCCTAGGACACCCATACCTAGTAGCAGTAAATGGGAGGAATATGCTAAGCTGCAGGTTTCACATTGTTTCATTTCTACACGACCTTACAGTTTGTTATTGCTAAATTTTATACTTGTAATGTCATAGTGGCATAGGTCCAGCACGCAGCTAC
The DNA here is from genome assembly GCA_947256265.1 of Acronicta leporina. Taxonomy (NCBI): domain Eukaryota; kingdom Metazoa; phylum Arthropoda; class Insecta; order Lepidoptera; family Noctuidae; genus Acronicta; species Acronicta leporina. The sequence continues at coordinate 14,455,092 of OX366510.1, forward strand.
GATGACATCATTACTGCCGTTATTGTATTCAATCAGTATAATTTGTATGTAAATAAAACGTATAACCACTTGCAGAACCCCAACAAAGTGTTAATGCTAACTGTATTGCCAAATACAAAGAACCTTACGTAGTTTGCAGTTAGTAAATATAGTTTTATTATCGGCGGAGAGTTTGGTAGATCCACGCAATGTTTGCCAGTGCGCCTATATATTTGAGTCGCATGCCCGTGCTGGCTCCACGCCAGCCAGTCTTCAGCGTGAGATTCGTACCGGGATCAACGTTAGATTGTTTGTAGCTATTTATTTGATCGTAAGTTATTGAATTAGTATTGAAAATTTCATGTTCGATAAGATTTACAACTGAGTTATCATCTCTAATATATGCAGAAACTTATAAGACAAAAATAAACGTAAACCTGAGAGACAGGAGATGTGGAAATGTCAATTCATTGAAGCTTAATTTGTGGCTGAAATAAATAGTATGCACGAACCCCGGTGATAAAATTATTTATTTTTAACCAATCTTAAAAGTATTTCGACAAGTTATATTTTACAGCATTGATTGTACTGTACAAGTCTACGAAGTACTTATAGAGCAAAAACTACACATTACTCATTAAAAAAACAACATTTTGCAAGTTCTCTGCATTATGTAATTATTAGCACTCCATTGCACGTTGTAAGTATTAGCGGAAAATTAGTAGGTTAGAAAATTAAAGGTAAATTATTGTATTTCGCAGATCAACAATATGATCCGTTACAGTTACATTTATATAAAACGGCCTTGAGTTGCTGTGGTTATAGCATAAGTAGTTAACATTATCATATGTTTGTCTACGCGCGATAAAAACTATTTTAATACATAATTTTAGATATGATTTTGTGGCGCGATATGTCGTCCGGTGGATGAGAAACGAATGTGCGATAGTTTCGGAACTGATATAAATCACAGCTGGATGGAACAGGTTCCAGGTGTTTCAATAGTAATAGAGTTAAATGAATCTGCGCGTTATGAATGTTCAAGTCTCACGGAATATGTCGCACAACAGCGCGCAATACATAATTCATAGCGTTTCTATGCACACTTAAATACTTTGGCTCCATTAAAGTACTGCAGGCGTAGCATGAAAACATAGATAGATTTATTTTTATATATAGCTGGTAAATATAATTCTTGACAACTTATTAATTAGCCGACATAAGCTTTGTCTACAGTGACAATATGTACCTACCTATTTTGAATGTTATTTCGTTAGTTGAAGAAAACAATGCAATCCCAGCAAATTGTTTCGTATCGGGCGTGTAATGTGATTAGGTATTTACAACATGGACTCAACTGTTCTAAAAAAATATGTCTACGTAAACAACTGACGCCGCTGTTCAGAATTATTGCTGTAAGTAATCTTGTTTACGATGTTTGTATTGCGAAGGGTCGTTCGATACTTTCAATAGCATCTTCACTCAATGACACAGTATTGGATATTCCTACACTTTAGAATTGAGACATTTGTGCCGTGAGACACTGTTGTTAATACATACATACATATTTTCACGCCCGTCTCCCATTGGGGTAGACGGATACTATAGATATCCACTTGCTACGACCCTGGCACACTACTTTCGCTTCATCTACGTTCATTAACCTCCTCATGCATGATCGTCGGTTTAGGGTGCTCTTAACCTGACCTTTTTTGAGAACGGCCGCAACTTGGTTGTGGTACGTTACCGTACGTTCGTCGAGGTCGGCCCCTTCAAACTCTTCCATCCCTACTCATCATGTATACTCGTTATACTGCAGTTGTACTGTTGTTTATAAGTAATCTATATTAAATTAGTCTCACTATATTTATTTCTAACTAACGTGCTAAATATGCTATCCGTGCCCCGGACAGCACGTTAAGTTATCGGGCCTAGATGCTATTCTTTAGTCTTCCTGAAAACTAGTTTATCCGTAGGTCCACATCAAGTCGCCGCGCCGTAGAAAAAATCACGACGTTTTTTGTCTACTTTTTTTATGAAATTTGCTAGAAAGTAATATAAAATCGTCGTCAACCCATTTAATATCTCAATGCCGGGCACAGGTCACCTCAACGAATCAGAGAGGATGGGCCGTAGTACATATAAAATAGTGATTTAAATTAGTTTAAAACTAAGAGCTTAGAATCACCACCGCTGCCGCTGGTACAGCGAGGTTTATTCATTTTTAAATAGAATTTAATAGAATTAGAGGCTTTTTAAAAATAATGACCTCAAAAATCACAGAATCACATGTCTATATATAGTGTAATTCTACAAAGTCATAATGATCGTAAAGTTGCGCTAGAAATGCGTAAATTCTATTACCGTACCAACCGAGTGTGCTCTTGACCTTGAGTGGGCTTAACGGAACCATACTTATTCAATTACGGCCAGTCCCTATATCAGTCAGTCGATTTGCTTAAACTAGAGATAGGATTTTGACATTATTTTTATGGACCTTATGTCAAATAAACGGCGGTAGCCTAATGGCGACGGACTTGCGGTTGTCGTTTCGAAACCCACCCATTGCAATACCGACGTGAACCCACTCGTAACATAAGTATTAGCTTAGCACGAGGGGTTAACAAGGATATTAATTAGTAATGTCCGACCCACATTGCTAGATATTTATAAAATACTAGCTTCTGCCTGCGGCTTCGCCCACTTGAGCTCAAAAACGAACAGTGATGATCTCTTCTTTGTATGGGTCTTTAGACATTAGAGAGGTCAAGCTGTATCTCAGTTTCCGTTTAATTATTTGAGATAAGTTTTTAAGTTGGAGCACATACTTTCTAACAGTGATAACAAAATTAAAATCTATACAGTCGTTTTTGCGCCAACCCGTAACAAACACAAACAGACAAGAATTTTAAAAATCACATTTTGGGTTCGGAGACGTTTTATACTCTAACCCACTTGTTTATTTTTAAATATCTTCAATGTACAGACACAGCATTTTTACAATTTTATAATAGTAGAGATTATCTAGCAAATTGTGAAAATAATTAGTCAATTCCAGTACGAGTGTCCGTTGCTTTTTTAAAATTGAGCAATACTGGCAATATACCGAGGATAGGTACATGTAACATGGCACGAGTTTTAGCCATGTTAGAAAGTCAAATTCAAAATGTTTACCACATTTTGATCCCTCTATTATAAAAATGACGAATTCTTGCATCAAGGGAATTCGTTTTGTAACATAACCGCGTGACCAGTGCTCGGTACTTATGCAGATTCTGACACAGATACGCACACACTGTGTCAACGTTTTATCGCCTTTCCTTCTTCGGCCATTGATTATAGTTATGAATTATAACTGCATTTTGGTCCTTATACCGTCGTACATTTAGCATATTGGTTTAATGTGTTTAAAACAGTTTAGTACTCATTAATGTTAACAGATAAGGATACAATAAAATAGTTAGATATCTTCTACCTATCCATGTCAGCGAAATGACACTTTCACTCACAGAAAAATCACGAAATCTCATAAAATATAAAATGTTCATGAAATTTGGCATGTAGGTTGCTTATAAATTGGAAGTGTAAACATCCGGTAAGATAGGACTTGCTAAAATTGTTACAATGGTTCAATTCTGTTAGCACCGCGGGGTACAAGCTAGTAGTGTATATTAAGAGGTGTGATTTTGGGTACAAAAGAATTTTCAGAACTATTAGTGTACATACATGAATATATGCAATACATATTTGGTACTCCAAAATCTGCCAGATGGCTCAAACAGTTTTCACATGCAGCTTTCCTTCTTCAATTGTCAATATATCTCTGACAGAGGTACTTTCGCATTTATTATATTTAGTATGGATTGTTATGTTTCAGAGCAACGTCTGGATGCAGCCATCACAAGAAGCACGCAGTCGGTGGGCGAGCGTAAGCGCCGAGGATCCAACGATGAAGGTCAACCGCATCCCATGTACCAACAGACTATACACGGTAATGATCTTCATTTTTCTTCCACTTCTCTCTGTCCTCTGCTGTTAGGGACCAGTGTTTTTCTAATACTGTCTTGGCCTGCCTTGTTGCCATTAAATGGGAGTTGTCAGTTTGGCCCATTGCTCGTCTGACATCCGACATATGTGTCCAGCGAAGTTCCATTTCAGTGCGGCGGCTTTCCGATTGACGGTTATTCCTAACCAGGTCGATAAATGTTATACCCACATTATTCCGTTCCATTTCTCTCTGACAAGCCCATGGGCCTAATCTGCTCAAATACCATGTTTGTTTTTTACACGGTAAAAGAACAGTACAGAGTAATCAAAAATCAGAAACTGTATGATTTTGGTTAAATTCAGTCATTATGACCTTTTTGTCGGTATAATTAGTTATTGAGAACACGACTGAATTTTTTTCGTGCGGCATAGTATTCCTTACCAGAGCAGAACTGCGTAATGTTAATGTTTTATTGTAACGCGATTAAAAATAAATACAACTTTTTTAGCTGAAGTTTTTATTCAAAAGTTGTTTCTATAAAGTGTTAGAAATCATTAAATGATATTGGAAAACGAATCATTCATCCTCATTTACATCCTCTTTACAAGGAACCTCCGGGGTAAGTCGCAGACCAACGCTGTTCGACATTCTCAAGCCGAAATCAGCGCGTGGCGAGGCCAAGAAACAACCCTCCATAATGCAGCAGGTCATGGCTGCAGTACAGGTTAGTATTATATATAACCTTTATTAATCCCGATTGACATATTGTCAACAAAAGAGTTAGTTATGCAGGTAGCGAACGACATAATAATGGTTCTTAACATCTTCGCGTGCCTCTCCCTTATTGGTGGTTGGCCGTCAACTTAGTGAACTTCTCCCGATCAAATGCAAAGCAAAACAGATCTTAGATGATGGCAATGCTGGTCCACTCGAAGATATTTTGTAACTAAGATTTCTTTCTCCGTCCGGCATGTCGCTAGCTTTCTAATAATAATTATAATTTCACTAATGGCGTCCTACGCTATTAGTGATTATTTTCTTTCTTAATAATGCGGATGATCTTCGTATCCACATACTTCGCTCTCAGCTACTGTTAAAATATTTAGTCAATAAAAATATCTTACTTTACAAGATTGTTTTTACATGGCAACTGAACATATCGCACCTTCGGTAAGACAAGGTCATAATTGCAGTTTTGCAGTTACTGGAATTATGCCCTTGTCTTACCGAAGGTGCGATATTTTATTCAACGGCACATTTGTCACTAGTATTTACTTGATATTAAGTTGACCGTTTTTCTCACTTAGTATAACGATGTAATAATGATATCACTTCTAAATAAAAGCTATTCAAAGATAACCATTTACTGATTGCCACGTACGGTACTTAATTGACACTCGATTGGCAATATAATAGTAAAGTTAATTATGCAAATTACACAGATGTAACCACTTTTGAATTGTATAGCAACCTGAGGAAAGATTAATACGGACACTGTTCCTGAAAAAAAAAAACATTTCTTCTTAATTTTTAATATTGTTTTTAATATTGAAAAAAGCCAATTAATAGCAAGAGTTTACATAGGAAAACGATACAAAATGTATTAAAATATAGTATTATTTTAGTAAAATCTATGTATTCTATTATACACAGTGTCGTTAAAATTATCGGTACAATTACAGAACATGACTAAATCAAACACGGCTACCAAAGACCCTACCAAACCGGAGACATCGAAAGTGGAACCAGCCCTCACGCCAGTTCTGAAGGCCAGGGACGGGTCAGCTCACCCACATCCTGGTAGCGACACGAGGGTAAGCATTTTCCTATCCATTTATCCACTTGGCGGATACAACTAGTTTTTAAGTCAATAGTGTGCTGATTCTACTGTACCGTGGTTAAAATATCATGTGTACGCCTCATCAATTCTTGAAAATACGGAGTTACTAATTTGTATATTATGACAAAGCTTTAACTAACAAAGCATGTTATCTATCTCCTCAAGCCAAATATCGTAATCGTATCGTGAAAAGCTAACAGACAAACAGATAGTTACTTTTAAAGCTATAATATTAACGTTGGATTACCCCAACATTCGAATTATGATTTTTGATTCTTAGAATTATGATTACTATAGTTCACGGCACGTAAGTTGACCCAAAACTAACGGAGAGGTGGAAGTTTGCGCAGTGCATTTGCGTGCAAAATGTACTAAAAATCGACACTACTGCGCATCCACCATTTTGGTTCGTTATTTGCCGGCAACTATACCCCTAAATTGGAGTCTGTCGTAAGACTCGTAAGGCACTTTGGTGTGTGTTTCGACTTGCACGTGAGAATAAGTTCCATCTCGGTTGATGTACTCTGGGAGTCTGCAATCCGTAAGGCTCTGGCGACTGGGTGACTTGGTGTTGCAGGTGTCCAACGCCAGGGTTGACTACTTACAGTGAGTCGCCGCCATACGAGTCACTGTCTACCGGCAATCAACTTCAGTTACTCGACAGACGCCGACTTAATCTTTAAAAAAAGTCGCTGCCCTTGATCTGTGATCTGTGACATTGCCGTTGGTCGGATCTTTTGTCTTCGCCACCGACTTCCGAAACTGTTTCGCACATAGCCTTATTTTTGTTGTTGTTGAAGGCGAGTGAATCTTACGTATATCGACGACGTTCTCATTTATTCGGTCAGTACGTGTTATTGTCATTTTTTTCTAAACTTTTCATCAGATCTTCACACTAAATTTCTGATGAAAAGTTCGATCGGGAGTATATTCTATCACAAAGAAACAGTTTTTTCAAATCGGTTTATAAATTACCGCACAATCACGTAACAAACTTACAAAAAAATACGGATGAATTAAGAACCTCATCCTTTTTGAAGTCGGTTGATAAAAAGGGCAGCTTCTCGTTCCACTTTTGTATCAAGATCTCATACGAATTCTTGTTATTTGGAGGCCAAGTTTCCTCCAAGATCAATATATCAAATACAACTGCAGCACATCAATTGGAAGTTATTCCTTGTTAGTTATGAGTCAATTGAGAGAAATAGGTTAACACGATGGCTGTCAATCTGTTTGGTTTATTCTTGTGCTTACATGTGTCTCCATGACCGAATTTATACTTTTGATCCTCCCTTTGTGTAATTAACAAACCATCACGCCTGTATTCTCCGAAAGGTTAGGCAGAGGCGTGCTAATGTACACCCACAGTTCGCCGGTATGTTTAGGTCCCATGTAGTAGGGGGCCGGCCTATTGCCATTAACCGGGCACGACTCCCTAATTTCGATCTGCTACTGAGAAGTTCATAGAAAAACTTAATGACACTTTGCTCGACCTGCGAATCAAGCCCAGGACCTCTAGCGTAGCCGTCGCGCTTAGGGCTACTAGGCTAATCTTCTACTATTATAAAATTGTAAAAAGCTATGTTTGTTACGGGTTGGAGCAAAAACTAATGAATAGATTTTAATTTTGTTATCACTGTTAGAAAGTATATGCTCCAACTTAAAACTGGTGAACTATTCAATCAATTGAATAGTTCTTGACATACATACAGCTTGACCTCTCTGATGCATAGAGGGCCATACAAAGAAGAGATCATCACTGTTGGTTTTTATTAAATTATTTTTTGGATTCCATTACTAATCCTACTGTAGCTTCAGGTGAGCGAAGCCGCAAGCAAAGGTTAGTGAGATTTTATAATTGTTGTTCTGTGATTGATATTGAATTTACCCGCATTGTTATTTATCCCGGGTCGCTATGATCTCGTGTTTCGCGATTCGAAGTGATTTCACTAATTCTTTTCTTTGTCTCACGTCTATAATTTATACTTAAAACCCACCGGTTAAGTCGGCTAATTAGTGTTTGGGCATAAGAAAGGTATGTCACAAAAGACGTAACAAGCCGTTAGACTATCATTAAAATCCAATTTGGCTATAGTAGGCGTAGATAACTATGCAATTTTTGTAATTGAGTATGCGCTTGTTAGACAGTCCGTTGCCTTGACAAATTTATTCATTTTAATTAATGCTGAAGAGTACACTTCTTGTTTGCATTGGCCATAGAACTCCCAAGCCTTTTAGACGGTGTAACTGCTACAGAAATACAAAAAAAGTTTGCAATCACTAGCTTAAGCTGATATAATTTTTTAAATTGAACTTCATCAAAAAAGAACTTTGTTGTGTGTTTTCTTTAACAGGGTATTTCTATTTAAAGAAAACACACAACAAAGATTTTTTTTATGTGTGTATGTGTATTTAATATAGCCCTTATCTCTCTCTCTCTCTTTAACAGTACTACCACACGATAACTGCCTCGTCGAGTCGTCGTCCCAGTGCAATGGCTAAAGTTATGGAGATGTTCCGTGGACGCGCCTCGGTTCCGGGACAAACTCTGCCGATAGAGGGCGCTGAGAAGAGAAAAGCGGTAAGTATTTTGAATAAAAGATAAAAAAAAATTTTTTAAAGGCTACTAATCGACCATTAATCAAATATGTATAGCACTGTACGTGGGCAATGAGCTTGTAGGTATGTAGGGGAGAGAAATCTCTACATTTCTATTCCTATCTTTGTTTTCTGTCTCCTAAATAATTTGCCCTATTTTCAGAAGGAATTAATCAAATTACACATTGTCTGTATATTACTCTATAAGGTGAATATATTAACTGAGATGGGGCATCGATAGTACAAAATATTATTGGTATTCACAGGATTTAAAAAACCTACATTTATTTAGTGTTTTTTAAAAAAACGGTATTTTTACATTTAATATTTTAACCAACAGAACAAGGAACACTGATCTTATTCCAATGCCTATTAATTTATTACCATCAAGAAAAAAAACAAATACTTATTCGTTCAGGTGAACATAGAACCTCGTCCTTTTTCGAATTTGAAGTCGATGAAAAACTAACTAGAGTTTAGGCGGGAAAATGAAAAGTGCACATTGTCGATTTTATATTATTTTTCAAAACTTGAATTTCTCCGAAGTTTAATGTGTAATTATGGTGGATAATTAACCATTAAATGTTTGTGAACGTGTGAGAGTGTAGGCAAATGATATAAAATTGAAAATCGTGACTTTTTGGGTTCACTCCTAAACTCCATCGAAGCCTCAATGAAGTTTCTACCGTTTTATTGGGGCAACTGAACAACATTGTACTTGACACTGGCGAACACAAAAAGTGTGGTGCCATAAAATCCCATGATGGGAAATATATTATTACCTACTTGATTACTCTAATACTTGACATTGGCAAATACACAAAAAGTGTGCCGCCATAATAAAAAAAACTGACTATTTCTTGCTGACCTGCATCGCATTATATAAAAAAAACAATTAAAATCCTTTTGAAAATGGCGGCAGTTCTTTTTATGAAATACCTATTTATCACACGTTTTTGACCATGTCTCGCTCGTACTAGAACGTAAGACAATATTAACCCTGAGTCTTTATAATTTTAGTTATCTGACATTGAGATTAAACAATGATAGCCTAGGTGATAGCTGACTGTCAAGTCAAAGGTTTCCTCGCGATGCTTTGCCTTCACCGTTAGTGCGCGTGATAATGAACTATTAATACACACAAGACAAAAGTCAAGAGGTGCGTGCCTCGGATTCAAAGTCGAGATCTTCGACTTGGCAGTCTAATGGTCATATCACCAGGCTATCACCAGGCCTGGACTTAGAGGTCCAGGGTCCCTCGGAACTTGGCATTTGGGGCCCCTACGAGCCAGGCTTTTGAGCTTATTTGTAGGTCCCGCCACTGGGACTGGGGCCCCTAGGCTAGCTGGGCCTCTAGGCCGGGGCCTTGTAGGCCTAGGTGGAAATCCGGCACTGGCTATCACTGCTTATTTTGTTTGTGATACCGGTATCAATAGAAGAAATACACAACGTTAGTGTTTCGCTTCGCGCCTACATCAGTAGGCGCCTACATAGTGGTTTTACAACACATAATAGTTTTGTAAGTACATAATCTTTAAAAGGCGCTTCATTATTCTGAATTGCCAAAAACGAAATAGATTGACGAGTAAATTTTTTTTTATCTAGCCATGCATTTGAACCTAGTCTTCGGGTCTAGGACTTAAGTCTTTCATAGTAGATGCTAAGTTTGAGTAAGCAATATAGTAATTATCTCTTGGAAGTCTGTGTTATTCAGAGTGTAAATTTAATAGGTGCGACAAATAAAAATATATATGACTAGCTTCTGCCCGTGACTTCGTCCGCGTACCGTGATGATATATAGCCTATAGCCTTCCTCAATAAGTGGGCTATCTAACACTGAAAGAATTTTTCAAATCGGACCAGTAGTTCCTGAGATTAGCGCGTTCAAGTAAACAAACAAACAGCTCTTCAGCTTTATATATTAGTATAGATAACACGTGTAGGTAACAAAGAAATTTTAGATGTCTTGATTAATTAAAATACTTATCGGTTGGTGCTTTTTGTAAGCAAAGTAAGTTTGGTAAAGTCTTGTGCACCTCTATTACTAACTTTCTAGGGAATAAAAAAAAATATAAACGATGGTAAGTGCAAAGCGTTAATATTTCATGTAGTAACTATCTGCGATCGGGCGTGCCGCGTCAATCTATCTTCTATATATATAAAAGAAAGTGGTGTTAGTTACTCCATTTATAACTCAAGAACGGCTGAACCGATTTGGCTGAAAATTGGTGGAGAGGTAGCTTAGAACCAGGAAACGGACATAGGATACTTTTTATCCCGTTCCCGTGAGATGTGATGACAGACCGCATTCCACGGGGGCGAAGCCGCGGGCAGAAGCTAGTATATATATAAAAGAAAGTCGTGTTAGTTACACTATTTATAACTTAAGAACGGCTGAACCGATTTGGCTTAAAATTGGTGGAGAGGTAGCTTAGAACCAGGAGACGGACATAGGATACTTTTTATCCCGTTCCCGTGAGATGTGATGACTGACAGAATTCCACGGGGGCGAAGCCGCGGGCATAAGCTAGTATTTTGATAAATGCTTGAAATTATTTTTCCTTTATTTTTTGTTAAAAGCAGATAATTCACGCCTGCCAGAAGACATTGGCATTATTCAGGTTATCCGTCTGCTCGTTTGCCCACCTATCCCATAAAAATAAATTACGAACAAATTACGCTGAGCAGAATTAGCAAGAAACTATAAAGGCAACTAACTCGAAATCTGGCACTTACCTACATAAATTCATTATATTCATAGGAAGAATATACAATGTGCAACACAATAAGCGCAAGTTCTCAAACACGTCAATTATAATATCGAATCATTATTAAAATAACGAAACCCTAAAGTCATTTTGAGACCTGTAAACATATTTTTGAGGTGAAAATTTCTTTAGCGGCGTTGTGCACTTTTTGAGATGGGTAAGAAATGTTAAACTCCCTCAGGACATGTGATCTGATCGAAAATTCGTATGACGTCACCTTTAAGACGTAAGTTCGGAATGTGAAGGCAAATTTCGACATGGCAGGCGGGACTCGCGGTGGCTTAGAGGTCATAGCGTCTGGCGTACCTAGCCAGGAGACGCAGGTTCGAATCCTGCCTGCGAGTCGAATTTTTCCTTCACTAAAATAACTTTATAATCTTAGCATGAAAAATGCAAAAAAAAGCTATCTATCTGTACTAATATATAAAGCTGAAGAGTTTGTTTGTTCGTTTGTTTTTTTGTTTACTTGAACGCGCTAATCTCAGGAACTACTGGTCCGATTTGAAAAATTATTTCAGTGTTAGATACCCCATTTATTTTAAGGAAGGCTATAGGCTATAAATCATCACGCTAAGACTAAGTATCTATTCCACGGGGACGAAGTCGCGGGCGGAAGCTAGTGTAATATAAATTGTCCTGTTGGTGTATGATAGCGCAATAAATGAATATTGTATTATACCACATAAATTATAATACTTGTATACTGATAATTAAAGCAATTCGTGCGAAATTATTCCCTAACCATTCCAAAATATCAAAAATGCGTTAATGTTCAAGTTTTCACTTCTGCCTGCACTCCCGGACTGCAACCCGTTGTTCTTTTTTCAAGAAATTAGATATACCAGCTAAACGCAAAACTCGTCGTACTACAGTCGTCTCCGTAACGACTCGGCGCGCACACGCACACAATAACAATTTGTGCAAATAGATTTCAGTTTTCCAGAACTCGAGCCACGTATAGATCAGGGGGTCATGTCTGCAGGTATTGTAGCTAATTATCTCTTCCGGAAAAAATAACACATATTAAAAACCACTGTAATCGGTTCTGAACCAACTAATTTCAGGTCACTTGGACTGGAGTATAAGAGAAACTAAAGACCTTTAATAAAATATTTTATTTTTATATAATCACTAGCTTCTGCCCGCGGCTTCGCTCTCGTGAAGCTATATCAGGAGTAAAAATGGAAAAGCAACATTGATGACCTCTTCTTTGTATGGCCTCTATACATGAGGGAGGTCAAGCTGTATCTCAGGATTCATTTAATTAATTGAGAAAAGAAATTCACCAGTTTTTAAGTTGGAGCATATATATTCTAACAGTGATAATAAAATTAAAATCTATTCAGTAGTTTTGCTCCAACCCGTAACAAACAGACAAGAATTTTAAAAATCATATTTTCTGATTCGGAGACGTTTATATACCACGTGTTTTTTTTTAAATATCTTCAATGTACAGACAGCTTTTTTACAATTTTATAATAGTAGAGAAGAAGAGATATTAAAATACTTAAGTAATATCATTATTAAATGATTTTGATAACATACTATATCATACTATTCATACTTCGTTATATATTCGCGATCATAATTTTTTGGTAAAATAGGCAAGCGGTGCCTTAATCTGAAGGTCTGACCTCTCTAGGGTCTACCTATTTATCAGACCAGACCGTGCGACCTTGTGGCAGACGCACTTCTGCGCAGTAATTAACGTACATTAACACTCGAGAAGTAAACATTCGAGTAACGCGCGACCACTGACACACTGTAATCACTTGTGATAAATTGATGCTAAATGAAAAAAAAAAAAAATCCATTACGATTTCATTCCGCGGTACGCTGAAAAAAACTATGGACTCAATTGCAAGATCACGATTCCGCCGAAAATATTCTTATGCTGAGTTATTAGGTTGTCACTTGTCAGCTATTGTGTCACAACCGCATGACCGCATCTCGGGGGTGGATACGTGCGCGACCACTGGTTAGATTAGATGCGCGGGCGCATTTCCCGCAATCGATTTTCAGTTCCGCAGCGGAACCGGCTTGACACCAGCGGATATCGGTCGCTTACACACTCCGCGTTGCATAACAATAACGTCGTCTCGTGACGGCGAAGCCGACGTTATCTCTCAGTACTTATAGAGATGCCTTCGCGATCTAACCTACCGAGTTTTGCTAATATGTGACAACTACAATGTGTTTGCGCTTTACATAATATTAACATTTGAAATGTAAGTAGCACTGTAGATGTTTGTGAAAGTGAATGCGGTGAAAAAATATGGCAAACTATTTTAGGTGGAAAAAAGGCAAAAGGGACGAAGATGTGTTTTATTCGGAGAAACCGCGAAGTCGATCATTAGATCCTCGCTCTTTGGAATTAAGTGGCATTAGACTTGTAGCTCAGTACCATCAACAACAACAGCAGCATCATCAACAACAGGTCGGTAAAACGTAGAGTCTCATACATCCAGCAATATCGCTCCTGGAAGAAGTACCTACATTGTCATAGTAAGAACATCATCAGTAGTCCATCGTATAAGTTTCTGTACAGGAATTATGACAATTAATATATGCTTCTTATATATGCTTTCTATTTATATTTCAAGAGGACGAATTTTATAAAACATTTTTCAACATTTTCGTGCCTTTGAACATAAATTATGATACTTTTATCGTTGTTCTGTTGCTTTGCACAATATTTTATTATGTTTTTTAGTACCTGATAAATTACTCCTTAGTCCTTGTCGCCTACGCGCTCCTGTTTAAAAAGTAATGCGACACAGTAGCCGAGGCCGGCTCTTTATCACAAGTGCTGAGTAGAGTAATACTCGGTCTTTTATAATCATTCGTTCACAACTGAATTATATGGCTATATGTAATTGATATCTAATGCAACACCTATCCCTCGTAATTCAATCGCTACACTGTCTGGTTATTCTGAATTGTGTATGTCGATCGATGACAGGACGCTTCCAATCTTTATAAGATTTATTGCCTCGTCCATACTAAATGTGCTAAATGCAATCAGCGCTCGCATTGATAATAATAATTGTGATACACAACCGATAACACTAAGTAGGAACTTAAAAGAGTTATCAAAGATTACGATTTACCTATACTTTTTAAATAACGCGTGGAGTTATTGTTTAGTATTGCCTTGAGTTGGAAAATAACATCGAGACAAATGGAAGCGACCTCGATTTGAAAACATGAGGTTTAACCTATCGATCCCGGATCTCCTAACAATGAATTTTGGATAGGTACATAATGAAAAAATATATGTATTCATACTAACATTTCATTGTCGATTGGAGAACTTGCAACATCCGTGAAATTGCAGTAAAGATTAATGAAGAATTTAATGCTGTGCCCCTGAAAGTTAAACCTTCATAGATCACTCAACCTGTAGTTCTGGCCACGTTGAGAATGAAATGGTTTATTATGCTGAAACTGAAAAAATGACAACTTGAATAATTTTAAATTGAAGGTTTCACTAAATTGGAAACTTAACATAGCTTATTATTACACTGAGAGAATATTTAGATTTTCAGAATTGGAACAGTATTTCAAGAGATGACTTCTTTATGCAAGAGTTGTTTTACTATACGCCCAAGCCACAGATAAAATAATAATTTACTAGAATAGAACTTGTTTTTCTGGAAAACGGCCCTATGCTCCGTGAAGATTTTTATCGAATACTCGCATTTTATTATAAATTCAAGGAGTAGATTGTATCAGGTGCTGTTTGTTGTTAAACTTTTGTTTAAAATGTTAATATGTTTCTAATGTACCTAGTGGAGTCTTAAAAAGTTGCAAAGTAAGATTTGATGACGCACCTTCGCTAGAAAACACTCCGACATTATTATCTTTTGTCCCAGATAACATGATTGACGATCAATTTGTTTGTAACACGTTGAGCTACTGTATGTTCTACAGCGAATTCGCCGTAATCAAAACTCTGTAAACAGTCTGTAGGTAAGTGTGAAAAAGAAATAATGAAAATCTGCTATAATAGTTTTCCATTGAAGTGAAAAAAATAATTTCTTTGTAATCTCAGTCCTAAGATATTTATCATAAAGTAAACATTGCTATGTATATTGTATATTTTGGTTAATGAAGGTTGAATATTTATCACAATTTATGTAGTTGATGTTGTTGTTTTCGATGACGGGCAATGAATTGTGAATGTCTGGGTTTAATTTGAATTCCAAATTTAGGAAGCCTTTATAAAAAATAGATATTACAGCAATTACCTACATACCTTACATGAATAATAAATATTTACTCATGCAAATAGGTACGGCCTCTGAATTTTCTAAATCTTGGGCGTGTTAATAGTTTATTATCACGACCTTAAACGGTGAAGAAAACATGCATAGTGAGGTAACCTGCATGCCTGAGAGATTTCCGCAACGTCACACGCCGTTGATAAAATCTCTCAGGCATAAAGGTGTCCTGTCCAGTCCAGTTCCAGTCTGCCATTGCGCTGCTCAAAAGGGTTTTCACTTGAAATGTATACACCATCTCGGATCCTATTTGTGCTTTCGATCGAGTTACATTTGGGTTGATGTGTCGAACCAATAATGTCAATACTCTCAAATGTTTATTTTGCAAGTTTGTTCACTCTGTCAACACTTATTTGCTTAGCATTGACATATTCATGCTGTTACAATTAGAGTAAATTATTTTAGCGTCCGCTATTTCACTGATAATCGCAAATGCGCATCGTAATATGATAACTCCGTTGAAGCAATGCATAAGTTGCTACTTCTAATAGCTATTTGCGCACACGGTCAATTATGATTAGTTGATTACACATCACTATAGCTAGGTCAGGTTTTATTAAAGAGACATTTAAAACGGCTTGTCACAATAGTATCTAAGTTGAACAATCAATTATGCAATTTACTACACTAATTCCAGTTCATACATTTTAATTTTTATGCAGACGCATATTTACCTTGTGTTGCTAATTGTGCATAATCATCATCATCCCATTTACTGCTACTACTAGGCACGGCTCTCCTCAGAGGGGCAAGGCTATAGTCCCCCACGCTGGCCTAATGCGGGTTGGCAGACTTCACACGCCGTCGAGAAAATCTTTCAGCCATACAGGTTTCTTCATGATGTTTCTCTTCACCGTTTAATCGAGTGACAATTATTTACGCACATCATTGCGAAAAGTCAGAGTCTCTGAGTTCACTAAAGTGATCATATCACTAGGCTGTCACTGTCTATTATAATCCTCATCATCCGCAGCTCAATTTCTCACCCACTCTTAGAGTTCCACGACCCTGTGCTATTCTCTACCGTGATCTTATTCGCCCTACCATCGTAACAAGGTCGTCCAGCCTATCTCGTTACTGGACGAGCGATACTTATTCCTTCTTTAATCCTCGGCCGCAAAACTCCGCAAGTAAAATATTTTAATTCAGTGATTGTTTATTCAATCAAATTTAACGTAGGTAAGTCCGTCATTTTGTGCACAGATTCAGTCCATTTCAAAGAAATTGTTGAGTTATTACCGTTATCTCTATTCCGAAACAAGTGCCCCTTATCTGCGCCTAAATCTAATATTGTCATGTTTTTTTTGTCTTGTCTTATTATTAGGCCAGAAACGATAAAGATAATCGGTTGTTGACATTTTTTTATTTTATCTCGGAATAATGTTCATGGCTCTTCGTGATTATCCTTCTAAAGATCGTATTTGTTTTTGTGAATTGATGGTGTATAATATAAATTTTAAGGCCTACATTTTCGTTCAACGGTGCTAGTTTGATTTCGTGTATTGAGGACTCATGGGGACGGAAATAATGATACTGTGATGACCAAGTAGTGCTAATGCACTAGCTTCCGCCCGCGACTTCGTCCGCGTGGAATAGTTACTTATTCTTAGCATGATTATATATAGCCTATAGCCTTCCTCAATAAATGGGCTATCTAACACTGAAATAATTTTTCAAATCGGACCAGTAGTTCCTGAGATTAGCGCGTTCAAGCAAACAAACTCTTCAGCTTTATATATCAGTATAGATACGCATCAGTTTGTTGTCATATAGTTCATAGTTTTCTTTATAGTCCGCGTCACATAATATAATATGCTAATGCGATAATTGTTGCGATAGAACGCTGCTGACACAGCTAAATATTTGAATAACCATGTATCCCTTGCATATTCTCATATGCCAAACCACACACGTCGTGGCAGCTGACATATACGATAACACGTACCAGACATTCATACCATGTAAGTTTCTATAGACCCACTAGCTTCTGCCCGCGACTTCTTCTGTGCGGACTTCAGATTTGGGTCCGAAGAGGATAAAAAGTAACTTAATTTTAGCCAAATTTTATCCAGATCCTTGTGAGTAATAAAAATCCATGCATCATTACATACATTCATCTATACATCCTCTCAAACTTTCACGTCTGTAATTTCAGTAAGATTGCTTGAATAGTTCTTCCGGTTTAAATATAATTAAAATCAAATCAATAGATTTTACATACCCTTGCTGCCAGAGGCATACTGTAATTTTATTTATGTTATCAGTTTGGACGGTAAATAAATTTTTGAAATGATGTCCTTTTTACGGCTCCGTACCTCAAAAGGAAAAAACGGAACCCTTATAGGATCACTTTGTTGTCTGTCTGTCTGTCTGTCAAGACCCAAGGCAATCAAAACCTATAAAGTACTTCCCGTGAACTCAGAATCTTGAAATTTGGTACGAAGCAACATCTTATAGCACAGATAAAATAAAAATTGGGAAAAGCATAAATTTTTAATTACCTACATCATATAATAAAAATATTTTTAAGTACGTAACCCTCGGTGCGCGAGTCCGACTCGCACTTGGCCGGTATTTTTATTTACTATACCTAACCCGCTTAACAGTAAAAGAAAAGATCGCGAAGAAACGAAATATTACAAAACATAACCGCATTAGACTAGCGTTGTGGACCAAAGACTATTGTATACCGTACGCTCTTTCTGACAGGAGACCCCTACCGTGCCCAGCAGTGGGGCAGTGAAATAGACCTCTTTGATTTGACATCATAAATATTCTTCCAGATGGTTTTCGTATGTATCGTTACTCTCAGACACTTGGTTATAAAAGAGGGAAACTACTACATCCAACGTTAAAATGAATCTGTGCGCAGCCAATAAAACATCGGCTCAGCTTTGATCGGCCTTTGATCCCGATAAATTGTGTTAAGTTTATTATATTTCCCGGGCTCGGGACTTGACCGTGTACCACGCTCTAGATGTATCAGCCAAGTAAATGCTTACATAGATAAAGTGTAAAAAAATATGTTGTCTATAGTGTCTAATCAACATAATTGATTTATGTTGAATTTATTAAATTAGGGCACCACACCTTAAAAAGAAAATCAGAACCTTTCAAATTTCATTAGAGTTTGCCTGTCTGCCACAGAGGTATCTGTAGAGAACAATGGAACATGAATATTTATTAGTCGAGCGATCTTAATGACATATCCGATCGATCAAAATTGTGTTTTAGATGCGGCGATAAACTTATAGCAAAGAAGAATTTATAAAATCTCATTTTTGGGTTCGGAGACTTATATATACCTTAACCCACTTGTTTTATTTAATATCTTCAATGTACCTACAGACACACCTTTTTACAATTTTATAATAGCAGAGATGAGTATTGGTAGGTATAAAATGTTGACCACTCGGTCAATGTCGATGCCCGTCTATCGTGGAACAAAATGGCTAGAGGACTTGGGTATTAGTCTACTCTTATATCTACTTACACGTATTTTGAAGGGGTTGTGAATCGTATCTGTCTCTATCGTGGATTATCTATACAGAAGCTATTTACTAGAAGAGTAGTGAAGTTTCACAATTGTGATTGCTGTCTGTTGCGTTGTGTCGAAGTCGAAGGCACTCTTTAATTGTCTAGGGTAGGTGATATTTTAGCGCTTTTATTTTAATCTTGCCTCTAAGTGTATACATGTGGCCCCACAGAACAATGTCCCGAGTGCCGCCCGTACAATCTATATAAAAAAAAAAACTCCAGCCCAATTCTATGTATATCGTAGCGCGCAAGTAACGAACATAGACAATAGAGCAAATATTACTAGTCTATGTATTTTAGTTCGCTTCACAACTCGTAAGGTGCGTTATATATCAAGCGGAATTTACCATACAGAAGCGCTGAATCTATTCTGTAACACTATACCATAATACCAGTATTATTAGAGCTGTCGTGATACAGAAAAACAGTAACGTAAGTACTATAGCGATAAGAGGCTGTGTGGTCTCGATCTCAAATCGAAGACGAATTCAAGACACACACTTCGTGACTTTTAGAATTTACCTATTGTAGTGCGTATTTTAAATTATCATGGTACTTATATCATCATATCACCTGCATGCGTAAGAGTCGCAACTTAACCTGCATTGGTCTCGCAAGGTAGAGTAGAGTCTAATCTCTCTTATTTTTAGAGGCGGACCCGTGCCCAGCCAAAGTCCAGTGGGACAGTATAAGAATTGGTAAATCTGAACAATAAAATTGTGCTATGAGTTAAAAATGAGGCACATATTACGCATTAAAAATATAATTGAGATAAAGCGGCGGTAGCCTAATGGCTAGGGCGTCGGACTTGCGATCATGTGGTTGCCGGTTCGAAACCCACCCATTGCACTACCGACGTGAACCCACTCGTAACACAAGCATTTAGCTTAGCACGAGGGGTTAACAAGAATACTAGTAATGTGCGTCCCACAGCGCTTGTAAGCATTTTTTTTTAAAAGATGTAAATTCACACAGCATAGCTACTAGTTAGTCTGCTTAGTAACCTGCTTACTCTGTGGGGCTTTGCCGTTTTCAGATATTTTATTTTTTACACATACCTTCACTAGTCCCAAAATGTATTTCTTTATTTTTCTACTATTAACATTTATAGCTGAAATAACAAACAATATACCTACCTCCTGCCAAAGTTAAAATTAAGTCTTACGATGGAGTCCTTACGTAAAGAGACGGTACCTACTGCAATAATCGTAGGTGCCTCAGTACAGTCAGTCAGTTACAAACTCATTATTAGCGGGCCATGAATAATGAAAAATCATTTATAATCATGTAAAACAATACAAGAAGATTTGCGCACCCTTGCGTCAAAAAAAACATTGCAATAGAGTTTTCCTAGTTTGGAAACAGAAACAAAATGAACACCATTGTTAAAATGCCATATGTTTAAAATTACCAGAACTAGCTTCATTTAACATTTTTACCTGTTATTTATATACACAAAGTTGTTTATTTAGGTATTCTTTGTCCTTTGAAGTGTTTAAAGAAACGATAATTTACGTAACCTACTGAAAAAAGATCAAATACACGTTAAGTAAAAATATAATCAAAAAGGCCTGAAAATAATTACATAAGGTTAGCTTTACACAATGAAAAGTAAATGTCAAAAAGGGGAAGTACATGTAGGATAGTACTTACATCATAATATAACTACATAGGTATTTGTATTAAACGAAAAATATTTAGGTTCCCAACTCTATGACCTTCGAGCCTTCGATATGCACGAGGGTACTGCCAAAAAGATTATTTCATAGGCAGTCTGGGCAGTTTATAATTCTTATACTTGTATGAAATAAATTCCTTTAAGCATTTGATGACATGATGAATGTGAAGTAAATTTTCCAAAATAGTTGGACAAAAGCTCGGAAAAAGATGTTTAGATATTACATTCTAACGCCACATTACGGCATTTTTTTGTGATGTACGTAGGCTGTTGATTCAAGGAATCTTAACATCTTAACCGAGCTTGGTGGCGAGGCACCGAATGCCTCCAGCCAGGACATTACGGCATGTCTAGTCTAAGTATTAAATACAAATTCTACAGCAGACATATTCAACCACTAAGAAAGACATTGTATCAATGAATCACGACTATTTACATGAATAATGACTTAAATGCATAATATTATGTTAATTATATTGAAATATGCACATACGTACTTACATACTGTTGTTAGATTTCGTTTTACATGTTAAGTAAATAATAAACATTTATTGAGAATGCGTTATTTACTAAAGGGATTACATGTATCGTCATGAAGACATCGCGCCTGTCTCCCATCGGGGCAGGCAGAGACCATAGATTTCGACTCGCTACGATCCTGGCACCACTTTCGCTTCATCTTCGGCCATTAACGATGAAGAGATGAACCTTATGATAAGATATCTAGCCTTAGATTTTTATGTATGCAAATATAAATTATGCAGTATTGTAATTCATCAATACATTCTCGCTTCTCGGCTTCGCTCACTTGAAGCTCAAAAACAACATTGATGATCTCTTCTGTGTATGGGTCTGTACGAGTATACATCAGAGAGGTCAAGCTGTATCTCAGGATCCGTTTAATTAATTGAGATAAGAAGTTCACTAGTTTTTAAGTTGGAGCATATACTTTCTAACATTGATAACGAAATTAAAATCTATTCTCTACTAGCTTCTGCCCGCGGCTTCGCCCCCGTGGAATTCTGTCTGTCATCACATCCCACGGGAACGGGATAAAAAGTATCCTATGTCCGTTTCCTGGTTCTAAGCTACCTCTCCACCAATTTTCAGCCAAATCGGTTCAGCTATTCTTGAGTTATAAATGAAGTAACTAACACGACTTTCTTTTATATATATAGATAACTAGCTTCTGCCGGCGGCTTCGCCCCCGTGGAATTCGGTCTGTCTTCACATGCCACGGGAACGGGATAAAAAGTATCCTATGTCCGTCCCCTGGTTCTAAGCTACCTCTCCACCAATTTTCAGCGAAATCGGCTCAGCCGTTCTTAAGTTATAAATAGTGTAACTAACACGACTTTCTTTTATATATATAGATATCTTCAATCAAATGTACAAACAGCTTTTTTACAATTTTATCATAGTAGAGATGCCAATACATTGCTATTTACCTAGCTCAAATAGTATCCATGTGTTACTACATGCTATTTCGCAATCACAAGTAACTAAGTAAGTAACACTCAAACTGAATAATTGCTTATTTTCATCGATTATTATATATTATTTTTGACGCAAGAAGAATGTAGAACATGACTTCACTCTATGACTTCCATAATTAATTCATCTGTGATGATACTAAACTTCTGTGGATTTATTCAAAGAAATATAGACTAGCGGTTTTTATATTTTGTAGATGAATAAACCCAAGTTCCCCGCCCCCCTATCTGTCTGTCTATTCACGATAAACTCAAAAACGACTGAACGGATTTTTATACGGTTTTCACTAATGGACGGAGTGATTAATGAGCACGTATTAAAGCTAAGTTTTAATATGTTATCTTTTGTGATTTTTTGCATTTTCCATGCTAAGTTTGTAAAGTTATCTTAGTGAAGAATCTTACAATCACGCTACGAATCTTAGGAGCGGGGCAGCTCGGGTGAAACAGAGAGCTAGTCGCTAATTTCACATACGTATTTGATTCGATATATCTAGATTTTTCAGCATGATTTTTCTAATTATTATTCTTAAGTTTATTTTTCAGCATGATTTTCCTAATTATTATTCTTAAGTTTATTCGGTAGTTTAAGTGAAAGTTCTAAACTTTTCTGGCTTTAATCCTCGATAGGTGTATCTCTTTTATTTTATGGAATATCAGGGCTATAATGAATAAAAGATATTGCAATTTAAACAGGGATAAAACCTTGAATCCCGTGGGTGACCTTAGGTTTCACCGTATACTTTAAATGGCTGATCTTATAGGTACATAAAGTTCGTTCTAATAGCTGTGACTTTATTACTGACAAAACTTTCCAAGTATTCTGAGATTCACTTAAATATACTTATACCCACCCCAAGATATTTCTGGATTTTAAGAGGTTCAGTCGGCCTACTCGGCGTGTGTTTAAAGATATATTTACATAAATCAATATTATCTACTATGTCACCGGTACATGAACTATGACACTAATGACAGGATTAACTACGTTAAAACTTTACACATACAATAGGGAAACAATGATTCCACCTAAATCTTTGTCAAATATAATGGTTTTCCTCATCTTGGCAGAGGCACTGCCGTGCTCCTAGTTAAATAATGTTGTTATCCAAATGGTGATGGCCATGAAACGTAAACATAACAATAAGACAAATTATCAGGATATTTGTATTACTCGTCGGTATTCATACCGTAACCTCTGATGCAGGTGATCAAATAAATAGGACTCGGCAAATATGGACCGGAAAATTGGTGCGCTACATTTTATTTACTCTATACGATTTGGTTTCACAGTTCATTAAAGTTTAGCCGTGGCCCGTGATATTCTTTGCTGATTAAAGCATGTTGATTCATTGTATTTAATTTAGACTTTTACAAAATAGTCTACCTTAATTGGCTTACCAGACTGGAATTTATAAAAAATTAATAAATACATTTTATTCATAATTACAAAGGTAACTTACAAATAATGAGGAGGTATTACTGTGTTAGCCGCGTGTACGTACTACAATAAACCTGTGTTTCGTTAATTAAAAGTATTAAATTAACGAATCAACAAACAGTAGCGGCTTAGATAGCGGCCATGATATCGTAGTGGGTGATATCAAAGCCATGAGCAGAAGGAAAAAAACTGGAGTGCAACCAAGCATTCAGTTGTCAATAACCGCGGGTAGATAATTATAAAAATTAAAACCCATTTTTCATTTCAGCCTTTCTTTGAGATGCAAAAGTAATAAACAAAGCATACCTTTCAACCGTTTTTATAATGTTAATGATAAAAAAAAACGCTTATAGCGTATTTATTCTTTATAGCGAAACAGTCCTACTTTTTACGCAATAAAGGGGCTTATTGAACTCAATGCGTTAATAATTACATAGTTTATTCAGTCCGTTATTTATTAAATAAATATTTTCCAGAACATAACATTTTAATTTATCAAACGTATTAAGGCCCACTTGCATCAACTTCTTAAATATATTTAAATTGTATTTAAACACAATTTTTCATAGTAAATTTGTGTTTAAATGCGATTTAAACATATTTAATAATTTGGTGCAAGTGGCCCTAAATGTTTATTAGTTCAAAGTCTAAAATTACATTTATTATGTAGATTCGCCAATATTTTATCTTAAAGTATTATTTAGTTCTCCATGACACATTTTTTGTAATCTTTGTGCATTAGATCGTTTTTTTAGTTTCCTTCATAGTATTATTGTTTTAATTATACTATTTCGCCTCAACTTTTAGTTTTATGTTTTATGTTTGCGTTTTTGCCTATAATTTGTTTTATTTTTGTCATTTCAGAGGGTGATAGCACAGCAACAACAGTATGCAGGTAAGTCGCTTTTTTAATTTCTTTTGATTTTTAAGTTCTTTTTATCTCTAGGTACGTCAGAAAAATAAACGTTTACCGTGGCTTATAACAAATGTACCTAGTAGGTACCTGTACAGGATCGTGTAATGCCAAGTTTATGGCAGGACTCACTATGGACAGTGTATCTTTATCTAAGTTGCTCCGTGTTTATTATTATGTTATGTAGGTATATAACATACCATCACGTATTGGTTCGGCAGAGGCTTACGTAATGTACACTCACAATTCGCATTTATATTTAGGTCAAAAGAACCTAATGGGGGCGAGTCTATTGCCATTATCGGGGCACAGATCCCAAACTCCAAGCTACTACTGAGAATTTCATAAAAAACCCAAAAACACATTGCTCGACCTGGGAATCGAACCCAGGACCTTTAGCGTAGCAGTCGACTAGACTAATGAGGAAGATAAGCACCAGCACTGGATGAAGAGCACCTAGTTAAGAAGTATTTCATATCGATGATAATGACAACAGCATACACCAGAACCATTAAAATAAATCATCTTTGAAACACCATAAATCTATGATAATTGCGAAATTGTTAATGGTTTTGGTGTGGCTCAATGACACTTGCCACTTGTCTCATCAATGAATGCAATAAGGACATAATTATAATCCCCACTTCTATAATTATAATCCCAACTTCTATAATTATAATCCCCACTTCTATAATTATAATCCCCACTTCTATAATTATAACGACGAAAAATAAAAAAAGAGACGTCGGGATTGGGCATTTTACTTTCAGTAGGTAATTTCAACTTTCATTCTATGACGCAAAACGTGATCTATTTTAATTTCTTTGCAAATTAAAACACTTCCATGTTAATTAAAGTACAGACTGAAGAAAAATCAAAGCAATCGAAATCATCCCTACTAATAGTATAAATGCGTAAGTAACTCTGTCTGTTACGCTTTCCCGCTTAAACCTCTCAACCGATTTTGATGAAATTTGGCACAGACAATCTTTAGACCCGGAGAAAGGACATAGGCTACCTTTTATTGCGATTTGTACTAAGTAACTATTCCACGCGGACGAAGTCGCGGGCGGAAGCTAGTTTTGTTATAAAATACAACTTCAATTTTCGTTTTCCATCATTGTCTTATAATATATCTCTCAGATTACGTGGTCCCACTACTTAGACCGGGCTGAATGATCTAGTTACGCGGATGGCTGTCTTTGGGAGCGGTCGTACGTTAAATTATAAAGATTTATGATACCTATTGATTAATTTATTTAATTTTAGCGCATACCGCATACCGTTAACTTATAGTATAGTGTAGTTGTAATAAATGGCGTTAGTGTCACGTTTAGCGTCTTTAATATTTAAATCAATGTTTTCTGCCTCATTAGCTAAGTGGTCCTGAGCGCGACTGCTACGCTAGAGGTCCTGGGTTCGATTCCCAGGTCGAGCAAAGTGTTATTGGGTTTTTCTATGAAATTCCCAGTAGCAGCTCGAAGTAGGAATTTGTGCCCGGTTAATGGCAATAGGCTCGCCCCCTATTACATGGGACCTAAACATATCGGCGAACTGTGGGTGTACATTAGTACGCCTCTGCCTAACCCTTCGGGGAATACAGGCGTGATGGTATGTTTTATCAATGTTTTCTTACTTATAATATTCTAAGTTAAATAGCCTATTAGAACCTAAAAATATAAAAAAATACTCAAATCTTATCTTTTGTACTATTTCTACACAGATATAGCAATCCATCTCATAGGTATTCATCGCAAGAAATACACGATTACTCTTTCCTCATGTAAAAAGGAGTGGAATTGAGCTGCCTTAATATCGTAAGGTTTGCGGGTGGAAATAAATTGGGACGTTATTTATCTTAATACTCTTTAGCTCCATGCTATGTGCCATTGAAATATAACATTCAATGAATAAAATATAACACAATAATCGTTTCTTCCGCGTAGCAGCCATAGGTCACGTACTCGTAACTCGGTAATGTTATTTGTCGGTTATATTGTTTTAGTACATGCAAATAGAGACAATTAAACGCTAGCATGCCTTCAGTATTATAAGTGCTATTTGTAATTGTATGTTGAACTATGATTATACTGTATATACATATACATGACATAAAGTAATCAACCCATTATACTCCCTATGTCCCACTGCTGGGTACGGGTATCCTCAAAGGAATAAGGCTATAGTCGACCACTCTGGCAATGCGGGCTGGCATCACACACCGTTGAGAAAATCTCTCAGGCACGGTGGTTTCCTTATGATGTTTTTCTTCACCAATTAAGCGCGTGATAATTTACCATTTATACGCACATGACTTCGAAAAGTCAGAGAGGCGTCAGAGAGGAGAGGTGCATTGGCTTTGAACTCGAGAACTTCTTAGCAGTCCAATGGTCCTATTACTAGGTTATACTATATGTAAGACCACAACTTGCAATGTGTTGTCTATAATTTTGCAAAACTCAGGATTTGAATGTAGCGGCTAAGATGTTTGTGTTGACTAAACCAGTAATATTAGTTAACCTTTTGCAGTTCTTCAAATTGCTCTAATTTTTCACAAGATTTAGTGTATCTATAGCTATACTAATCCTACTTGGTACTTAGTACCTATAATACAATTGAAACTGACCGATGTCTGTATATGATGTAATCATATCCAAGCAAATAAAGTTACGGGCGACTAAAAGACAACACCGTTTCCTACACGAGTAGATATATTTTGTCTGTCTGGAAGTACGCATCTTTAGTAGGTATCATGTTTATGTTGATTTTATTTTATCAATTGCCATTCTGAGAGAGTACCTCTGCTTGTAGCTAGAATCGAATATAAATTTGTAGAATTATACATATATTAAAACGGTCCTGAGTAATCTGCCTTGCCATCAATGTACTGACTACTGAGACGCTAATATTTTTAATACGACTGTAGAAAAATGTTTAGTAGTAGTATTTGCTTAGACTACTACTACTCAAAGTAATACAAGTGGTAGGGACGATAATACGACTATAAAGGAAGCCACAGACTCCAATAGTCTAAATAATCACTTCCAAATAAGAAATAATAATTGAAACAAAAAGCCATACAAATTAAATAGCTGATCTGACAAAATTGTTGAGGACGTTTATGTTTTGTATACATTTCCTATTTTCAATTGGTTCTATAGACTAATACCTATATTCTGTGGTTTAATTTACTGCCGTATGGTCATTTCCACCTTGTACGAATTATTGTTTTATAGGTCTTGTAATCAAACACTCCTCATTAATAATAAACGGTGCAATAACTTCGTAAACATCTGTTTTAAGGTCATCTGCCGTCGTATCAACAAACAAATAATATTGTTTGGTGCAATTTGCCTGCTAACATTTTTGTCCTGCTATACTGATATTTTATTAAACATATCGATGCATTATACTTGAAACGAAGCCAATCTGCTTGACCATTGTCAGACTGCGTGGTATGCAAAGTTAGAATTATTTTCTTGATCTGTTTCCAGCATTTCGTTCACTGTAACGGGTTTATTGAACAAAATTACTTTGTTTTATAAAGTTAAATCAAAATAACGGGACTAAGAATCAGGAAGGAATTTATGACATAGATACAGGTTCAAGAACTTATCTACTTGACATTGCACTGTGGGTATCGTAAATACAGGAATGACAAAATTAAAGCTATATCGGGGACCCGGTTTCAATCCGATCGCGAATATCGGGGCAACATAGTTTCAGGACGACAAAGTGAGGCTTTTAGCCTGTTGGAGTCCAAGTTAAAAAAATTGCTCTTGGGAAAATGGCCAAGCATGTCGTTGCAAATTGGGTCACGGTTCTCAAATCACGGAGGACCGATTTAGAAGAAGGATCTTGGATTAGGGGTTTCGTGAAATATGTGCTAATTTAACGGACTTTGACATCAGATATTTTAGGCAATAGATTTAATTTGAGCCTTTCTTAAATTTCCTCAAAGCATCATAAATCTTTACAAATAAGAAAGAAAACTTTTTTAACGATTTAAGTCGGAAAATATGCTAATTTACGATCCAAGTAAGACATTGATTTGAGCCTATTTGGAATTTGTTTAAACGGCAATAAATCATAACAAATATGGTACGAAGTACGTACGGCCTAATGTGATAGTTACGGTCAAACCGACAAAAGTCGACAAAATGGTTGCCAAGTTCAGTCTTATGCAAATCGCGTTTTTAAAAGTTCATCTGATATCAAAAAAATACTTGTATTAAACTGGAATACATCTTAAAAGAAACAGATTTGTTGTGTGTTAATGGTTACTCATGTGCAATAACAGTATTTTTTATGATGTATACATAAGTTGTTCAATTCTACATGCCATGCACTTGAACGGGCGGCATACTTCGGGACCGTTTCACTCTTCAATCCGTTTACGATTTTTATCACATACTGAAATCATTTTTTAATTTAGTTTAATTATTGTTACGATAATTATCAAATTTTCATACTTAGGTGTTTTTAAATTTTTAATAGAAATCTTAAATTTTTCGAAATTAGGAATGAGCGAGAAATCAACGTTTATAATTTATATATATTTTGTCAGATTTCGATTTTAATAAAAGAAATAAAAAATAATAAGAATTGCCGTTTTTCGAGCATTTAATCTTTCCCTATATTTATGATTCAACCTTGTAACTGGCAATGTCAGTAACGCGTCACATGTCTTTTGAAAATAGTATGAAAGTGAATTGAGTCTTTTTTTTGCAGCAAGTATTCCATGTAGCTGATATTTGGTACGGATAGTTCACTCCAATACGGGCTTGGTTATTAACGACATACACGTAAATAAGTTGCGGGCGGAAGATAGTAATTTACATGCTCTCTTATTTGCCTTATATGCAAGTAACAGTAGCAAGTGGGTCAGGTAGACATTGACAATTAAGTATTTCATTCTAAACCGATAGAAAATATTTCTATCAATAGTTTTCCGTCCCGAGAGGTCGGTCAGGTCACCAGCCAGCCCTGGTGCAGTACAAAAATGCATATAAATTCATGACATCGCTATTGTCAGACTGAATATTCCTGAGCTGTGGTGGTCTAAATTTGGATGAAGAATATGTCAGTAATCGCGGCTTTTAATTATAATGTCCCTTAATCTCGCCTCATTTCATGACTGCTAGGCAGAGCTGTCTGTCACTTAGTCAATATTAGTTTTATAACCTATCCTTTATCCTATTTCCTACTTTAATTCTCATTTTTTAGATTTTATTACAAGTATGTACATAAATAAAGGGAAAACTATTAATATACCTACATTATTTACATACATGTATTTTTAAAGTATTTTCGTTTTCGAAGTTTTACTTAACTTTTATAAGTACTTATATTATGACTGAAACATTCGGCTTTACTGCATATTTTGCAACAACCCAACGTGTCCCACTTTTGTATCAAAAATATAGGTCAGTGGGGAACCTTCTTTAGTATGTGATTCATGACATTACTTACGAGTTGATGTGACGTTGCAGTCACATTGTGGATATTTTTATTACAATGAGGTCACACCTATTCATAGGCCAATACCATATTAAGAAAATCAGGGACAGCTATTCTTTCAAAGATGAAATTTAAGGCAATGACTTTATTTTTATAATAATGATTTGCTTTTTTTAAATATTTTTATATACCTTTAAACATATTTCTGTTATTTAGTGAATACAAGATAATGAAAAAAAAATATTAACGGATTAAAGACCGTGACACTAAAGAGACACTCAACATTAATTAATATAATCCGATAAAACTCGGTCATATTTCAATAGTTTCATATTTCAACTTAGTTTATTTGCGTGATTTTATACTGCTTATGATAAATACGTTAGCATCATTGACCTCTATCATTGCTGACATTAATAGGTCAACGGTATCAATGTGACATTAGTATTTCCGCTAGGGCTCGTACTTATGGTGTGGAACAGATTAACTTCTCACCTTTATTTCCGATATCGTATCATCTATACGTACTGTCTTATGAATTATTAGGTATATCAATATTATTAGATAGGTACGAGAGCCCACTAAAATTATATAATATGTATAATCCTTCGTGCTGCCTTTTTTATTTATTTGGCCTTACTGATTTCTGAAGCTTACGGGAATATACGGGTACGGATACGATACGGATATAAACAACTTTACGGATTGTATCGCGTTATATTAATTCCTTTTTGATTGATTAGTACTAATATAATGCGATACAATCCGTAAAGATGATTTATTTCCATTATTTTGCCTTTTTAAATAATAATATCTCGACCACAATTGGCAACGTTAAAGCTTTTCCCATTATACTAAGAAATTTATTTTGTACTTACTTCCAAAGGTCCAAGTCTATATCTTCGTTATAAAGTCGGCAATCGAACATGGTAGTGATCAAATAACTCTATGAATTGGTCATCA
Organism: Acronicta leporina; assembly: GCA_947256265.1. NCBI lineage: Eukaryota > Metazoa > Arthropoda > Insecta > Lepidoptera > Noctuidae > Acronicta > Acronicta leporina. The sequence continues at coordinate 14,486,033 of OX366510.1, forward strand.
ATAATATTCAATGGTTAAGAAGTTGATAAGACTATAAAAGTGGTTAGGCCCAAATGACATCAGCGGCGGACAAACCAAGGCCACTGTGCATCGTCCGGCGCGGCAGTGCGAGGGGACAGCGAGGCGTGCCGGCCATACGAAAAGCCGACGTGAGTCGAGTCGGGCCCGCAGGTCGCGTGCTCGCCACGCGGGCCGGTCCGTCTGCACCGCTGCCGTGTGCGGTGTACGACACCGCGCGTCTTCTCTAATGCCCTCTCGTTCCCACTCTCTTTGGTTGCTTATTTCACTAAGTTAGTGTTCCCACGTCTGTCGCGGGTGAGTGACGTGTCGCGCGCGCCGTTCACATACACACGATAATAATAACGACGATACAATGAACTGTGAATATTTATTTACGATGAACATGAGCGGCACATTGTGTTAAATCGCCCATGGACGGTGCGGATGTGGTACTAGGTTTACTTCCCTTTGTTTGATCAGATTTCGGCGTAGCCGGTGCCACGGCGTGGCGTAGTGTTTACGTTTTTCTGTTGTGGCACATGGTGTGCGTCTCGTACAACGGGCCGTATGGTAGCTGGCGCATTGCGACAAGTTGTAAACAACATTGTTTTGGTGACTATCAAAACGGCCTCCCCAAACCCGCGCCAATTACTTATTAACATAAATGTTGGTCAGAGTCGTCATAGGGTTTACTTCCAGTTTTCCTGATGAGGAATAAACAATGTATGTTACCGCAAGACACAACATTTTGATAGGTAGTTTTTTAACCTTAACTTAGTTATTTTAAATATATCTTAGCCATACTGGTTTCTGACACTTACGCGAATATTAGACATTGAAATAAAACTATTTTTTACGGATTTTACTGCGTTATATTAATTTTATTTAATTCCGGGTAGACTACCCGTGACCATGGATGCTGTAAAGGATCCGAAACGTCGGGAATTAAATAAAATTAATACAACGCGATAAAATCCGTAAAAAATAGTTTTATTTCAATATCTTAGCCATAACAATATTATGGCTAGATTAATAAAAATTAGTTTAATATGTTTTTGTTTTACAAATGCTTATCTTAATTTATTACAGAATCTGTCTACTAGATACAATATTTAACTTTGCTTTTTTATATAGGTAGATAATAATTGTTTCATAATACAACGCAAAACTAAGTAAATCATTTAATTACACAGGCAAACACTTATATGTACTTAATTAAATAGGTATGTAACATCATATTAATACCATGATAAAGTTATTTTTATTAGACAAATTACAAAGATAATTTATGGAAAGTTCATTAAGTAATTAATATTTTTTGTCGCTTAATTATAATTGTTTATACCCTTCAACTGTGGCTACCATTTTGCACAGATCAGCAAATCTGTGTATAAGTAAATATTAATTATAATTCTTGTAGTATTGGCAGTTTCGATTTTGGGGCCCAGTTGTTAGGTATTTACAATAAAATTGGAAATTTAAATATAAGTAGTCTATACAATGTAGTGCCTACATAAATAATCTATCGAAGTTGAAAAAGAGAGCTTATTCAAAGAAAAAGAAATTTTAAATATAAAAAAAGTATCCATTCATCAATCATAGGTTAGCTAGCCTCCTCATTTGTAGCGTCTTCAAATGAGGTAAATATTTTAGAGATCAGAACAAGAAGGTTCGATTAATATGTTTATGATTCGGTATATCATGAATGAATAAACTCTCATCTTTATCTATATTAATATATAAAGCTGAAGAGTTTGTTTGTTTGTTTGTTTGTTTGCTTGAACGCGCTAATCTAAGGAACTACTGGTCCGATTTGAAAAATTCTTTCAGTGTTAGATAGCCCATTTATTGAGGAAGGCTATAGGCTATATATCATCACGCTATGCGGACGAAGTCGCGGGCAGAAGCTAGTTTAAAATATTAGACTTACATACTTCAAAACCTCCCTTTAGTAAATTTATTCTAGTCAGGGAGTCTAGATTGTCTTGATAGACGATGTATTAGTGTTTCCTAATATAAGTTAATCTACAAAAAGCTTTATTTATTACCTTAAATGATCAATCTTAAACCCGTTTATGCTTTCCTTCAAGCAAGACAAGGCCATTTTACACTTGTCTCATTCAAATCCACAGTAAAACAATTACATATAGTTGTTTTTTGTACATCTGAAATCACCTTAGACCCTGGGTGTTTGTAGCCATGTTATATTAAAGTTTAGAGGTTATTAGGCATAGAATTTAATTATGTCATCGTAACCGATTGTGTCGCACTTGTATCAAATAAAAACGACATTTGAGTCTTCGTATAATCGGGGACATGGGATATTTGAATACATTCACCACGACCCTGATAACAACTTATAGTACGGAACACCGCTTGCGCAAGTAAATCTTGCACTGTCAAATGATTGCCTTTGACATAACCTCAAACGAAACGTCCGAAATATAAATATAGGTACTTACCGTACTACCGAAGTCCACGCAGACGAAGTCGCGTGTAAATAAAAAGTAAAATAAAAGATAAAAAGTAGCCCATGTGTTATTCCAGACTATAATCGTATCTCTGTGCCTAATTTCATCCAGATCCGTTCAGCCGTTTTGGCGTGAAAGAGTAACAAACATCCATCCATCCATCCATCCATCCTCACAAACTTTCGTATTTATAATATTAGTAGGATAAAAGTTAAAAATACTTCAAAGTAAGTAAATACAAATCCGTTTGTATTTCATAACACAAACGGATTTGGGCGTGATTAAGTTTAAGGTCATACTGACACTCAAATGAACGTAAATACTTATTTATTTTTCTTCCTTTATAATAAACTTCATCCTCTTAGCCTTTTCGCCAACTATTTTGGGGTCGGTTTCCATTCTAACGAGGTCCGGCTGTATAACCATCTGCAACCCAATTTCTCGGCAATACCGGTATCTTCAGGATAGACTGGTTGTTGTTTAGGCACACTGTGACACACAGAGGGGTCTCAATGTGCAAAAATGATGAACCTTGCAGATTATGAGCTCCTCATTCCCTCCTCAAGGTTTTTTAGTACTGAGATGTTTTTAAATAGCTCAACTTTTACAATAAAACACGTCCCGTTAGCAGCTCTACCTGCATATATAAATTACTCCACCCGAATAAAAAAATATGTTATACAAACCTCGTCCTGACAGTATCAAACTAAACAAAGAATTATATAATTAGCGTATACATTTTGGCAATTCATTTTTGTTTATATAGATGCAGCCAAAGTACCTATCTAATCTTTGATTTACCCGTCAGTTATTGTAATTATTAGTATGTGGTTTCAATTCAGACATTCATTCATCCACCACTTCTTTCAAATATGAGTATTTTCAAGCCATAATCACAATGTAAGCGAATCAGGTATTTGGAACGGAAACTACATAACATAACTGACAATTTGTGGTGTTTGCAATCCTTCTGGTTTTCTGTTATACATGCAGGTGTTATTTTTGATACATAAGCTTATATTTCCCTTGAACAGAATGACATTGAAAAATAATTGATATTGTAATCGTCGTTTACGTGGTGTTTTTGCGAAATAGTTGTTAATGGTCAGTTAATGAACTTTTTGCATAAAAACTGCCGTAATCATAACGTTGTGATCCATCACGATTATTGCTAAACGATATGGAGATAGGGTTTTATCTTACCGTGTCAGATGAAACTTGTTATCTTGCGGTGTTTGATGGTACTACTTTGATTAGATTTTATTTGGTTTAAGACAAGGGATGGCGAAACGACAAGCTCCCACGTCGTTGCTATCGAAAACATGCTATAAGACCCTTAGTATCGGCCTAAGGCGTTGGTTATGCCTGATGATGATGATGATGATGATGATGATGGTTATTGCGGCGGGTTTTTTTAAAACCCTTTGTTTGGTGTAGGGTACACGAAATGTTGTTCAATTGATCCTACTATCAAGCGTGCTGGGTTTTGTAGATTCACACCGAGCGTGTTTTACTACGGGAAAGTCTACATGAAAATATATTAGTAAGATTAAAAAAATATATAATTTAAAAAAATAAGTAGGTATATGTAAGTCTCGGCCAATCTAAATACAGGTAGGTATGGGAATATTAATGATACTTATAGAAAATCTATGTAAGCTGGGATTAGGTAGGCCACTAATCGTATTAGTGTACTCAATACATAATGTATTGCACACTAAATATAATATATATATATATATATGTATTGATATTGTTTTTATTGTAGACTAGCAGCTGCCTCCGGTGCCACTCGCTTCCCAAAACGTTTTATAATCGTCATCGGCATCGAAAACCCGAGTTTTCAATCAGGGCAATCAGCTTTCATGTAAAAGTTATTGCGTGATACGCGTACGATACAGTCAGACAGACAAAAAATCATAAAATTGTTGTTTTAGCTTATCTATAATGTACACACATTGGTCTGTTATAATTTTATTACACGTATTTAAAAAATATATTATTTATATCTAAAAGCCTGATCCCTCTTGTAGTGGCTTTTTAAGTTTTAAATTCAATTTTTATGTCGACGTACCAAACAGAACATAACATGATTTAAAACGTGAAGCGCCATGCCTCTCATGGCTGTGATGTTCGCTAGATTAATTTACGTTCCGTGTTATAAAATAAAATAGAAAAAATTAACAAAAACAAAAACATGTTTTACCTACAAAAGACATTATTTGACGCACGTTTTGCAATTTTTTTTTAAATTTAGGTTACTATATAAATTCTTTTGATACTTTACATTCAACTATGTATAAGTTTAACACATACCATAGCATCACGCATGTATTCCCCGAAGGGTTAGGCAGAGGCGTACTAATCTTATTATATTTAAAACAAATTGTTGATCTTCTCTCTCTACTCTATTATAAAATTGTAAAAAAGCTGTGGTTGTTACGGGTTGAAGCAAAAACTACTTAATAGATTTTAATTTTGTTGTCACTGTTAGAAAGTATATGCTCCAACTTAAAAACTGTTAAACTTCTTATCTCAATTAATTAAAATGATCCTGAGATACAGCTTGAGCTCTCTGATGTATACAGACCCATACAAAGAAGAGATCATCAGTGCTGGTTTTGTATTCAATTATTTTTGAGATCCATTTCTAATCCTAATTTAGCTTCACGTGAGCAAAGCCGCGGGGAAAAGTTAGTACTATAAATAAGAATGAAAGATCTGACGAAACTTGTCCCAATGCCATAAAAATTAATTTAATTTGCAGGCGAGCAATATAAGTTTTTCTCTGAAAATAAATGGAACGAACCGTCCTAGTCAAACATTCTTGAAAACTTTGATTGAGATTTTTGGTATTAAAAGTTTCCCTTATATGTACAGTCGACTAAATAGGTATACATGTAGCTAACGATATCTGTTTTGACAAAGATTGCATAGGTATGTAATAATTTATTGTAATAGGTCTGACCGCAGGTGTGTTAGCTGCTTACATAGCAAATTCTTTCATGAATAAACTATATCTATGCTTCCATACTAATATTACGAAGAGGAAAGATTTGTATTTATCTTTGAAATGAATAAACTGAAAATCAGACTCCTTAACATATATAAAAAACCTTTCACTAATAGGCTTTATATTTATGTTCATGGGAAACAGCTAGTTATACATTTATAACAACAATCTATGTCAAGGCACAGATGTCATTCGTTGCCTGTATACCTTAATCTTTGGTCAATTGTACTCAAGCACAGTTTAAAGTCCTCTTTGTCTGATCATAATCAAACTATGATGTGAAGAAACATATTATTGTAGCTACGGTCATATTGATGTAGGCACATTTACATTTACGGATACTAACAGCAGCATTGGTTAAAGTCTTTCATGATTGGCTTCAGAACAGCACAATAAAATTATACAAAGCTTTTTACCCCTCTCCTGTTTAGAAAGAAAACAATAGCGTGTGTGTGAATTCTACAAACCCCATTTTTTTAAAGTAGGTCAGTGTTTATAGTATAATTATTATTTAGAACGGTTTAACCAATTAAACTTAATAAAAACTTATAAAGTATTATTATAAACTTTCTCACGGTCACTAAATATATTATTATACATAATCTGAATAATATATGGCTCACCTTTAACGTTACGCTTACGACATACAAAAACTGAAAGCGGTACATACCTATACCTACATGATTCGTTATTTTTTCTTGTGACACGACGATGATATTGATAGGTAGACTATTAATTGTTTATATAAACAACACTGTATTATTAAGTTTAGTAACGTTAAAATAATTACTTGCTAACGTACATTTTTATAGCTGTTATTAAAATGTATCTACAATCTCCTAAATAATGCCGCAACTTGAACTTTGTTTTTTGACAAAGTTTTCAAAGGATTTGTCGTCCTGCATTAAAAGTAGATTTAAACTCGTATTCCATTACACTTAACGATAACTATCGTTTTTGTTAGATTTTTATAGAAATAAAACGATATTGTTGCCATTAAAGATGCGAGAATGCAATAATTCGACCATGGTGAATCAACTTGGCGCGGCATGAAGGTGACCCCTGCAACCTATTTGAACCTATAGACGCATGCGTCCTGCTCCACACTGTCGGGTTTTGTACGGCCTCAAGGCCAAGCGCCGTTCCCGCCTGCCATATGATCACGATATTAGCAAAGTAGGGCGTCCTTGAACCTCGTAAACCTGTTTTATCCCTTCGTTTGGCTTCTCGCGGTCTCATGTTCTTAACGATTCATAATTAAGCAATCTATAAAACAATTTACAAATAGGTATGTTTCTTAATCGAGCATATATATTGACATTTTAGTTTTACATAGGTCACTGAACTCTAACTTTAAGTATACTTACCTACACGGATGTTAGGTAACGTACCTATAAAATTTTTGACAAAGCACAATCATGGTGACCACTAGTCCGCTGAATATTATTTCGTTAAATTACCTATAAATTAAATTATTTTGTTTTGATGCTAGCCCGAGGTCTGATCAATATTGAACAACAATTATGAAAGTGTTAACAATTCGTGAAATGTGAATAGAACGATGTTCAAAATGCATGGTTTTACGAATTTTCTTCATAAACACCATCGTGAAACTACTCCGCCGGCGGAAAAGGATGACAGCAGCTGCAGCGGTGATAGCTGGTATTCTACTCTGACCTCACCAGGATCGCGCAATGTCCTTGTGAATGATGGTGCCACAGCTTCTACCGGCGCCCGGCCTATTCCAATCAATGCGAGAGGCTCTAGTGCCCAACGCAGCTTGAGAGCGAGCTCGGGAAGTCCCTATGAGTTTGCTACTAGTCCCCGCGATCGATACCCGAACTTTGCTAGTTACATTCGTGATGTTATGGAGAGAAGTTCTCCTACGCAGCAACAATATCATACTCATCATTCAGATTACAGGCGGCAGCGCAGCGATGTAGACCGATATCAGACTGCCTTCAACACATACCATGCGCCACGTCAGGAGTACAGACATTTTATCTCACCGCTCTATAATGATGTTATGGACGACATACAAGAAAACGAGTATAGCAAATGTGAGCGCTACGGTGAAATTTCCAGTTCCAAATTATGTCATAGGAATCGTCATGATAACAGAAGTTTCGCTCAAAAGCTAGCTGAAAGTGTGTCGAACAACAAAGATCACGGCAAAGAGCATAGCAACGATCATAGCAAAGATAGTAAAGATGTAAAAAATGAAAGGCGAGGGTCAGGGTCAAGCGGTAGCGGACATCGGCACAAGCACCACACGATACAAGAGTTGATTCGAACGTTTAGTAAAAAAGTGGGGCAGTGGCGGCACGAGACTGGGGAAGGTCGGCGAGGCTCTTGCGCTATACCGTCCGCCAGTACGGACGAGGCTCGTGCTATGGACAGTGATGATTTTCGCACACGTTCTAAGTCTCTCGATGGTGATCACTCGCACAAAATTTTAAGGAGACAAGTGCTTGAAGACTGCGGTGCTACGTACCAGATTTACGACGAAATATTGAGAGAAGGTATTGTTTATTGTGACATTATTTCCGTATTTGATAAACATGATTGTATTTTTTTAGGAGCCTACATTTGCGGCGTAGTTTTAGCAACTGATTTTGTTTCTGATCTTTATTATTATTATTTGATTAAGTTTGGGGATTGAGTTATAGGAACTGTGGAAATATCTATCATGATACAATATTTTGAATCCTATTGAATGTGCCCGTCACCGGGGCGAGAGCGTGTACAAAATAAATAATGTCTACTTGTTGTTCTACGTTATGCTGTAACTAAGGTCACCTGTTCTTCCCTTACGTCATAAGTACTATTTACGAGGAACAAATAACAGTTGATTGAATCGATTTGTTATAAGTTTTTGTTTAATTTCTCGCTCCAATTCACATCAGATTAGACTTTCACAGCACTTTCTTGCGGTTTATGTGTGAAGCCGTAGAATGTAATATAATGCTAACGTGTATACATGAAACTAATATCGTCACATTGGCTTTAGATTCTAATTACCTTTTTTACAACAACTGCGATTGCTTTTCTGTAGTCCTTGAGCTAAGTGGCTTAGTATTTATGTTAAGTTCAACGGGACTCTAGTGCCTCATCTTGTTAAAAAAACAAATTATAGGTACACTACTGGATGGATTAACTACATCGAAATGTACGGTAATAGCCAGTCGTCTTATAACAATAAATCATATCATTCTAATCATGAATTATTCGACGTTTTGGAACCGAAACATGGTAACTTAGGATAATCAGTAGTACCAAATAATAACTATACTGCTTTTAATAAAAAAGTTAGCAGCAAACATTTTTTTTTCACTTTTCCGAGTTTTGTCGTTATATTGCACCAGGCATATTATACCGATTACTTGAATGACATCGATTGTATTGATCGTAGTACCTAAAATTGAGAGTTACCATGAGTTTGTTTGTATATGACATTCCTTATCTCTTCTCTTCTCTTCTATTATAAAATTGTAAAAAGCTGTGTCTGTACATTGAAGATATTTAAAAAAAACAAGTGGGTTAGGGTATATAAACATCTCCGAACCCAACAATTGTGATTATTAAAATTCTCTGTTTGTTTGTTACGGGTCGGCGCAAAAATTACTGATTACATTTTAATTTTGTTATCACTGTTAGAAAGTATGTGCTCCATATTAAAAACTGGTGTACATCTTATCTCAAATAATTAAACGGAACCTGAGATACAGCTTGACCTCTCTAATTTATACAAATATCCAATATATAATTTATATAAATACCCATACAAAGAAGAGATCATCCCTGTTGGTTTTAGAGCTTCACGTGAGCGAAGCCGCGGGCAGAGGCGAGTAATCTATCTATATCTTATATATATAAAAGAAAGTCGTGTTAGTTACACTATTTATAACTTGAGAACGGCTGAACCGATTTAGCTGAAAATTGGTGGAGAGGTAGCTTAGAACCAGGAGACGGACATAGGATGCTTTTTATCCCGTTCCCGTGGGATGTGATGACAGACCCAATTCCACGGGGGCGAAGCCGCGGGCAGAAGCTAGTACTAGATAATAAAAAATATTTAATTTTAATTATACAATAATAAGTTCTATTATCGATATAGAGTCTAAAATTTTCGGTTCCAAAACGACTTAAAAGTCTCAGTGTATATTCTGAGAAGAAATATGAATTCTCGCAACGCTAATCATGAGATGTGTGACCAATTCAATGATACACATTACCTACTAAATTATCTGCAGTTGGCGCGGATACGGCGTTGCGTTTATTTTTAAATTAGAGCACGACACGCTTTGCTCGTCATCTGTGAATGATCGAATAGCCCTTTACATTCATATATACACTTATAATATGTGAGTAATGTTTATGGTACATATTTGTTTGTAATCGCGTTTTCGGAAACTGCTATGATTGGCTTTACGGGAACAAAAATTGAACTAGGTAGGCCTAATTTCTAGATAAAATCTAAAATAATAAATCTAATCTAATAAAGCAATAAACAAACTAACTTATACGAATAATAAAATGGCAACAGGCCGATGTCTGTACATTATAGAGGAAAACTAATATGGGGGGGTTTATTAGAGCAAATAAAAATTACTATAGTAAATTAAATACTTACTATAGTAAATCCTTTTGGGTTGCGAGTAAAACAATAAAAAAACTTAGCTGGACAATTTAGACTGAGCAGAGCTCAGTCACGAAAATATATGGCGCAGCTTCTATCCTATTTATCTATCAACATATCTTCAACGTATCCACAATGTGAGCGCGGAGCGCAAGAGTTTCGCGGTCATAGTGGGTACCCGGCTTAACACGTCGCGTTTTGAATACCGACTATAATTAATACTTAAAATTATTTTACATACATAAATAATAACATAACAGTACATACTTATTTATTTATTTATTAATAGAGTTACCAACATCTGATTACACCAATAAATTTACAATAAAAATAACAAGTACTACAAATGCTAAGTGTAACAAACAATTATAGGTAACTAAAACATTTACTAATGTGTTACTAAAAAATTCTACACGTCTCTATTGCTATCTTATGACTTAGGTATGAACTAAGCAAAATATTGTATGTGAAATTTGATTGGGGCTTTGTCGACAATTGCTTAAATATTAGGGATTGGAACCGGCCAAGTGAGTCTTTATGTATATCAATAAGATCACTATACTTATTTACCAGCCTACAGAGCCTAGGTATGGGTGAATTTGCTCCAAGTAGCGTTCTACGACATGGTGGATATAGATGGGTGATGCGATTCCGAGGGTATCGAGCAGGCATACGTTAACTAACCTAACTGAAAATTTCAGGGCAGTCCAAACTGTTGCTTAAAATTTTATACATAAAAGTGCAATCTAATAATTCACTTCGATTATATAGAGAGATCATTCCGAATTTCGTCATTTTATTTTTATATGAAACTTTTCTACTTATATTCTTAGACTTACGCACTAAGTGCCACATGAACCTCTTCTGAAGTCGTTCTAGTCGAAGGGAATGTGTCGCAAAGTGTGGCCTCCAGACTACGCTGCAATTATCTAAGATGCTTCTCACAAGGCTATTATAAAGCATTATTTTTGGTTTACTATTGCAAAAGACTTTGCAGTTTATAATAATGAAGCCCAACATGCTAGAAGCTCTTTTTATAATAGTTTCGAGGTGAGGGAGAAAAGTAAGCTTTTGATCAAATAACACGCCCAGATCGCTAATTTGCTCCACGACCTGAACTTTATCCCTACCTAAGAAGTAATCACGTGAAAGCACTTTTCCCTATTCAGATGCATACCGTTACGATGACACCATTCAACCAATCTATTTAAATCGCTTTGAAGAAATGCGGTGTCACTATTTGATACTATCATCCTTCCAAGTTTTAGGTCATCGGCATACATATAGGACTCAGAAAATCGGAAACAAGTTGGCAGATCAGATAATGAACGCGTTAAACAGTATCGGGCCTAAGTGGGAGCCCTGTGGTACGCCCGAAGTGATTCTCCAAGTGTTCGAACTTTATTACTTATAACATAGTAAATACTTATAATGTGAATATTGTTACGTTGGTAATAATATAATCATGACATAATCAGGAATCAATTTCAGCCTCACAGATATTCGATGAAAATACTTTTTGAAAAACATCCATTATACCTAGTATTCTATTATCTGTGATTATACCAACTCTAAACGCTTCAGGGCCACCATACAAATGCTCGCGTACCTATATATGTAGGCATATAATAGTGCCGCCCGAAAGCGCCCGATGAATAAAAATCTATTCAGACGTGCATGCTATTGTCAGATGTTCTAAGTAAACACTTGTATTTTATTTTTAAACTTTTACTAGAAACCCAGCAATCTGAGCCACGCTTGCTTGCATCCATAACAAGGATATTGGCTTTATAAATTGAGTTATTAGAACTTGAGTGTGCGAAGGAGTATTTCCTTTTTCGTTTATAATATAATAAAGTACGGAAGACTGTATAACATAAAATCGGTACCATTACACCTGTATTCCCCGAAGGGCTAGGCAGTGTACACCCACAGTTCACTGGTATGCTTAGGTCTCATGTAATAGGGGGCGAGTCTATAGTCATTCACCGGGAAAAAAACCCAATAACATTTTGCTCGACCTGGGAATTGAACCCAGGCGATTAGCGTACCAGTCGCGTTACTGCGCAGTCACTATTTATATTGAATGATACATACGTAATCTTAACTCTTCTCTACTATTATAAAATTGTAAAAAAATCTGTATCTGTACATTAAAGATTATTAAAAAAAAGTGGGTTAGGGTATATAAACGTCACCGAATCCAAAAAAGTGTTTTTTTAATTCTTGTATGTTTGTCTGTTTGGTACGGGTTGGCGCAAAAACTACTGAATAGATTTTAATTTTGTTATCACTATTTAAAAGTATATGCTCCAACTTAAAAATTGATTAACTTATCTCCATTAATTGAACGGACCCTGGTACATACAGCTTGCCCTCTCTGACCCATACAAAGAATAGATCAACACTGTTGGGGTTTTGATTGAATTATATTTGGGATCCATTTTAATCCTAATATAGCTTCATGCCAGCGAAGCCGCGGGCAATAGCTAGTATTTCATAAATCCATTGGTACTGGCAATTTGCGATAAATAATGAATACAGATGTATAGAGACTGTTTATGTGCTGAGATAACCTTAACGTCATGTGTAAGTCATGTCTGGATTCTGTCTGCCTCGCTAACTTAAATTATTGTGCCTTATCTTTACGCCATCTTCTTACTAAGACAATTATCTTTTTAAAAATATTAACCAGTTGGCTTCTTCCGTGCAGAACGATGTATAAATGCATCGCTTTTTGTTCCAACTCCCAAAAAGAGAACAATTTTCTCAATTCGGTGGTACTTATTCCGTGAATGATAAGTATCCGGTCCTCGCCAATTGCGAAAGTTAACGTTTTTTTATTTCGTAAAACCTTTTTTATCTGATAGTATATTCCAATTAGTTTCATATACCTATATACTTAAAAAAATAAATAAAGGTTATTAGCAATGTGGGTCGCACATTACTAGATAGTATTCTTGTTAACCCCTCGTGCTCAGCTAAAATGCTTGTGTTACGAGTGAGTTCACTTTGGTAGTGCAATGGGTGGGTATCGAACCGGCAACCACATGATCGCAAGTCCAACGCCCTAGCCATTAGGCTACCGACGCTTCAAATTGAAATGATTTCTTACATCTCGACAAACCACAAAATGTTTGACGTCTCTTTTGGGTCCTAAAATATAAATTATAAATTTCTCGTAACAATCATAGTAAAGGAGGAACGAGGTTCAGCTGTAAGACAACCGTAAAAATAAAAATAAATGACGGTGTGTTATTAAAACTGGATATACTATGTAATGAGTGGGGAAACCTATCAAATTTTACTTATTACTTATTTTTCGCTGAAAATCATCGCAGACAACCCTTTTACAGTCCCTACTGATTGCTTATACGATGTTATCTTGCGGAGCGTCCGACTAATTTCCGATTTGAGAACCATTCAGAATATTTTGCAAGACGGTTGATTTAACATTTATAGACGAATAACTTATCATGAAAGCGTTATTATTTGATTACTCTACTCAATATACCATTATGCATAATAGTATAATGATAATGCCCTACAAAAATTGAGGTATTACAACACTATGAATAGTGTATTATATTTTAAAGTTTATTTATTTTTCTAAGATTTCTAATTAGTTTCTTTGAGATACAGGCATTAAATTTAAATTCTTGTACCTAGTGTTATCGGATACTGGCAGATTGATTTCTGATACATAAACATTTAAGGCCGCTCTCAATAACATATGTCAACTTATTGGAGATATATTTTTTCATAAAGTCCATAGAAGTTATGTCAAATTTCTATCTTCTAGTTAGCAAAATATTACTGACTGATTTGTTATACTAATTTCTGAAACTTGCGTGAACATTAGAAATACTGAGATATAAAACCACTTTGTGGATTTTGTTGCGTTATCGCATTATCAAAGCTGTTTTGGACCCATAACAGCATCCATTGTCACGGGCAGACTCCCATGGACACTGTAAACTCTGATAAAATCCGTAAAGTGGTTTATTATAGCACTAATTTTTTTATACCACTCAGGTGGTAAATCTATTAACGGCCCACATGGTGGTAAGCAGTTACCGTAGCCAAAAGACGTCTGCAACACCAGAGGTATCGCTGGCGCGTTGTCGACGCTTTAAAAACCTCACAACGGTCGTTGATAGGTTAAAACCTAGGCATATCGGGTCCTGTTTGGGGGTTTATGAGAGGAGTTCATATGGTAGTAGTGGATATGTATTATACAGAATACGTTATTCTGATAAGTCCAGAGACCTTCCCGTTTGCAGGGGTCATACGCCAGACAACAGAAACATGTTTTGCTTCGGTAATAAGGACAAGACGAATACCTTAAGTATTCATGCATACATACATACATTTGGGCAATAGCCATATTACGCCCATAAAAGTAACATAGATTTCCTCCAAAAATGCTAAACGGGATGCCGTAGAAAATAAATCGCAAATATAATCTGGTTATCAAGTAACTTATTAGGGTAATTGATGAAAAAATGATAAAAATACAAATACATGTAAAAGATGACAAGTTTTAAGAGAAAAGTAGGTACCCACCACACCATCAAAATTGTCGAAGTTTTTCCCGGAAATGGGCTTCAGGTTTAAACCGCAGCATGGTTTCCGATGTTCAGAAAATATATGGCAGCAAACTGAATTATTTTTCCGTTTTGTTTGTTGAATAATATTTTGATTTCCTTTACACTTTACAGGTAACCCGAGGAAAGTTACGGCCTTGATATTTGTTTGTGATTTCAATATTGTTTTTACAGTTCCATGTCCATATTGGATTACTGTCTTTGGTTGTGTTTGGGACTGACGAAATGATTTTCGTTGATTGGTGCCCAGTCAATAAAACGGCTAAAATAAGGCACCCTCATTGCGCGAATCAATTGGCAATTGTCTGGGTTTTAACAATCATTATAAAAAACATCAATGTACCTAGCATACCGTAACGATTGTATCTCCGAAGGGTTAGGCAGAGGTGTATTAATGTACAGGGTGTACAGTTCGCCGGTATGTTTAGGTCTCATTTAATAGGGGGCTAGCCTATAATACTCCTCTAGCGTAGCAGTTAGGTTTTAACTATAATTATAAAATATATGAATGTATCTAACGAATCAAATTAAAGGCTCGATTGACGCAGAGGTCGACGAATTGAAATTGGTCTGATTCTCAATAGGAGCTAATATCAACATTTATACTTATGCAGATCTAAGTGAATATTAGCCAGCTACCTACAGAATTAAACAATTCATAGCAATTTCAATAGTAATTATATTATACATGCCTATCTCCGCATAGGTAGCATCTAGTGTAGTAAAGGTATTATCATCAGTAACTAAAGTATTAAGCCCAATGCCATTCTGTGTCAAGATATACAAGATAATGAAGACAAATATTCTTGTTTACCCAAATTCATAATTGTTTCCTTTAATTGTTTGTTGTGTGAATTAGGTATTTTGCTTCCGTGTACCTAATAACTTTTCCTTAGTGCGATTTTATTCCAAAATTAAGAGTTCTAGTTCGAAAGTAATAAATGAACTATGCAACCAATAATGTAGCGATTTCAAAACCATTTCTAATATTTTGGTAAGATTTGGAGTTGTTTCTAAAACTTCTCAGATTAACAAATAGCGCAACAGGTTACTGAATGGACAGAATTTGCCTATAATAACAGGTTCTATACTGAGCGTCCTACTTGAGACGACGCGGTAGAGTGCAAAAAGAGCTAGCGTACAAGCTACGATTTGTAGTATATTATGCAAGCTACATCTATGTATATACATATTACTATACCCAACGAAGTTTTAAAGGTGGTAGAACCGTCCTGTATAATTCGTCTCGGTTGGTAACAGCGGAATACCAAAGATTCTGCCCATGTGTATGTAATAAGGTGCTTATATTATTGTGTACCCGCTTAAAGTTTTGAGAAATTACTGGGCGCATCAGACGTAACAACTGGGATCTCAGAACAGTAACTCACGGGTGATTCCGTTGGAGTTGCTAGCGTCTGTAGGCCTGTCTGTACAGTATGTACCTGGTACCTACCTACGGTTGCCGTTTGGTCAAAATTATCATCAGGCAATCTGTATGCTTGTTATCTTTTATCTAAATATAATTGTCAATAAGCGGTCGTAGGTTTTTAATATAGGTAGAGGAATATTGTTTCTTAAACTTCAAGTGAAGTAGGTACATTTTTTTTTAAGTTTTAACCGATGTGTGTCGCACATTACTAGTATTCTTGTTACTTAGCCCCTCGTGCTAAGCTAAAATGCTTGTGTTACGAGTGGGTTCAAGTCGGTAATGCAATAGGTGGGTTTCGAACCGCTACCACCGCTTCTTATAGCTATCATAATATTTTAGATTTTTTGTTGTACATTTATACAAAAAGTACCAGTGTTTGGAGAACGCGATAACTTTGCTTAAAATAAGAGAGAACAAATCCTAGTTGCTGAGGTATGATAGAACCAAGTGTTATGGAAGTTATGTAATTTTTAATATATAAGTAAAAATAAACAATACTCGCACCGGCGCGTATGTATGAAAAGATGTATGAATGTGGCAGAAGCAAAAGAAGTATACAAGAATCGTAGTAGGTGGCGGTCTATAGTTTCTGCATGGTCCTGTGGGTACAATTTGCTAAAATGTAAAACCATAAAATCTACGGAGGTACTTATGCAAAGCCTAGGTAGCTAGGCCGCTGATGTAAGAGAAAACTTGGCGAAGAATTTAGGTATATAATAGGTATATAGGTACGTGGAATAATAAGACTACTTAAATGAAATTAGAAAGATCAGTAATTATCTTGCCTACTTCTTTAACAAAATGACAACCTTTCCTTCAACTTAACTTGATTAGTTGCGACGGTAACATCGTTAACTATTTACCCATAGCCCAGAACAGTTGCTTGATTAATGAAGTTAAGAGGTACATACATACATTAACGATCGACTACACGCTGTTGGTAACTTATTTACGTATAACTTATAAATGGTTAGTTTTCTGAGTACATAATAATACCCATTCGCATTAAGATTGACCTATATTTGTCAGACTATACTTCAAACGAAACTACAGTAAAATTTGAAGCAGATATCTACCAGTCACGTAGGTTAAGTGCCCATTATGGATATTGATATTAACGATTGGTTTAACCAGAACTTATCACTACTTCCATTTATAATTTCCAATAAGTCAAACTTATCTTTACTATTTGCATATTTAATTTAATTTACTATAGGTACATACTAAAAGTGAATAGTTGGTTTTAATTTAATATTGAAAATAAATATCACCGGTTGTTTTATGGAAAAAATGTCAACACTATCAGTGGTCATGGACGCTGTAAAGGGTCTGAAATTCTGGAGGTGGGATTTTCAGTTATGTAACACGATAAAATCCGTCAAATTAAATCATGTCCCTAACATTGTACCTTATGGCAAAATACATAAAGTTATGTAACTTATTTTCTTGTAGATAAGTGGATATGTGTAGATACTCATTTAGTGGGGGAATTTGAAAATATTATGTAGATAATCCTTTTACAATAAATTCATCGTGGGTTTAATCAAAATTTTTGATTTTGAGTTTTTTTAAATTAATAGATTAAAAACGTAATAAATAAAGATTTTGTTAATTAAATTATTTTTAACTAATCATGTGTGTTATTCTGATGTACGAGTACAGTACAGTGGATTTTGCGTGAAATAGTAACAATCGTCCATACATCCACAAAAACTTTCACGTTCACAATATTAAGTATTATTCTAATTCTATCAGACATGTACCGGTATTATGTAATCTGTGCCCGTACTCCATTTTCTTCACTTGTCTTGCTTTGTGACTCAATACTTTCTTTCTGCTGTCGTGGCGTTGGTATTACGGCAAGAAATAGGTACGTAAGTTTTAGTAGATATAAGTAAAAAATACTGCCTTACTAACCCAGTTATTATAACCGCAACCTCTGTCCGCTAGAGGTCTTGAACTCAAGTCGAGCAAACTGTAATTAAAAGAAAGAGTGCCTAATTTTCCATGAAATTCTCTCCTATTACACTTACCTCCTATTAAATAGGTCAACAATAACACCCAGGATAATTCTAATAACAAAAACTCTTTTAGGTACAGATTGCGTAAGTACCAAAGTGTTAGTTCAGAAATTGTTAAGCCAATGTAAATATGGAAACATTCCATTTCGCAATTGAGAAATAAATATTCGTCTGAAGTTTTATTTGTCATAAATTTTCCCCTTGCAGGGCAAGGGCTTCCTATTATGAAGTGGAGTATTTACTAGAATTTCAAATAGTTTTTGTGTATTTGCATAATTTTACCAAGTTTCACCACGACTGTTTTCACCCACTGAAACGTCTCACATAACCTTGTAAAGTATAAACAGCATTACGCAGATTAGCGGGTTGTTATGACGGCAAATTCCACTTCAACAACATTTTGTAAAAATGAATGAACGTTTCACTTGCATGCCAAAGGTTTTTGAGAAAAGAGGTAGCATATCTCCTTTTCTAAGATCCAATCTACCTCTATACTATAAATTAAATCTTATATATATAAAAGAAAGTCGTGTTAGTTACTCAATTTATAACTTAAGAACGGCTTAACCGATTTGACTGAAAATTGGTGGAGAGGTAGCTTAGAACCAGGAGACGGACATAGGATACTTTTTATCCCGTTCCCGTGGGATGTGATGACGGACCCAATTCCACGGGGGCGAAGCCGCGGGCAGAAGCTAGTATAAAATAAAAAAAAACCTGCAGCACAGCATGTCAAGTCATGTTGAGTATGTTCTTAGAATATCATTGAAGTAACAGGATTCCAAATTCCAAATTGATCAGACCTGTGGAAGTTTACCACACGGCGTCATCAACTAAGAAAGAGAAGAAAGAAAGAAAGAAGAAAGAAACGTGTTTATTTTGCTCTCACATTATGAGCGGTACAAAAGAACGTGTTACAAATAAAATAAAAAGGAAAAATACAAGAGCTTGATATATCGTCTATATCTTCAAACGGCTGGCCAAATTTTCTTAATAATATAAATATAAATAAGAACACGCTCAATCGAATCACCTTTCAAGCAAAAATACGGGGCCACAGACAGTAGTTACACGTTAAACTTATAACACCCTTCTTTTTAAGTCGGGGACAAAAATTCATCAAACTTATTTCAGCGATTTAGGCGGGACAACGATAATGGATTCTTATTTCATCGTTGAACTATTTTGAGATTAACTTCAACATTATTTCAAGATCATCGCAAGAACACGGCTATTTGAATGTTGAAGTTCTTGGAGTTAAAAAAGTTAGACTTATTAGAACCGCATTACAGAACGCGAACTCTTCCGCAACTCTAGTTCGCATCGGTGAACTGTGGGCGTGTAGATTTTGTTTTAATGGGATAGGGGGCAAACGAGCAGACGGATCACCTGATAGTAAGCGATAACCGCCGCCCATGGACATCCGCAACATCAGAGGAGTCGCAAGTGCGTTGCTCGTCTTTTAAAAGGGTGTGGGCCTCCGGTAACCTCACTCACTCGGCGAAACACAACGAAAGCGTTGTTTCACGCCAGTTTTCTGTGAGGCCGTGGTATCACTCCGCTCGAGCCGGCCCATTCGTGCCGAAGTATGGCTCTCCCACGTTTAAAGATTAGTGCTCCTTTATTTGAACTTTAACATAAAATCACAGCAGACGTAGTTTTACTATGTTATAATTATTCCATTCAAACATCTACATTCTATACCGTATACCGTATACCGTATTTAATCTTACGACACATGAAAATGGTTCTTCACACATGTAGTTCTAAGAACAAGAATTTAAGATATTATCGATAAAGTCGTTTTTATCGAACACTTTTGATAGTTTGCAACTTTATATCAATCTATATGTGATGGTACCTTTTGTACATACCGTCACGCCTGTATTCCTCGAATGATTAAGCAGAGGTATACTAATATACACTCACATTTCGCCTGTATGTTCAGTTGCCACGTAATAGCTTTTGTTAATTGCGGAATATTGTCCGCTGTACGAAGAGGGCAGCCTTCCCTTCCATACTATGAGGAGAGAAGTTGCCGTCTGTGCTAAGAGCCATGCCACTCTTGATGACATTCACGTCGATCCCGACTATAAAGTTATCATTATCACAAATGCGAAAAAAGCGGCGGTAGCCTAATGGCTAGGGCGTCGGACTTGCGATCATGTGGTTGCCGGTTCGAACCCCACCCATTGCACTACCGACGTGAACCCACTCGTAACACAAGCATTTTAGCTTAGCACGAGGGGTTAACAAGAATACTAGTAATGTGTGACACACATTGCTAGTAAGCTTTTAAAAAAAAAATCTATATCTTTATTTGGAGCTTATGCAAAATATTGGAATTTTAAAGCTTTTACACAAGGGATTCGGATTTGTACGAATACTTTGTAGCACGTAACCTTTGCAGCAACAATGAATAGATTATACAAAAAATGTTATTATCTATCAATTTCGATGATGGCTATAGTTATCTATAGATAAATATTAATATTACTCGTTTACTGTAACGTTTTTATCAGTTTTCTGTCTCTGTAATGATCGCTTACAATTTGTCTGTGATGATTTTCGTATAGTTAGTATGAGTTATGACTTTATGAGTAGATAATATTACTTCGATAGAATTCAAATTAATGCGAATCTCTTACTTTCTTACGGAGATTTTAGGCTATCTCGAAAACATATCAGTAATTTTCTAACGCTCGGGTTGTAGTCAGGATTGTTGCCGATTGTGTGTTGATAAGTTGATTCATAGAGCTCATGAGCCGTCACCGTTTCGATAAGCGTCTGGTAATGTTGCCTGTATGGATATTTAAATACTTGTTTCTGTTGTAAGAAACCACCGCTTACAGAAAAACGAGTTAAGGAGGATACGTATTATTAAATTATGGCAAACTACCAATACTCGTTTTATCTATACAAATAAAATTCAAGTATCTGTCTATCATTAAAAATGCCAATATTTAAGTAAAACCTATTCCTTTAAAAAAACCGTTATTCGAAAGTCTGTCTTCCGTTTGAAAGTGTATCTCCAATGAGCTCTGAAATGGCTCAACGGATTTCAATGAACATTTTAGGAAGTAAACCAGAAATATAAAATTGAATTTTCATGTACATAATATGACCCATTCGGATATCTTGCGGGGTTTAAAAGATATAGCTAATGTAAACATTTGGTGACTTGAAAACAACTAGCTGAACCCGAATAACTCAACGGGATAGTGCAAATGCTAAATATAACATTTGCAACACAAATATATTGCCTTTTTAACCACCGACGTAAAACGAGGGATTTTATAAATTTAACGTTAGTGTATCTGTGTGTGCGTCTGTGGCCTCGTAGCTCTCAAACGAATGGACCAAATTTGATTAAGTTTTCTGTTTGAAAGGCTCAGCCGTTTGAAATTTATCAGCTCTTTTCTTTTTGATGAAGGGATTTGAGCAACTTTCGCAGGTCTCGTCGACTAAACGGTTTGACATTTGGTAACCTGTTACTTCAAGGATATTAACCATGATTCATGAGCAGGATTACCCTGTGGTATTCCGGTAAATTTTGGGACATGTTGTATATAAACAATATAAATAAACAGACGAGGAATAAAACAACCTGAACTGTAAAGATTAATGGGCGTGTAAAATATAAATCGATTTTAGATTCGTGGTTTAGGTTTATACTAAAAACAATTTGATTGCTTTTATACTTATAAAATAATACAGTAATGGCAATAATTGATTTGTTCATTGTGATAAGCGTATCTCACATGTACAAGCAAGTATAATACGGTGATTATGATATGTGATTATAATAATATAAAAATGTCTAAAATGTCTGCTATTCGGCCTGCCCCAGCTAGCAGCTAGCCAGCACTGCCTCTAAGTGCGACTTCGCGCTACAGGTCCTGGGTTTGATTTCCAGGTCGAGCAAAATGTTGCAAGAAAAAAATTCGATTTTCCCGGCAGGAATCGCACCTGTGGCTGCTGGTTAGATACACGTGACGCTACGACCACTAGGCAACCGCGAATCTCACCCGCCATGTCGAAAGTTGGCTTCACATTCTGAATTTACGTATTAAAGGTGACGTCAGTGACAACTATTGAAAAACAAGTTACTTTGCTTCTCAACCGACATGATTTATTAACCTTACACTATCTTTTTGTATTTTTGTTGCATTTTCCTTGCTTATTTTGGTGAAGGAAGTAATAGCGTCTGGCGTATGTAACCAAAAGAAGCAGGTTGGAATCCTGCCCGCAAGTCGAATTTTGCCTTCACTAAAATAACTTTATAAGCTTAGTAGAACACTGCAAAAAAAATACAAAAAGAAATTTTTTTTCATCACATCAGGTGTACGTTAAATTGTAGCTTATAACTTTTATTCTACTACCTTCTAAAATAATTCAATTATTTAATCAAATTTTTCCTCAATCTAAATGACCCAATTAAGCGACTTGTTGTGTCATACGTCTAGTGTCAATTAGATATTTTAACGAGCTAAGCCGCAGTAATTAGGTCCGCTTAATATGATTAAAATGTACACCGAAATAGAGTATCTATATGTACTTGTACAGGAAACTGCAACATTAGTCTTGTGATCCTGGTTTCGATTCCTAGGTCGAGCAAAGTATAATTGAGATTTTCTATTAAATTCTCAGTAGCAGCTTGACGACTAGGGAAATACGATTATTCAACGATGCCTTGTATCTGACTACAAAGTACTGAGAATACTGTTATGAGTTTCCTTGAATATGAAATGGACGATATCTTATTCTGTTCCAGCTACATTTAAGATTGCTTTTTACATTTTAAATTTAAAGATTTATGATAATTTAGACCTTATAAACTGCGCCTTGTGCGCCATGTCTCGCTATTCCTTTAGCACGTACGGACTATGTGTGCGGATTAAAGGAGGTTATTCTGGATGTGTGTATGATATAAAAATAAACTTGTAGTTTTATGTATCTATCTACCTAATGTACGTTTAAAAGGTAAAATGTTTTACCTTTTCCGATGACTCGGACCAACAGTTTTATGTTCTCGAATTTTCGTGAGCGAGTTTATTACATTTATTTTAGAGGAAAATCTCTGAACTTTTTATTAATAAACAACTTAACATAAATTTCTAATTTTGCGACCCATTTTGTTTGGGCAACGGGCAGCAACACTAGTGGTTCCCAGCGGGTTCACTGGCGTCAAAAAAGGAGTTACACAACTGCGATCCAATTTGCGTAATGCCCGTTCCCAATTTAGTGCTGTACTGTATTTCATACGTCTACAAGTATGCAGACAGGAGAACAAAAAATCTTAAGACTACAACTGTTATTGCTCGTATTGCTCGTATTAATAACCTCCCTAATGTTCCTTCAAACATTTTTTTTCTTAAACATCTCCTACTACCTATTGATCGCAGTTTCACTCCTATGTACAGACATCGGACAGTAACAATTTTGTTATATTAGACTAACTATTAAGATTTATCGAGCATTTATAAGCAGTTTCATAGATAGATATTAAGTAGGTCTATGAAGAAACAATCTTGCATCATTTAACTTTACATGTGTTAGTTCTTATTCCTGGCTTAAAATCTGCAATCAGAGCAACCTTTCCGCTGCTGATGATAGTTAAGGGGCGAAGGTTTGGGCAAACAAAAACATCATACCAAAAGAAGATGAACAAGTATGTGTTATACTGATTTCTGACACTTACGCGAATAGACTTTGAAATGATACTACTATTTAGCATCCATAGTCACGGGTAGACTGACTGATAAATCAGTCTACCCGTGACTATGTATACTGTAAAGGATCCGAAACGTCGGGAGTTAAATAATATCGATACAATGCGATAAAATCCGTAAAAAGTTGTTCATTACTATAATATTGGATTACATCATATAAATTTATGTCTGTATTGAAGAGACCGGCAAATGATTAATGCGTCTGTTTATTCTCTCTGTCACCCGTAGGGTTGACTGATAGTAGTTTCTCTAGGATTTCTGGCTATGAATGCCTATCGTTCTAGAAATATCGACTCGTAGATACATAACTGCAGCTACGCTCGTATGGGTGCGTTTTGAATATGACTATCAGATTTATCCAACATTATCTCGCTTTCTTTCTCAACAACTGAACCAGCCAGGTTACCATAGTCGTATATGACATAAAATGTTTTCCACTGTTATGTCTCGCTCCTTCTTGTCATACGATACGAATATACAATGTAAAAGTCAGCAACATTGTCGCGGTGTGTATGTGGACCCGGCAGAACATAATTTTGTCGCGCATTCTATTGTCATAAACCACAACACATTAATTTGTGTTATGATATAATTATTACGTGGGCGCAAATGTTTATCCCTATATGGCTTCCTATAGTAAAACAAGTTGCATATTACTTGTTCGAAGTTTCCAGTGTATCGTAACGAAATGTATCGAAATGAAATCTCTAGGTAGGTATTATAAAATCGTAAAAATCTGTGTTCATACATTGAAGATATTAAAAAAAACAATTGGATTAGAGTACATAAATATAGAAAATTTATGTATTTTCTATAGAATTTAAAAGTTAGATTGCAATTTGTTTACAGTCTCAGAAACGTCTAAAGAAGAAGGATAAATTGTAAACTCATATGCAGGAAGCAACTATAAAGTATACGAACGTAATTCATTACTTATTCACACGATTATTGAAATCATAGAAACAATATAGCCTGTAATAACTTTACATTAATATTTTTTTTTATTCTGCCACGACACGGTTATGAGGCATTAAAAAAAACTTTGCATATCTACTAATACTTACTTAGCGGTCTGACACAACGACGCTTGTATTAAAATACTAGCTTCTGCCCGCGGCTTCGCCCCCGTGGAATTCGGTCTGTCATCACATCCCACGGGAACGGGATAAAAAGTATCCTATGTCCGTTTCTTGGTTCTAAGCTACCTCTCCACCAATTTTCAGCCAAATCAGTTCAGCCATTCTTGAGTTATAAATGGAGTAACTAACACGACTTTCTTTTATATATATAGATTCTACTTATATTAAACGTAGAGAAACAAAATATTTAGATACTTATTAATTGTTTTCCTTTTTAGAGATTTTTGTGGTGGGCCTCTTTAAATTTTAAATTTAATTTTTATTTAAGTATATGTTAATTTTGGTTTGATGATTGGTTAATTTCTATGACTCAATGATATGCCAATTTGGCGTACTTACGTGTTAATAAATAGCACGCACAGTCGTTCGGTTTTAACCTCCGGTGCAAAAGATGGGAGTTACAAGATTTCTATTTGTTTGCCTGGACATTTAAACCGGTTTCAATTTATGTTTAGTGTTTAGTTTGCAATTAGTTTTAAGATTAGTATCATATATATAAAGTTACCCGGTTATTCATAAAAATATAAAACATCTTACCTATAAACTTCTTATAGCTATACTTACCTAATTATGTTTTGTCTTCTGTTCCAAGTCACATAATAGGTATCACGTGTCAAAATATGACAAAACATAATGGATATAGGATCCTTATGATCCTATATCCTTACTTAATAAGGAAGTTTATTGCTTAAGACCCTAACGGAAGAGTACATATAGTACATCTTCTCTTCTCTACTATTATAAAATCGTAAAAAAGCTGTTTGTTACGGGTTGGCGTAAAAACTACTGAATAGATTTTAATTTTGTTATCAGTGTTAGAAAGTATATGCTCGAATTTAAAAACTGGTGGACTTATTATCTCAATTAGTTAAATGGATCCTAGGATACAGCTTGACCTCTCTGATGTATAGAGACTCAATGAAGAAATATAGAAAATACAAAGACGAGATCATCATCACTGTTGGTTTTTGATTAATATAGCTCCAGGTGAGCGAAGCCGCGGGGAAAAGCTAGTATATAATAGTAAAGGAATGACAAAATCACCTGAAATTTTGGTTCAATTATCCTATGTCGATTATTTATATTGACTTTTTGTCATTTCTTAGGACGCTTGGGAAATTGCAAGTTCATTACGAGGATAATACGATGTTTAATATCGGGCACGTTTGCTTTAAATATTTATAATGACTGTAAATGTTTGTTTCATAGGAGCTCATCTGCGGAGGGCCACATCTCAGGACGCAGAGAAGCGCCGCTCGTCGTTAGGCCATGTGCCGACCATCCGACATCGAGCCTCCGACGCCTTCCTCGACCCGCACCATGCCGCCATATTGTTCCGTGACTCTCGAGGGGTGAGTTTAAGATTAAGAAGCAATTTATTAGAGGCCCCAATTATTCTAGCAAGAGAGTTTGTAATCTATCTAGGTAGGTAGGTACCTACTGTAACATAGTACGGAATATGTAGTTTAGTATAATGGGTTACTTTTACATCCTTTTATTATAACTATTTTATTAGTAGTATAAGTCGTAGCAGTAAGCAACTATGCGCAAATTGCAATAGTGACTTCTTCATAATATTATAATTACCACGCAATTTATAGGCCATATAAAACTATACTTTGTCACGGTGCAATAAAGTTCATCAACTTTTGTCAAAGAGATTTCCCTTCGACGTAATAAATTTAGAACAATGGAAAATGCCAACAAAAACAGGCTGGAAAATATCGATTCGGTTCGCGAGCACTCCCTAGAATAACAACCAAGGAAAATATTTATGCCGTTATTGGTTTGAAAAATATTATTTAAAATTATATCAAGTAAAGGATAGGTAGATAAAGTTTCCAGCCATGGAAATAAATACCAAAACACTTCTGGGTATTCTCAATACTGTAGAGCAGCAGTTTCTAAACTTGGAACTGAGTTATAATTAAAAAGTATCGTTATTTAAGATAGGTATCAGCCCCAACCTCACTTACACTTGCCTCGGAACCTACTAAGAAATGCTGCTACTGATCTCACTTCACCGGAGTTATTTTCATTTTGAAATCACTAGTCAGCTTACAATGTTCTGTACCGAGGATCTTACGCGCTGCACTCACTATTCTGACGAAGAAAATTAAATGGAATTAGCGCTGTGTGCTCTTCCCGTTCATTGTTGTAGGTACATTTATAAATCGATACTTACCTATATGCACCTGACACAATTACTTAGTTGCTACGAACATGCTCTTAGCTCTTGTCTTTATATTTCAGTACATGAAGGACACGTTCACAATACATCAACAATAATCGATGTTAACACACAGTTTTATACCCTATTATTTCAAAATGTAAGATAGTACGTTGTGAAACCAAGCGGTTATAGGCGAACAAACACAATCGACGTTAATTCTTCCCACGATTTTAAATGCGAAAGGATTTATCCCAGTGAATGTGGGGCAGCAATTAATTATCAGTGAAGTCTTTGTCTTACCCTTTGTTGGTAAATTTGAAATTCCGCATTGCCTTTATACATTTTATAATTCCATTTTAATTGAAGAAATAGCCGCGAATAAATAATAATTATGGTGATTTTATTTTCGCAATAAAAACACTTTTTTAAACTGTGTCACGTGACACTTTATACAAAAATATGCAGCGTGTTACGAGGTTATCTGTGGTGTGACGTCATATTTATGTATCCAGTGCTCAATCCAGTGTCAAATTTCAATGTCAAAGTTTTGACAATCATGGTTATGTTTTTGATTACATACTTAGGATTGACATCCCAATATATGAGGGCCACGGTGGATGTTCATTATGGCGACGAATTTAAAACGGAAATAGTAAGATATGTTTTTTTAGTTTTAGCTACTATAATTTGCGGATATTTTTTTTTTACATGTACGTGAATACGTATGTATTTGTTTGTGTATACTTACAGAAAGATGGTATTGTTGTATTTCCTGACCTGACGACAGAGTATTTACAACTTTATGTGTTTTTTATACGCACTTGGCGGTCGTTTTATATCGTCACCCCAGGGCGCCATTACTGTCATTATTACTGGTGGAAATAACTTTTTCGTTTCTTATTACAGTTGCCGGTGGCTGATCCGTTTTTGGAAAAAGTTAGCATCTCCGACTTAGGTAAGTGAAAGATATTGCTACTTTACCTTAGTTTTAGTTTAGTCTAATTGTTTTGTTTTTGTTTTGTCAAATACTTTAGCTGCCCTATAAACAATTTTTAAATGTAGCTAAAAAACTAAATCTCGCATTTCTCACCTAGATATGTTACTTAATATCTTGAATATTAAAAGTAGGAGATACGAATATTTTATTAGTCAATCCCTTCTCATCTACCAATCCCCGAAATACATTTACAGAAAATGAAAAACAGAAAATCTAAGGACTTGGCTAGATTATCGCGGTACTTACACAGTTAGTAGTTTTATAATTTCTGTTTGAAATAGAATAACAGCATCTGACAAACACACAAAATAAAAATTATTTGTAATTTATTTTTTCATTGAAACTGTTTTATATAAGTAGGAGCGCTCCACGTATGAATATTTATTTAGTCCGTGCTATAAAACTTTATGGTTAATATAGACGTATTTGAAATTGAACCCATTTGTATGATTATGATTTATCATGATTGGATTTTTGAAGTAAAAACTTCTTTAGCGGCGTTGTGCAATTTTTGGAATGGGTAAAAAATGTTAAACTCGCGTCAGGACACGTGACCTGATCGAAAATTCGTAAGACGGTTGTAATAGTTCTGAAGTGTTAAATTTTTAATGTAATAGGTATAAATTGTCATGTTTGTGGACTATAGCGCCAATAAATGAATATTGTATGTTACCGCATAAATGATAGTACTTTTATACTGATAAATTAAAGCATTTTTTATAATGTCGCACGAATGTGCGACATTATAAAAAATGCACAACGATAATGTTCAAGTTTTCATTTCTGTTTTTTTTTCCAAGAATTGTAAAATATAATTTTGGGATAATTATTGTATTATTTTCTCAGCTGTGGGATACAAAAGAGATTACATAAAAATGTATTAGATAAATACGAATACATAAGTGCCTAGTCATATTTTTGGGCCTCCACAAGTACTATCATAAAGTAGGTTCGTAGTTTCGAAGTAGTTTTCACTTCGTAGAAGCATTTTGGAGGGGCTCTAAGTAATAACTAAGCTTATTAAGTAAATGTTCTGATAGTTTAAGCTGCGCTCGCTACATCGAGACTCTCCGTGCCTCGGAGAGCACGTAATGTTGTCGGTCTCGTTTATCAAACGAACATGACAATAAAATGGTTAGTGGTAGTCAGAAGCCAAAAAAAGCCTGACAACCGCAGGACTACTAGCTAAGGTGGCGACCGGTTACAATTACGAAATCGCTTTCGTCATACTCAAATTCGTACCACACCGACTATGCTTCCCCTAGTGAGAAACTGGGACTCAGTTTCTAACTAAAGACGCAACCCAAAAATTGGATCTCGGTACAAAAGATCCAAAATTTGTATTACTAAGCCTAATGACGTGACGGTAACTGAAGAGGAATATAAACTGTCAAACAGAAATCAGACAATTCTAATTTCTGTATTCTAATTCCGTTATCTGGCTTTAAAAGCAAGCAAAAATTTGGAAAATATTAATTTAAAACCATTACTTTAAAAAAATTTAGTGCTCTAAGAAATAACGTTGATTTGGTGATATTTATTTAAAAGTTTAGTTATGATATTAATCTGCATAGAAACTAGCGCCGGTGGTAATCGACGGTACTAGTAGATCTAGGATTATGCTATAAAAAGTATCGATACCCTGAGGTATCGAAACTTTTTGCGTACCCTTAATTGAATATTTTTGAAACTTGGTTGGTTTCTGCCGTCGCGTCGGTTTCCAATGGCGCTAGTTTGTATGAAGATTTCATTGAAAGCGACGATTTAAGAATTGAATCGAGACGAGCAGACTTCGCTTACGAAATACCAAATTAGCGACTGGATCGCGCGACGATTTAGGGACCGGTAACTGGTTACTCTTTTTATGTAGTTACCCTGCCGGTCTATTCTCCGAATATCGGTATTGCCCAGAGATTGGGTTTGCGTATGATGGCAGTCAGTATATTCAACCGCATCTGGTTAGACTGGAAGCCGATTCCAACATAGTACAAAGTAGTTGGGAAAAGGCTCGGAAGATGGTGATGACGTTTTAAGCATTTTGAATGTAGGTATTCGTCATATTTTGTGTATATTATACTAGCGGCCCGCCCCGGCTTCGCATGGGTGCAAAAATCCAAACATTTTTCAAAATATTATCTGGAATAAAGTAGCATTCAAATGGTTAAAGATTTTTTTAAATCGGCCCAGTAATTTGTGAATTCATTCGTTACATACATACATACAAATCATTCCCCTTTATAGTATTAGTATAGATACTACTAGCTACCTGTCTAAAACAAATATTACACTTGCATGTCAAACATACACATATAATTTTTAATTGACGGACAAACACTAATATTTACCTAGCCTTTTTACCACTTCCATTACATTGTACATACGTATTAATTGGTTTGTTTTATGCGGGTGGGCGTCCTGTTTGCATTTACTTGCAAATTAATGGAACAATTTAAAACTGTTGTAATGATACATACTGAAAAATATTACCATTTTTAATTACTTTCGAAAACGTGAGGGGTGACGGATATGTGATGCTTTTATTTTTCCAAGAAAATATTCTCATTGATGACCTTTGCAGGTTATGTCGGACTAAAACGTTGAGGATTGAGCTTCGCGAACTCTAATAAACGTGCATGCACGTCTGCTTTTTTCAGGCATTCCTAAAATTATAGTAAGGGTTATGATGCTTTTTTGAGACTTCTATATTATCTTGAGACGCGGCACTTTGACAAAGGTTGCCGCCTCCAATAAACGTGGACATTGTTGTATGTATAATCAAGGTTTTATCTTCCAAACAATATTAAAAAAAAAATTTTAGTCGTATTGTTGTACACGATTTTACGATTGTTTAGATAGCGATAAATTCATTTTTTATCGTCGGAACAGCAGTTACACTCGCCACTCTGATAGCGTTCTTGAGCATATGTCACGTTTTTATTCAAAGGTTTATTCTTGATATCTCAATTTGCTTCGTTTTTTTACACCATGACTATAACGTGATGCACATTGCACGTGTATTGTTTTTTTTTTAATTTGCTATTTAATGAAATATAATACAATGCTCATTCAGCGGAGTCAAAGGAAGTTCATATATCAAGGTATAAATTTGAATTATTGTATTAAATTTAATTTTGTTTAATCAGTTAATTTTGACTATCATTGCGCAATACTAAGTTGAAATTGGCCGATTTCTAGAAATATTATTTCGTAAAAGATTTTTATTGTTTTCTTTGTTTTCCGCGTTAAATATTTATATTACCTACATTAATATAGTTAATTAATAATTACATTAATTTATCCTCGACTTTTTGATCACAGGAAAATATCCGAATTAGTTATATTTTGGGTTAAATTAGAACTCTACCTACAGTGAATCCATATGCATGTATATTATACAAAGATACATAATAAAGTTTATATGTTTAACGTTCATTTGTCGTAATTTAATTTAGATTGAAAATATCCACCTATTATATTTAACTCGCACGGTCATTCTCACAAACATGACTAAGGTCAGCAATAACTTAGATCTCGAACTGTAACTGTTTTGTTAAATAAGTATAAGATTTTCGCACAGAATAGACAAATAATAGAACTAGAGATCAACGGACGAACAACTCTTCCGTATACTAACTGTCATGCTCATTTTTAGTTTTCTAAACATAGAGTGCGGAGGACAGCCGACTACGACGCGTCATTCACTTTCAAACTTGAGTTTAAAATGAATACTACTATTACTGGAACAAACAATAATGTTAATGAACATTTAAATAGTAACTGTTTCGGATAGATCCCATTTTTCGGATATATAGCTAAAGTAATTGTACTGATGTCATTTCCATTATAGAAGATCTACCCATAAATGGGTTTTACATTTTAAATGTTATCAACTTTTTTGTAATTGAATTCGCAGTCTAATCTATTCTTCTTAGTGACATTTAGTGACTAGAACAAGTTTGTTTTCCAATATGTGGCATCGAAGACATATTTCACTCTGAAAAGCAGCGAGGGATGCATTATAGTCTCATCTCTTCGGACACACGGCTGTAGGCGTGGGCCGGCAAGGGGCAGATGGCCAAGCGACGTAGCAGCGGGTGTGGAGCGGCGCGAGCGCGGCTAGTGGTGTCAAGTTCGTCGCGTCCCGGCGTGGCCGGCGCGGCTGGCGCGCGCGTATAATTAGCAGTGAGCCGTGGGAGGCGCGGCGGGCCGCACTGAGTGGCGGCAGGCGATGCGCCGCCCGGGCCCTGCGCATGCTGCGCTTACATTACTTTTCGGACAACCCCGCGCTCGCCGTCGACGACGACGAAGAGACTGTCTACTCCATCGACCTCATCAAGGAGTTCGAGGCCGTCGGCCGCGCCTGGAAGGCGTTCCTAGCGGACTGGCTCCTCAAAGGTGCCGGCTTGTTTATGTCACCCACGCTGCGCGGTCGCACCTACTGCGCAGCTCTACCTGTTGATGTTTGCGTTTTGTTTTTATTGTGTCTATTAGTGCTGTGATGATGCGAAAATTAAATTGTAAGCGGTGTCTTCTAAAAGTGCATAGTTTTTCACTTTCACAACAAGCTTATTTTTTTGGTTAATTAATAGAAGTTTGGTATTTTTCTTTACGTAGCAGGTAAATAGAAACTAGGTTCCCAAAGTGTTTTTTCACTAGGAGAGAGTACTAGGGAGCTAGTACCTACTCATAGATACGATCACCAATCAAAATGACATAAATTTCGATGTAAAGACAATGGTCGTCAGGTAATAAAGAAGTTTCTTTGCTATTCAAATATAAAACAACTGAATGTTTCAGAAATATTATTATCTGATTTCGATTTTCGATTTGGTACTACCACGCGAATACGGTCACTTGAGG
This sequence comes from Acronicta leporina, assembly GCA_947256265.1. Taxonomy (NCBI): domain Eukaryota; kingdom Metazoa; phylum Arthropoda; class Insecta; order Lepidoptera; family Noctuidae; genus Acronicta; species Acronicta leporina. Next base: position 14,519,114 of record OX366510.1, read on the forward strand.
TTTCTAATGACGTCACGACCTTAGCGCCGCGTGCGCAACACACCAGCAATGATCGTAAATAAACAAATAGGCATCCGCATCCAACATCTATTCAACGTTATTCGGATAGCAACGAACTTTTTTTGAGGTTTCTTTCGTCAGATGTTTTTCTCATGCACGTTTTTTAAATTATTGATCTACCAGAGTCCGGAAACAACTTTATAACTATTTGTTTTTTTGTCCGTGACTTGCTTCACTTGAATGTCGAAATCAGGATTTCCGGGACGAAATTATTGTTATACCTACTATTAAATTATAATTTTAGAAAATCACAAGGTTAATTTAAGTTGGATTTTCACATTTTAACTTCTTGAAAACTCAGTATCATCCGCAGCGCTATTGGTTACTTTCAGTCTTTCTCAAAGTGGGTGATAACGTTTGGGGGGCGCTAAAAATAATTGATTCTCAAATTACGCAGTAAATTGAAATAAGTTTGAGAACATCACTTTAAGGCATAATCATTCCCTTCGGTTGTTTAAATGTCCAGCAAAAAAAACTTAGCCAATCAGAATAGACTGGTTGCTTCGCCTTCATGTTGAGTAAAAGCTGAGTATTGACGTATATTATGTTCCATAGATTTTAGTCTATTATGACAGAACTTATGTTATTGATCCATACATTTAGAATCGTGTCTAGTCAAGTTTCTCAAATTTTAATTTTAATTGTTCGAAAATTCTAATAGCCTGGCAAAAATTCTGCCGGCGCCGACCTTCGTTTTCTTCTAAATGTCTCGCTCAGATCTTTATGCTAGTGCTGATTTCCATCATGTATTTTTGGTGGCAATTTTACTTTTTTTTTTGTACCAGTAAGGTGGCAAACAGACTTTGGCCCGAGCTACTGAAAAAGAAGCCTCTTTAGACTTTGAAATATTATCATGTCTGACTCTTTAATGCATTTATAAAAAATAATTAGTAATTAAATGAAAACTTTTAATTATTCACTCAATCATTCACGTACCACAACAGATTATTACGATTATTTTAGATAGATAGAGAGAATACTGGTCTACAGAAAAAATATAGTTTAGCCGTTTTTATTAATCCTGTTTATAATGAGGGACAAAGACCTTCATAAATTTCCACATCTTCCTATTTGTGACGTTATCCATCCACCCATGAAATCGGCCTACCCCGGCGGCGTCGACTTATCTCAGGCACCCACTGTATGGAAATATTGCCATAGCCCGCATATCCATTTATTCCTTTTTTACAATCTAATAATTACGTAAAGGTGAGGTAACAAGAATTCCTTATCATTCCGTAAGTGGATATTTCTCATCGTTAATCTTTCAAAACATATTTACCGTGGGAGAGCCGCGCTACGGCACGTATGGGCCGGCTCGACAGGAGTGATAAGTACTACGGTCTCACAGAAAAACGGCGTGATACCGGAGGCCCAAACCCTTTTTAAAGGTGGGCAATGCACTTGCGACTCCTCTGGTGTTGCTTGTGTCCATGGGCGGGGGTAATTGCATACTATCATGGTGATTCGTTTGCTCGTCTGCTTGTTTACCCCCCTATCCCATTAAAAAAAGTGATTATAAGCGTCAGGTTATAACACAGTGAATGTTACAGAATATTTGTAACGTTAATTATAACATCCGTATTACATATACATTGCACTCTGCTTACTTTTCATTTCCGTTGAATTAGAAGCTGTGAATAGTCGTAAATCGTTATTAATTCAATGTAGGTATAGCATTGTTTTGGATTTCGAAACCTTTTGTTTTATTCGTTTCCTCTCTCCGATTCTGAAACGTGATCCTTCAATAATAATTACTTAGAAAAACAAAAGTTATATGAAAACACTCGTGGTATGTGAAGCATTTAAGAATACAATGAATTTAAAATATGAAGAAATGTGTTATATTCTTCTGAGTTTAGGTTCTGCATTTAAGTTCAGCGTCGATTAGTATTAATTTATGTAGATAAAAATATATCGACAAAATAATAACACACCTCGCGCCTGTCGTAGTGATAAAAACTTGAAAATAAATACATAATTGTTTCTATTTCATATTTTCCTTGTAAATATCTCACGCAGCGTTCTGTTAGATAAACGTGAGCCTGTAATATAAAAAAATATTGTCAGAAAATCATTTATCTATGGTAGGTATACCTATCGTCCAATTCAAAGTCGCAGTACGCTCGTGGTGTGTATTATTAACCATCAATTTAAAATATACTTTTTGATAAAAATCTCAGGTTTACATGACACTTCGATAGAGCTATTTATTGCTAATTGCTAATGAAACTAGTACGTACTTTAGCAATCTATCGGTAGTAATATTTACATTGTCCGTTTAAGATTTTAATGTTATTTTAGAGCGGTAGGGCATAGTGGAATTTAATAATTGGAGCTGCCCGACTGGGAAAGTACCTTGCAGAAAAACTTAGCCAAATAACAGCTGCGTCCTATGTTGTTGTTACTATTCCTGGCTGGCATTAAGCCTTACCGTTATCCATGTCACAATTATTATATGTGTTAAGAAAAGTCGGTCCGATCCGTGAAGCTATTGTTAGTCCAGTTCTATTTATATCTATAGATAATAATTTTCACTATACAAGAAAAAAAATCCAAAAAAATATTTTACATATAAAACGACGAAATTGAAATGGCAATACGTGGTAATAATGGTAATGGTGGAGTGGCAGCGTGACTGTCCCTCTGTGCCAAAAATAATATGAACTATCATGGTTTCATCACATTTTAAACAGTCTATAGTTTTTGTGGTCATTTCGGCAATTTGGACAAGACAACCGTGAATTTTAACCTTCATTGATATATAAAGTTTATTTTCATGAATATTTATATTTTCTTATTTTATTTGTGTATGTTATTGTGTATTCTGTGTTTTATACCTGTTAGCACCTTGTGGATCAGACAATGTTTTTTTCACATGGTGTCTGTTATTTTTTAATATGTATGCAGGTGCATTCCGCAGTATCCATTTACTGGTGTTCTAGTAAGAAACGGCACGGATAACATGCATTCCTGTGTTATTTGAAACCATTGCAGCGAAGTCGCTTTGTAATGCGACTCACAATCCAAAAAGGCACACGATAAAGAGGCAAATTCTCGTTAATTGAAGTTCACTGTAACTGAAAGTTAACTGCACTGAGAAGTCTGGGTGTACTCTGACAATCCAGAAATATATAAGGATATTCCATCAAAATTATGAACTACTAGCTTATGCCCGTGACTTTGTTTGCGTGGACTTTAGAATTGGGTCCAAACTGGATAAAAACTAGCCTATGTGTTATTACAGACTATTATTCATCTCTGTGCCAAATTTTATTCAGATCCGTTCAGCCGTTTTGGCGTGAAAGACATACATCCATACATCCTCAAAAACTTTCACGTTTCTAATATTAGTAGAACATGGAGCTTTTAGCTGTTATTTATATAAGTAGCATAGGATTTACCAAGTTTAAGAGACGAGAGATGAAAATATTGTCACTGTTTTATTGAACCAATATGTGAAAATGATAATGAAATGAAAATGAAATTAAAGGTATTGACGAGCGAAATGCAACAAGCAAAGTGATGTCCCTATTTATCCGACTATGGCAGCTGCCATTACTAAATTAGTTATTTTGCTATCACAGAACACTAAAGAGTTTAAAAATAAATAAGGATAATAAGACGTTATATATTTATTTCGGAAATGGGTTATAAAAATGGTCGGAAATTCAATATTTTTCAAGGAAGAATTCTTAGGCCCACTTGCACCAACTTCTTAAATATGTTTAAGTTGCATTTAAACACAATTTTTCATAGTAAATTTGTGTTTAAATACAATTTAAACATTTTTTGAAGTTGGTGTAAGTGGCCCTTAGTCTTTTACAGTCATATTTTGATGGATTCCCGTTACATATTCTTACGCAAAATACTAATATATAATGCTGAAGAGTTTGTTTGTTTGTTTGCTTGAACGCGCTAATCTCAGGAACTACTGGGCCGATTTGAAAAATTCTTTCAGTGTTAGGTAGCCCATTTATTGAGGAAGGCTATAGGCTATATATCACGCTACGCGGACGAAGTCGCGGGCAGAAGCGAGTTCTTACATAATTTAAGCCCAGTGATACTTCATTGTATTTGCAAATCTAAGCAATTAAAATCTTTGATTCAGCAAATCAATTACATAGTAGTGGCATCTGCAAAGGAAATTAAGTAATCCCAATTTCTTGGGATTCTTTTTATTCTATAAATCTAGCTATTGTTTGCGGCCTTCACTCGCAGTCAGGAGGACTTTTAGAAGTCAAAATATACATTCATAATAATAGCATTAATTTTAGTTTAGCGGTTTAGGCTTTCGCATTTATAATATGTATTAACATAGGTTAGTATGGAGGTTTAACTAGCTGCGTTAGTACAAATATACATAGCTAACAATATAATAATTTTGTTAAAAGATTCATTTAAATTTTACGTACCAATGATTCCGTTAAAGAAAGCAACAATGCATAATAATTGATAATTAAATTATAAGTTAAATATTAATAGATAAATGTTAATTATGGGACAAGGCCAGTGCCAAGCATTGAGATGGTAAATTTCATGCTTTTTGTAATAACCATACGTTACATAACATATAAGTACAACATTGTGCTAAGTAAACACTCGTCGTTTGCATGACCACGGAAAATTGTACGAGTTAATTGGTAGACACAAAATGCTGTCTGAAATCAGAAAGGCCAATAGAAATTAATATAGAGTCACGGGAATCCTGTATGATACTATAAGTCCGTTAGTTAGTGTCTGTCTGTTCATAAATACGCCACACTCATTTTTCTCACCAACTACTATTGCTACCACATAATGTTTATGTTTTATTTTTACAATAGTGAAATAAAAAGCTGTTCGTTGCTTGACGAATAAAATTCAGTAACATGTTCAACTGCGTCATTAGTCTAGTAGTTACAAGTAACGATACCGTGTTCGATTCCCATATCATAAGCGTTTGTGGGTTCTTCTTAAAGTTCGTTACATAATGTTTTAGAGGTTAATGGAAACGTTGCAAATATACTGTATTACTTTCCCTGTTGTTCCCTGTTCAACACGTAATGTTGATATCTACAATCTCCAACGTTATTACTCACTTGTTAACCCGCTTTATTGGCAATAAAAAGGGGGCTAATTCAACTTATATAACAAATGGAAATGTTGTCATACAAACATCTTTATCAATTAATCATTATAAATTATCTTAACGATGATATAAAACCACATAGGCCAACGTAGTCGATACAGAGGAATTTTCTTATTCAAATTCATACTAATCTCCTTGTGTGATTAATAAGACTAGTGTGTTGTACTTGTAGTGTCCGTCCGAGAAGCTACGGTACCCTAAAAAAATAGTTTATATTTTTATAGTAGGTATAGTTGACATTTTTTAACCAACTGCAGAAAATGGTGGTCTTCAATTGCACTGTATTACTTAATGTCTTCGCGGATTATAAACATGATTTTTATTACCTGTAAAATAAGTATTCAGTTATTTAGAACATAAGCGTCAATTATGAAAAAAGAAGAAACGGCCAATCTCATATCATCGGTAGTATTTTGAACATGGATACTGCTTATCTTGTCAAAACTATTTATACCTATGTATTAACCAATCAGTAGGTTTCATTGTTTCGTGTATAAAAAGCAAAAGTGACACTGTGTTATTATTATTTAACTTGTATTTTTAATGTTTGAACTTTTTCAAATAAAAAAAACGTAGCATTAAAAATAAAGACATCGTCATAGTATGTACCTCTATAATTAATGTGGTGCTCTGAGTAAAGCTTTACTCACCGGCAGTTATCTTAATAAATATATCCTTATAACCTATGAAATGACTTCTTTGGTTCAGAAACAATCTTTCGACTGTTTACAATCTCGCAATCTAACATATATTGATTCTTATCTGCTATCGTGACATATATATATTGCTTTTTCAGGAATACCCACTAGAAAAATCTAAATCCGGGCGTCAGTGGAGGATAGTTCCATTGTATATACTAAAATATCAGTTATTCAATCGAATAAATATTTAGATTGGCACCATAATAAACACAATATGCTATGCAATACAGTGGTTTCTGCTGAGTTTTATCAAGCCACCGGAATTTCAATGAGTAACAACTACATAGGTACATATATAGATACGATTGTCATATTGTTTACTGATGATGTGACAATATTTGAGTGTTGTCTGATATAAAGCGTACCTATGTATGACTTAAGTTTTGAAATGATGATTCCATCAATTCGACTAATGTAGGAAATGACATAATGTTGACAAACTCGTGAATTTAAAACCGACAAATCCCAAACTTCGAGATGCTGACAATTTCATAGAAAAAAATTATAACACACGCTCTACCTGGGAATTGAACCCATGACCCTAGTGTAGCAGTCGCGCTTAGAACCACTAGGCTAATAAAGTTTAATATCTTCATTCCTCTTTTTAGGTATTATCACAATAAACTATGTAACTACTTACTGGTGTAATGAATTGTGATGCTTTTGCCACTTCCAAGGCCTGAAACAGTAATTACATACCTAGGTAATGAATTATCTGAACATTGAGACATTTATCGCTTAGGCCGCAGCGTAGTAACAAGATTCTGTACTGCATATGCTACGTTAATGGGTATTAAGTAAAAATATTATAGTTAATATGTTATCGGAAAAGTATTTAAACTACAATAGACGATCGATTAAGTAGGTAACTATATACAATTATTTATTTTTGATTCCAACATCATCCACGTACATAGTTTTTGCTGATGTTAGCTTCCAGATAATCAGATGCAGTTGAAAATTATTATGTTACGGAGATGGCGGGACGAACTGGACTCCTTTTTGGGAAATTGGGCCGAAAAATCAATGATCCGAGAGGAGTGGAAGAAGGGAAGGGAGGCCTGTGCCCTGCAGTGGGACAAACCGGGCTAATAATAATAATAACTGCCTTCAGACTCCCGCAACCAAAACCATAAAAAATACTACAAGACTAGTTACTAAGCTTTTTAGTTTTCTACCACTAACGATAGTCAAAGGATAAACTTCATATGAACATAAAAGTGAAACACGTAACTACAAGTTACAGATACTCATTTAAATCATTACATGATATCTTTTCAGACTGTCTAATTACCTACTTGACTACAAAAAAAAGATTTATTCTCTTTGTAACGATCAAAACGTCGCTGTTTATCCTTTACAAACGCAATTACCTTCATTTTAGCAGTTCTCCTTTCACAAAACCACTTGAACGCATACACGGGAACTCTAAAGTATTTCTTATCACCATAATGCTAAAATTATCCAATGGCGTTTCAAATGTGATAGTTTGTGTGGGAAATATATATGTACATATATTATGTATGTTAGTGTTCTACGAAGCTATAAATAGGCTTCAAAAATGAGTCATTTCGTATTTAACATCCGTATAGCCGTTGATTAACTATATTCGAATGTGGAGAAATATAAAGTTTTTTTAATTATGCTCTTTACAGAGGAGGACGAGTCCCAGATATTCGTTAAGTTCTTCAAGTTCCACAAGTGCTACGACCTGATACCGACATCGGCGAAGCTGGTGGTGTTCGACACACAACTCCTGGTGAAGAAGGCGTTCTTCGCTCTTGTTTATAACGGTCAGTGTGTGAAAAACTGTTTGCGTACTCACCTCCGGGGAGACTAGAGCCATTTTATCATGTTGAGTGCAATGTGACAGGTTAGTTTACAAAACACGAAGCTATTTATACAATGATTTAAAGATAAAAATATATTTTGCTGGTTAAAGTGGCGCTTTTATCTGTTTATTATTCTTTACTGTTCATTGTCATTTATTTCTCAAATGTATTTTTTAACCTTAGCTATAGAGAATTCAAGTACCTATCAATATAAAGGCAATCATTTGTTATACCTTGACCTAGTCTGTAGCAATGGCCGCTACCTTGTGTCCATCTCATGTAACTCAACATAACCTCACTTTTCTCTGAGCGAATGCATGACTAAGCGTTGCGATTTTTTTCTTTGTGCTGGTAATCCTTAAGCGGTTTTTGTTGCGTTTATGTTGCAAAGCGAAATGATTAGAGAAAACAAATTGATCATGTAACATTTCTGATTTATTTATACAGCTGTGGTGTTTGCAATGTACGGCCGAACCCCATAAGAAACAATACGGCTGTATTGCCATGGAAACTAAGGTGTATATCGTTCCATAATTACTTTGATACGGGTTTTATGACTTAAGCCGTTGCCTGTACACCACGACTTGCATTTTGATAATATTTGAATAAATAAATACTTATTATTATTTTGTATTGCAAATGTTACTCAAATTTTTATGTTTATTATGCCTAAGGATTAATTTCAAATTGTATATCATTTGCTTCTATTATTAGATGATAAGAATAGAAGATAAGAAGTTCGTTGACCTAAATGGTTTAAGATAAAAAAAATAGGATTACAATCTCCATCGCGTGGTTGTATTGTTTCTTAAGGAGGTAACATTATTATACTAAAAATATAGTGTGTGTCACATAAGGTTGGCCACAGCGATTAAAGATGACCATCAATTTAAGGATTTGGTCGATATTACTATATTGTAATCTTTAGGTTTTCTGATTCCAACTTACGTGTTATTTTAATTAAGAATGATAATATATAAATAGATTATCACGAACTCTCCGGAAGGCGATATATGTGACTATATTATGCATGCCTTATCTAATTAAAATTCTAACAACACTGCCTGACCTGGGAATCAAACCTATCCAAAAACATCGAAGTCAAAGAAATTGTCATTTTGAAATGTCTTGGAGTAGAGTCGGCAAGAAACTCTATAGCAAGAGTAGATTAAGGGCCACTTGCACCAAATTCTATTTAAATCATTATTTTATGCATTTAGTTAAATATATTTTACTCCATAGACATAACACATTTAAGATCGTCTTGCACCAAGTCTGTCTTATGTCAATTTAGTTAAATGAATTGAACATGTCGATAAAACAGTTCTCTACGTTCCGTTTTTACATTACATCTACATTACATCATAGTAATGTGAAAAATCTATTAAAAGAATTATGTTATGAATAATAGAGATATAAAATTAAATCAAATTTAATAATTATTATAATTAATTAATTTTAATTAATGATAAATCTATGATATGTAACGAAACTTACGCCATTATTTTGACTTTTCGGTGCCATGACAACCAATCCAAACAAAGTCATACATATTTGTTGTTTTTTATTTGATATAATGAAAAAATAATCTTAAATAGGTGAATAATCTCTCATAGAAATTATTACAAGGCTTCTAGTAGTATTTTATCTCAAAATAAACTCCATTCGTCAGATGACAGTTCAATAAACGGCCATTCGTATTTAAGTATGATTTAAATAGGGTCTTCAGCGTATTTAACTTTGACAGGTCTTTCAACGTATTTAACACGGAAATTATTTTGGTGCAAGACGAATGTTTGACTTAAATCAAAAATCGTGTTTAAATACAATTTAAACGTATTTAAGAAGTTGTGCAAGTGGCCCTTAATGGATTAAATAATAAAATGTATACAATGTTTTTCTTCTGTTTACAATTTTTTTTTCTATGAATGTGAGCTCTATAATTCTGGATTCAAGCTTGATGTGAAAGAGAAGAGTTAATCAAGACCGACAATTGCCTTCCAAAGGGTAGTAATAGTAAGAGCTGAATAGTCCCGACAGACGGCACCTATCACGAGCATAACGTGAGCGTAATCAACGATATTGTAGGGAATAAATTATGTGCAAATATATAACTACTTTTTTTTTATAAATATTCTGGGACATTTTTACACAGCACCATCTAGTCCCAAACTAAGCAGAGCTTGTACTATTGGTACTAGACAATGGATATAATACTTATATACTTTTTTTTTTGTAAATACATACTTATAATACATAAGAAACACCCAGACGAACACAAACAAAATAATAATAAATTTTTGTGTCCTGTGGGAATCGAACCCACGACCTCATGGTCAGCAGTCCGGTACTCAAACCACTAAACCACAGAGGACGTCGACGTATTACACTGTATCTATGTACATAGATGCTAGACTCGTATCTATTTTTGATCGTTGGCTCCAAAATAGAAGCTATGTTAAGTAGGACGTAGACACAATATCTACAAGGTTCACCTATCCTATCGTTGTCCTCATTTTTTCCTGTTTCTTTTTCATAACCGTGGTTGTTGCTTCGAGTCTGGGCGATTGTGTATCTGAGAATTTGTTTTTGTAAAATAAACCCACGGTACAGGAGAAAACAAGTGTGGGAAGAAGATTTAAAAAATAAAAAAAGGATAAACTGATTGTCAGCATTGGTACGCCTTTGACTACCACTAACGATTGATATTGGACAATGTTAGTTTAAATGTAGGTCCTTAATATCTTCAACTCATTTCTATCTCGCTTCTGGGAACGGGTGAGGTGGCAGAGAGGTTACAACACGCTAGCCAAATGCGGGTTGGTAGACTTCCCATGCCGTCAATAAAATCTCAGGTTTCCTCGCGATGTTTTACTAGATGAAATGGAATTGGAAAAGGGTGAATTCTTGCAGGATTCTTCTCCATAGGATCAACCTTTTGGAACCGTGTAACTAAAATCATAACGTTTCATAAACGCTCGTAAAAGATTATTTGAAATAAAAACATTTGAACTTGAACTTGCAAAATACCAAAACTTGTTTTGATAGTCCAACAGCAATTTCACTAGACTATCACTGTTTATGTAACATAACATACTGTTTATGTATCTATACAAAATATTTACCTAATTAAACTATCAACTGCCTTATTTATGTCTACTGTTTGCAAATGCGCCTCCTGAGCGTAAGGCTTCAATTTCCAGGTCAAGCAGATTATTGGTCGTTTGGGGCAAAAAGCTGGCTTTCTACTACATAGGACTTAAAAACATATTGTCAATCTGATATACAGTACATAGCCACTTAATGACTCCAACACCTCCTAAAATAATCGTGAAATAATTTTATGACGAACCTCACATATAATCTAATCACATATTATATCCTAATTTTATAAAATGCGTAAGTAACATGTCTGTTACCTTTTCACATCTTGACCACTGATCTATAACTTACCTTTCATCAAAATAATATTAAATAGTGACAAATATGGGAATTTAATAAATAAAAAATGTATACATATTTGTAGGTATACATTTAGGAAATATAATTTTATGTCCCTTTTCTTTGCTGGCTCTACTAATAGAGAAAGACGCACGTATTTTAAGACTGTCTTGTGTCTACATATAAAGCATATCTTCGGTCAATTAAATTATTTACATTGATAAGTACAAACTAATATGTAGGCAGGACTATTTTTAATTTAAAAAAATAAAGACAGGTTAAACTAAATATAATCTGAAAACATTAATGTGTACTGTTAGTGATGATGGCCCACTTAGTTCATACTACCTTTACTATGCGCGTGCGCGTCTAATTGATGTCACATACAAAAAAAAATTAAAGCCCAAATCACACGGCACTTGTCATTGATACACGTATTAGATAAACAAATGCGCAAGTACTTTGGTGAAATAAAAAGGCTTTATGATTGAAATAAGAAAAGATTTTCCTGGGTTGACGTATATTGTTTTGGACCATCAAGGATAGATATGGTTCAAAACATGAAATGCCAAATAAAGAATACATTACTTGCTTACCACTCCTCGTCTATTTTATAAAATTTGTTTCTCTATAAAGAACAATGCTTCCATTAGGTGGAGATTGTATAGTGATTTATATCGCGGTGGCTTAGTGGAGATGTCGTCTGGCTTCTAACCAGAAGACGCAGGTTCCAATCCTGTCCTGAGTCGAATTTTTCCTTCACTAAAAATACTCTTTACTTACATATATATGTAATATTAAAAAAAATATAACACTTGAAAAATTTGTTAAGTTTTATAAATAGCTTTTTTTTCAATTAAAGATTGGTCGCCAATTGTTTGTCAAACCTACATTCAATCAACGTCCATAATTGTACGTTGGCCACCAACAGCCATTACCAATAGCAACATTGCCAACAGGCGTCCGTGCCGCGCCCCTATGGGACTCGCAGCGGCAGAAGGTCGTGGGCATGCTCACCATCACGGACTTCATCAAGATATTGCAGATGTACTACACAAGCCCGAATGTCGCTATGGACGAGCTCGAAGAGCACAGACTTGAAACTTGGCGTCGTGAGTATATATTTTAACCCACAATTTTTTTTAGAAATCTTACTAGCGTTGTCGGACGCGCTTTATTAGTATTATTGTTAACCGCTCGTGCTAAGCTAAATGCTTATGTTACGAGTGGGTTCACGTCGGTAGTGCAATGGGTGAGTTTCGAACCGGCAACCAAATGATCGCAAGTCCGACGCCCTAGCCATTAGGCTACCGCTGCTTCTATTATGTAATCCTTAAATATTTTAAAATATCTCTTATCTCTAAAAGTCACTCTACTATTATAAAATAGTTAAAAAGCTGTGTTTGTACATTGAAGATATAAAAAAAAGCAAATAGCTTCGTGTGAGCGAAGCCGCGGACATAAGCTAGTTATAAAATAAAGTCCTCTGCCGCGTATGTCTGTGCGTGATAAACTTGAAAACTACTAAACGCATTTTCATGCGATTTGCACTAGTGGACGGAGTAATTCATGAGGATGGTTTTAAGATATTTAACATCATGCTACGACTCTTAGAAACGGAGCAACGGGGGTGAAACCATGGGCGGGTCGCTACTACAATATAGTTTCTTCACAAGATTTTTTTTATATTGGTGCAATTTACAGGATTGTGTGTATACTAGAAATTATCTTTATTCAACATCTATGTAATCTTTGCAGAAGTTCTGAAGGGCTCGGTAATGCCGCTGGTTTCGATCGGTCCTGACTCCTCGTTGTTCGAAGCGATCCGTATGCTCATCACCAACCGCATCCATCGGTTGCCCGTCATCGACCCTGAGACCGGCAACGTCCTCTACATACTTACACACAAGAGGATACTGCGTTTCCTCTTCTTATATGTGAGTATTTCGAAAAAAATATTAAAAAAGACCTACTACTAGGATGTATGGATGTTTGTTACACTTTCACGCGAGAACGAGTGATCGGATCTGGATAAATTTTGGCATAAAAATACATAAGATAGTCAGGAAAAAGCAAAAAAAATCGATTATCTACCGATATCACTTTTTTATGCACGAGCGTTTCTTTTGCTATGATGATTATACTAATCTAACCGTACAGCCTTGTTTTCGTTTCGTCTAATGCTGTAATAAATGCAGTATAATTGTAGGTACTCTGTTTCATTGTGTGGTCACACTATAACTCTATCTATTTTAATAGGATTAAAAAAATATATAAGAGGAAAGAATTACACAATTTCAGATACCTATTATTTAGTAGTTTTTTTTACTAAGAGTTTAATACATAAGACTGATTTCCCATTTTCCCATTTGGAGGCACATATTATGTTAGTGGATGTGAGGATTGATGGACCACTTTGAATAATTGCTATCTTCAAATTGCGTCGATATTTTTTTTATTTCTTCATTGCATATTGCTTTGGGATTCTTACGAAAACTTCGTGTAGAAAGAAAACAAATTTATTTATTTGACTCGGTAGATCTTTCCTTTGTGGATTGAGGGACCGCAATTAACTCGTTATATATTCTTTATCTCTGATGCTCTGTAGTTTGTTTTTATTCTAGTATCTGTAATTTAGGAACTTTTGAAACATAGTTCATATCAGTTCCATCTTAACCTAATTTATTATACAAATATTTGCACCGTGTGTTCAGCCGCTGCGCTAAACGTGACGTCAAAATTCTAGATCCTTCTTGTATAAAGTCAGACGTATAAAGAAAGTAAGAAACAAATCATGCTTTCATTAATATTTCTCAGGCCAAGTTTTACCAAAACCTAGTAACTTCCCGTCTAATTACTTGGAAGTTAATTTCATACAAATCCCTTTCCATTTATAAAATATATTTGGTGGCATAGTGTATAGCGGTGGTTTCTCCTCTAGATAAATGAGTTGCCGAAGCCTGCGTACCTGCAATGCAAGCTGCGCGACTTGCGCATAGGCACTCTGAACGATATCGAGACGGCGACGGAGGAGACATCGATCATCGACGCGTTGCGCAAATTCGTCAATCGACGTGTTTCCGCGCTGCCGCTCATCGACACTGATGGACGCCTCAAGGATATTTACGCTAAGTTTGACGTCATTGTACGTATATAAATCTATGTTTGGATTAAAAAACAGTACCTAACGTTTTGATGTTAGTAAGTGTGCCCGCATTGGTAGAAACCAATCGACCAATCAATCGATTGCCTTACTAGTCTTGTGGTCCCAAGCGCGACTGCTACGCTAAAGCTGCTATGCTATAGCTCCTGCGTTCGATTCTCAGGTTAAGCAAAGTATTATTGTATTTTTTTATTATCAGTAGCCGTCGGAGTCTTGATCTGTACCTACTATGATTACATGGGTCTTAAACAAATCGACTATTTGTAGGTCGACCCTGCCTAAACCTTTGAGGAATACAGGCGTGATAGTATGTTAGTTTAGGAGAAATGCTACAGCCGTCTGTTTGAAACGCTATTACGTCCATACATAAGACAAGGTATGGACTGAATTATTGTTGTTATTTTTAGAACCTGGCAGCTGAGAAGACGTATAATAATCTGGATGTATCGCTGAAAACTGCCAACGAACACCGCAATGAATGGTTCGAAGGAGTTCAGAAATGCACTCTTGATGAGACGCTCTTTGACGTCATGGAGAGGATAGTGCGAGCTGAGGTAATAATACTTACTAGTTTATGTTTTAACTCCTTAATGACTCAACAGACAAAAATTAAGAAGAAGTAATTAAGAGGAAGATTATTCTGGTGTTTCTTCGTCCCAAAAAAAAAATAGGAGACGGCGACAGGCGCGTGTTTTAGGGGATGTCTGTTATGTAAAAAATACTGTCAAAAAGTGCTACTTTACTAAGTAGGCTATCTTAGTTTTGCCTTTGCCTTTAAACTTTAATTTTATCATCATCTATTTCTGAACGTCGGCCTCCCCTGTAGACTTTCACAAGAACCGGTTATATGCCGCCTGCATTCAAGGAAACCCAGTTGTAATCACATCAGTAACACAAACCACTTGTTACAAGCCTGTAACTCCTCAAATATTGGTTTCAGGTGCATCGTCTCGTAGTAGTGGACGAGAACGACAAAGTTATCGGTATCATTTCTTTATCTGATTTACTTATGTACCTCGTATTGCGACCGACCGGGCAGTGCGGCACGAGCGGCACAAGCCTTCGTAAAGGCAACGCCTCCATTGAAGAAAAGGATGAAAATACAACACCAGAAGGAACCACTGCCACCGATGACCCACAGCCCGAACCAGGCCAGGACAAACGGAGCGATGAAGCGGCCGACGGTGCCGCTGACAGCCAGTGCCAAAATCCATAATGTGACTCCTTGATGAGTGCCGAAGGTGAAGCGAGTTGGTGTGACCCGAGCGCGGTTTATTTAAGTCTGCATTTCCATTTTGTTAAATGTTTAGCAGTAGCAACTAACCAGTGTTAATGGCGGGATAGCTGAACTGGGCTAGAAATGCAACTTCAGTTGTACAAATAACATAACATTGTTTTTTTTTGACGCCACATGTTTCGTAACACGTAGGCGCTCTAAAATCGTATTGATGGAAACATTTACTGACGGCACATATACCGTAAAACATTTAAAAAAAGCCTGATGTGTATTTTTTCCGTTTTACGTTAATTTGTCGATTCTTAGATTAGAACGGAATCATCAACCTTCAAAGTCAACTTTGTCATGTTAATTCTACCGAGCCTAATATTAAGCAGACGTAGGTACCTATGTGATCAATCATTTTCATTTGATGGTTGTGATTTTTGAAAAACGGAGATTTCTTTCTTTAAATCAATTTTTATAACATTTTTTTCAATTCCACTTTTGATATGATATTTATGTGTATATTCTATATTTCTTTGTATAATTTTGTGGTTTCACCTGAATATTATGTTCTCTTTGTCACTCACGATCAGATACCGGCAGGACTTTGTAGATAAATAATGTTGCGTTTAGAATGTAAAACGTGATTTTTGTACGCGTGGCGTGCTCTCCTCCGATTCATATCTAATAACCATACTAAGATAGGATTAAGTTTATAATAAATATTATTCCGTGCATTCTCTCGGTACTTAGCCAAAAACAGTACCTAAGTAACATTAAGTACCGATACACGTAGAATTCAGTGTACAGGACAGCGCCCGTCAATACAGTCTACTAATACATAACCGGGCGTGGATACACGGGATTTTTTGTAGCGTCATTGCATGTTAATCAAGTAGTTGTATAATACATATTCGATTCAAAGCTATCATATATGATATATGTTAACATATATATAACATAACATATACGTTAGCTAACTTTTGTTCATTCAGACTATTTGAATAAAATAGTTATTGTAGTTTGCAGTTCTGGTATTGAAAAACTGTACATATGTGTGTACTTATCCTACAAGAATGTATCCGCCAAACTAACTTTAGTTTATAATTTTTTGTTTGATAGTAATTATTCGATTATGGGAGTGATTACATCAAAGAGCGAAACTAAATAACCCTTTTTAATTACGGTGTCGATTAATTAGAATTTCAGAGTGAAACGACTATAAAATTGGCTGTTAAAATCAATTAAATAGTAGGTAACATATTAGTAGTTTACTTGATTATATGTTTTTCTTATTTTTGGAGTCGGTACTAAATTTAATAGATAGGTAAGTACTTATGTAAACTTGAAGTATAATCGAGGAAATTCGATTCGATTCATTACTAACAAACAAAATCAATGTGTACCGATGCTTCCCGTAAGTATTATAAAATTGTGTTATTAATTTATGAGTAGAATAACGTTATAGTAAAGAGTTTATCTGTTATAAATGTTGTATTAATAAATTCAAATATAACATTTTGTAGCAGCATATTGTATAGTTTGTATGGTTTTCTCAATGTTTCGATCCATTATGTATATAATACGTAGTTCCATACAATACAATCATACATGTCTTAATGTTTATGTGCTCAATGTTTTGATGAAAGCGCACATGATAGGTACGGCATTAAGAGGTCTGGAAATAAAAAAATGATTCCGTAACCGTCTTTGATTGATTTAAAAAATATTACGAACTATAGGCGGGACATCAAGAACTGAAATGCAAGCCCATTATTAAAATTCAATGCTATTACTAGTTGCCATTTATTAACAAATATTTCTGTCTACTAGTAAAAAACACACTTCTGCCTAACGCTTTGGGAAATGTAGGCATCATGGTATGAAGTGTTAAGGTTGCTAGAAAACTATCTTTGACCACAATAAAACATTGGTTGATTTATTAACATTTTATTACGATTAATCAGAGTTATACTAAGTTGACATATCACAAAAATGGTATCCGGAACGAAGCAGCGAATCGGTTACATACATTGGTCCAATATCTTTACCTCTTTAGTAGCGCATCCAACAAATAGCAGCACTAATATTAAGAAAAATTTGTTAAATTTTTCAGTGGATACATGTAAAATTTTGATTATAATAACGGATAAAATTGGATGCATTTTACTTAGAGTTGAACGTAGTACCCAGGGCAGACTACTAGTTGGACTCATATAGGTCTTATAAGGTATATTCATACCTTACAATCCTTGAATAACTTCCTACACTTTATGATTTGTGTGAAAATAAAGATCCTTCTATAACACTACCTTTTTCTTATAATGTAGTTTTTTTTTCTGACATCTAATCTTAACCGGCGCTGCTGCGTTCCGGATCGGCGACAGCAGAAACAGTGTAATAAAACAAATGAAAGTAGTGTGCATTAATTGTTTACGACTACAGCTTGATAGGAGAAGACCTTAGGAATTGCTTTTATGGAGAAGAACTTAGGAATATATGACGTGACATTAATTTTAGAAGTTAAAGTTCTAAAAGTGCTACACTTAAATTATAAGAGATCTCGATTATAACTCATGATATGTCTACATGGTAGAACAATTTGGAACATTAAAAATTCAAGGGGGTTCAATCTGACATGTGTTAGGCAAACTACCATTTTGTAATATTCCAGATATCTTTGATTGTTTTATAATAAAGTTGGTACTTATTTTCTTCCTAGCTATAGTCTGTTGTTAAAACCCAAATAATACAATCATTAAACTGCTTGTAACGAAAAATGTAACTTGAGCCATAGTCGTAAAATAAACTTATATTTAACTTATCCGTTACGCATAATTAATCAAATTCTTAACTAAACAAACTGTAGAGATTAGGCAAATCAATTAATGTTACAAATAAAAGTTAAATCTTATAAATTCTAAAATAGGAATGTAAGCATTGCGGATCACAGATACACAGATATATTATGACAATGTCTAGCTAAAACCTGGGAGTATTACAAACATTTCGAAATATTGATTTTGGTAATTGTATCTACCGTATAGGGCTAAGGTACAATAATAATATAGTTGGTTATGAAAAGCTAGATACTGTCAATCTGTAGGTATCTGGACATCTACAGAGCGAATATATTGAGTTGAGGTGATTAGCAGGTGAATAGGTGAATAGCAGTTATTCAGGAGAATTTCTTGGGCCACGATTGTGAATTTAGGCAAAGTCGAGCGCAAGCCATGCGATTGTCTATGCAATCTAAAAATGTCTTTTAATCTTGTTCATATCCGTAAGTAGGTACTTCTTTTCCAACTCTTAAATCAATATACTCGCTCGATCCTGCATCCGAGTATTCATATAGGTACACACGAATGACAGAACCATTACTTAATATACGCGGCAGTGCTGGGAAAACGTCGATATATATGGGAAACATCGATTCGGTACTTTAAAATACACCGGCTCAATCTCCACTCAAGGCTAAGGGAAACCAACCTTAAATAACTAAAACATTGCCACTAAACCGTTATTTACCAGCCCCACTGTCCCCGTGCCTTCAATGTAAACCTTTCAATGTATTTTAAAGCTTAGAGCAAACTGTGTGCGTTGAAGCTTAGACATAGAAATTGTCGATTTGGTGGACTGATATGAAATTGGGCCAGTTTCTTAAAATTCTGTTCTGCCTGCATTGTGAAACCGAAGAAACCATACGCATAAGCTATGAGTTCAAAATCAGCATTGGTGGTCCAAAGCTGTTAGGCCCACTCTTGAAGCTAGACTTATTTCCCTTGTCCAGCGTACAGGTTTCTTATTCTTTATCAGAAAGTTGTTTCTTGAATAGCATAATTTTAAATGATGTGTGTGAAAATGAGTGATTACGTAGTTGCATAACTGGCAACATCATTAACTTATTAATCGCTGTCTGTGACCAGAAATGGTCCAAAATTAATTTTTTTTTAGTGTTGTGTGCTGTTTTAATCTGTTCTATTTATGAAAAATATGTCTCGCCATGGTATCACACAGTCTGCCCTACGCTTAATATTTTAATACTTATCTAAAGGTATAATATTATTATGGTTAACAACACCATTTAATTAAGACTTAAGAGTAATTATCCTTCATATCAACAATTTATAATTAAAAATTCCATGATGTACTATCTACGAAAACAATAAAGATTTATGATTTAAAAAAAATTGAGCATCATAATTTTTTAACAAATCGATGACTAGAGATAAATGTGTTGAGAAGAGCTGAAATAAATTAAAACTTAGGCCGTGGTCCTGGGAAAGCAGATTACGTGGCATATTGCCGCCCTCCATACTGCATTGGGTTATTGGTTGCAAACTTAGGCTCAATTTACAGGCTACTATACTTAGTAGCCTGTTAAATTGTCAGGGCTCTGCCGACAGCTGCCACTCTTATATTGTGACAAACAAGTCTATCGGCTCATGGTAATGGACAACCGCTGCCTATAGACGCCAGCAACACCAGTAGTAAGTATCACTAGTTGTTATTTATCATATACACAATAACAACGGCAGTTATCCATGTGTTGATGTAAACTAATTAGATTGTTCGACTGTACCTAGGTACCTAGAAAGCAATGTCACTGGCTAATTGCCCTTCAAACTGGAACACAATAATGTAAGCATATTATTAATGACAATGTGTTGCAGACGAACTTTAGCAGCGGAGTCCTATCGCCTGTCACCACTCTCGCTGTGAATTGAGCCTTATGGTACTCATGCTACCCAAGCTCACAGCCTTCAAAGTGTAATTATAATGTGTCTGATAGAAGGAGCGCATTAATACTAACAGTTATTGTTACACAGGACGTGTGTTGCACAATATTATATGACACACCTTATAATATTAGAAAAGAGAGTTATTTCGGTATCATCTCTATTTTGATACGGGACGTGGGTGGTGTAGTCCCGGTCAAAATGCGCGTGATATAGCTTGGGGAAGCGAGACACGGATATTTTGTGTCGCATGTTCGCGTGATAATGCTATTTTTTTCTAATCTTTCGATCTCCGTTTTTGAGTGAATTACTCGCTGAAGCTGCAATTATATTACTTTTTCGTTCCAGAGTGCTATTTCACAGGCATTTCGAGTATCAGAGCTTCATGACCTAAGAGGCCACTCTTAGGACATGAAGGGTCATCCGTTTTTAAGAACTGGCTGGATTTACACGAGCCTACCTTAAGCCTGAGTTCATTCAGGCGCCAATTGGGTTATAAAGTCCGGTAGTTAGTTCCAATTCCTATTCCTCTAAATACACATGGTTTTGAGTAGTTTGAAGAATCACAATTAAATTTAATTGCCAGCTTTTAACTCATAGCATTAGCTGTTAGTAATCCTCTTTTAACAATTTTAATTACAAATCAATGCAATCCAATTAGAGGTCAAGGATACCTCGCTCTTGAAAAGCCAACAATTACTAGTTAATTTTATCAACATCAACAATTTTAATCATTAAGGCCCTACCAGTTTTATATTTATTTTGATATCCAAAGAGAATTTTGTCTTCAAGTTAGCCCTAACAAAATACCTACCTAAGTATATAAATTATATAATAATAAACATAGGTGCATAAACGCATGATTAAAACACTGTGTAACAAAATAGGCTCCCAGATGTAACTAATTAGAGAAAAAATTCCCTAAAACCATGTTTTAAAACAGCTTACAAACTTACAACATTAAAAGTGACTACGTACCTAGTATTAATATCCGACATACTTGAGACGTATGTATTGTTTGTATCTGACTGCGAAATAGGGGAAAATTTGGTTAGGGGTGATTTGTCAGGGTCGTGATGATTTCAGAAGTTACAGATTTTGAAGGAAAATATGTGAAAATCAACAATTCTGAAGTCATTGAATGAATACTTTCACACAATAAAATAGTGGAATTGGAGCCCTGTTGGGCGAACTCATGAGCACTGTCTTCCATTATTTAAAATAAAAAAAAGGAACAGTAAAGTTGCAATCAAAATAACAGGCCAAGGTGATATAATTATATAAAGCCTAAGTATATCGGATTTTAAATTATAAATTGATACTAAATAATTATAAAGTCTACGTAGTATCATAAGGAGATCTAAATATATATTAAGTTTACAGTTAAAACATTACATAAAATATCACATTTTAAATTTTACATAGAGTAAAAATAAATTAACCGTAGAAAATGGTTTGGGATTTATACAATTAAAATTAATGTACTACCTATGACTAGAATCAAATATAAGGTAGGTAGGTGCGCTTTAAATATTTATTAATAAAATATTTATTTATCACAAAAGAAATAGTGAAGTGATTTGTTTCACCAAAAAAATATAGAAATAAATGTAGCCTGAAGAATGGACGAAGTAATATAGACAAGAAAATCTCACTTATCAGGTGTAACAGCAAATAAATTGGTTAAAACCATTTTAAATTTGGCTTGGGTCTTAAAATTACTGCTCAAAAGTAGTTCAGTTAGATACGGGAAACCAGAACCGAATCGTGGACATAATTTATAGTCAACTTATTTATAACCAGCTGTTTATGACTTCTCTAATGAGTCATTAAAAAAACATAAATGTTGGTTGCTGCTATATGAAAATAAGAAGAATAAAACGGTGTTTTCAGTTTAAAAAAAATCCTAATAAAAATTAAAGTGATATTGAAAACTTAGACTATTTATCCAAGTTGAAAACTAGATTTTTTAAAAGTTGACATACATAATATATAAATATTCAACAACGTTACGAGATGAAATATTCCTATAACAATAAACAGGTGAAAACGGATACAAAAATAAAGAAGGTATCTTTGGTTAGTTTTTAACATAAAAACAACATGTAATACAAAATACAAATATTTTTTGGTTGATAGATATAGGATAATAAAATATATAGGTATTACAAATTACGAGTTATATATAAATATATGATATCAGGGAAAAACGGGGTAGTTAAAATATTGTGGAAATTCACGTGATATGTTTAGGGACATTAGATTTTTGAATAAAATAGAAAGTTTTTAAGTGGGTATGAATCCCCCCGCGCGCTTCACGTTATATCCCAAAAAAAGAAGAGTAAACATAGGTCCTGAATTTAAATATTAGTAATAATAATTCGTTAGATATGTTCAAGTGGCAGGCAAGACTTTATGAGAATATACTCATTTTTAAAATAATTTTTAATATTCGTTCTTTTTTATTATTATTCATTTATATTTTTAATAATTTGAATGTATCGAAATGATGCGGAAATAGAAACCTGCCTATATTATTATTCGAAGAGCGCGCAGGTTTAAATCAGAATTTAATAGAGCAATAGTGCGTAAATGCATAATATCAAAAGGTTTATATTCTACGTATAAAAAACGTGTCCAAAGTAAATGGCTCAGTTGAAAAAAATTTACGAACTACCCGAAAATTGAAGCTGGATTTTTAGTGTGCAGTGCTTAGAAATACTACACAATAAAAGAAAAAAGGTACCATGTTTTGCTTTAGGCATAATTGTTTATGTACCGTACCTACCGTTGTTATCATACAATGTAGTTATATAGAAGCTAAAATCGTGAGAAATCTGGTCTAATTGCTCTTATGTTACCTTAGTGGTGAATGCTCACTGTGAGAACTTGCTTCACGTATTTGTGAATGCTCTACCAAGCTTTGGCTTGTCGATTTTTTCCCGTACCTACGTATCTTGTACGCTTTGGATCGCACGATGGTTTGAAATGCAGCTTTTACTTGCTTGGTTCAGCTTGAGGGATGTAAAAGAGGCATTCGCAGTCTAGACTCGACGTATTTACCTTTACATTCCTAAAGACTATCAAACATGGTCGACTTTTAAATACAGAATACCTAATTGAGTGAAATAAGCAAACATTACCGTTTCCTATTGCGATGGCAAAGATAAGTTTGTAAATTATATGCGACAAAAAATTTCATCTAAAGATAATATAAAGGAACGTAAGAAGGTCATAATATCTACTAAGGTTTTGACTTTAGTCTCAATCCTTTTTAGAGGAGGACGTGGGAGAGCAGTGATATTAGTTTAATCATCCCAATTGCCGAAGGCCGCGTCAGGGTAGGCCCATGGGGGCCGGCTGATGGAGCTCGTGTGTGTGCTGGTTGTATTCGTCCGCATGTCGTAACTGAAATATTTCATACAACATATTTCTATTATTTTATTCTTCCATATATGCATTTTATTATTCTAAATATAGGTACCTATGTTAAAAAATGTCTGCCCGATCCGAAAAAGCAAACATTAAAATACAAGACTGTTGTGCCCAAATTAGGGCTATTAATAATTGTTTTGTTCAGTTAATTATTTTATTCGCGGTGATTTTTTATTACTTGTAATCTTAAAAGGATTATAAGTATAAATAGAATTAGATTTAGATACCTAATAATACCTTCACGGATCGGACAGGGTTTTTTAAACATTGCTGTAGTTTGAGGTATAATACTCTGAAAATATTAATAAATATATATACAACTAGAGAAAGAGTTACTGAAAGATTTCTTCGTAAATCCGCGTTTTTGCGAAGTTAGCGTTGCCATGTGAAGTGTCTTACAGATCACTTGGCTAAAGGTTAAGGAGAACCTTCTTAGTCCTGATTTATCCAAAAAGTCACCAAGCTAGCTCCGTCCAAACAGGTTTTGAAATACTAACATTACCAGTATTTTATTGTGGCGAGCCAACTTCTAAAAAGTTAGTATTCTAAGGTTGCTAAGTATGATAAAAATGCCTTATAAAAATCTAAGTACTTAGAGGGCGTGCAAAAACTAACTGCAAAATTTGCTAGCATTCTTTATTGAGTTACCTATATATAGTACTAAGTTCTTGATTTGGTAAAATGGCATGAATTAATGAATTGAGTTCTCTCATGGACTTCAAAGTTCTGGAAAGCTGCCTATTATCGTTTACCCAAGTTGAGTGTCGTTGATGGACTGGAGTAGCTATGGGTCCATTAATACTTCCAGGGAGTTTTCAAGTGGTCTCCATGAGTCCTGCTACTTACCGTGTCTCCGCCTGCCTGTAGTTCGGTTCGAAAGGGTTCTGGTATCTGCTTGCCGAAGTCAATAAACCACGGCTTGACGAATCAACTGGTTGCAAGTTAGATTCATGCCAGGTGAGTAAATTATGTGAATACCTGAAAAATGGTGTTACTTGGTAGAATGGGTGCGAAAAAGTAAAAATTCTAATAGTTGATGGAAACTTTTGAAGTAGGTACGAGTAAATGTAATGTGGTGCAGGAACTGTTGTGTGAATATTCGTTTCATTCGTAGTAAGCTTTAGTAACTATTTTAATATAAATTTATGTGATATGAGCGTGTACGGCTTTATGAGTCGTAAAGTCGAGGATCGCGTAAATAAGATATGTATAATTAATTATGTTCAAATTTGAACTAGGCAGATTACATCGAGATATGAAATCAAAGCTGTACTCACTCATAGATGCTGTATCACGCATTATTCACTAACATACCTAAGTTATCTACTCAGACAAACTTTAAAGATCAAAAGGCGGAAAATACTATGATCCCAGCATTTTAATAAGCTCTTACTCCATGTTGCCGTATAGTCCTTCGTTGCCGTCTCCTTCGAAGATATTTCGGTCGCCGGTGGGTTTGGACTGGTTGGGTGATGGCGGGGGGATGGTGGTGCGGTCCAGAGGGTTTGGGGGCGGAGGGGTTTCCGGTGGCGGGACTGGTGGGTTCGTCTCCAAAGTAGAATTCTTGATGCCGTACTTGAAGTACATGATTAGACCTGCAAATATAGGAATGGGTATATGAAGTAGGTACAGTGTCGTTACACTAAATTGATTAAATTATAAGAATATGTACGATAGGTATTTGCGGAAAACTTCAAATTCTGGAACATCTGTTGAATTAAATGGTACGTAGGTACCTACAAGTATGTTAGTTATTTTTATTTGCCTTTGGTTCATTTGTATAATTTGATATATAGTTTAATATTACTTTTATAAATATCTTTTTAAGTAAGTATTGTTGAAGTTAGGTTAAGCATTTTTAATATAAGATACGTTTTATCAAACCAAAACTATGATAACTATGCTTGTGGGATATGATAAGAAGGCCATTAGGTATGTGCAAAGAAATGCACAACCGCACAACTTTTTCCTTTTAATTAATTGTTATTGTTTTTAGTTTAATGAAGTTTAAAAAAGTCTTCAGGGAATAAAGTTTGAGAAGGTTTCTGTTATTAACTTGAAGTAACTTACCGAAAATCATCCAGATAGTAAAACGGACCAATGTCAGGATCGACAGGTTCAAGATCAGGTAAATATTGACGACGATGGCAATGGTCGGCACGAAGGGTAGCCCAGGGGTTGTGTAGATCAAGGCGACGCTGGAACATATAAATTAGTTAAAACACAAATCTTAAAATGGAAGGAAAAGGTTAGATACTTTTAGGCAAACGTGCTTCATCTTATTCTGCATCGTTGATTTACATCAAGTGCGATAGTGTCCAAACAATAGCCTAGGTATACAATATCCCAATAGCCAAGTGGTCCTGAGCGTGACTGCTACGCGAGGTCCTGGGTTCGATTGCCAAGTCGAGCAAAGTGTTATTGGGTTTTTCTATGAAATTCCCAGTAGCAGCTCGGAGATTGGAATATAATTATTATTGAATATAGGCTCGCCCCCTATAACATGGGACCTAAACATACCGGCGAACTGTGGGTGTACATTAGTAGGTACGCCTCTGCCTAACCCTTCGGGTAATACAGGCGTTATGTTATATTATCAAACTAGACCACGATCAATTTCATGAAATTCCACAATAAAAAAATATCTCACCGGTTCTGTGGTTTCCTCGAAATCATGAGTAAAATGGCGAGAATGCCGATCAACAGGAAGAACATGCTGATGTTAGTGAAGGTCGAGGCGCCAGGGTTTCCGTATGCAGCAAACAGGTCGAATACCACGATGAGCAAGTACATGATGCCCACCGACTTCAGGACGAACATACCTGGCAGAATTGAGAGGAGATGGTTTGAATGAGAGATCTTTTTATTTAGATACATTTTGGTTAACGAATGTCTAGATTAGCGGAAGAAAATAAGAAATAGGTACCTATATGATATTGAAGAAGGTATTAAATATTTTTCTCGGAGCTTCCATAAGCAGCATTATCATAGACAATGATAATATCTCGCTTCTTCTCTACGATTATAAAATCGTAAAAACCTGTGTCTGTACATTGAAGATATTTAAAAATGACAAATGACAAAACGTCTCCGAACCCAAATATGTGATTTTTTAAATTCTTTTCTGTTTATCTGTTTGTTACGGGTTGGCACAAAAACTAGGTACTGAATAGATTTTAATTTTGTTAAGTATCACTGTTAAAAAGTACGTATAAAACTCTAACTTAAGAATCGGTTAACTTTAATTAAACGGATCTTGAGATAAAGCTTCACCTCTCTTATGTATACAGTTAGGTACATAGAACCATACAAAGAAAAGATCATCATTGTTGGATTATGATCAATTTCTAATCCTAATATAATTCACGTGAGCGAAGTCACGGGGAAAAACTAGTTCGAAATAATAATAAACAATTATTTTTGTACTGAACAAGTATAACTTAAATATGTATGTAAATAATATTATATTATATTTCATACCCCGATTACGTAGCTAAATTATGCTATCCAATTTTATCTAATGCCCTGATATTAACGGCTACCGCTTATCGTCACCGTAAAAACCGTAAAAAAATCATAAATACATTTTGTTCACAAGCTCTTTTACGAAGTGTAAAGTTAAATGTGCATTGGTGCCCATTCCAGTCTACTAGGTAGCTCGACTTTACAGGCGAAGTTCTAGTAATGTTAGCAAACAGCAACTTTGTCTTTGCAAGCAAAGAATAATGACCGGTCTTGTAGGTGGGATTGTTGGCATGAAATATTTATCGTGAATAATCTACGTTCGAAAGATTGTATAATACAGGGTATATACATTGTACATACATGCTTTTATCGTCTAAATTAATTTAAATTATCATTATGATGAAAGATATCATTACGGATCTGATTTAAGTAAGTTTGAATTGCGTTTTTCTATAAAATCTATCAAATAGAATAGGTACTAGTAGGTACATAATAACATACTTGCATCCACCCACGAATGTAGGTACTGACACCGTGGACTGATATGATAGGTGTTAAAATATCTTATTTAGTCTAATGGGTAGGTAGGTACTAATCCCTTTACATCCGCTTTTTAAAACATTCCCCATTTCCGTTCAATCACATGCCTAGTTTCCGCATCATGTCAAATCAAAAGTCAGTCAGTCACTCAAAAAGCATAACGTGCAGAAACGCTTTCACTGCCAGCGCGCTACCGCTACAACACCAAGTACCTACGCTCCAGGAAAAGGTTAAGAGAAAAAAACTTTGCCAAACTAGTCGCTATAGCCACTAAAACTAAAAAGAAGCTGTAGAACTCAACTGCGAGTACCTATTCCTGCTTGCCTTTAGACTTATGATTTGGCAAGTGTCCAGCCTATCAACGAGTCATCCATAAATTACGAATTTCGTATCGAATCATCACACGAATTTCACGATATTTTTACTGCGCCTCAAGTCGTTGACATTTAATGTGATATCCTCCCCTCCCTTATACTTCACAATTTTGCCTTTTTTGTTGACGGGGTTGGACTATCCACCACTCCCGGAAGAGCGGTTGGGTGTGTCGGACTCCGCTCTGAAAAGACCGATCTATCTGCCGACTAAAACCAACCTCGGCGTTTCGCGTCACCACTTTGGTGCAGGGGCTACGGGAGCGCTGTAGCATTCGTCCGCGGACCTGGTAGTTCACATATTTTGCATCGTCCAACCTTATAGCATCGGCGTCATTTATCAAACAGAGATTTTTACACACAAAGCAGATTATCCCTCATAACCCCTTGTCACACTTCGCTACTCCCCCCGCTATGAGAAGTGATGTAATTTATGCCTAGCCCCAAATAATACAGTCCACTATATCGAAGGAAACAATTTACAACAACAATAGGTAATGATTAGGTAGAAAAGAGCGTACTCCCTGGCCGGTAACGTACTTGAGCCACTCTCCTCTGATGTTACGGGTGTCCATGGGTGGCGATAATCGCTTACCATTTGTATCCCATAAAAATGATTAAAGAGGCTAAACTCACCGCTGTGTTCAGTGGCAGGTCCACAGTCAACCCACGGGAAGAGCCCGGGGCAAAGGTAGCTCATTGCTTGTAACTGCCGTCCAATAGCTGCGAAGAACCGGCTGCAGCTGCTGCTGCTGCCAGAAGAGCCGCCGCCAACTGCACATAGAAGACGTTGATTGGACACGTATTTGCCTAAACTAGTTGGAACTCCTCATAATCTCATCATGATTCATATGTCACCTTAAGGTCGAGTTATAGTAAGTAGGTACCTAGCTAAAAGCTCTTGGGACCTGAGTGAAATTGCAGGCAGTAGATACTGAGTCAAAAATAGAATTGCTCAAGTAAGACTATTTCCGTGATACTGGTATGGGCTATTAATTACTTCAAATTTTTTTTAACTCCTTCGTAACGAGCTTCAAAGTATGTAGTGAGGATGGTGAACAATAACATAATATTAACTTAAGGTAAAAGTAATACAAAACGATGCAAAATTATACAAAATAAATAGTTATTTGGCAACATTTACATCGTTATCCTGTATTATTGTTATGTGATTTATTCAGACCTAAATTACAAGAGGCGCGGTATATTATTTAAGATAATATTAAATTCTCTGAAAAAGGCTTCTACGTATAACGCTCCGTACCCTCGGGCGAATCCCAAAAAAGACCAGTCAGAAATTCCTGTGATTTGAAAGATTAAATAAAAACAATAATATTACAATTACATACGTAAATTGTTTTGGTCAGAAAAATGCTGCTGTAACACAATAAATTATCAAAATCGCTGGGCTATATAAAAACTTGATAAAGAATACACAAATTAACTGATAATTATATCATAATTCTTAGTAAGTAGTCCGAAAATAAGTAAAAGCGTGAGCAGACACCTAGGTAAGAACTACTTACCGTAGTACTGATTCTCGATGGTGGTGTTGACCAGGAAGGTATCATCGCGGTACTCCTCACTCTCATCTCCAGGCAGGGTGTCATCCGAATCGGGAGAACTGCAGAACAATTTATGATTATGGACGCGACTTCATTAAAGTAAATCAAAATATTTTTCAGTATATAGAATAAATTATTGCTTGCCTGGTCATTTATATGATACTTTCTATTGTGTAGTGATTGTAAGCAACTGTTTCTTAAATTTGTATCCAAGATTAATTTTGGACCTTATTCCAAAATGCCCAACTTCTAATTACTGTTCGAAATATATAAATGTCTTTGTTTAACGATGTGAAACGGCACTAGATATTAGTTAATACTCCCGTTTAAGTTGTCCCTTAGCTAATGAGCGTTTTAGAATAAGGTTTGCCTAAACAGCAACAGATCGAATTCTGGGCGACAAAAATAGTCACATTAATCAAAAAAATATGATTTATGTATAAAAATGGCTATTTTAACCCCTTGGAGTTTTGTAGGAATTATATCGCTTAGCCAACTTAGTACACAAACACATAGACAGAATAATAAATAGTATGTAGGTTCGGCCGGCCTTTCGCAGTGGCTCATTCGCAAGTCATTCGCAGGGAGCATGTTACCTTCTGGTGACTCGGCGGACCATGACGCGTTGGCTCGGTGGCATGATGTGAGTTGACCCGTGGCTCTGTAAAGACATAATCGTGTTATTTATCTTACAGTGCTGTGCGACAGAAAACGAGATTGATGATGTTTCTTTTTACATTACCTATTCAACATTTTTAATGTATCAACGTAGGTACATTGAAAAAGTCTAGTGGAGCTTAAAGGACCTTTAAGTAGGGCTTTACCGTCAAAACAGCATTCGTTGTTCATTCTTAAATGAGATTTTTTGCCAAGCTATTTGGAATATATTGCAGTTAATAATTTAAAATATTATGTAATCATATTTATGATTCATCACAAGCAACCTCATGAGCCATACAGATTTGTTGTCTTTTGAGTTCTCAAAGTCAAACTCAAAGAATTTATTGCATACTAAGTGTACATAATTGGTGTTTCATTTTATTTTAGTACTTATGACTTAGCGGCCTTTTGCAAGCATTGCAATATTGAGAGATATCTTAATATTTTTTAATATATATAAATACATATTTTATATATTTTAATTGTCCACTCTGAATAACAATTAGATACCTAATATTTTATGTATTTTTTACAAAATCATTGACTTATCTATGGATTGGATCTATTAATCGTATCCCTTCGCTTGATTGTTGAGAGGGTTAACTTCTAAATTCCGATATTATCGCCTTACACTTCATATAAAATAAAACCCTTAAATCTTTCTCTGACAAATATCGTATTTAGGATAACTTTTATAAGATGAAAGCTTGTAAAAGGGTTCTTTATTCTATTATTCCTACTGACTTAGCGACGAGTTTCGCATTGTATAAGTTAGAATAATGAAAAAAGAAAATACAAGTTAAGTAGTTCATGCATTTAAAAGTACTCAAACACACACGTAAAGGCTCGATAGATAGAGATGTAGCTACAGGTACAACCAAGGTATTTTTTCGGGATTTTCATAGTATTGTACAAGACTGCAAACGACTAGTATTTTGAAAAAATCCTAGATATTGGCGGCTAATGTAAATATTTGTTAGCCAGTTTGTTTGATGCAACCCCGTATCAAAGGATGAATCGTGCACCCGTTTGGGTCAAAACCAATATACAGCAATGTCTACGTTACGGTCTAACGGATCGCTTTTAGCCGGCCATTTCAAAATAGGGCTATCGAAACAATGTTTGACAGTGGTGTTTGACGGAACGGACGGCCGTACGTGTTTGTTGTGTGGACGGTACACGGCGGGTTCCTATGTCCTACGGCTATTTTCGAATGGTGTGGTTAACCATTATTAACTCTTATATGAATTGAGAACATTACAACGACTGCCGGGGGTTGAGTTGTCATAGAGGAAAATAATACAGGATATATTTAGGAGAAGGATAAGACAAAAAAATACATGAAAAATTACTGCACTCGCCAGTAGCGTTGCGCGGCGTGTTATAGGTTCGATTCCCGACTGTAGCTAACTGATGCTATTTATGTGTTCGACGGAAACCTATTTGTTTTGATTCTAACTAATACATAACTGTAAGATTTTTTAGAGATTCGGTATTAGTCAGTAGGTAAGTCGGTGGTTTCGCTTTTATATATGTACCTACCTACTTACAGGTATAGATAAAAAAATAATTAAACTAAGAACAACACCAACATTACTGGCAGTGAATTATATTTTTTTGTAGCAATTCTTATCATTTCTTATTTAATTATAGCAGACGTATGATTTTACTAGCTTTGTTTATTGATTTAAAAAAATTAAGTAATGAATACGAAATGAATTCTGAAACAATATTTTCTCTAAATTACATTACAAAAGAGAATAAATTAAAGAACACCTCTCGGTTTGCCGAATCCGATTATTCATAACAAAGGGCGGAAAATATCGAGTTATTCAAAAATAAAATGTGTATTTTTTATTATAATAAATTGTCATGTAGTTACTGAAGTCTCCGGATCAGTCCCCTGTTAACTTCGTCTCGGAGACAGGATTGTGATGTCTTTGATAAGCCTATTAGATTGGAAACGCAATTTGATTAATCAGTCAGGAGCTACTGTGTTTTCCGATAATTGGTACAGTGGATGGGGTCTTGATTTGATCAAGAATAGTTGTAACAGCGTGTTGTTGTAGTGTTCATACAGTATGGGTATTGATAAAATTATTTAGAGTACTAATTTTGAGAGCGCATGTGGAGGGGAGTCTCTGAAATAATTGCAACAATACAATAATTGTTTAATGTTTTTGTTGAATTTTAAAAATAAATCTAAGTATATATAGGTATATAAACTAGATAATTAATGAATTAGAACAATATCAACAAATATCTACAAAGCAAGCAGTACGAAATAAAGATATTTCAAATTTCGACGGAATATACAAATATGTACCTAAAGTAAAGACCTACATATTTTATTGGTGTTCATAATGGTGTCAATTGAATAAGTCTGTTGGCTGTAAAGTGGGCCAGGGGTGCAGGCGTCGGTAATAGCTTCGTGGAGAGAATGTTAAACAATCTTCCTAAGTGTCCGGGAAAATAATTGCTGAAGCATTATTTAGTGAGTCCCCGAGCTACTCAAGTTTAGTGTACGTAGTAGTAGGATGAAGTATTTGTGTAGAATATTTTAGTTTTAGTTTTGAATTATAAATATATTTCTACTATTATAAAATTGTTTATAAGCTGTATCTGTACATGGAAGATATTAAAAAAAAAACAAGTGGATTAGGGTATATAAACGTCTCCGAACCCAAAAATAGAATTTTTTAAATTCTTGTCTGTTTATTTTTTTGTTACGGGTTGGCGCAAAAACTACTGAATAGATTTAAATTTTGTTATCACTGTTGAAAGTATGCGCTCCAACTTTAAAACTGGTATACTTCTTATCTCAAGAATTAAGCCTCTAAATAAAAGGATATTAAAAAAAAAAAAACGAATTAAACGGAACCTGAGATACAGCTTGACCTCCCTAATGTATAGAGACCCATACAAAGAAGAAATCATCACTGTTGGTTTTTGAGCTTCAAGTGAGCGAAGCCGCGGGCATAACCTAGTATATTATATATAATTGCTTCCTATACTTGGTAGAATATACAAAGAACCAATATACATACAAGTTTCTTCGTAGATATTTATCTACGAAGACAAGAAACTTCTCAGAGTATTCATATTTTTACTATTAAGTATTGTAGAAGTTATGAATATGGACGAAGCAAAAGAAGTATCAATCGTAACAAGTGGCGTTTTGTCGTTTCTGCCTACGTTTATGGGACGAAAAGCGCGAGTGTATGTATGTACCTATTGTAGCAGCCTCAACAAGTTTCATTTACTGTAATGTTAAAGAGGGGCAAGGTTTTGTATTATCATTGTTTCTTTTAATTTTTTTGACGAAGCTATTTGTGCATGTCGGAGCACGAAAACAAATTACTGACACAATGCAAAACCTATTGTTCTTTTGTAAATACGTAATCCCAAAACGTAATTCAGGTTAGTGTATATTATTACCTGCTGTAATAAAGTGCATTGTGAAAAAAATAATCTGCATATTTTTGCGATTCTGACACTTTCCTTCGTTACATTTCATTCGTCACTCATGCCAATTTGCATGAAAATGTGACCAAAAATGCATACCCAATGCGTATCCGGTCTGTGTAATTACATATTATAAGTTGTAAATATATTAAACTTTAAAATTTAATTTTAAAACTATTCTGATTCTCATTTGATACGTTTAAAAATATGATGTAAAAGGAGAATGCTTAGAAAATAAAACTACGTTAAATAAACTGGGTTTTTAATCGAAGGGAATTTGTGCGTAATTTAGGAGCAACCCGCCACAACCTGCGACCATTTGAAATTTAAAACACAAATGAATAAGAAAGTTTATTATAATTGTCCTATTTATTATCTTCCTGGTGATATTATACATGTACTAACTTAATCTAAAAATGTGTGTTCCAATTTGACCAGAGGCAGCTTAATACCTACAAGTATTTTACACAAAGCGACTTCCGTAACCCGATTTAAGGATAATACCAGTTTTTAACGGGTTTCTGACTACCACTAACTTTGAAATAAGAGTCTTCGTATGATAAGTTAGGATCGACTACCTACTCTGCAAGGCACTCATCCGTTGACTAACCGCGATAAAGGCAGCTTCACCTTACACAGCGATTGGAGAACGTAGCCACGAGCCCCTGATGTTTGTTAGTATAATAAGAGCCAGTTTCACCACCTCCAGATATGTACTGTCTACGATTAATTCAAAATTGTATTTAATTTTTTTTAGATAATCTATCAGGAACTTATCAGAAGGCGATGAAACGCGGTGAAACAGGCCCTAAATATTTAGCAATAAGTAATCTACTTCTTGTTTTAAAGTACTTTAACACCACCAATATACTGCGATCACATTTCACGTAACTTTTCAATCAAAGTAGACTTTTAAGTGCTTCGTTATAAGACTTGAAAAGCCACTTTTCTTTTCGTACTCATTCAAAGTTCTTTTCAGACTTAAAGTATGCTTTTATTGAGAAAGAAGAGAAATATTTTTAATGGGTGCTGGCAACGTCTTACCTCCGCAGATATTACTTAGACGTAAAAGTAAACTACTTTTACGAAGTTTACAGTAGATTATAAAATTACTTATTTGTGTACCTAGGTACTCACGTTGATCTCAGATTTCCTTACAAATTTTGGGAAATTTCCTGAAATCGTGTCTTAGCCATTCATAAATAATTTTAGGCGAAATTTGAGCATCCATATGTCAAGTTTAAAAGTATAGCAAGACAAAAAATTCAAATATGAAAAATGTGAATCATATCTTTGTACCTTGGAAATTGCTACGGAATTACTATGGGTTATGGTGCCCAATTTAATTTAATTTATTGGCCATATTTTATTTAATTTTGTAACAGGGCTGAAATGGTCACTTTTGATGAATCATCATCAAAAGTGGACATTTTAGCCTTCCCTCCCCTTTTTATTCCGTAGGCGCTTTCCATAGTTACTTTTCCAGGACTCACAGCGAAGGTAGTGTCGCGGTTTGCGCTGGCGGTGCCCTCAGGGTCGACGGGGGTGCGCAGGCTCTGCGGCAGTAACTCGATCAGATTCGTGGAGTGCGGCTGGTAACGCAGGACCAATACGCAGGTGGACACGAGAGTGTACGCCAGAAGAGTGCCTGATGAAGAACAGAAGAAGCTTTAGTAAACTGCTGATTAATTGAAGTCAGCACACAGTTTAGCCAGGATTTATTTTAATAAAACAATATGTTTCTCAACACTGGACAAATTAGGTTTATTTTTATTATTTATATAAATATAATAGGTACTGTATATAATGTAAGCATCAAAGCTGTCTTTAATATTTCCAATGGCCTACGCAATTGCGTGGTGTCGTGTATCAAATAATATTATTCAGCTAAACGATAGACGATATCGTAAAGATGAGTTAACTCAAAGCTGTTTTACTTCAGCGCAGCTTAACCTTGCAAATCGATTGATCACCATTGTTATTTACAAATTAACCTAACCTTAAATCTTCATAGAATAGAATCTAAAATCTCTAAAAAATCACGTCTATAAATCTCTCAATTTGAAATTATTTTTAAAAATTCGGGCAAGAATTGTCTTCATGCAGCTTTAAATGGTTGTTGATGTTGTCCATTGTCGACGGCATAATCCCGGTAAGCGACATTAAGCAACTATACGGGGCTAAAATATGTACTTTGCACGTCTGAGAAGAATTTACTTTCCAAGAATCTCTTACGAGTGCGCCCCGGCCTCTTGCCGTTAGAAATATTTTACGCGGTGTGGTTCTCTGGTTGGGGATGATATTTTTACTGGAATATTTTGATGCTTAAAAGTCAAATAGAGCTGCAACTTTTCACCCAAGAGAATGGACCCACTTTTGCAGGTACATAAACTCATGAAATAAATATGAATGTTTATCTTTAGTAATTATAGTGTTTCTAAATCATTGATCCAGTTGCCTTAGAATGTTTGGTGAGTTAATGTGTAGGGTATAGGTATGTTTTATAACCTGGCAAGTTATGAAAAAAATAATTAAAGAGAAAAAGGCGTTTAACGCCTATAACACATGTTGGGAAATACTAGTCATTAATATTCGACTAATAATATTGAAGAACTGTAAAAGTCACGACAAATTGGATGCCACACGGAGCCAAGCGACAGCGTGGTCGTCTCAGACGGAGGTGGTACGATGAGTTCGACTCTTACGATAGAGATTGGGTGGGAACCACAAGAGCAATTTGGAAAGAGAGAAGGTAGGCATTTGCTCAGCAGTGGGATCTATTTCATACCGCTACCAAATCAAAACAAAAAAAATCGACCGTCCAACATTAGCTGAAATAATACATGGTCCGTTTTTTAAAATAGTTATTTAAAACTATTTCACACGATTAATCTTAAAATTATGAACATATAAAAGTCCCTTTTATATTACTTACACTCTTTACATGAATTACATAAAATTTAAAAGAATATTATATAGATTTATTAATTGAATACCTATTTAAAATTAATTTTATGAGCTGAATACTTTTTCAATGGATCCTGTAAAGCGTTTGAAATGTTGGATTTTAGAATCCTAACAAATACGGTAGGTACATTTTTTAGAATGTAGACGTAAATAAATTAATCATATGAAGATGAAGCTGAATTTTTCATGAGGGTTGCATTAATCCATGCCTGCTTTTCACGGTGCTAATTACCAATGAATAATAAATAAAGTTGGTAATTAAATTATAATATTCTTCTTAAGTTCTTTTAAGTGTTTCCTTTGTGTTTATAGGCGGAAACTATAGACTTAAGTTTTATATTTTGTAACCTATTATTAAGATAAGTACAAGCTGTTTGTTTCCCTAACGTAAATAAATAAATAAATATATGAACCGTCGGGGCTGCCATACACATCTCTGTTCTGAAATTCAATTGAAATGTAGTATAGAAATGCTATGATGTGTTTTGTAGAACTAAGTGCAGCCCCCACCAGATTTTTCGATATCAATGTAATAAATGTTTGAGGTTAAAGTTGTAATATAATATTTATGCTGTAAATGTGGACTGTACTACTTATCCATGAACATACGCTGATGAGTTACGAACTCTTTACAGTAAACCGCGTCTATTGGTCAAACCGTTATGGAGAAAAGTGGTAACATTCGATAAAGGGCACAAACAAACAAACACTCGCAACCCAAACGCATATACACTCTCCATTCCGTCGTGGGTAAAAAATATAAAGCTTGGACCCTGATCGAAATATTTTCGGGCTTCAGGTATTATTTGTAATTATGGGAAAGGGATAAACAAAATATATTACACATCGTTTTCAAAATACATAAACGAACGCCAGAAAATTTAATGGAGTACCCACGGCCGCTTAATTCAACAACTAGTACCGAACAAATAGAAGCTCCAACTTGAAATTAGATACACGATCACACAATCATGTATTTTCTATAGCAACATTGTGTCTCAGTTTGGACTTACAACCCCCGTGTCTTTCGACCTCCCCCTAAGTAGGTCAAGGCAACGATGTGCGCCGCCGGATTGCGTGTAATGTGAATAAACTGAGGAGAACGCGCTGTACTTACCGAGAAATACCGAGGAAATTGTTGTAAGGTAACTCTGAGGTCACCTGAAAAAACCTGTAGGTAAGTACAATATTGTCACATCGGCTGTTAGCCGACTTACAGAATGAGGATCTCAATTCTTTCTCCCACAGGGGTAGGCAGAAACTAAAGACCGCAACTTGCTATGATGTTTGATGACTCGTTAGGCGTTGCGGCTAATTAACTCGTGTTGTGGGTTCGATCTCCACACGGAGCAAATATTTGTATAATCTACAGGCAGTTGTACCGGGTCTGAGTGTTCCTGTATTTGAGAATTTGTGTTTCTAACGCACCCACGATTCAGGATAAAACACTAGTGCGGGGTAAAGTTTAAAAAAATCTTGCATACTTCTTCTTCTTCCACATTCATACATTTATGTTCATAAACAAGCGCAGGTACTACGTACCTGACCTGACCTTTTTGAAGGATCTCACCAATATATCCTTCTAGGCGGACCTCTCCAACTCTGCCTCTGACCTTCGCCTTATAAATTTGTTTCATTAATCACATTTCATTCATTCTCTCAACATATCTAAACCATCTTCGCATACTTACAACCTTCTATATATACATGTCACTACACCATCTTACAGTCCGCAATGTGTACTAACGAGCAAGGGAGTAAACCTCCGTGGTATGCGCCACGGGGTTTTACTCGCTTACTCGTGCTTACATAAATCATAATGGCGAATATATAAACGCACTTTAAAAATAATGTTTCACTCTTTAAAATTTATAGAATGAACTATAAAAATAATCGTTAATTCTGACTGATTTTCTCAGTAAAAATGTAAATACGGGATTCAAGAAATTAAAATATCTAGTTATTGTTTGTTTGGTTAGAACTGTGACCATACAACGTTAGAACCGAATTATTTACTATTTTGGAGAGTTTTTAGCGTTGTTATATCATACAATACGTTTTCAAGAGCGCTTCGTTAACCCGTTGTGTATATTTATCTAGTAAATTTTAACAAATTTAAAGTGCTCCTAAAAACATCCCAATCATAAATGCTAAGTTTAATATTAGATAGTCTTAATAAAATTACCAGAGGAATCCGTTCTCACACATTCTATAAAAATAACGGTAGGTGTTTATTTCTTCGTAATAGATAAAAGCGTCGCACTAGACAAGATAATATTATGAGATGTTATAAAGTTCCTGTTCACGCCTTTGAAACGTGGACGCCTCATTATAAGGCGTGAAAATAAGTTTTCTATTTTCAAAAGCGTTTCTCCATAGCGCCTGTTCTGATATTTTTTTAAGGCGGCCTTTATTGCACTTAGTCTTTATTCCAACTATATTCGAATCGGTTTTCAGTTTATTGGGACATCTGACTGACGATTGTCATACGCCAATGTGTTCTTAGAATCGATGATTTATGCGCATACATCGAAATTGAATACACCGAAACCCCCTCCGTGCCTCGTACAGCAGTTCAATGTATTCAGCACGAACTGAACGTAGCAAGTGTAGTTTAATATTGCATTTCGCTTAATCAGCATACCTAGGTATTACTTAACCACGAGCTGTTATAATACTTTGTAACTAAACAATAACATCTTACAAATATGTTGGTATTACGATTTGTAGTTCAAACTAGACGCGTCTGCCCGCGAGTTTGTTTGGGTGGACTTCAGAACTGGGTCGGACCTTGATAAAAAATAGCCTTTGTGTTATTCCGTTCTGGCATGAAAGAGTAACAAATGAATGTCAATAAATTCATACCTCCATGCATCCTCACAAATTCACGTTTATAACATTAGTAGGAAATGGTTGGCAGACATTAGGACATAGTAGGACATGGTTGGCACAAGTTAGGAGATTCTTCATTCACTTACATGGGATGTAACACATAGCGGCGAATTGTGTAGGTACATTATTGCACCTCTGCTTAACCCTTCGGGGAATACAGGCGTGATTGTATGTTTTATGTATTAAGTATATTTATTTTCTTACATCAGCTACAGCCTACAGCTAGAACTTCTTTTCATTTTTTTTTGGTGAGGTTTTTTATTTGTTTTAATATACTATAGCGTAAATCCGGTCGAGTATTATTATAAAGTACTTCGTTTCTTCTTATAGACGTATTAATATTCGTAATTGTTCATTTCTAGGTTCCAAATTAAATTAAATTAAGTTTTAAGCTGAGGATTAAAATAGATTAATAATGAATAGGTAATTAAAAATACATTTTGCTAATTAATCTCTACAACTAATTATTCTGTTCTACCACGAAATTATGAACAGGAGTTCTCTTATTTAATGTTGGTGATTTCTAAGATGATATTTTGAGAAATTCCCACTCAATTGGGAAACATTCAAAATTCAAACAATTGTCACGTGTCTACCTACATGTGCGTGTCATAGACCAAGCACGAAAATAAGTAGATGAAGTGAAAGTAGTGTGCCACGATCGTAGCAAGTGTAGTCTCTGCCTACCCCAATGGGAGACAGATGTGAAAATATGTATGTATGAGATTTGTAGCAGAAAAAAACTCATTCGTTTACGATACGAATTCAATAGTTCTTCGTGCTTAGGTACTATCTTTAATTATCTTTGTATTGAAGGGTGTGTCACGATACAATATACGCGAATGGTGCCTGCGATACAAAAAATCTCGTAAATTTTTTCATATGAATAAATTCTGCCTTTATATTCGAGAAATGTTTAATTGTACAGTGGAAAGCGCAGTAGAAATGCCGAAGTTATTCCAGTTAGCCCACTGGCGCATAGCGCCACCAATAGTCATTGGTGCTATACCTGCGACAGTCACGTTTGCTCAGTGAACTAAATAAATTTTAACACTCGTAACAGTTAACACTAGTAACAGTTATACAAAGTGAATGCAATAAAATTGATCGCGATTCAATTTCGTTTACTCTAGTTTCGTATCTTTTTTTATGTGATAGGGGGGCAAACGTGCATACTGATCACTTGATGTTAAGCTATTATGTACCGCCACCCATGGACACTCGCACCACCAGAGTAGGCGTGCTGTGCCGGCCTTTTAAAAGGGTTTGGAACTCCGGTATCCTCACTCACTCGGCGAAACACAACGTAAGTGTTGTTTCATGCCGGTTTTCTGTGTGGCCGTGGTATCACTACGGTCGAGCCGGCCCATTTGTGTCGAAGCATGGCTCTCCCTTGAAATCTTAAAGTATCATTGAAGCGTAATTCTGATACTTAAAGACCGTTTATATGTAATTCCAATCCATTCTCAATGTATCATTAATGTAGAATGGTAGTCTTATAAACTACCAATCAATGTCTTACCTATATAATTTAATAAGAGTAGGTATGTAATTGAACACTGATAGCCTAATAGTAAATATGACCGTGCATTGGGTTCAAATCAAGACACGCACCTCAAACTTTACGAATTTATATACTTAGTTAATTATCACGCGCTTTTAATGGTGAATACATCACGGGACATCACGTGACATCACGTCATATTGTGAACATCGTGAGGCCGCCTGAGAGATTTTCGTGACGGCGTGTGAAGTCTGCCAACAGGTATTATGCTTGCGTGGTGAATGTAGCCTAATCCCTTTCAATCTGAGAGGAAACTCGTGCCCACAATGGGACAATTCCAAGTATCGTAAAGCAAGTGTTGCTCTTTCGACTTGTAGCTTTTAGATACTTGGATCATCATCACACACGGTTATTGGCAGATACTGGTGGGAGCGGACAACGGCACTCGAAGAGGTTATTGCTGAAAATCAGCGCTGTTGACCTCTCAAAGTCACAGCAACTAAGCTGAGCAATGACCTGTGTTTTTACACGCATACGACGCACAACTTTTCCTCATAAAATTACTTTATGATATCCAGTCTTGTCTTGGAAAATGTGAATGGACATTAGGATTTTTATTTATATTTTGTTGTGTATAATATTTGATTACCTAATGTATGTACCTCTAATTCACAGTACCACAGACCATCCACAGGCCACACCATTTTTTTTCTCTAATAATAGCTTGGACTTATTGGTCTTTGGCACCTGGTCCATCTATGCCATGCTATGCTATGCCACAGACTATCTAGAGGTATTTAAAACATTGTTTAATTTTTAAGGTGTACTCGTGTTTTCTTTTTTTTGTTTTAACTTTTATAGCGTCAGAGAAAAAAAAATCCTTCTTCCTTCTTTCTTTCATCCTCCTCGCCTTTTGCCAACAATATTGAGGTCGGCTTCCAGTCGAACTAGATGCTGCTCAGTTTTTAACAGGAAGGGAACTTTACTGACATCTGACCTCCACAACCCAATTCCTGGGCAAAATTCGGAGGATAGACCGGTTATCAGACTCTTTTTTGGCTTCTGACTACCACTAACAATTGATAGATATTCGTACGACATCCGGAACCGACGGCTTTACGTGCTCTCCGAGGCACGGAGGGGTCTCGATGTGTTAAGAATGGTCACCCATCCACACATTGACCGCAGTGAGTGCAATTTAACCTTGCAGATCAATCGATCAGCTTAAGATGTTACACTACTATTAAATAAATCAAAATTAAATAATCAAATATTCATAATTATGTCAGACAGATTGTTGGCAGAACAAATAGACGAAAAAAGATAAACCAATATTCAGTTTTATTTCCTTCAATAACCGCCCTGTCGAAACAGTAATATTTACTTTGAGTTATTTTTAAACTGATTCGTCTTTTTAGCACGAGGTTAAAAAAATAAAATCTCGATCATTGGAATTATTGATGTGTATAAAATAAAATTTAAATAAGGTCGCTTCATTGCCCCGCTAGTTGGATCCACCAGCTAAACTTGTTACTGCAAGCTACGTTAAAATTTCGATATTTTTCAATGTAATTACCGAAAGTGCTTCACTAATAAAAAAATATATTGATAAAGCCATGGTTTATTTACCCTTGTGTGCAATGCATGTATCGTTTGTTTTAAAATAATTATATGAATTATTGTAATTTTAGCAATTCTAAAGTAACGTCCTAAAAACGATTTGAAGAGTTTATCTGTGGAAACAAATTTATCTCTCAAGTTAATTGCAATATTTTTGGAAAATCTAGGTAAGTACTACTTGTACGATTGGAAGATATGGGACATCTTGATTTTCAATTTGGAAATTGTGTGAAATTTACGTGTCAAAATCGCTATTTCAATAGTGACAACATGAAAATGCTATTTATGTTATTTTTCGGTCATCTATTTCCAGACGCTGTTAACTTTTATTTCCATTAATTTATGGCAACGCCACCTAACCCTTTTTAGGGTCATTTTACATCGAAATATTCCACACATTAATACTAAAATGAACATTGCTTACACTATACTTAATCATTTTCCATTTTACGTACCCCATTAGACTATAATCATTTAAATACCGGCGAATAGTTTGATCGATTTTTTAATTACGTACAATGAGTATTTGAAGGAAGGGCACACAGGAACAATTTTAATTCGACTGACGATAAAACGTACGATAGTTTCGTCTGAATTCTGTGCCTTTTAGAGGCTCTTATATGCCCAAATAGTCACCAGTCTATCGTTTCCAAGTAGGTATAGTGACAAATCATAGATTAACTGAACCTACCCGTTTAAACAAACGTTTAAACAAGTTTGAAAATAAAATGAATATTTTTTTAAATAGTTTTTTTACAATGTTTCAAGTTTAAGTAACACTATCTAGGGTGTAGGCTTTGCTTTTTTTTTTTAGAGTAGAATATCTTTCAGAGATCGTCAGCAACGTTAAAAGCTGGAGGAGTTAAGGTGATTCAAATAGACCATTATTCTCACCCGTACGCAAAATACGCACTATGATCTCGGGTACGTATGTTCCATACCCGCTGAGCCATACCATACACTATAATTATAGAGAATCTCGTAAAATTTAATACATTAAGTTATCGAGTCAAATTAGTTGATCGAATAAATAATTTGTAGCCGTTACTTGTTTAGTATTATTTATATTCTGCAAGCGTTTCCGGTTGAAAAAATACATAATTTTAAGTGTCTCCAGGCGTCCATTGCAGTATAATGTCTCGTACGATAGTGGAGCTCGAGACATTCTAACCACGTTCCTTACTAACGTGTACTAACAGCATTTTCCAATTATTGTATTTTCGTATCTGCCAATGTAGAAAAACATTCAACTGACATTGGAAACGCTAGGCATGTTTATGCAACGATTGGTCTACTCGAACTATTTGATGTTAAATAGTTACTTCATTAAACTCTAGTAATGGAATAAAATTTGCTAGGTCTAGATACGGGTCTTATTTTCGGGGCTTTATTCTCAGATTCAAGTGTAGAAAAGAATATGTTGGCTTGATAAGATGGCTTGGACATGTAAAGAGAATGAATTAAAGATGATTAACCTAAGGAGGTACTTTATAAGGGGAATATCAGTGGTAACACCTAGAAGGACATTTATGCTGATCTTATAGCTGATTTCCTTCAAAAAGGTCAAGTAGGTACTCGCAATCAGCGCGTGTGGAAGAAGCAAAAGAAGAATGCAAGAATCGTAGCAAGTGTTGGTCTGTAGTTCCTACCTCCCCTGGTGGGAGTAAAGCAAGAGTGTATGTA
Organism: Acronicta leporina; assembly: GCA_947256265.1. Lineage (NCBI taxonomy): Eukaryota > Metazoa > Arthropoda > Insecta > Lepidoptera > Noctuidae > Acronicta > Acronicta leporina. The sequence continues at coordinate 14,563,570 of OX366510.1, forward strand.
TTCTCAGGTATTATTATTTAGGCACACAATAAACCACTGCAGCCATGCCAAAATAAAATAAAAATAAAAAGAAGATTCCGAGTTTTCAGACAGCCAATCAAAACGTGTTATTATGACAAGCAATTATGTCAAAGACCTGTCAGGTCAGCCAATGAGGCTTGCGTTGGCCATAGGTGGCGCCATTAGTTCCTCAGTTGCCTACCCTACCTATTATAACAAAATGTACGAGTAAAATATTTAAAGCTTCCTTTGTTTCGAAGGGGTTAAATATCATAAATACTTGCTGGGTCACTAGATGTTCGATTAATCAAAAAGAGATAAAAGATTATATCAAACTACTCTTCAGACTTGTTTTATAATAGGATTAATGTGTGTAATTAGGAAAAGAGTATTCATGGACTGTTTCCACCTCAAAACTGATATATAACATATTTAATTTAACATTCTATTAGGTACATGTGTATACCTCAAGGGTTAGGCACAGGCGTTCTGATTTACACGTACGTTAAAGCTCAGATCCCAGTAACAAGAAATGAGCATATCTCTGTTAACCGGGCACAAAACCAAACTATTTTTTTATGGGAGAGGGGAGTATCGAGCAGATTGATCACCTGATATTAAGCGATAACCGCCGCCCATGGACAACCGCTACACCAGAGGAGTCACAAGTGCGTTGCCCGCCTTTTAAAAGGGTTTGGGCCTCCGGTAACCTCATTCACTCGGCGAAACACAACGCAAGCGTTGTTTCATGCCAGTTTTCTGTGAGGCCGTGGTATCACTCCGGTCGAGCCTTCCCACTCGTGCCGAAGCATGGCTGTGAAATGCTGAAATCAATTTATATATACCTAGGTACTCATATTCGTAGAGCTAATTAATAGCTGATGAAACGATCTGCAAGGTTAAGCTACAACTTCCGAGGAAAGAAATTAGATTGGCAGGTGTGATGGCAGTGGGAAATAGCTAGGACAATGATTTTGCCAGCTGTATCTGTTTTTAGGTGATAGGCTTACGATTAAGCCATCCAGTTCGCCTCATGTTAAGCGACACTGCGATCTACGATGGAGCGCGCTTGCCTAGAAGAAACCGATTCACTCGTGGCTAAAAGTCACCCAGATTATATCTATTAGGGAGGGAAGATCCACTCGGGAACCGCATTCCACATTTCAGCGATCGCATGAGGCAAACGCCTCAATTTTCTATTTTGTCAGTAAGGCTGCCTTATACCTTTTTTCTATATAATTAATTATAGTGTAAAAACAAACTTCCATTCTATAAAATAAGTAGGTTAAAGGCTTCGCAGCGGTCGGGCCGGGCTGACCCACAAGTGGCGTCTGTGTGCAGACCGTATAAAATGTTTGCCAAATGTATAAGTTAAGTTTCCTTCTCTCCGTCGAACTTATGTGGGAATAACTAAGGACTGTTTGCTAGAAGTTTGAGTCTTTGTATTCTAGTGTAGTTTTGTACCTACTTAGAAAGAAAATATTTGTATAAACAAAGTTATAGTAGCCTTAACAATGTCCGCGAGATTGAATAAAAAATAATTTTCCACCAGCAAACTTAGTAGTAATACAAGTTATAACTGAACAAGCGCACGTAGGAGAGCCATGCTTCGGCACGAATGGGCCGGCTCGACCGGAGTGATACACACTCCTTTCATTTTCTAAATCATGTTGAGGAAGCCTGCAGGCCTGTGGGATTTTGTCGGTGCGGTACGCGAAGCCTGCCATTCTGAGAGAAGACCTATGCTCAGCAGTTGGACTATACTTTAATGGGTAGATGAATATGATCTTGAGTGAGCGTTGCTGTTCATAACTACGAGTATTTTTCTACGGGGAGGAGGAATCGAATGACCGAGTTGCTACTGAGAATTAAAAGAAAAACACAACGATCTCAATAATTCTTAAAACTTCTCCTGACTTTTCATAATAGTATACTTTATAATGGTGGTATTTTAGAAGTTTTTAAGAGTGTAACATAGTATAAGAACTGATGTCTTCGAAATAATAAAATTATAGGGTGATTTTTACGCATTCGTTTTGGTCAAATGATGTGATATAATAAAATCTTTGTTCACTAATGCAATTTTAACTCGATTGTGCTAGTAATATTATAAAATATTTTAATATGCATTTGCGGATCACAAACAATACCTAATGGGGAATATCTCATAATCCCTACAAAGAGATTAGCGTTCCCACCATTAGCTTTTGGAATACAAATAGGATTTCCATCATCAAAATAGATGACAATGCCTATACTTTGATGGATGCATTGCAAAGCACTTAGTGCAAATTTGAACGTTACGCAGAAAATATTTTTTTCTATTCGTTTTTGAAGGCACTTTTGTTAGATAGAAAAGTTCAGTTACTAAAAAATAAACACGTAATTTTAATGTTTTAAATCAGCGTCTGTACATTAAAGGATATAAAAAAATACAAGTGCGTACATAGTCTGTACTGTGTATACATAATAAAGGTTTCCGATGTGAATTTTGGAATTCTTGCCTTTATATATTACGCGAGGTTAGCTAGTAGTATTATGTAGATAAAAAATTAAGTTATATATTATACATTTTGGTATGTACTATCTTTAAAAAACAATTATCAAGGATTTAATAGAAGTTATTTTTGGGTTTAGTGATAAACGTTTTGATCTTATTTCATAATTTTCATGAAACATTTTCTTAAAGCGATGTGACATCTCAGACTTATTCTTTCAGAGTCTATTAATATTTATATCTCGGGTAAAAATCATAAACTTCAAACGACTACGTCTCGACCAGATGTTCGTGGGATAAAATTCTATATTTATTATATCAGTGAATGAAGTACAAAAACCTAAAAGATTTCGAGACGTTCGCATAATGTACGTTTCTTAGTAAATCTATAATAGTCTCATTTGTGTAGTGTTTGTAAGCTAGAGGTCCTGGTTTCGGGTCCCAGGTCGAAAAATGTCTTAATAAGCTTTTATAGCGACTAATAGAAATAGACGACCTCCTATTTCAAAGAGTTTAAACCAGAAAAATTTGCTGCTCTATCTAAGCATCTTTGATTTGCCTAACCCTTCGATAAATAGTATTTAATAAACTGTATTTATTACTTAAATAAAGTTACAATGGTATGTTACAATTAAGATGACCGGAAAATAGGAAGGACATTAGGATCCTGAGATCAATTACAAGATTCGAACAGGACCACTAAGCTATAAGACTACTACTTGTCATGTTAATTTTTACTTCCATAAACTACGTAATAAACGAAACTATCATATTGAACTCACGTGGCAATTTCTATCAACCGACATGTTTAAGTACTTTACCTACAGTTTTTAGCTGTACTTTAAATAAATAATATATAAATATTCTGGGACATTTTTACACAGCACCATCTAGTCCCAAACTAAGCAGAGCTTGTACTATGGGTACTAGACAATGGATATATATATATCGATGGATGTATTAATAATATACATGGATGTATAGATAATACTTAAGTATATATTTTTTTTTGTAAATACATACTTTTAATAATACTTTATAACTCATCCTAAAAATTTTAAATGTAAAAACATGAAATATGATTAAGGTAAGAAGTTACGTTATGTACCTACAATTTTAAGAAGTTCAAGATCATTACATCGCGTCTTCGGTGCAAGAAAGTCACAATTCAAGACACTGTTTTTTGTCTTTTATTCAGTTTTTTTTTAGTTACTCAAAATAAACTAATATAAATATTTCAAACGTACAAATAGAAATCGAGTAATGAGACATTAAGTGCGAAGAAAACCTTAGAAAGCAACTCCTGTAAAATAAAAAAATGGGTTGTTCTGACTTGTGGCCGACGGTAGCTCAAGTCTACGTTTGCGTACCACCTACGTAGCTTACGTAGGTGTTACGCAGCTACGTAGTACCTACGTAGCTTACGTAAGTGCTACGGAACTACGGAAATGCTACGTAGCATACGTAAGTACTACGCAGCTACGGAAACGCTACGTAGCATACGTAAGTACTACGCAGCTACGGAAATGCTACGTAGCTTACGTAAGTGCTAAGCAGCTACGGAAATGCTACGTAGCTTACGTAAGTGCTACGCAGCTACAGAAATGCTACGTAGCTTACGTAAGTGCTACGCAGCTACGGAAATGCTACGTAGCTTACGTAAGTGCTACGTAGCTACGGAAATGCTACGTAGCTTACGTAAGTGCTACTTAGCTACGGAAAAGCTACGTAGCATACGTAAGTACTACGCAGCTACGGAAATGCTACGTAGCTTACGTAAGTGCTAAGCAGCTACGGAAATGCTATGTAGCTTACGTAAGTGCTACGCAGCTACGGAAAAGCTACGTGGGATTTTCACGTCTCAGGTAAAATTAAAATACGATACGTCATATTTATTTGAAGGTAAGAAATACGGGTCTCGATAATTCAGTTTGCTAATAATGCTAGAAGCTTGCTCGAAATGATAGCATTATTAATTTCGGTACTTGAAGACACTTTTTTGACTTTGGTACTTTACATTCTTATTCAAAATATTCTGCTAATTATCTTATTAGATATATTTTCATCAGGATGCAGATGAACACTAGGTATTTTTATATTTTCACGACGGTCTCCCATTGGGGTAGGCAGAGACTATAGATTTCAATTCCTAGCACACCACTTCTTACTTCATAGAGGAGGTTCCTCATGCATTATCGTCAGTTAAGGGTGCTCTTAACCTGACACCTTTTTGAGAACGGGCGCAATTTGGCAATGGTATGTTCGCCGTGGTCGGCTCCTTACAACTCTTCCATCCGTATACTCGTTCCGTCAATCTCCGTTCACCCATTCTCTTTCTTTGTACTACATCTTCTTTCACACTACATCGATCCCCTCATCATGCTTTTCCCATGCTCTCAAATGTAAGGCATTTATTCTACTTTAATGTTTCTTCTGTCACACCCAACTTTCATTACCACACATTAGTGTCGGCGCCCACACTCCCTCAGTCTCAGCCATGTCTTTTCTGACACTTTTCGGCTATTAGTGTGTAGCGCCCCATTCACATGATTACCGCCCATAATTCTCGGTCTCCATGAAAAACTAACTAAATTGTTTTTTATCGATTGTCCTAAATGTATTTTGATTTGAATAATGGTGTCAAATACTATGGTGTATAGATGTTTTATGGGTAGTATTCTTATTTTAATCTATGTATTTCTCCGCCGTGATACAGTACTTATAAGTACAGGGGATAGAGCGAATTGCTTTAAAGACAGCCAGCCTATTTAATATTTCTGTCATTATGCTATTATATAATGTAAAAGTTACTGTAACCGATTCATATGCAATATTAAACATGATGATATAATGTAAATTTTGTATGGTTGGCTTTTGGTTATGCAATTAAATAATATATTATTGTTATTATAGAGCATATTCTCTCAAGAAATTAACACCATAGTTAACTGTTTGTAAGACAAGATATATGAGCGTGAACAAAACAAAAGTTTATACCTACTAGACAGATTTATTTATTTATATTTAATTACTACGGTAACAACCAATTACAGTAACTAAAACTAAAAACAGGAGACAATTATAACAATCATTAAAATAAACAAAGTAAAGTAAAAAATAGGGTAACAACACTCATAAATTCCTTTCACAGTACTTCTGACATATCAATAAAATCTTCGTCCACCCACCCACACCTATCAGTTGGACAGTTCATGAGTTTAGAAAATGCCGTCTAGTTGACCATAAATAAAGTTACTGATATCCAAAGAAGCCACTTACCGATGCTCATCATTTCCACCAGCACCTCCAGTTGAATCAGCAGGGCTACCACGGCGGCTGCAATGCCTCCACAGATGGTCGCAAATGCTGGAGAGCCAGTCTTCTCCGATATTGTAGCCAGTTTTCTGAACAAAAATGCAATATTATTAAAAAATATGTCGAGTTTATTAAAAACATACTATCACACCTGTATTCCCTGACGGGTTATGCAGGAGTGTACAAGTATGCTGTATACTGGCAGTTCGCTTGTATATTTAGGTGTCATGTAATTTATACGAGTATATTGCCATTAATCAGACGTTCGCAGACGCAGGTTCGAATCCTACCTGCGAGTCGAATTTTTCCTTCACTAAAATAACTTTATTTCTGTTCTCTTTTTCATTTTCCAACAGAATGCCCCAAATATCTCGCATGAGTAACTGTGTTCAAAGCACTTTATACGACTGGCAGTAAAATAATTAAGCGTTTTATCCATATACTAGCTCCTTGTTCACGACGAGAAGTGTGTCGGCACTCTTCAAAGCGACGTGCGTTTCATACAAAGCATCGGATTCGCAGAAACGAGACCATTTTTCTGTGAATCTTCGGCAAATAAGAACTTTTTTATCAAGATATATGGCTTGGGATACCTAAATGGTATTCTAGGGTTTGCAAAGAATGCTTTGTATTTGCGTAAATGGTTAATAGATAATTTTATTTACAAAGTAATATGAAAACAGTGTAAGGTTTTTTATTTCAATTAACTTTTTACTAGCTTTGTCTTGTTATTTTGTCCGCATGTATCAGAATTGGGTCCGACCTACATTAAATGTGCCAAATATTATCCAGATCCGTTCTGCCGTTCCGGCGTAAAAAAGTAACCATGAATGATGAATATGTGAATGAACCATGAAATATCTATGAACCTAAACATTTCCGGCGCAAAATAATACATATTATATAATAATTTTATATTTATTTCTTTTCTTTGTTTATTTTTTGCTTAGATCAATGTACTTATCGTTACTGTCGCTGAATAAATGTTTCTTTCTTTCCTCCCGCACAAACTTTCATGTTTATAATATTAGTAGAATTTATAAATAAATATTTTCCAAGATAAGTAATCCATCTAAATAGGTGTAAATAGGTGTGAAATCAATAGTAAGTTGACTAAGAAGCGTATGAGCCAACTTATCCGCTTCCCAGCGGAAGCTTAGATTATCGCAGCCTATACTTAGACGCCAGTAACACAAGGAATATCACTCGCGCGTCCTCATCTTGAGATCTCCGTTGCTTAGGCTCATTTCCTCAGTAACTGTACGGTCTACATTACCCTCCCAAGTGGAACAAAATAATGTATTGTTGTTTAGCGGCGGACAATTTGGCAATATTGGCATTAAAGCAGAAAAGGACCTTAATAAAATGATCTAATGATATGACCATTGGACTGCAAATTAATAGTCTCTGCTTAAATGGGATCTAAACATACCGGCGAACTGAGAATGTACATTTTTTTCTGGGATAGGGGGGCAAATGGCTAGGCGGGTCACAAGGTAAGCGATTACCGCTGGCCATGGAGACCTGCTACACCAGAGGAGTGGCAAGTGCGTTACCCGACTTTTAAAAGGGTTTGAGCCTCCGGTATCTTCACTCACTCGGCGATACACAACGTTAGTGTTGTTTCACGCCGATTTTCTGTGAGGGCGTGGTATCACTCCGGTCGAGTCAGCCCATTTGTGCTGAAGTACGCCTCTGCCTAACCCTTCCAGGAATACAGGCGTGATGGTATATATGTTATGTATCTTAATCTTAATGCTAAACTGGTTCGCGCATCTAACACAACTACTGCCATTGCTGTTTGTGTTACACCTAGGACCGACTGCTTGGCAGTCTCCCAGATATTTTCTCGCCTTCTACGAGATGCCTATCTGGAAGGCATTGAGAACGGGGAAATATGTATTCATATACATACATACATACATACATAAAGTCACGCCTCTTTCCCGTAGGGGTAGGCAGAGACCACAGACTTCCACTTGCCACGATTCTGACATACCTCTTTAGCTTCATCCACACTCATCAATCTTTTCATACATGAACGTCGGTTTAGGGTACTCTTGACCAAGCCATATTCTTATAAAAGCGAAAATTGTTCTTCAATACACTATTTCAGTTACTTATTCGTTCACTTTACTGATAAACGCATACACTAACGTAATTATCCACAATTTCTCTTATATAATCTGAAGGACTGAAGCCATCAAAACAGGCCGAGTTTAACGTAAACCATAATTATAAACCTTTTTTATTTCTACAATGTAAGCTGGAAAAAAAGCATCTCTCATTAAAAGATAGAGGAAATATTATATTTGCGACAATCAAATAGTTTGGATTAAGATATCGGAATGAAGAGGAAATATCATAATTTGATTATCCACTCAATGATCTATTTAATTGCTACTAGGTACGATGGACAGAAACAGGTATTAATTACACTACTTAACGACTACAGAACTGCACGAGTTCCAGCGAAGTAGAAGTCAGAAGTACGACATCGAAGTTATTATCACTATATATATCTCGAAACTAGTTTATTGGCTGACTAAATCAATTAAACAGAGCATTTTTTTATGGGATAGGGGGGGCAAACGAGACAACGTATCACCTGATGGTAAGCGATAACCACCGCCCATGGACACCCGCAACACCAGAGGAGTCGCAAGTGCGTTGCGCGCCTTTAAAAGGGTTTGGGCCTCCGGTAACCTCAACTCACTCGGCGAAACACAACGCAAGCGTTGTTTCATCTTGTATACTTTGTTTCTACGTGAGAGAGGAATAATAAAGCTACTTGTATATGTAGCTATTTGTAATAAATTTATCAACTATAATAATGGACACAAAGTACAGATTCCAAACAAATATTTGCCGAACACTCAAATATTTGTGTTGGGTGGAAATCGAGCCATATAATAATATTAAACATAATTACTTTAGACGGATTTTATATTATTTATAAATTAGATAAGGACTTAGGTTCGATTCATTTCATTGAACTTTTCAATGAAATTTCGGTTCGTTGATAGAATTGAAATAAATGTGGGTGTACACCAACATCAGTATAACTCTGCCTACCCCTTCGGGGAATACTGATACTTTGATGATGGTAATAAATACGTATTATTTCAATGTCTTATAGTCGCTATCGGAGTTTCGAGTTAAAAGTGCAGACGTGCGAAGCCGGATGGGACAAAATCGGGGATCAGGGTGTGACGAGGTCGAGTCATGTTCGGTTGAGTGCCATATGTTAATTTAAAAAGGTAATCGTTGTGCGTCACGGAGCGCACTGTTTGCTTTTTCACGCATCATGTAAGTTAGTTGAATATTGCAGTTTACGGTTAAACGGATGCCTGTGAACGAGGGTTGGACAAACAAGACCAGGTAAATTGCTTTTTTAATTTACGAAATTAAAAAGTTGATGGCACTATTGGTGTACTGGTTGAGTAATCGACTTTTCATATCCTGAGTTCGGTTACTGGGACGGAAGATATATTCAGGTGTATCATCTACAGGTTCCGCGTCCGGTTTTGAAGATATGAGAGAGAATTTGCGTTTGTGAATGGACCCACCACGTTATAGGTAGGAGAAACTCCTAGTGTGAGACAATATTTTCTTAAAAAAATAAAATATATTTTTTAAAGTACAGCTATGATGGTTACAGAAGGAACATAAGAACTCTAACTGAAACCCACTTCGATAATTATGTACTAGAGTTAGTTGCACTGTAATTCTCATAATAAAACACTTCAAGGGTTACGAACTCGTTTCAAGCCTCGTTGACTCCATAAAATATCATAACAGCCATCATAAACTGCAGATTTTTATACGTTTCCTGAGTTTCTTCTGCCTCTCGGTAAATTTTAACGGGGCTATCCCATCTTAAAAATATATAAAACATCACGCCTGTATTCCTCGAAGGATTAAGTACAGCTCATCGGTTGTAATAGGGGGCAAGCTTATTGTGAAATCTAAGTCACTGATTCATGGAACAAACACAATGTAACTATTTCAAAATATTGTACGTAGGCTGCTCCAAAAGTTTTGCAAAATAAAAGTATTTAAGAACTTTAAATGAGACCATGATTCTCTGAGTTTGTTTCGGTGTTTCTTCTCAGAGGCCGTCAGTTAGGAAATGCCGGCGCCATCTAGTTAAATACAAAGAAATATAAAAAACATTGACTTGTAAAAGTGCCTTTAAAAGATCTATTTACAGAAATAAATATCATTTATCATACCATTTTTCTAATTGAAAAATTGAATCAAAAAGATTAACACTTACTTGAAGATCAGTCCATCGAGAGCCATAGCATAGACGACCCGGGGCATGGGGAACATGGACCCAAACATGGATACAGTAAGTCCAGCCAGAGCCCCGATGGCAACGATGTACTTGCATGTCGGGGCGTGCACCTGAGCGAAGATCTGCACCAAGGCCGAATCGGTGTCCACTTGATCATACGGTACTGGTAAAAAGAGAAACAAAAGGTTATACAAATATTTAATAGTCAACTCGTTTTTTTCAAATCAAATCAAATCAAATCATCTTTATTTGCAGTAAAATGTGGTAGGTACATATCAGGTGTTACAAGTGGTAGTATAGACACACACATCTTTGTCATATTATTGACATGCAAATAGTACATGAGTCATATTAGGTATATCGTTCTTAATAATTATAATTGTCATTCATTACATAATTCATTACTACAACACACAATTATCATTTATAATTAGGAATTAATTAATTCATTCACTGTATAAAAGCGTTTATTTATAAGCCAGACCTTAAATTTTTTTAGGAATAAAGTGGTTGGGAGTTCCTTTAGGTTGCTTGGAATCGCATTATAAATACGGCCACACACAACAAAGCAGTTATTTTGGTAAAGGGTCGTTTTTGGTACACGTGGTAGGACAATTCTTTCCGGATTTCTGATATTTCTCGGATATACCTCGTTGGCTCTAGTAAAGAGCCAACTCTTATGGGATAGAGGGGCAAACGAGCAGACGGGTCCCCTGTTGGGAAGCGATTACCGCCGCCCATGGACACCCGCAACACCAGAGGAGTCGCAAGTGCGTTGCCCGCCTTTTAAAAGGGTTTGGGCCTCCGGTAACCTCACTCACTCGGCGAAACACAACGTAAGTCTTGTTTCACGTCGGTATTCTGTGAGGCGTGGTATCACTCCGGTCAAGCCGGTCCATTCGTGCCGAAGCATGGCTCTCCCACGATAGGAATGTTTGTGTCATTGTATGCCATAAGACTTCCCACGCCGTTCAGATGTTCTTTCAGGGATACAGGTCATCACGATGTTTTCTTTCTTCACCGTTTGCGTGATAATGAACTACCATGAATTCTAAAAGTCACAGGTTCGTGGCTTGATATGCAATTTGGAACCTTTGACTTGGAAACCAAATGGTCATGTTACAAGTCCAACTAAAATTACAATAATTAAATAATAATAATAATAATAAATAAATAAATAAATATTCTGGGACATTCTACACAGCACCATCTAGTCCCAAACTAAGCAAAGCTTGTACTATGGGTACTAGACAATGGATATAATACTTATATACTTTTTTTTTTGTAAATATATACTTATAATACATAAGAAACACCCAGACGAACACAAAAACTTATATTCATCACATAATTTTTTGTGTCCTGTGGGAATCGAACCCACGACCTCATGGTCAGCAGTCCGGTACACGAACCGCTAAACCACAGAGGTCGTCGATGGAGGACCACAGACGTCGAATTATATGGAACACGCATAAAATTGTTAAAGTATTCTCTCCATAAATCTCATTTATGAAACCCAACCTTAGTATGTTGCAACACCACCTATTCGTTCTAAAAAGGTTTGATTTTCAGGCGAAAAGTTTAATTGTATCACAAAAGCCTGTTGATGTAGTGAAAGTTACATTGAAGTTTCAGAAGTAGTATAGTGAAATGTAACTAGGTACCGACATGACAAACGAATGAGTCTCTTAGCCAAGTATATTTAAACCAGCATAAGTTCAGTATTTATACCTATTAGGCTTCCTTATTAAACTGTTATTTACTAGGCTACATTATTTATGTCTGCATCATGAATATTATCGTTAGTTTCAGCAACGCCCGGAGACCAAAGCAAAAATTTTGCACAGTGTCTGCGTGTCTTCAAGCGTTAAAGTGAAACTTTTAATAAGCATTTTATTCAAGGCGTGATTGCCAATTAAAACTATGTACGTAGCTATTGGTGAGTATAATTAAATTAAAAAACACGAAGAAAAACAACAACGGCTTGCACTCCGGGAGTGCCGGCAGAAGTGAAAACTTGAACAATAACGTTGTGAATTTTTGTTATGTTGGAATGGTTAGGGAATAATTTCGCACGAATTGCTTTAATTATCTATTTATTTAATTTATTACAATATTCATTTATTGCGCTATCGTATGTACACAAACATGACAGTTTATAGTACATAAAAAATTTAACACTTCAGAACTCGTACAACCTTATTACGAATTTTCACGTCACGTGTCCTGACGCGAGTTTAACATTTTTTACCCATCCCAAAAAGTGCACAACGCTGCTAAAGAAGTTTTCACTTCAAAATATTGGACAATATTCAGATACTCGTGTTCATTCGATTGATTAACCTGTCATCTGATTAGCGAGTTCCACAAACTCTCGTATAATTTTGATAGAGATGCGGAATAGACCGTCCGAAATGTACATTCTTCAATATATACGATTTTGATTTTGGAACGCTCTAATTAATTGCTATTCGAGTCTCGATTTTAGATTCCACGTCCTGGCGAATATCGAACATGAAACATGTATGTATTTTTGTTAAAGGTTGCTCCACTCTAAGATTTTCTTTTGATTTTCATGGAAGCGTTTAGAACTTCTAATTTTTACATACATGGACTCCTTATTGAATACCCAGCAGAACACCGAACGCGCAAACGTGTCGTCAGCATGATAACTGTTTCATCGAAAAGGCATTGCGTTTACAAAATAACTTACAAACAATAAGGCGACAAATTTTTATCAAACAGTTGATAATAATTGTGCCGTAATTTCAAGGAAGTTTAATAAAATATATTCCATTTTCATTTCAGTTAGTACAGTCAGTCAATGAACGTTGTCTATTTTACCCGACTTTCTTGTAATTGCATCTTAAGCCGTTCTTGTAAAATACTGCTGGGAACGGGTCTCCTCTCAGAATGGGTTCGGTTATAGTCCACTCCACTAGCAAACTGGGGGTAGGCAGATTTAACACGCCGCAGTCCAGAAAGTCTCTTAGGCACCTAGGTTTCCTCACGATGTTTTCCTTCACCGAAAAATCACCGGTGAATTCGAAACTATTATATTTACAGAATTAAAATATCTATTCACAGGTAACGTCCGAAATAAATATTACAACATTTCGGAGCGCATTTAAATTAACCCCTGATATGGAATATCAGGGGTTAATTCAATGGTACACAAAGGATTCTCGTTTAATTTTCCTTTGATGTGGACCACACAAAGCAATATGACAACTATTGTCTCTGTTAACTAAAAAGGATGGCCAGTGGGCACCATGTTTTACGTTAAGGGCCAGTTACAAATCAACAATCTATTAAAATATTAGATAATATAAGGTAAAGGCACCTAATTCCGCGGTATTTTCACCAAAACTCGGAAGGACATTAAAAATTAAGTATTTATAATGCCTTTTTGTAAAACTGGCTATTTTTATCAGATGCATTATTTATCTTATTTTTGAAATATACTCACATTTTTACAATAAAAGCTCAATTTTTTTTTAATAATATAAAAACATGAAACAGTCAGAATCCCCTAATTCCGATGCAAAAATCCTAATTCCGATGCATTTGGTTCCTAATTCCGAGTGTACAAAATTACGAAGAGATCATGATACATGGTGTTTTAAAATCAAGTATATTTATTTATTATCCTTATACTTTATTGGTTTGCATACTAAGTTATAACATCATAATCATATTAACTAAAACTCCTTTTTACAGTATACGTAAAAACAAAAACTTAAACCTATTATTACACTTATATACTTACACTATTTAGATAAAATTAATATATATCTATATTTACTAATATATAAAGCTGAAGAGTTTGTTTGTTTGTTTGTTTGCTTGAACGCGCTAATCTTAGGAACTACTGGTCCGATTTGAAAAATTCTTTCAGTGTTAGATAGCTCATTTATCGAGGAAGGCTATAGGCATCATCATCATCCCGCTAAGACTAAGTAACTATTCCACGCGGACGAAGTCGCGGGCGGAAGCTAGTATTATATAAACTAAAACAAAAAAACTGAGGCGCGGCGACGCGTCAAAGTATTCATCGGCATCACTGTCGTCTGGTAACGTGCCCAGATGGCTGGCAGCATTGGTACGTTATCCTACAACAAGCGACATTAAATGAGTTTATGTTTTGATTAATTAAAATGTAATAAGTATATGTTTTAAAATATTTCAGTATATCAGATTAAGAAGATTTAACTAAAACTTAATTTAATATTAAGAGCAAACATTTATTTTTGCACTAAAACCATACAAAACTGCTTAACATACTGCGTAAAATAATGAACACTCTGTATATAACGCGTATTAGCACCACGGAATTAGGTGCTCATATAACCTTATTCCGACGTATATACATCGGAAAAGCGATTTATAATACTCACTCATATCTTTTCAATTCCGAGTAATAAAAAGTAAAATATTTTTTAATATTGTATAAACATAAATTTACGTACAATTGCGATGTTTAGAAAAATATATAAAATCCATTCAAAATTATATTGGAACACCTAAATAACTTAATTTTCTATTCTTAACTTTTGTATATAACAAATCAATAAAGTAATTAAATAGACTATCTTTGAAGCGCTATAATTAGTAAATGTGGCGTCATAATGTACCTCGGAAATAGATTTTTATATTTACGGGTTATTTAAGTAATCAGAGCTAAAATATTTAGGCCCTAATCAATAAGCTGCTTTCAAAATTCGTAAAAAAGACAACGTCCATAAAATTGCATTTCCGTGGTATATATCGGTTATTAGGAACCACTTAAAATATTTGGCACCTAATGCCGCGTTATTTTAAAAAGCTAATTTCTCCTTAATTTGATAACAAAATACTCAAATGTCAATTGTTTTACATACAAAATATAACGCTTCCAATATTTCAACAAACACAAAAACTTACACAGTAGAATATTAACGTTTAAAACACTATTTAGTAAAACGCGTAGTACTCACGCGCACTGGGTCCAAAATGTATGAAGCATGCACTGGGGACGGCTGTCCGCGTCAAACCAATCGTTTATTTTAAAATCTATTCACAGTAAAGCACTCCTTTGTTCAAAGAAGGACGAACATATAAATTATTAATTGAAAAGTATATTTTGTAGATAAAAAGAACTCGTAAATGGCTTTAAAATGCCGTTATTCTAAATACATCGGAATTAAGTACCATTTTTAGAACCCCTCGGAATTAGGTGCATTTACCTTATAATAAGTTTTAACAAAAAATATGTAAGACCGCTCTCAGAAACATAAATAGGATGATTAACACATTGTGGTTTTGTTTTGATTTTGCTTTACGCAAATTAAATTAGTGTTATTTGAAAAACTGTTTCGGAAGTCAATGCCTTCGATTTAGTCAGTTCGACACCTTTCGAAATATGTATAAATATATTCTATACTTCGACTTTTAATTGTATTCAGTCACTTAATATTAGGTAGTTCTTGGAAAAAATATGGTCATCCTACAACTAATAGTGCCGGGGTAGTGAATGATTTTGCGTAAAGAACGAATGATAACATGGTTTAATTAAAACCTTACATCAATCTGTCAAGTGAGTTTTAGGCGGGAAAATGTTAAGTGCACATTGTCGATTTTATATTATTTTTCTCCGAATTTATCCGAAGTTTAATGCGTAATTATGGTGGATATATTTTTTTTTTTTAAATTATCCATTAAGTGTTCGTGAACGTGTGAGAGTGTAGGCAAATGATATAAAATTGAAAATCGTGACTTTTTGGGTTCACACCTAAACTCCATCGAAGCCTCAATAAAGTTTCTACCATTTTATTGGGGCAACTGAACTGAACATTATAATACTTGACACTGGCAAACACAAGAAGTGTGGTGTCATAATACAATCCCATGATGGGAAATATTACCTACTTGATTATTCTAATACTTGACACTGGCAAATACACAAAAAGTGTGACGCCATAATAAAAAATAAAAAAATCTGTCAAGTTACGAAATAAAATGGAACTAAAAGTCGAAGTTTAGGCGGGAAAATGAAAAGTGCACATTGTCGATTTTATATTATTTTTCAAAACTTGAATATCTTCGAAGTTTAATGTGTAATTATGGTGGATAATTAACCATTAAGTGTTCGTGAACGTGTGAGAGTGTAGGCAAATGATATAAAATTGAAAATCGTGACTTTTTGGGTTCACACCTAAACTCCATCGAAGTCTCAATAAAGTTTCTACCGTTTTATTGGGGCAACTGAACATTATACTTGACACTGGCGAACCCAAAAAGTGTGGTGCCATAATACAATCCCATGATGGGAAATAATTATTACATACTTGATTATTCTAATACTTGACACTGGCAAATACACAAAAAGTGTGACGCCATAATAAAAAAAAAAAAAAAAAAAAAAACTAAAAGTCAAAGTATTGTTACGTAGATAATACGCCTGTTTAGAACTATCACCATTGTTTTTTTTTGTCAACTATTATAATATGTTGTTATTACGTGTTCACGAAATAATTTAAACCTCGATCAGCTTCGATCGGCTTCTGCGATACATGTTGTGGGTTCGATCCCCACACGGAGCAAATATTTGTATGATCTACGGGTAGGTGTTGCTTGTGCATGTGACAATGTGTGTTTGTAATGCACCCATGATACAGGAGGAAATACTAGTCAGGATAAAGTCTAAAAAAAATTGCATACAAAATGGAAATATCTTTTGCTGTAAAATAATTCGCTGTTCTTGTAACTAGCTTTTTAAATTACATAAATATATTTTGTAAGATAAGCTTCTGTAAATTAAAACTGAAACTCACTGAAGCGTGCCTCATTCGTTAAGCCCTGAAAGGTAGGTACAGTAAATAAATTTATGGCTGCTTTTAATTAGGATTTAATATCATATTTATTTCTCGCAATAAATACAGACTTAATTTTAATACTTATTACAGTAGGTACCTCATGTTTGGGGCAATATTTATATTGGCAGAGGTTAATATTTGGTTCGTATCCGTATATCCGTAAGTCAATATTAATAACTAGCTTTTGCCCGCGGCTACGGTCATGTGAAGCCAAAAATATGGATTCCAAAAAGAATGTAATAAAAACCAACAGTGATTTTCTCTTCGTTGTGTGGGCCTTTATACATCAGAGAGGTCAATACATCAGAGAATTATACATTACAGAGAATTATACATCAGAGAGGTCAGAATCCGATTAATTAATTGAGACAAGAAGTACACCAGTTTTTAAGTTTGAGCATATACTTTCTAACAGTGATAACAAATTTAAAATCTATGCAGTAGTTGTTGCTCCAACCCGTAACAAACAGCTTTTTACAATTTTATAATAGGTACCTAGTAGAGAAAGTGAAATAGAAAAGAAAGAAAGAGAAAGAATAATATATTAATAAATGCATTGAATTTCAGAACATGAAAACCTAAGAGATGGTTTTATTATCAATCTAGCTAGTCTAGTTTATACGTAATGGAATGTGCATTTAGATAATGTTTATTTCAGCGTATAGTACTGATAGGCTAGTGATATGATCATTGGATTGCCAATTCAAATAACTCGAGTTCGAATTCAAGGTACACACCTCTGAGTATTTGAAGTTATGTGCTTAACATGCTACTAAGAATGAGAATTAGGAATAGGAATCTGGGGGAAGTACAAAAGATCCCATTGATTGGGTCGAAGTCCACTAATGCCTTGCTGCCTCGGCCCCACACAAGATAATCTATACTTAATATATAAAGCTGAAGAGTTTGTTTGTTTGTTTGTTTGCTTGAACGCGCTAATCTCAGGAACTACTGGTCCGATTTGAAAAAATTCTTTCAGTGTTAGATAGCCCATTTATTGAGGAAGGCTATAGGCTATATATCATCACGCTACGCGGACGAAGTCGCGGGCAGAAGCTAGTACAAGATAAGAGCACGTATTGAATTATGATTGTTTTATTTGAATTCTTCAAAACTTTCTTACAATTAATGTTGAGAACGTTGGTGAATGTTGAACATAATATTCTTTGTTAAAACAAAAGTTCAATCAACTTTATTTCATAAATATATTATTGGTACTATGTAGAACGATTCCTCTTTAAATATTTATGAATTAGATCTCATGAATCGCTTTATTAGTTCAGTGATCCTTAGCACGACTGTTGCGCTAGAGGTCCTGTCCGGTTCGATTCCCAGGTCGAGCAAAGTAGACTTAAGTAGCAGCTCGAAGTTTGGATTTGAGATTTGTTAATGACTCTATTGTCATTAACAAATCTCAAATCCAAACTTGCCTCCATGCTGCTAGCTGCTACTTTGAAGTCTACTTGCCTCCATATTTGGGACCTAAATATACCGGTGAAATGTGTGAGTGCGTTAGTACACCTCTGTTTAACCTTAGAGGAATACAAGCGTGATAGTATGTAAAAACAAAATGTAAATTAAATTTGCAGCTGTACTCTGTGTTTTTCGACAGCACGTTGCAAAAAGGTTGAATACGTCGAGAAACGGTAGAATTTGCAGCAAAAATACTAGTAACTTACTTCAACCAAAAACTGAGTTACTCGTCGGAGAGCACTTCTGAGCTGTGAAGTCGAGTTGTGAGTTATAACGTTTTATTTTGTGAATATCTATGATTTTATTTAAGTGCTTTTGCTTGTGGTATTTGAAATTTATTTCTCTTTAACAGGCTGAATTTCTACTAGCGACGGCGAGGAAGCTGAGCGGTGCGCGAGAGAAGATGCGTTTTGTTTTTGGTGGAAGTGCAGCCTTATCAGTATATACAGTGGTTTTTCTTGCCCGGCACACCACTCAGCTCAGCTCGCACATCTCGATTGAAATCTTTAGCAGCCTTATTCCTTATCATGGCTCAAGCGAAACTTGTAACTTGTTTGAATGAAATTCGGACTTGAGCATAACATTACAATATTGTTATTCTAGAGTTATGTTATGCATGTAGGTATTACTGTCTTCTAAATGTGTGTTTTAATATTTGAGCCACTACCACCCTCTAGTGTCTACAAGATAGAGTCCACAACTTCAACAGCCGTGATCTTAAGCGCAAATAAAAGACGTGTAATTGTCTTTTCTGAAAAATCTCAGTAGCAGCTCGGAGGTTGGATATATGTGCCCAGAGTTTGGTTCATGGCAATAGACTCGCCCTTAATTACATGAGCTTTGCGTGTACAATTCTTCACGTCTGCGAGGTACAATTGCACACCAGTAGTTTCTTGATCAAGGGCAAAACCAAATTCCCAGTTAAAAAGAGCATTATTTCGTAATAGAAAAGAATTAAATTCATTGATTGAAGTACAAGGCTAGGCTATAAATTGTATTTTTTCAGTAATAATTCCGCTGTAGGTAACCTTGTTTAGATTACGGTCTTATTAGGCAATAATAATTAATTAGAATCTTTCACTATTTAGCCTCTACGTTACCGCAGCACACCACCCCTGACCCGTTCACTATCATTTTAACATAGTAGGGGTGTCGCGCGCGAAATGCAAAAGGGTTTAACTCTTCCGCCAGGGACGTCACAACACGGTATTCACAGCTTGTGTGGGCGACTATTCCTCATATTTTAATATAAGGCGACGGCGATGCTCAGAAAATGTGCGTGGGATGATCAAATGACACTGTGACCTCGGTGGCTTTACCTTTATTTAAAGTTTAGAATTATATCATCTCTTGTATATCATTTTGATTCTAGGAAAAGGATCGCTTTTACGATACTGTTATACGCTGCTATTAATAGTAGCAACAAACGCTCGGTGGTAGCATCTCTTGGGGTCTTAGCTACATGGCATTACGTCTATATCGCCAATATTAGAATAGATATTACGTTATCAATAGTCTATAGATTACAATATATTTATAGACTTTTGTATTAATAAGTAGGTATTATGGTTTGTATATACATATGTGTATTGTTTTTCTATGGGTATTTGTAACCTAAGTCGAATTTTTCCTGAACCAAAATAATAATAATTATTTATTGAATAAAGAATATTTTAATGAAGAAAAAATTCGGCTGCAGGAAGTAACCTGCGTCTTCTGATCAGATGCACCATACGCTATGACCACTAAGTCACCGTGAGTTCCTCCCGTCAGGTCAAAAATTATCTTCACATTCTGAATTTACGACTTAAAGGTGACGTCAGTGACAGCTATTGAAAAACAAATTACTTTGCTTCTGCAACCAAGATGACTTACTTTGCAGTTAGCTCGATGTCATACGATGCCATCATATCCATTAATTAAATATAATGCTAATAAAGAAACTTACCCATCAGTGTCAATATCATGGAGGTTGATACGTAAGCGATGAGAATGATGCCCAAGCTGTTAACGATGGCCAGAGGAATGGACCTCTTAGGGTTGTTGGCCTCTTCGCCAGTGGTAGCAATGATATCGAATCCAATGAACGCGTAGAAGCAGGTGGCCGCTCCACTGAATACCTGGTAGACAATAAATTATTAACGTTATAAATATTTTATGTGAAAAATATCGGTCGTGATAGCCTAGTGATATGACCATTGGACTGCCATGTCAAAGGCCTCGAGTTCACGTCACGCACCTCTGACTTTTCGAAGTCATGTGCGTATTAATAGTTAATTATCACGCGATGAAGGAAAATATCGTGAGGAAACTTGCATGCCTCAGAGATTTTCTTGACAGCGTGTGAAGTCTACCAACCCGCATTAGGCCAGTGTGGCGGGATATAGCCTAATCCCTCTCATTCTTAAACGAGATTCATGTCCGGCAGTAGAACAGTACAATGGTTTGATTATATTATACTACTAGCGTTTCACCCGCGCTGCCCCGTCCCTAAGAGTTGTAGCGTGATGTTAAATAGCTTAAAACCTTCCTCTTGAATCAATCTATCTATTAAAAAAAACCGCATCAAAATCCGTTGCGTAGTTTTAAAGATCTAAGCATACATAGGGACAGACAGCGGGAAGCGACTTTGTTTTATAATATGTAGTCATGATCATGTTATGAAAATCTGCCTCATTGGTCTATCAATGCACAAATTACTACGCCAGAGATCGTGGGTTTGATTTCCAGACAGCTGAAGTGTTATTCTTTTTAATACTTGATAGTACGAATACATATTACCTAGACTTTTCTGACAGCCATGGCAATATTACCTTTGTAACATAAAATATTAAAATCAAACGGATTCTGAAAACTAGCGCTGCAATTTCCGTATTTATTCCTATAGCTTGAAAGTGTTCATGGAATTATGAATTATATTAATGTTTGCAGAAAATGTCTTTAATAATTTAATGCCTCTCCTGCAATCGATAAATCTTCATAGTAAATCACAAATTATAGTATAAATTTTACTTAGATAGTTTATTTTCTGCTACTGGCGTTTTATAATTTTTGACATTACTGCATTTGAATGATAATAATCTGGCTTCTGTCTGAATTTGTATAATGAGTAGGTAATAACAATTACAATTTGAACAATGTTTCGTCTGAACTAAGTGAAGGTACTGTACGACTGAATTCGAGCGGCGCACACACGTCCTTGTTCTACAATCACCTTTTACCACATGATATTATATTGAGTTTACTGTAAACCAGCAATTAAAAGACTTTTTATATATACACTTCACAAACAAAAACAGATTAAATCTGCAATTTATAAACGACATAATTTGCTAAAAGCCTGCTTCTCATATCTATGTTGGCTCATCGGAAAATGTTAAAAGTAGGGCTCCATTTCCCAACAACGAGTAGGCAGCCTAGCCGATACACATCGGAGTACAATGAAAGTTTCAACTCCACTGTTGTCTTAGGTGAAGTGACCGAGATTCTTTAATACGAGATATATTGAAACTTTGATCCAGGTCGCTTTGCGAAATCGAGGTGACCTGAACTCCCTAACCGGCCAACCTATAAACTTTGCAGTTTCACGGAGGATTTAACTTTAACTTGTCAACTAGCAACGAAGTGAAGAGCAATATGTAAGTATTTAGAGTTTACTAAACAACAATTTCAGGTGATATTTTCTGATGACATAAATATATGCTGTGGTAAGCACGTCATTATTTTCCTGCTTCTTTGTAATATTATATGAAGCAAAATATCCCTACTAATATTATAAATGCGAAAGTAACTCTGTCTGTCTGTCTGTTACGCTTTCCCGCCTTAACCTCTCAACCGATTTTGATGAAATTTGGCACAGACAATCTTTAGACCCTGAGAAAGGACATAGGCTATATATCATCACGCTACGCGGACGAAATCGCGGGCAGAAGCTAGTTGTTAATAAGTTCACTATAGTTATTCTCGACGGAAGCAAGGAGTTGTGTCATAATACTAGGTATACTATGTAATAACAATATAGTTGTTTCGAGTCTGGGTGCATTTTGTGACCAGCTCTCAGACTGTCTTTTTACCCGACTGCGTCAGAAGCAAGGTTATGTTTTTCGATTGTGTGTAGTAAGTATATTTTGATACGCTCTGCAGCTTAACGGCTTGATGGAATTCAGCTTGAGAGGCGACGATTGTCAGATTAATCTCACTTGTAAGAGTGGCACTGGGTATATCATAAACTAAAAAGCGTAAAATAAAAAAGTTTATTTAATTAATAAATAATAATATCTGTCAGTCGGAGGCATCGCCTTAACTCCAAAGAATTTTTAATTTCGACATCTAGTTTTCATCTTTTTGGCAGTCGGGATTTCAAAACAGAAATAACAAGATATTTTTGTGCGGAGCCACCACCGTCATTTAGACTCAGAGGAAATCACAGGAAAATTGGTATACCTATAGGTATATTACATATGTCATTAGGAGGTTTCGATTCGAGATATGGGGGATATTTTCAAAGAAAACAATTTTGTCACAAGGCACAGGCCATATTGACAAAAAGAAAAAGAAGGAATGCAAGAAAAAGTAAATTTAAAAATAAACAGTATTTAAAGTATGACTAGAATTTGATGTAAAATAATATACTCACTCCACTCCATCCGTAAGGCAGAAATCCGTTGTGCTCGGTCCAATTAGAGACGTCGATGTAGAACAAGCCAGCCGTCATGATGAACACCCAGACGATAAGGTTGATCGCGTTCAACAAGTTGTTGAAGAACAGAGATTTCCGTACGCCGGCAACTAACACCATTGTCATAAGTAACGTGATTCCGAAGGCCATCAGATCCGGGGGTTTGCCTGTTGAAGAATAATAATAAGTTAATGTCGTCAACACGCCTGTATTACCTGAAGGGTTAGGCAGAGGTTTACTATAGTACATACATATTATTATATACTTTTTTTTGTAAATACATATAATACTTAAGAAATAGCCAGACGAACAAACACTCATATTCATCACATAAATGTTTGTGTCCTGTGGGAATCAAACCCACGACCTCATGGTTAGCAGTCCGGTACTCGAACCACTAAACCACAGAGGTCGTCAAATAAAGTTGGTATGTTTAGGTCCAATGTATAGTGGGCGAGCTTTTTTACCGTGTGGATATTCTCATGGCTTTCGCTGCCCGGAGAAGGCAATGGAGCGAGTCGGACTCCACCCACAGTGGGTGTCCTACCGACTAAAACCACACGGGTGTTTCCCGTCACCATTTTCGTTCCTGGGGTTACGGGAGCGAGATTTCATTCCTCCGCGAATATAGGGCGAGTCTAACTTAACCTAGCCATTAAATTAACCAGATACAAATACCAAATTCCTCCTTTCAAAGATAAAACCAATAACACTTTGCTTGATTTGAGAAGCTTGGGACTAATGAGGCAATTCGTAAGCCCGTATTTCCTGATAATATAAGGCTAGGTCACACAGAAAGTATCTGCATTACAAGCAGATCAACCGCAGTTGTAGTATTTATTACAAAGTGTATCTCGCGGTCTCATTCATGTCCCAATAGGACTATTTTTTAAGACAGTAAGTGTGGGTCTATTAATCTTATCTGCTATCTTTCCTCAGAGTGCAATCTGTCTCCTGACCAAATTTCTGTTCTGAGCATTTTATTTATTATATTGGTATGCATGGATTTGATATATGATGAGATTTAGGTGCTCTTTAGCCTACATTTAGGAAACCAAATCTGCACAATAACTTTGACACCGATAGATTTGCAGAATGTGTAGCAAACAGCAATATGAGGATAAAAATTGCTATGTACGGAATTACTTCTGGTTCACTTAAAGCAGTGATCCCCAAATTTTTTATCTCTTCGACCACTTGTTAGGGTTCCGTAGCCAAATGGCAAAAAACGGAACCCTTATGGATTCGTCATGTCTGTCTGTCTGTCCGTCCGTATGTCACAGCCACTTTTTTCTGAAACCATAAAAAACTATACTGTTGAAACTTGGTAAGTAGGTGTATACTGTGAACCGCATTAAGATTTTCACACAAAAATAGAAAAAGAAAATTATTATTTAGAACCCGTGGTGAATGAGCTTAAACTCTAATATTTAAAAATTGCGCAATCTCTGATTTGGAGCTAGGTACATAGCCTTAGTCCTAATACCGTTATCAGCGAACCATGAATACATCGAAGGAGGTAGGTACCTAAGTATGTTTGAGTATTTCGGGGATTACAGACTTAACGGCTGTCTATTCATACATATACATAAGAGCAATGTAGGTTTTGAGCGCCTTCAAAAAGTTATAAACAACATATAACATTTAAAATAATGTTATGAGCAAATTAGTTTCGAAGTCGGTACCTTTAATAAGTCGCATCTTTTGTTTTCGCTACCAACTTTTGAAACTGTTTTACTTTTTGTTAAATAATTTTATGTAATGTCGGATACGCAAAACCCATTAAACGCTTGCGGCAGTGAGCTAGCTTACATTTTATCTGCTAGAATTTAAATACTATTAAATTTCCAATATTACTTTATTGAGAAGCCAGAAAAGTTAGTTAGTTATATTCAATTTCCTTTGTACTTTCCGTTGTTTTTCTGTGATATGCTTTACAGGGAAAGACGTTATAAAAATGCTTGAAAGTTTATAGTAGAAGTAATATAAATTACAAGCGGTTATTTGATATGAAAAAAATCAACTTCATGCAAAAAAAAATTTGATGCCATGATTAAAGGTAAAACTTAATTTAATAAATAAAGAATCCAATTACTGCCGAAAAGTAGGACCAATCTCATTCATGTAGTCGAAGACATCGTCTTAAATTGTATTCCAAAAACCTATTGCCTCTGACGGCTCCGAGAGATGGCTCCATGGCTCCGGCTACATGAGATCGAGATTTGAATGCGACTGCATGAGATAATAAAAAAAAGATGACTACATCTTGTATCTATCTTTTTCTGCTGTCATGTTTTATGAATTTTTTAATTAAGTTTTTATGTTACCCTTTTTAGTTAGGATTTTCTGGCTTTTCTCATTCCCAATCACATTTAAACATATGTATAAGTCGTAGGTATATTTTTGTAAGCCGTATAAAAGCGCCGTATAAAAGGTTTCATATTAAATAGCATTGAGAAAAAAAAACTTTGACAAACTCATGTTAATCTCTGTTGAAACCAATTTAAATACTCCTCTCAAGCTAAAATTCATCAAGCCGTTTAGGCCAGAGAGCGTGACAAGGAAATCCTTGTTTATTAATGCAGGTGTCCCTCAAGGCTTTGTGCTATCGCCTACTCTGTTCCTCCTCCGTATCAATGACATGTTTCAAATCAGCGGCATTCATTGATATGCGGATGACAGCACAGGCGCTGCTATATATACCGGTCGTGCTAACATTTCTCGGGAAAACATCATCGAGAGCCGAAACAAACTTGTGTCTGAAATTCAGACCACTTTGGAGAAAGTCTCAGATTGGGGCAGACATAATTTGGTCCAATTTAACCCTATTAAGACACAGCTTTGCGTGTTCACCGCAAAAAAACTACCGTTGGTCGTATCTCCTCGTTTTCAGAGCACCCCCTTAATTGCCTCAGCCAATATTGGAATACTTGGCATCGACACATCAAATCAACTCTAGTTCCGCGGTCATTTAGAGGTTAAGGCTAAGTTAGCCTCGAAGAAGCTTGGCCTGCTTAACAGATCGAGACGGTATTTCACTCCGGCCGCCTATTACTTTACAAGGCGCAGGTCCGGCCTCATATGGAATACTGTTCTCATCTCTGGGTAGGAGCACCCCAGTACCAGCTTCTCCCTCTGGACCGCATCCAACGACGAGCGATTCGTATCGTCAACTACCAAGTTTTTTCAAACCGGCTAGACCCCTTGGCGCTGCGTAAAGATGTGGCCTCGCTTTGCATCATCTATCGCCTATACTATGGGGAGTGCTCCGAGGAATTGTTCGGATTGATACCTGCAGCCTCTTTTCGCCATCGTTCTACGGGACAACAGTTCCATCCCAAAAAAAACACTGGAATGAACTGTCGCCTGCAGTATTTCCGGACCAAAACGACCTTCAAACTTTCAAGAAAAGAGCGTAGGTTCTCCCTTTTAAAAGGTTGGCAGCGCACTTGTGATTCCTCTGGTGTTGCGGGTATCCATGGGCGGCGGTGATCGCTTACTATCAGGCGATTCGTTTGCTCGTTTGCCTGCTATCCCATAAAAAAATACGTACCTACATACATAATACATACCCATTCACTCGAAAAACATAACCCTCCTTCTGGCGCCGTCGAGTAAAAACTAAATCCTGTTTTTGAATGTTTATCCTATTAAATATTTCTTAGACCTCACATATCAAGCGAATTTACCTACCTAAATGAAAAGATTAAACGTGTTTTTTAGTTTTCCAAGATTTGTACATTAGCTTAAGTTGTTCATTTAGGATTCTCTATGTAACTTTTCGGATATAACCTTTCCAAATAACCTTGTAAATATATTCAAATGTTGTTTGATATCGTTTAGTCGAGTTCAAGGTGAAGTAAAGGTTAAATGTGGCTTTGCTTGGGACCTTCAAAGACAAATATACCAAGTAAGTATTTGAGTTATTATATAGAATCCTTTAATAATTAAATAGTTACATTCAGATTTACATCGGGAGTTAGATTTGGTTAAGGGATAAAGGTCACAGCTTTTTATTATTCGCTTTTTCCCGCGACTTCGACCGCGTAGATTTTTTAAATATAGCTTACATGTTATTCTGATGTATGAGTTAAATAATATAGGTATTGTCAAGTTTCATTAAAAGCCATACAGGTACCTACCAAGTTGTTGCGTGAAAAAGTTCCAACCTCAATACATCCTTACAAAGTTTTACATTGATAACATTAGTAGGAGTTATGTTATTTATATTCTTGCCTATATTCCATATTAATTAATTTAATTACCAAAACTTTTAATCGGATTTTGATTGCTTGTTTATTGTAGAGTGTAACACTGGAACCACTACGCACGCTTTTGCGTTTTTGTTCAATATTTGAAAGGAATATTATTTTAGATTGATTATATGATATATTATATAAATATATATTCAACCCAAAGTCAGGGATAAAATATGATTTCCACTAGGTAAATAAATTATTTTTAATTATGTAGTCTCCCATAGTCGACATTTTTACTATGTTTAGATAATAGCAAAATAAGATTTTGAAATCTATCATAATAGGTGATTAACTTTGAACAAATAACACAGACTGGGTTATCAGGTCCGAAGTCTGAATGGAAAATTTCCAAATAAGCATATAACCGACAATTACCTGAATTAATCCTACTAATATTATAAATGCGAAAGTTTGTGAGGATGGATGGATGGATTGATGGATGGATGTTTGTTACTCTTTCACTTCAGAACGACTGAACGGATCTGCACACTGACACAGAGATAGATTATAGTCTTAGTACTTTTTATCTGAAGTCCACACAGACAAAGTCGCGGGCAGAAACTAGTAGGACATAAATAAACATACTATCACGCCTGTATTCCCCGAAGGGTTAGGCAGAGGCGACACCCTCAGGTCGCCGGTATGCTTAGGTCCCATGTAATAGGGGGCGAGCCTATTGACATTAACCGGCCACAAATTTCAAAGTCCGATCTGCTACTGGGAATTTTATAGAAATACCCAATAACACTTTGCTCGACTTGGGAATCGAACCCAGGACCTCTAGCGTAGTAGTCGCGCTACGGACCACTAGGCTAATGAGGCTGTTAATTGGTCATACTTCAAAAAATCACACGGGAAATATTAATACTACTAATCTATGTTATGGCTCCGGTGGAGCTTGAAATTCCCATAAAAAAGTTAATACAAAAATAAATCGTAATCCAAACAATATTTTATCAAATTGGATTGAGATACTGTTAATCTAGTCACTGGAAATAAACGATCTGGAAATCGTTCCAACATTAGTAAAGTTATCAAGACTTGCATTCGCTTAGTAAAGCATTTTGGATGAAATGGTAGAGCAGGAACCTAGTTTAACAGCATCACAATCAAAATAATAAATACACACTTTGATTAAATTGTGTCTGAATTACGATAGTATTACGTTTGAATTGAAAATTAAATTAAATCTTAAATTATCAACGTAGAGCATTTTATTTTTACAAAGGAATCAATTATTACAAGAAAAGAAGACTATTACTGGTCTAGGGAAGGAGCTAAAATGAAAAAGAATACTGTCTGTAATAGTTTAGTTCGTCCCGCAAGGAAAAATCTGTAAATAAGGAATGAATTACCCGATACCTTTTGTTTCCTCACTACGGGCGAAGTACACCAACACAAGTACATTCGCAAAGGCCAACGGATATTGTATACCTATCTTTACCTTTCTGTGTAAAGCGATTACACACCGGCCGCTTTCGAAGTTACACTCACCGTCATTACTCTTACATTAACCGATAGTCGCCTTTATATCGATTGTATTCGTATCAATTTTGCCGTAAACTGGACTTGCTCGCGGTGTTGTCAAAAGGATTCATTTAATTTTCTATTTTGCTATGTATGGGCAGGTGGACCGAAATTGCCAGACAGGTTGTGTTAGGGGATTTTCACAGAGAAGGGTATTGGTGGCGGCATTTTGTCGCAATGGCAAAATGCTGTACAGGGCTGTAAATTG
Organism: Acronicta leporina; assembly: GCA_947256265.1. Lineage (NCBI taxonomy): Eukaryota > Metazoa > Arthropoda > Insecta > Lepidoptera > Noctuidae > Acronicta > Acronicta leporina. Next base: position 14,592,681 of record OX366510.1, read on the forward strand.
TGTGCAAAACGTGAAATTGTAGTAATGAATTGATTTAGTTTCTATGTTGCCCATGGTTTCATTCGTATTTTAGGTATATAAATTTTGAGGAGAGGTAGCTTTTGTCCTTCTCCAAGGCACCATCTATCTCTATACCAAAATTTATTCAAATCAGTTCAACGGTATAGGCGTGAATAGATTACAAACAAAGAGAAAAACAGATACTTTGATTTATAATATTTCCAATTATCTCAACCAATTTGAATGGTTCTTTAATAAAATAAGGTACTACATCATTCAAATAGCAAGGCGAAAGTTAGTGAATGATTTTAGATATATATATTTTTTAAAAGCTTACTTGCAATGTGGGACTAACATTACTAGTATTTTTGTGAACCCCTCGTGCTAAGCTAAATGCTTGTGTTACGATTGGGTTAACTTCGATATTGCAATGGGTGGGTTGCGACCCAGCAACCACATGATCGCAAGTCCAACGCCCTAGGCATTAGGGTACCGCCGCTTTTTCTTTTTTTTTTTCTAGGACTGCTTATTTTCTCAACTCAATTGGGTGTCGAAAACAGTTTGAAGTTGTGTCAACTTATGCCCGCTTTATTACTTTTCTCGTGAAAATACCTTTGGATAGCTGATGAAATCTGATGTATTATCATAATTCTTGTAATTTACGTTTTATCTTTGGCGCTCAGTTATATTGGATCTGAGTACATACCAGGACATGACATTATTTTATTATTTATTATTCATTTTATTCAGGTACATCACACAGGTATAATAGATATAATATAAATAAATAAATTAGGAATCAGAATACAGGAATAAGTAAGTAGGTACTAATATATAACGGAAAAAAATGAAATAGGTATTGTTGCTACTTCCTAGCTTTCCATGTAGTGATGTAAATTTATTTGGCGGTCTAATAAATGATTTATTATTAGGCATATCACACAATCGTCCTTTGATTTCCTGAAGGGTTAGACAGAGGTATACTAATGTACACACATAGTTTGCCCGAGCAACGGGCGCGCATTTTAAAATTGAAATCGTTGACGTGGGCCACGAGTTTGACACATTGACATTTGGCGTAGCATCCGAGTGATCATCTGCTTCTGCGCCACGTGTTGTGGGTTCGATCCCCCCACGGAGCAAAAATTTGTATGACCAACTGGGTCAGGGCAATTGTATATACGGGAATGTGTTTGTAAAAGCAACCACAACATGAGAAAATCTGGGCAAAGTTAACTTAGAATTTTATTTAAAAATCCAACAACACAATCATATCGGCCTAAGTATTGAGTAGACACGACAACTTTTGGCCAGCGTTGTATCAATATTTTCATTGCCAGCATTTATGTAAATTCCATTCAAATTGAGTGTAATAGCTTCATCTACCCACAAAACATAATAATGTGTGCTGTTCATTTACCTACACAATGGATCGATTAATTATGCTTGCCACAACAGGTTGATTGTGACCACAAGCTTGTATATTGCTGTGGTTGTAGGTAGCCACGGGACAAACACAGGCCGTAACTGGGCAATCTTATCTGTGTTTCAGACATAACTGTCAGTGTTGTTATGTATGTGTTATGTCGCAGCCAACTAGCTTAATTAGCCTCCCAATAATAAATTAGTTTTTTTTAATTTACTGCGCCGTTCAAATAGCGACCTTAATGACATTCAGCAAATGCATCTTATGAAACATTTTTGAAAGGGGATGGCTGTAGCTCAAATTATTACAATTCTGTTCTGGAGTTCGTCAAGCGCTTACTGTAGTCGCTCGGCTCGTGCGTTTTCTAGTCATAATTCTATTTATGTATATAATCGTAATTGTCCGGAACTAATGATTGGAGACGTTTGCTATATGATGTTTTATTTTTATTACTAGCTTCTGCCCGCGACTTCGTCCGTATAGCGTGAGGATATATAGCCTATAGCCTTCCTCAATAAATGGGCTATCTGATACTGAAAGAATTATTCAAATCGGACCCGTAGTTCCTGAGATTAGCGCGTTTAAGCAAACAAACTAACAAACAAACTCTTCAGCTTTATAATTAGTACTTATAGATTTAAATCGAATCACAAAATGTCGAGTTAATTAATCTTTCAATTACAGTCTATTTTTTTTAATGGTTGAATGTTCTAGCTTCGTTTAGAATGACAAGTGTAACCAGAATTTGGGTCAAAATATACCTAATTTGTAATTAGTGAGACCATTCAATATGGCGCAACCAAAAATATGGTTTGCGACAACAGTGATAACCACTCCAATCTCAGGATATCGGTATTATCCAGGAATTGGATCGTGAAAGTCTGAGTAACTTCATTTAAAATACTGATATTCAGCCGCATTTGGATAGGTAACCCTAACGTAGTAGGGAAAAGGCTAGGAGGATGACTGTTGTGTTAAATGTGGTCTCTGCTGACAATAAAAGTGGTCCCTGGTCGAACGAAGGTTGGGAACCACTGTTTGAGACGCATTGGTTGAATGCTGAATGTCATTAAGGTCGCTAATTGAATGCTACCATGCTACAACGTATATGTCTTCTCCCGTATTAATTGAGCTTTAGGCTTGCGTAATGGAGTGACGTCGCATTATAGTAAACGCGTTAGATACAGGTGGTTCAGTATTGCGTTTTACTGACTTAGATCTTGATTACATTACAACAAAGAACAATATTGAAATGATTACCCACTAACGCAAAATTATTGCAATTGAAATTGGAATTGTATGAAGACAGTCTTTAGATCTTGTAATATTACAAAGTAAGGTTTAAAACTATTAAAAGTTTGAAGTATGACACTGGTATAGAATATTCTTAAAAAAATGAATTACAAAGTAATTCAATTAAAGATTCATTAATTATATTATCTAAGTCACATAAATATGCATATACTTGTACCTATGATGTTCTCGAATTTGAACTCGTTACTGAACTTCTTCAGTGAATGAAACATATAACACTGCTGGCCGTGCCTGTTGCCAAAACCAACCTGCTGGCAAAAATTCCCCTCACCAGCACATTATGTGTGTTAAACGAAGCGCATGAGAGAATTGACATATTTTCGTGTAGGTAATATGATTGAATTTGCAAGAGTTCTGATGAATTTTGATAGCTATATTAAAAAAAATAGATTAGGTTTTTAATTATGAGCCGTTAGTTGATTTTTCAACCACTATGTATCCAAGTATTGGGGTTATCCTGTAACGATAGTGAGTGTAATAATAAATAAATTAAAAAATAAAAATAAATAAAATAAATTAATAAATATGATTTTTATTGTTTATATCGGTAAACAATCAGTCGGGCCACCGGATGGTAAATAGTCATCACCGCTCCTCGGGTCCTGAGCCGAGCCTTGAGAGCCTCTACGGCCTCGTCCACAACAACCGACATCTACATTCTCAGAAACGTAGATATAGTAGGTCCGCACGCAAAATACGCACTCTGTTCTATTATAGCTCACTAAAATGATTTTTAAGTGGACTTCACGAAACTCCATAAAGATCTTGTTCTGAAGATAGGTACCTAAACCTAGGTCTCTTCAGAAACATTTCTCATTTTACACGAGTATTCCTCTTACAGACATGATTGAGTGCTTCTAAGTGGATTATTTACCTTCTTACGTGCAGACTCGCAAGGGTACTTGAACCTAGAGGAATAATATTACGTTCTAGGTGTTTTCATTGTTGTCTGCAAATGCAATGCTGCACCTTGTTGAATGCATCACTTGAAAATAACTGGAGCAATTTACCAAAGTATGGTGTTAAAATGTTTACGACACCTACTCTATCGAACTATAAGTATTGTACTTGAATATTTCACGACGGGTTTGGCGTATGGGTTGAGCAATTGGCTTCTGCGACGCGTGTTGTGGGCATATTATTTTGTATGATCTACAGGTTACGGGTCAGGTTACGGTTCTGCGTGTGTGTGTATGTGAGAATTTGTGTTTGTAAAAGCACCCACAAAACTGGAGAATATCACAGTGTGGGGCAACGTTTTTCATAAAAGAAAACAGAATGTAATATTATTATGTTTAAAGAGTGTCCAAGGAGTTTCTTGCCGGTTATTCTCCATAGGATCTACTTTTTGGAACAGTACAACTAGACTCAATAACATTTCATATTAAAAGGTTGTAAAAGCTTATATAAAATTAAAAAAATTGAACTTGAACGTCCAATGAATAAGATTGTTAGAAAATGAAAATGAAAAATCGACGGCAAGGTACCTACTTAGAAATTTGTATGATTTTTGTATGGACTCAAGATAGTTCAAATTTGAACAGGGCGACCATTGTTGAGATAGTTGTTGTGTTCGCAATTGTCCGGACAATATGAAAGTTTTAACCGAGTATTTCCTCGTGTAAAAAAACACGGCAAAAAAAATACTCAGACTTAAAAGCAATTAATTTCACAAGTGTGTACCTACGCCCTGAAACTGTAAACAATCAGTACCAAGAACTTAATGAATTGACTTACAAATGCTCACAACTTCGTAGAACAAATCCCAGTATTTGTTCAAGAACAATTACGGTGATGATTACTATAAAGACGTTTGAGGACAAATGCCGGAATAAATGTAATACTACTTTACAAAACAAAACATTACCTATATTGCTGGTGGGAATATAACAGTTTTAATTTGCACAGGAGGGCTCAAGGTAGTGTTCCATTTCGAGATCACGGAGCCCCTCCTCATAATGTGCGGAATATGACCACCGTGTGGTTTTAGTTGGCAGGAGTCCGACATAACCCTCGCGTATCCTCCACATGGCATAAAAAATAAATAAAAATGGGTAGGAATTAAGAATTATTCTCGAAGATTATTAATTAAGTATATTTATAATTCTTTGCTCATTAAAAACCTATTAATCCAAGGAAAGACACATCAAAATATTGTTAAAATTTTAGGTCTTGGCTTCGATAACCAGGTCGTGCCGCGTTATTAAATTTTTCTATAAATTTCTCAGTATCAGCTCTAGTATTTTGACTTCTACGCCACGGGTTTTGAGTTCGATCCCTACGAATGGAACCAATATTTGTATAGCCTATAGATAGTTCGGTGTTTATGTATGTGAAAATTTGTGTTTGTAAATGCATCCGCGTTATAAAGAAAATCACATAGTCTGGGGCAATGTTTAGATTATAATTAAATGTAACGTTTAAGAAGAAGTGAGTCTGGTCTGGACATCCTCAATGATTGTCCAAGATGACCAAATTGTAGAAGATTGAGCGTAAGGGCGAAGCATGTTGACAGAGATTAATGACGTCACCACCGAAAGAGAACCAGAAACTCATTAACACTGGATTCCCCCGGTAATATATATTAACATGGAGTTTGTTAGTTTTCCATGCAGCGAGTAATTACTGTGTCAATATAGTTTCTATTTTGGTACCGCATGTTATAGAAGTACCTATCGATTTTTAATTAACATCTTCGGGTCGTGAATTCACCCACTACTTTGATAGATTATTAACCATACCTACTTCAGAGAATATCCATACAAGAGCATACCTATTATAATCTATGTAGCTGTATATATTGGACCGATAGTTACCGAAGTATGGATAAAAGCCGTTTAAGCGTAAAATCCCTTGTGTGATTCCGTTGCTTAGTGTAGGTATATAGTTATTTTTGTTTCATTCATTCATTTCATTTACATTGAACCAATCGTGTATTACCATTTAAATAATATTTGTCCGCATCAAGAACGCGGCCACTCCTAAATCCATTGAGGTGGTAACATTCTTTCACTGCTGGTAGATCGTTTCTAACCATTAATATGATTACTAAAAACCCTTGCAGCATCATAGGTATATAATTGAAGGAAACAGGATAAGTATTACATTTCAAATCGATCAGAACTGTTGCTCGCATCCCTTTATCAACTTAAAAAGAGCTAACAATCTTCAAACGGCTGGCCAGATTTTCTTAAATCATGGCTAAGAACATGATCGATCAATAAACCTTTTAAACAAAAATGGAATTAAAATTGATCAACTTGTTTGGGAGCTGCGAGGCCACAAAATTTCAGATTACCAGTTACAAACGTTAAACTTTTTGCGTCAAGGGTCAAAATATGATTTCAAAAGTTTTGCTAAAGAAAACAATAATGAAAATTTTTGAAACTAAATAATATAACATTTATGTGAAAGTAACTCTGTCTGTTAACTGCCTCGTTAGTATAGTGGTCCCAAGTGCGACTGCTAACGCTAGAGGTCCTGGGTTCGATTGGGAATCGAACCCAGGACCTCGGTCGAGCAAAGTGATATTGGGGTTTTCTATGAAATTCTCAGTAGCAGCTCGGAGTTTGGAATTTGTGCCCGGTTTATATAGGCTCGCCTCCTATTACATGGGACCTAAACATACCGGCGAACTGTGGGTGTACCTTAGTACACCTCTGACTAACCCTTTGGGGAATATAGACGTGATGGTATGTTATGTTATGTTAACTTTGTCTGTTTGTTTGTTGTTTTTTACCAATTTTGGTATAAAATAGATTGGATTGAGAGGAACTAAAACCTTTTGTCGCAAAAGTCCTTTGACATGCGAGTACTTCTATATATTTATTTTTATGACTCAAAAAATCGATCAGACAGTGTTTAATAAAATAAATACGATACAGTTTAGAAATTAGTTTAGAATGACCCAAAAGGTGTTTTCTTGCCAAAATTTGTATAAATCTTGTAAAATTTGAATTTTCTGAATTTACGTCTTTGAGTTAACGTCAGGGAAATGTAAATTCAGATTGCGAAGGGAAATTTTGACCTAGCGGGTGGGACTCGCAGTGGCTTGGTTATAGCGTCTGGTGTATTCAACTAGAAGACGCAGGTTCAAATCCTGCCCGCAGTCGAATTTTTCCTTCATTAAAATAACTTTATAATCATAGCATGAAAAATACAAAAAGATAAGTGCAAAGATCTTTGAAAGCACCTACCTAATGATGTACTGAAAGCACTCTCTTACGTAATTTCATTCTTGAATGGGAATCGGATGAGATTTGATAACGGTTACGGGGTTGCCGCGACAGGCCATTTCTCACAATTTTGTTTCTATTTTCAACAGCAAATTCATTTTTCCTCTGGACAGTTATAAATAGTGATTTAATAAAAGCCGCATCATTTTGGGAGCTGACGAAAAATATGTCAGGTACTATGGTTATGCCACTACTTGTGCGGAAAATATATGATTTATCTTTTTGTGAATTTATTTTGCATTTTTTATGCTAAGAGTATAAAGCTATTTTAGTGAAGGAAAAATTCGACTCGGATTCGAAACTGCGTCTACTGGTTAGATACACCAGACGCTATGATCACTAAGCCACCGCAAGTCCTATGTCGAAATTTGCCTTGACATTCCGAACTTACTACGGCTTAAAGGTTTGAAAAACTTGCTTTTCAATAGATGTTAATGACGTCCATTAACATCTATTGAAAAGCAAGTTACTTTGCCTCTCAACCGACATGACTTACCTTACGGTTAGTTCTATGTCGTACGATGCTACTATACCTATTAACTATAAATGTGATTTAGTGAAGCGATTATCAGATTTTTGTCCTTAAATTTGTTTGCCAGAAGTAAAATCAAAGATAGTAGAATAGGAAATTAAATGATATAACAGTAAAAAACAAATAATACAAGTAGACTTTTTTACGTGAGAGAGCAATGCTTCGGCACGAATGGGCCGGCTCGACCGGAGTGATACCACGGCCTCACAGAAAACCGGCGTGAAACAACGCTTGCGTTGTGTTTCGCCGAGTGAGCTGAGGTTACCGGAGGCCCAAACCCTTTTAAAGGCGGGCAACGTACTTGCAACTCCTTTGGTGTTGCGGGTGTCCATGGGCGGCGGTTATCGCTTACCATCAGGTGAACCGTTTGCTCGTTTGCTTTTGGTACCCCATAAAAAAAAAAGAAAATTAAATAACGGTACCTATTCTTACTTTGATTTACACCGTCTTAGGCCAGTTCCCGTAGAATATAAATATTTATTCTGTGCAATCAGAATTTATGCTCAGGACTACAAGGCATAATGGCATAATAAGCAGCATGTGGGTGTATATTACATTAGTAAACCTCTGCCTAACCCTTTCGGGGATACAGGCGTGATGATATGTTTATGTTAATTTTAATTTATTATTAAATAACCGTCATTTTATTCTGACTCTAGTCTTTTAATAAAGTATCCAGGAGTTTTTATTTTCCATCAAATAATTATTCTCGAATTGGTTAATGCAAAGCTATTCAACGGATTTCAGTCTGTCGATGCATTGAACGCGTCAGAAATCAAAGCGTCGGTACTGCTTCTGTCTGTAAGCATACAACCGTGATGATACAGACAGATAATACCCAGAGGCGGTAAATTGTATCAAGGCATATGTAGTAGGTATGTATATTAATGCACAAATGAGCTGCTATTGCTGCTTATTGAGTATCTGTCAGTCACATCAATCATCAAATAATAACTATATTCTCATTACTGTAGATAATATAGGTATATTATATCTGTTGATTAATATGCCTAAAGCAGCAATAAGTAAGAATAACATTTATTTCAGACTCGAATTTGAGGTTGAAACCAAAACATACATTTTGCAGTCTCTCAAGTTTTTTTAAAAGCTCTTCTGTGGCATCCAAATAGCAAGCGCTGGCGTAGTCAATAATGGGCCGAATTAAGCTTTGAATAAACGAGATTTTTGTTTGACAGGGCAAAAAGTTCTTGAGACATTTCCGCGAGTGGAAATCGTAACCTTCCTACAGACGTCAGAAACCTAATTTACCTAAAACAAATTAGAATCAATAATAACCGCCAGATTTTTAGCGATAAGTAGATATGAATCTTGCCTACAGTCAAGGTAAAGTCTAGACGGAAATGAAATCGAGCCTATTACGGATGTTCCTACCACCTATGATCATAGTTCGGGACTTTTAAGGATTAACGCGAAGGCCAGAAGATCTGCACCAAACATGAAATGAAATGTTATACATAATTAGTCGTGTATCCGTGAATCATATTATGATTGATGATAAAATAAAACTAACTTTTAAATACGATCATTGATAGGCTAGTTTCTCAGTACAGGTGTAATTGTATGTAATTGTAGCTACGTGCATCCATTCTCCTTTAAATTGATACAGGTTTTGTATTTTAAAATGTGGACGTACTATTTCTATTGTTTCTCGTTGAATATAAATGCAAACAAACGCTTACCCCAGCTCTCGATACATACGGAGGTTATCAGGATTCCTAGCCAATTAATATCAATTAATTCAGGTGTAATTTCACCCTACAATCAAGCTTACCAGAAACGCGATACACTCACCTGTTTGATCTAAATATAATATAGTATTAAACGCAGTTACGTACAATCAACCCCGCAACGCTATATTTGTTCTGTAACTTTTGACATTTGGGCCAAAATAAGTATTATAATAAAGGTATCTTTAGATTCAGAATTTTCTGCTCTATCGATCTATATAAGAACATGAAATTTTTCTATCATTAAAAAAAATCCTTTCCGATATATTTAAATCACGAGTGAATTGGTTCCTTCTAGACAAGCGCGCTCCATCGTAGGTCGCAGTGTCGCTTAACATCAGGCGAACTGGGGATCAAGCGTAAACTTATCAAGAATAAATATAAATACATTTTTATATTACCTAGAACGATTTTTGAAAAAAAAATGATGTTACAGAATTAAATCTTTTTTCCTCGATAAATAATAAAGTATGTCACTTTTATAAATAATTTAGACCCCTACAGTTAGTCCCTTAGAGTAAAAGGATCCCGAAAATATAAATTATCTGCTCCTTATCCTGATATATACCGTTAAATTTTAACTTTTAATTTTGACATCGGAGTTAAGTGCAAACTGACTTAACTGACAATTCCAAAAGAAAATATCCAAATTTGATCTTAAGTCTATTATAATTTGGTTCAAAGACAAAAAAGTATTTATTAATTTGTCAGAACCGGAAGTACATCAACAAAATTTATCGGCAGACATCTGTCTGGCAAGTAAAGAGGGATTATGTCAACAGAAATTCCCTCAAAATAATGATTCCTCTGAGAGAAATTCAAAAAGCTTGTCTTGGTTCGAGCTTGGATTCAAAGAACTTTGCAAGTATTGACAAACCGTACTAAAAGACTGGACAATCCTTTGATATGTTTGTTTCAATATTTTTGATTTGTAGTGTCAATAGAAATATTGGTCTGCTGACATGACTGCTGTTACGTTACGAGCTATTTTTTCGGTACAATATTTTTTAAAATAAAAATTTTCGTCGTCTCTTTTTAAACCAGAGTGTATCCTTTGTTGGATTTCCAACGATGAACTGTTCAGGAATATTTTTTATGTTTCAGGCTTTTCAATTGATTTTTCCATTGTCGGGTTTGAGATTGAATAACTGTTGATTTTACTTCAGTTGACAGAAATGTGGAATTGAAAGATCGTACATTGTTATACTGTAGGTATATAATATAATCGAATAATAGTTGAAGTAGAATCAGTAAATCACATAAGTCCGAAACAATTATAGATCATCTGCGATAGATAGATCAGATATCACAAACATGATCTACTTTATATTAATTTTATCACTTATCTAAGTACCTTTATTTTCTCTTGCTAAGTCCTTTATCAATGACAAAATATACAATTTCATATATAAACCAACAATTTGTCTACTTTTACCTATATTATCCGTTCCTTTTTCTAGTGTCACTTACTCTCTTTGAAACTTTATGACATCTTGCAATATTAGCAATAGCTTCTAACATCCTACCTTCCAAAAGGTCAGGGTCTTAGTTTTTGTTTGCTCTCTCTCACAAATATTTTTTTTCTATCCTCGTTATTCAAGGCCGGGGTCGAAGCTTTGTATTTCTAGTTCCTTTGTTGGACTTTAATTGCTGTTAGCGGACCTATGGGATGTAGGGCGAGACAAAAAGAATCGTTTAAAGTAATTAATGTTTCAGTAGTAAGAAGGTTGTGTCTATGTGAAGTATTGTGTAAGCTGAGTTGAATTGATCCAGTAGTTTATTGATAAATATACTCGTAAAAGTATAGTTTGTATATTGCTAGTTATTTGAGGGAGAGAGTGTGCCACGAATTCCTAACCGTACTTTGGCAAGTGGTTCTTTTTACACTTATTAAAATAATAAAAAGCATTCAAACTGACATGCTTATGATTTCCGAGATATTTGTTTTCGTATATTTTTGACAAAAAGTTACTTATTAATAGATAGTACCTATTTGTTTATTAGATATTTGATTGTGATAATGTTGAAGTTTTAATATCTTTTAGTGTTATGACCACTGGACAGCCAAGTCAATGGTCTCGAGTTCAAATCCAAGGCATGCACCTCTGACGTTTTAAAGTTATATATATTACAGTCAAAACTCATAACCAGTCAAAACCACTTTTGAATGTTTTTTGCAGTTAAAAGTAATTTTGACCAACGTCCTTAGTTAAAAACACTTTGGAGTGCGAAAATTTGGTTTTGATGATAACATGAAATATGTTTATATTAGTTAGGTTAGGTTAGTTTTGTTGTGTTTTTTTCTCAGTCGAAAGTGGTTTTGACTGTAACATAGGTAAACATATTAACGCACAAAGTTAATTATAGCGCGTTTAAACATTGAAGGAAAGATCGTGAGGAAACCTGCATACGTGAGGGATTTTCTTGACGAGGTGTGAAGTCTGTAAACCGACATTAGACTAGCGTGGAGGACTAAAGCCAAATCCCTCGCATTCTGAAAGGGGACCAGTACCCAGCAGTGGAGCAGTTTATTGTGTTGATTATGTATTATTATCTTTTCTATTTTAGTCCGCGGTCCGCGATAAGGCCGCCTCGTAAAACTGTTCTGTCCTGTCTATTGTGTTTTTTTTTATTTTTAAAAAGCTTACTAGCAATGTGGATCGCACATTACTAGTATTCTTGTTAACCCCTCGTGCTAAGCTAAAATGCTTGTGTTACGAGTGGGTTTATGTCGGTAGTGCGATGGGTGGGTTTCGAACCGGCAACCACATGATTGCAAGTCCGGCGCCCTAGGCATTAGGCTACCGCCGCTTCCAGTATTGGTGTACATTATAGAATAAATAAATAAAAACGCCCTACCGCCTTAACTAAGTAATAAATTAGTAGATTAGGAAAAGTAAAAACTATATTTTGCCGGCTGAAAATAGCAGCTGGTGTTACAAAGTACACTACAAAGCACCAGCCTTAGTTCATTGTGATGAAACCCTTATAAATTGCTCTACATCGATTTACATATGAATGAGGGGAGATTATAACGCTCCGTCTAAACTGCAAACTAGGATAATAAACGTGTAACGGTGTTATAAAATTACTGATACTTCGTAAAAGCCATTTTAGTATTTAGTAATTTAGCTATAAAAGTTGAGTTTAGTAATTTTACTAAACTCTGATATAATGTAATCCGTAATGACTCTGATATATACCTAGTGATTTATTAATCTTTTATTAATTTTATAAACTGCCTCATTAGCCAAGTAGTTCTGACTTCTGAGCGCGACTGCTATGGTAGAGCTGCTGGGTTCGTTCGCTGCTGGGTCGAGAAAAGTGTTGTTGGGTTTTTCTATGAAATTCTTATTATTAATTTCTTTCTTGGTTATAGATGCCAATGAAATCGTGAGCAGGAGTAGAAGTATGTATAAAAGATTCCCGACCAACTTATTGTATAAATTGAGGACGTTGCTCCGTCCACAATGCAGGCGTTATTATGTATTTTTACCAACATTTGGGTTTCATGTCTGTACAGTGTAGTGAACTGTACATTAGTTTGTAATTAGGTAGTAAATAGGTATGTAGGTTGGTAGTTGTTTAGTAGAGTAAAACTATTCTTGTATTTTTTCCTAATTTGTTCATTAAGGGCCGATATTTCCAACGCCAGATATCTTTATCGGAGGAATTAATTCGAAATTTTGTTTTTCGTTTTTCAATACAAAATGTGTCAAATGTCAATTTATTCAACAGTTGAAAGATATCTAGATTGCCCTCCCAGATCAGCAGAGTTCGGCGTCTAAGACACGCCATGACTTACAGGAATCAAAAAGAAAGACCAGCACTCTCAAATCTCACGCCAACAAACGCCGACCATCCTCGCCGGCGAGGCCCGTCGCGAAGACCTTCTAATGTTAACCCCAACCTTGCTCGAGCCAAGCCAGTAGCTTTAAATTCGTCCCAATATAATTTAGACCAGTGCCAGCCGTCCCTAGCTTTCCCCCCAGCAACGCTCTAAGCCGAGGTCCGAATCCCGTTAGGGGACGCCCTTAGCTGTTGCTGCTTAGTGTGGGTATAAATTGTTCCTGGCTGGAGATATTCGGTTTCTCGCCACCAAGCTCGGTTAAGCTATAAAGATTCCCTGAATAAACAGCCTACGACCATCTCAAAAAAATAATATCTAGATTGAAAAATCAGTCAGTTAAATTGCACACTGTGTCAAATTACTGCGATCGAAAATAATTACAGCCGATTTGCTTGATCAGCTAAGAATACCTAAGTGTAGGTACGTAAATCGTATAATGTCAATTTAGAGCATTCTCTCATTACAAATATACAGATTACGAGTGTAGAACACTTCAATTTACAGCAAATCTAATAACCTAAATTGCTTTTACCTTCCTACAACTATTGAAGTAACTAGTCTTAATTATGAAGTAGACTTGCAATGCGTACCGACGTGTTGCCGGAGAGTTACAGTTGCATAATTTACATAATAATATTTAGTTAAGTCTAGTACTCTATGTCTGTATGTGTAGGTATTAATTATACGTAGAATGAGGACTTTGCAACACGGATCGCAGGTATCTCATTAAATTATACAAAAATAATTAATAACAGCTCTAGAAGACTGCTTTAAGCTGTCACATTGAATATCACCGACAAGTGACAGGATTTCAAATTTCGAATTGATCAGACCTCTGGAAGTTTTTTGTTTCGTTATTAATCATTCATTAAATTATTTCATCAACAAGAAAAGAGGTCATGATCTTCAAACGATTGAGCAGATTTTCTTAAAAACATAGCTAAAACACTATCACCTTTCATTCGAAAAAAAGTGATCAGAATCGGTTCACCTCAGGTGTTATGATGCAACAGACAGATACACGCGTTATAATAAATACCTAAAAAATAATTCATTATTGACATAAGTGGGTACAATATTTATGAAACCTCTGGTCCCCAAACTAGTGTTATTTGTATTTCAGGGACCAGTGTCTTCACCTTAAAAAATATACAACTGTATTATGCCATAAAAAACAAAGGTAATTTGATGTTAACCCCCCTCTTTTTTGTCGGGGGTTAATAAATACAACCGGATCTCGATACCTAACAATACCGCAACAGGTCACACCGGATTTTCTTTAAACATTGTATAGGTACCTATTTCAAATGTAGTTCTGGGCATTAGGATTAAAATTAATTCAATTGCAATTGATTACTAAGATTAGTTTAGAATTGAAATTTGAACGTCCAATATAATGTCCAACACGTTTGCCAACATGTTTCTAAGTGACAACAGTAGGTACTTCTTTATTTCTCTTTGTTCATTAAAGCTTTCATAGCAAAGTAGTTAACAAGCAACCACATTCCACATAATATTTGTATGATTCCCTTTGCGTCGAAATGAGTGTAAATACATTCGTGAAAATTTTAAATGGAATCCGAGTTTGTTAGGTTAGTTTCACGCCAACGTAAATTACCTACTATCGGCAAGGGATTCTATAGTCTATTTCCATCAAAACTGCTCCAAATGTAAACAATATTTACATTTATTTTTTATCGTAAGTAAGTATATCATTATTTAACAATATAATTATTTTTAATTTCATTTCATTAATAGCTTCTACGAACTAAAATAAAGAGAAAAAGACAAAAAAATATGTTTAAATTTTAAGAACTTTTTATTGAAATAAACTTTAAAAAAAGAGGTCATTATTTTCCCTATTGCCTTCATTATTATTTTGTTCTATAATATTATTTACGCAATCATTTATTGCAATTTTTATTATAACTAGTTGTGTTATGATTTTTTTTATAACAAAAAAAAATCAGTTATAATCATAATAGCCTGCTGGTATCTGGAACAGGGTCGAAGCTACCGTGCGTGGGTTAAGACTCCAAAGAAACAAAGCTCTGCACAATGCGTGCCGTGTCAATCTCTTTCAATATCTTTCTCAGCCTTGATACCTATTCTCTTATGTGGGACATTGTTATCGACAATCATTGTGTGGCTCTCTAATTGTTCTATCGTTCAGTGATGGTAGACAAGCCTATTGATAGACGATCCGAGTCAGTAATAGGGTCATTTTGGAGAACAGAACGTACATCTTGTAGTCCGGTACTTTTGCATCTACAAGATTGTATTCAGAACGAGTTGCTGATAAATTAGGTACCTAATTATGATAAATTAGGCAAATAAATGCATTGAATTGAAGTTATGAACCGAAAGCCCTGCCAGGATATTGCCATAAAATTTTGTGAGATTCCTGCGAGAAGGCTTTTTTGTTATATTAATATTGTATTATACATATTTATTAAATTTCATGTTATATTTGTAACTAGCTTCTGCCCGAGGCTTCGCCCCCGTGGAATTCGGTCTGTCATCACATCCCACGGGAACGGGATAAAAAGTATCCTATGTCCGTTTCCTGGTTCTAAGCTACCTCTCCACCAATTTTCAGCCAAATCGGTTCAGCCGTTCTTGAGTTATAAATGGAGTAACTAACACGACTTTCTTTTATATTTATAGATATATAGATGTACATTTAAGTACAGAAAAATGTGTCAAATTCTCAACATAAGTAGCAATTTTGTAACAATCGGATGAAGAAATAAGAAAGAAAAAAAGTGTTATTCTCAAAACAAATAATACTTAAGTGATTCGAGCAGTAAAAGTTGATTTTTATAAAAAGTAATTTAGGTAATATTTGCCCGTTTTACCGAGTCACAAATTGTCAAGTCAACTACTTCATTCAATCGTAAATCAAGTAGTGCTAGTTGACAGTTAATTGATAGCAATAGACCCGCCTCCTATTAAATGGAACCTGTCTGCGAACTGTGTATGTACACGATACCTCTGTCTTCTTTTTTTTAAATTAAGGATGTAGTCTGTTGATTCAGGGAATCTTTACAGCGTAACCAGACTTGGTGGCGAGGCACCGAATGCCTCCCGTCATGAGCAACTTATAAGCAACAACAGCAAAGGACGTCCCTTAACGGGACTCACACCTCGGCTTGGGGTGTTGCTGGGGGGAAACAATCAGAGACGACTGGATCTGAGCTAAATGTAATTGACCTTTACTTTGACTCTCTCACAAAAATTAAATCAATTCTTGGTGGCTTATATAATATTGAATAACATTTATTTCACATTGAGATCGTTTCTTCCTAATGACTGTCTTACGCTAGGTTGCTGTGTAGCTTACTGTTATTTAACTCTTTAAATTTTTACTTATGCGTTGTTTAAGTACCTTTAACTAATTGATACATTGTTGTTTTTTCCTTTTAATATATTTAGGGCCACTTGCACCAACTTCTTAAATAATATGTTTAAATTGTATATAAACACAATTTTATATTGTCATTTTGTATTTAAATTCAATTTAAACATAATTCAGAAGTTGGTGCAAGTGGCCCTTGGTGCTTGTTTTAATGTAATTAATTGTCGGTAAACCTCAATTATATAAATAAAATCAATTATTTAGGGGCAAATTTAATAGCGCGGGCCGACCCGAGTAAGGGTCGGGGGAAGTATACCTCTCCTTAACCCTTCGGTGACTACAGGCGTGATGATATGTTCTTTTATAGGGCTGATTTATCGCCTCTGGTTTTAATCAATGATTTTTTACAGATTGGTTTAAACGCGAAACGCACTCGATTCTGTGAAGTACTCAATGGCCAATAATATGCTCAGTATATTACAGAAGGCCTGTTGCGCGTACTTCAGTCAGGGCTTGAGCTTTAAAGGCCTATTAATATGCAATTATAACAATTATAGGATCAATGAAAGCTAATTGAGATGACTTTTACCTATCTAACATCTTGCCGGTTCACATTATTATATAGATTTTTTCTGCAGAATATCTATTCTGTCTATTCTATTCTTCTTTTTACTTTGGTGTCTGTTTTTATTTTATTGTATTTATTATATACTTTATTGTACACCAAAATGATAGTGGGGACAGGAAAAGAAAAACAAAATGACATACAATGGGTGGCCCATGGTGTTTTTATGTTGGTGTTATCATGAATTCTCTGACATTTGAAAATCGCATGACATAGTTACTGACTATTTCTAGGTCTGACATTTCAAACTCCTCCCTTGATAAATAATACACACTATGAATTTTCTCCTGTATGGTGCGTTTACAAACACAAATTCTCACCTAAACAAATGCTCAGCCCCGGAACAACTACCTGTAAGTCATATAATATTTGCTCCGAGTGGGGATATATCCCACAAAACGTAACGCAGAAGTCGATCTTACAACCACTATGTCGATCGTGTGGTCATTTAACCATTTAATTACATTATAACAAAGTGAATTAAATAGAGCGTAAATTATAAACTTTAGTTAATAATATAATAAAGCGGCGGTAGCCCAATAGCTAGGGCGTCGGACTTGTGATCATGTGGTTGCCGGTTCGAAACCCACCCATTGCACTACCGACGTGAACCCACTCGTAACACAAGCATTTAGCTTAGCACGAGGGGTTAACAAGAATACTAGTAATGTGTGACCCACATTGCTAGTAAGCTTTTTTTTTTTAAAAAAAGAGACTATCATTATTGATTAAGGCGATATAATACCTATGACGGAAAGTACGGATATAGTATGGCGAAGTACTTTATTACAATTGCAAAAAGTAATACAAACACGTTTGTTAGTCATCTGGCGCAGCGTTCTGAATTTAAACTTTTTCTACGAACGACTGCAAACAACATGTCGAGTTGAAATCCAGCTCGGGGGGCGCCATGTTGTTTTTAAAACTGTTGGTTGTATCAATGTTTGACAATATTTTGCTTGACCTTTAGCAGAATCGACTAAAGATTTGACATTTTATCGTGAATAGCCACATAAAGCCACTAGATGTTGATGGTAGCGGTAATCTTGGATGTTTACACGGTAATGGGACACAGTCTTTATCATTAATACTCATGGAGTTTTCATTGCTATAATTTGACACGCGCGTATTTCGTGTAAGAATACTGGCAAAAGGGTATGTTTGTAAATTAAAGATATTGGATTTCAAGTTAATTTATCTAAAGGATAGCAGTATTGCTGAATGTATCGATGAGAGTCTAGCTACAGTTAGCAACTCCGATTTGGTTAATATTAAGATAGCATTTTGAAATGTCAAAATCCTATCTTTAGTAGGCAAATCTACCGACGGATATTTATTGTACCTAAGTGCATTTTAATGGTCAAGTAGTAAGGTGGTCAAATATTTAGTGAAAAATGGAGGCAAGAATATATACCTAATATAATTAAGAGTTCACTACATCAAACTATAATTAGGTAATTACCCTTTTGTTATTTGTAATATTTATTTTAAACTAAGTGATAATTGCGTATCCATTTCCATTTCTTTTACGTAAAGTCCAGTGAAGACTTGGTTTCACTGTACCTATTCACTCAATTATTCAAAAACTATAGAAGGTACTTACCATAGATAGTACCAATTTTCTCAGATAGTTTTTTCGTAATGGCACCGTTGAAAAGTGAGTCGAAGCATGCGCTCAAAGCCCTGGCACAGGCGCTGGAACCGATCTGTATAACAATATATAAAAATGATAGTAATAACCGTACTTACTGCTAAAGTGACTTTATGTTATGGAATCTAAGGCGAAATAAATAATATAGCTTTTGTTAGACTTTAAGGGCCACTTGCACCAACTTCAATATTATATAAACACGATTTTTCATATAAATTTTGTGTTTAAATACAATTTAAACACATTTAAGAAGTTGGTGCAAGTGGCACTAAATGGCCTAAAATTTACTTTTTTTTTATTTAATTTACAAAATTTTTTGTATTGCAAAATTGCCTCATTGATCATCTGCCATCAGGGAACGCTGCTGATTATATCACACATATTTTTTTTCATAAAATCTTATGAAAACTACATTAATTTTTTATTACTCGGAAGTTCCTATTAGCTTTTTATTACGATTGTGATAACTTAAATTATCTCAAATAAATTGTAGCCCAGGAAGCAGGAAGTATGGCATTGAAACAGACTATAAAATTATTTTAAAATTATATGTAAATGTGAGTAGTATGTAGGCTATATATATACCTACGTATACACAGTTATTAGCTGTCTCGTGGGCTTGAGAGTTTTCATATGGCCTACGCAAAATATTCCGCAAAGCTGGTATTGTCATGTGAAGGGTTGTTGAGCTCCCTAATAATATGGTTGAGCTACACAATGACTAATGTATTCGAATAATAACACAAATTGATTAAATCCTCTTTGAATTATGATTGTCATTAGCCTAGTGGTCCTGAGCGCGACTGCTACGCTAGAGGTCTTGGGTTCGATTCCCAGGTCGAGCAAAGTGTTATTGGGTTTTTCTATGAAATTCCCAGTAGCAGCTCGGAGTTAGGAATTTGTGCCCGGTTAATGGCAATAAGCTCGCCCCCTATTACATGGGACCTAAACATACCGGCGAACTGTGGGTGTACATTAGTACGCCTCTGCCTAACCCTTCGGGGAATACAGGCGTGATGGTATGTTATGTTATGAATTATGATTTATTTTGTTATTACGACTGTACGGTCAATTCGGTCCTCTTAAAATTCTATTTACAGAAATAAATGTCAAATCAAATCAAATTATTATAACTTAATGCTTAGACATCTTTTACAAATAAATATTAAACTGGACGTAAATTGACGAAACATGATTGCCTTTTCAGCCTGTTGACAGCCTAAAACAAGGCATTAACACAAATTGCGCACGAGTGCCCTTCTATGTCAAAATTAGCGCTGAATTATATTTCATTCGCAAGCGGTTATTGGATAAGGTTCATACAGAATTATTTATGCTAATATCACGGATTCAAATATGAGTCAACCAATTTAAAATGGTTGTAAAACTATTGTTCCGTTCATATGATGGAGTATGGGCGCAGTAAATCAATGTTTGTGTAAAGCCGTGCCCGTGTGATTTAATATCGTGATTCATGAAAAGTCGCTGAGAGTTGTTCTGGAGGCGGCATATAACCGGTCCTTGTGGAAATCTATAGGGAAGCCTTTGTTTAGCACTGCTTTCCTTTTTTTTTATGGTATAGGGGGGCAAACGAGCAGACGGATCACCTGATGGTAAGCGATAACCGCCGCCCATGGACACCCGCAACACCAGAGCAGTCACGAGTGCGTTGCCCGCCTTTTAAAAGGGTTTGGGCCTCCGGTGGCCTCACTCACCCAGCAAAACACAACACAAGCGCTGCTTCACGCCGGTTTTCTGTGAGGCCGTGGTATCACTCCGGTCGAGCCGGCCCATTCGTGCCGAAGCATGGCTCTCCCACGTTAAAGACTTTGACTAAGACCTTTGGCTATGAGTCTTCACATAATGAGAATGACAATGATGTAGTACCTACGTAAGTTTTTTGGAAGAGTTGGAAGGGGCCGACCTCGGCGAACTACAACAAAATTGCGGATGTTCTCAAAAAAGAAAAAAAACTTTACCCACCTTACCTTTTTAGAGCACCCTAAACCGACGATCATGCATGACCCCTAATGAACGTAGATGAAACGAAAGTGGCGTGGCAGTCTATAGTCTCTGCCGACCGCAATAGCAGACAGGCGTGAAAATATATGTATGTATGAAAGTTTCCAAGTTATATATCTTTATAATATTAAACGAGGGATTTTCTCTAACTTAATATATCAAGTGTGAGATCACAATGGAGTTTTCACTCGGCGAAACATAACTTAATCGTTGTTTCACGCCGGTTTCTCTGAGGCACGTGTCAGAGCTAAACACGTTATAGCTATGGAAGGTTTATAAGACGTTTTATATTTTTAATAAGAAGAGGGTATTCTGTAAAGTACCAGCAAAAATCCCTAATAAGACTGTTATAACTGCTACGTATATCGCAAAAATCGATTGATATGGGTGACTGGAGAAAATACGAGTGAGCAGGTTTTATTATAGTTAGTAAAACGTAAGTAAGTAAACGTAAGTATTATAGTTAGTTTTATTATACAAAATGAAGAAAAATCAAACTGCCTCATTAGCCAAGTGGTCCCGAGCGCCACTGCTACGCTAGAGGTCCTGGGTTCGATTCCCAGGTCGAGTAAAGTGTTATTGGGTTTTTCTATGAAATTCCCAGTAGCAGCTCGGAGCTAGGAATTTGTGCCCGGTTAAAGGCAATAGGCTCGCCCACTATTACATGGGATCTAAACATACCGGCGAACTGTGGCTGTACATTAGTACGCCTCTGCCTAACCCTTCGGGGAATACAGGCTTGATGGTATGTATGTAAGAAAAATCAACAATATGATACGACTATTAATTGGCATCGTCCTCGGTTCCCGGTTGACATAAATTCAGGTCCATGATTGAACAGAGATAGAATTTATCATTCAACGCTACCAATTTGTTATTTTTGTTTATTCCCTAGTGCGTTATACGACACACGATTTTAATATCAGTAGGAATGTATGCCACATTTAGAAAATGGGTATTCAGGACACGGAATATCCAAATGGTGGTGATATTATGCATAATAATGAGAAACAAGCAGTGATAGATTAGTGATATGACCACTGGACTGCCAAGTCTAAAGTCTCTAGTTCGAATCCACGCGCTGCCTTTCCGAAATCTTGTGCTTATTTAATATTATTTTAAAGGCTCACCAAAAAGCTGTATAATATAATAACATATAACACAATCAACTCATTATCCTGTCAACTGCTGGGCAAGGGTCGCCTCTCAGGATAAGACGTATTAGCATAATCAATACAGGTTGGCAGATTCAGAAAATCTGTCACGGATTCAGGTTTTCTCACGATGTTTTTCTTGTTTAGGCGCGTGATAATTAACTACCTATTAAACACATGACTTTGAAAAGATAGAACTGCGTGCCTTGGATCCGTACTCAAGACCTTTAACTTTGTAGTACAACGATCATATCACTGGGCTATCAAGGCTAATACATAATCAAAAAGTTAAGTATAGTAGCCTCTTACAGGTAAACAGAAAAGCACAACTGTACTAATATTTTTTTTTAAAAAAAGCTTACTAGCAATGCGGGTCGCACATTTCTAGTATTCTTGTTAACCCCTCGTGCTAAGCTAGATTGCTTATGTCACTCAGACTCGTAACACAAGCAATTATCACTAAACTAAGTTTTCTTGAGGGTGTGAGAAGTCAGCTAACCCACAGTAGGCTAGCTTACATAATCAACCCATATATGTCCCACTGCTGGGCACGGGTCTCCTCTCACAATGAGAGGGATTAGGTTATAGTCCACCACGCTGGCCTAATGCGGGTTGGCAGACTTCACACGCCGTCGAGAAAATCTCTAGGACGTGCAGGTTTCCTCACGATGTTTTCCTTCACCGTTTAATTAATACGCAGATAACTTCGAAAAGTAAGAGGTGCGTGCCTTGGATTTGAACTCGAGACCCTTGACTTGGCAGTCCAATGGTCATATTATTAGGCTATCACGGCGAGCTTGGTACACAGTAGGCTAGCTTGGTGGACTATATATAGCTTCCTTCCTCTGATTCTGAGAGAAAACCTGTGCTCAGCAGTGCGACAGTAAATGGATTTATGACGAAAAAGAGAATTTGTGTACCTCAATACTTTAATACCAATACCCAATTCATTGTCAAATACGGGATTTGATAAATGGTATTTGATAATGCCAATATACCGATATAGAAACCGTAAAGTGGTTTTATTTAAGAAGGTATGGCAATTATTTGATAAAAAATTGATTCAATGGTTTGGAACTTCGATAACAAGTCCGAGAGAAGTTTTAATACTACATCACCAAACAATCCCTTTCCCAACTCTGTTGGCGTCAACTTCCAACCTAACCAGATACAGCTGGAGCAACAGCTGCTATCAGATCTCCGCAGCCCTTTTTGTTCAATACCAATGTCCCGAGGGTAGACTGGTTCTATTGAAGCATTTTGGGCTTCTGACTACTACGAGTGACTGCTCATTGGAGTCGTATATAAACTGGACCAATAGCTTTCAACTGATTGACATTAAACAATTGCATTCGATTCGTCTTTAATCTCCGTAAATATGACCATGTCTCAGAACATCGAATAAACTTGAAATGGCTTCCTATTCGCCAACGTAGAAATTTGAGGGCGCTGACTACTCTGTTCTCTATACTTTTTTCAACCAATTCTCCATCGTACTTATCATCTCATTTCCAGTATATTGCTTCCTTCCACGATAAACATCTTCGCTCATCTAATAATCGTCTTCTTCGATGTCCTTCTCACCACACTGACTTTATACATTCTACCTTCTTCGTCCAATCTATACTGTTATGGAATGCTCTCCCTCTTGAGATCAGAATGTTAAACAGTCGGCAATCTTTTAAAACCAATGTGCGCAAATACTTGCTGGATAAAACACTATTGGATTCATATCCACATTGACTTTTTCTTCTCTTCTTTATTTTGTATTGTATATAAATATGTATAGTATTATATGTATCGTATTTTATGATGTATATATTATTTATTTAATGTATTATGTAAGTTTATTATGTAAGTTTATATGTCTATTTTTTGGCCAAGTCTTCGCCTCATACTTTTTACTCTTACCCTTTAGTGCATCTACCGAGATCATCTCTGCACCACCCTAAGGTCGTCTGGTAGAAAATGCCTAAGGCATTAAGACCGCCTTTGTACACTTTTATGTACACAAAGTATAAAAATAAATAAATAAATAAATAAATAAATTAAAGCTTGGAGAATCTATTAAAGACTAATATTAAAATTAAGCCCTATCAAGGTAGCAGCGTCAAATCAGCAAAATTCAATAAAAAATTATGAATAATTTGTACCTTTTTTGTTGCTATTTAGTTGCTAAAATCGTCATTTTGTTGCTTAACCCGTTCGCGAAAAATCGCAATTACTGCTAAATCCATATAAAGCTAGCATACAATTTTGATAAATCGTAAATATCAAATCAACTTTTGAACCAAAATTTGTTGCTAATTTGTTGCTGCAAGTAAGTGCTACCGAAAATAAAAAAAACTACCGGACGAATTTTTTATATTAGCAATGATTTTCTTAACACATGCTAGCTTGAACTCGACTTGTTAAACAAAAAATGGAGATAATATTTAATTGCTACATTGAACGATGTTCTAAAGAGATTGAAGTAAAAGGATAGGTACCATATTTGAAATCATTGAGACCTGAGGAATGTGCTCACATCCTTTCATCAACTAGAAAATAACTAATTATCTTCAAACGGCTGGCCAGAGCTTCATAAAACAGTTTAAGAACACTATCGATCAAGTCAACTTTTAAACGAATAAAACTGACGTCACCTAAAAGACGTAAATTAAGAATATGAAGGCAAATTTCGACCTGGTTGGCGGGACTCACAGTAGCTTAGTAGTCATAGTGTCTAGTGTATTTTACCAGAAGACCCAGTGTCAAATTCTACACGTAGTTGAATTTTTCCTTTACTAGAAACAATAAAAAAAACTGAATCAAAATGGGTCCATTCGTTTGGGAGCTGATACACCGATGTAGTTTAAACTTATAACACCCCTAAAAAACCGGTTAAAAAGTATTGGAAAAATTAAAAATATAGATACTTAACCATGTTTAAAAGCAACTCTTCTGTGAGTCCATGAGTATGTATTCTATTTTCCGAACAAGTTGTTACAAGCAACAACAATGACAAAACTATTTTCACGATCGAGTCGGCTACATTCACTCACATTTCAGTTGAATGGGCCGAGTTAGAATGGTGGTAGTATTTAGAACGTATTGTTAGAAATAACTAGGCTTCGAAACACCGACCGCTGTTTTATTTTTGTTGTGAACAGTATAATACACCATCACGCCTGTGTTCCCTGAGGGGTTCGGCAGAAGCACACTAATATAAATTTGGTAGTAATGAGAATGGGTCGCAAAGTATAATTCATACCGCTACGCGATTAGGGTGTCCCTATCCAGCAGAACAACGGGCTGGTTCGGCTAGTACTAGGATATGGGGGCAAACAAGCATAGGGATCGTCTGATGGTAAGCGATTACCGCCGCCCATGGACACCAGACGAGTCGCTAGTGCGTTGCCCGCCTTTTAAAAGAGTTTGGGCCTCCGGAATCCTGACTCACTAGGCGAAACACAACGTAGGTGTTGTATCACGCCAGTTTTTTGTGAGGCCGTGGTATCACTTCGGTCAAGCCAGTCCATTCGTGCCAAAGTATTGCTCTCCCACATAAAAAAATATAATGATATGATATGAATAAAAATACGTTGGTTTAAAAACCAATAAATCTATCAAAAGCACTATAAATGTGAATTATTGTGGTGACAATATTTGCATTGTATCGTGTGCACTCATAAATCAACACTATTATGTACCGTCAGCTGTGGGGTTAAAATGCAAATATTAACAATAAGGGTTATCTCACACTGAGACAGCAGCAGCTGGGTAGTTTCAGTGTTTTTGGCTTGGCACAGCATTATAAAGAAATTTCCTATTATTTATATACAATCTTTATTAAATATGTTTGGGACAAAATATAACATGGTGTAAAAATTATTTGAATCGATTCAGTTACTTATTCGGAACAAACCGTATTGAGGTTTAGTATAATACTAAAATAAGATTTTAGGTATGTAAAATAGCAAAGGTTTCGCCCCCTCTTACATGGGACTTAAACTATGGGTGTACATCAGTACACCTCTGCCGGACCCTTTGGGGAATACAGGCATTATGGTATGTTATGTAAATAGTTTGAAGCGCTCAAAAGAGTTGTGCTAGGTATGAGCAGTCTGTCGCGAAAGTAATGCGTAGCAGTTCTCGTGGCCCCTCCATGAAAGCGGTCGTAGGCAAAAACGGAGTTTTTAGTGGGTGCGAGCCCCACATAACTTCACCTTTCCCCGAAGGTGTCGTATGCGCCAGGCATTTTCTCCGAACAAAAAAAAAAGGTATGAGCAGTCTATAGGCCACACATGACCGGTCAAGCTTGCAGGGTCAGCCGCTGCTATCTTATTGTGAATTGACCTTTAGTGAATCGTTAAATCGTATGATAATTCTATAATTTTTGCACATAAGTAATTCGTGTTCATTTAGGTCTGTTGTCCCGTGCAACGGCGAAACATACCATCACACAAGTATTCCCTAAAGAGTTTGGCCTCTGGTATACCAATTTACACTCACAGTTTCCCAGTATGTTTCGGTCAATTGTAATGGCGACGAGCCTATGCCATTAACCAGACAAAAATACAAATTCCGATCTGCTACTGACATATTTATGGAAAAACCCAATAACATTAACAGCTCGACCTGGGAATCAAACCTAGGACATTTAGCGTATTTGCCATGCTTGGGACCACTATACTAATAAGGTAGAAACTAAAAATAACATGTTATTGTTTTAATATGGCGCAGTGCTTAGGAGATTGGATTACTGCGTCAAAAAACACCGAATCATTATTGTATTAATGAAACCCTAAAGTCGTTCTGAGACCCGTAGGTAAATTTTTTTTTTCAAGAACGTAATGCCAGTTAGACGCAAAACTCGTCGCTGTACTACATGTACTACAGTTGTACCACCAACGACTACGATACCAGCCAGCACACGCAAACAATAACAATTTGTGCAATTAGGTTTTAGTTTTCCATAACTCGAGCCAATGATAGATGAGCTCATAGCTTAGAGAAAAATCAACACATAACGTATTAAAAACCACTGAAATTGATTCTTAACAAACTACTTTCAGGTCTTGCGCTTTTTCTATACACTTTGTATAGAACTTAATCAATCGATTATACTAGACC
The DNA here is from genome assembly GCA_947256265.1 of Acronicta leporina. Classification (NCBI taxonomy): domain Eukaryota; kingdom Metazoa; phylum Arthropoda; class Insecta; order Lepidoptera; family Noctuidae; genus Acronicta; species Acronicta leporina. Next base: position 14,619,711 of record OX366510.1, read on the forward strand.
TTAGTCTACCACGCTATTCTAACAGCGAGACTTCATACGCTGCATTTTACCTCACGATGTTTTCCTTCAAAGTTTAAGCACGAGATAATCAACTATTCATACGCACATGTCTTCGAAAAGTCAGAGGTGAGTGCCCTCGATTCAAACTCGAGGCCTTTGCCTTGCCAATACAATGGTCATATCACTAGGCTTACACAGCTAAACTGCTTAGATTCTAAAATATATATAGACAAATAAAAATAATACCCCTTCGCTTAGATCGTTACTGCTAAATTGAATTTCCATATTGTTGACTGAATTCAATAGAGATACTTTAAAGAGGTTAGGTACTAACCTATACTTCATTTACTAGTTTAAACTTTTTGTTTTTGCAATAGATATTATGACATAATTATAGGATACCTAAGTTAAAATAGCGTTTTGAGGCTCGTTCGAAATTACGCACTTCGGTTTTTTTTTGTAAAGAACCAACTTGCTGTTCTATTGTGTCACTATTGAATTCAGTCAACGAAATGTTAAAAGGGTTAAAGTATGAGCCAATGACGAAGGCAATGAGTCTAGGTTTATTCATCCTTGCCATGTCGTGGCGAATTTTACGAATATCATGGTCGTGACTACTTATATAGCAAGGGAGTTGTGTAAGTGGTAAGTGTAGTTTTTAGTCAGAAAACGAATCCAAAATACCTTTCGTACTCCCCACGTGGCAGGATGATCTATGGGAATTTTGTGCATAAAAAAAAACTCTCTTCAAGTACGTAGTGCGGTCAAGGAGAGTTTCAATAAAAAGGAGATGATTCCTATAAATATATGTTTATTGTCCGAATTTCGCTGCACGAAAAGTCGCCAACACAATTTGTTGGCCAAATCTCAGCCAGCGAGAGTGTATACAAATTGATAAAAGGCGAGGGGCGCAGTTTTCAATATGATGCAAACCAAGCGCACACTGACATGGCTGTCAAACACATGTGGACACGAATTTTATTGCCGAGTGTAGGCGAGCGCCTTTGAAAAACCGATGCGCAGAAAAACCGACACTATTTCGAAGTTGCGACCGATCCCGTGTGGTGGCTAGACACACTACATGAACACCCTATACATGTTGGCACTCGCCTGCACTAAGCAGGTAGTTTGTTCTATGGAACATGGCGAAAATTGGACATATTAAATTTGACATTGAATATTTTGATTTCTATAAATTTACTATAGTCGCTACATACAAAGTAGGTACTTTAAGTTTCTCAAATTATTATATGGGACAAGGAAAATAAGACTCCTCTTAGAATAATTATCAAACATGCGTCTAGAAAATATTTGAAATGATAAAAAAATATTATTAAAATAAGTGTATTTTGGCTGGTGCTAAACTACAATTATAATATTTCCATGTACCATCACCTCAGTGGGAAATGGGATAGGAGTTAGAGTGAATCGTTATATTATTGTTCCATGAAAAAAATGCCACTTACGCCATATTACACAGAAAAAACGAGAACTACCCTAGTGTCAAGTGTACAATTAAAAGATATAAATTGATACTTACTAGATATTCTAAAATCATGTTCCAGCCTATGACAAAGGCTATGAACTCACCGACCGTAACGTAACTATACATATAAGCGCTTCCTGTCGTATTGGGTACCCGAACTCCGAATTCAGCGTAGCATGCTCCTGTATGGACAAAAAACAACAGTTTTGTTATAAGATTCTAAGCAGACAGATTAGAAAAATAATGATAATTAGGTAATACTACTGACAATTAAAAATCAACGTTATACTATTGTCGCATAAGGTTCATTTGATGGAGATGCAAATATAAATAAGTAGGGATTGCAGGGAAACGTTACATAGACGTTACAACGTCACACTCGTGGATTATGAATACCAGATAATCTCCCTTACTTCCTTTACAACAACTGGATAGCACATTCTACGGCCGCTTCGCATAGCCCATTCGTTCGGCTTTACACTTTCAGATAAAAACTGAGCCTCTTTGTAAAACACAGCATACATTTTGTGCTGGTCCCCGCTGACATTAAAAAATCTGACAGATCGAGCGACGCTGACGGATACATTTTTCTGACATTATTACGCAAATTACGCAAATTGCCTTAAACTACACTGATATTACATTTACGTGATACTGAGGTGATACCTCATGATGTATCAGTAAGTATGCTATTGGTGTCTTATATTTTTCTGAATAGTACATACCTACAATGGTGACGTGTTGTCAATGCGCGTCATAACAAAATAGTGCGCACGCTTTCTTACAAAATTGAATGATGCCGATAGCTTTCTGATGTGCCTACTGATGCATCACAATTACGGATGAGTGGAACGGTTGCCATAAATATGTAAATAATGGCAGCTGAATCAGTATGGTTATTCCTGTATCAACTCGTAGCACCAGAATATCGCACGTGTTTAGAATATAGTGGAAACCACGGCATTGATACTTTTCGAATTAAGGGTTGAGTTACCCATAAGAACGTTATTCCAAAATAAATCGTAATCCAAACAATATTTTATCAAATAGTATTATCTTTTTGTGATTTTTTTGCATTTTTCTTGCTAAGATTATAAAGTTATTTTAGTGAAGGAAAAATTCGACTCGCAGGCAGGATTCGAACCTGCGTCTTCTGGTTTGATACACCAGACGCTATGACCACTAAGCCACCACGAGTCCTAACCTGCCATGTCGAAATTTGCCTTCACATCTTAGCAAGAAAAATGCAAAAAAATCACAAAAATATAGTTAGTAGGTATGGTAGCATCGTACGACATAGAACTAACCGTAAGGTAAGTCGTGTCGGTTGAGAGGCAAAGTAACTTGCTTGTCAATAGATGTTACTGACGTCACCTTTAAGACGTAAGTTCAGAATGTGAAGGCAAATTTCGACATGGCAGGCTAGGACTCGTGGTGGCTTAGTGGTCATAGCGTCTGGTGTATCAAACCAGAAGACGCAGGTTCGAATCCTGCCTGCGAGTCGAATTTTTCCTTCACTAAAATAACTTTATAAATAGTATTATTATTCAGATTGAGATACGCTTAATCTAGGTTCCTACCGTACCATTTTGTCTAACTTCACTGGAAATAAACAAACGAAAATACGTTCCAAACTTGTAAAGTGAACTTTGGATGAAATGGTACACAGCAGAAACATAGATTGGTGATATTGGATTCCGAATATATAAGAACACACTGAAAAAAATGTGTTTGAATTAATATTGCATCTTCAGCTAAACTAGATTCTATTTGCGTCCAAAATGGCAGTGAATTTATAGCTAAGTAAAAATGTATGCTTTAACACATCAATGGAATTATTGAAGTGTGCATTTGTGCAACTAGTGGAATGACTAGATATTCCAAGTTTATCTCCTTTTTCCAAGTTTATTCTTATTTTCATATCTGTCCCGCCTGAGGCGATTTATCTGATACAACACATTGGTTGCGTGTTTATTTTTTGTTGGATGAATTTGATAGGTATTGTATATTTAGTTAGCGAAATAAAAATATACCAATAAAATTAATATTTATTAAGAAAGATCTCCTATATATCTATTCTTCGAAATATTGAAGGTTGGCAGACTTTACACACCGCTGACAAAATCTGTCTTTATTGAAGAGCAACATACATAATTTCAAAGAAATATTCCCAGACGATCAGATGTATGTATACGTATTTATATTATAGCTGGTATTAGATTAGATATTTTGTTGTAAAAAAATCATGTAAGTACATACGCTACAGTAACCATTACGCATTTGTTGCTTTAGTCGGTAAGTAAGACTTTAAAATTGTTCTTGTTCATTAATGTTACGTTTTAAAAAAAATATCTTCTGCACAAGTCTGATTATGAAATAGCTGGTATGATCGTGTTAATTTCCCTCTAAAATTGGTTAGTGGGCTCCAATTTGTAAACGGCTTTAGTGAGTTAATTGATCGTCCATTATCGGACGAAATACTGTTCTATTCAAAACCGATCGGGCTTTAGTTATCAAGCGTTGTCCGGTTAATACGTAATCGTGTTACACGCGTTATGACGGTGTGTAATCCCCTTGCTTCATAGGATATAAGGATTGTTTTTGATAGATAAAGACGTTATTATATTCTTGCCTAAAGTTTATAATAATAATTAATCTTTATTTCGCAAATAAAAACAGCAACCTTATTAACCTTTAAGTCTAGTCACTTCATGACGCGACGAGGTTAATTACCAATATTAACCACAAGAACCAAACTCCGGCTACAATTTACTATACTAATCACGGATATAATATGATTAACCCGCCTCAAATATCGTACAGTACTTATAATCAAAAATGTTCTCGAAAACACATCGGTATAAACATAAAACAGTTACGACAGCGAAAATGCGGCACGTCAAAACCGCCATTATTCAAACGACACGCGCTCTACTGGCGAGCTGCTGAAGAATCGCTGCTGTGCGAACATTAGCGAGCGCTCTCATTGGTCACATGCAATTTAGCACGTGCGTGTGTGTAGCACATGTTCAGACCTGCTACGTTTGCGGAATGACAATCGAGTAGTCACGCGTTACGTTTGAGGCGTAAAATTTTAGAAACGTGTGCTTTTCACATACACTTAAGCTGTGGGTTAATTTATGAATCACAAATAACGTAAGCTCAAATAAGATCATTGTCTCAATTCAATTTAGTTAGTAATGGCAAACCTAATCGTTTTTTAAATTTTGTGATAGATTTCAATATAATTTTAGCAAGGAGATTCATAGGCGGCCTATCTCAAAAGTTCCTAGACTTGTCAATGATCAACCACGTGACTCAACGACTAATCTTTAATATCAAAGTGATATCTGTGAGTGACTTATCTTCATCATAAATTAAAACGGTGATGTACCTGATAAAACATATTCATACTCACACAAGCAATAAGCTCAATTCTTACTTTGATATTTTATTTGTAATAGCGTTCTCAGAAACGGTTTCTATGAAATTTACAATGTACAGTGTTGATCCGGTAGAAAATTCGATCTAGTTATATAGGTCTAATTGCTGGAAAAACTGTTTTCTAGGTATTATGTTTTTACGCACGAAGAAACAAACGACTAGGAACATTAACTTATAGGTACTAAACAGGTCTGTCTTAAGCAGAGAGCTGCATCGCCAAGGTTCTTGACTTCATCCATACTAAATTATGAATGCATCCTCTGTTTGTTACGTTTCCACACCTAAACCACTCAAGCGATTTTGATGGATTTAAGTATAGAAATTAATTGGACCTTGGCGAAGGATATAGGCTACTTTCCGTCTCAAAATTTAATTCGGGAGGCGAAACTGAAAATAAAAACTAGTATAGTCAGTACTCACCGGAAAAGATGCTTGCAAGGGCGGCAATTATAAAGCTGATAACTACGCCAGGCCCTGCAAACTTCCGGGCTACCATCCCTGCTACCAGGTACATCCCGGTGCCGACACAAGAGCCGACACCGAGTGAGGTCAAGTCCATTGTCGTTAGGCATCGCTGTAAAAAAAAAACATTGGTAAATTCGTTGTAAAATACCGCGAAAATACGGCATTCGCGTAACAATATAAAAAAATATACAACCCGAACCCGTTTGTTCTGAATGGATTGCAGTGGTTTTAATAGGGGACTACATTTCTTGTCACCAAAATTTATATTTGTCATCAAGTTGTATCACGTAATAAATAGATCTATCGCCACGAAATATTTTTGTTCTCAGATAAACATGATACCCGTTTTAATATACAATACTATTTTTTCCTTAAAATCCCCTGATCCATCCGTGACTCCAGTGATAGAAAACTGATACCTATTTGCACAAATCGTAATTGTGTGCATGTGCGCGCCGATATCGTAGTCGTTGTGGGTAAAAACCTAAATGCTTCTTTAGCTTAGTGGTCCTGAGCGCGACTGCTACGCTTGAGGTCCTGGGTTCGATTCCCAGGTCGAGCAAAGTGTTATTGGGTTGTTCTATGAAATTCCCAGTAACAGCTCAGAGTTTGGAATTTGTGCCCGGTTAATGGCAGGCTCACCCCCTATTACATGGGACCTAAACATACCGGCGAACTGTGAGTGTACCTACATTAGTACGCCTCTGCCTAACCCTTCGGGGAAAACTAATTTATTGAAAAAAATATACTAATACGTGGCTCAAAATAACTTTAGGGTTTCGTTATTATAATTATGACATAATATTTTTTTCAGCTCTTGCGATTCTAAAGTTGTGGGCATCGGATATTAGAATAGATTGAGGCCTGTATACTCAAAGGCGGAGGACTTCATCGGTATATATTTTCTATTCCATGGAATAAGGGCACACAAAACGAAAATTTCTTTATCTGCAAATCGAGCCAAGGCCTTTTAATTCCGCAGCTGCTCAGTACAGCTGCTTGCGACTAGTAGACCAATGAGTTTACTTGAAATCTATTTACAAGCATTAAAATAAATATTAGAATGGGGCGGAAGGCACGGTAAAATGACCCCTATATCATGGTTCCATGTTCCTACTTCTCAGACCACGCTGACTAATACTTGGCGTTTAAATTTCTTACTTATATAATTATGTTCATCGCCAGTTGAAGATATACCAGGAATATGGTTATTCTTAGAAATTTAAATGCCGATGGGGGATGCCTAATGGGATCGAACCCACAACCCGTGGTACAGAAGACGATCTCTCAGCCGCTACGCCAAATGTGTCAATATTGAAACAAGATTTTTAAAATAAGTACCAGAATAAAATTGAATTACATAGATACATACACTCACGCCTTTCTCCTACACTGATAGGTAGACTTCCACTTGCTACGATTCTTGCATACTTCTTTTGCTTCTACCATACTCATAAATATTTTCATACAAGCGAGGATTGCGAGTACTGCGCAATTTACTTTTTTGATGCACCTCGCTAATAAGATCATCGTAGCCTAGGTATGTCCTTCTAGGGCGCCTTATAAATTCATTTTATTACTAGTCTTTCATTAAATTAGCGTTAATTATCTACTTAATGATAATGGTTAATTGACGCTACACGCTTATTTCGATGAACTGTCGGTTACACGTTCAATTGCTGGGATGCAAGGGATGCAAGTAAATTATTTATTGACCATGGCTAATGTGCGGTCGTAAGCTTTTGTAGTTCGGTGAAAATAACTGAGTATGTCTAAAGTTATATAATCCAAATATTGACCTAGTAGTTACTGAAAATTTCATGGAAAAACCTAATAACACTTCGCTTGGCTTAGGAATCGAACACAGGAAATCTTGCGTAGCAGTCGTGCTTATAATCACTAGACTAATAAGACAGTCACAGTCGTATTAATCTCTAGCTAGTTGATTCGTTATTTTAATTAACATTTAACAACCTTTTTCAAGAGGCTATCTTCTTGAAAAAGTTTAGTTGTTGATTGGTGGTTGTACAACAACCACCAATCAACAACTAAACTTTTTTGGTTGTTGGTGGTGGTGGTAAAAGTTGTTGGCTTAATTTATTATCAATAAATTGAGCCAACAACTACCACCTATTATCCTATAAAAAACTGTTATCTTTATTACAAATTTTACTGCATCACTTTTAAAAAAAATACATCAATAACTATTTATACCGCCTGGACTCTATAATAATTGAAAACGTAGGTAGTCTTTATAACTACCTTACAAAAGACTAAAAATTAAGTTTGCAAAGTTAGCGATAAGCATCCTCATTGAAAGGCAGCAAAATGTTGACCTAAATGCACTTGAATCTTCAAACACAAGCACGTTGAAAACTGAACTTCAGAACTCAACAAGTAAAGTCAATTATAATCCTTTGATAGTGCTAGAAGCTGCTGATGTAGTCTGTTGTATTGTGAAGTCTCACGATTCACCATTTGACTTAGATGAAATTGAATAGGTGTTATGAATGCAAAACTTGTTTATTGAGGAGGAGTAATTTGCTGTAATTCAGCTTGATATTTTCCAGCTAATCGAAGAATGATTTCTTATCAAAAGGACTCGTTTACAAGAAATATTATCTATTCGATTATAATATATCATCTATTGAACTGCAACTACGATATAAACTACAATATGACATAATTAAAGTCTATATTATAATGTACTATGCCATGACATCCGATTCAATGCCTCATTAATTTGTTTTCTATAAACTTTAACAGAACGATCCACCAAAGTTTTCGACTCTTGCGAGACTATTGCACGAAAATTGATTTTTATATAAATAGATTTAACTAGTCAGAAGCTGAATTTTATTACTAGTTTCCTTACTCGGTACAAATTTAGAAGAAACATTTTAAGAACCCAGTGAACAGGACTAACTTTGTTTGTTCTTCAAAAAATATATTAAAGATTGCGCTACAAAATTAATATTATATTATTAATCTAATTGTAATTTTCGAGCCATTTGCTTTGTTCTTTCTAAACTTCTAAAGGAAATAAAAAGGAGTGAAATGAATCTTTTTTTCGAATCTTACTTCATTCCAAATTTTATGTATGCGTACACTACAATATTTTGTTCAGTTTTTTTTCGTATTTGGAATCCCTATTCGCTTTTCAGCCAGAAAAAGTTCAGACTAATAAAAGCCAGTAACATTGATTATAAGTACTACCTAGATCTAAGCACTACTTTAGAATCACGTCGCGTTTGATTGTTCTTTCATTGTCCTACAAAGAAAATTTAGGTATAAAAGGTATTGATAAAACACGCTCTGTAGTGGTATTGCGCGATGAATACAGACGGGGTCAAAATTCGGCCCACGATTTTGCCGTTTCATTGCTACGTGGGCGGGCCAAGGTTCAATATCTAAAAGTACCTAACTTTAGGAACATGGGATATAAAATGTCTATTTTTGTATCCTATGATGCTCATAAAACTAATTTCCGTAATCGTTTTTATCTGTAACATAAAATTTTAAATTGAATATCAGGTCTTAACGAGTAGTGCCAATGATGAAAAAAAACCAAATCTTGAGGGTTTCTTTATTAATCTGATATGTGGATATTTTAGAACATAGGTAGGTATTTATCATAAACTTGGGAAAGACGAAAATCACTCAAAAACTATCTCAATTCTTTCATCATTTTAAGAAGAGCTCATTTATAAACTATAATTAAAGTGTTATTATGTACACTTAAAATTAATTTAAATATTGTTATTCAATGAAGCTGTTCGGAATTTGAATTTATGCCCGACAAAGATTGGCCCTCTATTGCATGGAACCTAAAAAAAACATACCGGCAAACTGTAGGTACATATACATCTGCTTCCCTTCAAGGATACAGGCATTCATGTTCATTGGTATCGTAGTGGAGGCAAGTTATGACATGCCCGCCGAGAACCACGTTCCGAAGCGGCCCGCAAATTTCCTCCGGATATTGGTGTCCTATAAATATCGCCTAAACGACCATTTTATGCGATAAACGTTTTCTTTGATAGAATCAACATACATAGGTTGTACGACGGCCGCGTAGAAATCTACTTTATTTTAGTTAGAAGAATTTATTGCAGTAACTAATAGCTATTGCTCACTGTTAAAACTTGATGAAAATGTTCACTTTAATATTATATTAGGATATTTTGAATCTAGATAGTTATTACATTTACTGCGTATCATTATTAGGTCCTGGGTTCGATTCCCAGGTCGAGCAGTGTTTGGGTTTGGGTTTTTCTATGAAATCCCCAGTAGCAGATCGGAGTTTGGAATTTGTGCCCGGTTAAAGGCAATAGGCTCGCCCCCTATTACATGGGACCTAAACATACCGGCGAACTGTGGATGTACATAAGTACGCCTCTGCCTAACCCTTCGGGGAATAGAGGCGTGTTAGTATGATAGATAATTATACATTTATAATAAGAGCTGCCTAACTTGGGAAGTACCTCCACTTTGCAAAAATCGCAGCCAAATAACATAGCTCTGTGTTATGTTGTGTTCCTAGCGGTGAGCAAGGTCGCCAGAGCTCTGGGAGGAGCGTTATGTTGCCAATAGGAGGGACCGGTGGTGTTTGAGCAACCCCACTATTCTTCCTTAATCTTTATCCCACACTCTCAAAAAGGGTGGTGTAGTGTTGCAAGCCTCCATATGCTACTATAACCGCTCACCATCAGGCGGGGCTTTATTGATATCTTCATTGATTGGATCTTTGTTCGTAGCATTATTGATAATATGTTTACGGTGATCATGAGAGTTGGGCCATAGTCACTTTATGAACCTACTACCTTATTATATAATTTTATTTGCGATTTAGTTTTAGTTGCTATTTTATTTGCCCTAGGTACAGTCAGCGTCAAATAGATAGCGACACTCAGAGTATTCAAATAAATAGAGACGCAACCAAAAAGTCAATAATATCGGTACATCAAAAGTTTGTTGTTAACAATATAGTCGCTCGACGTCTACTACTGTTAGTACCTATTAAAAATGGTGATCCGTGGAAAATGTAGTGGGTAGTAGGTATATTTGTTAAGTTTAATGTTAAGATGCCACTATTTATAAATAAATAATACTGTTTGTTTTCCCTTAAGAAATAAAATAAAATAAGTTGTCTTCCTTGTTTTTTTAATAAACGTTGCCCAAGCCTAGGAGTTGCTCCTGTATCGCGGGTGTGTTTACAAACATATATTCTCACATACACAAACGCCCAAACCCGGAACTACTATCTGTAGGTCAAATATTTGCTTCGTGTGAAACGAAACTACAACACGTGGCGCAAAAGCCGAACGCTTAGCTATAGCAGCTAATGGGCCATGAGCCAGAACGCCAGGTTAGTGCTATGATTTACCCAATTCATTTTAATTTTGTTCTACAAGTTTCTAAATCAAACTGGAATATTTCAAACTAAATCGGAGTGAAATAGTTAAACATGTAACTCGTGGATATCACAGGTTATGCTTAGTAAGGATTCAACACTTTTAGTGCTAAACTTCTGGAATTCAGGAATGTGGAAAGTCGCGTAATTAAAATCGTAGTTGGAACTAATAAAATAGTTCCTCGAAAACCAGTCACTTTGAACACGAGTCGACGGCGCATCATAGTTTCCCATAGTTCCTGTTTCGCATAATATCAAAGAGATTCGAATAAAATGCTTTGACTTCGCTCACTCTTTATTCGAGTAATATTACGCTGTCGTTTATCGCAATACGTAAACGACGAACTTGAGTTGGAATTTTCAATTTTACAAGGCTCTAGTTTTTAAATAGCTGCGGAAGTAGGGTACTTAGATTTCAAACGATGTTTTTTGTTGTTAAAAGAGTCTCTACTCTTTGATAACAATTAACATAAAATTACATAAAAATAAATACCTAAAGGACTTTGGGCTTCTTGAAAATTAAATGAAGTATTCAGTTCATTGCTGAAATAGTTGTTACATGACCATTAATTGAACATCTTTATTCTATTTTTATCTAGAACTAGGTTCTGCCCGCGACTTCGTCCGCGTAGCGTGATGATATATAGCCTATAGCCTTCCTCAATAAATGGGTTATCTAACACTGAAAGAATTTTTCAAATCGGACCAGTGTTTCCCGAGATTAGCGCGTTCAAGCAAATAAACAAACAAACAAACTCTTCAGCTTTATACATTAGTATAGATTTAAAAAGAATAATTAATTACAGGTACCTAGCTTAGCTCTCGGGATAATGTGTTCGGTGCCGTAACTAAAAGAACACCTAATTGAAAGTTCCGAAACTTTATGGGCTCTAAGGAGCGGTTAAAGTTGTCGTCATGTCGGCAAATGTTGGTAGCAAAAGAATTCTTCAAACATTTGGTGTTTGACGAATTCTTCTAAAATTACGTAGGTAGGTTACTTATGAGATAAATAGTTTTCTACCGACGCCAAGAAGTGTCTGTGATCGGGCATAACTTTGTTCATCATATCAGCCTATTGCCGTCCACTGCTGAACCTAGGCCTCCCCCAAAGAGCGCCAACCATCCCGGTCTTGGGCAGCTCGCATCCATCCGCTGCCAGCCACCTTCTTTAAATCGTCGGTCCATCGTGTCGTAGGGCGTCCCACACTACGCTTGCCCAAACCCGGTCTCCACTCTAACACTTGTCTGCTCCATCGATAGTCTGTCCGTTTGCAGACATGACCGGCCCACTTCCACTTCAGCGTGCTAATTCTTCGTGCAATGTCGGCAACTTTAGTTCTTTGGCGAATGAATAACTTTGTTAATATGCTCCAATTACTTCGTATGTTCGTTGTTACATTTAAACTATTCTAGAACTCTTTATTGTTTATTTGTGCTTGTTAGAATGTATTGTTCTTTAGCCAGGAGTTAATAGTAACTACCCAAGAATATTTGAGATTGTATTATACTATAGGAAATGTTTTTGTATACAATTCTAAACTTTCACCCTGTACGAAATTGAATTATAAACTACGACAACTTTAGGCTTAAGTTAGCATAACATAGTTAGCTTAATAACCTATGTACATAATGTAAGTCTACCAAAATTTGCCGGTTTTAGTTTTGTTTAGGTAAAATCAATTTCATTTTTTTATGGGATATGGAGCAAACGGGCAGACGAATCACCTGATGGTAAGCGATAACCGCCGCCCATGGACACCCGCAGCACCATAGAAGTCGCAAGTGCGTTGCCCGCCTTTTAAAAGGGTTTGGGCCTCCGGTAACCTCACTCACTCGGCGAAACACAACGCAAGCTTTGTTTCACGCCGGTTTTCTGTGAGGCCGTGGTATCACTGCGGTCGAGCCGGCCCATTTGTGCCGAAGCATGGCTCTCCCACGTGAAAATTAATAAGTAATTTGAGATTAATGATGAGCGAAATTTAAATTATTTTTATTATTGCAAAGTAATTCCTGTTCTCCTCCCATTTGAGATTCAGAGAGAAATAGGTTTAGTAGTTATGGCGTCAAGAAGTTGCAGGTACAACACAGCGCGGCGGCTTAGCATGAAGTCTTTAGTTCGATTCCCAGAACAGGCAAAGTGTTATTGAGTTTTGCAGTTAGGAAATTTTCAGTAGAAGAAAATTATTCAAATATTTAAAAAATTGATACAATAAAAACATTTTTAATTAAAAAAAAATCAAATATTAAATACGGGGCTAAAATTTACAGACAGATATAGTTAATGAGAAGACTATTTAGTCGTCTCATCTCTCATTAAGGAGCGTCAGCAGTCAGGAACAATATATCGTGCTAGAACATACCATCACGGCTGTATTCCCCGAAGAGTTAGGCAGAAGTTTACTAAGGTACACCCACAGATTGCCGATATGTTTAGGTCCCATGTAGTAAGGGGCGAGCCTATTTCCATTAACCGGGCACAAATTCCAAACTCCGAGCTGCTACTGGGAATTCCATAGAAAAACCCAATAACACTTTGCTCGACCTGGGAATCGAACCCAGGACCTTTAGCGTAGCAGTCGCGCTCAGCACCACTTGGCTAATGAGGCAGTTTAAGTAATTAATTTATTAATTAATAAAAACTTACTGAAAGTCGTTGTTTGCCAGGAAGGGTCACCTCCTGGCTGGTTTCGCAATCGTGGGGGTCCTTTGTTCGTATTAGTTTCGTAAATATGTTATGTCCATCTCTCCGTATCCCTCCCCAGTCCACTTGTTGAAATCTTCGCATATAACTGCAACAAAATAAATAGTTTATGAATTTTTTCTTTATTTAAAAAAAAAGCTTACTTGCAATTCGGTTCGCACATTACTAGTATTCTTGTTAACCCCTCGTGCTAAGCTAGATTGCTTGTGTTACGAGTGGGTTCACGTCGGTAGTGCAATGGGTGGGGTTCGAACCGGCAACCACACGATCGCAAGTCCAATGCCCTAGCCATTAGGCTACCGACGCTTCAATAATATAACAATTAAAATAAAGCGAGATCTTTAAGAATTACGTATATGTAGTGTAACTGTGATATAGAGTGAAAATACCATAAAAAAACCTATTGATTAAGTAGACAAACGAGCTGACAAGCCGTCTAGTAGTCAATAGTCACCGCAGCCCATAGATACGTGCAACACTATACGAGTTGCTGATGCGTTGCCGACCCTTAAGAGCCCCTACGGGCTAAGGACTTCCAAAGCCGCAGTAAGCGAAGGGAAAATGGCCGTTACACGTAAAATTCGAAACACACACCAAGGTGCTTTTCGGAAGACTCCAACGTAAGGGTGTTCGCCAGCCAGTCATACCCCAAGACCGCCGAACTAGTCTCGATATAGATATTTTATCGCCTCTTACCTATCTCAGTGGCAGCGAACAGTGTTCTAACTCATTGCCACACGGAGTAAGATAAACGACAAGGCTTTTTTAACTTCCCTTAAAATTATGTCAAATATGAATTTGCTTCATCAAACAAAAGCCGGTCATCCTCTAATACCTAGTGACCTAGTAAAATAATGGACAGTTAGAATGAAAAGTGATTGAAGTGTCCTACTACACGCCTCCAGAACTTATATGACTTATACACCTTTCAGTCATATCAAATTGACACATATTGGGTAGTTTCAGTACTTACAATAAAATTTTAATATACATAATAGGTACTTTACTGTTTAGCAGAAAAAGGTAGATTCTGCAGTCTCAATGAGTTATTTTTGTATACATATCGCTTGAGAAAGTTATTAAGCTCTTCATACTATAAAGAATTAATAGAATAGAATATTCTTTATTGCTTACCAAAAATTAATATTATTAGATATAAAGTATTTTATTGAAATTCAAATTAAAATTACTGTGACGCTTGGTTTGGATCTAAAGTTTCGGTTCTGTGGTGTTCTACAAATATTTATGTCCAGGGACGTATATAGACTGATTATGGCAACACGGATCAGCGAATACCATCCTCGATTTACATAGCCTGTCAATATATATAACGAGCGTAAATATGCCGTGACAATAGTATATAATGAAGCGAAACTAATGAACTAAACATGATGTAAAATTAAAACTTAATAAAAACCAATTAGTATCTATGGTTTGGCCCTCTCGTTTTGAGAGGAGACCCGTGACTAGCTGTGGTATTATGTAGTTCATTATGAAATTAAAAACCTCTTTTCGTAACTCGATGATAAAATAAATCATACCATTCGCTGTATGTGTGTGAATAATATAATAATACGTTTACACAAAGTTTATGTTCAGGCTTTGGAACATATGCAAGGACAAGTTTAAAGGAACTTGTTTGATAAACATGACGCCGCGTGTAACGGGCGGTTGGGACGTGACAGAACTTCCTCTCAGCGGAAATTGAGCAGAAGGTCAAGTGTCAACATAAAGGGAAATGTTGAGAATCGAATGATTTTTGATTATCCACTATACGTACCATTTTTGACTTTTATATCGTGTCTACTGAATGTGTTTGTTGCTGTGACTATGGAATTACAAAGTGTAAAGACAATAACGTGAAAGTTAAAGAAACAATTAGTCAATTGAACTTATTTTAGAGGATGAAAAATGAACACAAAGCCACCGCGAGTCCCACCCATCGTAAAAACTGTAAATCCAAATTTTGCATTCACATTCTGAATTTACGTTAAATTTATTTATAATTATTAAAGACATAACTTCAGAATGGGAAGGCAACATTTCGACCCTGTTGAATCATGCAAGTAGCTGAATTTTTCCTTCACCAAAATACCTATATAGGCTCTAAACCATGAGGAGTGGAAGTAGGGTAGGGAGGCCTTTGCCCTGCAGTGGGACGATAACGGCTGAAAAAAAAAAAAAACTTGGCATGGAAAAAGCAAAAAAAATACAAAAAGATTGTAAATAAATATTCTAATACCGTTAACTTGTCCTTCAATATTGAAGAGATTTTTAAAGGCTATCGTTTGGATAGCCCACCAAATATTATTTTTATTATGAATATGGTGACACAGTTGTGGAAGGTATTATTGCAACCACTTTGTAATTAACCAACAATGTAACTGCGTCATTAGCCTAGTGGTCCTGAGCCGACTACTAAACTGGAGGCCCTGGGTTCGATACCTAGGTCGAGCAGTTTTATTGATTTTTTCCATAAAATCTGCAGTTAGAAAATTCGGAGTTTGGGATCTGTGCCCAGTCAATGGCAATAATATCGTCCCCCATTACATGGGACCTAAATGTACAGGCAAACTGAGAATATGTACATACTATTACGGCTGTACCTCGTTAGGAGGTATACGTATTGTAATGTTTGTAGGGTTTTTATTTTCTAAGGTGTACAATATATAACATACTATTACGCCTGCATTCTCTGAAAAGAGTAAGGCAGAGTAACTCTGCCTGACTTTTCAGAGAATGCAGGCGTAATAGTATGTTATATAATATATTGTACACAGATGTGGGTGTACTTTACAGTTACAGTAAAGTACGTGGGTGAAAAAGGAAACGTAACGAGTAAACAATTTTATTGTATTGGATGATGAAGAATGAATGCGATAACATTACTTCCCAGATAGATACTGCTAAGGGCGGGTTGTTTAAAACTTTGTAAATATAACAACTTCGTTATTTTTCAAAAAGTTTGTCAAAAACGAACTGAATAGAATACACTTTGTACTCCAGCATTTTGAGCATGATTGTTATAGAAATAAAGTATTATATTCTGCACGCATGATAAAAAAGTGAGTTCAAGAAAAGTCATCGGGGCCGATCTATACAAATTGGTATCAGTTCTAATTACACATTAAACAACTCGTCCTCAGTCAATCAATGTTGTTTATTACATCTTTATGGGTTAGTCTAACTCATTTCCTCAATACCACAAACAGACAGACAGAGACAAATTTCAACGCAAGTTTTTCGTACTGTAACAATCTAAACTTGTAACTGTAAGATATTTTCCGATCTGTAAGATGGTTTCCTGATGACAAACTGTAGCCTAAATTATTACTATTGTAAAAAAAATACTTGTAACTAGCTGTTTCCCACTGTATTGCCCGCGTTGATCTGTTGTTTTATTTATTTGTTTAGATAAATGTGCTATGTTCCGTTTTACATCATTTACTTATTTTGAGAAAAATTAACGAATTGAAAATTGATAGCCGTATTTATTTTATAGCATCAATTTTATTTAGGATTCAAAATAACATTTTTATTATCCTATACCAACCTTATCTTACCAACAGAATTATATAAATCATACCAACAAAACAAAAATAAAAAAAATATTTTCTGACATTTATGGTAACAGTACTCGGAAACTCTGATGACAGTGACGTCACGCGAGCCGGCCGGCGGGCGAGTACACGCGGGCGTAATCAAAACAAATGAATAATAATGTTTTGTGGTGTCAGTATTATGTGTTACGAGTGAATTATGTTTGCAATGAATGCATAAATATGTCTGTGATCGTGTAAAAGTGTCTGCGTAAGTGAATGTGCAAGAGGATTTTAGATATTGTGAAAAATGTCGGTAAAAAATTATAACCTCAAAATATAATGCCTGATTTATCGGAAATAAAATGTATTTTGTGTTCAATTTGGGTTATAATGTGATAGCCACATTCATAACCAATAGATTGATGTATAATTTATATAGTTTTAATGGTATTTTACCGACGTAATGGTATTTATTTCTAATGACCCCTACGATTTCTTTTTTTTTATGTTTCGCTTCCGATCCTTTTCGACAAAATGGCGCCTGTCAAGGGGATTACATTTTGACTTGAACATTTGTAAATTATTACAAATCCACCGCACCCTTCAGGGAATACCGGCGTTATGGTTCGACGACTTCGTCCGCGTAGTAGGTATCTAAAAAAAATTTTAAGTTACTTTCTGCTAACTGGTCAAAATGCTGCAAACTGCTGCGTCAAAATCGGTCCAGCCATTTCAGAGATTAGCCGGAACAATCAGACAGAACTGTCTTCACCCGCTGCGCTCTGGTCGGGGTCACAGACCGTGACCGTGCGTCAATCTTCGAGCGCAGTCGAGCCAATATTTTAATTTTTCATTTTTGCAATTTCAAAAATTATTAGTAAATATGCAATAATAATATGAGTAATTATTGATTGAATTATGTTAATAAATCTCTAGTATTATAAAATTGTAAAAAAGCTGTGTCTGTACATTGAAGATATTTAAAAAAAACACGTGGGTTATGGTATAGAAACGTCTCCAAAACCGCTTGTCTGTTTGTTACGGGTTGGAGCAAAAACTACTGAATAGATTTTAATTTTATTATCACTGTTAAAAAGTATATGCTCCAACTTAAGAACTGGTGAACTTCTTGACTCAATTAATTAAATGAATCCTGAGATACAGCTTGACCTCCCTGATGTATAGAGGCCCATACAAAAAGAGGTCATCAATGCGGGTTTTCCATTTTTACTCCTGATAATAGTAGTAAATAATATAGCTCGATAAAAGACATTCGAATTAAATTCAAGCATATTTTATTGTAAAATCATGACGAAATACGGCCGACTGCAAGTTGAATCTACCTACATCAAAATTTTGTAACTTTTTTCAACAACTTTTTGCAATATTCACGAAAACTATCACCACACACATATTCCTTAGTTATTTCTCAGTAGTTCTATGTTAAAATCTTATAAAAATATTCACCGGACATTTTTTCGTTGAGCACAACGCGAGAATTTAATCAACAAATTCTAAAATGGCGGAGAATATTTAAGCGTCCACGGACAATGAAGTTTTTTCTTATTTTTTCACGTTTCGTTCTAACTATCAAATCAATAAAAATCTAATGAATATGAACTAAAGTCATTGATCGTTCATTCAGTTCATGTTCAGACGTAAAACTAAACGTAATAATCCGGGTCCAATAGGGCAGTATGTTTTTTGCACACATGGTGTGCAAACAGCCCGTCGTGGGATAAATCCAAATTACGAGTTGCTGCTCAGAAAACCCGATAGCATATTTTTGTTCCATCTAGAAATCAAACCCAGGAAAACAACATAGCAGTCGTGCTTGAGGTCATGAGAGAGACTGATGAGGCGGATATTATTCTGTTATGAGTGATATTGAACTTTAGTTGAAAACACAACACACCTTTGATGAAAAATCGGACTAAATGATTTATTTCAAGAATTGAGTTGCTATTTATATTTTTCTTTAACAAAAACCACTTTATACTTTATAGTTCAAATAAAACTAATTATGCTTTCTGAGATCCCGAAAATATTAACAAAATATTGCAAAAATAATTGTGAATTTTTAATTTTATATTTTCATTTCCTAACGGTTTCTCTTTAAAGTTGCGACAATTTTTTTTTCCGGAGCATACACTATATGCCATACAACGTTAAAAACATCGGCCTGAAAAATTAAATGAACGCTGTAAAATATTTTTTAAACATTTAACATACAAAATTCCATGACCGCTTCAAAAAATTTGATTAACTTAATTTTATCGGTAGTTTTTATAAATAAAATAAAATTTTGATGCGAACATGGAATTTCTGTTTAATTTTATTTTATTGATAAAGCTCCAAGTTCAAATGTTTTTATTTCAAATAAAGTTGTAAAAGCGCTTAAATGTAATGTTATGCCTATTTTCATGGTTGTAAAGGTTAATCTTATGGAGACGAATCTCATAGACACTCTTTGTAATGAATGGTGTTACATTCTTCACTGGTATTGAGATAACAGGATCTGTGGATATTGGAGGTTGATCTCCAAGTTTGATCGAAGTCGATAATATTAAACGAAGAATAATAAATATTAAAAAGAAGACAATAAAAAAATACAGGTGAATTTACAACCTCCCCCTCTTTTTGAAAGTCGGTTAAGAATCTATCAATAACATATCTAATGTATAATTTTATTGTATGTACACCCACAGTTCACCGGTATATTTTTCGGGGCGTGCCTATTACCACTAACCGGGCACAAATTTCAAACTCCGAGCTACAACTGAGAATTTCATACAAAAAATGATACTTTGCTCGTCCTGGGAATCGAACATAGGACCTCTAGCGTAGCAGTCGCGCTTAGGACCACTAGACTAATGGACTAAACGGAAAAAGAATTTAGTACCTAAATATGTTTCAGAAACTTATCTTACTTTATGGCAATTAATTATCTACCCACGTTTAGAGAATTAACATTTTGTAATTATATTTCGGTACCCTTCTTGTTATCTTTCATTGTAACTAAGTACGATGTTAGAAATTAAAATGTTATGAGTTCATAATAGGCCAATTAACTAATAAAAAAATTGACCACAAAATTAAATAAAGCTGAACAAATAAAACAAAAGTAAAATCGGTTTAAAAGTAAGAAAATGTACTACAACACACTTTGTGACGTCAAACTGTGCGTGTGTCATACAAATTTTACACTGTCATTCGTTATGCGGGAATGGGATAGATTGTTCCCCCTCCATCCCAACTAAAATCTTTAAAACATTATATCTTAGAAGTTTATTTGTCGATTCTTTTGTTCAATATACAAATTATAACTATTTTTTAATATAAAATCCATATTAGTGTACTTACTTATACATTGCGCCAGCTTGGAAGCTGAGGCCATCGGCCTAGCTCGACCTGTAGGACAAAAAAAATAATGATTAGTAGGTATATATGGTGGTAGTCAATTAAGAGTTCAAGTAGGGTTGGGCTAGACTCTTTAGCATAGTGGTCCTGAGCGCGACTGCAACGCTTGAGGTCCTGGGTTCGATTCCCAGGTCGAGCAAAGTGTTATTGGGTTTTCTATGAAATTCACAGTAGCAGCTCGGAGTTTGGAATATGTGCCCGGTTAATGCCAATAGGCTCGCCCCCTATTACATGGGACCTAAATATACCACCTGTATTCCCCGAAGGGTAAGGCAGAGGCGTACTAATGTACACGCACAGTAATTGATGTGATCGTATAACTCAAATTACGTTAAATTAATTGTCGCAATTATTATTACTATGAACCAGGAACAACTAACAAGAATAGACATACAATTTGCGAAAACCCTTATTAATTATTTCAATTCCATTATACGCATAATCTGAGTGTTCAAGCCAGTGAATAAGTTCCTTCTAGGCAAGAGTGCTGAAGGGGATATCCCGTACCTAAATACTGTTCAAAATATAACTCCACCTTAGTGTTAATGTAACATAGGTACCCAAATGTCGTATTGTAGTCTTCTAAATTAAACATCAAACTTATTACAATGCCGCCAAAGATTCACTGAATATTGACATTCTGATTAAAGGTTATACTTATTTAGAATGTTTTTAAGTACCAGTATTACTATTACTCTTCAGGTAAGATAGTAGTGAAATGCAAGCCTACTTAATATAAGAAAAGACGACTCAGCTTTAAGATGTTGACTGTGATGTAATAACATGCGCAAGTTACCTTTATTTTATCTCTACGAAAGCATTTCATGGCTTATTGTTAAATGCAATACCTTTCATCTTCAGTGCACAATAGGCTAAGATGGACAACGACGCTGGATGACAGATAATACTGAGGCGCAAATGCCACCATGATACTGTGAAGCTAATGCCCATTTTCAGCGACGATTATACGACTTGACTTACAATCCTATTGTGGTAAATAATGGAATTGGGTAGATTGTGGTTAGGACGAGTACTTAATAAAAAAAAAATCTAAATCTAAATCATTCAATTTAGAATGCCAAAAATTGATCTGTCGTTTATGCTTATAGTCATTTGGGAATTAATTTAAAACAAATGCGTTACATAATGATTAAATCTATGTATATATACATTTTATGTACTTAATATTCGTTTAAGTGCATTCAAGTACTTGTATTTTTTTATAATATTTATTATTCATTCAAGTATTTTATTATAATTACCTACTTTTTAGTATGTGTACTTTTGGGCTACTGCCCGCAAAAAATGTCCGGGTACAGCTGCATATTATTTAAATAAATAAAAATGTTTAATAATAATAATTCAAATAAATCTATAATATTGAACTTGTTTAGCCTGTTTCCTTGAAATTGTACGGTTTTCAGTGAACGCAATAAGCGATGGAATAACAAGGAATACCTACTTATATAAAGTTATAGAATGCCACAGATAGTTGTTTAATACAAACTATTTCAATCCAAATGCTCCTCTTACTTCTATCTATAAATATTTTACTGATTTCTGATACGCGAATATTAAACAACGAAATGAAACTACTTTTTACGGAATTGATCGCGATGTATTGATATTATTTTATTCCCGACGTTTCGGATCCTTTACAGCATTCATGGTCACAGGAAGACTGAGATGTTAAAAATTACTAACAGTTACTTTACATTTTTGTTAATTGTTCAGGACAGGTTCAAAGCACCTTAAACCGACGATCATGCATGACGAGGTTAATGAACGTAGATGATTGCCCGGATTGTAGCAAGTGGAAATCTAGTTTCTGCCTACCCCAATGGGAGACAGGCGTAAAAATATGTATATAATAGTTATTACTCATGCCCATAAAGGGTGAAGCAAACATCTTGAGGAAACCTGCATTCCTGAGAAAATTTCTTGGCGGTGTGTGAAGTTTGCCAACTCGCAGTAGGCTAGACTGTACCTTAATCCCTCTCATTCTGAGAGAAAAGGCAGTGGGACATTAAAATGGGTTGATTATGTTTTAATATTTATGAGCATAAAAGAGCGGATTTCAAAACCCGAAAGTTCGAAGTCATTAGTGACTTCCATACGTCAAATCCACCAGGGAAAATAATCTTGAACCTTACTAAAAGTGTATTTATGTAAATAGTCTTCTAATAATATAAAAACGTTTATTTTATTTTTTGTTCGAATTTTCGTTTATATTCACTGGTAAACATTGTTTATATTATATTAGCTTTCATGAAAGTTGATCCTGGAGATTCTTATTAGTATTGATTATTCGATTCGGCAAATTCAATTCGAGTAAGCTACTTCAACATCAACAACCCTCGTTTGTTAATGTTGAAGTGGATTACCTTCAAACGAGCAATCCTAGCGTAATAATATTATTGTTTTCTCGATTAGAAAACTATTTTTAAAGAAAGACAATTATGTTACATAAAAAAATACTGAGAGCTTTTTATGCTAAATTATAACACATTCTGGTAAAAAGCCATAAAAAAAAAACATTTTTAAAGTTATAAAATAATAATATCGTAAGTTCGTTTTGCCTTGTAAATAAATAAAATAAAAGTTAATCCAAATACCTACAAGACGCATCATAGCATTTCTATACTAGATTTTAATTGAAGTTCAAAACAATAATGGGTACAGCAGCCCCGCCGGATTTTCTTTTAGTTAAGTATATGTGTAGGTATGTACTCATTTAAACGGGGTATTCGAAAATAGTATTTAATACTTTTATAATTAAATTCGTCGAAAGATTTTTTCAAATTTTTTATTATGAGTTTTATATCAAACTATTTCAAGTGAGGCTTAAAGTAAAAATGGCATGTAAAGCGTCGATATTTGTACATCAAATAAAAACGCATGCATATTCATAGCAAAAACAGAATTTAATATTCAAAATTCCCTTTCTGCGTTCTATCCTTTTTTTTTGTATCAGTTTTAAAATGGCGTTGCTTTACAACATTTTACAGTAATCAAATATTCATGTTTAGTTTCAGAAGCGGCGGTAGCAAGCTAGGGAGTCGGATTTGCAATCATCTGGTTGTCCGTTCGAAACCAGCTCATTGCACTACCGACGCGTAACACAAGCATTAAGCTTGAGGGGTTAACAAGAATACTAGCATCACTAGACCATCATTGTTAATAAACCTAAAAAATTAGATATTTACTTCTGGTAAATAAAATCCTTGTATAATCCGGAACCGGAGTGAAATAGGTACTTAGAAATACTTAGGTTGTGTACCTAAGTATTTCTAAGTATTTCACTCAGACTATCTATTGATTATCTTTCCTTTCTCTTGAGTCCATCCAAAGGTTGTCTGTAAGAGATCGCTTTTAGCGAAAAGACCACCCATTGTACCATATCCTATGATTGATAACTTGTACTTTACATAACATACCATCACGCCTGTATTCCCAGAAGGGTTAGGCAGAGGTGTACTAAGGTACACCCACAGTTCGCCGGTATGTTTAGGTCCCATGTAATAGGGGGCGAGCCTATTGCCATTAACCGGGCACAAATTCCTAACTCCGAGCTGCTACTGAGAATTTCATAGAAAAACCCAATAACACTTTGCTCGACCTGGGAATCCAACCCAAGACCACTAGACTAACGAGGTAGTCTAAAACTTGTACTTTAGTATTAGTTATCAATTCAATAGC
Source organism: Acronicta leporina (assembly GCA_947256265.1). Classification (NCBI taxonomy): domain Eukaryota; kingdom Metazoa; phylum Arthropoda; class Insecta; order Lepidoptera; family Noctuidae; genus Acronicta; species Acronicta leporina. The sequence continues at coordinate 14,643,881 of OX366510.1, forward strand.
ATAGATATTAGTTTTTTGTGTACAATAAAGAATATTATATTCTATTCTAAGTCCAAACTTCTTATTCAATACTTCTTACTACAAACTCTTGTGTTATGTTAATGCTAAAATGACCTAACAGACAGAAATGTGTATATGTGTGGGAAGTTGATTAAGTAATAAACGAGCTGATGAACTGATCTGCACACACGCCGTGGTCATTGTATGGATGTGTGACCAAGCCCATAATTTTTTTTAATTCTTGATGATGATGATGTTAAGCGATACTGCGATCTACGATGAAGCGTGCGTGCCTAGAAAAGACCCATTCACTCGTAATTTAAAGACACTCAGATTATATCTAAGAAGACCCACTCGGGAAGCGCATCTATACTCGATATACTAATATATAAAGCTGAATAGTTTGTTTGTTTGTTTATTTGAACGCGCTAATCTCAGGAACTACTGGTCCGATTTGAAAAAATCTTTCAGTGTTAGATAGCCCATTTATTGAGGAAGGCTATAATATATCATCACGCTACGCGGACGAAGTCGCGGGCAGAAGCTAGTTTTTAATAAATCGAGACCCCTCTATTTATGTACGTTGAAAAGTACATTTAAAGAAATTTATCTTAAACGATTTTATAGGCCATATTTTCCCACAATCTTGGCATGAAAACACTGTATTGAATTTCGCTTCTAATTTATTGGCTTACACGTTAAACGATACCGTCACGACTATATTTCCTCAAGGTTTAGGCAGAGGTGAACTATCCCACACCTAAAGTTCCTCTGAAGTTTTAGGTCGTATTTAATTGGGGAGGCTCCTATTGCCATTAACCGGACACAAATCCAGATTCCGAGAATTTCATAGAAATACTTTTTGCTTAACACTTTGCTTAATCTGGGCATCGAATAAAGGACGTCCAGTCGTAGCAGTCGCGCTCAACCACTTGGCTAATGAGGCAGTAAATCTTCAATTATATAATTTTTTTCCAAAAATTCCAAAGTAGAAGTTCAAAATAATCCAAATCCAATCCAGACTTTTTTTTTTATTATTATTATGGCTCCACACTTTTTGTATATTTGCCAGTGTCAAGTATTAGAGTAATCAAGTAATATTTCCCATCGTGGGATTATAATTATGGCACCACACTTTCTGTGTTCGCCAGTGTCAAGTAGAAGTTGTTTAGTTGTTCAGTTGCCCCAATAAAACGGTAGAAACTTTATTGAGGCTTTGATGGAGTTTAGGAGTGAACCCAAAAAGTCACGATTTTCAATTTTATATCATTTGCCTACACTCTCACACGTTCACGAACACTTAATGGTTAATTATCCACCATAATTACATATCAACTTCGGAAAAATTCAAGTTTTGAAAATTATGTAAAATCGACAACGTGCACTTTACATTTTCCCGCCTAAACTCAATCCAGACTTAGGCCCACTTGCACCAACTTCTTAAATGTGTTTAAATTGTATTTAAACACGAAATTTCTATGAAAAATTGTGTTTAAATACAATTTAAACATATTTAAAAAGTTGGTGCAAGTGGCCCTTAAACTATTAAGCAAATAGAATTTTGTAGCCCATACATGCTGTTTACCACAGACTAATACGCTTTATGCGGTCTACGACGCTACGAGCCAGCTACGAAACCGCTACGTTGCTACGAAATTCGCTACGCAAAATTGAAACCACTCGAGAACATTTTGAGCTCCTGTATAGCGAAATCAAATTATTCAGCCCCAAATTAGATGTACTCGAGTACCAACTTGGAAATTATTGAAATTGCGCCAAATTCTGTGGGTAAGTCATCGCTCTAACCGAAACTGAATTAAGCGATCCCACGCTCGAGAATTTTTAGTTGGATTCGAATACCTATTGTACGTGTTTGCTCTACTTAATATTTTTTACTGAATAGCTATGACTGCTACGCTAATGATCCTGAGTTCAATTCCCAGGTCGAGAAATATTTTACTGTTTTTTTTTTAGTTTTCAGCAGCAGCCCGGAGTTGGGGATCTGTGCCCGGCTATAGGCTCATCCCCTATTACATGGAAACTAAATATACCGGTAAACTGTGGATATTAGTACGCCTTTGCCTTACTCTTCGGGAATTACATGATGATGATGGTATGTTATGGTAATTTTTTTAAATAAATTAAGAACGAATATGATTATTTATAACATTGAAAACTAAATTGTACTTTTTGATTAAAAAGGTGTTAATTTATGGCGTTAAAAGTATCATTAAGTATCTATATTAATGAAATTCCTCATTCAAGGCATCCTGAAAGCCAACTTAAAACGAAAAGGCAACCGGCTGAAATCCCTCGTCCAATGATTTACAAACATATTTCCGCCACAGTTCAACCATCGTTATTTAATTTTGTCCAATTTCATTTGAATACTAAATGTATTAGAATAGTAGGTAGTTCTAAATATTATATTGAGTTATCAATTTACTTCTCTGCCTAGCCGCTCGGAGAATATGGCTGTGATATTATGTACAAAAACAATACCAGAAGAATTGCCTTACTAGTTTAGTGGTCCTGAGCGTGACTGGTCCGAGGTTGATATAACTGAGGTCCTGGGTTCTAATCCCAGATCAAGCAGTGTTATTAGTTTTTCAATGGAATTATCAATAGCAGCTCTGTTAATTGCCATAAGCTGCTGTTAAGTGACGAAACATACTGGCAAACTGGTTGTTTATAATTCCTAACCCTTACGTAGCAACCTCTGCTTAAGAAGTTTTTTTATCGTTTAATTTTATCCCCTTATCGTATGTGCGTTTACAAACACAAATTGTTACATATCGAAACGCCTATACCCGAAACAAGTTACCTATAGGTTATAAAAATATTTCCTCCAAGTGGGGATCGAACCCACAACATGTGTCGCAGAAGCCGGTCGCTGAGCCGCCTTCAACTTTCACAGAACGTTCATCAATCCGTTATTTTCATTTATTTTTAAGTTGGCTAAAAATGCATAGAAATACTACATTAATATTATATTGGAATTTAAATAATTCGCACAGTTATCGACTCTAGTAACCGAGATTTTTTTACAAGACCATTTTATACTAAAATTGTAGAGATCTTATTATTAGATACCAGACACATTCAATGCCGTGAAGTCAAAGCAAATATGATCAAATAAGTAGCTTGTAAAATTAATCAGTATTTGCATGGTTTCCCAATATGAAAATTCTATTAGAATAAAAAAATGTAAAGTTAAAAGAAAATTGATATTGAAAAGAAGTTTCTAAGAAAAAGATTACAGGTTTGACGCAAGAGCAGAGTAAAAATCGTACAATTCGTAGGGCAGAAGATAAAGAATTAGAGCACTTAAAAACACCTTAAGTTTTAAATACCATCCCGAAAACAAAAAAAAAATATTTAAAAAACAAAGAAAGATTATGAATTCATAAACTTTTAATGAATAGGTACCTTGAATAATAGCACAGAAAATTCATGGAGGAAAACGATTTATCTTATACTAGCTTCTGACCGCGACTTCGTCCGCGTAGCGTGATGATATATAGCCTATAGCCTTCCTCAATAAATGGGCTATCTAACACTGAAAGATTTTTTCAAATCGGACCAGTAGTTCCTGAGATTAGCGCGTTCAAGCAAACAAACAAACGAACAAACAAACTCTTCAGCTTTATATATTAGTATAGATTTGAACCTTTTTTATACTTGATCTGCTCTATATTATTCATATTTGCTGTACTTATTTAATTCATATTAAGTAATTGGATTGTTAAGAAGGTAAACCTCATTTGTTACGTTAGAAGACTTATAATTTTCAACAATATTTTTATATCTAAGAATTAATCTATAAAAAAATGTGATTAATTGTCCATTTACAGAACTTTAATAGTTACAAATTGAACTTTCTTATGAAACTCATGAATGTACCCGATTCATCTTATATGACGTCATGCAACATCAAAAATAAAAATTCATTGCATTCCACACATGTTACCGTATCTACCCATATAAGATTACAATTTCATAGATCTCATTTATATGCTAGCAGTACCTTAACTATAAGAGCAAGTCTGAAAACTATTTCCATCTCCTTCATGTCAAAGTAAGGTAACTTAGCAAGACACCCTATCTTAAGACACCACGGAAATTCAAGGTATTTTGGCCCAAGAATGTATTCGATCTTAAATAATTCATACCTTAAGTAGTAATAAATTCTTACGGCTACTTCCGACATCACAGAAATGTAATAACCTTTAGAACTTAACTCTAAATCACAAGTTAAGTTCTATAAGTTCAGATATATTGTAACGATTAACTGTAACTTAGTTAAATTTGAAGGAAAGCAATCCCCACCTATGTGAAGCCACGGTTAGGGATTACAATTATCGAAGGGGTAATAGTAAATTGTTTTATTGAAATAAAACCACTTTACGGATTATATCGCGTTATATTAGTATAATACAATACAAATCCCGACGTTTCGGACCCTTTACAGTAAATTGTCTTTCGTACATTTGACCTTTTTACACACCATGGGCCGAGGCTTTACTTTATTTTCAGGCGCAGTGTCTGGTCGGAGGAACAAGTGGAATTGGAGTTCTGTTAATGTTCTCCTGCACCTGGTGAGTCTACTACGGATCGGGAGAGAGATGGATACTTATCTCGTACTACTTTCTTCACCAGTATAATTCTCTCCTGTAAGAGAGAATTACTACGCATACGCGTAAGATTACATGGAAACGATTGGTAACCATCCACTGCGTCGAGGAGATCGCGGTGTTGCTCTGCCCAAATTAGACATAAGCATGTTGAATACCTATTCGATCATAGCTTTCTTACAATAAGTAAGAAAGCGTCAGTATTTTACTGACGCTTTGTAATAAAAACTTCAGGATTACTTCAAAGAGTATTCCTATTACAGATTGAGGTTTAGTGAAACTCTATGTTGGTTTGGTAAAACAACTCCACGAATAAATTCCTGATGCCTTTTTGCTGACAGAGTAATAAGATTCGTTTTTCTTTCCTGTTAAGATATAATATCCTGTGGTAAATATATAAAAGCCAGTCACCACGTTGATTGATACCTACTATATCTGCTCAGGGTGCGTCTGCATCTATCTAATTATCTATCCATATCTATTGAGCCTGTTACACGATGATGGGGGATTAATAGATATAATCTGAGCGAACTTAAATCACGAGTGAATGGGTTTCATCAGGTCAATAATATAAGGGAGCTGGAAGTCAAGTATACCTATCAAGAATAAAAAAAATCACTCACTACTGTGAGTGAAGGAGTTCTTTCAATTCCACCGTTTTATTGAGTCTCTTTCAGTGCAATTCTCATTAGCTTAGATTTGTGCTCGGTGCCCTTAACTACCGCTTACACGGGACCTAAACACACCGGGAAACTGTGGGTGTACAATTAGAAGACCTACTTCTGCCTAACCTGTATATTAATTTTGTGAAGAGAGTCTGTTGGTATTTACTGGACACAAATCTAAAGTCTACATTGAGTAATATTCAAATCCCCACGACGCTTAGTAGTCGTACTTGCAACTAAGATTAATTAATATTTAAAAATATGTATCTATATATATAAAAGAAAGTCGTGTTAGTTACACCATTTATAACTCAAGAACGGCTGAACCGATTTGGCTGAAAATTGGTGGAGAGGTAGCTTAGAACCAGGAGACGGACATAGGATCTTTTATCCCGTTCCCGTGGGATGTGATGACAGACCGAATTCCACGGGGGCGAAGCCGCGGGCAGAAGCTAGTATATAAATAGTTCAGTCTCATGTTAATCCGTGTCTAAGAAAAAAATATCTTTCTTCAGCTATTTACACGTCATATTACTCAACAAACCGTAATTTTCTTTATATAAATTCCAGCAACTAACTCAATTCCTAATATTAAACAAAGAAAAGAAATAAAAGATCAAACGGTATTATTAAAGGTACCATCACAAAATTATTGAACACAGAATCATTTCAACTGTTATTTTCGTAAGAATATTTGCTATAGCTGATTATTTTTATATTAAGCAGAGGAAATGAGGGACCTGTTATTTTGCAAAGCCGCTACTTACAAAGGCTTAGATAAATATCATGTTCCATATTTCAGTTCCGAATGAATTTGCTTTTCAGTGGAGTCAGTGGGGATTATTTATATATTGTAAAGCTTCCATCCATGAATGTTTCTACTATAATACTCAATTGTTACACATAGTAATATTATACTTACCGTTTAAGCTTTAGCAATTGACACGAAATCCGCATTATGTTGCGTTAGTTAAGGTAATAGTTACTGTTATATACCTACTTTTAAAATGAATTAGCTCGAGAACCACGGTTCTCACAGCTCTAACTCTATTTGTAATAAGGAGGATCACGTCTTACAAAGACTATAGAATAATGATATCACTAAACCAGCAGACTGTTAAAATTACAGTGAAATAAAATGTAACTACGTGAATTATCAAAACTACGCGCAGATATCAATTATTTAGGTTGGGCCTATAGAAATAAAAATAGGTACTGTACGTTCCTATTAAATTCAGATTCTAAGAAGAATAGTACCTTGCTCGTTTCATAAGAAGCTTCATAAAATTCGAGTTGACCTATTTACTAACAAGTAGCCGCAATATTGCATTGCAACGGCGCTGCAGCAACGCGTTATGACAGTTCACAAACACTGTTGCAAACTTCCTAGCGGCTAGATTCATCGGAAATAATCTATTACTGTCAAGATTTTTAATGAAACGTTCGAGAAAAATTTCTGTTCACCAAGTTGTGACACTTTTAATTCATAGTCGAATGTATGTCGTACCTAGATATGTGGCTAAGTATAGCTATTTTCAGAGAGCACGTAAAAGCCTTCCGTCCCGGTTATCATATCAAAAGTAGTTAATAGTCGTGAGAAGCCTAATAAAAGTCTAACAACTTTAATTTGGTGTACAATAAAGAATATAATAAATAATAAATAAAAAGTCTAACAACTGGTTAATTTGAGGATATCGGTAGTGCTTAGAACTTGGCTAAACCGCCACTTTTGACACAATATGATTCAAGGACACTGCTCTACAACCGGGTCTTACATCTCCAATATAAGTTGACCAAAGCTGTTCTATATTTATAGGTCAGCTATACTGGAAGCTATTTTAGAATTCAAGTTCAAATCTTACACAAAAATTACATCAAACTTTAAAATGTTTATATTGATAGTAATTTTAGGAGACCGTCGACCGTTAACTGTCATAGAGAATGAATATGTTATGCCTAAAGTAAAGGTATCTGATCCGCATGAAAGCTTCAGAGAAAACAACATCCCATAGCACTGTGGGACTAGTTCAAATCGTAAATAGGTATGAAATTACAATAGATTATCTCTTAAGGGGCCGTCCTAAAAATTGACGCATTTTAGTGAATTTTGTTGACCGATTGTGAGGAATCTACAAAGAATTTTGATTATTTTTTAAATTACTGAATAATCTTCAGTTATCCCTCTAATAGGATCAAAAATTACTTTTTCAAAAAAAAAATATTTTGATTTAGTAAATCAAAGATGAAAAGACCTATAATTGTGCTATAATATCGAGCGCGCAAAGCCGCTCGCGCCAGTCACGTTTGGGCCTTCCCAGCGAGAGGACGTATCGCTTTGTGTCACAGGCGTGCGCTTGTTTGACGTAAATATTTTCCCAAATTATACTGCGATTAACACAACTTGATACGTTGATTATTTTATAACTTCTAATTTCTAGAAAAGCCCTATAATATAATATGGTTTGGTATTTTTTGTAGGAAGTATGGGTAGTACAAGTTTCTCATTGTGCTGATTACGAAAATGTTTATTTTTGAAATCCAAGATGGCGGACATTACTTTTCTAAATAAATTAATATGGGTGTCAATTTCAAAGATTTTCAGGGGCTGATTACGAAAATTATATTAATTTTGAAATCCAAGATGGCGGACATCGCTTTTCTATATAAATTGATATGGGTATCAATTTCAAGGATTTTCAGGGGCTGATTATGAAAATTATTGAAATCCAACATGGCGGACATTGCTTTTCTAAATAAATTGATATGGGTGTCAATGTCAAGGATTTTCAGGGGCTGATTAAGAGAATGACAGTAATTTTGAAATCCAAGATGGCGGCCTTTGCTTTTCTAAATAAATTGATATGGGTATCAATTTCAATTATTTTCAGGGGCTGATTACGAAAATGATATTAACATTGAAATCCAACATGGCGGCCATTGTTGTTCTAAATAAATTGATATAGCTGTTAATGTCAAGGATTTTCAGGGGCTGATTACGAAAATGCTTTTCTAAATAAATTGATATGGGTGTCAATTTCAAGGATTCTCAGGGGCTGATTACGAAAATCATAATTATTAATTTTGAAACCAGAGATTAAAATTTGGTAAATTTTTTTCAAGTTAAATATGAACTGTTAACTATTTGTGATTTTTTTGCACATTCCTAGATATTATTATAAAGTTATTTTAGTGATGGAAAAACTCGACTGCGATCAAAATTTGAACCTGCGTCTTCTGGTTAGATAAATCAGATGCTATGATCACTAAGCCGCCGCGAGTCCCACCTGCCAGGTCTAAATTTGCATTCACATTCTGAATTTACGTTTTAAATTTGGGGGCTGTCTATATTGTAAAAATGACGTTCAAAAAGTACTACCTAGTAGTCTATATTGAATAAATGATTTTGACTTTGACTTTGACTTTGAAAGGTGACGTCAGTAATATCTATTGAAAAGTCACTTCTTTTTTGAAGAACATCCTACAGCCTGATTGTACTTGGGATGTAGTTCCTTTGGAAACGTACAGTACAGTAGTTCCCATTCTTTTTGGCCGGGCAGAGGTTGTTGCACCCGCCTTCGTGCGCATGGTACAGTCAAGTGGAAAATTACTAATGCAATTATCCTATTTAGTATTAGATCAGTAAGTAGATAGATTTTTATTTTATACATTGGCATAACATAAAACACATTAAAAAAATATTTATTAATAAAAACAGGCGTAGTAAATTCTCAGTAGGAGCTCGGAATTTGAAATTTGTGCCCGGATAATAGCAATAGGCTCGCCCCCTATTACATGGGACCTTAACATATCGGCGAACTGTGGGTGTACATTAGTGTACGCCTCTGCCTAACCCTTCAGGGAATACAGGCGTGATGGTATGTTATGTTCGAGGTACTTACGACTGCGACTGCGTGTGATTGCGACATTAAGTATAATACCTATAGCTCTCAAGAGTCGGCCACCGAATTTCTAATACAAACGTAATACCAAGTTATATCGTAAGTTAAACACAATTTATTGGATTACGATTTATTATGGTATTATGTTTTTGCCGGCAATTCAAGCATTCAAATTTAGACAGCGCAATGCTTGGTAATTTAGTAGCTATTATAACGCTTTATATTTTACTAGCTTCTGCCCACGACTTCGTCCGCGTAGAGGAGATATAGGAGATATATGAGGATATATAGCCTATAGCCTTTCTCAATAAATGGGCTATCGAACAATGAAAGAATTTTTCAAATCGAACCAGTAGTTCCTGAGATTAGCGTGTTCAAGTAAACAAACAAACAAAATCTTCAGCTTATATATTAGTATAGATTTAAAATATGCCATGATATACATTACAAACAAAATTATACAATCATAGCACAAATTTATACAAATTAATTAATAATTTAATAAACAAATTAATAATAATTTATTACAAAGCTCTATGTTCATTAGTCAAAAGCAACCTCATCTTACAATAAATTATTTATAAGCAAAGGTTTTAACACATTCAAAGGTATGAATATTGTAGTTATCGCCGTGATTACTACTGTAGTACAAAATTAATGTCTTATGTTGGTCCTTCATTAGGCACATTCTACGTGCATGGTAAATTATGAAAAACAAATACCAGTTCTTCAGACACCTCATCTCACACTTTTCACGATGAAGTGGAGCAAAGTTAAACTACATATCACAATTAGCACAGATGTAATACAACCGAGCGGTTTCAGTCGTGACCAAAATGTGTTTAGATAAACATTTAACTTGAAGTGCCTAGCAAAAGATAAAACTATCAACCCTCCAAAGTAAAAGTTTGAAAATTCAAAATCCCTGAAACACATTTTTTATGATGAGTAGCTACATATCTCATTTTCAAATACCTACCTTTAAAAACTATTCACCCATACTAATAAGTACATTAACCTTCAGGCTTCAACCCCCGTTTCCTACCCTTAAAATGTAAAAATCCATAAATCATTAAACTCGTCACTAGGTATTTATTAGTAATCAGTATCTACAAAAATTACAATTTTTAACCCCAATTTCCGCCTTCAAAGTTTTATGTTTTGATGTTTATTGAATATTGTATGTATAAAAATATACTAAATTAAAAACAAAATTGAAAATACAAAAAAAAAAACTAACGAGAATAAAACTAGAAAATTAATTTAAAAATGAAAGGATCAACATTGTTTATAGGCTCGTACGCTCGATCTGCAGCCATGTGTGCGAGAAAAGCGCACACAAACATAGAATTTACCTAAACTCGATCGAGTGAATTTTTAGGACGGCCTCTTAAATGTCAAATGTTCAATATTAGTTTGATTTATAACATAGCATACGTGACATTGTGTTTGTGAAATAAAACATTCTGCCTGACATTTTATTCCTTATTTTGTTTGAAAGGTGTTACTATTAATTCGTGAAATACTTCATAAGTTATTTTTAATTTCAACGGGAAATAGGTACTCTATAGCCCTTTATACGTCAAGAATTATTGATTTGGTTGGTTAATATTAAATTTTATAGCTTTGTAAAAAACTTGTCTCTCAAATCAAGAGCTTGTAAAATTAATGTCCAATTTCAACTTGATACCTTGACACACCTACGTAACCAAAATCCTCGCGAAATTACTTTCAAATATATGTTTATAAGTAAGTGTAGCGATAAATACGTGTTCATGAATAATTTAAAAAAGTCTCGTTCAAGCGATGTTTTACAATTTATTCAGTAGAGCGGTTGAAGCACTAGAAGCCCTGGAGACTTCAAGGTGAAGTGAATACGAGTAGATTAGGCAACTGAAACTACTTGGAGGAGCTTTGTCTTTGGCTTACTTCACTATCAAACGAGATTGTAAAACGCGCATCTATTGCCAAGGGAATAACGTTGATAAGTACGTAGTAAAATTATGTAGGTACAAACCTACATAATTTTTGTTCGGATTCCATTCAGTAGTTGTTGTTTGGTACTAGATAAATGTTTATTTTCTATAATTTGTATGGTCTGCTGGACGCATTCTACTGATCAATAGAGCCTGATCTTCAACTCTTCTCATACCTTCAGTACCAGCCAGCCGCCTTCAGTTTCGTATGGCTTTTCGTAGCTATAACGACTAACGCGTCTATAATAACAAAAAATATCATTAAGTCATGTCAAGTCATAAGGGATCATGTTTAAGAAGATATACCTATTAATGAATTCCATTTAAACGTGGAATGTCGAGTATATGCAAAGTTATATTTAGACACACTTACCTTACTTATTTATTACCAAAAAAAAATCCATTTATTATCCTAACTCGACTAAATAACATCATGGTGCCGTTTTATTCTTGGAAAGGAAAAACAATAATGTACTTTAATATAGCATAATTTTCCTCCACGTGTATCAACTACCACGTATTTTGTTCTTTATTAATGAACCAGAAAATATAAGCTCTAAATAACTTAGCCCTGTATATATACTCTCCATTGTCACTACATTGGAGATGGTAAGCAATGAGAATTGAAATATTCATTGCTTTAACAATGAGAGCCCTTTAGAATAGGATGGAATAGAATAGAATTACTTTATTTCTCAGTATATGGTACATTGGGGTTGTATATTTTAACATTGATCTTCATATACTACCGTATATAAATTAAATTACAGTCATTGACAGTATAATTATAATTATTTTAAATTTTCGTGGTGCAATAACAACATTTATATGTAACTGAAATTAATAATAATACGTTAGAGATTCACAATGTCAAAGATACATAATTAGGAGAGATTTTAATTAACCTATGACTTGATTCAATAAGATGAAATTGAAGAGGTCATTATTATTTCCTAGTCTTTAAGCCTAGGAAAATCATGAATAGACTTTTAAAAGGCAATTCATGGTTGTGGCGAATGCCACGATTCGTAAAGGGCAAGGCAAGGCAAGAGGATTTTCCGTACTCAAAATAAAAAAGTTGAAGAGCCAACGAGGTGGTCATGTCGATTGCTGAATGTCGAGTAAGTGTCGATCACGAGATTGACAGTCGCTGTAATGTAGTTATTGATTGCGAGATCTCATTTGTGTTTAGGTAAGCGTAGTGTAGGATATGTATCCTACACTTATACTCGACACTACCAATGACCACGGGTATCTACCCTTGGTCATTGAAAAAGTGACGCAACTAGAAGATACTGGACAGCAGAACTTACTACCAGCTCTACTAACAATAAGCAGAACTAAGTGCATGCCTGAGCGATTTTCTAGGCCAGTATGGTGGACTATAGCCTTATCTTTGTCATTCTGAGAGGAGACCCAGCCCAGCAGTAAGACACAATAATGGGTTGATTATATATATCTTATTATAAGCCTACAGTATTGGCTACATATGGTCAAATATTATGAACTGCCGAACTCGTTGCCGCAGATAACGTAGTACCCTAAATAACGAAATTAACGCTGTCAACCGTTTCACCTAACTTAATTAATCATCAAATCAGCTACAACTATCGACGTCACTGATTTGTTACTGATTGACAAGCCTATTCACAAAATTGACAAGACTCTTCATAATGTGTAATTACATTTCAGACCTGTTCAAAATTAATGACTATTTTGTAGCTGCAATTTGACATCGTACCAATATATTGCATTATTTGATTTTATTGCCGTAATTTTCTTATTAGGCTTTGTAAAGTAATAATTAGGGATACATTACTATCTCGGTATGGGGAAAACGAGAGTGACAGTAAAACTATCAAAATGAAGAGTTCTTATTAAAATAATATTTTCCCAAAAACCCTTTTCTATCCCCAGTTCTAAGTTAACTGTGGAACGCCGAAGCCTTATTTGCATTTATAATCAGTAATCATATTAGCGTGTAAGCTATGTAGGACCTATCTATGGTTTTAAACGGCCTGAAAATAAAGAATTTAATATTATTTTAAATGTAGGTGTTTTTAGATTAAACTGTTAAAAAAAAAGAAAGCTGTCAGCATACTTAAGCCGATTTTAGCAAAGTTACACCAATCAATAAAATGTTTGTAATTAAATTTCCATTAAACTCGGGTATGCCAGGAAAAAAACAATCAACACTCCCCAAAAAATTGTTTCAAATCCGTAATTTAAAAAGTGTTAGACAAATCCTCTGAGAGTAAAATAAAGGTAAAAAGGTTTTTTGTGTAGCTAAGCAATAATTTATTTTAGGTATTACAGATGCTGTAAGGCTGATTATAAGCAATCGTGCAGGTATAAACGGCACAATTAGCTTTTTGCTTATGCATAGCAATTTATCTCATGAATAATGAGATGCGAGTACCTACCTACCTTATAAGTCTGATAAAGTCTCACAAAAGGAGTACCTATTAAGTATGACCTAACAAATTTAAATATAAAGATGTTCACACAATCCCTAAGGGATAGGCAGAGGTGCACAAATGTACACCCATAGTATTAGTGTAAGTGGATGTATTATGCTTATTTTTTTCCTCCAAAGAAAAATTATGTTTATGTTTAGACAGGGTTTGTCTTGAAGGCTTTTTTTATAGTTTTAGCAAGTATCTACACTTCAAAAGTGAGTTGAATCGGTCCAAAACTTTGTCCATCTCTCTTTGTTCATTTATTTTAGTTGTCAATCACAATTTAAGAACAGAACATGATTCATTTACGGTCGGTATCACATTGACAGGAACAATAGATAGGGCCGGGAAAATAACTTCAATGGCACTTGAATAAAAAAATCCGCCAGAGAATCTGAAGAATGATCCCGCGTGAGATATCCGGGATAGAGTTTTTGAAACTTTACTCTTATGTGAAAATGACTTATAATTTTATAAATAGTTAGACTATGTAACACTTAGGTAAAAGTGTACTTATCAACACCCGTTGACGTCGTTTGGTGTGTGGAAAATCTTTCTAGCTCTTTTATCACCTGGCGGTTTATTAGGTATAGCTACTTATAAAATGAAGAATTCTTATAAAAAAAACAACCCGAACACTCTTTTTTTGTCCGGTTTTTAAGGTAACAATGTTTGGATTTACAGTTCTAAGATGTGGGACGCCAACGCGTTATTTGCAATTATAATCGTTAATCATATTAATGTGTAAGCTATGTAGGTACCAATCTATGCGTTTAAACAGGCTTTCTGGATCTTTCGTCACCTGAGCGGCGGCACGGCCATGGGGATTCGCCATCACCATGACAGGCATTGGTTCAGGCTTCAAGGGAACCCTTCAAAGGCCGAGGCCTCATATCCCGATCGATGTCAATATTGGAGCCATTGCTTGGCATAGCAATGATCTTATGTAACAGGGAGCGACCTATAGCCATTATCCGGAAACAAATCTATAGCTCCGAGCTAGAGTTTCATAATAGAAAAGCTTAAGTTTTTTTGCATTAGGAAACCATGATGTTCGTAACACTTTGCCTGACCTGGGAATCTAACTCAAGACTTTACAGTCGTCAGTCGAGCTTGTCACTAAAAAAAAAAGTTTGGTGAAAAAGATTTATTAAATCAATTGCTTTATTGAGGTACCAACGGTAAACTCTCAATTATTTAAGGTGTAGTGACGTAATGCTTCTTTTAGTCCAAGTCGTGACGTCATAATAAAAAGAACTGATGACACCTTATTTTTGCAGACTGTTTTTGTAGAGAACGCTGCGAGAATCCGCACTGGGACTGCAAAAGCTTGATGGAAATATAAGAATAGGTAAACAATTCTAAAAATGCTGATATCACAGTGCTATTTTGCAAGTGTTGCGCCCATTGTGAGTTGTTGCAAAATGCTTCTTTATTTTTATTGAATAATTTCAAAACATTCAGCTTCCTTCTTTGTTCGATTCAAGTGAATCGAAGCTCCATCAATGTTTGCGAAACATTTTAACAACAAGGAATAGTGCTGTAGCTAACCTTTTTCGTGTTTGAAGAAATAACAACTTTGTATGTTTTAAGACTTTGGAAAATCCTATATAAAAGTTCCTATATCTCGTCAATATGATAATAAAGATATCTTCTTCTTCTTCTTCTCTACTATTATAAAACTGTAAAAAAGCTGTGTCTGTACATTGAAGATATTTAAAAAAAACAAGTGGGTTAGGGTATATAAACGTTGCCGATACCAAAAATGTGATTTTTAAAATTCTTGTCTGTTTGTCTGTTTGTTACGGGTTGGCGCAAAAACTACTGAATAGATTTTAATTTTGTTATCACTGTTAGAAAATATGTGCTCCAAATTAAAAGCTGGTATACTTCTTATCTCATATAATTAAATGGAACCTGAGATACAGCTTGACCTATCAAATGTATAGAGACCCATACTAAGAAGAGATCATCGCTGTTGATTTTTGAGCGTCATGCGAGCGAAGCCGCGGGCAGAAGCTAGTTATAAAATAAAAACTAAGGTTTCTATACAACTAAGTATATACATACTCGTAGCTGTGTGTACCTTCCCGTAAACTTGTAAATATGTTACCTGCATTTATTGAATTTCTCCGTTAACGTATGAATTTTCCTGTCGTAACTTAAGTGGACTTCCGGTAGGTCTTTGATATTTCGTGATTTACTTATCGGTTATCGACGGAAAATTTAAATTGAAAATAACATACCATCACGCCTGTATTCTCCGAAGGGTTAGGCAGAGGCGTACTATGTACACCCACAGTTCGCCGGTATGTTTAGGTCTTATGTAGTAGGGGGCGAGCCTATTGGTATTAACCGGGCACAAATTCCTAACTCCGAACTGCCGAAAGTGTTATTGGGTTTTTCTATGAAAATCCCAGTAATTTTCATAGAAAAACCCAATAACACTTTGCCTTTGAGCTGGGAATCGAACCCAGGACCTCTAGCGTAGCAGCCGCGCTCAGGACAGCTTGAATAATGAATTTAAAATGTCTGTTCTTATTTAAGTTAAACTTTTGTATCTATAATAATTTATGGAACAATAAATGGAGTGGTTTTCTTCGAAGAAGCTACCGTATTCAACACAATCATTCAATGTATTTCTCCCATTAAAAACGTTTCCCCTAAATTAGAATTTTCTCCTATCCGGAAAACCTTGACAGCCAAAATTTTTACCTATATTACTAACAATGATCTCTATATTTCTCTAGTGTAGGTACTATAGATTATAGTAATATAGACATGCAAACTACACAGAGCCGGAACTTTCTGACTCTCTCTGTTTTCCTACTTTAATCTGAGATATTGCTGTTTGAAAGGTAATGTTGCCATTGAAATGAATGCGCACACAATAAGATCTAATCAAGACAACAAGCAATAGTGTTACTGATGTCTATAGGGTGAGGCCGCTTACCAGGTAAAATGTGTTGTTCTATGATCTAAAGAAAGCGAAACTAACACTAGGTGATAGATTCTATCTTTTGTAATTTGCTACAATAGTAAGTTACCCCCGGTCTTTGGGTTATCGGTATTTTTGGTTTGAAAACTGCCTCATAAGACTTGACCGTGACTTGACTCTTATCGTAGTCGAGCCATGCTATGGCACGAATGGATCGGCTCGACCGAAGTGATACTACAGCTTCATAGAAAACCGGCGTGAAACAACCCTTACGTTGTGCTTCGCCGAGTGAGGCCCGAGGCCCAAATCCTTTTAAAGGGCGGGCAACGCACTTGAGTGTCCTCTGGTGATTTGGGTGTCCATGGGTGGCGGTAAGCTTACCATCAGGCATCCGTCTGCTCCTTTGCCCCCTATCCCATAAAAAAAACTAGTTGTGGACGTGCGCGATTACTCAGGTCCTGGGTTCGGGATCCCAGTTCCCAGGTCGAGCAGTGCTATTGGGCTTTTCTTTAAAAGTATCTTTACGAAAAATTCTTAATAACCTTCCTACAAAGTAAATTGATATTCATTGTAAAAAAAATATGCAAACAGACAAAATCTCAGCATGGATGGTTATGGGCCATTATGTAAATGTCTGAGACATAAAACATAACGTATTTTTATCTTGCTTTATGAGCACTTACGTATTTGAATAAAATAAACTTAATTGCGTTAAATTTAACTAAACTCTAAAATCTCACTAATTCGATTCGGTAGAATGAATTTGTAAGATAAAATTAAGAAATTAGGAATTTATTAAATAAGTTTTTATTAGTCTAGTGGGTCCAAGCGGGACTGCTACGATGGAGGTCCTGGGTTCGATTCCCAGGTCGAGAAAGTGATCGTCAAAGCAAAGCAATACGCAAAATGATCAGTAGCAGTATTGCCCGATTCTGGATTTGTGTCCGGATAATGGCAATAGACCCACCCCTGTTACATGGGATCTAAAATACGAGCGAACTGTGGGTATATATCACTATACCTAATACATAGCATAGGTACTACATTACCCTTGGAGAATATAAGTGTGATGGTAATGTTAAAAGGACGCCGCTCATTCTTGAGTGATGTGATTAGCAGTAGGTATTACCAGATCTACAAAAAATGCAAATCTTGACTTGTCCATGAATGTACTTATAAGTTAAGTCATCGACATAAAAAAACTAATTTTTTGACGATTATGTTTAGCGTAGCGGCTGGGCGATCAGGCTCCAGCGCCATGTGATCAGGATTCAAACCTCACATGAAGACAATATAGGATGAATACAGGCAGTTCCGGGTTTGGGCCACCGTGTGAGAGTTCGGTTTTGTAAAAGCATCCGCGATACAGGAGAAAATCCTACTATGGGGATAATTTTGTTTAAAAAAAAGTATATATAATATAATCCAGTATATCTAAGGGAAGTGCGAGTTTCGTGTATCGGCAGCCGTACACAGGTGACATATTAGCTAGAAGGTAATTAAGAGTTGCTCAGGATGTATAACACTTAATTGTATCCGGTGTTACTCAGGCACAATACCCGTGTCCGGCCGTTAATTGGCTACTTTTGTCTGACCTTTCGAAAATAAGAAATATTGTGTTGCTTGTAAAGAAAACTGGTAAATATATTAATCCTACTAATATAACAAATGTGAAAGTTTATGAGGATGGATGGATGGATGTTTGTTACTCTTTCACGCCAGAACGGCTGAACGAATCTAGATAACATTTGGCACAGAGATAGATTATAGTCTGGCATAAAACATGGGCTACTTTTTATCTGAAGTCCACGCAGACGAAGTTGCGGGCAGAAGCTAGTACATACATAAATAAGGCAGGTTAGTGGTAAAAGTACTACAGTCATAAAATTCATTATCTTATGTTCGGGTCTGTATGTATATGCGATTGAATATTAGAGTTTTATACCTACTAAGCGACTGCTTTCACATATTCGCAAGCAATAACATAGTACTCCCACGAAGGATTTTCGGTCCCATGTATCTAATAGGAGGCCAGTTTTACATACTTACAGGGCACAATCCCAAACTCCGAGCTGCTACTGAGACTTTTAAAGAAAAGCCCAATAGCACTGCTCGACCTGGGAACTGGGATCCCGAACCCAGGACCTGAGTAATCGCGCACGTCCACAACTAGTTGTTTTTATGGGATAGGGGGCAAAGGAGCAGACGGATGCCTGATGGTAAGCTTACCGCCGCCCATGGACACCCAAATCACCAGAGGAGACTCGAGTGCGTTGCCCGCCCTTTAAAAGGATTTGGGCCTCGGGCCTCACCCGGCGAAACACAACGTAAGCGTTGTTTCACGCCGGTTTTCTGTGAAGCTGTAGTATCACTTCGGTCGAGCCGATCCATTCGTGCCAAAGCATGGCTCAACTACGATAAGAGTCAAGTCACGGTCAAGTCTTATGAGGCAGTTTTCAAACCAAAAATACCGATAACCCAAAGACCGGGGGTACTTACTCGTAACTTACTCGTATACTGATTATAGTTTCAAATGGGATAAAATATAATGACCACCGAATTTAGTAAATTGATCACCAAAATACTTACCAAAGAGGATAAATGGTCACCAAAATGGCTAAATGGTCACCATATATTATATTAGGTTTAGGTTAGGTTAGATTTATTTTGATGATCATTTACTATTCTTGCTGCTCATTTGCTATTTTTTTAAAGTTACATTTTACTAGATCTAGTGGATCGTTAAACATAAGCCGTTTCAAATTCTAACAACTGATAAAATTTGAAATATAGGTATGAGGTCCTTGGATTGCTTCCTACGTCAAATAGTTTTTTCTATAAAATTCTCACTGTGTAATACTATTATAGTTCGAAGTATGCATTCGTATCCGGCTAATGGCAATAGACTCACGTGGGATTTAACTGGCAAACCGTAAGTAAGTACACATCTGTTCAGTCCTGTGGGAAATACAGATTCATAGATTGATGTTACATATTTATTTGTAAACTAATGCGAGATCCATGCAATTTTCCTATCGAGATTTGCTCGCTGAAGATATATATCAGTCTATTGCCAGACGAGGCGCAAATATTAGTGTTGTGACACACCCACGCTATCCATATATTTTATAATCTGTTTGACGTTTCTACTAGGCAAAGGACGTATGCTTGTAAAGCCAATATAAAGTAATGATTTAGTCTATTTAGTATTCTATTCAATCATTGCTTCATTTCTATTGCATCTTAAGTAATATTATGTTAGTCTTGGAGTGAAACATGGAAGAAAGCAACATAAAATTGATATTGTGTTTTCAAGTAGGTTTCCGTACTTGAAAACACAATATTAGTTTTATGTTGCCTCTGCTATGATGCATGCTAAGTTAATGTTAAGAAAATGACAGCAACTATTTTTATACGTAGGGAATTTTTAATATTTTTTTAATAAACGTTGCCAATGTTTCTTGGTTCCTTAACATACCATACCATAACATAACATTAGTACAGCCCTTTCTAACTCTTCGGGGAATACAGGCATGATGTTATTTTTGTTTGTTTTTTCAACCATGGTTGCGTAAAATGTGCATATATAATTATTTTTTTCTTTAAAAAAACGCCTAGTATCTTGGGTTCAATTTAGATATTTATTTATTTAGAGTTGTAAAAGTTTAATTTTATTGAAAAGTATATTTGTTGTAATTTAATTTGTTACTTATACTAATATAAGCAATTAACTAATCGATCCCAAAAGCTCAAAGCACTTATAGTAAGTACCGACAGAATAGACTATCAATAAAAAAATAAATCGTTCTTGTATATTTTTTTATTTCGTAATGAATAGAAATTTGATTTTATTATTGTAATAATTATTAATACGAGTATCCTATTTGCATCACATTTGAAATGAGTATAGGCTGTAGCCAATTTATAGGTGTCTCTCAAATAATCTATGTCTATTATAATTATATTGACTTGTACACCAATACCTAATATCTCCTATGGTATCCATGTCTTAAATTCAGTGATGAAAAGTAAGGAAATTGTGTCGACCAGGGCAATGTTCTATGTTACTTTCCACGCAGTTTCTAGGTTCTGGTTCAAGCAATAAATGACTTGCTCGAAGTCTATGAAGTATAAAACAGTTTGCCGGAAGAAAGGCGAAACAGGCGATTTTATTTCTCGTAGCGCGTTACGTAGATCGGCGTAGCACTCGCGTAGCAAATGGAATTGAATTGTAGCAAACTGAATTAGATCTATCATTAAATTTATTTTTAACAGCTGTTTCCTGCTGTTTCACTCGGGATCTAAAGTGACTTTATATTTTACTCAATTAAGAATCATAGCCATGTTACTCCGGAATAATATAGCTTTCCATAGATAAAAGAATTTCTAAAATTGAGGTGTATGAATGTATAGATCCACATTTCACCGGTATGTTTACGTCCCTATAATAAGTGGCACGCCCATTAATCGGGTAGATATCTAAATTCCAAGCTGCTACTAAAAATTTTATAGAAATAGTCAAAATACTTTGCTCGTCGGGGGAATCGGGTCGCGTTTACGACCACACTAATGAAACAGTTTTTAATCAACGACAATTTTAGTGTTGCGGTGGAGTGATCGGCTCCTGCGCTACATGTTGTGGGTTCAATCCCCACACGGAGCAGATATTTGTATGACCTACAGATAGTTGTTCCGGGTCTGGCGTGGCACGTTTTTATGTTTGTAAAATCATCCAGGATATATGAGAAAATCCTATTGTGGGGCAACGTTTCTTTTTAAACAATAAATTATAATAAACAAAACTGGAACTAGGGAAGAATAGAATAAAATAATTATTATTTAAGTTTTATTTAAGGAACCAACAGAAAATATATGATAAATGTTAAAACTGCAATTAACAAATTTGAACCGGTTAATTAACGACTACAAAAAAAAAATATTTTATTTACAACTGGACTCCTATCTTGTAACAATTTCACGTTTACTTTTTAACAATAGAAAAGGATAAATTAAGTAAATCATATTATTTCATGATTCCGGCTTTAATCATTCAACATTACGTTAATCCGTATTTTGTGAGTGACGTCTGTTTCAAGCATTTAATTATACCTTCGTAATTACAATTAACTGAATAATTCCATAATAATTATTCACGGTTGAACATATCATTATTTTATTAAAATAATTTCAGGAATGTATGTTAAGAGACGCATATAAGCTTATTACCAAAAACAAATGAATATGAATATTATATTTTTTTTGAACTATAAGTTTCGAGCCTAATTTTTTGCATTCATGGAAAAGATCATCGACATCATCTATTCGCGTAATTATAAATCTATACTAATATATAAAGCTGAATAGTTTGTTTGTTTGCTTGAACGCGTTAATCTCTGGAACTACTGGACCGATTTGAAAAAATATTTCAGTGTTAGATAGCCCATTTATTGAGGAAGGCTAAAGGCTATATATCATCACGATACGCGGACGAAGTCGCGGGCAGAAGCTAGTACTATATATTCGCGTAAGTGTCAGTAGGAATATCCGACACCAAAAACTAATAATCAATTAGCCACATATTTTATCTGGAACTTCGAAAGGGAAAATTAGTTCTATCGCGTCGTTCAAAGTTCATTCGATTTTATTAGTATTTGGGCCGCAACTTCGAGCGAGCCGTGTGAATGACACACAGATCAATAAAATAATTTGAGAAATGTTCTTCAAACATCACCAATATTCCGTCGAGGCGCAAAAGTTTTGACGAGGGTGTCACTGTTATAACGTAACTATTGGTATTTTATTAACATATTGAGGCCTATCTTATCTATATTTACGCGAACAAGGAATAAGTTGAAAATAAACATATTTTCTACTTTGATATCAATAATTACGATTGGACTATTTTATTTTATGGCAAAAGCGCAAATAAATCCTTACCAACATTCCTCCGAACATCGGTATTTCTCAGATATTGTGTTGGGGTGGTCTGATGGCAGTTGCTTCGAGTAAAATACTGATATTCAGCCGCATCTGGTTATACTGGAAGCCGTCCGAAAATGCGAGGTGGACGATAATAATTTTATGGGTTTTCTAATGTTACGGGAAAAGTTCCTGAATTCCACCTAAACCTGGTGGCAACACTGGCAAGGGTTTAACCCTAAACTAGAAATTTCTAACTCTTTTAAAATTAAATTCTTCATGAGACCAAAACCTCATAAAACGTTAGAAATTAATTACCAATGTGCGTGTTTGACACACGGGCATAATAAAAAGCTGAGGTGATTTTTGAACAAAATTGTTTCGTTATGTTTTTGAAATATAACCACGGATAACTTGGAGTTTCCTTTGTAATATTGAAATTGTTTAGCATATTTTATATTGGTAAATAAAAAGTTAGCAAATAGTCGACTGGCATAATACTATCTTTGGCAAAATTCCTTTGGGACAGCGAGCTAATAATAGTTGTACGCAAACATACATAAAAATGGCAACATATTTTGAAGTCCAAAAGTAAGATGGCGTACAAGCAATTTACCAATAGAATACGTTTGCCTATATCATTTGCCCTTTCTAAGTGGTAATAGCATTCTCTGTAGGTGATATTGGCAGTATCAATGCAAACTAAATTTCGATCAACTCCGAGTATAATCTACATATGAAAAGGAAATATCTTTGCAGCCTTTTGTACAGAAAAATGTTGTTACCGCAAATATTGAGGGAAGACGATGGCTTCAAAGCAAAGGAAAGAAAAAGTTAATTAGTTATAATCTCATTTGAATTACAGAGAGTAATTTTACAAAATTAGTATACCTATTTAATGTTTTCCGATACCTTTTATCAACAACGTAATATAGTACGAGTATTTAGGGTTTGCTTCAGATAATTAATTTAGTTCATTTCTAAATGGATGATTAATTGTCATGAATTTTAGAAAAAAAATATTATTTACAACTAGCTTTTACCCATGGCTTCGCTCACATGAAGCTATATTAGGATAAAACACCGCTTTTTTACAATTTTACTTTTTCCAATCAAAAGTGGTTATCAGACGCCTATCAGAAGTTTATGAAAATTGCGTAGATATTGGGATGTGGACTGGTGGCAGTCGCTCCGTGAAAAATAACGATGTTCAGCCACATCTGGATACACTAGAACCCAACATATAAGTCTGGTTAGACTAGTTGTCAAGGCTTTGGGCTTCCAATCAATTGTCATAGATGCTCTACGAGGCACATATCCGGATTTAGCCGGACGTGTCCGGTCAAATATATACAAATCTGGCCATCCGGCTTTTAATCAACCCCGCCCCGCCAAAAGATTCCAAACGAGACCGCGCGACAAGCATGAAAAATGAATAATAGTATCTACAAGGAATAAGCTGACCGATGGCCGTTTTGCGTTGATGTGACGCATACTTTCGCAAATTAATTTACTTCTTTGTTTAAATACATAATCGTGTAAGCGTCCTGTCTATGTAAATAAATCTATTTTATTTCTTTCTTTCAAATAGAAGATTTAAAAAAATATAGAAAACCAGACCATCAACAACCTGGCCTGGCCAGGCTACCTGGTAATGTGTTAAGAATGGTCACAGACAGCCTGACCGCGGCGAACGCAACCTATCCTTGCAGGTCAAAAAGTAATCAATAAAATTTCCCATTTCCGCTGATTTATTGACCATGGCCTTATTGATCTCTAATATCCATTCCCGAGCACATCTGCTAAGTAGGAGCTTCTAGGTTTTATTTCCGGGTTGGGAAAATATTATATCATTAAATTTATTTTTAAAAATTATGAATTTACGCCCAGCTCTACCCGATGTAAATCCAGCATTATTTATGTTTGTAATAAAGTACAGAGCTGCCTAATTCTTATGGGAATGCAGGCGGAGTTTTGTGTGTACCTAAGCATTTCCATTAAAATAACACTTGTAGAGCAAGGAAAAAAAGACGCTACCTTCGCTCATTTTACTATTTTCCTTTTGCGAAAAAAGAAATTTTACTTCGAAAATTCATTATTTAATTCTGTATATTATTACGTAACATCCGTGAATGTACTCCCGCAATCCGTCTATACATGAATGAAAAATTTGTGCCTTCCCGTATCTATTGTTACGTGATCCCATTCATTTAACCTTTCTTAAAGAATTACTATAAATTTATACGGTACTCATATTACCGTTCTATCTATTCCTAGCGCCTAGTATTTTTATTTACTTTATACAATTAACAATTAAAGGAAAGTGTTAAGTTACTAAAAGACTTTTAAATGATGTTGTCACCACAACGACATCAAACAAAGAGACCGAAGCCAATACAAGTAAAAGAAATCCGCCGACTGCGGCACGAGCTCCGTAGAAAATAAATTAACAGCAAAAGACCGCATCCAACATGGGCAAAGCTATACTGCGAATTCTGTAGGTACTCGGTCACGATCACGAAAAAAATAAAATTTATATCGACGGCCGGAAATAATTCCCGAAATATTATGTGTATTTATGACGACTCAGGCACTAAATTATAGTGCACCGCAGTATTTTCTTCTCAATATATCTAAAAACAGAAGATGATCTCCATTCTGCAGCACAGCTCCGCAGCGCGCGTAAAAAAATCCACCCGGAAGTATGAAAAATATTCGCTAGAAAATATTCACGAGATAAAATGACCCAGAGAGCGTTGCGGCGACCCACAGGTTGGCTGAAAAAATACTCGTACTTACGTTAGACGATCGGTGTGTGGCGCGGGGCGCAGGCAGGAGCGAGCGACGCGAGAGCACGCGAGTAGCGGAATGAACCGTGGCAGGAGGGTCACGACAAGAGCGTGTCGACCGCTCCGCAAGCCAGGCAAGCGACTGTCTGCCTCGACCTACCGATCCACACTGCTTATCGACCTCCCCTCGCGCACTCACCCGCCCAATACGCGGCCGCGCCCGCCTAACGCGCAACGTTGCCAAAATGTGAGGAGCCTTTAACTATTCATCTCTCATTATTCTCCGTGATGCCCACGATCGATGTCCACGTGATATTTATCACTTTCATTACGTGGACACATGTAGGAAAAAATTAAAAAAAAAACAAATTTTCATGTTAGGGTGCCGATCGATTTCCCGAACTTAATCAGAATTCTGGGGGCATTAGAGGGAAGCGGGAAATTGGTGTGACAGAAAAGGAGCGCGGAGCAAGTGGCGGTGAATTGGCCAAAAATCTGTAAATATAACGCTTGAGTTACATTGTTCGTAGGCCTGCATGAAAACCTTTTATTTAATGAATGTTGTTTATTTTTAGTTGAATTTTAAAGACATTAAAATAAAATTATAGGATTTTAGAAATTAAATTTAAAAAATTTAATCTGTAACAATATGTACCACATTGCCCGATATTGTTATACTCGAATACCTACTAAGACTAACTCTAATTCTTGATACATTCTAAAGAAGTGTTGGTTCGTGAAATTTGACCAACATGCGATTATAAAAGTATACGATGTTAAAAAAACTGTGTCTGATCCGAAAGGGGTAGGTACATCCCTATCCTATAGCTATAGGAATCCCAATCACCAAATGAAATAAGTAACATTAAATATTCATGACAGTAAACATATCAATGACGATTAAAATTCATGATTGTCGTGCTCGAATTGCCGCAATTACCCAAAAATCTAGCAAATTTTTACAATGTGATAAATTCAGCATCCGCCTTAATATATTTTTTTTATGTGATAGGGGGGCAAACGAGCAGAAGCATCACCTGATGGTAAGCTATTACCGCTGCCCATGGACACCCGCAGCACCAGAGGAGATGCAAGTGCATAGAACGCCTTTTAAAATGTATCTTCACTCACTCGGCGAAACACAATAGTGTTGTTTTTATGCCGCATTTCTGTAAGGCCGTGATATCACTCCGGTCGAGCCGGCCCATTCGTGCCGAAGCATGGCTCTCTCGCGGTATAAATAAGATGCTCCTACGGTAGATGTTTGGCACCCAGGACGGTGTCACTGAAGTACCTATTACCATTTTAGTTTATCGTTTTATAAAAAAATGGATTGTTTTGTTTTATTTGTGAAAAAATTAAACATATGCCCATTTTTAAATAGAACCAGATCTTGATACCTAACAATACTTTCACGGATTGAAGACGGTTTTCCAGAATTAATATCAGCTGTTACTTTACGTTTATGTTATCGATCGGCTTAACTTGTAAGTAGAAACTACAAAAGGGTTGGTTTAAGAGATAAAATTAAGTAATGAGGACTAATTAGGTATTTCTTCTTAATTTTTTATAAAAAAATTTCACATTGCTTGGCTCACTAAAGTATTAAAAAATCAAATCAAATCATTCACATCATAAATCAATCATCACTATATAACATAACATAATCAACCCGTTATATGTCCCACTGCTGGGCACGGGTCTGCTCTCATAAAGAAGGGGATTAGGCTATAGTCCACTACGCTAGCCTAATGCGTGTTGGCAGACTTCACACGCCGTTGAGAAAATCTTTCGGACGTGCAGGTTTCCTCACGATGTTTTCCTTCACCGTTTAAGTGCGTGATAATTAACTATTATACGCACATAACTTCATAACTTTTGTTAAGATAAAATAAGGCCGCTGGGGCTAGATATCTCGCTATCAAATGCATAACTAAACCTTTCCTCTATGAATCTGCGGGTCGGCTTTATTTAACCGTCAAAGCCCTAATATTACACAAGACGTTTTCAAAGAACGGATTAGCATCAAAATATTACATATAAACGATTGTGTTTTTGTTTCTATTATTGTAAATAACCGCCTCGTTAGCTTTGCGGTTCTGAGCGGGATTGCTACGCTAGAGGTCCTGGATTCGATTCCCAGGTCGAGCGAAGTATTATTGGGTTTTTCTATGAAATTCTCGGTAGCAGCTCGGAGTTTGAAATTTGTGCCCGGCAACAAAAAAAAAACATACCAGCGAACCGTGGTTATATATTAGTACGAGTAAGCTTCTGTCTAACCCATCGAGGAATAAAAGTGTGATGATATTATGTTATGTTATATTTTTAATTGTAAATAAACGCAGTACGATACGCTGTTCCGTGCTGTACCGTGGTCCGGAACAAATATTTTTGTAACCTACAGGTAGTTGTAGCGAGTAGACAATTTATTTTAGTAATCACATACCTACATCTTCTTCTTCTCTACTATTATAAGATTGTAAAAAAGCTGTGTCTGTACATTGCAGCTATTTAAAAAACAAGTGGGTTAGGGTATATAAACGTATGCGAACCCAAAAATGTGATCGATTAAATTCTTGTCTGTTTGTTTGTTGCGGGTTGGCGTAAAAACTACTGATATATTTTAATTTTATTATCACTATTAGATAGTATCTGCTCCAACTTAAAAACTGGTATACTTCTTATCTCAAATAATAAAACGGATCCAGAGATACAGCTTGACCTCTCTGATGTATAGAGACCCATAAAAAAAATAGACACTGTTGGTTTTTGAGCTTCAAGTAAGCGAAGCCGCGGGCAAAAGCTAGTATTAGAATAGGGATATATTATAGGATTAATAGAGTACAATTCCAACCATTTTTTAATACACCTACTGTGTAACTATTGGACAAGGATGGCCCAATCCACAAAGAATAGGGTGCCTAATCAGGCATCCTAGTCTTATCAGACTTCAAACCGTCAAGGACTCCCATCTATACTTATAATAAAATAAAACTGCCACATTAGCCTAGTCGTCCTGAGCACAACTTCTACGCTCGGCCTGGGTTCCATACCCAAGGCCGAGCTTTGTTATTGGGTATTTCATTGAAATTCTCAGTATCATCTCGGAGCTTGGGGATTTGTGCCCAGTTAGTAGCAATAGGCTCGCCCCTATTATATGGGACCTAAACATATCGGCGAACTATGTGTGTATATTAGTACGCCTATGTCTAACCTTTCGAGGAATATAGGCGTGATATTTGTTCAGCAGTGAACTTCTATTAGCTAATATGAATATATGATGTACCCCTGAAGTCAATAGCATGATAGTGTATACATTTCATATAACCAAAAATTTGGTTATATTTCAAAATCAAATTCAAAGAGCAATTTCAAAAAGTTTGTTTCGAAATATTAGATGTAGGTATGGTTTATTTTATAATTGACTCGTAACGATATTAATATAAAATTATAAAAAATATATATTCAACATTTTTTTATTTCAATTTTATTATTTGTAATAGTTATTTCATTATATTTATGTCATTTAACAAGCAGTGATATGACCATGGGACTGCCAAGTCAAGGGTCTCGAGTTCAAATACAAGGCACGCACCTCTTACTTTTCGAAGTCATGTGTGTATTAATAGTTAATTATCGTGAAACCTGCATGGCTGAGAGATTTTCTCGACGGCGTGTCTGCCAACCCGCAGTAGGCCAGCGTGGTGGACCATAGTCTAATACCTCTCATGAGAGGAGACCCGTGCCCAGCAGTTAGAAAATGTAATGGATTAAGTAGGTAATAGATATTTAATGTTTATTACTGGATTTTAAGATCAAATATTCTAATGTTTAACAATTGGCTTATATCTGTAATACTTTTTATCTACGTTTATCACGCTAAAGCTTAGACATCGTGGAGCCGTATTGATCCAATCTAGCTATTTTAGAAAGCTTGGCTTGTCTTTACCTGTTGATCGCTTTGTTTGTTTGTCCTTTGTTTTTAACTCCGAGGTATCTAGAACGATTTCAATCACAAGCCGCTCAGAAACTGAGTAATATCAAAGATTAAAAAAAATATATACCTATATAAAATGATAAGACGGAATAACGTTTTATCACGAATCAAAAAATATATTTTTTTGATCCCGTTTATAAGGATATTTATATTTACAGTAAGAAATTTAATCATTATCTTGATATATAAGACGTTCATAAAAGATTTTTCGAGAACGTTTTCGTGAATCCTATTGTAAGAAACTCGAGTGGGCGAATGAATAAAATCTCTTCTCTACTATTATAAAATTGTAAAAAAGCAGCGTCTGTACATTGAAGATACTAAAAAAAACAAGTGGGCTTACAGTATTTACCGTCTCCGAACCCAAAAATATGATTTTTAGAATTCTTGTCGGTCCGCTTGTTACGGGTTGGCGCAAAAACTACTGAATAGATTTTAATTTCGTTATCACTGTTAGAAAGTACCTATATGCTCCAACTTAAAAACTGGTGGACTTCTTATATCACTTAATTGAACGGATCACAAGATACAGCTTGACCTTTCTGATGTATACATAAATAGACCCATACAAAGAAGAGATCATCATTGTTGGTTTTCTTCGAGAATCCATTTCTAATCGTATCATATGAGCGAAGCCACGGGCATAAGCTAGGTAGTTGTTGATAAAATCGTGGACGACCGATTGTGAGCGAAAATCGTGAGCGTCCTACTCACCTCACCTATAGGTAGTACCTTACTTACCTTGCCTAAGAACATACCTTATGTACAAAAACCAAAGAATAAAGGAACAAAATCCTACAAAAGGAGGCTTTACAATACAATTGTCGCTAATATATAAAGGAGAATAGTTACTTGTAATTAATAATAATTAATCCTAATAAATTAAAGATATACCAGAAGGTTCATTTCAGTCGTTAGTCTAGTGGTCCCAAGTGCGACTGCTACGCTAGAGGTCTTGGGTTCGATTGCCAGTTCGAGCAAAGTGTTATTGGGTTTTCTATGAAATTCCCAGTAGCAGCTCGGAGTTTGGAATTTGTGCCCGGTTAATGGCAATAGGCTCACCCCCTATTACATGGGACCTAAACATACCGGCGAACTGTGGGTGTACGTACATTAGTACGCCTCTGCCTAACCCTTCGGGGAATACAGGCGTGATGGTATGTTCATTTCAGAGAATCGTGGCTTATAATAAATATTCCGCCAATCAATCGATATGTGCTTGCGGCAGTCATTCGTAACTTACAGCGACTCCTGCGCGCTTGGAAAAACACGTCAGCGCCACATACGAAAACTTATGAAAATATTAGGTATTGGTCGTCAGCAGCCCGAAAAGCTTAACAATCAGTATTTCAGATAGGACCTAGATTATCTGTATTGCTTTGAAAATGGGATGTGGAGGTGGCAGTTACTGAAAATTGCTGTTATTTGTTTTTTTTAAACTTGTTATATATTTTTTAAGGAATAGGAATGCAAAAGAGCATACGTATCACCTGATGGCAAGCCATTACCGCCGCCTATGGAAACCCGCAACACCAGAGGAGTCGCAAGTGCGTTGCCCACCTTTTAAAAGGGTCTCCGGTATCCTCACCAATTCGGCGAAACACAACGTGTGTTATTTCACGCCGGTTTTCTGTGAGGCCGGGTATCACTCCGGTCGAGATGGCCCATTCATGCCGAAGCATAGCTCTCCCGCGGAGGGATATTGCATTCTCTTTTTTTTACATTTACCATGCCAAGATTATAAAGTTATATTATTGCAGAAAAAAATCGCAGATGCTATTGAGACTCACCCACAAGGTAGAAATTTGCTTTCAAATTCTGAATTAACGTCTTTGTGGTGACGTCTTAGTGCTTTAGTGGTCGTAGCGTTTGGTGTATTTAACCAGAAGAAGCAAGTTCGAATCCTGCACGCAGTTGAATTTTTCCTTTATTATAATAACGTTTATTTTTCATTTGGAAATTCATCGCTCCTGCTAGAATCATGCTAACATGATCCTATTAGGATTATAGGATTTAAAATTAAAATAATAATAATCCTAAAATATTTCAGTTAAATGGTATTTTATAACCATATCTGCGTCACTAGGACGAAGGAGGTGGCAAAGTAAGTGAGATTTTTTTTCTTAAAACCTTTTCACCTTTACATCAAAGTTTATATTTTCTGTTTGTCCTAATAATAATTCTACCTCGTAGTCGGTCATTTACGTTAAATTTAACTGACCAATGAAGCTAGCCGGTTAATTCATATAAGCACGCAAGTTTTAATAAATACCTCCGTGTTTCTATGTGTTCATTGATATCCACCCACATGAGGTGATTGGGTTCGAAGCTATAAGGAATTTTAAATCTGTCAATGGTTCTTACACCGAGACAGATATTTTATTTTTTCCACCTTATTTGGATTTATTTATTAAATTCTAGTAAGATTTGTTATTTTTGGTTACCCTTTTTTATGTTTCATCGGCCATATTGAATTATTATTAAAAAACTAGCTTCTGCCCGCGGCTTCGCCCCCGTGGAATTCATCACATTCCACGGGAACGGGATAAACAGTATCCTATGTCCGTCTCCTGGTTCTAAGCTACCTCTCCACCAATTTTCAGCCAAATCGGTTCAGCCGTTCTTAAGTTATAAATAGTGTAACTAACACGACTTTCTTATATATATATAGATAGATAATAAGATGTAATTTTCGTAATTACATTTTTTTTATAATAATTCAATATGGCCAATCGACACCTCATTTGAAAAAATCTGATGTTCGAACATCCATACAATGCACACATAGACGGCTAAACTCATTACCCTTCCTTTTTTCGTAGTTGGAAAAAAGCACGCCATCAATGGTGAGGCGAACGCTGCTGACCGCCATTGAGGTTATATTACCTATAATATTATCAACCGCCCTCCCATTGCTGGGCACGGGTCTCTTCTCAGAATAAGAGGCTTTATTAGGCAAGAGTCCACCATGTTAGTAAACTTCACACGCCATCCAGTAAAATCTGTCAGGCATGTAGGTTTCCTCACGATATTTTCTTTTGCCGTTTAAGCGCGTGATAATTAACTTTTACTACGCAAATTACTTCGAAAAGTCAGAGGTGCGGTACTTGGATTCGAACTCGAGACCTGTGACTTGGCAGTCCAATTATAATAGTCATATCACTAGGCTATCATTGCTGTCATTAATACATAACTTTCTAAAAAATCAGTTGATTACTATAAATAAAATACCTTGTAGGATTAATTTTTTAAATAAAAGTTGTTCCTTGTCAATATTTTCACGAATAGCCTTTCCGAATAATCCTTTGTAAGTAGGAGTAGATAATCCTGATTACCTCAAAAATAGTCTGAGGAATAATAAATTAATTCTGATAATGGAAAACTGATTGATCACAGTCTATTTTAAGGCAGTAAACCAATATTAAACACTAATTAATCAAATAACTCTAACTCTACAGGTGTCGTAATAATTGTTTCTCTATTGTGGATCCTAATTGTTTCTTGACAAGTCAAACTAAGTTGAGTATTGAGATAAACTATATTTCTGTGTGGCTTGATTAATAAATCTCAAATATCAATCTTCTTTCAAACAATGGAATAATTTTCGCCGTCAATTCAATTGAAAGAGGTAAATGTAATTTAAACGGTTTCCTTGTTAGTCCCTTCGTGTTCATAAACTATTCATACGATTGCGATGAAACTTGAAGATACTGCGAATACGATACTGGGAAGGTTTTTAACTATACATACACAAGTACACAGTATTTTAATACGGAAACACTACCTAGTACATTTGTCACGACTTACATCTAATACCTCATTGCCTTTTACCTGACTATACTTCTTACCTATTTTACTGTACACAGATTTCATTAGTTTTAGTGAAGGAAAAATTCGACTCGCAGGCAGGATTCGACCCTGCGTCTTCTGGCTACGTTCGCTCTGGCGTACGTAGCCAGAAGACGCAGGGGCCAGGACGCAGGTGACGCTATGACCTCTAAGCCACCGCGAGTCCCACCTGCCATGTCGAAATTTTCCTTCACATTCTGAACTTACGTCTTAAAGGTGACGTCAGTAATATCTATTGAAAGGCAAGTTACTTTGCCTCTCAACCGACATGACTTACCTTACGGTTAGTTGTATGTCGTATGATGCTACCATACCTTCTATCTTTTAGTGATTTCTTTGCATTTTTCATGCTAAGATTATAAAGTTATTTTAGGCTTAGAGACGTCTGGTACGTAGCGTACCTAGTCTGAAGACGCAGGTTCGAATCCTGCCTGCGAGTCGAATTTTTCCTTCACTAAAATAACTTTATAATCTTAGCATGAAAAATGCAAAAAAATCACAAAAAGATAGTGTTAGTGATGTTGAAATTTTTTTAGTCTAATCCACAGCTATCCTATAGCCATAGGACGGGTTTAAACTTAAACTCAAACGAGTAACTAAGTAGCAAAATTCATTTTCTTAGCCATGTATGTCAAAGTTAGTCAGCTTAGGCAGCTATGCTTGCGATACAGTAGATACAAGTACAGCGGCCCAGTTTCCGTTAAAGGTTGTCTAGGTAGATGGCATAAAACTTTTCGACCATAACATCAAATGATTAAATTAAGATAGATAAGGGATGATAAATAATCAGGCTACAGCTTTCAAATGACAAATAATTTATGAGTTAATTAGCAATTAATAGTATTGAAAATAGCCTGACCTTCAGTAACACGTGTTTCGGGTTGAATATCGCAACTTATCATGAGTCATTACTGGTTGATCACTGGTACCGTGAGATAATACATACATATATACCATCACGCCTGTATTCCCCGAAGGGTTAGGCAGAGGCGTACCAATGCACACCCAAAGTTCGCCTGTATGTTGGTGTAGGTCCCATGTAATAGGGGCGAGCCTATTACCATTAACCGGGCACAAATTCCAAACTCCGAGCTGCTAATGAGAATTTCATAGAAAAACCCAATAACACTTTGCTCGGCCTGGGAATCGAACGCAGGACCTCAAGCGTAGCAGTCGTGCTAGGACCACTAGGCTAACGAGGGATTTAGTTTTTTACCCACAACGACTACGATGTCGGCGCGCACACGCACACAATAACGATTTGTGCAAATAGTTATTAGTTTTCTATAACTCGAGCCACTGATGGATCGACCATAGCTTCAAGTATCGTAATTATCTTTTAGGGAAAATTAGCACTGTATATTAAAACCACTGCAATCCATTCAGAACAAACGAGTTCGGGTTGTATATTTTTTTGATTGTTACGCGAATGCCATCACAGTATTTTACAACGAATTTACCAATGTTTTTTTTTACAGCGATGCCTAACGACAATGGACTTGACCTCACTCGGTGTCGGCTCTTGTGTCGGCACTGGGATGTACTTGGTAGCAGGGATGGTAGCCCGGAAGTTTGCAGGGCCTGGCGTAGTTATCAGCTTTATAATTGCCGACTTGCACTTTTCCTTTTTAAGGATATTGCCAAACGGCTGAACGACGCTTCACATGACCCAAAGGCTGGCGTATACTTGGCTCAGAAAATCAGCATTGCCATCCAACGTGACCATCCTTCTGGGACCCTACCGGAAGATAGCGATGGGGAGGAGTTCTTTGATGCCCTTATTATATTTATCTACATACCATCACGCCTGTTCTCCCCGAAGGGTTAGGCAGAGGCGTACCAATGCACACCCAAAGTTCGCCGGTATGTTTAGGTCCCATGTAATAGGGGCGAGCCTATTACCATTAACCGGGCACAAATTCCAAACTCCGAGCTGTTACTGGGAATTTCATAGAAAAACCCAATAACACCTTGCTCGACCTGGGAATCGAACCCAGAACCTCAACCAACCAACCAGAAACTCAACGTAGCAGTCGCGCTCAGGACCACTAGACTAATGAGGCCGTTATATTTATCTAGTTTTAAATAAGTAAGTTTATTGTTTTAGATAGTTATTTAGGTAGATGGTTTAAGTTATTTAAGTTTTAGATAGTACCTACTATAATTTAATATAGTGTATATAAGCATTATATATTTCAATATGCCTGTTTTTTTTAATAATTCAAGTATCAATCAACTACCACTAGTTAGCTTACAGTTAAAATGCAGCCCGGCTGAAAATACTCAATATCAAGTGCATATCCATTACAAAAGCTTTTACTTCGAGTTCGCACAAAACCGCATCGGATTAAAAACCTTTTACGAATTTGCTCAAAAAACTGTTACTCGTTGGGATCAACAGCATTTTCCACTACCATGTTTAAAAAGAAAAGAAAAATGTAAACTGTCCGTTGACTCTAGCGGAACTGTCATTAGTTCGCTTGATTGCGAATTTCACATTACGAGCTCAAAAAGCGCTCAGCTGTTCAATAATTACTGTTTAGTTTTTTATCTACTGAAGTTTGTTTGTACGTGTACAGTTAGCTCTTTACAATTTTATTTTATTTTTTAGGATAGGGGAGAAAACGAGCAGACGGATAACCTGATGGTAAGCGATAACCGCCACCCATGGACACCCGCAACACCAGAGGAGTCACAAGTACGTTGTCCACCTTTTAAAAGGGTTTGGGCCTCCGGTAACCTCATTCACTCGGCGAAACACAACGCAAGCTTTGTTTCATGCCGGTTTTCTGTGAGGCCGTGGTATCACTCCGGTCGAGCCGGCCCATTCGTGCCGAAGCATGGCTCTCCCACGTCAATATTTTCTATTTTATGAATGTATATTTTATGAATAGTTATCTCATGGTAAAAGGACAACAGGTATTCTGTGCCCGTGATAGTTAAGCACGGTACGTTATTGGCTCTTGTTGACGTCATCGTTTGATACATGATACCACTATGTGTAAATAAATTAGACGAGCAAGATGCGTTTTTCAAATTTTCTCGCTTATTTATTAGTATTATTTTCAATTAATAATTTTATACAGTTTACTACTTTTATACTTTTTTCACTAACTGGAACATAAAATTCATGACGTCGCTATGAGCCGTCGCGGGAAAGAATACCTGGGCGGCAGCAAAATCTTATTCTGCCATGAATGATCGTACCTACCTATAATAGAAATATAAGAAGCAAGTTTGTTTATTTATTGTCTAATCATACTTAATATTATAAATTGCTATCAATCGATCCCGGTCCCTAGCAGTGGGACGGAATAATGCGTAAATTATGTTTTAATGTGATTTTTTCAATTGGCTCGTCCCAATTACTCAAATATATTCAGATTACTATCTGTACAGACTACATGACATGCCATCACGCCTGTATTCCCCGAAGGGTTAGGCAGAGGCTTACTTATGTAGACCCACAGTTCTCCGGTATGTTTAGGTACCATGGTTACTTTAAAGCAGCGAGCTCATGGCCATTAACCGGGCACAAAATCCAAACTCCTAGCTACTACTGGGAATTTCAAAGAAAAACCCACTGCTGGACCTGTTAATCGAACCCAGAACGTCTACCGCTAATGAGGCAGTTATTATTATTATTTTGATATTACTATTTTTGATTATTACTATATTCGCCTGTTCTATATGGTAATCAATGCAAAGTCTAAGTATTTTCAAGTTTAATCCAATAATCTGATGCATAACTATTACGAACTTTAAATTCTAAGCGGAAACTATCGTAATATACACAGCTCCCAAATTCCTTACACAAAACAAACATGGAAGTTATTAGCGTATTGTGTAGAAGAAACTTAATCAAATACTGGTTTATTTAGACATTGACATAAAACTACTATTTATCGTGGTTTATTCGCGGTGCATTGATATTATTTAATTCCCGACGTTCCGGACCATGGCTGCTGTAATGGATCCGAAACATCGGAAATTGGAATAATCTATACTAATATATAAAGCAGAAGAGTTTGTTTGCTTGAACGCGCTAATCTCAGGAACTACTGGTCCGATTTGAAAAATTCTTTCAGTGTTAGATAGCCCATTTATTGAGGAAGGCTATAGGCTATCTCACATATATCATCACTCTAAGACCAAGTAACTATTCCACGCGGACGAAGTCGCGGGCAGAATATCAATATAAAGCGATATAATATAAAAAGTAGTTTTATTTCTTTAATTTAATTTATGTTTTGTAACGATCATAATTATGAAAATATATTTAATTTTAGTCTACTGTTGTTAAACTATTAAAAATAGAAGGGTAAATTACACATTGGCATTTAAACAAAAACGCTCGTATGAGAATTTATATCTTTTAAATGTATCTATATTTAAATGTAATAGTAAGTAATATAAAACGAGGAAAGATTTGTATGTCCCTATGTAACGAGTAAACTCAAAACTTCTGGGTAGATTTCAAAAATTCTTTCACCATTTTGATGCTACATTATTCCAGAGAATATTTTGAAAAAAGTTAGGGCTTTCTCCACCCGTGCGAAGCCGGGGCGGGCCGCTAGTGATTAATATATTGGTACCTCGCGGTTCTCGCGTGTAAAAAAAACACAGCGACAAAATATATGAAGAAATATACTGCTAGCCTCTGATACCTACTGACTTACTTATTAGCCTGCGCAACTGCGTTAAAGGTTCGGCTCGATTCATGGGTCTAACTAAGCGTTATTGGGTTTTTCAGTAGCACCTCGGAGTTTGTACGGTATCGAGTTGGCACGAAATTTTGCGGTTGGTTCTCTTTAGTAGTAGCAATGTGATATTATTAAATAATAATCCTAAGTCTTTGTATGAAGCTGTACCGTCCGACGTCAAAATGTCGACACTGACTGTAGCTGAAAACCAGCGTTATGACTGTGATCCTCGCACGAGTCATAGCAATAAGCTGAGCGATGGCCGTTTTGCGTGGATGTGACGCATACTTTCGCAAATTAGTTTTATTTCTTTGTTTAAATACTTTTTTGTGTGTGCGTCCTGTCTATGTAAATAAATTTATTTTCTTTCTTTCTTTCTCTTTCTATATAATTAGTCTTCCCTTTTTCATGACGTCAGTATGACCTATACAATATTTAAAAACTATCCAGTCAGCACTTTGATACCTCAGTTTTTGTTTTTTATTTAATGTCCGGTGGAATTTTGTTAAGTTTACAAATTAAAACCACGACGGAGGTAGAATAAATTTACATCTTTGCCCCGTAATTATAAGCAACGTGTGTATTATCCCTGCATTTATATCATGCAACACGCAGGCGTTTCATTCCTAACAAGAAAATAATATTTTGCTTCGCTGGTTTTATAGTAACGTAGTGGCTGTATTGTGCTTAGCAAAGAGGCATCATTTTTAGTACCTAAACTAAATATTTAGTCGTTATTAACGGGTTGTAAAATGATAGAGCTTTTAGTCGCGGGAGAGCTTTAAGTAGAGGGATTAAGTTAGGATTAAGGAAAGTCTTCGTTCAGCAGTGGACTTATAATGATATTGCTGTAGTAGGAGGTTGATTGGAGAGCCAGATAAAAGGTTTTGAGTTATAACTCTGTCATAATTGACAGGGCCGCCAAACATTAGTTTCCTTGATGTTTTTTGTGAAATATAATTATTATTTTGAATATTTATGTTAGGGAAGTTTTGTTCTATTATCGATTTGTGTTCAGCTTCACGGGTGTCATATAGCTACCTATTTAAAGTTGGTTCGGATACAAATCCTATAGAAGTATAATGTTCTAACTCAACCATACTATCACACCTTTATAGGAGGAAGACAAAGGTGTGCTGCAGTGCTTCTATAGTGCAAGTATGTTTCAGGTCCCATGTAATATAGGGGTAGCCTGATAATTCACTGAAAGTCAAAAATCAATATAAAGCATTATTTCAAATAGACTACTAAAATAGGTACTTTTGAAAAGTCAAAACTATCTGCACCGTTCCAAAAAGTGGGTCTTTTGGAGAAGAGCCGACAAGAAATCTCATGGATACTCCTCTAAAAATCAAGATTATAATATTAAGCTTTACAACTGTAAGATTTATTCACTACCTAGTTATATGAAAAAAGAATAGCTGCAGTAAGTAAGAACTCACTTGAAAGCGAATCCAAAGAATATGTTGCTACTGAGAATACTATAAAAAATCTCCGTATCACTTTGCCCAGGCTGGAAATCAAACCCTAGTAATTCTTGCTCAAAAGTCGCTCTTGCAAACACTAGATCAATGAAATCTACAAACACCTTCCTTTTTATTAGGATTTCATTGATCTAGTCAATTGATATTTTTTTTTCCACGGCATTTATGTAAGTTACTTGTACATAATGGCGATAGACGACACATAGAAGAAAACTAAAAAGTATATTAAAGTAAGTTCGTCTATTTGTCATTTCTTCACGGCAAAGCTAAAGACGGGATTTCATTGAAATCTGTTGATCCTTATCTGAAAGCCCTGCAGATCGGGTGCACTACAGAAACGCTCTTTGATCACTTCGCTTTACAACACTTTAAAAGCATTCGCTAAAAAGCAAAGCTAAGAATCGGACTTAGCGTTTTCTTTAATGTCAGCAAAATGATAAATTTCTTTCTTTCTTGCTTTCTATTTCCTGGGGTTCGTGGGTTTTAGGTGACCATTATCGAGAACCGTCCGTCCGTCACTTATATGGCTACTAGACGGCCGAGCATGTAAGCAAATTCACGAGCTTGTAAAGCAATGCTGATCGTTTAGGAAGATGCTTAACTAAAGTTTATATTACGCCGACGATATGGTGCTCGTTTGCCCCTCGGTCAAGGGTCTGAAGAAATTACTTTTAATTTGTGAGCAATATGCAGCTGCTCACGGATTAAAATATAATGCTAGTAAGACGGAAATGCTGGTGTTCAGGTCGGGAAGGGGTCCAGAATGGGTTCAGAAATCGTTAAGCAGTTCAAGTACTTAGGTCACTTGCTGACGGAGACACTGAAAGACGATTGTGATATTGAGCGGGAGAGAAGAGCCCTCGCTGTCAGAGGTAACATGCTCGCTCGCCGTTTCGCTAACTGCAGTGTTGACGTGAAACACACCCTTCATTGTGCATATTGCCTAGGTATGTACACATGCCAACTCTGGTCGAATTTCACCAGAAAGGCCATCAACACCATAAGAGTACAATACAATAACGCTTACAGGGCTCTTATGAGATTGCCGAGATACTGCAGCGCATCGAGCATGTTCTCAGTGGCGAGGGTTCCTGACTTCTACGCCATAATCAGAACTCGTGTTGCGTCCTTTTGGGGTAGGTTGAGTCGCTCCAGTAATGGCATTTTGAAGGCTGTCTCTGGATATATGTCCAACCCAATCTTACAATATTGAATTACGGTTCATTTGAATTCCAATAAAAAGTCATAATAAACTGTATTCCTAATAGATAATTATCAGATTATGACTGACTATGTATTCTTAATTTAAATCTTATTTATCTTTAATTTTGTTTTTAATTTTGTGTGGTAAGGGTTTTATGTGCCTGCAATAAACGAAAAATTATTTATTTATTTATTATTTATTATTGAAATTAATTTCGAGCACGCTTGAACATCTAGGGGCCTCTTTCTAATGGTCCCGTTTCGTCGAACTAAGTCAATTTGACAGATTCGCTAGCAAATATCTGTCACTAAACTCCTGTTAGGTTGCTGGAGAGATAGTATAAACGAGATGCTATTATACCGACTATTAAAATATTTTACCGTCCCATCATAAAATATTTTACGATACTCTACAATATTGTTTAAAGTCGTGCCATTAGCAATTTCATTGTTGAACGACGCACGACGCGACACTGCGATGCTTTTTAAAAGGACTTTGTTGCCTAGAATAGGTTTGTGAGTCTCGTGAACAATAAGCTCTTTGTCATTAATTCTTCGGGCCTTCAGAGGAAACATGAATATCGGTCGGAATCGACTTGTTGAGTCAATTAGCTAGCCTTTTTACCAACTATGTTGAAGTCGGCTTCCCATCTATGTCTAGCTGAGATAATTATAATAGTGTAACAAGATGCGGCTAAATATAACTAATGAACACACGTTCTATACATTATCATCGGCTGAAAAGACGAAGATTTTCAACTTTGCTTTTTGAATGGTGGGATTGAGTATCCGAACGTTACATAAGTAGGTAAGCATCACATGAATGAATGTATCCGAAGAGTTTGAGTAAAAGAATAATATAAGTGAGAAAGGTGCAAAGGATGATCAAAAGCGGATATATGATATTTCATATATCCGCTCTGGATCCTCCTTTGCACGGAACGACGACTGGAAAACGGGTTAAAAATAATATTTAAGAAGAGAAAAATATTAAGTTTTACCGCATTTTACAAAAAATAAAAGTAGTAAATAGTAACGCTGTTCATATTTAATTCTTACATCTTACATATAATAAGAATGTAAGTGAGCCGTGTCTGTACATTGCTTATATTTACAAAAAAACTAATTTGGGGGACTCAGAATCAGTAACACAATCCATTTCTATTATTTTTTGAACTTTTGTCTGTCTGTTTGTCTGTCGGTTTGTCTGTATGTTTGACCGCGCATCAAATGATAACTACTGAAGAGATTTGGACGAAATGGACAGGAATTCATAGCCTGTTTCTTGGATTAACATTTAGGCTATATTTCATTAAAATCGGTTCACTCTATCAAAAGTTATTAACATTTTAACGATTGAAAACGTAGAATTTGAACAATAACCGTTGAAGCAAATTTCCTTTTTAAGTATTTCCGTACTAGACTAGCACGGGTCAAACATTATAACAGAATCAAGATATAAAATTAAAAAATACACTCACAGGTACTAAATAAGATAAAACAAGAAAATAAAACAAAGAAATCAAAAACAATTATTGTGAACGGGAATTGATTATTAGTACAGTTATTCTAACTCTACTTATACAAGGCATCACGGGACATACATAGGACTTATCCAGCGAGCATCAGCCGATGTAAAAACTAAATATTTGAGTAGGGTAAAGAAGTAAACAAAGAATGACAATTTATTCTCTAGAAGACTAACACGACATCGTTATTACCTCAATGAAATTTGATTCGATAACAGGTGTCATTTTGAGTTGACAATTTTGACAATTATTGTTTTCTTCTTTACAGCATCCAGCCATATAGTAACTCATTTTATAATGTGAAACCTCTACAGTATAGATCTATACAGTGCGCACACTTTATTTGAGAAACTAAAGAGTTTCCATCAAATCAAATAATTAATATACCCAAAGAATATACTACAAAAGTATTTAAAATTAAAAAAAAATGCAACTTTCGTTAATCTTTACTGATGTCGAAACAGTTATTTGAGATTTTTATCTATGTAGGTATGTCTGTTTATATTTCCATGCTTCACGTCAATACCATGTGAACAAATTTTTGAAATTAAGTAATTTATAGGTCAGAAATAAGGTATTCAGAGGTCAATGGCGCTAAGTTTATTAAAAATATGGAAAACTAGATTTTTCGAGGTGGTTAGTTGAAACTTGGAGAGGACAACGTCTCTCAGGTCAGCTAGTTAATTTATAAAATGCTGTACCTACCTATCTATGTATGAGATACCTACCAAAGAAACTACGTAGAAAGTATGCAATAGGGACACCAACAACCGACCAACCAAACCAATACCAAAAACCTTTCGTTCAGGTCATTCGAGTAGGCGTAGACCATAAAATAGACTAGGGCGTAAATAGTTCGTTATATCGGATTCTGACGTCAATTACAATTATTAATTATTTTCCAAGAAAACTTACTTCAGTCTCATAATGGGAATGAAAAAATATACTTTAATAGACTTCTTGAACATCTGAGGCTTCAAGCTAACTATGACTAGCAAGAAACAACTAAGTATTTCATTACGAACTGACCTACTTAAAAAGGTTAAACAAGTTTCTATTTTTCATAGAAAAATACATATGTCTGTATATAAAAAAGCTGTCTGTTAAAAGGCGGT
The DNA here is from genome assembly GCA_947256265.1 of Acronicta leporina. Classification (NCBI taxonomy): domain Eukaryota; kingdom Metazoa; phylum Arthropoda; class Insecta; order Lepidoptera; family Noctuidae; genus Acronicta; species Acronicta leporina. Next base: position 14,687,040 of record OX366510.1, read on the forward strand.
TCAATAAACCTAAGAATTAATAATGCACGATTCTCGGTAACTTGTTTCCAGAATCGAACATTGAAACACAAATTTGAATTAGAAGAACTAACCGTGGGATAAGTCATGTCGGTTGAGAGGCAAAGTAATTTTCTTTTCATTAGATGTCACTGACGCCAACGTCTTTTTAGAAAAAAAACTTACTAGCATTGTGGGTCGCACATTACTAGTAGGTATTATTGTTAACCCCTCGTGCTAAGCTAAATGCTTGTGTTACGAGTGGGTTACTTTAAGACGTAAGTACAGAATGTGAAGGCAAATTTCGACATGGCAGGTGAAACTCGCGGTGGCTTAGTGGTCATAGCTTCTAGTGTATCTAACCAGGTGACGCAGGTTCAAATCCTGCCTAAAATAACTAGAATTTGGTATCAAATAAAAAAATTAGGAAAAGAAAACCGACTTGTCTCCGACGATCTTGTTATATAGGTAGGTGATCTTGAGAACTGATGGTCAGACGCGATTACTATACGCAATTATGACAGATAGATACATATATATTATTTTCACGGCTGTCTCCCATTGGGGTAAGCAGAGACTATAGATATCCACTTGCTACAATCCTGGCACACGACTTTCGCTTCATCTACGTGCATTAACCTCTTCATGAATGATCGTCAGTTTAGGGAGCTCTTAACCTGACCTTTTTGAGAAAGGCGCATTTTTGGTTATGGTACGTTCGTCGAGGTCGGCCCCTTCCAACTCTTCCATCCGTACTCGCCATGTATACTCGTTTCGTTAATCTCCGATCACCCATCCTCTCTCCGTGCCGAAAACCACCTTAACGTACCTTTCTCAATCTTTGTTACTACTTCTTCTTTCACACCACACCGCGCTCCCTTATCACACTGTTTCTCACTCTATCTTTCAAAGTTACCCCACACATACTTCTCAACGCTCTTATCTCTACAGTATTTATTACGACATTTTATTACATAACATAACATACCATCACGCCTGTATTCCCCGAAGGGTTAGGAAGAGGCGACTAATGTACACCCACAGTTCGCCGGTATGTTTAGGTCCCATGTAATAGGGGTCGAGCCTATTGCCATTAACCGGGCTACTGGTAATTTTATAGAAAAACCCAATAACCCAGTAGCATTCAAACACACTACGCTTCATTAAATGCAACACCAATTTACTTATGAAGCTATATATTATATCCTATCAAAAACGTTCTGTAAAAAACTATCCAAGTCCCGATGGAGCTGCTTGTTTATCTCTAAAAAGTAATGAAATCTAGACAAAGTCGTGCCAAGTCTAAGGTTCCTTACTGCGATTTCTTTATTATTTATAGTTAGTGTTGTGTGACTTGGTGGTTTTGTAAATTCAAATATAAAGGTGGATGTTCAACACATTTGTACACAGAGGATTACGTATTAGTGAATGTTCGTTGAGAATATAATTTGAACATTCTATATAAGTTAGTGGGTACAGACATATGTAGAGGCAATTAACGAGTTCATGACGTCAAACTAGTAGGTACAATCGTGTGTCATTGATAAGGTAATAAAATATGGCTGATCAAGTAGGGTATAAAGAAAGAAAACACTTTTATTTTGTAAAAACAGATAAAAAAAAGTATGAGGTAAAAGTACGGTCCCAGTGTTAGTATAAGCAGTTGCATATTGACTACATCGTTGATTTTCTGAAATTCCCAACAGAGTGTGGTTTCGGATACCGAGCACAATCCTAAAATCATCAACAATAGACATACAGTAACTATCACGCCCAAATAACAGGTAAAACATATAAAACTAGCTTCTGCCTGCGGCTTCGCCCCCGTGGAATTCTGTCCGTCATCACATCCCACGGGAACGGGATAAAAAGTATCCTATGTCCGTCTCCTGGTTCTAAGCTACCTCTCCACCAATTTTCAGCCAAATCGGTTCCGCCGTTCTTAAGTTATAAATAGTGTAGGTAACTAACACGACTTTCTTTTATATATATAAGATTTAGTCAGGGTGCATTTGTTGGATTTGTCTCTACTCCGAATAGCAGAATAACTATTACATACCTACTTAAAACATCAAAAACTGCCTCATTATTCTAGTCGTCCTAAGGCGCTGGAGGTCCTGGGTTCAATTCCCAGGTCGAGCAATGTGTTATTGCCGTTATTGGGTTTTTCTATGAAATTCTCAGTAGCAGCTGGGAGTTTGGAAAGGCTCGCCCACTATTACATGGGACCTAAACATACCGGTGAACTGTGGGTGTAAATTAGTACGCCTCTGCCTAACCCTTCGGAGAATACACGCGTAAAGGTATATGTTAAAACATGAAAAAAATAATTATAAAGAAAACTATGAAGATAACTGATTTTCTCGTACCCAAAGATATAATACTTTTAACTTTATAATGTCATTGCTCGTATACATTTTGTATCGGGTACGGATTGACTGATTTCTTAGAAACAAAACACGAACAAAAATGAGCATGGCATTGTATATTGGTTTCGGTAATGCCAATTGATATCATTCCTTCTAAGCGGCTGGTATGATATATATTTTATATATATATTGATAATTTATTATGTGTTTACGTGGTGCCCTGAATGGATTAAAATTCACAATTTGAGCCGATAGATTTTCAGGGCTAGACAACGTTAGTCGGGCCCGCTGGATAGCTAGTAAAATCGAGTTAGATTACCTAATGGATCCTCTACAACTTCGTACACTAAGCCCGTAACCCAAACTTTGTTTTATATAAGCTGCTTAAAATACTACTCTACCGAAGTAAATTTGATTTATTATTTGACAACCTCTGTGGTTTAGTGGTTCGAGTACCGGACTGCTGACCATGAGGTCGTGGGTTCGATTCCCACAGGACACAGAAAATTATGTGATGAATATAAGTGTTTGTGTTCGTCTGGGTGTTTCTTAAGTATTATAAGTATGTATTTACAAAAAAAAAGTATGTAAGTATTATATCCATTGTCTAGTACCCATAGTACAAGCTCTGCTTAGTTTGGGACTAGATGGTGCTGTGTAAAAATGTCCCAGAATATTTATTTATTTATATATTAGACTTATTTATCTCGTACGAGAAGGTACATAATATAAAATGACACGGTTCAGTCGTCTGTCTCGAGTTCTAAATCTAGGTAGGTGTACCTACGCATATTCAGGGATTTTGAAAAATCAGAGGCGTGTTCCATATATCTATCTCGAGAAAGACTTTTTAGGGATTCTTCTGCGTGATAAGTTATGTAAATTCGGGGGAATGTCTACAACTACAAAAAGTAACAATATTTATTTGGCTGGATTTTTAATGTCGCAACGCTACCTCATTAAGTGGATCTTAAACGTGGGAGAGCTATGCTTCGGCACGGATGGGCCGGCTCGACCAGAGACCATGAAACCATGGCCTCATAGAAAACTGGTGTGAAACAACACTTACCTTGTGTTTCAACGAGTGACTGAGGATACCGGAGGCCCAAACCCTTTTAAAAGGCGAGAAACGCACTTGCAACTAGTGGTGTCCATGGGCGGCGGTAATCGCTTACCATCAGGTGATCCGTCGGCTCGTGTGCCCCCCTATACCTTAAAAAAGAAACTCATCGAGTGGTATGCTGATTTTTATATTTATTAGATACTTGCTTATGCGCGCTATTGAAATCTCGAATTTCTGTTACCCGAATCTTAAAACCCCGAAAACGGTTGGTAGAACTTTTAAAAGACGGATGTAATGTATGACAACTTTTTTAAATTCCTTTTTTAATTTCCCAGATGAATAAATTTCCAGGTGCACTAAAACCAAATTTCCAAAAAGTATTTTTTTGTTTCCCATATTCTCATAATCCAGATATAGTTATACCAGATTCTCAGAATAGATTCCCAGAACCGACTCGCTATTGTTTTACTTGCCCATTATAGATAGGAGTACCATAGGTTTTCATTCATCATTACTTCAACTCTTTGGATTTAAAATACAAGGATTTAGTTTTTCTGGTAATCGTTTATTTGAATTTAAAAAATCTTGATTTTAAAAATCTGGATATTGTTTGTCTGGATATCAGTATTTCAAAAATTTGTTTTTTAAAAATTTGGCTTTCGTGCATATGGATTACGGTCATCTGGATTTTGTGCATTTAGATTTCGTGAGTCTGGAACTCATTCGTCTGGATTCTAAAACGTCGAACAAATGATTAAATAGACAAAACTTCGGAATTTAAAAAAGCGGGATTATGAAAAAATGTCCAAACGTTTTCGGGATTATGATATTCGGAATATTAAAATTCGGGATTAAGATAGGTAACCGCGCGACTTTATCTACGAGGACATCAGAATTGAGTCCGATCTGGCTAAAATACTGCCAAAATTTATCCAGATCCGGTCAGCCGCTCTGGCCTGAAAAATTAACAAACAAACATCTTCACAAACTTTCACATTTATAATATTAGTAGGCAGTAGGATAATTAGGTAGGTACACCGCAGCTGTTTCAACGCCACCGCGCTACGGCATTTTAGACTTGGCCTTAAACGCTACACGAAGCGTGCAGTCGAGTTATATTCGCTAATTGCTGGTTATAAGCCATTCATAAAGCTCGAAATAATTTCGTTTAAAACAATGACCGCCTGAGCGAGCTTTCTCTCTAATGCATTGTAGGGTTGGCCTAATAACGCTCGTCGAGGTACGAAGTGCAACTCTTGAATAGAACCCCTAATAAAATTAAACTCTTAACATTGAGAAACTCTGCGCAACAAATTTAAAGTTTCCTTAATGTTGAATCCATTCAGGTTTAGGCAGCCTGCCAAAGAACCTAACGATCTATATTATTATAAAAGGTTGAAAGTCGAACTGACAAACTTTTTTTATGGGATAGGGGAGCAAACGAGCACACGGATCACCTTATGGTAAAGTTCGCGCAAAATAACTTGACCCAAACTAACGGAGAGGGGGAAAGTTTGCGCAGTGCATTTGCGTGCAAAATGTACTAAAAATCGACTACTGCGCATCCGCCATTTTGGTTCAAGTTAGTTTGCGCCAACTATAAGCGATTACCGCCGCCCATGGACGCTCGCAACACCAGAGGAGTCACAAATGCGTTGCCCGCCTTTTAAAAAGGTTTGGGCCTACGGTATCCTCACTAACTCGGCGAAACACAATGCAAGCGTGGTTTGTGTTGTGGCCGAACTGGTATCACTCCGGTCGATCAGGCCCATTCATGCCAAAGCATGACTCTCCCCCCGTTACGTTAAAAAACTGTTTTAATATTTTAACATACCATCACGCCTGTATTCCCCGAAGGGTTAGGCAGAGCCGTACTAATGTACACCCACTTTATGTTTAGGCCACACACGGTATTTTTAGGTCCCATGTAATAGGGGGAGAGCCTATTGCCATTTACCGGGCACAAATTCCAAACTCCGAGCTGCTACAGGGAATTTCATAGAAAAACCCAATAACACTTTGCTCGACCTGGGAATCGAACCCAAGACCTCTAGCGTAGCAGTCGCACCCAGGACCACTATGCTAATGAGGCAGTCAGTTTAATATTTTAAAACTATTTTTATTTATTTAATAAATAAATTACAACATGTTTAAAAATCAAGCCAGTAGGTACAGTGGAAACCTTTTTTGTTTCCTAAATTTGAATCCAGAAACGAAAAAGGTAAACTTCGTCATAGAAATAATAATCCTAGTTAGCTTTTTCCACGGTTTCAATCGTATCTTAAAAAACCTTTTAATACAATAGGTAGCCAATGTCCTTCCTCAGGATGCAATTCCAAACAAAAAAGCAGACAGATTTCTTTCACAAGGTACTTCAATGAATATTCCTAGGACAGATTTGAAACCATACAAAAGTTTATTTCAATCAATAATTAATTGACGTCAGTAACATTACAGATAGACAAATAATACCAATTCACATATTATTTACATTTAATTCCGTTTATTGTTTGTATTGTGTAAACGATACAGCCCCTACAGATATTATATTAGAAGTACCTGAATAGTTACAATCTTTTATGATTCAATTTTGTTCTCAATAATGGTACCTTTTTTTTTTATTATAACAAAAATATCTTACAAAACATTAATTATCTTACAATCTAAAAACCACGAAGGTTTGTCCAAAACCTACATACCTACCTAGAGATCAGTGCAAAGAGGCTATACTTCCGATAGCGAAATCGTTCCTACCGCCATCTATAACATGGATGGTAACAACGTAAGTAAACTACCCTCAGAATAATATTTGTGGGGCAGTAAAACGAACTGTAGTGTAGAGCGCCCTCTTTTGAATAAGCCGCTATACTAAAATATCATCGGAACTGTTGCAATTAGTGTTGCTTAACTCGAATACAGAATATTCTCTGGTGTAATACTACCGCCAATACTACAAAGATGTCGCTGTCTAAAATATTTTGTACCTTTTCATATTTCAGTTTGAAAGTATTACTTATTCTGATTTCAAATTGAGTAGGTAATGAAATTTTTATTTCAAAAACATTCCTTTCGTTCCGTCCGAAATTTTATTTTAATTTAAATTTAAATTTTATTACGCCAAAGATAACGGCTTCATGATTTGGTCTGTGTATCTTATGAGTACCTGCTTTATTAAATTTATTTGATTTTAAGCACTAACAAACTTGTGTTTCCATCCCTAGTTATGTCTACTGATTGGTTACAAAAAACCTACTTGCTTTAATAGTCTTTGTCTTTGTGTGTATAATTATTATCTTTCGTTGGAGATCCTAAATGAATAAATAAATACAAAATAAATAAAATTTAATTGAAAACCGGAAAACGCACTGTGTAATTAGCTTTTCTTCTATATATTAGAATTAAAAATAGATCCCTCAAACAGAAAAGGATTTTAAAAATCGCAATATTCGGAGATGTTTATACTTATACCCAAACGGTTAGTGTCCAAAATTGAGATTTTTGAAATCCTTTTCTTAAAAAAAATCAAGTCGGTTAGGGCCTATCCGACTATTTTTTTTTTAAATATCTAGTGTACATTCACACATTTTTTACGATTTTAATTAAAATTGTAGAGTTAGAATCTCCCAACGTTTTCTTACAGACAGGTGAGTATAAAAGTACCTACATACTTATATTGTGAAACCCTGTCCTACCCGTGAAGGTATAATATGTATCGGGTTGTTTTTATTTTATAGGTAAACGCTTTCACATAAAATAGGGTACTATTATTTTAATAAAACGCAGTATGTCTCTTATTTTACATTTTTTTATTTTTTTTATTTAATGATTAGCTTGGAATACCTTAAATATCTATGTGCCGCTTTCCGGTAGAACAGAGGCCTTTTACTATGATAATTATTAATAAGAGTTGATAAATAAGAAAGGATCCAATTATTGTAATAGAAAGGTAGAAAATTAAATAATGCCACTAAAAACATAACTCGTAAAAAAACCCAAGTATCGCAACTCACTTCTTCTATCGTAAAAAGTTGTGAGATCCATGTAATACCAAGTCGGTGTCAATATTAAAAATCTTTTAAGTTCTAAACAAATAGATGGACTTGGCAATCGCACTAAACAATCTAATTTAATATAAGATGTATTACTTGTGTGCTTGTGTTTCCAAGCGATGGCCAAGTCAATCTATTTATTTAAAACGTTAAAGATTTTTAATATTGACACGCTGCTAGAAGTGCCTTAGAGTTTATATGATCGGTCAGTCAGTGAGTGACAAAATTAAGAAACTTTTACTAGTTATAATTCTTAAACTACTGGTTCCAATTGAATGAAATTTGAAATATACCGTGTCTATACAATGCCTGCATGGTTACTGAATTCAGGCTTCTAGTGTAATCCACAACGAAGTTATAGGGTCTCGAAAATGGGCTGAACTGCTTCGAGAAAAGGATGGTACAGCCGTGCCCCTTGTTTTTGCTTGACTTGGGGGCACTGCCGTGCCCCCAGATATTATTGATACAGTTTGGGCACAAATTAGTATCTACATAGGTAGGTACCTAAAAAAACAGGTATAATACATAAGTACTCAATATTTTTACACGTCTAGAGTAAGAATACAAAAATTGTCTATTTTTCGAAATTATTTCTGTGGAGATGTTCTACGAAATTTCTAGTTTATATTTCTTTGTGAAACTTGAATAATTACCCTCTTTTAAAACAGCATACAACTTAAAAAGGACCATATAAATAACATTATATTATTTAAATTATAACATTTTCTATCTTTTTCATTAATTCTTCGTTAAATTATTCTTTACAATCTGCACTTACTATCAAAATGATTACTCTATGTCTCATATGTAGTTACATATGAGACATAGAGTAATCATTTTGATAGTAGTAGAATAATTTAACGAAGAATTAATGAAGAAGATAGAAAATGTTATAATTTAAATAATATAATGTTATATATACAATATAACAATATAGTTATATTGTTGTATTTCCCAAACCCTTTGGAACTGTGATTATTAACCGGTAGTCCGTGGACCACTGGTGATCCCTGAGAGCACCTGCAGTGGTCCTTAAAGCCATCATCAAATTATGACGACGATGTGCGGTGCGCCAACGAAATTATACTGCCAAACAGCTCGTGCTCCATGGGAAAAATTTTGACAAATGGTTTCTCATCACTAAAAGGTTAAGAACCACTGCTTAGGAATGTGGGAATTTCATTAAGTATATTTCTGCCGATTTACTCACCTGCACCCAGTAAACGGACCTATTTGGCACAGCTGCGAGACACACGATATGCTTAAACCTACGAATCTATAAATTTCCCTACCTACTCCTAATAAGGTATGAATTGTTGTGTAAATCTATACTAATATATAAAGCTGAAGAGTTTGTTTGTTTGTTTGTTTACTTGAACGCGCTAATCTCAGGAACTACTGGTCCGATTTGAGAAATTCTTTCAGTGTTAGATAGCCCATTTATTGAGGAAGGCTATAGGCTATATATCATCACGCTACGCGGACGAAGTCGCGGGCATAAGCTAGTAAAAATATATTTCTGTCTATCTTTCATAAAGGCGTGAGTCTACCCGTGGTACTCAACAACATTTCCTACTACGACACATACATTTCAATAATGAAAAAGTTACCGTACAATGTAAGGTCAGTTTAGGCGGGATAGATAAGCTTAGCTAAGCCTTGCGTATCTTACCAATAATAAGTTTTTTCAAACAGTTGCAGTAATTCCGGACATATAGTGCAATAATTCCGGAGAGACTTACAACATCCGCTTTCTCTCTATATTATAATTGTATAGATAAACATAAATAAAGTACTTAGATCTCAGTAATCCTAATACTTACGTCTTTATCAACGTTTGTCAAGTTTGCCTGAAGGCTAATCGAAGGGTACGAAAGTGTACACGGAATGGAAGATGTTTAATTTGTCCAAATCTCACAGCAACTATACTATTTATAGTACACAGGCTTCGATCTTTAGGGCCGGCACAGTGGAATGAATAGAGTACGGTTACAAATAATATTATTATTTTTAACCATTTTTAACCATAGCATCACACCTATATCCCTAGGCACAGTTGTACTTAATGAAGTACATAGTATACACAGTCATAGTTCGCCGGAATTTTTTGGTCCCATGTAACTGAGGGCAAGCATTGCAAATTTTAAATTTCACCATTATTAGGTACTAGCTTCTACCCGCGGCTTCACCCCCGTGGAATTCGGTCTGTCACCACATCCCACGGGAACGGGACAAAAAGTATACTATGTCCGTCTCCTGGTTCTAATCTACCTCTCCACCAATTTTCAGCCAAATCGGTTCGGCGGTTCTTTAGTTATAAATAGTGTAACTAACACGACTTTCTTTTATATATATAGATTTCTTTATTAGTAAGTAATTTGTAATTGTTCCTGAAATACAACTTGTATATTAAATACAAAGTGTTTGCGAGTGTCTTTGTTAAGGATTTTACCCGGAAGTATTAGTTAAGTTTATAGATATTTCAGTAAAAATACGACGACGTTATCATTTATTCGGTCAGTACCTACGTGTTATATTCATTTTTTTTCTAAACTTGCGATCATACCATTTATATCTTCACCAAATTTGAATGGGACCACCTAGGGAGTATATTCCTTTACACAAAAAAAAAACGAATTAAGTATAAAATGGCTGGAACATAGCGTAACAAACTTCCAAAAAATAATACAGACGAATTGAAAACCTCTTCCTATTTGAAGTCGGTTGAAAATTGTTTAAGAATATTTTAACTTGCTGATAAATATTTATTAATTTGAGACAAAAAAAACAAAAGCCCTGTGTTTTTCAATCAATAAATTGTTGTATTGTGCTCTTTTATTTTTTGTGAACTTTATTGAGTTACATTTTGGTAAGCTTTTTTGGTAGACATTAGTTTGAAAGTAGATTTTTAAAATCACTATCTATATCGTTAATAAATAGTGTAAAGCCCTGTAGGACTACAGATGTAAATGTAATTGATTTCGATTGAAACCCATTGGTACCAACGTTTTTAGAAGGTTACGGATTCTATCGCGTTACAATAAATAACACAATAGAATCCGGAAAGTTGTTTTATTTCAATGTCTAATATTCGCGTAAACTTCAGAATCAGTAGGTTCCCACGTTTTGGTATGTAAGAAATTAACCAATGCTATAAAATTCTATGAATGCTGGTTACTACGAAGGTTGTCATATTGCGTCAGTTTGAAAGTAATATAACGAAATTTTCAAAAATATGCTCTTAAAAAGTAAATAAATTAGTACGTAAGTCAAGTAAGTCAATATTTGTCATACGAATCCGTTTTGTTCCGTAATGATGTGGTAATGATAACGTTTTCCTAGGATATATAGATTTCGTACAAGCCATTCTTGATGAGACGGACTATTCAAATTGACCGGTAGTTCCTAAAACATTACGCAATATTCTAGTATTCTACCTTCGTGACAAGTGAGGTCTGTAAGTTTTGCATTTTCTAATATAAAAAGTATTTATGGAATAGGATTTCTTTTTGCGATAGCGTCTCCATGCATCTCCTTCACGGAATACTAAAATATAAATGATAGAAGATGCGCCAAACATCTATATTGAAAAATTCTTCGTTGTCCGATCATTGGAAAAGTTCGATATAAAACCCTGTCCTCGTTTAAAACAAGACTTTGCTTTTCTTGTACAATTCCACTTTTCGAATACTTAATGTAGACATACCCCTTTTCGTCTGTTCCGAGAAGTTTGGGCTCTTTTAAGACTCGCCCTGTTGAAATTATACTCCGTTGGGAGTTCGGACGATAAAGGCAAGAATCAGTGTTGCTAGCGTGGTGCCACTAACATGCATATTGTAGTACAGTATTCAACCCCTGCGAGCTGCGGCTTGAATATTTAACTGGACTAGTACATCAATATTTTTTATGTCAATAAATAAATAGATAATCTCTACAATTATAAAATTGTAAAAAAAGCCGTGTCTGTACGTTGGCGATATTTAAAAAAACATGTGAGTTAGGGTACATAAACGTCTCCGAACCCAAAAATGACATTTTTAAAATTCTTGTCTGTTTGTTACGGGTTGGCGCAAAAACTACTGAATAGATTTTAATTTTGTTATAAATGTTAGAAAGTATGTGCTCCAACTTAAAATACTGGCATACTTCTTATCTCAAATCATTAAATGGGAACTGAGATACAGCTTGACCTCTCTAATGTATAGAGACCCATACAAAAAAGAGATCATCACTGTTGGTTTTTGAGCTTCAAGTGAGCGAAGCTGCGGGCAGAAGCAAGTTATTATATATTATTATTGACAGCAACTTTTAATATAAATGACAGGTGAAAATCAATGAGTATACTTAATATATTTGTCCTGGCACTGCCTTGCCTCAAATTACCTATCGAAACAATAGGAATTCAAAGTTTTGTTTTCATAAATAATTTTATTTAGATTTTAGTTCGATTGAGTAGCTTGACGTCATCACTTCCAACCAGTGTGGGCGCGAGATGACTACTTACGACGAATAACGTCATTATACAATGTTTAGAAGCAACGGTATAATGTCGTGTCCAGAAAGCAAAGCTCGGGGCGTTGTGACGTCACAACCACTGAGAAGGTAATACATCACATTATATATCATAACGCCTGTATTCCCCAAAGGCTAGAACATGACCTGCTACTGAGAATTTCATAGAAATACCCAATAACACTGCTTGACCTGGGACTCGAACCCAGAACCTTTAGAGTAACAGTTCCTCTCACGACAACGAGACTTACGACGCAGGTAAAATTATTACGGGCAAACTCTGGTTAATTTCGACCTCGGGTGGGATTCGAACGAGCGTCGGTTCGGTACCCGGAAGCTACCGAGATCTTTAAGTAGTTATTATAATATAATAATATGTAGATTGTACCCATCTTCTGTCTTTTATTATATTTTTCTATTTATTTTATTATTTATTATTTATTATTATTTATTATTATTATTTATATATGACGACCTCTGTGGTTTAGTGGTTCGAGTACCAGACTGCTGATCATGAGGTCGTGGGTTCGATTCCCACAGGACACAAAAAATTATGTGATGAATATAAGTGTTTGTGTTCGTCGGGGTGTGTTTCTTATGTATTATAAGTACGTGTTTACAAAAAAAAAAGTATATAAGTATTATATCCATTGTCTAGTACCCATAGTACAAGCTCTGCTTAGTTTGGGACTAGATGGTGCTGTGTGAAAAATGTCTCAGAATATTTATTTATTATTTATTTATTTAGATTTTGGTTAAGACGTTATTTAAAACAAGCTGCCCCACAACAGACAGACTTCATTTTGTCAAAAGTTATTTTTCTCGCAAGTTTTACGTTTTTTCTCTCCATAATAACTTTCCTTGTATCTTGTATGAAAATTAGCCATTGGTCGAGCCGTTCTCCAGTCATGAATCACCAAATATGTTGCACTTAGCAACACATTTGGTAATTCATTTTTATTTATACCTTTAGAATATAGAAGATAAAATATAGAATATAGATAGGTAAATAGATAATGCGTGCATTAAGTATATAATTAAGCAAATTATTTAATTTTCAGCAACACAAAACGTCTTGTCCATTACAAATGCTTGTTGTGATGGGATCAACTAGACTTTATATTGATTAGTACTTCAACTGCTATGAAGCATATTTGAGCATTAATTAACTAGGATGAATTTAAATCTAATGAGCAGTGATAAGATAATAATATATTTTGGCGGACGGCCAGTCCATTGTCGCATTTGGCGTGGCGTAACAAATTGCGAACAATATTTCAAGGCTTAGTTGTTAGTGAAACTTAATCGCCTCTCGCAGGACACTCTCAAATTAAGTTTAATCGCACCAAGTGAGGGGGTCAGTTAAAAAAGAGGCCCCCTAATCAGGTCCGCGCGAGCACGCGTTAGGTACGCACTTACATAATGAAAGGGGGAAGCGAGGGGGTTAGAGGGAGCCGCTGGGGGCCGTCATCTGCGTACACCCTGTCCGGCCGCCCACGATCGATACCTATACGTGTGGACTTTATGTAAAAAGCCTCCTGCACACCCGGAGGACGCCGACCATAAGTGTCGAGGAACGAGTCGCCCCCAGGGAGAAGGCACGAAATATCTTCAATTTTCGAGAGAAAATTTTCCAATGCGGGGGCGAGAGCCCGCGGCGGAAGGGCTGCGTGGCTCGCTCCGGACGCCTGTGTCCGAAAAATGCTCGAACCTTAATTGAATTTACAGATTTGCCTTTCGGAACGCACGCCCGTACCTACGCTGTTTATTGCGGCCGCTCGTTATGAGTCTTTACGAGCGCCGATGTTCCCGATAAGTTTTTATTTATTTATAAACTTTATTTATTTATTTAAATGTAAGTATGTTAAAACAATAACGCTGCTCTTCAGTAGACTATTTCAACTGCATAGTCGGAGTAAATAATATAAGTACTATTAAGAAGTCTGTTACTGCCTTCCGAGTGGTTTAGACCCATACGGGACTCATGGACACTTTTCACCCTTTAATGTGTACGACAGAATTTGATAGATCCTTCAATCCGTCGCATCATGAAATTTACTTATCTTTAATTTGTAAATAATTATAAAGTAAGTTCTTAGATCACCTGGACGATTTCATGAGAAATATAATCTTTGTTTAGATATAAATATTAAATGTACGTATATAGATAGTATCTACTTAATATTCACATCGTCCTCGTGTGAAATGTACGATAGGAATAAATAATCTATAATTATAATCGTTTTACTTCTTTTATAGGTAGGTCCACATTAAAAATAAATCTTTCGAGAAATTTTATTCCGAGAAATACTATTCCAGCACAAAAACGACAACGTTATGATTCTTGAAAATTAAAACGGGAAGTAAAATAATATTTTGGTAAGTTTTACGATCGCCCTTTGTAAGGGGTAAAAGGAAAAATACTAGTGGTATGCGTGTTGCCCCACTTATTAGTGGCCCTTAGGCGGCCCTCAAACGATGACGTCATTTCATTCAATTCTTATAGGTAAACAAACCCAGATGTCGAGTAAAAACAAGTTCAAAATACAAAATTTTTCATCATTATTTAATAATGAAACACTAAAAAAATATCTACTCGCCTTTCTTTACATAGGACTCTGTTACTGTTACTGTACATATTTTATTATACCACTGCCTAATCCTTCGAAGAAATAAAGTATAAAAGTATCTGCCAATTGGTAATGCGATATTTTTAGGACAGATAAAGCCTACCACTCTTTCTAACCAATTCTTTTGACGTGTGCTGTCAAGGGTAAGTGAGTGAGATCACCGTTTAACCAAACAAGTTTAAAGCTATGAAGTTTTAACGAAAGCTATTCGACATTATAGTAAAACAAATGGTCTGAGCGCTGGAGGGTTAAACCCTCCAGAGTAAATGTAAAGTGCTGCTAGATCCGCATTAACAACACTAAACAATCACTAGTAAACAATATCCAAACACAAAAAAAAAATATACGACCATCGCGAAAGAGTAAAGCAAATTAGGAGTTCAACTTAAACTAGTCTTCAATACATACAAATGACAACCAGTATAACCGGACCTGAATGTAGGTAAAGAAACCATATAAAAGTTTTCTTTGATTTCGACAAATCTTGGAGTTATGATATTATTTTTTTTCAATAGAACAAAGGTTTAATGCTTTAAAAAATTAAAGAAAGATTGAAATAAAAGGCGATATTTAGGGGTGCCCTTTACGGCAACGTGACGGTATGTTTCCAAAAGGTTACCAGCTATTGTTTTTACGTAACTGGCACGTAAACCTTTGCCGTCTTGGATGGAAAAATACGTAATTTTAATAGATGCACACAGATTTTCTTATTTGGATATTAAGGCCCACTTGCACCAACTTCTTTAATATAATATTTTATATAATCGTATTTAAACACAAATTGACTATGAAAAATTGTGTTTAAATGCAATTTAAATATAATATAGAAGTTGGTGCAAGTGGGCCTAAGTGTTTGTAAATTCTTTAAACACGTTTTAGCTCAATTGTCCAAGGGGACTAGAATAAAAAAAACACATCGTATTATAACTAATTCCCCAATCCATATAATTATATAACTAAAACGGCTATGGCTTCCAGTGTTACCTGAATCCGATTATACTGTCATCAGTATAGCATAATTATATAACATAGTCATCTATGTTATGATGATTTTCTCCTGTATCCTGGGTGCGTTTACAAACACAAATCCTCACATACACAAACACCCAGACCCGGAACAACTACCTGTAGATCATACAAATATTTGCTGCGTGTGGGGATCGAACCCACAATACGTATCGCAAAAGCCGATCGCTCAGCCGCTACGCCAAACGTGTCGTCAACGTATACTGGCTTAACTAAAACAGGAGATTTTCGAGAGATCACGAAAAAGTCATCTGTATTACCTTAGTCCTGGTTACTTGAATAAAGAAATATTTATTTATTATTATTAGAGTCGTGGTCCTAACTCCAAGGGAGTTTCCGTAATTACTCGTCAGTACATTTCATACAATATTACCTATATGTAGTATTTTTAATTCCGCTAAACTCCGCTATGGTAAAATACAACATAAGTCGTTAAAACTTAATAAAAACTATCCAATTGCAAGGTAACACCAAAAATAACGTTAATAAGGAGATATAATTAACCCTATAAAAAATATATACTCCGACTTTTAATTGTATTCAGTAACTTGAAAGCTCGAAGAGAAATAAAAATCCCACACTACAACTAATAGTGTTGGGGTAGTGAATGATTTTGTGTATAAAATGAATGATAGATAAAAATGGTAAAATATAAAATGAAACCAAGAAATCGTAAATAAGATGTGAAATATAAGAATAATTAAAACAAGTAATTCTTTAATTCTTTTTTATAATTATCTAATATATTCTATAATTATTTTTATAATCTGTAATTCTTTTTTATTTTCTTCCTATAGAAACAAACCAAAAATAAAAATCATATCATTTTACTTTTTCTACTTTGTTATTTTATAGATTATCTTACTACTTACTAAAACAAATTCTACAATTTTTAATCATTGATATTGTGTTTTGAAAACAATTTATTAAATATAAATAAAACGTTTGTTCATGTAAGCACATTATTGAAGTTCATTCAATTTCGGTCATTCTTAGACCATCGTATTTGTAAAAAATTGGTACGCCTTCAAGTGTCAAGTTACTAAATACAATTAAAATTCGAAGTATAGTATAGTCTTTTAACCATCCTAATATGTTTTGTCTTGCTTTGTCACGTGATATAATCTATGTGACAGGAAAACAAAGACCAAACATATTACAGATATAAGAAGTTTACAGCAAGGTTTTTCAAGAAGTTTTCAACATTATTTATAATATTTTACTAAAAAAAAATTTTTTTTTAAATCTATTATAAACTATTTGAAAAGCAAGTAATTTATTACGCCTTTTATTCGCCTTTACCATGTTTTATATCATTTTAAGAAATGATATGTGTCGTGGATTGCAGTCTCTTATTTTTATTATCGTTTCCATACACAACAATTCACCAAAGTTTCATTACATTAATTACTTCTACGTGGGAGACCGCGTTTGGGCAAGCGTAGTGTGGGACGCCCTGCGACACGATGGACCGACGATTTAAAGAAGGTGGCTGGCAGCGGATGGATGCGAGCTGCCCAAGACCGGGATGGTTGGCGCTCTTTGGGGGAGGCCTACGTTCAGCAGTGGACGGCAATAGGCTGATATGATGATGATGATGGGAGAGCCATGCTTCAGCACGAATGGGCCAGTACGTCCGGGGTGATACCACGGCCTAGGAAATAGCCACAGAAAATAGGCGTGAAACAACGCTTGCGTTGTTTCACGCCGAGTGAGTGAGGTTACCGGAGGCCCAAACCCTTTTAAAAGGCAGGCAACGCACTTGTGACTCCTCTGGAGGCATTCGGTGCCTCGCCACCAAGCTCGGTTACGATGTTAAGATTCCCTGAAACAACAGCTTAATTCCATATCCAATTTAAAAAAAAATGTGACTCCTCTGGTGTTTCGGGTGTCTATGGCCGGCGGTTATCGCTTACTATCAGGTGATCCGTCTGCTCGTTTAATCACCTATCCCATAAAAAAAACAAAGAGGACGGTCAGAAAAAATAATTAAATACCTAGGTAGGTAACTTTTTAATAGTTAGGTATACATATACCTACCTATTAAAAAGTAATAAAATATATAGCAACTTTAACACGTGTAAAGATTCAACGTGACTTTAAAAATTATGTTCATAATTAAGTAAACTTTTGTAAGGCTTTGCAACGGTAATATTGTTTACTTGTTTTTAAAAAGAGGGTGTATTTTGCTAAATTTTGTGAGTCACCTACCTGAAGTTACGTTACCTCTGCCATAAGAAATAAAAACAAATTTCAAATGATTATACCTACATAATTAATGTATTGTGATTGTGAAATTTTATTGTTTCTTCCAACTGAATTTAAAAAGGTCACATTGGGTAATTTTAAAAGACGGAATTTCCACCTCATCTAAAATTACGTAAGTATCTAAATTTTCTATCTAAATAGAAAAAAGTCGAGTGATCATAAGTGCAAAGCGTTGCCATAATTCACATAGGGACTGTGTATTTTTTTATTTATTTTTTTATCACTGATAGGCTTACGCTTGAGCACAACTTGCCTGATGTTAAGCATCGAAGTGATCTACGATGGATGGATTAATGGATGGATGGATGGAGTAATGGATTAATAAAGCGATGACAATAGCTTGTTTTGACATATAAGATTGTTTTTTAGATTTAGATTATTGAAATTTCAATTTAAAATAAATAAATAACGGTTACTGAACTTCGCACTTCGATCGTCAGATGTTTTCAAAGTCATCGCCAAGCTACTAGACGGTTTAAGATTTGAATGTCCCATCACTACTTAGGATTTCCTAAAATCAAAATATATTGTTTAGAAATAATAACACTTACTACAGGGACATGAAATCAAATCAAGTTATATTTTAATAACTCAGTTCAATTAAATCATATCTTACACCAATTTATGTATAACAATATAAACCACCAACAACTAAGACTTAAAGTGTTAACCGAGTTGTTTTGAAACTAAGGCCCGTGAATTATTTTCCTTTTGAAAAATCATAAACGTTATACATCTCTATTCTACAAATTCAGCGTGACTGCCTTCAGACCTCTGCAACCCAATCGTACCAATATTAAGTAATTGGTAAGAAAAAATAAATGATTGATATGTAAATAAAGAGCGATTAAAGAAGCAAAACAATTAGGTAAGTATATTAATTTTATTATTTATCTGTTTTTTGTGTACGCGCATCACGCAAAATATACAAACACAACATGTTATGTTATATTGCTAGATGTAGTGCAAGTTTAGACCCAGTTTCACCAATTTCTATGTAACAAGGCATTAACTAATCAGCATTTAAAATTAACAAAGCTGTTAAAATAGGATATGTCCCACGACGAAAATGTAACAGTGCGTTACTAAATCAAGCATTTATTGAATGATACACAAAGCATTCACTCACATTCTAATACGACCAAAACAGTAAGTCATAGCAACGTATATCAATGATACTGATATGTCAAATATTGTAACTAGTCGTATAATAATGTAATACGGCCGAATTTATTACATCGTTCTTTTTCTATAATTAATAAGCAACCGGAGTATTTTTAATTTTGATAGATAAAACGTCAACAATAAATTGTCAATAATCATTTTTGTGTTCTGTTGTGCGGATTTTTTTCATATATTTTAAATTATAATCTCTGTGAAAAGTACCTTCACCCATAGCCCTCACCAGAAGAAATATCTGAAAAACATTCGCGCTGAGTTTTTCTTCGAACGAGAACGAAATTTTGGTATAGCTCATCATTGAAGACAAAGATGTTATGAAGAATAAAATATGATGCCACTGCTAATAAAAACGAAGATTGGAGCAAACCACAATCACTTCTGCGATCTTTTTCAATGCCATGGTACTCAGTTTCATGGAACAATTCAATATTCTCAATATAATATTCTCAACAGGTAGGAAATAATTTTGAGTTTTATAGATGCACTAAATGTTTGTTACTATTTTATTTCAGTGTTTATTACTTAGGTGAAATGTTTAAAGTATTGCACGTTTTTCAGATCAGATTTCAAACTTCGATAAATGACGAATTGGTGCAGAGCAAAACTAAATTACTTATTGATGACAAATCATGAAAAAACATGGTGAGGCTGAGGCAGCGATGGCACAGTAGCTAAAAGAAAAATCGAAACAACGGAAAATGAAGAAGGAAATATTATCTACTCCAAATTAATTCGAATTAAAGTCGAAAATGGCTGGTTAATCACATAATTATGCAGTTTTATTTAATTTATATAATAATCATATCTTTACCAAACTATAAAAATAATAAGTACTCGTATGTATAATATTTAAAACTAGTATACTACACACCAATAGGCCTTAGGCAAAACTTCCTGTTTAGGCTAAGTGTTGAGCTAAGTTAGTAGGTCCTAAGTACGATCGCTATGCTACAGGCTATAACTTCGATTCCCAGGTCAAATAAAATGTTATTGCCTTATTGGTTTTTTCTATGAAATTCGCAGAAGCAGCTCAGAGTTTGGATTTGTGCCCGGTTAATGGCAATAAGCTAGCTCTCTATTCATCCAAAAATATTTCTAAAACTATCCAAAATAAAATGATTCGCCTTAATCAGACCTTCATGAAAGGGCCTCCTTTGTTATTTTAAAACGATTTTGACAGTACACAAGTCATAGTAACACTCTGTTAAAAATTTAACAGACCCGCAGAGCAGTGATTAGATTTAACAGCTGATTAAGCAATTTAACAAGCCATAAGCATGTGGTGGGACACTCACAAACCTTAACAGTGTGTTGAAATATTAACAGGCTGTTAAATTAACAAACATAGTATGGTGAAACTGGGTCTTAACGGCATAAAATTTGAAATGAGAAAATTCCCATCTCAATTCTATAATAGTTATTATTTTATCTCTTCCAAATGACGTGATCAATAATTATATTTATATTTATTGATAAAACAATGGAAGGGGAGGTAAATATGACCATATTAATATTTATAAAAAATCAACGAAGAAACGTCCGACCCCGAGGGATGTATTCGGTTCGTAAGTGTACCCTTTTATGGGATACATCGTATTTATACATTTCCAACTTTTAAAACCAATTTGATTCTTCGAGTTATATTTGCTTTCGGTAGTTTTATGAAAATCTTGCATAGTGGCTAGTATGACGTCATTTCGTTGGATGTTTATTTTTGTATTTGCTGCAATTCGTAAAAATCTGAATATCTCCGTAATATTAATGTTTTCTTAAAACAAACAACTATTACAATTTTAGAAAAATATTTACCGCCTTTAGGTCTATAATTGCTGACACATATCCACAAATTTCCTGAGGTCACATGCAAAAAATATAACTCCTACAAAGTAAATTAGTTGATATCATGTAGGTACATTAGAAAAGGTGAAATCGAAAGCTTGACAAGATGCCACAATCACACTAACATAATAAAGTTGTAACTGGCCGATTATGTATGTAGATAACATAACATACCATCACGCCTGTATTTCCCGAAGGGTTAGGCAGAGGCGTACTAATGTACACCCACAGTTCGCCTATTGCCATTAACCGGGCACAAATTCCTAACTCCGAGCTGCTACTGGGAATTTCTTATAAAAACCCAATAACACTTTGCTCGACCTGGGAATCGAACCCAGGATCTCTAGCGTAGCAGTCGCGCTTAGGACCACGTGGATGTATGTAGATGCAGGATATTATATAAGATAAGATAATAAATTACTTAGGTGTCTTTAAAAGAACCAGAGGAGTCAAAACAATTAGGTACCTAAGATTTATTTAATTGCTTTTAAAATCACGCAATTACTAAACATTTATTGCAGTTTTCATTTCGTCGTATTCCTGGAAGTCTAATTAAAAATCTGATGCAAGTTGGCTGGCTCTGCAATTTCAATAAATAATTATGTATATATACCCGTATGATTATTGCTTCTACACCGTGCCTGCACACGGTTGACATGAGGTTTATTAGCCGTATAGGTACCGTTGTCAGTGTTGTATGGACCACTATGGAAGATTGTTGACATACACGGTGGCACTAAGTGTGCGCCACCGTCGATTCCATCGTCACCTAGGGCCACTTGCACCAACTTCTTAAATGTGTTTAAATTGAATTTAATGACAAAATGACAATAGAAAATTGTTTTTAAATACAATTTAAACACATTTAAGAAGTTCGTGCAAGTGGCCCTTAATATCAGTTGATATAAGTGGGCAAATGCAATAAAAACTACGATACGATACGAAACTTCGCCGGAAAGGTCCCGGGCCGTACCGTGAAGAACCCGTGCTGGGTACAATGAAAGGAACCAAAGCGGTTGTACTACTCGTACGGTCGCCGTACGCGCCGTGTCTCTGAATAAACTTCCCTAGTGCTCCCTAAAATACTGACGACCGTGGCGAACATAGAAACGGCCATACCGTACCGTTCTGTGAGCAGGAGACCTTAAACATTAGACCTTATGGCGCATACAGTACGATTTAAGTTCCTTTGTATCTTCTACACTAGGTACCGGACTGACTTTGAGCAAAAATATTTGAATTAGTAAGAACAATTATTAAATATAAACATTTACGACTCTTCAAACATGCACTGTTAGTGGTATTTCGCCGGAAGTGTAAATAACATTTATTTTAATCTTTTTTTTTTGACACGCAACATTTTGCATTAGTTTCTTCGGGCGTCCTGTGGTCATACAATTTGGAATTGTAAATTAGTCTAATCGAATTATGGAAACAGGAATCTTTAAAGGTAGAAAAGAGTATCAATAAAAATAAGGATTTAATAATTTATAATTTAATTATCTAATAAAATGAACAACAAAATCATTAGGTTTAATAGAGAATTACAGATTACAATTATTTCCTCCTCTAATAATTGCAATAGAATATTTGCTTTGATATATTGTGACAATATTGTTTCATGGTAATAATTTATTATCAATTATGTTATTTCACAATCACTACAAATAGTAGGCAGTATTTAACGCATCTCTTGCTTAACTTTATTACCCACCCAATAATTTTGAAGTAAGCCTAGCATGTGAATACGATACCGCTTAAATGACAGTCCGTCCGCGTCCGTTTTAATCACCTAACCCGTTCGGCGAAAAAAGAAAAAGTCTTCTAAAATCGAACGTGATTTAAACGAACCGGGTAAAAAACGAAGTATTAAAAGCAACACTGGGCACACGGAATATATTCGGATTGGAGTCGCGCTGGGATGCTATTTAGACTGGCGGTGCCTACGGATAGGAGGGCAGCTATAGTCCGCGCACATGTAAAATAGCTACGACCGGTAGGGAAGGTACTCTACTACGATTTTAATTTAATTTAATGCTGTTTGAGTTTTTTTATGTACCGTACTGTTGACATCATTATTTTAGCATCTAGGATGTATTATGTACTTCCCGTGTCTATCTGTTTTGCATTATGAGTAATAAAATAATAAATTACCTTAGTAAACTCAATAGCCTTTAGGTTTTATTGTAGTGAAAATTATTAGGCAATAATAGCAATTTTCTACAGTTTTTCTGCCTTACTTTATTTTTTTAATCGTTAATTATACATAAGAACACTTTTAGATACGCCTGCCAGCAGTTTTCGATGTTCTCGCGTAATACCGAACACAATTAATGTCAAAACGACAGTAATGATATAATCAGTTCAAAATTAAGTACTTAAATAAACACTAGCTGACCTGACAGACGTTCTCCTCTCCAAATTTCAACTAACCATCTCGAAAAATCTGGTTTTCCATATTTTTAATACACTTAGCACCATTAACCTCTGAATTGACGACCTCTGTGGTTTAGTGGTTCGAGTACCGGACTGCTGATCATGAGGTCGTGGGTTCGATTCCCACAGAACACAAAAATTTATGTGATGAATATAAGTGTTTGTGTTCGTCTGGGTGTTTCTTATGTATTATAAGTATGTATTTACAAAAAAAAAAGTATATAAGTATTATATCCATTGTCTAGTACCCATAGTACAAGCTCTGCTTAGTTTGGGACTAGATGGTGCTGTGTAAAAATGTCCCAGAATATTTATTTATTTATTTATTTAATACCTACATTATTTCTGACCCATAAATTACTTAATTTCAAAAATTTGTTCACATGGTATTGACGTGAAGCATGGAAATATAAACAGACATACCTACATAGATAAAAATCTCAAATAACTGTTTCGGCATCAGTAAAGATTAACGCACGTTGCATTTTTTTTATTATACTTGCTTACGTGACAAATTCTTTGGGTATAGATATTATTTAATTATTTGATTAGATGGAAACTCTTTAGTTTCTCTAATTAAGTGTTCGCACTGTATCTACACTATGGAGGTTTCACATTATAAAATGAGGTACTATATGGCTGATTCTTTAAAGAAGAAAACAATAATTGTCAACTCAAAATGACACCTGTTATCGAATAAAATTTCATTGAGTTATTAACGACGTCGTGTTAGTCCGTTAGAAAATAAGTTGTCATTCTTTGTTTACTTCTTTACCGTACTCAAATATTTAGTTTTTACACCGGCTGGTGCTCACTGGATAAGTCCTATGTATGTCCCGTGAAGCCCTGTATAAGTAGAGTTAGAATAACTGTACTAATAATCAATTCCTGGTCACAATAATGTTCTGATTGATCTGCTTTATTTTCTGGTTTTATCTTATTTAGTCCCTCACAGTGTATTTCTTAATTTATCCTGTTAATTTCTAAGTAGGTACATCCTGTACACAAGGATATTAGTGGTCATTTTTATGGAACGCCATCTAGCGGTCACTTGAGGAACTAGAACCAGCATATAAAATATCAGAAACGCTAGCGTCCATCGTTCTCTATAGCGTAGATTTACTGATGATTTGATTTTCATGGTGATTTCGTTGTATCATTAAACAATTTTGTCCGACCCGTAATACCGGTTGTTCGACCGTTACTATGAGCAAGTTTTTAATAACACTTCAATCATCATGATTATATTTCATAAAAATTTCAAAATTCAAATGAGTAGAGCATACCGCAGTCCGTTCGATTCGAAGCTTCGTACTGGCGGCTACTTCTCTGTTATATCTGCTCGTCCAAGATACATGCCTCGCATAGGCGCACTCGTGTTACCGTCCGCGTCCTGGCCAGCGGGGGGCGCGGTGCGCGGGGGCAGGAACCCCCTCCTGCTCCCGCACTACCCCCGAATCGCTCGCCGCACCCCCATGGCCCCTTCGGCCACCCTGCGTCATCTAGTACGGCGACTAGTCCGCTAGGGTTAATTCGAACTATTCAAGACTATTTGAATATTTTAAATTTTTTATTTAAAATTTTTTCGTGTTTTGTTTCTTTGGAGAGATTACTTCACCTGTACGTTCAGAACAACACGTTGCCGTTGCTTATAGATATTTTTACATATTTATATTCAATCCTAGTTTTTTTTATACTTATTTTGGTATCGAGGTTTGGAGTTCAATAACCCAACTACTTACATGCGTTTTTGAAAACCAGTTATATTATGAACAGCTGGTTATTATAAGGAAAACATAGGTACCATATTTCATATGGCTAGCCGAAGCGTTCCATCAGAAAACTAAGTTTTACTTATAGCCCAAAAACTTGCAGTCTCCATAAGACAATAATAATTTCTTACAATCTGAAACTAAATATATTATGGAACGATAATGAATTTTTAGTGTTACGTATTATAAGGCTATTAGTTGTTAAATTAGTTCAGAGGAAAGCCGAGCATTTGAATTTTTAAAGAAAAAGTGTAGCAAATTCAAGAAATAATGATTTAAAGTAAGTTTTCAATGACAGCCCTGTATGTCCGGCGCGCAGCCCTGATTCTGTAGAACAGAGAGCGGCGTGCGTGCCCGGCTCGTTGTAAACAGCCAACCCTCGTACGTATGTAGGGCGGATGGACGGCCCAAACCCCCCAGAGAAAGGGGTGCCCCCGCTTCTTCCTTGTTCCTCCTTGTGCAAATTCCCTTGACGATGGAAATGTGCTCAGCCACATTTTATACAATTTCTAGTCCCCGCGTCGAACACTGTCCACACATGCTGGCGTTTTCTCATTAGTGGTAGCCCTACGCCGTGGAAACGAACGACAACTTTACCCAGAAACCTAGATTGTGTTGGTTTTACTTAGTGTACTGTCTTGGCTACATTTTGTCCAAGTCTTACAATCATGTGTTTGACTTCGAAGTGGAAATACAACAAATGTTGTCATTTTTTTTTTAACATTAATATAACTCAACCCTAAGTTGAGTTTGATCACGATTTCACGATTCCTTAAAGGGGGAAGAAGAAGCTTTCTAACACTAACTGTAGACACTAACTATTAGAAAACCCTCCAGAGGGTCGCAAAAATTGTTTGTAGGTTTTGTTTGTTGATGTTGTGTTTGTTGACTGAAATATTTTTCAAATATTTGACTGCGCGTTTGGTGAAACTGGCGACTAACGTTACGCCGCGTACGGAGGTTCGATTTCCAATGTTCTAAACGAAAACTAATTTGAATATAATATAATAACGGTATATTGGTCAGTCAGGTTCGTCTAGTATTATGACGATTGGACTGCCAAATCATAACTGTCGATTTCGAATCCAAGGTACGCATCTCTGACTTTTCTTTGTATTAATTATATTGATTTTAAGTTACACCCCCAGCAATACAACTGTGAAAACTGCATTTAATTTTATATAGTAGTTTTTGCGGGATGCGCGCACCAACATACATACAGACAGAAAGACAAAAATCCTAAAAAATGTTTTTTTAGCTTCTGTTGCTCTAATAAAGTAAGCCCGTATTAATTTTCTTCAATATCTGCAATGTACAGACATGGCTCCGTTACAATTTTATATATGTATCTAATAATAGATCACTTGCTTTAAACGGTTAAGAAACACATCATAAGGAAAAACTATTCTTGTAAGATTTTCTCGACGGCGTATGAAGTCTGCCTACCCCCAGTAAGCTAACGTGGTGGACTATGGCCTTATCTCTTATTTTGATAGGAAACCCATGCCTAACAGTAGGAAAGTAAAATAAGTTGATGTTGCTTTATTATAGAATATAACACTACGTAGCATAAATATAATTTATAGCAGCTAATTATATTATTTGTAACATCCGAAGAATCTTTGACCATTTACACCTCTATAGCCTACTTTTTGAAGCTTCGAAAGAGCCACATATCCCAAAATTATGAAGTCTCCCTTTAGTAGACAACCGTCAGCGATTACCTAGTCTTTACCATAGTATTAGAATATTTGCTAAAAATACCTACTCTTATAAATAACGCACGCTTAAAGTATCACCCATGAGAACACTTGACGTCCATTTGAAAAAGGAGAACGTATCGCCATATTCCACATACATTGGTGTCTAAGTATCAACATAGACAGCTTTCTTTTAAACAAATGATGCAATGAAATACACCATTCTCTCTGTCTGTACTATGATCGCGGTTCACAAGGGCATAGTCGACGAAAAATTATCTATATTGAACACATTACTTCCGACATCGACTCGCGGTTAGGATCACTAGCCTAATGCGACAATTAGCAGTTATTATATATAGAGTTATTAAGTTATTTATATTCATTAAAATGGTAATATTGACTGGAAAGTTAGTCAGTGGTAAATTTTGGTAAGAAGGAGGCCAGCACCAGAAAGGTTTACCTTGACTTGATATTCGGAAATTTATCAACAATAGCCCTAACGTTGCGGATCGATCGGTTCCGAGTTAAAATTTAACCCCATTGAATCCGCAGAGATTTTGAGTTAGGGGGGTACAGTACTTTGGGACTTGTAATCAAATTAGCATTCTGAAACTATCCAAGGTCAAAAAAACAGCATAACTAATGTATTTTTTACAATTTTTTTCATTTTCCATGCATAAATAAAGTTATTTTAGTGAAGGAAAAATTTGACTGCGGGCAGGATTCGAACCTGTTTCTGATTAGCAAATTTCAACCTAGTGGGTGGAACTCGCGGCTGCTTAGGGGTCATAGCGCCTGGTGTATCTGTCGTGAAGATCCAGGTTTAAATCCTGCCCGCAGCAGAATTTTTCCTTCAGTAAAATATTGTGTAATGTAACAAGTTGAATATAATTTTGAAATTGACATGAATTGATTCTCAGATCAATGTTAAAAAAAAAATTACCATCTTTAGATAGGTATCTATAATAAAACATAGCACACTACAATTCACCGTAACAGCAGCTTTGAGCCGGTAGGATTTTCGGCACCTACATACCATACCATCACGCCTGTATTCCCCGAAGCGTTAGGCAGAAGCGTACTAATTGTACACCCACTGTTCTTTGGTATGTTTGAATTTCATGTAATAGAGAGCAAACCTATATTAACTGGGCACAAATTTCAAACGCCGCTACTGAGAATTACATAGTAAAAACCCAATATCACTTTGTATCACCTGGGAATCGAACCCAGGACCTCTAGCGCACTTGAGACCACTAGACTATCGAGGCAGTTATAAGACTAGAGATCCATACAACTATAAAAAGTTTCTAATAACAAAAATATAGGTAGATATATAGTAGAGCCATTCACATAATCGACTAATTCCCGCGTCTCAAGACGAAGGTCGCTATGAATGGAGAGCGTTATTAAGTCTGTTGTTCCGAACAAATTGCTAGGGCCGTTGACTTTTGGTTTCATTCATTTTCGCGCGAACTCTCCCGCGAGTCTCTTAAGTATTTGTGTTTCCCGCTTCAACTTCAGATTATTTCGGCCTTCTGACAACTAGTTATGATTGTTTAATCAAACATATTTCTGTATTATCAGATGTGTGCACGTCTGATGTCAATTAAGATTTGATTAAATACCAAAAAGGATGACATATTAAATACTTTTTAGTAGGTTGTTTATCGTAGTAATTAAATACATAAACAATGTTATTTTGTCGATACATTTCTTTTCGGATTATGACCTAGATGGGAGGAACCACCGTGCAGCGTCGTGACCTACTAAATAATTTAAAAATTCTTAAAAAAATGTTGCGTCGCTATCGTTAGAACATAATTACATACATACATAGTTATATATTGTGATAAAGCATTTTGGCTGCTACGCTGCTACGCAACTGCTACGCTCGTAGTCACGTCGTAGCATCGAAATAGCTACAATTTCACAATACGGTTCCAAATGAAAACGAGCTTTAACCACCCTTAATCTAATTCCCTTTTTATTAAACCAAAGTAGGGAAGTAAATTAAAAGTCAAGTGCCTAAGTATTTTTAGTACATTCCTATTCGAAGTAATAGAGGATTTTTCAATTCAATATTTTAATTTGTTCCTGCCTACCCCTATAGGAGCAAGCGGGAATATATTATATGTAATACGATGGGTTATTATTTGTGATAGAAAAATGCCTATACTATTATTTGTAAAGTACATATCTGATCGTATTTGAAATTTTAACTAGGTATTTTGTTATTATTTATTTAGTAAAAATTAATGCGAAATAACTGACCGTATTTATTTTTATTGTTCTTTCACATTTATATAAAACAATTTTATTCTTAAGTAATTATAGTAGATTTTCTTTTTTCTCGTCCGTCGCAATAAATAATGGTTTAAGTTCGTCACAAAATTATCATTATTATTAGGTATCGAATTAATGATCAATCTTTGTAATTAGCTTATTCTTGCGACAACACTTGTATTTTCCTAGTATGTTAATGCATGCCGTGGCAGCCTATAATTGAGGCTACGCCATATAAATGTATTATTTCATTGCATCCTTTTTATGTACTATTGGTGTATGCTTTGTTGGTTGTCCTTAAATAAATAAATAAAGTATCATTGGTTCCAAGGCAAAAAAATATGCCCCTTGTCCTTATTACGTAAATAGAAAATACAAAAACATTGGTTATTATATGAACAGAAAAGGAGTCTAAATGAACGCGTTCAAACCTCTCGAAACTGATTACAGTTTATAATCGATTTTTCCCAAAAAACAAATAAATAACTGCTGCTTTCCGAATCTTTTATCTTTTTGAAGTGAAAATTTGTAAGACGGTGCACTTTTTGGGATGGGTAAAAAATGTTAAACTCGCGTCAGGACACATAATCTGATCGAAAATTCATAAAACGGTTGTAATAGTTCTGAAGTGTTAAATTTTTTATGTAATATAAATTGTCATGTATAAGTACGATAGCGCAATACTAAACTTTTATACTGATAATTAAAGCAATTCGTGCGAAATTATTCCTTAACCATTTCAAAATATCAAAAATGCACAACGTTAACGTTCAAGTTTTCACTTCTCCGGCACTCCTGGAGAGCAACCCGTTGTTTTTTTGGTCTCAAATCTTCCCAGTATGTCTAACGACAACTCAACAAAGTTTAATTGCAATCACATGTGTACAATACGAACGCATACGGGACAAACAAGGAAAATAGTTATATGCGTGCAAACTTCAGCAATTAATTAAGATATCACTTCACCTGCTTACCTTCTCGGGGAATATGCAAGCGGGATGATAATACGTTCTTAGTTACTATACCTACTTCCGCAAGTCTATTTTCGTTCAAGTAGGTACTTACAACTCTCCTCGCAGTTATGTTACATTGTTCACTAGATGGCGATGGCATACCGAATTAGAGACATTTTTAAAATTGTAATATTGCCGCATTGAACATATTATTATAATTACCTTTTGGAGGATCATCGTTCTAATAAACGCATATCGGTGGTAAAACTAAAAGGGTCTGCCTTTTAGAGAGTTTATTAAATTAATATAGGTATTTTAAGTTACCTCTATCTTTCGCGGGTGAGTTATAAGTAAAAAGAAAATGAATACTTAAGTATAACATCAGGCTTCCAAAGAAATAAAACAAATACAATTGGTATTGGTATATGTAGATATTTACCAACAATAAAAGGATAAAAGATGTGAATCTGATTTTTAAAAATCTTACCTATGAAAACGTCACTTTAGATCCCAAAATAAACCGCGGGAAACCGCTTATAGCCTGTATAGAAGGGTTAGAAGATTATTAATTCTGTTCACTGTAGGTATCTATAAAAATCTAAACTCCATGATCCAACTCTGAGAATTTCGTAGTAAAACCGCTAAATAATAATACTTTGTTCCTGATGAGAATCGAACTAGGGACCACGTATGGCAACCGTTCTTGGGACTACTGGTTTTTATTTACTTGATGCTTAATTGTTTATTAACAACTTGGGTATCGAATACTACATGTATTTACATCTTATTTTCGAGTGATTATCCTATAATATCTATGAAGAATCGCTGTGGTCTGAAGCTCCAAGACAAACAAGATTAGCTTCATAATTTCAGAACTTAATTTCGTCGTAAGCCAACCCATACACAGACATAAGTATGAAGGGATCCACAAAATATATATCATAATTGTACCAAGACATGAGCTATTTTTGTTTGACACTTAGCAACAGGGTAAAAGACGATCCTACAATTTCATAAATTTTCTCGAATTTAATTAGGTACATGCGTGACTGTCAAGTCAAAGGTCCCGAGTTCAATTCTTAGGCATGCATAATTGACTTTTCGGAATCATGTGAGTATTAATTATTATCACGCGTTTATACGGTGAAGGAAACCTGCATGC
This sequence comes from Acronicta leporina, assembly GCA_947256265.1. Classification (NCBI taxonomy): domain Eukaryota; kingdom Metazoa; phylum Arthropoda; class Insecta; order Lepidoptera; family Noctuidae; genus Acronicta; species Acronicta leporina. The sequence goes on from OX366510.1 coordinate 14,718,287, forward strand.
CTGAGAGATTATCTCAAAGACATGCAAAGTCTGCCAACCCGCAGTTGGCTAGCTGAATCGACTATAGCCTAACCCCTGTAACTCTGAGAGGATAGGAGAACCGTGCCCAGCAGTGGGACAGTCTAGCAATCAGAATCAGCATCAGTTTCTAAATCAGGCCTTGCCTGTCTTGTAATTGATTTAACAGTGAATATTAATATTTTCGGATATCAGACCTAGTTCCAATCATCAACCCATTTACCGCCCACAGCTGGACGATAGGCTTATTGTCGACCACACCTGATGGCCTAATGTTGGTTGGCAGACTTCACACGCCATCGAAAAAGTCAGCTAAGGCGTGCGATTTATGTCAGAGGTTAAAAATCATGCAACAATTTAAAATATTGAAAAGTAGTAAGGGATCATTTGATTAGCACCGTAATTATACACCGTATTTTGTTGTAGTTAAATTGCAATTTTGCTTTTTATTTTCACATAAACTTAAGTAGTCACGAAACGACGATGAATGCTGATGCACTGATTACTAAAACCCTTATTCGACAAATTAAAAAACATTCCTAAGAACCCATGCGTGTAACTTATTAATATTAACATTTTAGCATAATAGGTACTTACTAGTATTTATGCCAAAATAATTATATTCTATTATTTATTATTAACTAGCCCTGTCTTGCTGTCGGTCCGAATCCGATACAATCAGACTGAATGGAATTTCATAAGGCGGAGAGCAATGGACGGAGTGATTCATGAAAAAGGTGAAAGAGTATTTAACATCACGCTACGACTCTTAGGAACGGAGCCAAGCAGGTAAAACGGCGGGGTACGAATAGAAACTAAAGAGTTTATGGTCAAGAAAGCCTTTACATCGTTCAGGTAGGTAGTACCTACACTCGATAAAAGAGTTAATTATTATAGTCAGTTATGCAGCTGTATATCTTTTGACAACCATTGTCATAATGTATCACGTCATACGTGTCAATAGATGGGTGCTGTTAGCTGCTCATAATACTATAGGTACCAATTAGCGGAAAATGTATATAAAGTAATGTCCATAATATGTCGAAGCGTAGATATTGGTCGATGCCTGTATTACCTACATCATTCAAAAGCCTATCATTAATTTAGACCTATTTCTACCTAGGAATACGCCTAAGCAATCTATTTACCACTCAAACAGCCGTTTAGCTGAAATCTAGATAAACTTCTAACCTCCAAGTTTCGAGAAACTATAGACCATAATCCAGTCTATTAAACTGTAATCAGTAAGCATAACTTAGCTTTAAACAATGAACTATGGTTTTATTTAGCGATCGATAAATTGTAATTTATTTTCTTTCTTTAATTCATAAGTATATATGCCATTAAAAACATAACTTGTAAAAAAACCAAGTCTCGCAACTTAGTTCTTCTATCGTAAAAAGTTGTGAGATCTATGTAATTCCAAGTCGGTCAATTTATTCAGACCCTACTTAAGGGTCCTTCTGTCTTAAGTTATAACATAATTAGCTAACCTAACAACACCTTATAGTGACCATATCAATAAAATCTTTTACATATGTTTTCAATAAATATAATAATATTGACTTGGCAAACGCAATAAACAATCTAATGTATTACTTTTGAGATACATTGTGTTTTCGTGTGCTATTTCATTTATCACGAGCTATATTTTTATTAGGTATCTGGGGCAATCTATGCCATCTACAGCTGTAAGTTTTATGTGGGAGAGATATTTAGGGATGTGGGAGAGATGTAAGCATTGCAGTATTTAATGCCTGCTTGGTTACTGAAAATGCAGGCTTCTAGTTTTATCCACAACGAAGTTATAGGGTGGTCGAAAATGTTCTGAACTGCTTCAAGAAAAGATAGTAAGGCCGTGCCGCTTGTTTTTGCTCGACTTGGCTGGGGCAATGCCGTGCCCCCAAATTTTATTGGCAATACAGTACAATATCGGAAATTAAACCTAAAATTAAAACAAAAAAACTGGAATAAGCGATTAAAAAATTATAGTTTAGCAAACTTACCTATCAAGAAATGACGATGGTGTCCAACACACGCACTACTAAATACACTTAGGTAATTAAAAACTAATCACAAGGTAGCGTAGCGTACTATTGCGGTGGGTCCTATTTTTTTAAACAACTCTAACATACCGGCCCATTGTGAATGTGAAATAATACTTAATATGCAAATACCATCATAATCACGTTTGTTAAAAGCCTACTGATGTGTATTTATTGTTCTCTCACTTTATTGGCATGAATTGACAAAGACAGAATTACAAGGTAATTTTCTGAGAACTATCAAATATCTTAGCATCGAGTTCGATTGGATAATCAATATTTCTTTACAACAATTTCTCACACTGTACACAACCCGTTACGAGACAATTTTGTCGTCCCATATCTCGTACTGATACTATGGCTAAGACGAGATAATGCAACGACATAATTATGTCACGCCCCACGGAACGCTTGTTTTGTCACTAGATAAGTAGGTGCAGTTTAGTTGGTCTCAGTATCTTTAATATCACAAATTACACCTTTTTAAAAATATTTTCCATTTTTATACTTACAATACAAAGTATAAGTACTTGTGTAAGTTGTTCACATATGACATTGTTGTTTTTTAAGAATAAAATTTATTGAAACCGAAACTAGATTGGAACTGTATTTGAACATCTAGATAAATATAAGTGGTAGCGTGAAGACAAGCCCAGTAGCCCAAGCACAAACACTTTCGAAAACGTATTCGTATCGAAATCGAGAATACCTAATTTGTACGAGAAGGAGGTTAATGAACATAGATGAATCAAAAGTGGTGTGCCAGGATCGTAGCAAGTGTAGTCTCTGCCTACCCCAATGGGAGACAGATGTGAAAATATGTATGTATGAGATTTGTAGCAGAAAGAAACTCATTCGTTTATGATACGAATTCGATAGTTCTTCGTGCTTAGTCTACTGTCGCCTAGTAATATTATCTATGCTGAGAAGTTAAGTGGCTACGCTGCAGCCGTGTATAGATACCTATATGACACGAACCATTTGGAACCACTTTTGACCCCTTAATAACTGAAAATATGTTTAGCATAAACACAAAATTTGGTTTATTTGACCCCTTAGATTAACTAGAACCCAAAATTTCATAAATACAGCTCAAACGGTTATTGAGATATGAATGTTTAAAAACGCCACTTTTATCACGGACAGACAAATTGCTAAAAAACCTAACCCATTTCCAGATGATCTAGAAAGTTAAAATGTGTTGCCCAGCGCAGAAATTGAGTAGGTATATACACAGTAAAAAACCAGCAAGAAGTGTTTTTTTATGATTTGAAATATTTGCCAAGCAATAATGATTTTTATTAACACCTAGCGCCTCTCGAAATTATAATAGCAAAAACTTTTTCTTTCGCGGGAAAATAGGTTTCATGATGAAAGGTCGCTTTTATCGTTTTGTATTCCAGATTATCGCGAGCGCCCCCGTGCTGGCCGGTTGTTGTCTGTCAAAACTTTTAAGCTGTATTTTTCGGCAACACTGCGACCTACGATGGAGCGCGCTTGCCTAGAAGAAACCGAATTTGGCTGAAGAAACTTGGCTACCATTTTCCCGTTTATGGGATTGAATTGTTTTATCACCTGTATATAATTGGCCTTCTGACTAATGAATTAATAATAATTCTGATAAATAAAACTAAAAAATTTGCCAATCCACAATCAACTTCGGGTTAAGGTTTGTGTTTTCAAGCGCTTTTGACCACTGCTTATCTGGCTTTACAATCAATTACTTCAGAATTATTGGTTTTTGACTGTATTGTCTATCGTGTCTGGTGGATTTTGTTACATTGTCATTTTGATATATTTGGAATACCTATCAGACTTGGCCACTGAAAGTAGCACGCTAACCGTGGGGTATCCTCCATACTTATAACTATGATTATATTTTTGGTATCTTCCAATGTAACTTTTGAATCAATCACCGATCTCAATACAATATAGGTACCTTGTTTGAGAGTTCCATATAACATATTTTAATTTTACATTTTGATTAGGTAGGTACTTTCCTTTTATATCCTCACTAGCTTCCGCTCGCGACTACGCCCGCGTGTAGTTCGGTCTGTTTCTCAAAAGAAATATTAATCCCCGTTTTTAACTTAGGTATAATGTATGCTCCTCTCCTATTGGTCGTAGCGTAATGTTATATAGCCTTCTCGATAAATGGACTACCCAACGCAAAAAGAATTTTCGTGTAATTCGAAACAATAGGCCCTGAGATTAGCGCGTTCAACCAAACAAATACAACTCTTCAGTTTTATAATATTAAATAAGTATAGATTCTGAACGTAGCGCAATTGAGTGAGTAGCCAATTCTTGCTTATTTAAATAAACATACTGCGTAACTTAACTATTTGGATGGAAAACTAGAAGAAACAAATAGGTAAGTATCTTTCAAAGTATTAGGCACAGGTAGAATTGAATAGCACAACTAAGCAACAGCAGTGTATTTTAATTTGGTCTGTCCTGTGCGCAGAATTTAAGTCCAGTCCACTGTCTTCCAACCAAGAATCGATCGGTTTCCTGAGCCCAATGCATATACGTAGGTAGCTACTGCTTAACTGAAACATGACCATCAATATGCGTGCGTGTAGAATGAATAAAGAATCTCATATTTATCTTAAAAATATATTAATTTTAGTACTTATACAATATATTGTAGGTATTTTGATGATCTTTAAATAAATATCAAGGCAGGTCGGTAAATATGTTACAGGCAAAACTTATAGATCGATCAAAACTTATTTGGACTGTAAACATCAGAATAAATTAGTTTTTACTAATTACGTTGGTCAAAATTTTTGATTTCTTCCGTGTAAGTCTACACAGTGGCTATAATTCTTAATTTGGTTCTAACGTTGTGTTCTCACAGTTCTAATCTAACCATTTAGTCAAAACTAGTAGGTATCTAAGTTAGAATAAGGATGCTAATCGTTTCTTATTTTGGCACTTATTAAACTCATTATTATGTATTTTTATGCTTTATAGCATAGCTTTATGTTCACTCAACTGAACAAAATGTAAGGAACAGCTGATTTTTTCGCGATAGGGTTGAGTCCGTTACTAAGTATATATAATTTTTGTTACTATAATAATTGATAACTATACCTACATAAAGGACGGGTTTTCAAGGATCAATTAACAAACTCAGAAAAAGTAAAACTTTCAACACAGGACTTTTTATAATTCCAGTTTATTCTAGTAGAAATTAAGTGTCATTTTCGCAAACTCCAATTATTGCAAATACTGATATAATTTAATGTGCAAACGTACCTTTGAACAATAGAGAAATTTAAGTAATGTGCACTAGTATAGCATCAGAGGTTACGTAGGTCGCTTGAAATACTTGTCATGAACAGAATGCTAGGCTTTTAATTAAGGCTCGAGTAATTTAGAGGGGCAGTGTACGTTCCACCACGCGTGGCCATGTATTAGGCAAAATCTTCTGCATACTCATTTGGAAATGTTTAAACAGTGAGGTAGGGGTAGTGGGTGGTGCGACCCACCGGCTATGGTTAGTTCTCCGCTACAGATAAATTAATAACGCACCTACCTAGGTATGGATAGATATAGCACGCATGTCCGTGAGTACCGCCTTTCGGGGTGTTCCAATTTCGATAAGTTTATTGGTTTGTGTGCTGTAGAATTGTTGGAATTCTTATATAAATTTTATTGTGAAGGAAGTCTATCAGATAACCGGGCAGATTTAAGGGTTTTTACTCGACAAATGAAATTTAACAAATGCGAAATTAACGACCCAAGGATGAAGTGGCAACGCGCGAGTATTAGGCACTCTGGTTGAGCCTTAAGTTTGAGTAGACAAACGAATAGAAACAAAATGTATGGAGATGATAACTAAGCGCGCTCAATTGGTCGAAAGCTTATGTCATTTGCATATATTGAGAAATTCTATTCTATACTATTCGACTTCCGTTCATGCCACTTGTCTAGAGAATGTAGTACACAGTGGATGCATATGCTCACCATCGGGCTGGCTCTATGCTTGTTGGCTAATTAGGGAAAAAAAACCTCCAGTGGCTTGATAAAATAATAATGATAGAGTATCTACGCTAATTAATCTAGATTTTACCAATAACATAATCCGGTAAACACTGATTTATTCAATTTACCTTTATAACGAAAGAAATAAAGCAATAAATAAATAATTATTGAACACAAATGCGAACCACCCTGTACGCGTGAGATGTGAGATGTAAAATTTGAACGGAGCACAACGCCACACCTATTATGAAATTTGTGCACACACACAAGAACGGACTCACACACACGCCCGTCCCGAGAAAGGTACCTATTCGGACTTAGGTGGCTATCGGGGGGTAGGGGTTTCTACTTGCGACGGGCCGGCCGGCTTAAATTTTCGTATTAATATGTATCTCTTATACTCGCGGATTTACCAGCCGATGCTCGCCGCAATTATTGCCATATCGTACTTAAATAGGTACAGAATGAATGATGACACTTAATTTATTAATAATACCTGTTTAACGTTATGTAGTCCTGTACGACCTTTCCCTTAAACCAATTTCTAATATCTAAAATAATATTTAAAAATCTAAATTTTCAGTAGCAAAAACAGAAAACAGAGTTATAATTAGTATATATTTATATAATACTTAAATAAATGCTTATTAATATACTAAGGAATAATTAAATATAATAAGGAATAATTTTCTTCTCCGTTTTAATGATAATTTAATTGGTCTACCTAGCCCTAAATAATCTAACTACATCTACGTCTTTACGAGACTTTGAACTGCGTGCTTAATTTCGTATAGATACATCTCTTTACATTGTATATACACATATACAAATACATGTATACATTTATGTATATTTTGCGTCCGTCGAGGGGCTACGGATACTGGATAGATATCGATTTATTTCGTTGAAACTACGTAACTTTGAAAGGTTACATAGGTAGCTACGTAAACACTTTTCAATTACAGTTACTCCGGGTACAATTAAACTAACCGGTATGTTATGACAATGGGCTATTAAAATTAATTGAGTAAAAAAACCTACTGACGGTCTTGTCCCTCCTACCTTGATACCATCTTCCATGAAATCGTCTTTGTAAAAAATAGGTGATCGGTTCCAAAAAATAGGTCTGAAGCCGGTAAGAAACTCCCCAGATTCCTTTTAAAAAATGTCACTCATGAAAAAATAATTCAGTATGAACTATGTATAAGTAATTATAAAAATTAAAATAAAGAAACATACCGAATTTATATCGTGATGTTATCGTAATATGAGAATAAGAGACTGAAAGCATCAAACAAGCAAATTCAGCAATATTTCATCAGAATTTCATAGATTATGAAAATCTTGCTGAATTTGTCTGCAGAAAATAAAAGCAAACCAAGCAAATATTTAAGTTTATAATCTAACATTGAACACACACGCCCGTCCCGAGAAAGGTACCTATTCGGACTTAGGTGGCTATCGGGGGGTAGGGGTTTCTACTTGCGACGGGCCGGCCGGCTTAAATTTTCGTATTAATATGTATCTCTTATACTCGCGGATTTACCAGCCGATGCTCGCCGCAATTATTGCCATATCGTACTTAAATAGGTACAGAATGAATGATGACACTTAATTTATTAATAATACCTGTTTAACGTTATGTAGTCCTGTACGACCTTTCCCTTAAACCAATTTCTAATATCTAAAATAATATTTAAAAATCTAAATTTTCAGTAGCAAAAACAGAAAACAGAGTTATAATTAGTATATATTTATATAATACTTAAATAAATGCTTATTAATATACTAAGGAATAATTAAATATAATAAGGAATAATTTTCTTCTCCGTTTTAATGATAATTTAATTGGTCTACCTAGCCCTAAATAATCTAACTACATCTACGTCTTTACGAGACTTTGAACTGCGTGCTTAATTTCGTATAGATACATCTCTTTACATTGTATATACACATATACAAATACATGTATACATTTATGTATATTTTGCGTCCGTCGAGGGGCTACGGATACTGGATAGATATCGATTTATTTCGTTGAAACTACGTAACTTTGAAAGGTTACATAGGTAGCTACGTAAACACTTTTCAATTACAGTTACTCCGGGTACAATTAAACTAACCGGTATGTTATGACAATGGGCTATTAAAATTAATTGAGTAAAAAAACCTACTGACGGTCTTGTCCCTCCTACCTTGATACCATCTTCCATGAAATCGTCTTTGTAAAAAATAGGTGATCGGTTCCAAAAAATAGGTCTGAAGCCGGTAAGAAACTCCCCAGATTCCTTTTAAAAAATGTCACTCATGAAAAAATAATTCAGTATGAACTATGTATAAGTAATTATAAAAATTAAAATAAAGAAACATACCGAATTTATATCGTGATGTTATCGTAATATGAGAATAAGAGACTGAAAGCATCAAACAAGCAAATTCAGCAATATTTCATCAGAATTTCATAGATTATGAAAATCTTGCTGAATTTGTCTGCAGAAAATAAAAGCAAACCAAGCAAATATTTAAGTTTATAATCTAACATTGAACCGCATAGCGACAAAGCAAATTATATTTTTAAATTGATTACTCATACCCATGCATCACAAACCTGCACTTAGAGCTCTAAAAAGCACTTTCAACGTTCACGTCTATATTAAGAAATTTCCGTTAATAATTAAACACCGCAAAAAGGATTGTCACCGGAGGTTGGACAGTGAAGCAACCCCATTTTCGATGGGTAATTGAAAAGGGTACGTGATGGTTAAAAATTCATTGGGCAGCTTAACTCTTGACGTCACGCCTGTTAGTGGTTATAGATAACTTAGAGTGCATCCGATGCGTGGTATATATATGTACATACTATAGAATACACGTAAGCTCATAAAGCATATAGCAAGCTAACACTGATACATGTATCAGTTGCTATAAAAAAATATAATAAGGCCCCGCACTGTAAATAAATCATATTTAGAACTCGTAGCAGTTTTGTAGAAAAATTCTAAAAAGTCAATCTTAATTATAATGATTCACCACAAACACCCTTTATGCCGTAGGTATTAATGATTGTTCCGAGTCTCGGTATTACTAAATGCTAAGATTTTTGTTTGTGAACGCACTCACGTTGTGGTAGAAAATTCTAGCGTAAAGAGCAGGCCAACGAGCGGATGAGCCACCTTATGGTAAGCAGTCATTGCTGCCCAAGGACACCTGCAGCACCAGAGGAACCGTAAGGGCTCCAGACGCAAAGAGCTACTGCAACCAGGAGGGGTAATTGCTCCTACGCGAAAAGTTAAATCGTCTTCTTTATTGAATATTATTATTTAAACATTTTCTACTAAACATCCCTTACATGACGACTTTATTCTTATATTATACTAGCTGACCTGAGAGACGTTGTCCTCTCCAAGTTTCAACTAACCACCTCGAAAAATTTGATTTTCCATATTTGTAATACACTTAGCGCCATGGACCTCTGAATACCGTAGTTCTGACCTATAAGTTACTTAATTTCAAAACTGTTTCGGCGTCAGTAAATTAAGATTAACGCACGTTGCATTTTGTTATTATTATTATACATACATATTTGGTATATTCTTAGGGTAACTATATTACTTATTTAATTATTTGAATAAATGGAAACTCTTTAGTTACTTTCTCAAATAAAGTGTGCGCACTGTATCTACACTATGGAGGTTTCAAATTATAAAATAAGTTACTATATGGCTGGATGCTATAAAGAAGAACACAATAATTGTCAAAATTGTCAACTCAAAATGACACCTGTTATCGAATCAAATTTCATTGAGGTAATAACGATGTCGTGTTAGTCTTCTAGAGAATAAATTGTCATTCTTTGTTTACTTCTTTATCCTACTCAAATATTTAGTTTTTACACCGGCTGATGCTCGCTGGATAAGTCCTATGTATGTCCCGTGATGCCTTGTATAAGTAGAGTTAGAATAACTGTACTAATAATCAATTCCCGTTCACAATAATGGTTTCTGATTTCTTTGTTTTATTTTCTTGTTTTATCTTATTTAGTACCTGTGAGCGTATTTTTTTAGTTTTATTTCTTGATTCTGTTATTTATTTTATTTTATTTATTTTATAATTGTTAGGACCTCCAACAAGAGATATACATAAAACCATTTACTGATTCATCTACACATGTACTGAAAAATGCATATGTTATAATGTTTGACCCGTGCTAGTCTAGTACGGAAATACTTAAAAAGAAAATTTGCTTCAGCGGTTATTGTTCAAATTCTACGTTTTTATTCGTTAAAATGTTAATAACTTCTGATAGAGTGAACCGATTTTAATGAAATATAGCCTAAATGTTAATCCAAGAAACAGGCTATAAATTCCTGCCCACTTCCTTTAAATCTCTTCAGTAGTTATCATTTGATGCGCGGTCAAACATACAGACAAACCGACAGACAAACAGACAGACAAAAGTTCCAAAAATAATAGAAATGGATTGTGTTACCGATTCTGAGTCCCCCGAATTAGTTTTTTTTGTAAATATAAGCAATGTACAGACACGACTCACTTACATTCTTATTATATGTAAGATTCGACATATTCGTCTTCTTTTTCTCGTGCTTTACTACCGACTCCGACATAGAGTGGTTACCTTCAAACCATCAAGCAAGTCAGATATTTTCTTACCTCTTACGAGATTGCTCTCTGAATGGCAATGAAGAATTGTGTTCTAATCCATCCCCATGTAGATAATAAAATTAAAAAGCAAAAATAAAGATCTTAATCCATTGTTAGGTCCGTAAATATAACAACATAAATGTACTTGTTATACAAATAGTTTACACCACTTACAGTGTTTTACTAATTCAACACACAGAGTTGTGTACAGAAAGTTTTAATTTTGTTTTGAGTACCGTCAGAAACAACTACCTACGTTCAACAGTTTGTGGCGTTGAACTTTTCATTGTATGCAATGTTGCAAGCGTTTATGCTACCCTGGTATTGTTGTAAGGTATCAAGAACTTATGTCATAATAAAAAACAAAAATATATTTATTTTTTAAAATTTTACATATTTTACCATAGGATATATAAAAACATTTAAAAATATATAAAACAGTTACATAGTCCATCGGTATTAGGAACAGGGTCCAAGCTACCGGCGGTTAGGGCTCCAGAGAAAGGAACCTCCTGACAATAGGTACCGTATCCAGGAGAACCACTCTATGTGTCAGGCCCTTAACGCAGCTGCCTAACGAGAGCCTCCGCAGGTGTGAGTCGAGGCTCTTGGCTATTAGACCACTGACGGTCACAACTATCGGCACAATGACTGCTGAGTCAACATCCCACATGTCGAAAATCTCATGCGCCAAGTCTAGATAATGCCAGATAAACATATTATTATTAATGATTCAGCCAGCCCACACTGAAACTACATATAAATACTGAATTGCTGAATGAATAAAATATAATTAGTGCGAACCATCCATCTTTTTAAATATTTTTTTATTAAAAAGATGAACTATTTTTTAAATAGTTTTGATGATGCTACTGGATGGACTTTTATTTAAGTTCCTACCTCAAATATATCTGTATATTGTTACAGACTTGTTGGCCTTAAATAAATATATTTTGTATACTTCTTCCATGGTACAAACGCAACATCAGGCTTGTATTACCCGACTACAATATCACCATTAGTTTGTCTATGTTTAGGGCCCATGGAATAAGGGAATGCCTATTGTAACTAACCGGGCACAATTCCAAACTCCGAGCTGCTACTGAGAATTTCACAAAAAGACTCAGTAACACTTTTTCGACCTGGGAATCTAACTCAAGATCTCTAGGAGTCGTACTTAGCCTATCACACTAATGCGTACAGTCAGTGATGGTTCGGACTCCGCTGTAGAACTAGGCTAGGTTGTAGACTAAGGCTAGTACTACATTGTCGAGATTGTGTACCGATTTAATAGGCAATGTAAGCAGTGAATTTACTGAGCATTAAAATAAGACTTAACACCTTCTTACCGTGGGAGAGCCATCCTGCGGCACGAATAGGCCGGCTCAGACGGAGTGATACTACGCCTTCAAAGAAACCGTCGTGAAACAACGCTTACGTTGTATTTACGACGACACGTTTGGCGTAGTGGCTAAGCGATCGGCTTCTGCGACACGTGTTGTGGGTTCGATCCCCACACGGAGCAAATATTTGTATGATCCACAGGTAGTTCCGGGTCTGGGTGTTTGTGTATGTGAGAATTTGTGTTTGTAAACGCACCCACGATACAGGAGAAAATCCTAGTGTGGGGTAACGTAATTTAAAAAATAAATCTATAAACAAAAATTTCGCTGAGTGAGTGCGGATACCGGAAGCCCAGATCCTTTTAAGGCGGGCACGCACTTGTTACTCCTTTGGTGCTGCGGGTGTCCATGAGCGGTGGTTATCGCTTTCCATCAGGCGACCCGACGCCGTCGCTCGTTTGCCCCATCCCATAAAAATAAAACTGAGCTCTCAATGTCAACATGCCAGTAACACTAGTGTTGCTATAACCTGTAGTTATCATTAGTCAGAAAGCTTCAATATTACCCTATTACAAAAAAAAGTTAACCACAAAATGGCAATCGTTTACACTATAATAGGAGTGACTGAAAATAGGGTAATGCATCTTTCCTTTTAGCGCGTTCTCACCATCACTTGAATTAGAGAAAGCTTGGACATGAGACACATTTTTATTGCTGATTATACGTGTACAGGCTCCCCACCCACGGAAAAGGTTTTATTTGTCGACAACAGGATTTCTTTTTTTTTTAAATTAGGTAGGTGCATGAAAATGCGTTAAACACGCAATCTCAAAATTCAAATAGGCACCTTTTATTCAAGTAAGTTAAAAGGTACTAATAACGCAATCATGACTTTTAACATAACATACCATCACGCCTGTATTCCGCGAAGGAGGAAGGGTTAGGCAGAGGCGTACTAATGTACACCCACAGTTCGCCGGTATGTTTAGGTCCCATGTAATAGGGGGCGAGCCTATTGCCATTAACCGGGCACAAATTCCTAGCTCCGAGCTGCGACTGGGAATTTCTTAGAAAAACCCAATAACACTTTTCTCGACCTGGGCATCGAACCCAGGACCTCTAGCGTAGCACCTATAAGGAGATTTTTAGAATAAGAGGTCCTATGTACTGTCACTTCTTTACAAACCAAATGTGTACCAATTGGAGCCACCAATAGGACCCCAAGGAGTCATTACGCCGTCTCCTTTAAAAGTACGACAGTATGAGACAAAAATATTAACCCTTATTTACCGGGTAACTGGGTATCTGCACGATCTAAGGTAGGTATGTTTCTATTAATTTTATTAATCTCGATTCACGTTTGACTTTGGGATATAAAATCCATCCAACTGTGAAATATCATCAAAGGTTTATAGGAACTACGTAAACGATGGATGGACGGACGAACGAGTATGGAGGAAATATTTCGTTAGCTCTTCAAAAACGAAAAAAAAATACATCTTTATTATCTTTTACAATTTTTTTACCAATACTTTTGATATAATTAACTAGCTTCTGTCCACGGCTTCGCCCCCGTGGAATAAAAAGTATCGGGAACGGGATAAAAAGTTCTAAGCTACCTCTCCACCAATTTTCAGCCAAATCGGTTCAGCCGTTCTTGAGTTATAAATGGAGTAACTAACACAACTTTCTTTTATATATATGAAGATAAGATTACCTACTTCTTTGTAAATATTATATTTAATGCAGCAGGTGTAGTGATATGACCATTGGACTGCCAAGTCAAAGAGTCTCGAGTTCAAATTCAGGGCACGCACCTCTGACTTTTCGAAGCTATGTGCATATTAATATCACGCGCTTAAACGGTGACGGAAAATATCGTGAGAAAACCTGCATGTCTGAGAGATTTTCTCGACAGCGTGTGAAGTCTGTCAACCGACATTAGGTCTCTCATTAGGCAAATAAGATTACTTAACAGTATGAGGGAGTTTAGGCGGGAAAATGAAAAGTGCACATTGTCGATTTTATATTATTTTTCAAAACTTGAATTTCTCCGAAGTTTAATGTGTAATTATGGTGGATAATTAACCATTAAGTGTTCGTGAACGTATGAGAGTGTAGGCAAATGATATAAAATTGAAAATCGTGACTTTTTGGGTTCACTCCTAAACTCCATCGAAGCCTCAATAAAGTTTCTACCGTTTTATTGGGGCAACTGAACTTATACTTGACACTGGCAAACACAAGTGTGGTGCTATAATACAATCCCATGATGGGAAATATTCTTTGAATACTTGATTACTTTATTACTTGACACTGGCAAATACACAAAAAGTGTGGCGCCATAATAAAATATAAAAAAAGAATGAGACTAAACATAGAATGAAAGGGATAGCATAGGGGATAGGCTATTGCCTAACATCTCTCATTCTGAGAGGAGACCTGTGCCCAGTGAGATTGATTATGTTTGACCACTCACTCTAAAACGCAACTCATAAGGGGAGACCCTTATGAGTTGCGTTTTAGAGTGAGTGGTCTGGACACCTGGAGGTGTGGCCCTTGCCGATACATGTGGAAACCTATATTCGTGTCATATCAGTCAAATTGCCTCATTAGCCAAGTGGTCCTGAGCGCGACTGCTACGCTAGAGGTCCTGGGTTCGATTCCGAGGTCGAGCAAAGTGTTATTGGGTTTTTCTATGAAATTCCCAGTAGCAGCTCGGAGTTAGAAATTTGTGCCCGGTTAATGGCAATAGGCTCGCCCCCTATTACATGGGACCTAAACATACCGGCGAACTGTGGGTGTACATTAGTACGCCTCTGCCTAACCCTTCGGGGAATACAGGCGTGATGGTATGTTATGTTATTTTATCAGTCAAATTAAAGTCATTCAACTGATTACTTTTTGAACTTTGAGGGCACAAAGATAAACAGACATATGACATACATGGCATTTCACCTGTTAGTGGGTTCTATGAAATAGGTGAGCTTATTGCCATTAATCGGGAACGAGTCCAAACTGCGACCTGCTACTGAGAATTTGATAGAAAAATCACATTAAAATTTTACTTGACCTAGGAATTGAACCCACGACCTACCAACCTACTAGTCACGCTTAGGAACACTAGAATTATGGCAGTTATTTATAGAGAGTAGAGTTTATATATTATATCCTAATTATATTCGGAATTTTAAAGTTTCCAGCAAAAAAGAAAAACGAACATTCCAAAGTAAATATTATGGCATTGTTGCTTGGCAAAGTGCCAGAAACGGGCAGCTCTTCCAGGTATAATAGAAATGGCAAAATCCTGCTTCCGAGGTAAATACCGACCTTCAGCGAGTTTCACCAGATGTTTTATAAGAAATATTTTATTATTCCGTTCTTTAGAAACGTTCAAGTAAACAAACAAACAAACTCTTCAGCTTTATATATTAGTACTAGCTTCTGCCCGTGACTTCGTCCGATATGATATAGCATATACCCTTCCTCAATAAATGGGCTAACACTGAAAGAATTTTTCAAATCGGACCAGTAGTTCCTGAGCTTAGCGCGTTCAAAGTTCAAGCAAACAAACAAACTCTTCATCTTTATATATTAGTATAGATAGTAGTGACTAGTGCCACAGGAATTTAGACTGTAATTAGACCACCATGCATCATGGTAACTTACCGTGGGTAGGCAGATTATACACGCCACGAGAAAATCTCAGACACGCAAGTCTCCTCTAATTTTTCTAATACTTGTATACGCACGCGAGCAGACGAATTACCTGGTGGTAAGTTTGAAGCGGTGGTAGCCTAAAGGCTAGACTTGGCGGTTGGACTTGCGATCATGTGGTTGCCGGTTCGAAACCCACCCATTGCATTACCGACGTGAACCCACTTGTACAAGCATTTAGCTTAGCACGAAGGGCTAACATGAATACTAATAATGTCCGACCCACATTGCTAGTAAGATAAAACAGAAGGTCAAATAAACTTACGTTATTACCTTAAAGACAATACATATTAAATTGCTCGTAGATGTGCATAATTTTTAAATATTAATACATAATATATTGCTTATTATATTATTTGGATTATACCTAATATTTCTATAGCATACGAACTAAAATTTATTTTTCCCGTATCTGGATAAGTAATCTGACACTATAAAAACAACCGGCCAAGTGCGCGTCGGACTCGCGCACTGTGGGTTCCGTAGGTAGGTACTTACTAAAAATATTTTAATTAGCAATTTTTCCTTTATCTGTGCTATAAGACGTTGCCTTGTACCGAATTTCAAGATTTTGAGTTTACGGGAAGTACCCTGTAGGTTTTGATTCCCTTGCGAGTATCAAAAATTAGCAGCATAAACAGCTGTATCTTTTGATTGCGTTGGCTTAAAAGTTGATTTTTTCACAGCTCCAAGGGACACAGACCTGAGTATTTGAAATTAATTATATTTTATTAATATTATTTAATTATTAAAAAGGGTCTTGACAGACAGACAACGAAGTGATCCTATAAGGGTTCAGTTTTTTCCTTTTGAGGTACGGAACCCTAAAAATAACAAAGTACTTAAGAAATTATAGTGGAAGGTATTAAACTTTTTCAAATTTAAGAACTATACTCCCTTAGAATCGGACAATAATAATTCTATGGCAGCGTGTTATAGCGGACATAAATCCAGTCGCAAAATTCAAATCATTCTACAATAAACATTCACTGTAGGGACGGTACGATGTTCCGGCCAACCGAACCGTTGCCGACAACGTCCGACGTGACGTTTTCGGAACTACTATTGTTCTGGCTTCTGAGATTAGGCTTGTGACATACTACAAAACACCGTATATAAAATATAGCTTCGACCTGCGACTTCGTCCGCGTGGAATAGTTACTTAGTCTTAGCGTGATGATATATAACGTATAGCCTTCCTCAATAAATGGGCTATCTAACACTGAAAGATTTTTTCAAATCGGACAGTGGTTCCTGAGATTAGCGAGTTCAAGCAAACAAACAAACAAACAACAAATAAACTCTCCAGCTTTATATATTAGTATATAGAGATTACATAGATAAGAGTTTATAGAGAGATTGAGAATAATTAGCGTGTTCAAACAAACAAACAAACTCTCCAGCTTTGGATTGAGAATAGTTAGGGAACGAGTAAGTACTTTCGAGTTTCGTTACCGTGTGAAATGAACTGTCGTATACCTAGTCTAGTAGTCGTAACGCGCCTGCTACGTTAGAAGTCAGAATTCGATTCCCAGATCCAAAAAAAAACATAATGTATTTTTCTATAATATTACAAAAAACAAAAAATATTTGCGCTGCACAAAACTTTTGCGCATGAAAGCCATTCCCCCTTAATTGGTGCAGTGCACTCTGGCAGTCTTCAATATTTACGGGTTCCGCGTCAGCCATCTATTTGGTGTTACAAATGTCCAAGGACGGCTATGTCACCCAACGAGAACCTCCTTAGACATTGCTCGAGGCATATTTTAAGTAATATGTATTTTTTAATAGTTTTCTTCCAACTTCAGTTTTAAAACACAATCTGTATAATCGGTACAAATATTTAAAAAAATACGATAAAACATAAAATAGTTCCAAAGTAACTGCTTCATTAGTATAGTGGTCCTGAGCGCGACTGCTAAGCTAGAGGTCCTGGGTTCGATTCCCAGTTCGAGCAAAGTGTTATTGAGGTTTCTATAAAATTCCCAGTAGCAGCTCGAAGTTTCAAATTTGTGCTCTGTTAGTGGCAATAGGCTCGCCCCCTATTACATGGGACCTATGGTGTACATTAGTACGCCTCTGCCTAATCCTTCGGGGAATACAGGCGTGAATATATATGTAGAACGAAATGGCAACGCAAAAAAAATCCCTTTATTATTAAATTCTTTATATCAACTCCCTTATCCAAATACTTACTTGTGCTCTTTATTCTTGGAGTACAGGAAAATCTATATTATTACTATCTACTATCTAAAGGTATAACTTGACACGTCCTGCTTTGCAACAGCAATACTTTTTATTAACTAAACAGATGACCAGTCTTTGCTGAGCTGCGGTTTTTACTAGACTACGAAGTTCCCGCGGTCCAAATTATAACTTCATTTAGAATGATACAATTTGATGTGATTTTACATTTGTTTTGTAAGTATTTCTATTTTGTAATGAGGACAAGAAAATTGTATATAAATTTTGAACATAGTCATATTTTATTTCTTTTAAATATAAATATTCTGGAACATTTTTATACAGCACCATCTAGTCCCAAACTAAGCAGAGCTTGTACTATGGGTACTAGACAATGGATATAATACTTATATACTTTTTTTTTGTAAATACATACTTATAATACATAAGAAACACCCAGACGAACACAAACACTTATATTCATCACATAAATTTTTGTGTCCTGTGGGAATCGAACCCACGACCTCATGGTCAGCAGTCCGGTACTCGAACCACTAAACCACAGAGGTCGTCTTTTCAAATAAAACGCACCACACACTAAGTAGGATTTTCTCTTGTGTCGTGGGTGCTCTAAAAAACACAAAATTTCACACACACAAACGTCCAGTACCGAAACAACTATTATTTTGTAGATCATACAAATACTGGCACCGTGTGGGGATCGAACCCAGAAGCCGATCGCTCAGCCGCTACACCAAACTTATCGTCAATTTATTTTTAGCATTCTTACTAGCGACGGTTTGGGGAGATCCAAATTCCCTATGATTATGAACACTTGACGCCAAAAATGAAGTCATGTTCTCTGTTTTTTTTTCAACGAGTGCAATGTACAAATGTCCAGAATTTTAGACCTTCAAATTTGTATTCTTTATTTTGGCGATTTGTATGTTGTACGTGGAAGTAATTATATGTACTATTTTTAAAACTTTCTTTAATGTATTATTTTTAAATATCCCATCCGAAAGTTTTCTATGTGCGATTATAATTTTATTTTATTTTAAACAGTTAATTAATACTATTTATATTGTTGTCATTATACTTCGGCAAAAAGTTTCACATGATCGACGCATTACCCGCATCGATGTATAGCTACCTATGTTGCGTGGATACTGTTCGAATCCATTTACTTCTCTAAATTATGCGTAAAACGTCCATTTGACGATCTCCCCTCTTCCCTCTTATCGCTTGGACAGAAACGGGAGCCCCGGGCGGGGGCGCCGGACTAGGGCAAATTGGGGGGTTTACAAACCCCCCCAAGTGAGGGTGTCCGAAGTCCACCTCACCCTTTAGCTACCCTGAAGTTCCATCTCTCACACCTATAAATTCGGCACACACATTTCACCCCTAGGGAAGGAAGGGGGGGTCTATAACGCACCAATCCTTTCGTTTCGGCGTGTCACACTTGGCAAGCAATGGTGACCTCCACTACAAATTAATATTCACAAACGTTTCCGTTACTATCGTTAATCATTGCCGTTTCTGCCAGTGATCTCGCTTATGTATGTATGTATAACACCTTGGCTTTAGGTAAGCTCTGTATATAAGAAGCTTTGTGTAAATACTTTAAGGAAACATACACAACTCGAAAATGGAACAGGATATCGATAAAATGCAACGATGCCTGAAAAACTACTTTGTGAGTATAGCTCAACAGCGCAATGAATCGCTGAGATGAGGTAGTAAGTTAATATCTAACCAGCACTGTTATAATTCATGACATAAATGATATATTATTGTAATCGAACAATTAAATAATTAATAAATTAATAATTATTCTTCTGAATCGAGTACCTATTTAATAGCCATTACTGTCCCACTGCAGGGCCTCCCCCAAATCCTTCCAGTACTTTCTTGCGCACCCTCACCTCTCAACCAGCTCTGGCGGAAAATATTATACGAAAAAAATTTGGAAATGACTTATTTTTAAATTATTTATGGGTAAGTACAAATATTAAAAAGCCATCGATAGTTGAAAATTAATCAAATTGAAAAAGTACTTACAAAAAATCGATAACGTCTTTCAATAGTATTCACAATGACTTTAACAAAGTTTCTTTGCAAAGACCATAATAGGAAACTTAAAAACAAATGTAAGTTTGTTATTTAAAATATTAGTTATAAGTTGTTTACGTGATGTTTTTTGTTCACCGTGAAAGAAACCATATCGAAATTTTTGTTTTAACTTATCGACTTAAATATTACTATGTAAAAGTTTACTCAGAGAACTCGTAAAGCTGTCAGTTCACATTGTCATACGAACACTACGTTACTGTTTACTAGTATTCGGAAGCTTAAAAAACACGTTAAAACTACTAAATAGATTTTAATTTAGAAATGATATGCTCCGACTTCAAAACTGGTGAACTTCTTATCTCAAACGGATCTTGAGATACAGCTGGACCTCTCTGGTGTATACAGACCCATACAAAGAAGAGATCATCACATTTGGTTTATTATTAAATTATCTATTTTTTAATAAGTATATTATAAATTATTCATGTGAGTGAAGCCCGAAGAAGGAGATGAGTGAAGTAAAAAATAAGGTTGTATAGAGAGGCTACATTAATTCAGTAGGAAATTTGTGTCTTTATTTGATACTAGCTTCTGCCCGCGGCTTCGCTCACGTGAAAATGAATACCAACATTGATGACCTCTTTTTTGTATGGGCCTCTATACATCAGGGAGGTCAAACTGTATCTCAGGATTCATTTAATTTATTGAGATAAGAAGTTCACCAGTTTTTAAGTTGGAGCATATACTTTCTAACAGTGATAATAAAATTAAAATCTATTGAGTAGTTTTTGCTCCAACCCGTAACAAACAGACAAACAGACAGACAAGAATTTTAAAAATAATATTTTCTGATTCGGAGACGTTCATGTACCATAACCCACGTGTTTTTTTTAATATCTTCAATGTATAGACACAGCTTTTATTCAATTTTATAATAGTAGAGAAAGAGAAAAGAAAAGAAAAGAATACACAATTGAAACAAATACGTGGATGACACTACTATCACAGATAATAGAATACTAGCTACTATTGAACGGCACTGACGCCGAATGTATATTTTTTAGAATAATTGTTTGTCTGTCGATCAGGTATGAGTGTATCCACATAATGTGTCTAGTATAAATACATACATCATAAATTGTCAATTAATAATGTTTTGTTATGGAATAGCAGGGCAAACGAGCAGACATCCATGGAGGGTGTCCATCCCAGCAACACCAGAGGAGTCTCAAGTGCGATGCCAGCCTTTTAAAAAGGGTTTGGGCCTCCGGTATCCTCACTCACTCGGTGAAACACAACGTAAGCGTTGCTTCACACCGGTTTTCTGTGAGGCCGTGGTATCACTCCGGTCGTTCCGAAGGATCGCTCTCCCATGCTACAAACACACTGTACGGTGTAATATGTAGTGTGTATTTATTAATTTTTGTAAGCACAATGTTTAAATTACATCAACCGACTACAAGTGGTTTTAATGGTGGAAATTGGTTCTAAACCATTACTTTTATTCAAATTAATAAAACACACTGCTACCACTAGCAACCCCAAGTAACGACAAAAATTAGTCACTAATAAAAACTAGTCTAATAAACTAGTCATATATAAAAAAAATATTGAAATGTAATTATTACAAAGCTAAAGGTAAAAAATTGCTACTCTTTTGTTTAGTTTTGAAATTTACTTCAGAACTTCATAATAACTGGCTTCTTTATAAAGCAGGAAACTTTTATAGTTCATATTTTTTTATACTGGCAACGTAATTTAAATTTGAAAATCGAGTTAAAGGACTATGGTTTAAAAAGTGTTGCACAACACAAGACTTTACTAGGTTTTAAAAGTTACCTGAGTAATTCATGACAACTGGAAAAGTTTTATTTACTAGGTAACTCTATGTACTCAGTTACTTGCTGTATAAAGAGGCCTAATGCAATGTGAAAATTGAATAAAAAAGAAATAAAATAATGCTGCACAGTATGTGATATTTTAATCTGAGTTTTAAAAGCCTCTTCTAAACTTCTTGTAAACTGGATTCTGAAATAAATTGCCTTATTAATCTAGTTGTTTCAAGCGCGTCTGCAACGCTAGAGGGCCTAGGTTCGCTTCGCTGGCTCAGCAATGTGTTATAGATTTTTTCTATGAAATTCTCAAAAGGGAGCAGCTCTGAGTTTGGGATTGAGGTTCACCCCCTATTACATAGAAACCTACCGGCAAAATGTAGAGACACCACAATACTACACCTCTGCCTAAACCTTCAGAGAATACAGGCGTGAAGGTATTTTATCAAAGTTCAAGTTCAAATGTTTTTATTTCAAGTAAGCTTTTACAAGCGTTTATGAAACGTTATGATTCTAGTTGCCCGGTTCCAAAAGGTTGATCCCATGGAGAAGAATCGTTATGATTCTATTCTATAATGTTTAATCCGTGAGGGGGCTAGATTACTATTCCTCACTTCAGAGATCAGATAGGCATCTCGTAAGAGGCGAGAATATATAAGACTTGCTCGGTGGTAGGACCACTTGGGGTCGGCTGGCGCCCACTCTTACGTTGGAGTTTGTCGTAAAGCACCTTCGTGTGTGTTTCGACTTTTGCGCGTAAGAGCCAGTTCCCCTTCGGTTGCTGCGGCTCTAGCAGTCTGCAGTCCGTAGGGACGGCAACGCATCAGCAACTCCTCTGGTGTTGCAAATATCCATGGGCGACGATTAGGTACTACTTACCTACCACTAGATGGCTCGTCAACTCGTTTGCCGGCTTAATTCATAAAAAAAACTTTATAATGCCGTAACTCACGAGAGGATAATAATATAAAATGTAACTATATACCTAAAGGAAAAAAAGTGTTACAGAATATAAAACCTGGCTTTATAAAGAACTCTAAAACGAATATATCCATATGTATGTATCTAATACCTACTTGTAAAACCACAAAGGGAAGATTATAATTATAAAAACAATACAACAAACAAATAAATTCCAATTTTAGCAATGGTATTTTTGAACGAAAACATTCTAGATTATATCCGTTCTAAATTTAAATTGTGTAAGGAATTGCTGGGCTACAAAGGCCTGCTTTTAATTCGTCATAAGTCACAGCAAGGCTTAGGTAGGCAACAAAATATAAAGAGCACGTTGTCGGTTTTATATTATTTTAAAAGACTTGTGTCTCCGAAGTTTAATGTGTAATTATGGTGGATAAATTAAGTGTTCGTGACTTAGGGCCACTTGCACCAACTTCTTAAATGTATTTAAATACAATATTTCATAATAAACTTGTGTTTAAATACAATTTAAACATATTTAAGAAGTTGGCACAAGTGGCCCTTATTGTGTCACTCCTAAGCTCCATCGAAGTCTCAATAAAGTTCCCACCGTTTTAATGAGGCAACTGAACAACTGAATCATCGATCTGAATACTTGACACTAGTGAACACAAAAATGTGGTGTCATAAGTAATCCTATGATAGTAACTATTGTTACTTGATTACTTCATAAACTTAACTACCTAATTATCAAACAAAATGTCACTTTAGAAAAATGGCAGAGATACCTATACTAAATTACCTATACCTATACTAAAGTTGTAAATATAAGCTCCTGGATTCGATTCCTAGGTATATTGTTATTGGGTTTTTCTATAAAAATTCTCAGTTAGCAGCTCCGAGTTTGGGATTTTTGTGCCCGGATAATGGTAATAAGCCTTACATGGGACCTAAACATACATTATAGGGGTCTGCCTAACCCTTCGGTGAATACAGGCGTGATGGTATGTTATGTTATGCTTTGTAGCCCTTCCTGAAAACTGTCGTAGTGAACTTTCTTATCAGCGGACAAACACACCAAGTTGTTTACATACTTCGCTAGATGGCGCTGCTAGTTATATCCTCGAAGACGATTTCGAGTGAGTTTGCATCAATTTCTTTTGATGTAAGTGTTTATTTACTTAATTTATGTACCTTTCTGCATCGCTTAATGTATACAGGGTAATAATAACACTAAGAATATCTATATGTAAGAACTGTTTAGTATATGACCCTGACTTATGTAGGTACTTATTGTTAATTTAAGTTACTGAAATGTATAAATTATTATTTAAGTAAATAATATGTACCTACCTACTGTTACAATAAATTGAATATAAGTAAGTACTTATAAAAAATATTTCTTAAAAAATAGACATTAAGCATTAAAACTAGACAAAAACCACATATCGTCACGCCTGTAGTCCCCGAAGGGTTAGGCAAATGCGTACTAATGTGCTCCCACAATTCGCCGGTATGTTTAGGTCCCATGTAATAGGTGGGAGGACCCTATTACATGGGAGGGGTTCAAATCCCAAACTCCGAATTGCTACTGAGAATTTCATAGAAAAACTCAACACTGCTCGACCTGGGAATCGAACCCAAGACCTCTAGCGTAGCAGTCGCGCAGGATTACTAGGCTTATGAGGCAGAAGAGATAAGAAGATAATTAGATACCTAGTAAATTATCATTTTGTCATTACAGCCATTCTTTTTAGTAATTTACTGACATTATTCTAATAAAAACTGTCATTTTTTTTCATAAAAACTAGAAGATTGATTACAAAACGTTTTGTTAGGTTTTTTGTTCCTGGTCCATCGTTATAGATTAAACGACTTTTTTTTTAAATCACGCAGCGTTTCACTAAATTACGAAGCTTGTGAAAACTATACGTTACAATATTTTTTCTGCACACAGTACAAAGGTTGTCAAAGTTTACTTAAAAGGAATTTATATATAAAAAATATTTTATGAAAATGTTCGGTTTGATGAATGAATGAAGCGGCGGTAGCCTAGTGGCTAGGGCATCGGACTTGTGATCATGTGGTTGCCGGTTCGAAACCCACCCATTATACTACCGACGACGTGAACCCACTCGTAACACAAGCATTTTAGCTTAGCAAGAGGGGTTAACAAGAATACTAGTAATGTGCGATCCACATTGCTAGTAAGCTTTTTTAAAAAAAAAAGTTCGGTTTGTTAGGTACTTAACGGACAGTTCAACGTTTCTTTTTGCTGCTATTTATGAATATACAGGATAGTATGTACATCGTTAATTGTCTGTGTCATTTTTCTGGATCATGACTAATAAGAGTCGGTAGTAGGTATCTGTGCACACGACACTGTTTGCCTTTTCGACTGCCCGTATTCCATTGCAACAGCTTGACATGTTTTCTTGTGTACAAAGTGACAAGGTTCTATACTTTACTCCAATAGAAATATCACTATAACGATTCATAAAAATATGATTCATAAAAAAAGACTTTCTTGACAATCCACCAGAATAGTCGGAAATTATAATCAACCCATATACTGTCCCACTTCTGGGCACGGGTCTCCTCTCAGAATGAGATAGATTAGGCTATAGTCCACCACGCTGGCCAAATACGGGTTGGCAGACACACGCAATCGAAAAAATCTCTCAGGCACGCAGGTTTACTCACTATGTTTTCCTTCACAATTGTAAGCGAGTGTTGTAGTTGGAAATTAGGATGGGAAAATTAACTCAGGCGAAGCTGCGCAGGGGTCGCTAGTTAGCCATAGCCAATAAGTTTGACAGCCACTGGTCTGGGCGAGGGTGGCGCCAGAATGCCGGCAGGTAACGCGGGCAGGTATCGACGTCACCACACTGTCGCCGTACTGACGTTCGGTGAAATATCTTCACAATATTCTATTGTCATAGCACCAAACAATAGAAACTTCACGAATCAATGCAAAATTTTAAGGACACTTGCTCATAGTCGGGGTTGTTAATCACGTCATTCAGAAATTACCAATCTAATTAATTATCTAAGTATCTATAGAATAAAATAAATATAATAAAAAGTATTTTTTGAAATTTTCGTTAAATACGAAGCGAAGCCGGGGCGGGCCGCTAGAGTGTCTATAAAATATTAAGGAAACGTTGTATATACACATACCACCGCCCCTTTATTCCGCGAAAAGGTAGGCAGAAGTTAGGTACTAATAACACCCACAGTATTCTCCGATATGTTTAGTTCCCATGTGTCCCAAAGTGCGAACCTATTGCCATTAACAGAAACAAATTTAAACTACGAGACTTTCATAGAAATCCTTTGTCGAACCTGACACTTTGTTCAACTGGAAAATCGAACCTAGGACCTTTATTCAATAAGGCAAGTAATAAGTAGGCAGCATAATATTATTTTCATAAAACTACAAGCAAATAATAAAATTATTAATTCAAAGGTAAGAAACAACCCCGATATACACACAATGCTTTACAAAGTAGTTACTCAACAGTCATTGATAATAGATGGCGTTAGTTGTATCTGAGAAAGGGAACTAAAAAGAAGCAGTACCAATCCAGGTTAGATTGCCAGAAATAACAAACTAGGTGCATAAATAATGTAAGTACATATTACATTATTTAAATTATTTTTCATTATTTATAATAACATGGTGCTATTCCTATTGAATTGAATAGAAATGAAGATACAAAAAAAAAGTTTGTAAGTATACACACTGACAGACTCCACATATTGGTGTTACTTCCAAAATAAGCAGGCGTCTCATTGTAAGAAGCATCTATACAATAGGAGGTCATCTTATATCGGAACTGTAATATCATGATGCACTCGCATCACGTTCGCGAATCATAATTATTACGTAGTACTTAGTGTTTTTGTTTATAATGGTAATTGAGGACTATCCTTAGTCCTCATTTTAATAAAAGGTTAGTCTTCAGCCCATATTTATCTTACTAGATCTATAAGGGCCTTTGCGGTGATCGCCACATATCCCGATCATTATCTGTTTGAAAGAATAAATAAACTGCCAAACAAAAATGAAACACAAGTAGAAATGAAACTACTTTTTAAGGATTTTATCGCGTTGTATTGATAATATTTAATTCCCGACGCTTCGAATCCTTTACAGCATCCATGGCCACGGGTAGGGATTGTTTATAATTTCGTAAGACATTTTTAAGCCCCTTGGATACCTAACATGATAGGGTACGACGAAAAAAAACATCTTTCAGACATAAAAAAAAAATTGGCTCATAATTATTTTACTATCTAAAGATTTTTATATAGCCAGTATGTCACTCTCACAATTGAGACGAATTCATCGACACCTCTCAAGCTAAAATTAAAGAGCGTTACAAATAAATTTACATATATAAATGTAATGGAAAAACATAACCCTCCTTCTGGCACAGTTGGGTAAAAGTCTATTAAATAACTTCGTGGTGCTTGATTTTGTTACTCTTTATTTTGATCTCCCTCTTACTCTTAAGTG
Organism: Acronicta leporina; assembly: GCA_947256265.1. Classification (NCBI taxonomy): domain Eukaryota; kingdom Metazoa; phylum Arthropoda; class Insecta; order Lepidoptera; family Noctuidae; genus Acronicta; species Acronicta leporina. The sequence goes on from OX366510.1 coordinate 14,745,597, forward strand.
TCCTTGTACATTTCCTGTCTTTTCCTGGCTTATCAGAAGGTTTGTCTCGATCTGATAACTTAAATGTTTTACAGAGCAGTGTCACTTTAGCACCGCCTGATATTTTCTCGTCCAATGATTTTATTGTATTCGTCAAAAGGTATTTGGTAGCGAAATGGTTATTGTATTTATTAGCCAAATAGTTGTTCTTCACATTTACATTTTCTATGACAGGTTCACTGAAATCTGTGGTATAATCAACATTTTTATTGTCCTCAAAGTCTGGCGTAGGGCTGCTGTTGTTATTACAAACAACATCTACTCTAATTACTTGAACAGTCTCTGGGCTCTGAGCTCGAGATATTGTAAGACTTTTCCTTTTCCCAGTTTTTTGATAAGTAATTTTCGTGTTTTCTATAGTTTCAGAGACGTCTCTAATTTCGTCTTTCATTTGCCATTTAGGGCACTTTTTAACAAAATTCTTAATTTTGGATTCAGCTTTCCGCGTCTTTTTTGTTTCATTTGTAGTAGTTAATTCGACTTGTGTTGATTTATCCCTGTTAAATCCTTTAAAGAAAATGCTTGATTTACCTGATGATGGTCTTGATCTATCACTATTACATAAGTATTTTACGTAATCATCGAAGTAGTAATATGTTAGCTCTGATGATCTGTCTTCGTCACTTAAACTATTTTGGTTAACAGCTTGTTTCACAAACATTCTGTGCTTGTTTGCATCTGTGGTTTTCTTGTATTTAAAGCTAGTTCTCGGTCGTTTTGTTTGATTAACATCCCCTTGGAATTTCAGTGTTTGGACTGTAAGCACTATGTCTTCGCCATCGTGCTGAACTTGGGTGCTGTCAAGTGTATCATTAAGTTGGTCACAGTTCATGTTGCAATGAAATCTACGTCAAAAGAAAGTACATGCATTAAAAAAGAATCGTGCGAAACTATGTGTATATACCTGCTATATTTACGTAGTTAGTATATATAGGTACTTAGTTTTGAGAAATATCAGATCAACATAAATATAGCTTATACATTTTACCTACCAACTAAATAGAGTTTTATACCAAACTTGAAAGATGTCTGAATTAAAGCAACAAACAAAAAACCGGCTAGGTATTTTATGTAAGAGAAAGAAAGATTTTCAAACGTAGCCACTGCCAGAGTTGGCAGAAGCTGTAATGATAGACGGGTCTAAGAATTACAACAGACGGAGAACCCTTTCATGGGTTAACAGAATTCGTAATTTTTCAATAGATCACCAGTCAATTAGTAAAACGAACTAAGAATTCCAACTCTTAGGGCCACTTGCACCAACTTCTTAAATGCAATTTAAACATAGGAGTTGGTGCAAGTGGGCCTTAAAGTTTTTGGGAATATTATTATTTAAAAAAATATCTGTGAAGTGTTTCATGGCTCCTCTCAAAATACCTGTTATATTGATCAACTAAATTAAAACTTTTTTGAAAAGAAGACTTTATACCTGTCAAACATATCTGTCCATCTCGGATCCTCTTCGTGCTCAGGGTTCACCAGTCTCTTCTGGCAGTATCTTCTTGGTTTATCCACTGGAGTGGGGCTCTCTCTTTTTATTTTGCCTTTAGCTCTTTGTTGCAGATGGAGTCTGGCACATTTCATTTCTATAACAAGGTTAATTGAAATATTTTTTTTAAATCTGTGTTCGATTTGTAGTACTTAGCAAGTTAGTACTGAAACCGTGGGTCGGATAGGGTTGGCATAAAAGAAAGGAGATCAGTATGATAATACCAATGTTACCTATATCTTACACTGGAAGGGATCTAATGAGCTTCAAATATCATTAACAGTGAATGAAAAGGACGGCAAGTGCACCTTAGTGCGCACTGCCATACATCATTGTTTTATATGCTCCCGTACTTACCAAAATTTGATAAGAACGGGAGCATATAAAACTGCACTCTTAAAAAAAGTATTATTTGTATAATAAAATACCTCAAAAAATTAAAGAGAAGCCACTAGAAGAATTTAAAAAAGTTTTAACCAATCTATTAATAGAAAAATGTTATTATTGTATTACAGACTTTTTATTTGATAAGCACCTATGATTATAAATTTTTGCATGCTTTTATGGCAGAATGTACATGGATTCACAAAAAATTTTAACATCTTACTGTACTACCTACATTCTTTGCAAATATTCTATTCTATTGTTCTACCCATCTCTTTCTTCTTTGCTCGCTGAAAACGAAGACTCTATAACACTCCAATTTAGTACTTTAGATGTTATTTCTACGGTAAACTAAGTATAGCGTATACTTATCTACTAACCATTATTACCCGATTAATTTCCTCCAAGAAGTAAATCGTAACAACCGATTAAAGGTTCAATACGCCAAAGCCCCTGGGTTAACTGCAGGTAACTCAAGGTCAAATCAAACAGTTTGCATTAATTTGGCTTTCATGGTTAAATATCTACTGCTTCAAATTTTATAGTGTTTATGATATTTAGTGGTGAATGGTTAAATATTGTCAGGTTTCGTGATTCTTCAAGGAAGGTCGCGCTACAAATACTGTATTCCGTGGAGTTTATTACCTTTCATATTTGGTAACAATGCGATTCGTATGTAAGCAATATTATATTTTTGGCTTCACTATTTTGGTACCACGTTAAATGTTTTTGGTCGCGCAAGCTCAGCTTAAATCAGTTAATCTTCTAGAATGTTTTCAGCTATGTTAATAGAAAATTATTTGACGTTTGCGTTGTTTTTATGTGGACACCGTTTTCAATTTAAGGTACTTTCATACAGTAACATTACGCCTGTATTCGCCGAAGGGTTAGGTAGAGGTGTACTTATGTAGGTACACTCACAGATCATCGGTATGTTTAGGACGACTCATGTAAGGGCGAATACCTATGTTATTATTTTGATTATTTATTTAAAAAATATTAAATTTTGTCATAAACCGGGCACAATTTCAAATTCCGAGCCCCTAAAATCACTGCTTGATCTGGGAATTGCACCCAGAACCTCCAATCATTCTTACACTTTCAAATAGATTCAGTATTCATTACTGATAACACAAAAAGCTTATCCATTTTTAAAATTCTAAATAGATTTCATTGGTTTAATCACCAATAATCTTTAATTAAATGGGTACATAATGTATAAGTAACATAGATATGTTTAATTACTAGAAAAGAAATGGGGAAAGTACCTAACTATATATCGTTTGTGGCTCCGGTATTATTTTTTTATTACTCAAATGCCTAGGTAGTTCTAACAGAATAATAAACATAAACTCAAAAATAATCAAACCATCAACTAGTTAAGTATATATTTTTATAAGAATAAGTTATCAAAAACCTGATTCGTCTCCAAAAATTCTGTAATGTTTGAGAGAGTTTTTAATTTTTTTATCTTATGAACTATTTTTCAAAAATGTTAGAACGGTATTGTCTAGAAATAAATGAAGTGTTCAACTCAAATTGGCAATTGTGCCGTCAGAAGAGACTTCGCGGGACGTTTTGTCATTCTTTCTTAAGACTATTGTTTAACATCTATTCATTTTGGAAGCAATTATGTTTGAAGATGTTCCTCTATACCCGTCCTTTTCACACCTGTGAAGTTTCAATAGCAGATTTGAGGGAGATAGATGCTATACAAGGGGTTTTTTTGGAAAGTATTGATAAAGGAACTACAATGTCGGCAGGATGGTGTATTTGATCTAGCAACGTAGCGGTCCACATGTTCTTGGGAATGGCTTCGCCAACGATGCAAAAAAAGTTTCTGTTTTTGTTCTGCACTCAAACAGTTTTGATAGTTGAAAACTGCATTGCATGCACACAATAAATTAAGAATTAAAACGCAGTTTCGCGGGCGACGGAGGTGTATTAGGATAGATATAAAATGTCTAACTACATATATTTTGTAGGCAACACAAGTTAATACTTTGTGCGTGGTATTACAATGAAAAGATTTATTAAATTTTTCAACCCTGTAAACCTGCATAAAGTGTAAATTTCATCGAAATCTTTAAAGTCGTTTTCGAGGATACAATTACAAACGAATAATTAATATTGCTACCGCGTTATTTTTATCAACGTCTGATGTTCTGACCCAGTTTGTGTCCAAATTGACAAGTTCGCGACGTCCATAAACATTAATGCGGCAAAGTTTCCTGAAAAAAAGCCCAAATATAGCTTAATCGTGACTTGACAGAGTCATTATCATCGCTTTGCATAATTACAAAACAGAATATAAACACATTCGGCAGTAACCTACCTGCTGCCATAAACTATACTTTTTAAGTCGAATGTCAACCTGTCACGCAATCATGTACAACATAATCAGTCTTGGATGTTTTGCGTTTTGTCGTAGCGTAAAATGTTTTTTTATAAAACGCTAAACGCATCGGACATAATATAATAACACGACTGACGCTACGAAGTATCGACTTCAACTTACAATTACCAATTTATGTAACATTAATTCCTCATTTATGAAATTTTGCAGACCTTTCTTACTCGTAACTTAATATATTATGCATATTGGTGCTTTAAAATAAAATTGCGAGAATAGTGCATCTCGAATGCAACGTATCAAATTCACAAAGTCGCACTATTCAAATCTCGCACACAACGCCAAAATAATAGGCACAGCTGCTAGACAAGACGCACACCAAGACAGAAATCGGTGCATCGCACACGGACATCTTGGATAACAAAAAATGCATTATTATTATCCTGCCACGATGAAAATAACATTCAAAGAAACGTCGACCCTAAACCTAAAGCATCAACGGTGACATTAGAAAAACATGCGCTTGTAAAACGATTAACTTAGATTTCATCCAGAACCCAAAATATTTAATGGGAATTTCAACTTTTTGATACTTGTACAAAGTTGATTTTTGAATGGGATAACATGAGGAATTTAAGTTTCATAATTGTTGAAAAAAAGCTACGTATCTCATAGGCGCCAAATGCACGTTGCATGGCCTACGATACGATTTCTGTTGAATTTTGTGAGCAAACCCATGCGCGTGACTATGTCCTACACATCAGTTATTAGCTCCGATTTTATGTTGGAATTATGCACATTCGGAATATTTATGGTTACAAACTTAAAATGCTGGGCACGTAAATAGGGCCACATTTTTGTCTTGTTTCGCCTCTGGATCGTGTGAGGCTAAATTTATTTGTATTTTGGCGTCTTTTATAAATAAATGGATTTAGCGGGGTTTTATTAACGAGTGTAGGCATTATTAGCTAAGTTTTGTAGTTTAACCTTATGATATACTTAAACAGATATGATCACATGTGCTCCTAGCCTATTCCCAACAATTCTGGGGTTGGTTAGTCTAACCGGATACAAATGAATGTCAATGTTATAAGAAAACGATATAAAAATGTTCTAGCAGCAATGATAGCCTAGTGAAATAACGATAGGACTGCCAAGTCAAAGGTTTCGAGTTCAAATCCAAGGCAAGGCCACTGACTTTTAATTAGGTACCACGCGCTGAAACTGTGAAAGAAAATATCGTCAGGAAACCTGCACGTCTGAGAGATTTTCTCGACGGCGTGTGAGGTCTGCCAACTCGTACTAGGCTAGCGTGAGAGGAAACCCGTGCCCAGCAATGGGACATATAGTGGGTTGATTACGTATGTTGTTATGTAGAATGTTCTATTTTCTTATAAAACTCTGCACGGATAAGCAGCGATACTAAGAATGGCCCCCCGTCAAAAGACTGACCGTGTCAAGTACAGTTTAAGCTTACACGTCATTTGATCAGCGTAGTTTTCAATAAGACAGAGTTGAATTAATCATTAACTACGTCACACTCGCAATTAATAGGACTCAAAGCATCAGTTAAATTTGTTACGGAACAAATACTTTTCTTTGTACTACAAACCCCTCTTCGGTGCGTAGCCATCCAACAACATCAAATAAAACTACGTCCAAATTCCTATCTTCTCGGGCAAAACCGATTACTTCTAATCGTGTTACTGTAAGATGACTTTTCAAGAAACTCAAAACTTTGCTGAAAAACTTGGACAATAGACTTGACCAGCTTGTTTATGATTTTGTGATGTAGCAATTCGAACTACACCTCGTTTATTTAGAATGAAAAATAATTAGAAACAATAGCAGCTTAGTTGCTTCACGAATTCATTGTTGTTTCAACAAAAAAGTATTTGTAATGTAAAGATTTCTCGGAATTGACTAAGCTTATTAAGTTCCTACTCAATTTATTACTTGGTAAACTTATAATTTGTATAATCACCGACACAAACTTTAAATAAGTAGGTACCTAATATTTTCGACGATTCGTTTGGCGTAATGGCTGGAGGTCGGCTTTAGAGCGACGTGAGGCGCGTTCAACTCCCGCATGAACATTGACTTATATATTACTAGTATTTAAATCAATGCGCATGGGACATATATGTATGTATTTGTACGTTACGTGCCTGGATGTTTATGTATGTTAGTAAATGCTCCTACAATACAGGAGAAAACCCTTGTGTGAGACGAAAAATTATTATAAAAAGAACTAAAAACTCCAAAAATCATCATCATCATCATTATTCCAACATTTTCCCTTTCGGATGAATTTTAAACAAAGCAACTACTTACAGATTTTCTCCTGTATCGTGGTGTGGTCAGGGCGTTTGTGTATGTAGGAATAACGCCCAGACCCGAGATAATTGCGACCGATAGGTCATACAAATATTGGCTCCGTGTGGGGATCGAATCCACAATACATAGCACCGAAGTTGATCGCTCAGCCGCTGCGCGAAACGTATCGTCAGCTTTGCAAACCTAATCCATCAATTCATATTTTTACTTGGTGATTTTTATTCACTATCAAGCGCTAAAAATATTTGTAGGTACAAAAACGCAAACGGTACGAGTTCCTTTTCCCCTAAATCTCCAAGATACAGGTACATCATACAACCTGTACGTGAATGCTGACCTTACTCCGCCACTTGCCGACCCCTGTCCGCGAGGTGACCATTGAATGCAACCTGCCACCGGGTCAACGCACAAAAGCAGGTCAAAACATAAAGGTATTGATTACTACCGCATCTTCAGTCCGTTTTGATTACCATCACAATAGGATACCCCCCGGATTCAAAAAGGAACGTAGCACTGCCACGCCTACCTAGTATTGTGTTTGCAATTTAGTATCTGTGATTTATGTCTTATACATCAATGCAATTTTGGGACTGAGAAATTAACGTATCGTTTTCTCCATAGTTTGCTGTTGTTCCCGGATAGAAGTCCACCTCTTCTTCAGCAGTCAAGAGAATTACAATTTCGGCCAAACTAAAGTCACGAACTACTTATTTATTATACAGTCATGGTGATCATTATAATTATACAATAAATTCATTAGAAACCTAATATGATAGTGCCTTCAAAATAACTGCACTCTGAAGTTAGCCATTCGGAACGTGCCGTGGCGTTCGGTAAAATACAGTCACTTGCTGTCAATTTCAGAGGCGTAGGTAAAGTTATTTTGACGATAAGTAAGTACTGCACAATGTACATAGCTATAAGGCTTGTTTACTGATGATTCATTGCACGATGAAGACTAACCAGGCTTGATTTATTGTTGAACTGTCTAGAACTGCAATTGTCCGTCATTAAAATCGATGCCAAGAAATTATTGGTGTTATTTATTGGCTTGATAAGTAATGTAGAAGCCAATTACTATTACAATGTTGGGTGTCATGAAAGTCTAATTTTACAGCACTAAGGACCCAATTAAAGCTTGCGATTTTTGGGGCGGCATAAGTCCAACAGTGGACTGTTCTAAGCTGGTGATGATGACGTTGCAAAATAGATTAGATAGTTCATAGTAGGTATTAGTTGTAAAATGTTCCCATTCCCCATAATGAACTAGTTGTTCTTCAAAATCATTTATTGTGACGATGCATGAAACGTGCATCAATGGTGATTATTTCTATACAAAATACACCGACATTGGGACCCCTTGCCCTAAAATCTATCGGAGACCAGACAAAGCCGGCTGCGCGAATATGTAGCGACGCTCAGTAAATAAAGGGATGATATATTGTGAAGATTGATGTGATTAAAAAAACCATTTCCCTTAGTGCTGTCAAGGTGCAATCTTGGTAGTGATGTTGAGCTGTTTACTTATCGATAGTTTGGCTTCGTCACTCAGTTTATAACAGCTAAGTTTAAATATAACAATAACTTTTAATATAACTCACGATACGCGTGTTTTCCCTATTACACCTTCAGTTTGCCAATATGTTAATGTCCCAATGTAAAACCACACCAACCAATGACCATTATTGGTAATGATAATTACTCATAGTGATTTTTATTTTGTACTACTCGTAAATCAAATATTAACTAAAATCACAAGCTGGTAGTTAGATCAATCAAATCTTCAATAGTATAATCCCAAATTGAAATAAAAAATTGTTGGTAAACAATCTACAAAAAAAACTAAAAGGAATAGGAAGCATAAGTGGCAGTGTGATAGAACTGATGGCTTCTGGTTTACAAAGATTCTCGAGTAGAGACCACTCACTGGAAAACGCAGTGTAGGACGGCATCAAACGAGATGGACGAACGACCTGGTGAACGTAAGCGGCATTTATCGGTCCTTTAGCACCTTTTGGCTGATATGGTAATTATGATAAGGTAATCAATGTAAATACATAATTTATTTATTTCCAACCCATTTGCAAAATATTGTTCTACGGCTAGTACCAATAAACTTTGATCAACATTTTATCGATAAACTTATATCGATATTTTCCGTACCTACTATTAGTAACATCCCTGTCAAATCTCAGGTGAAGGTAATCGTTGTGGGAATTATGACTCCTGTCTCACATTAGTCGCTATTGCTGTCCCTTTCACAAATTGTTCACTAGACATCCACGATTCAGCTAGCGAGTTGAATGCAGTCAATTCAATGGCCGATTCTGGTGCAATGTGCATTTGATACAAATAATAACAGGGAAGCGACTTGTACGACAGAAAATTATTAATATCATTATTATTCTTTGATGTGATAATGTAATGTAGTGTAGGTAGCGAAAATGTAGTTCTGTACTCAACATTAAACAATAATTAATTATCCTGGACGAAATAACCCGTAATTTTAGTATAAATTATTAAATTAAAATCAACAACTAAACATAATTATTAATTATTTACCTAGGCTCATTTTATAGGTTCCACCATATTCTCACCACTTCCGGCGTATTTTTTAAAACACGGGTCCTAATATTTTGCCCAGTGTAAACTAGGCTTTGCTATAGCCTGATATCGAAACTTTCAAGAGGGCTATATTAAGAGCTAGAGTAGGTACTATTAAGAGTTAGCCAATGATCTTATTATAATGATAGTAATACACGGTAATGTAGCTCTGAATATCAAATAGTTAAATATCTTCAGTCGTCCACATAACCCACGTGCTTATTGACCTACAGACTACAGTTTATTATGAATCAATTGACCATTTTAATTAGGGTTGACCGAAATTCTTATTTTACGGGACACGAGAGCTGAATGCGAAAATTCAAGCGATGACCGAGTTCGTGGGTACTTTGCGGACAATGTTGACCACTTGACGTGACTTTATTATAATACTGTATCATTCGTGTATTTTAATAACCGTGATACCCGCAATGATCCCAGCTTTCTCGTACTTGTAGGAAATTCCCAAAATATTTATTTCGCCAATTTCAGAGATTTTGTGAAGAAAGTATAAGTAACTAGGTATAGGTTTCACACATTATAAGTAACCGAGCAATATATCGCTATGATTACATATTAATAATAACATACCATCACGCTTGTATTCCCCGAAGGGTTAGGCAGAGGTGTACTTATGTACACCCACAGTTCGCCGGTATGTTTAGGTCCCATGTAATAGGGGGCGAGCCTATTGCCATTAACCGGGCATAAATTCCTAACTCCGAGCTGCTACTGGGAATTTCATAGAAAACCCCAATAACACTTTGCTCGACCTGGGAATCGAACCCAGGACCTCTAGCGTAGCAGTCTCGCGCAGGACCACTTGGCTAATGAGGCAGACATATTAATAATTCTGATTAATATCAAAATTTAAACTGATGTACTTATGTTTGCTGTTAGTGAAATCCCACGCCTGGATCTTTTATATTACTAGATTTGCTGTACTCAAAGTGTAAGCTGCGCTTGCTGCGGTCAGTCTGTGAATGGGTGACCATTCTTAACATATCAAAACCCTCCTACGTTATCAAACGTATCTCTATAACAATTATCCTTAGAATCAGAAACTGTAAAGGCCAAACAAAAATTTTTTTTTAGTTTTGAGTACCTAAGTATTAGTGATTGTTTTACGGAGGTCTGATGCTGTGGCTTCGTGTAAAATTTAGCCGCATCTGGTAACTGGATACCAAAATTCACTATAGTTAGGAAAAGCCCAGAGATAGGTACATAAACACAATTTATATACTCCTTAACATTCGAAACTGTTGCCTAATGCATGAATGTTTGATTTTTTATACTCAGACCACGAATCGATATTTTATATAAATATTTTAAAATATCCATATTAAATATTTCATCAAACCATGTTATTTCAAAAGAATTGCACAAGAATTTTATTTGGCTTACTTACTTTATACTTAAATCTTTTGCCGTGTGTACTACGTGAAGTTTTCTAGAAAATGTCAATACACGTATCATTGATATTATTTACCGATACGGATGGATATTTAAATAGTTCTACTTTTACACCCCCGTTATATGAATTGTGTGGAAGGATTTTGATATTGGATTTTGTTTACCGTTCATAAATTAAAATAATTTGCAAGCATTATATGACTGTTACATGGCCTTTACAAGCCAAAACATTTGTTTTGGTTGTTTCCGCTACTTGTACCTAGTTTACGACCATATTAACATGAAAGTTATAGTAATCGTAAATTTATACTATGGTAACTAATCTGAATAACTTCCGTTGCCAACTTCAATGTTAAGCTTATTATAGTCAAAGAGACCGTTAGGAATATTAAGTCGTTAGTAAGTGCGACTGCTACGCTAGGGGTCCTGGGTTCGATTTCCAGGTCGACAAAAGTGTTATTGGGTTTTTCTATGAATTTCTCAGTAGGAGCTCGGAGTTTAGAATTTGTGCCTGCTCGCCCCTATTACATGGGACCTAAACATACCGGCGTATAGTGGGTATACCTTAGTAAACCTCTGCCTAACCCTTCAGGGAATAAAGGCTCGAAATACTTTATTAGATATTTTTTATCTCGAGTTCCTTATTTATAAATTAAGTAAACACTAAAAAGGTATTGGAAAAACGAGATTATCGCTGTTATCTTAACATTTAGTTTATAAGTACTTAATACAAATCCACTTTCACAAACTTACTACAAGTTATTTTGTTCTAAGTGTTCTGCAAAACTGTAAAAACTACTAAAACAATTTAACAAATGACTATGTGCGTATCTTAAACTGCTGCTTGGTGCAGTAAAGTTAATTCTAACAATAGACGAGACTATAATGTTCGGCACCTTTGTCGGTCGCCTTTGTTGACATCAAAGGGGCCGCTCGATACGCATGTTTACCTTGGAGGCATTAAAATCGATTTCTATGTGAAATATATTAGTCGCAAATTGATCGGCAAATGTTTTTAGCGTCATCAGGGTGTAAAATGTTTATGAGGTCAAGAAAGGATTCACGCACTTCAGGGTAAATTATTAGAATGCAGCAAGTTAAAACAAGTGGTAAAGTAATAATGTTTCATCAAATAATCCGTAATTTTAATCCATTTGTTACCCCTTTCGTTCATTGGTGGATTGGTTAATATTTTTTCTTGTGTATATAGTACGTAGGTACGTTGAAAAACACAAATACAATTCGGAGAAAATAACAGTTCGTGTCTGAAGATAGGTAGGTACCCTGTCCGGGCATTATTTATAATGCTTAAGAACATGCACCTTCGGGGGTGAAAAATTAAAACCAGGTTTTATTACTATTACTTTGATTTCAAACGTAGATTTCATTTAATTAGGATAGGTAAAAATTCGGGATGAAAGAAATGTTAATATTGGTTACCTTAGGTTAGAACTGTGACCCAAACGATGCCAGATCCGAATTGTAGCTGTTGTGTAGATGCATAAGCGTTATACTTTCTTATGATGTTATGTACTCGTAGTTAGGTACTATATTCATAGCGTCTGGGCAATTTGATAAACAAGGAAGGTCAAATTAGAATTATTTACTTCGTGTTAAGTAGCTTTTAATTAATCATTATTATGATTAATTAAAAGCTACGGGTATTCCCGGGCATTTTGAAAAATGATTGTGGTCCATAACACATTATATGTATGTACAATGTACATAATTATACAATATGACAACTCTATCCGACCTGTTATGGTACTGTTAGGTATTTAAATTGGGTTCTATTTAAAGGTATTAAAATTATAATATTTGGTATAATTTTCACATTATATTTAAAAAATACATCCACAAAGAAGTTATACTATGCCTCGAAAATGGCCTGAACTGCTTCGAGAAAAGGATAGTACGGCTGTGCCGCTTGTATTTTCCGACTTGGCGGGGGCACTGCCGTGGCTCCAGATACTGCTACCCTTTCTTATAAAACGTGGAAAGTACCAGTAGTAGGTAACACCGTCCCTGAATGCCAAACATACCGTAGCAGACAATTAATCGAACAAATAAAAAAAATGCTTGATTTTGAAGTAAGTACCTACCTACCTAGGGCAATTTGGGCACGACAATCGTGTAATTTAAACTTCAATTATTTATGTTTGTGTACTTTCATATTAAAAGAGATACACTTAGGCCTACTTGCACCAACTTCTTAAATATATTTAAATCGTATTTAAACACAAAAAAACTATGAAAAATTGTGTTTAAATACAATTTAAATATATTTAAGAAGTTGGTGCAAGTGGGCCTTAGTCTTTAATATATCATTTATGAAAAAAACTTTTTTAAATAATATTATAAAGTCATTCATCTTACACGTACAAAAATATGTAAGCTTTTGTTTTTTAGCATTTTATAATTAAATGCACAATTAATCCAAGTATATCCTATCAAAGCCGAACAATATAATATGTTAGTTTATAAGACTATAAACCAAAGTAGCCTGAAAATTAAAAAATAAAATATATTAATGGGCCACTAACAATAATTTACACTATTAATAATAGGTTAGCATGCACCATAAACGTAATACTTCTGTCACAAACTTTATAATAATTAGATAATACCTAATAAGTTATTATATTATATTTACTGAAAATAATAGTTACGTCACAAGCAATAATTGTACGTATTTGTGGCGTGAATGTATGTACTGCAAAAAAAGTAACAACATATTATCAAACCATGCACCTATAGAAAACACATAAATAAATAAGTAACAAAAACACATCGCAATGCTTAAATAAACAAGTCGCACGTGCGTTTTCCAAGAAATAATTTTGAAGGGATTTTATTAAAATCAAGCATGCAAATTAACTGCTGTAAAAAGGTTAGTTAATAAATAAAAGTTTACCGGCAGTTCACGAGGGCGGAACGTATTCAGTGAAGCGCGCCGCGTCGCCGTCTACCGCGGGACTACCGCGCGATATCCTATCATAATAGCCTCCTGATCCAACAAAGGCACGTTCATAATTGAGCTTGTTCGTAGAATTAAAGTTACTGGTTGTAAAGTCTAGTGGTCTCAAACGCGACTGCTACGCTACAGGTCTTGGTTTCGCTTCCCAAAGCAAAGTGTTATTGAGTTTTTCTATGAAGTTCTCAGAGCTCGAGCACGACCCACTATGATATGGGCTAATTCTTTTTACCTATGATGGTAACTAACCCACTGAGCCAAAGGCATATTCTTCCTCTTTCCTTACTAGTTAAAAGCTTCCTACACTAACTTATCATGGTTCTAAAATTTTTTTTTTTTTGCTTTTTCGTCTTCTAGGCCTTTTTATACCATTCACCTGATCACTGAATTGAGAATAAAATCGAGAATTTCCTATGTTGACACAGACTGACATGATAATAATAATAAAACAATAGAAAGCTAGCTAATCTGATGGTAGAAACTGAAGTTATAATTATTTACGTTGTTGCTACGGACTTCGTAGGCCTGAGGCTACGGCGTTTCGTATCTCGTAGCATAATAATATTGTATCATTATGGATCATTCACTTTATTATTGTTTGTTTTGATTAACTATTAATAGTACATATATCATAACTAGCCTTTGCTAGAAGCTAAGCTGCTAAGCTATTAGGATTAGAAATGGATTCCAAAAATAATTTAATAATAACCAACAGTGATGATTTTTTTTTTATGGGCTTCTATACATTAGAGAGGATAAGCTGTATCTCAGGATCTGATTAATTAATTGTGATAAGAAGTTCGCCAGTTTTTAAGTTGGAGCATATATATAACTTCTAACAGTGATAACAAAATTTAAATCTATTCAGTAGTTTTCGCTCCAACCCGTAACAAACATAGCTTTTTTTACAATTTTATGATAGTTTTATAATTATAATAGTAAGAGAAGAGAAGAGAAAGAGAAGAGAAAGAGAAGAGAAAGAAAAGAGAAAGAGAAAGAGAAAGAGAAGATAATTAACCAAAACAATTATTTTCGAAAAATTATATTATTTCAATTGTTCTAAAAACCTTTTCTATAATAAAAACCTTCAAAGCCACTCAGTCAACAGGGCCAAAAGGTTTTTAATGTTCCTAATTCTAAATTAATCTACTGTCCGCTATGTGAACCAGTCCTTACAGCATGTGAATGCCCATAATTCATAAACAAGGTGTCCCACTTCTGTTATAGTCGACTTTTTATGTTCTAGACTCATGCTTAAACCCTCCAGCCTGCTATGTGTCGCATGGAGTTCTTATTGCGAATATCTTTTTTATTTATAGCGGTCATAAAATGTTAGTCTAGGCACTAACTTGATGGCTAAAATGTCGTCAAAAGAAAAGAAAACGAAGTCAAAAGTTTTTCTTGTGCGTGTGGGCTTTGCTTGATTTCTATATTTTCTTTTCTGCTATGACTTTGTCTATCATTTTATTAAAATAAAACAGTATCTACTTAGATTGTAGATGGACATATTTATACTCTATGTATTACATAGGTACCCACTTGTTTTTTTTTTAAACCTTCAGTTTACAGACAGTTTTTTTTCGATTTTATAATAGTAAAAAAAGAAGAGATGTACCTACACTTATTGTACTAGTGACCCTGAGTAAAATGTCATAAATACAAACCTTGTTTTTTTTTACCTTTACCACTGAAGTGGCAAATAAGGTTACGGCCCGCCTAATGGTAAGCGGTTACCGTACCCTATGAACGTCTGCAACAACAAAAGTGTCGCCCGCGCGTTGCCGACCCCGTAAAAACACGTCTTACATGAAAATCGTATTTTTTATTAGGTACGTTTTCTTCTGCTTTTTCTTGCTCTTGTTCGAAATTATTTAGGGTCAGCACAGCATATCCTTTTTCTTCCATTCATCCCTATCAGCCGTCACCTCATCATTTTAATTACGTGAAATATTGTAATGCTAATACGAAAAGAAAACTAATACGAGTAAGTCTATTTTAGTGAAGGAAAAATTCGACTCGAAGGCAGCAGGCGATTTTTTCCTTCACTAAAATAACTTTATAATCTAAGCATGAAAAATGCAAAAAAAAAAAACAAAAAACGAATAAGTCTCCTAATGTTACTACTAAATACCAAAGAATTTTATAAATCATCACCGGTTGTATGAAACGTTATGAATACAATCGATACAACGTAGTAGTTGCCTGTTACGACGTGGCACTATTGTGCTTTTAATTTCCCCACCACTGAAACCAATAAAGAAAATAAAGAGTCCCCATATAAAAGCACTAATTACCAGCTTTCTTCACGTAAGCCTTATTTACTATATTGGAAAATACAACGCTGTAATGGGGCTTTAACAGGTCCATTTTGTGCTGGAATGTACCTATTTTAGTTAAATTTGAATCTATTAGTCTAGTCTGCCTCATTAGCCTCTTCAAGTCTTGTTACGCTATGGGTTCTAGATTCGACTCTCAGGTCGAGCAAAGCTCTAATGGGATTTCGAATTTATAGTAGCAGCTCGGAGGTGGAAATTCTTGCCTAATTTATAACAGAGACTCGCCCCTTATTATATGAGACTTAATCACACAGTCTACTATGAGTGTACATTAGTACGCCTCAGCCTAACCCTTCAGGGAATACAGGCGTGATGGTTTGTTCCGTAATCTATTCTGATTAAAAAGCATTACCAATCTTAGAATGTTGCTGTAATCAGCCCCACCATCATTAGAAAAGATAGAATCTCAATTTACGCACGGCTACACATGAAACTATACGTTCCAGTATAAGCCGACCTCTCAATATAACGTAAGCTTATACAATCGCAGGTCACCTTATTTTGGTATAGCTATAGTCACAAGCTATAGTCACTTATTCTTATCGTGATGATATATAGCCTTTCTCAATAAATGGGCTATCTAAAACTGAAAGAATTTTTCAAATATACCAGTACTTCCTGAGATTAGCGCGTTGAAGTAAACAAACAAACAAACTCTTCAGCTTTATATATATTAGTATAGGTGTATTATAGCTTGATGAGTAAACGTGTATTATTGAAATACAATCTCTTAACTTGTGTATCAAGTATTCTGTGAAATAGTGACTTCATTTCCTTTGAGCTATATAAATATCACATATCATATCAGCCTATTGACATCCACTGCTGAACGTAGACCTCCCCCAAAGAGCGCCAGCCATCCCGGCATCGGACAACTCGCATCCATCCGCTGACAGCCACTTTCTCCAAACTGACGACCTATCCTGCGACAAAATATCAAGTTCCTACCGAGACCGACATATTTTTATAAGTACTTATAAGTATAAAATAATATAAACATCAGCGAATCCAAAATTGAGATTTTAAAAATTCTTGTCTGTTTGTTACGGGTTGGCGGAAAAAACTACTAAATAATTTTAATTTTGATATCACTGTTAGAAAGTTTAAAAAATTGTGGTCTTCTTATCCCAATTTAATTGAACGTATCCTGAGATACCTACAGCTTGACCTCTCTGATGTATGGAGACCCATCCAAGGAAGAGATCATCACTGTAGGTGTTTGATTAAATTATTTTTGGGATCAATTTATAATCCCTACATAGCTTCAAGTGAGCGAAGCCGTGGGCAAAAGCTAGTATATATTAAAATTGTAACAGGCCGATATCTGTACATTATAGACTAGCTTCTGCCCGCGACTTCGTCCGCGTGGAATAGTTACTTGGTCTTAGCGTGACGATTAGCCTATAGCCTTCCTCAATTAATGGGCATTTAAAACTGAAAGAATTTTTCAAATCGGACCAGTAGTTTCTAAGATTAGCGCGTTCAAGCAAACAAACAAACTCTTCAGCTTTATAATATTAGTATAGATAGTCATCCTCATTATCACTATGCGTATGGCATTTTTTGATGATGATGATTTATGGATATTGAAGTAAAACTAATATGGAGGTTCTTATTGTTTTAATGCAATTTTTTAAAGTTATGCTTTTGGGATGCGAGTGAAGCCGCCGGTAACATCCAGAATTATAATAAATACACATATTATTGAAGTCATTTGATACATAATCCACCCATTATTCTATCCCACTGCTGGGCACGGGTCTTCTCTCAGAATGAGAGAGATTAGGCTATAGTCCACCACACTAGTCTAATGCGGGTTGGCAGACTTCACACTCCTTCAAGAAAATCTCTGAGGCCTGTAAGTTTCCGCACGATGTTTTCCTTCACCGTTTAAGCGCGAAATAATTACCCATTCGCACATGACTTCAAAAACTCAGATGTGGCTGGGATTCGAACTTGAAACCTCTGACTTGGCAGTCCAAAGGCCATATTACTTGGTAATAACATAAGATAATCGTTTATTGCCAAAAGTTTTACAGTTACTCATCCTTATACATAATTGTAATTATATCACTGCTCATTATTATCACTTAATACAGTTTAAAAAATATACAAAGCGTATGTATTAATATCTAAGAACATAACAGACACTTCAACTTTTAACAAAAGATGCATTTTCTTAATATATGTACTTAGTCACAGACATTTCGTATGGTAGCTTTAAACATAAGTCAGCAATCTACTAAACATCCTAATTGCGACGTTACAAATGGTAATTTTAAGGTTCATACTCATTTAATCACAGGTCAAGCATCGAGTTAAGCTACCTAAAGATAATAAGGCAATTTTTATTTATTAGTTTCAGTTCCATTATTTGTTTTATCGTGTTTCAAATGACATTTCGATGTATAATATCCAGTTATTTATATAGCTAAGTTAGTTCACTGTAGTCAATTTACATAATTATATTAAGGTTGTTTGATTTGCATCTGTTGAATTGCAGTTGTTATTATTGAATTATTGTTATATAGCCATGTCTCTTTATAGGATAGGGGCGTAAACGAGCTGATATCACCTGATACTTAGTAAGCGATTACTGCATGGACACCCGCAACTCCAGAGAAGTCATAGGTACGTTGCCGGCCTCTTGTATCCTCACTCACTCGGCGAAACACAACGTAAGCGTAACCACGCTGGTTTTCTGTGAGGCCGTGGTATTACTCCGATTGAGCCGGCCCATTCGTGCCGAAGCATGGCGCTCCCACGTCGAATTCTCAAAGTTTCTTAAACTTTCCCTAAGTCCCATCTTTCTCGCAACTGGAAATTACCATTTTTGTTTCGTAATTCCTGGTTAAAAATGAGAATCCCATGTTAAGCCTAGGATATATCGATTCACTAATAAAAGGTCTCTCATTACCCGCAGTATGTTACCCAACCAATGATCTAGAAAGCATAATGGGATAAGTTTAATCCCGGAATAGTACTGGAAACTGCTAGCAATGCCTGGAGAACCAATTCAGCAATAACAACGCACGGGTAAAGTGTAGTTTTATAATATTTTATTGATTAAGGGTCCAGTGGACAAACTTAACACCAAAATAAATCGTAATTCAAACATAATTTAATCAAATTGAGTTATTATTCGGATTCGGATACCATTAATCTAGCTTTGTATCCGACCATTTCGTACAAATAGACTTTCGAAGTTTCGACTGGTTATCCTATCGTTTATTTCCAGTGAAGTAGAAGTAGCTGAAATGGTAATGTTAGCGGAACCGAATATTAACAAAATTTGATTATAACATACCATCACGCCTGTATTCCTCGAAGGGTTAGGCAGAGGCGTACTAATGTACACCCACAGTTCGCCGGTATGTTTAGGTCCCATGTAATAGGGGGCGAGCCTATTGCCATTAACCGAGCACAAATTCCTAACTCCGAGCTGCCACTAGGAATTTCATAGAAAAACCCAATAACACTTTGCTCGACCTGGGAATCGAACCCAGGACCTCTAGCGTACCAGTCGCGCTTAGGACCACTTGGCTAATGAGGCAGTTAATAAGTAAATTTGATTATATTGTGTGTGAATTACGATTTATTTTGCTAATACGTTTATATGGGCATTTCAGCTCCCAAACATTGTACTCCTTGTAGGTCTTGTAGTTTGTATATTTAGTAGTTTATAAGTAACTTATAAATTAATGTTACACTCAATAAAATAAACTGTCCTCTTCAAAATTGATAGTAATCGTAAACCATTTTCTAAAAGATAGTTTCGAACATAAATTGCAATGAAAAAATATGTTCGACCACCCATATTGTAGATAGGGTCTTCTGTCTCTTTCAATTGTCTTTCTTTTATTATATTGCCGTCCTTGTCTCTGTCGTTTCAAACCATTTGTTTGTCTATTATTAACATTGCTGTTTTGGGGTGGTCTTTTTTATTTTTTATGCATTACATGAATTTACAGAACGACTTTGTATAGTGATAATTTCGTGGTTAACTTAAAGACTCATGGTTTCAAAATTGTATAGAGTAAGGTATTGTATTTCATAATTGACTTGATTGTTTAAATAAGAGTTATACATTAGTAGTAATAGGTTAATGGCCAAAATTACCTAACCTTTTTTTTCCTAGTACGGAAAATCCTCAGGGATCGTCCGCCACCTGGAGGCCCCCCTTCGGGTTAGTTGGACTCGTGCTGAATAAAAACCTTACTTGCCTCTTAGAATCGTGATATGCCCCACGGCCGTGACAGGCGTGGCCCAGCCCAGCCCAACTGGACCCCTTCAGAAGGCCGAAACTAATCATCCATCTGGATTTTTTACCCTACCGAAATCTTAGTTTAACATAAGATCGTGACAGGCTTTGGTTCAGCTTAAGCTGGAAACCTTCAGAAGGCCGAAATTAACCATACCTCTAGATTGTTTTCCCTATTGAAAATCTACATACATAACATAATCAACTCATTATACTATTACTGCAGGGCACGGGTCTTCTCTCAGAATGAGAGGGAAAAGGCTAAGTCCACCACACTAGTCTAATGCGGGCTGGTAAACTTCACACGCCCGCCTACCTTGGATTCGAACTCGAGGCCTTTGACTTGGCAGTCCAATGGTCATATCACTAGGCTATCACTAACTTCAAGTAGGTATCATTTTACTGTATTCAATTGAAACATACATGGTAAATTCTAGTAACTTCTAGTACGTGCTGGTACTCGAATAGTACAGTAGCACTGTATGTAAAAACAAAAAGTTAACCACTTTTCAAATTATAAATATTCAAAACTTCCTACCTTACTTTATACAATTTTGAAATTCTTTGGAAAAGTACTGTAGTGTTATATTTTTATTGCTATAAGAAGTAGTTTCATAAAAGTTTACCTTTGCAGTGTAATTTTTACAGTGCTTTTGCAACGTTACCTACTGTTAGCGTGTAAAATGGTTGGAGGTTGCTAAGTGAGCAAAATGGCTTACTGTCTAGATAATAAGGGGCGTAACACGAACTTGTTAGGGTGGCGATGCTATTAGCGAAATTGTATTATTTTTAGTTTGACATCTCTTAAAGAAACAATCCATTTGTGAGGACATCATAATTAAGAGGGGCAAAGTACACTGGCTCGAATCAAATAATCTTTTGGTCATCAGAATCAGATTTTTTTAAACTTCGAATTTAACTCATTACTCTGGGCGCAACCGTAGTGCAGAAGTGAACATCTTAACCACTAAAGTGACTAAACCAAACACTCGATGTAACAATTATCTGTATAAACTTGTCCTGGTAAATAAATGTTGTAAACGAGCAGACGGATCGCCTAGTGGTAAGTTATTTTGCTCTTTGCGACTTTTCTTTTGCTCTTCTCTTTCTTTTTGCTATCGATTCGATAAGAAGAAGAAGAAGTGGCCTACATCGACCCCCAGGGGTCGACGACGACCTACAAGATCTATGTCAGCAGGGAAGAAAAAGTAAGGTCCGTGAGATCTAATAAGTAATGGTAAAATAAATTTGCTGAAAATTTTACCTAACCAAACCGAAAATTATGTTAATGGAATAAATAAACAAGTTTAGGGACCTCTGGTCTACTGGTTTCAAGCGCGACTGGTACGATAGAGGCCCTAAGTCTGAATCCCAGGTCGAGCAATACGTTATTGGATATTTTTTAGTTATCAATAGTAATTCAAGTGAATTGTACCCGGTAAATGGTAATAGGCTCGCCTTCTATATACCGATGAACTGTGGGTGTACATTCAATACACCTCTGCCTAACTCTTTGGGAAATACAGGTGTGATGGTATGTTATGTTAAAAGTAAACCAATCTATGGAAGTCTTGGTGTATCCCATGCCTTTGTTAGTGGTTGGCACGGCGCGCACTGCCCTTACAAAGGTATCTACCAGAGCGATGCGGTGCGGGGCTCCTAAACCATATCTACGCAATTCTATTGATTGTTAATTGCAATTGTTATGTGCCTTTATGCTCCAAATAGTGTTTTATAGCAGTTCATTTCTCCTCCATAGAAAGTGAAATTTGGGAAACCCTGAAACACGACATTATTTTTTCTCAGTCACTGTAATTCCAATTTTCACGGTTCCTAATTTTAAATAACAAAGACTCCTATAAATGTTGCAGCCTCTTTTTCATTACCTAAAAACATGAAATTACCAAAAAGCCTATCTTAGTGAATACTCACTCTAAACCTATTTTCCAAATTTCAGCTTCCTAGACCTTGTAGTCGTGCGTTGATATGATGTTATTGGTATAAACAGTGATTTAATTTAAAGTTAGGGTGAAGAGAGTTATCTCATTTAGAGGTATTACAGGTTTTTCAAACATCGACAACAGACAACACTCTCATAATATTAACTTTTATAACCTATAAATGTAATATTTGACAAATAAATGTTTTTTATCATTATTATTATTGCATTATGACTACTAGTGCATAATTTAACATAAAAGTATTATAACAGGAACGAATATCATGTATCATTTAGGTACTACATAACATACCATCACGCCTGTATTCCCCGAAGGGTTAGGCAGAGGTGTACTAAGGTACACCCACAGTTCGCCGGTATGTTTAGGTCCCATGTAATAGGGGGCGGGCCTATTGCCATTAACCGAGCACAAATTCTAAACTCCGAGCTGCTACTGAGAATTTCATAGAAAAACCTAATAACACTTTGCTCGACCTGGGAATCGAACCCAGGACCTCTAATAAAGCAGTCGCACTTGGGACCACTAAACTAACGAGGCAGTTTGGGTACTACATCGAAAATTAACGACTGATAAGACATAAATCAACCTTAATAGGAACTAAAACCGCTGCTACATTTGGGCGCTCATTAGCATAGCCCGAGTGTTCTCTATCTTCGCAAGCTATCGCTATAAACTATGAAGCATGCCTAACGCATATCCCGCACTAGTGCTGTACCCGGTACGCGATTTATTATTAGAACTGTGGGTATTACGTTTGTCAGTGCGTTGCCCGCCTTTTAAAAGGCTTTGGGCCTCCGGTAACCTCACACCCAGCGAAACACAACGCAAGCGCTGCTTCACGCCGGTTTTCCGTGAGGCCGTGGTATCCCTCCGCTCGAGTCGGCCCATTTGTGCCGAAACATGGGTCTCCCACGTTAAAATTATTATTCCATATTTAAAAAAGAATACAAACACAATTCCAATAAATATAATTATGTTAATATCTGAGCTTAGCCAAACTTAGACCACGGATTAAATAAGTGAATTTGTGGCAAAGTATCGCCAATGTGAAAGATTTACGACATTAACCGTCTTTAAACCGAGTTTTTATCGAAAAATTCACGACAGTGTAACCACTTGCCTACAACTTCAGAGATGCACAGTTATTTCGTGGCGACTCGTTTCAACGAATTAGACGAAAGAGAAGTGACGAATTTAATAATACCAATTTTTATAGATTTTAGCGCGTTATATTTATAAGTATTAGCAACGAGTCAATTAAAATATACTTCAAATCAACGCAGTAAGTACTAGAAGGAACTTTGTTATCTTAATTAGGTTTTTAGGGGAACAAAATTTGAAACGTTGCTGAGAAATTTGGGAACTTCGGGAAGAACTGAAAGTATTTTTGTCTGTGAGATTTTTATATAGAATAATGCGAGTAACACCGTGGAACACAGTAAAAACTAACAAAAAGCAATACTCAAAATAAATACTCTGCAAAAAATATCCGTATAACGCGATTCAAAAATGGTTGCAATTTGTTGGCTGGCATAATTAATCAAAGTCTGACGTGCGGCGGTCCCGGGGCAACAATTATTGCATCGGTGCAGCACCACGCGATATTGCGTTTCTATCGCGAATGGGGTGACCCCGCTGTCAGACTGGGCATGCATACCCAGACCATTTTTAAAGCGATAAATATGACCCAGTATATTTGATGGAAGAACACCACCTGTCTTTGAAGTAATAAGAATTAAGTTTGAGAATTTTTGAAGCGTCGAAAACAAACATAAACAAGCTTAAATACCAATTCTAAAGAAAAATCCCTAACCTAAAAACAGTACAAGAGTCGCAAATTATTGGATATTTTTATATAAGTAATTTGATCAAGTTAACTCGGTATTATCCGGTATAATCCGACTTTCAGATGTTTGCCGCAAGCTTTAGAGCCTTCAACCTCAACTTGCAACTTATTCCACGTCAAAATAGCGTGAAAATCCGTCGCGGCTACTGTCAAAACTTTGAATAAAGTGACCGATATCTTTGACATTTATGTTGTATTCGAAAGTTTCAAAGGTATAGGTACTTAATATTTTGGTATAATTATGTATTACACGTTGACTGAACTTTTTTCTTATTTGTCTCTTTATGAGGAGATTACATGAAACATATAGAAATAAAACCATTTCAAACACGGATTCTATCGCGTTATCATACTTAATATGTTGTAATACTGTTGCCCGCTACATGCACCCTGAATCGATTTCCTATAACTCAGCATATTTTTTCTTGAAATATTCCGATGTTTTCTACTGATTTCTGTAATTTTTCTTATCTTTGTTCATATAATCTAAAATAAACTTTGATTAATTAAGAACGACTTGACCGATTTTTATGTAGTCGTACATCCTACGTCATTAGTTTGATTGGTCTCCGCCCCGAATAGCAGAATAAAGTTCTTTCTTTAAAGAAATCAGTAAATTGCATTAAATGTCAATACAATTTGATTTCACTGTGACAACACTGTGTTGGTCGCTTCGCTTCTAATCCTTCCAGCCGACCCCAAATTCGTGTTAAAGTGAAAAGTGGAGTCAAAACATAATATTTTGTTTAACATGCTAAATAGCACCAACATAATTGTTCTTTAAGGAAACTTGGTAAATTATTGTGATGAGTATAAAAAAATATGTCTGATTCACTTTAATGTAAATTACTCATCGGAAATTCAGAAATTTTATCAATAAAAAACACTCGTATCAGGAAATCCTAATTACTGCTAAGCACGTTGTTCCCCTAATAACAACTTTGATTCTGCTAAATTGGTTCGAATGTATCAAAAACGGGTCCTTAGTAGAGTCTTTGTGGAGGTGCATCGTGGCGGCGGCAAAAAAAACACTACAACGCTTTTAAAGTATGTACATACGATATTCTAAATTTAAATCTGAACTAAGTAATAAATATGTTTTCGGAAGCATAATTTATCCAGTCTAAAGAATTTAAAATAAGAATCTTGTTTTAGTATTCGTTCGAATCAATTTATCGTATTCAAAATTCCTATCTCTGCTTAGTTTTTACAAAAGCAGTAAGCTTTTGCGAGGGGTTTTAGCTTAACTAAACGCGACAGAATATTTTTATTTTATTCATACCAATAGTGAGATACTCAACAACCAGTAAATTGTATTACCATGACTAGCTGCTGCCCGCAATTTAACTCGCGTCCAAGGATTTACTCGGGTTCTCGGCATCGCGTCGGGCGTATAAAGTTGACACTTGTACCAGATTTAAGTTTGATCTTCAGAAACACAATTATGAAAACCATATCCGTCATGAAGTATTTTTAGCGTCATGCGCATACAAACTTAAGACAAACAGATAGGTATTCTAAAGATATTTATTTGAATTTAAAGATGAAGTCTAATAATGATTCTCTTACAAGTTATCTTAAACAATGTATAGGTGGAGGCGCGTCACACACTACAGGATGCTGTTGCCATACAACCGGCCCCTATGAAAGTCTTTGGTCTTAATTCAGCAATGGACTTCTTTTGGCTGATCTATTCATTATTAAAGTTCAAAATGAACCCATCGACTAGTAATAACTAACACACACCCATTAAGATCGCTTGGTTACGTCTTAACCACTTACGCACTCACAATTTTTTTTTGTGGCTTAATCTGACGGCCACCTGGTACTGTTGGTAACTGCCTCAATAGCCAAGTGGTCCTGAGCGCGACTGCTACGCTAGAGGTCCTGGGTTCGATTCCCAAGTCGAGCAAAGTCTTATTGGGTTTTTCTGTTTGTGCCGTTTCTGTTTAATGGCAATAGGCTGGCCCCCTATTACATGGGACCTAAACATACCGGCGAACTGTGGGTGTACATTAGTACGCCTCTGCCTAACCCTTCGGGGCAAACAGGTGTGATGGTATGTGTTAGAACCTGTGCCTCCTACCACCTGGCAAGTCAGATGTTTTCTCGCCTTTTACGACATGCCTATCTGAAAGGCAGTGAGGAACAGTATTCTACCCTGGCCCTACACAGACAGACAAGGAGAGATTTAATAATAATAAGAAAATCTTTATTATCAGGCTACTTGGCCCATAGATAAATACCTTACAGACTAACATATATATTTTGTAATACAATTTGTGTTAGTATAATAAAAACTTAGCCTATGTTAGTACACACTTCACTAAGCTCTATTCGGTGTGCGTTCTGGTGGCACTTGTCCGCAGAAGCGGCGGAACACCACATCTTGCGGCCAAAAGTCCTCTTCCATGACGAGGTGCAGATAACACGTCGGCGTCGTCGGCGGAACACCACGAACGCCTTGAAGTTGACGTTCCGGCGCGACTCCAGTAGCTGCACTCTAACATGTATTTGAGCCTTTGGCGTACGTACTCCGCGATATCCTCCGCCTTAGTGGTGTAGTGTAGGCGGGAAATCTACACCGGAGTGTTCGGCTTAGCAGCACGTATGGTGACGTTGGGTTCAGCAGGAGCTGTGCCGCAGCGGTTCATGTTGGTACGTTGACGGCGTTTCCTCCTTTGCACCATCACGAAGCCATCATCATCAGCCCGCTTCGATGCCTTTTCAGGCACGGGCTTCTTGGAGGGAGCACCGACAGTGCTCACAGTGACTCTCGCATTTCCTTCGGCTGATTCCTTTGACACGGGCAGCTGAACGGTGGGTCTGGTAATCTGCACGGCAGCGGCATGGATTTATATTATTCCTAAGTATTTCAAAACTAAAATAATGTCTTGCAATTATTAGATACTAGTTTCTGCCCGCGGCTTCGCTCACTTAAAAGGTCAAGCTGTATCTCAGGTTCCGTTTAATTATTTGAGATAAGAAGTATACCAGTTTTTAAGTTGGAGCACATACTTTCTAACAGTGACAACAAAATTAGAATCAATTCTTTATTTTTTGCGCAAACCCGTAACAAACGGACAAACAGTTGTCTATTTGTTTGAATTTTAAAAATCACATTTTTCGTTGGTGTTGGTTCGGGTTCGGAGACGTTTATATACCCTAACCCTTGTTTTTTTTTAATATCTTCAATGTACAGACACAGCTTTTTTACAATTTTATAATAGTAGAGATTAATGCTCGGTTAAGAAACTCTCACGGTGCATTCAAAACGACTTAAAATATAATCCCATTTGACCTCTAAACTAAATTATATTACTAATTACGTAAACAGGTCTTGTCTTGAATTTTATGCGGAAAACAAACACATCGGCGAATGTTATTTGAAGGTGATGCATCAAACAGACCGCAGACCACCGGCGCCGCCTAACTATTAATAATGCAGTTAAACGCCTGTGAGAACTAATAAACAGGCTGTTCTATTTAAATACTAGCAGAGTTTTATATTTAATCTAGATTCTAGGTACTAAGATGCAGAAGGTAAGCGCAGAGATAGTACCTAGTGGTATCACCATTGAACTATCAAGTCAAAGGTCTCAAATTCCAACCCGAGACTTAACTTGGCAGTCCCTCACGCACCTCTGACTTTTCCAATGATAACCCATCTCGAGTGATCACGAGCTTGGAACAGTCTAAGTGTAGATCAACCATGTTGTGGGGAGCCCAACGATGCAAAACATGACAATACCAATCACCATCGTGGCTGTCACTCCCACTAGAAGTAGGGTGTCATTGCGAGGCTCTCGTTGCGGCTCCTTATGAGGTCCAGTGGTTTTACTGTAGTCTATAGACTAATTATGAATAATAATAATTATTAGTTATGTGACATGTCCTATTGCACTAAGGTGACCAAGTGCGCCTTTTAAATGGTACGAGTCCAATATGCCTACGTGCAGCAACTACTAGATAATTAAAACAATCACCCATTATGATGATTAATATGTAAAACAGATTTTTGTCACTGCATTGCCTTCTGCAACAAGAGTTTTTGTCTTTATTGACGAATCTAACAACGAGTAGGCAATTGTTCAGGGTTTGTGTATATTTGTGTTGAAATGAAACACGACACGACAAAACTACTTTGGCGGGTTTTATCGCGTTGTATTGATATTATTTGTACAGTTTCTAATATTTGTAGTGTCAGAATTCAGTATGCATATATATTTGTGTTTTTATAACGCACCTGCGATAGGGAAGAATATCTTAATATCGGGCAAAGCTTTACCTAAATAAAACCAAACCAATTAAACCTCTCTCATTTTTATTTTATAAAGCGAAACATCCTGTACATCAAATTGCATATTTATTATGCATTTATTAATATTAGAAACGATATTCGTGATATATGATTGATCTTATATAATTATGTTTGTGCTGAGTCTAGCTAACATAATAATTATGATTAGATGTTTGATCATTAATCTCAAATAATTATATTTATGGTCCTAAAGGTTGTAATCGAGGTATTTTCTTATTGTCTATACTAATAATATAAAGAGGAAAGATTTGTTTGTATGTAACGGATAAAAATCTACTGGGCTGATTTCAATTATTTTTCACCATTTGAATGGTACATTATTCCAGATTAACATAGACTGGGGATTTCTCCAACCGTGCGAAGCCAGGGTGGGCCGCTAGTATTGAATAATTGAAATATATAGGCATGTAATATAGAGGATTCTCGGATAGAAGTAGCTACCGACTTGTTGTTTTTAAGATATATAGGTAACCATCACCACAGATAATAGAATACTAGTACCATCACTATAAATAATAAGTTGAATAAATTCGTGAGTTACTTAGGTAGTACATAAGTTACTCAGACGTCATTTTGTTAAAGCTCTTTTTGACATATGTAGTTTGTTCATGACTTTTGACACGAAGTTGTCAAGATGAACAAAGTACTTTCACACTGCAGATGAAGAAGCCAAATTATGAATAGAAAGTATGCTTTCTTAAACTTATACTCTTATTATTGAATTTTTAAAAATATGATACGGCTAACCGATGCTCCTGTTAGGGTAACAAGCATATCGTGTCATGAGTTTGCCGTCTCTTATCTCATGCTGAAACTAGGCTGGAGACGACATAGTGCGACGACAAAATTATGTCACACCATGCATGGCCTTCGTAGTTGGGTTAGACTATGGAGCTATAATAATTTTATTGATACAATTATCATTAATTAGGTTCAATATTTCTTGATATTGAATAAATACCAATAAAACAAAGATTTATATCCATTGTCAATACATATAAATTATGTAAAAAAAACTAACAAAAAGACATTGGCCTCGCACCGTTGACCTATGAGTAACCGACACGTTTTTTACAACAAAGCGAAAAATACTGCGAAAGTAGAGGCACCACGCATTTTTATAACATTGGGATAAATTTCGAAAACCACAAATTGTTTTAAATATTCTTCTTATTTCTCAATTCCATGCTCTTCTTCAATACAGGTAGCAGTCTTAGAGAATTCTTAGGATCCTTATTTAATTAAGTACCTAACGCTTGAGTTTGAAGAAACGGAATATGCATAAGTGCTCGTGTTACCAATAATAATTATCGAAGTTGATTACGAGAAAATCCTGGAAAAATAAAATCTTTACTTGTGACCAGCTACATAGTCGCAATAACCCTGTTTACAATGCCAATAACAGAATGTCATCGTCAGCTCACACTAGTCTGTTGATTATTTCTCATGACAGTATGCCGAATAAATAATGAACAAGAATACAATACATGGTCACCCTATGTACAATCCCGAGAAACGGCTCAACGCACTTTCGTGGTGACCACACATTGCCGGAAATTATCGAATACTTATACCTAATAATCCAATAAAAAAATAGATTGTATAATTAAATAGCCTACCGGAATGTCCGAACACTATTTTCGAGAATCTGATGGTATTATATTTATGCATATTTAATAATACTTTTTATACATTATGTAATCGAGAGTCAAATTGGGAGGTCTCTAATACAGCACATTTTTCTAAGAGTTCGAATTTTAAAACAATATTTATTTTTCTTTAGGCACTTAGATCAATTAAGAATTATTCTCACAATGCTTGATTCGAGATACGTCTACAAGATACTTTTGTTTACTTACCTACTTCATTAATATAATTAATCTACTGAATTCAGTTTCAACTCTCGCTTACAATGAGTGCACCCTATTAAAAACAAATGACGACCAAACATGAGCTCCGTAAAAAATAGTACAACATAAAAACAAAAAACCTATCCCAGACGCTCCAACCTTGTGCCCATTATGTCCATAATATCAACAGTTAGACTGCTATCGTTTTCTATAGTGTCCTCTGGTCGGAAGCAGTCGCGTTTCGGCGTCATGACGTCACTCCAGGACTGAACTGAACCGACCAGTTTTTGCTCGCTGTTCAAATTTAGTGTTTGATTCTTTATGCATAACTCCCGTCCTAAGGTCGTCTGAGATTCAAGGACAGCCATGCTAATTGCTATTGCACATATCTACCTATATACTTATAATTATAGTTTATTAGTGGGTGTAGTCACGTTCGTTTACCCTGTCGACGGCTGCCGCTTTTAGAAAAAGGCAATATTGTATTGATCTCAATGAAACAATGAAATAATTTCGATTCTTTACACAAAT
Source organism: Acronicta leporina (assembly GCA_947256265.1). Classification (NCBI taxonomy): domain Eukaryota; kingdom Metazoa; phylum Arthropoda; class Insecta; order Lepidoptera; family Noctuidae; genus Acronicta; species Acronicta leporina. The sequence continues at coordinate 14,776,296 of OX366510.1, forward strand.
ATCATCAAAATAAATTATTATCTCAGGATTTTATTATTTAATAAAATACAATATACTAGCCAGGTAGGGATGTACACATTTACGAGTATGTACTATAAGGTTATGTACTTAAAAAATCATGATATAATTTCGATCCAGACTCAGTATTGAAACAGACGATTTCTTTAATATATTTTTTTTATTAGAATCTTATATCAATATGGGTCGTACATTACATGTCATTATATTATACTTATTCTTCTCGTGTTAAGCTAAATGCTTGTGTTACAAGTGGGTTCACGTCGGTAGTGCAATGGATGGGTTTCGAACCACAACCACATGATCACGATTCCGACGCCCTAGCCACTAGGCGTTTATAAAATTCCTTTCAGGTACTGTATAGAATTGAAATTCTGACTCTGGACATATTGCTGTAAGAGTAGTTATTTATACCCACTTATAAAATCGTTTGTTCTGAATAACTGATCTATCAGCGTACAGCCAAAAACTAGAAACGTGAAATTTGAAAAATAGGGTAATTTCATAACGTAGCCATAAACGCCGAGAAAGGATTTATGGGAATTTAAATTTAAGATGGGAGATGTTTATATAAAGGTATTTGTTCTTTAAAGTTAGAAACACGAATATTTGAATTACAGGTACTGAAAATTAATAAATAATGACGTATTTCAGGGATTTTTTTATTGAGATCTCATTTTATTGGAGGCGGATGGGGTGAAAATTTAACATCACTGAAGACGTAAATAAAACCGCGAGAACCACTAGTAACGTATTTTTTTTTTCTGTTCTCTAAATTAAAACCATAACAATTCACAGCACTATGACAGTAATTATATTATACCGTAACCTGCTAATAGTTGGTTATATAATATTAATGATATAAATATATTTCAATTTAAATTTTCGTTTTTTTTCTATAATCTTTGGAGATTAAGAAACTGTGGCCGCTAATAATTTTTCTCTTTTTTATTATTATATTTTTTAACTAGCTTCTGCACGCGGCTTCGCTCACGTGAAGCTATATCAGGAGTGAAAAACCAACATTGATGACCTCTTTTTTGTATCGGCCTGTATACATGAGGGATGTAAAGCTGTATCTCAGGATTCATTTAATTAATTGAAATAAGAGGTTCACCCGTTTTTAAGTTGGAGCATATACTTTCTAACAGTGATAATAAAATTAAAATCTATTCAGTAGTTTTTGCTCCAACCCACACATTTTCGGTTTCGGAGACGTTTATATACCATAACCCACGTATTTTTTTTTAAATATCTTCTCTGTACAGGCACAGCTTTTTTACAATTTTATAATAGTAGAGATAAATACGTTGTCCCACATTAGGATTTTTCCTGATTACAAACACAAATTATCACAGACACAAACCAGACCCAGAAGAACTACCTGTAGGTCATACAAATATTTTTTCCGTGCGAGCATCGAACCCACTACACCTCTCGTAGAAGCCGATCGCTCAGCCACTATGTCAATCGTGCCGTCAAATTATTAAGTATTCCTGCACTCAGTATAATAATGTACATATACAAGTATATATGTTATATGTGTATATTATAACCCTTTTCGTTCCACAATATATTAAAGTCTGTATTCTCAGCTTATATTGAAGGGTTAAATTATCAAACATCACCAATGAACAGTGAACGAAATCACAAAACGGAAACATGGGCTTCAACCGTCCTATCTTAATCCTATATCGGTTTCCGAAGACCAATACTAAACAATAAGACGAATCTCTTCCGAACATTCCAGACGACTGATCTACATAATATAATATACTTTGATCAAATCGTAGTATATAATACGGAACTGACATTTATATTGATAGCGGTAAAGTAAACATTTTAATGCACCATAAAAAGTGTAAATTTGGTTCCATTGTTGGCCACGCAACCACTCCATAGCATACACATGACGGACAATCATAGATACCTTCTCAGATCATCTGTCAATCCTAAGCTGCGAGCTACTACTGAGAATTTCATAGAAAAATTCAATAACACTACTTAATGTGGGACGCGAACCCAGGACTTGGCGTAGCAGTTGCGCTCAGGACCTAGGCCAACGAAGCAGTGCCTGTAGACAAGTGACATGAACGCAAATCGAATAGAATAGAATTCTCAATGTATGCAAATGACATAAGCTTTCGACCAATCGAGCGTGCACAAATGTCATCCATACATTTTGTTTCTATTTGTTTGCTTTTGTCTACAGGCGCAGTTATCATAAAAACGATGTCAAAAAAAACCGACTTCAAAACTAAAAAAGTAAAAAATAATAAAGATTTAATATTAATTATATACTACCTATAATTTATATTTGCTGTTTACTAATAAGTTTGAAGTCGGTGCCAAGCCTTAAACAAATTATTATATTTTAATCACTTAAATTAATACGAGCAAATTAATACAATTAAATGCCTACTTTAATGATTAAGATAAGTAAATAAACCTAATAAAGAGATTATTTACCAGATAACACAGATTATTTACTAGTTAAGATAAGTATTAAATTGGCTTGGCACCGACTTCAAACTTGTTAGTAAATAGCAAATATAAATAATAGGCAGTATATAATTAATATTAAATCTTTATAATATTTAACTTTTTAAGTTTTGTAGTCGGTTTTTTAACATAGTTATTTTTATTTAATACTTTTTAGTGAAAATGGATCAAATTTACTTGCGAGATTTTAAATAAAAAATAAATCTAATGGGCCTACCTGAATCAAATTTTTATGGGACCAATTCGAAACTATTCCGCATCAAACAAAAAAAGAATTACGTAAACCTCGGCGAAATTGGTGTACATACATAAAAAAAAATATACCGGCCGAATTGAGAACCTCCTCCTTTTTGCTTGAAGTCGGTTAAATAATGTCAAAATGATTCCATAATAACAACGATGTCGATATATTCAGTGGACATTATAATAACCACATGTCGATAAAATATAACAATTTGAAGGTACAGGCTTCCAAACCCGTATCGCATCTCAGTAAGTCTACACTTTAAATGGGATTTACAGCTTGCGAAGGAAACCATACAAATATTGGAAATACTCACTTCAATTTAATTGAAAATATACTCTTCATAACGTACAATTATATAATTATTTCAGTAAAGGAAAAAATCGACTGTGGGCAGGATTCAAACCTGCGTCTTTTAAGCCATTGCGAGTCCCACCTGCCAGGTCAAACTCGTCATCGTAACTTGCTTTTCAATAGTTGTCAGTGACGTCACCTTTAAGACGTAAATGCAGAATGTGAAGGCAAATTTCAAGTTGGTCGTAGCGTCTGATGTATTGAGCCAGAAGACTCAGGTTCGAATCCTGCCCTCAGTAGATTTTTTCCAAAGAGTTTCACAAAGAGTTAGGCAAACGTTAGGCACCTTTTCCTAATACAGGCAGAGTACATTGACAGTTCAGGGCAACCGATTGGCATTAAAAGGCCGGCAACGCACTTGTGACACCTCTGGTGTTGCGGGTGTCCATAGGCGGCGGTATCGTCGGCGGAGTCGTATGCTCGTTTGCCCCACTATGCCATAAAAAAAATAACCGGCCACTAATCCAAATTCACTACTTGATTTAAACCTGCTCGGCTTGGGAATCGAACTCAAGACCTCTAGCAAAGCAGAGTCGCGCTTCCACTATTCTACTTTTACTAGACTACATGCAGCTATTTATTTAAAGACTTCTTTGCTAATAAAAAATTAAATTAAGCAATTCGTACTGTTAACGAAATTCAGAATAGGTTGGACATTTTTTCGTGTTACTTTAGTGAACTTGCAAAAGTAAGTTTATATATAATATGATACGAAAATAACAATTAGTGTAATTTTATGTTTATTGTTTATTTTATGTTAATTGTTTCTTTTATTGTTAGTATAAGTAGTGTTTTTTAAAATAGTTAATATTTATGTAGGCTTAGCTATCGAATTAGGTTTCCAAAACCTGTAATGATAGTTTAAGAGTTATAATAAATAAATAAATAAAGTTGTACCTAACATTTAGGGCCACTTGTCTTGCACCAACTTCTTAAATATGTTTAAATTGTATTTAAAAACAATTTTCTTTGTTAATTAGTATTGAAATGCAATTTAAACATACGTAAGAAGTTGGTGCAAGTATGGCCGTCTACAAATATAAACATTTCTATTCATAGAATCACCTTAAAAACATCTCAACTATCCATGTTACGGGGAAAACTCATAAACTAACTTTGTCTGGGAAAATAAGTCAAAATTATTAACGATCAACATTCTTAGTCAAATCTGGTTTAGACTGATATTGCAGTCAAATATTTTTTATTTTGTTAGAAAAAAACGTTGCCCTACACTAGGATTTTCTCCTGTATCGAGGGTGCGTTTACAAACACAAATTCTCACATACACAAACACCCAGACCCGGATCAACTACCTGTATATCATACAAATATTTGCTCCGTGTGGGGATCGAACCCACAACACGTGTCGCAGAAGCCAATTGCTCAGCCGCTACGCCAAACGTGTCGTCAAAATTCATTCAATTCAATTAATTTTGTACAATTATAAGTTTTAACTGCAACACCAATAGTACGGATTTTATGGGTACAATTAAGGCTTTTGGAGGATTGCAATTAAGGATTTTTTTCTATGATTGTTTTATCAAAATAGAAATAGTTTAGCATCACCACGACCGGAGGCTATTGTATATATTTAGACCTATAACTTCAGTGGTAAATACAAGTGCAAATAAGTGCGTGAGATGTGCAAGCGACTCAATATAGGTCAAGAACCCCTTCCCCTTGCAGGCTCCTTGAAACCGCACGGCCAATCACCAGTCCACGCGAACTTCTCTTTTTTTACCGAATCAAATCATTTACATTTTTAATACCTACGTATTACTTGACCGGGGTTATCTGGTCATCAACAAGGACAAATCTAAATATTGCCGATGTTAATAAGGAAGGCTCTGATATCGAATGTTTTCTACGTTGCAATAATCTTACAAAAACATCTGTTTGTATTGCTCAGTCTGAATTTTAAGTGTTTTGGAGCTAAATGTACCGTACTCCTCAACTATTCAGCTTCCACAAGGCATAAACATTCTGAATGTATTATCTTTACATATTCTATAATGTATGAGCATCAATCAAATCTAAGATAAATAAATAATCACGCCCGACAGATTTTATAAAATTTTTAGAATCGGTAACTTCTGTGATAAATATTCTCAATTAATTCGGTTATTAGGTTTTGAATTAGTAATGTGGCATCAATAGATATTCCTGACGTTATTTTATGACGTACTTACCAAGAATAAGAATAAGAAATTCGGCAATGCACGACGCGGAAGCTTAATCCGATGCATTAAACCGAAACCTCTGGTTTGAATCGTACTTGAGGTAGGATATATGTATCAAAATTATTAAGGAAACGTAAATTGGACTAGATCCTAATCTAGTCCTATTTATTCTTTAAAACATGGCAACTTATCTAAGCCGACATTAATTTCCGAACGCGTAGATTCATTAAAAAGCTATGGTACTCACAATATACGATAACTGCAGCTAATTTAAGAAGACAATTGTGCACGCTACCCACCAATTGACATAAGTGTATGGCGCAACGAGGGCTCCCAATTGTCTGCAATGGGTAGACGCACGCCACTATAATAACTTTCAGATTGTACAGTTACATCAACAATTAAACATACTTTAACGCCTGTATTCTTGAAGGGTTAGTCAGCGGTGTACACCTACAGTAGGTAGGTAGGCACCTTGCTGGACCAAGGAATTTTATCCATTTAGCAGCTGAGTTTGCAATTTACACTGAACCACCAAAGCACTTCAGCAATATACAGCTGTTAAAGGCGTCCGCTTGTCCCGCCAAATTTTGTCCCGCCGTACAAAATTAAATTAATTCGCTATTGGTCGGTCTACATTCAAGAATGCTGTCATCCTATTAATATTATCTACTTGGGTTTTCTTTGGCTCACGGAATCATCCCTATATAGGTGATGGAATTTACTCTGAAAGTGCGATTATTATTGATGGATCACCCATCGTTTAAAGCATAATATCCACGCAGGCAAAGTCGCGCACAAAATCTAGTACAATACCTAATATAGGTAACAGCTGTAACCAGTAATATTCGAAGTTTAACTTGGCTTGTTATTAAAAGTCATACTCTAAGCTTAACTTGGCTTGTTATTACAAGTCATATTCGAAGTTTAACTTGGCTTGTTATTAAAAGTCATACTCGAAGTTTAACTTGGCTTGTTATTAAAAGTCATACTCGAAGTTTAACTTGGCTTGTTATTAAAAGTCATACTCTAAGTTTAACTTGGCTTGTTATTACAAGTCATACTCGAAGTTTAGCTTGGCTTGCTAGTGACATTTGAAGGTTTCAAATTACCTACAGTAATCTTATCATGGTCAGAGCTTATTCCTTCTCATTCTGAGAGGAAATCCGTGCCCAGCAGTGGGACAATGTAATGGGTTGATGGTGATGATCATATCCCAGGTTTCTGTCAATTTCTTGACCTCGTCTTTGAGTACAATCAGATGCAGCTGAATATGAAGCAATTATTTTAAATACAGGAATATTTTCATTTGTAAACATCTATTTGTCGAAGGGTGCGGCGAATTTGTTAAGTAAATTGTCTTCATGATGCTTGCATAGCGCTCTTACCTGCGAACTTTATTGAACCCCTGGACGCGATGTATTCACAAAATCACACAAATAAGAAAAACATTAAATAATTTGAAAATAGATGACATGGATTCAGTACTACCTACTTGTCCCTGGCTCTATTCCTGCCCATTATCATTAGACTTCATATTATAAAACAAAGTCCCTCGCCACTGTCTGTCTGTTCGCGATAAACTCAAAAACATTCATCAGTGCATATCAAAGTAAAATGAAAATTTATACTAATATTATAAAGAGATAAGATTTGTATTTATGTTTGTAATGACTAAACTCAAAAACTAATCGAGTGATTATAAAAATTCTATAGGTTATATTATTGTTAAGCGATTTAAACATAACGTCATTTTAGTTCTTGAGTGAAACCGCAGGAAACAGCTAGTATTTGCTTAAAAATAATTTGAATCGGGTTAGCCATACTAACTTAGCCATATCAATATTAACTTCCGTATCGATAACAAATCGATAATTAACGTTTTCACTTTCACGAATCCTTTGACAGCTCGAGTAGTTTTGCGGGACAAATCGATTCCTCCAGGGTCAGAGACTACATATCGCACCTTCGGTAAGACAAGGGCTTAATTGCAGTGCAGTGCACTGCAAAACTGCAATTATGACCTTGCCTTGCCGAGGACAGGGTCATGATTGCAGTAACTGCAAAACTGCAATTATGATCTTGTCTTACCGAAGGTGCGATATGGTTTGTCACACACGTTCCACAACCACACCCCGTGGGCGGACGCAATTTTATATTGAAAATTAATAGTAAAAACACGGACCACATTTTGCAGTCATTACCGACCATGTAGGTGATACCGACCACATCACAACCATCAGCGACACCGCAAACTAGCATCCAACTGCAATAAGCTGCAGCCACACTATTCACTGCTCTACCACATTTTGTCGCGTCGATGTGGTGTGGTTGTGGTACGTGTGAATGTAGCCTAAATGTAAAGCATCGTATGCAATGAATTGATATACACATGATCACGTCCATTCTCATCTAAGTTATAATTGCAAAACACGATGTCGTCAACACGACACTGACCTCTCGCGTTTCAAGTACGTACGGTCGTTAACATCTGCATTATAGGTACCATATTGAAACGCATTCGACAAAAAGAATAAACTTTAGATTTATTTTCCAGGACCGTTTTTATAGGCCAATATGATAGAAAAAACAAGGTTCAAGGCAAAATACTAGTTATTTTTAGTTTTCCCTCCTACTATTTGAAATATAAACACTAAGAAATCAGTTCTGTGGAAAGTTTGAGGTGTACTTATTCGGTCTACTTAGAGACCTGGGCCCCAAGTCTGCTAATTTGTCGTGTCAAAATCGTCACTCAATGGCTTCAGAATTGTTGATTTTTGACAGTTTTGTCTACGAAATCTGTCAGTTCTTATGTCATTTAATGCCATTGAACGATCATTTTGATACAACTGAAATAGCAGACTTGGGCCCCTGGATTATGTCACATGAAAAAGAATACTTAACAATTATTCTTCTGATTAAATAAATAATTTTAAACAGTAATTAAGTAGGTAAACATGTTTAGGCTATAAAAGCAAAAAATATTCTGTGACTAAACGACTCGTCGGAAAAACTTGATTTATGTAAATATTTTATCATTGATAGGTATCTACTTATTTGTCGGTCAATGTGCATTCATCTCAACTTCTAAAACCAACTTCTAAGGTTAACAACATTTGGTTCTGTGTGACGCAGTAGAAGGAGTAGTTAGTTAGTTCGTTCATTTTCCTCATTAATTCTGGAATAAATACCTTCCTTACAACATTTGGAATATATAAAAAAAACAGTTTACTTCATCGATGTGTATATCGAAATTGATAATACAATTTTAATTTGGAGTGTCGATAGTATTACTGGGCATGTCGTGAAATTTAACAACTGAGAAATACATAATATGTTGCTGGATCTCCAGGTTACGGTTAGCGATTACCACCATATATATGGTGTTTGTCGTCTTATTACAATAAAAAAGGCTCAACAACTCACTTAATAGAATTTTGACAATAAATTAAGTAATTTTACTTATTTTGTTATAGCTTAGAAGTCAAATGCTTTTCCATCTGATAGAATATAAGTATACCAAGACGGGCCTATATAAATTTGGTCTGCTTTAAGCATACATTCGTAAAATACTTAGCGCCACTTGTACCAACTTCTGAATGTGTTTAAATTGTATTTAAACACAAAATTTCTATGAAAAATCGTGTTTAAATACAATTTAAATACAATTAAAAAGTTGGTGCAAGTGGCCCTTAAAGTCGTTTTTGTTCCTACATACGTAGTAAATTATAATGGCCGCAAAAGTATAGTAGAATAGTCTCGAGTAACTAATGAATACAACGCACTTACTACGCCGAATGTGGGACGAACTCAAATGAACTTTAATCACCAATAAAACCTAATAAAAATGAGATATTTTTGTTCAACCGACTGATCGAGTGAGACAATATATGAAATACATATATTGAACTCACGCCTCGCAAAAAATTAGGGAACTTTATTTAGTCATTGACTTTCATTACAACCTTGAATGTGTAATGTCCATACAGCTTGCTATATGATAAACAATATGTTGTTCAACACTTGGAATTTTAACACATTAAAATAACCATATTTGATGGTTGTCGGCGGAAAGGCTTAATAACTTAATGATTAGAATAAAATAAGACTTAATCTGAGTAAAAACGCACACAACCTGTGTAACAGAATTAGCGCAAGACCTGAAAGTAGTTTGGTCAGAATCGACTACTGGATCGATTACAATGATTTTTTATGTTTTCATTTTTAGAAAAGATTATTACAATACCTGAAACTATGACCCCGTGATCCATCAGTGGCTCGAGTTATAGAAAACTCAAACCAAATTGTAAAATTGTTATTGTGTCTTATGCGCGCCAATATCGTAGTGTTGAGGGTACGACTGTAGTAGGTATATCCACATAATTTGCGATTAGTTGGTATCACTAGGATTTCGTTAATATTCCATTCATTTATTAGTTATACTTATTTAAATAAATTTTTAAATATTTTTACAAAAGATATACAAAAACATTTAAAAATATAAAAAATAGTAGTCCACCGGTATCGGGAACAGGGTCCAAGCTACCGGCGGTCAGGGCCCCAGAGAAAGGAACCTCGTAATAATACGCACCGTATCCAGGAGTACCGCTTTCTGTATCAGGCCCTTAACCCAGCTGCCTAATGAGAGCCTCCGCAGGTGCGAGTCGAGGCTCTTGGCTATTAGACCATTGACGGTCACAACTATCGGCACAATGACTGCTGATTTCGGATTTCGTTATTATTAGGACTTCTAAGATGATAAATATCAAGACGTAAGTGTACATGAAATGTGTTTAACTCATAGTACTTACTCATAAGAACAACATAAATATTAAATACTGCTTCTTAGGTCCAGACGTCCAATGGTCCAGAGGTGGTAAGTGCTGCTACTGGGTTTGATTCCCAGGTCGAGGAATATTGAACGGTTTTTCTATGAAATTCTCAGTAGCAGGTGGAATTTGGATTTGTGTTCAATTAATAATAATAGACTCACCTCATATTAAATTATTAAATGGAACGGCAAAATTAATAAAAAACGTAACTAAGCCATGTACCAATATATATAATACTAGCTTCTGCCCGCGGCTTCGCTCACTTGAGGTTCAAAAACCAACAGTGATGATTAAGATTAAGATTAATTAAGATTACCATGTCTCAGAACATCGAATAAACTTGAAATGGCTTCCTATTTGCTAACGTAGAAATTTGAGGGCGCTGACTTTATACATTCTACCTTCTTCGTCCAATCTATACTGTTATGGAATGCTCTCCCTCTTGAGATCAGAATGTTAAACAGTCGGCAATCTTTTAAAACCAATGTGCGCAAATACTTGCTGGATAAAACACTATTGGATTCATATCCACATTGACTTTTTCTTCTCTTATTTATTTTGTATTGTATATAAATATGTATAGTATATTATAGATATGTATCGTATTGTATGATGTATATATTATTTATTTAATGTATGTATTATATAAGTTTATATGTCTATTTTTTGGCCAAGTCTTCGCCTCATACTTTTTACTCTTACCCTTTAGTGCATCTACCGAGATCATCTCTGCACCACCCTAAGGTCGTCTGGTAGAAAATGCCTAAGGCATTAAGACCGCCTTTGTACACATTTATGTACACAAAGTATAAATAAATAAGAAATCATCAGACAACAGAAAGATACAAAGAAGACTTTGTTTCTGTTGTCTCTATACATTAGAGAGGTCAAGCTGTATCTCATGTTCCGTTTAATTATTTGACATAAAAAGTATACCAGTTTTTAAGTTAGAAAGTATGTTTTCTAAAAGTGAAAATTAAATTAAAATCTATTCAGTAGTTTTTACGCCAACCCGTATCTAACAAGTCCTCAACAAAAAAAAATATCGCATCGAATGTACCTACCAAAGAAATGTAGCAGCCAACTTGTAATGTAGAAAATATAGTAAGCAAAGAAGATTGGTAAAAATCTTTCTATTCTTCATAGGAACTCAAGGAGTTCAAGTTTCTTTAGTGTCCGAAAAACTCAAAAAAGTTTTCAACTCTTTTGAGTTTGTTTCGAGAATAGCAACCGCATCAAAGCCTCCGCCCGCCCACAGCAAGTAATTTATGGTATCATGGCACTTGAGTGCGTGAGACCGGAAATTAATTGAATACCAAATAAATTACTACACCTGAGGCCCAAGTCTACTTTCAATTGTATCAGAATGATCGCCCAGTGATTCTAAATGACATAAGAAATGAAATTTTGAAGTCTGATTGTGATACAATAACATACTAGATTTGAGATCCTGTATTGCTGTATTAGAATAGTTCTACACAAATCGTAGATCAATTCAATACGTGGCTTCTCTCCACGTGGTTCGATCCCCACACGGAGCTAATATTTGCGCATGAATTACAGGTCCCGCCGAGACCCAGAACCTGGTCTCGGCGTTGATACCATCACGATATTTGATATATACATTCCAAAAAAAGTTGCCAATGTACTTAGTATAATATAATTATTAGTAGGTATTGCCCAGAAATCGGGTTGCTGTCTGATGGTGGTCGCTTCATGTAAAATACTGGTATTCAGACGCATCATTAGACCGAAAGCCTACCCCAATAACTAGGAAATGCTCGGCCGATTTACGGGTGCTGATAAAATATAAATCATCAACAAATATAATAAAATAGTAACAGGCCGATGTCTGTATATTATAGAAATTGAAGAAAACCTAGGTGATATAAAACGTTTTATAGATTTTTTGTCTGCCTGTCTGTATGTTTGTACGCGCATCACGCAAGAAATTCTACATGAAATTGGATGCAGTTTTCACTGTAGATGCCAGCATCTACAGTGAAAACTAACTAGATTTTAAGTTAAACTCCAGAGTTTAACTTAAAATCTAGTTCTTGATATTTTGAAGATTAAGTAATTCGAATGTTAGATTCTCATAACTTTTGATAAATAAAGCATGACTTAAAATAAGGAGTTGGTATGTATCTTCTAATAAGTAGGTAAGTAATATCAATTGTTAGCAAGAAAAGTAACAATGCTTTGACGTGGAAGAGCCGTGCTTCGGCACGAATGGGCCGGCTCGACCGGAGCAATACCACGGCCTCGCAGAAAACCGATGTGAAACAACGCTTGCGTTGTGTTTCACCAAGTGAATGTTACCGGAGGCCCAAACCATTTTAAAAGGCGGGCAACGCACTTGTGACTCCTCTGGTGTTACGGGTGTTTATGGGTTGCGGTTATCGCTTACCATCAGGTGACCCGTCAGCTCGTTTGCCCATAAAAAAAGTGTTAATCGTGGCCCATGAAAAAGTTAAATTTAAAGTCAAATAAAATCAAAAGTTGTTGATACAAAAGCGAAAGTAAAACGAAATTGAAAATGTTTTGCTGAAGTTATTATCTGTCTGGAACTAAACTATTATTTAATCTGTGCTAGAACGGGAAAGGTAAAAAAGTGTGCTTAGATTTTGTCTAAAAACCGGTTAGAGTTACTACACGTAGGTAACAAAACCCGAAAAATAATGTAATTCTGCTTTTAAAGACATTTTTACAGGCTAATATTTTCATATTTTTTATGTTATAGAGGGAAAAACGTGCAGTTGGATCACTTGATGGTAAGCTATTACCGCCCATGGACACCCGCAACACCAGGGGAGTCGCAAGTGCGTTTCCCGCCTTTAAAAAGGGTTTGGGCATCCGGTATCATCACTCACTCGGCGAAACACAACGTAAGTGTTGTTTCACGCCCGTTTTCTGTGAGGCCGTGTTATCACTCCGGTCGAGCCGACCCATTCCTGCTGAAGCATGGCTCTCCCACGGTAAATTGTTTTGTATTTGATGTCGTTGGCATTTCCTAACTGACGCCCTCTAAGAAAAAACGCCGTAACCAACGCGCAGACAATCATGATCTCTTTAAACCCCAGTTAAAATAAATAGTACTAGACTAAATGCATCGTTAATCTAGTCGCGACTGCTATGGGTCCTGGCTTCGATTCCCAGATCGAACAAAGTTTTATTGGGTTTTCTATGAAATTCTTAGTAGCAGCTCGGAGTTTCGGATTTAATAATTTTCTTTCTTTTTCATGAATGATTTGTTTTATAATTCTTCCTAAAAAGTTCTGAAGGAAGATATAAAGTAAAAAGTTTCATCTAAGTTTATAAAGCAGCATTTTGTTTGAGTGGCCAAGAATTAATTTAAATTAACTTGAGAATCATCATTGGGTTGACGTTTATCAAAGTATAATATTGCAAATATTGAGCTTAAAATACTTAACGGGTGCATTCAAACGCCTTCGGCACATGGTAAACACAAAACAATTTATTTATTTAGTCACGTTTATTATTGCTTAGTGTTTTCCTCAATTTTATTTCAGCCGTTCAGAGTTAAATTGCAAATGTTTGAACTTGAAGTTCGTATTACATCAATTTTTAATGTAAACAGGCTAGGTCCTTCACCCTGTGTATACTCACGTAAATATGTTAATATATTCACAAATCATTAAAAGTGAAATAAAGATTTTATTATATTATGATATTATTATAGTGGAAACCTACCAAATACCTACCTTTTAACTTAATATAATGTGGTAATGTTGGTTTGGTAAGTATTTAAATATAACTGTAACTATTATAAAGTTATTTTAGCGAAGAAAAAATTCGACTGAGGGCAGGATTCGAACCTGCGTCTTCTGGTTAGATACACCAGACGCTATGACCACTAAACCACCGCGACTGGTCATAGCTAAAACGCTAAAACTAAAGATATATTTATTATGGTTGGGAAAATTTTAATTCAGCCCAATATTATCCCACTGTTAGACATGGGTCCACCACTCATTTAAAAAATGGAGTCCACCAAGACCTAAAACGGTAGTCCAATGCGGGTTAAAAAAAACAATTGTACTATTAATTAGTATTAAAAATCATGTCACTTTCCAATTATCTATATACTAACTAATATATAAAGCTGAAGAGTTTGTTTGTTTGTTTGTTGCAACAGGAACTACTGGTCCGATTTGAAAAATTCTTTCAGTGTTAGATAGCCCATTTATCGAGGAAGGCTATAGGCTATATATCATCACGCTACGCGGACGAAGTCGCTGGCAGAAGCTAGTTAATAAATAAATGTCGGTCTCGCAAAAATGGAGTCATGAAAATGTCCAACTTAACCTAATTCAGTTACAGCTAATATATAGGTGTAGATAAATAAGAAACGCAATATTCCTCGATAAATATGTACAGAGTTTGTCACGAACATGTGTTCAATTAAATAATGTTGTTATTGTAGCAACGAATCTCGACGTTATTGGCGGTCAGTGACGTGCGGCTGTGGCCGTATATCGATAGTTTCACTTACCTACTGGGACAATATTTATTATCATAACATATTGGTCTAAGAAAAATCGTTAAATATTGTAGCAGATATCTGCTACCAAAGCCAAACATTGACGTATATTAATATTAATTCCCTTCGTATTTAAGTACATTGTCTAATTTATTAACTCCTCTGGATTAAATTTTCCAACGTGAATCGTAAAATTATATTGCCCTAGTACCTAAGTCGTAGGCCTATCTTGTAATAAGTTGAATGTTTTTGATAGGCCAACTTAACCTACTCAGTAGCGGTGAATATTGGATATGCTACTATTATTATTACTTAATTAACGTAGTTATTGCCTCAATCAACTTATGATTTTCCAAAATAATCCAGCTAATTCACACTGGCTACCCGCTTTTTTATATATCATATACTTAACACAATACAGTTTTTCCAAATGGTTTTCATATATATGTCAAAGTGACACAATAAATAATTACTGAACACTATGGACGTTGCGAGGTGTTGAGATGAACTCTCAACGCATGAATGATACCACTATGTTTTACTGGTATATAGGGACTGCAGTTGCCTCTTATCATCATGTGGACCACAGTCTTGTTTTACTTTGACTTAATTCCAAAAAATATATAAGTATAATATAATACTTTTATTAGAACTTGGGGAAGATGTCGAAGTATATGGAAATCTTGCCGTGGTGCAGGGTACGGTAGTAATCTGTGCTCCTAACAAAGAAGGAGAATACCACACACAGATCAGCAAAGGTATGTAAGATAAAAATCGCATATCGATATGTAATCAGTATGGCGTCTCCGCTCTAGCCAGCTCTGATTCAGTTGTGACCTTCGAACGAAAGCGAAACCGGTGTGGGTCATCGCGCCGCGGGCCGCGGCGGCACTCGCCGCCTCGCCACGCGTTCCCTTTCGAGCATGCACTGACGATATCAAACTCAAAGAAGAGCTTTATGTATCAGTATGCGAGCTTATAATTGGTTTACTAATATTAGCTGAATAATATACTACGCCTTTGTTCACCGAATACTTAGGCAGAAGTGTACCAAAGTAAACACAGTTGGTCGGTACGTAATTGGGGACGAGCCTATTGCTATTAACGGCACAAATCTAGAATAGATCCCAGAACAACTAGGCTAATGAGGCATAATTTTTATTTACAGATTTAAATATGACAGTGTTATTGACAGATCACGTTGCTCGTAACTGGGATACTACCTACGTACCTACGTCAATACCACAGATAGCGTTGACGTCATTCTTTGGAAATGGAAGACTCAAAATCACTGCAAATGATTATTTCATTAGTTGTCTGTACATATTTTTCTGATAATGGCCTGAATACGTGGGAGAGCCATGCTTCGGCACGAATGGGCCGGCTCGACCGGAGTGATACCACGGCCTCACAGAAAACCGGCGTGAAACAACGCTTGCGTTGTGTTTCGCCGAGTGAGTTGAGGTTACCTAAGGCCCAAACCCTTTTAAAGGCGGGCAACGCACTTGCGACTCCTCCTGGTGTTGCGGGTGTCCATGGGCGGCGGTTATCGCTTACCATCAGGTGATCCGTTTGCTCGTTTGCCCCACTATCCCATAAAAAAAAATACAAAATCATTTTAATGTTCATTTTCATAACAAGCCAAGCATAATTATGTGGCTCTATGTGGCCTCTTTGGGCACACAGATCTCTTCGAAGTAAGAGAGCGATTCGGCTACAGCTAAAGTCCACCACGCTATGCAGGTTGGCAGACTTCCAACCTGCGCCGGCGCCGTCAAGAAAATCTCTCAGGCATGCGGTATCTCACAATGTTTTCCTTCGCCGTTTATGCGTGTGAAACGTACGCACATGACTTTGAAATCCAAGATCAGACCTTAGATTCTAAATCGAGACCATTGACTTTGCAGTCCAATGATCGTAATTGGTCTTAGTGGTTGTAAACTTTTTTTTAAAGCTTACTAGCAATGTGGGTCGCACATTACCTCCTAGTATACTTGTTAACCCCTCTTGCTAAGCTAAATGTTACGTCACGTCGATAGTGTAATGGGTGGGTTTAGAACCTGCAACCATATGATCGCAAGTCCTACGCCCTAGCCATTAGGCTACCGCCGCTTCAAATGACTGTTAATATGAGATCCCAAGTTTGATTCCCGACTCCCATTGATTTAAAAATGCTTGTAAATTCTGGTTTTATAGTTAACTACTGTAATAAGTCACAAATGAAATATGAACTTATGGTAGCTTATTGTTGAACTTGAACTTCAAGTTCAACAATAAGCTACCATAACTTCAATTTATTGTTGACTATATTAAATTACTAACTTAGACAAACATAGTGGCGTACTATGAGTGAACATTAGCATACCTCTGCTTAACCCTTCGGCGCATTATACGCGTGATTATATCCTATTTTATTTTATATTCATGTGTATTTAATATTATATACTTATTTCAGCAGATCCTCGTATTTTCCATTTACTTGAATCTTGAAATCTTGTTCTCGCGTCTTGCATCTTTCAGCGTCTACTCAGATTATGTTAAATACTGGATACACGACCTGTTGCTATCTTCAGATTTTTCAGCTTTTTAAAAAAAAACGTGCCCCTCCCTTGGATTTTCTCCTGTATCGTGGGTGCGTTTACAAACACAAATTCTCACATACACAAACAACCAGACCCGGAACAACTACCCTAGATCATACAAATATTTTCTCCGTGTGGGGATCGAACCCACAACACGTGTCGCAGAAGCCAATTGCTCAGCCGCTACGCCAAATGTGTCATCAAATTTTTTTTTTTAAGTAGTACAGTGTATAACTCAATAGCACGATGTCTTAGGTTAGTTTCACGAGTCGAGCAGTGCTCTTGAGATTTCTATTGAAATTGTTAATAACATTTCTGGTTAGAATGGAGCAGTGATAGCCTAGTCATGTGACCATTGGACTGCAAAGTCAAAGGTCTCGAGTTGGAATCCAAGGTATGCACCTCTGACTTTTCGAAGTCATGTGCGTTTTATTAGTTTATTACGCGTATCACGCGCTTATACGGTAAAGGAAAACATCGTGCGAAAACCTGCATGCCTGGGAGATTATCACGATGAAGTCTGCCAACCCGCATTAGGAACATGGTGGACTATAGCCTAATCCCTTTAATTCTGAGACCACCAGCTGTGGACATTATAATGGGTTTATTATATTATGCTTTTAAGTATCTCCAATAAATAACAAAGTAGGTACCTAAAAACTAGGAATTAAAAAACAGACTTCGAAACACAAATGAAATCCAAGTAATATTATAAACGTGAAGTATTCTCAAGTACTTACACGCATACGAAGTCGCTGGCAGAAACTAATAAATAGTATCTAGGTAACTGAAGATGAATAATATACTTAAGAAATGCAAACCTGACGACAAATAAACTTAACTTCAAAATATGATTTATATTATCGTTGATTGTTTGTATGTCAAATTTAAATTAATAAAAACCTGTAAGTATATTAGTCTACTGATATAAAGGTTACATTATTCTTAATTTTTTTGTGTTTTGAAGTGTGTTGAATTTTTGTAAATCATATTTTTAATGCAACGTTTATTAATTGAAAGGTTTCTAATTATCACTTTTCAGTTTCATGGCCTCATTAATCGGCTGGTCCTATGTGTAACTGCTATGCTAGTGGTTCTGAGTTCGATTCCCAATCGAGTAAATTCAAATTAAAATTGTCAGTGGCAACTCAGAGATTGGATTCGTGCACCGATAATGTCAATAGGCTCGCCCCTTTACAAGGGACGGTGAACGTGGGTGTACATTAGTACACCTAAGTCTTCGGGGATGATGTGTATATATGTGATAATATATATTTAAAGATATTAAATTAAGAATTATAGGTTATCGATAAGATTTGAGACATAAGTACTAGAAGCTGCACGGATGGCCCGTTGAAGTCTTTTGTACGGGCGGGCGGGTTTCACGGCGGCGCGGCCGGCGCAGCGCTCCACACCCTTATCGAATAAACTTAATAAAAAATATTACTTATCAATGCTTAATACTATTCTTCTATATTTTCTATTTACCAATATTAAAATATAATTGCTGCTATTATTGCTATATCACCAATATTAAACTGCCTCAATAGCCAAGTGGTCTGGACCGCGACTGCTACGCTAAAAGTTCTGGGTTCGATTTCCAGGTCGAGCAGTGTTATTGGGTTTTCTATGAAATTCCCAGTAGCAGCTCGGAGTTAGGAATTTGTGCCCGGTTAATGGCAATAGGCTCGCCCCCTATTACGTGGGACCTAAACATACCGGCGAACTGTGGGTGTACATTAGTACGCCTCTGCCTAACCGTTCGGGGAATACAGGCGTGATGGTATGTTATGTTAAAATAATATAACAAATCTTTTTCTAGGTAGGTTAAATATAATAATAATGTTTGAGATTCTGTGAGAGGATCAACGAAAATTGTTTGTATTATTTTTTTTGTTTTGTTTTCACTTTCCTAATTTCAGTAGGTACCTATCTTTCTTTTGAACTGTAGCCTAAGCACAAACACTTTCGAAAACGTATTCGTATCGAAATCGAGAATATTTTTTAACAGAAGGAGGTTTGAACCAGGATCGTAGCAAGTGTAGTCTCTGCCGAGCCTACCTCTCTGCCTCATTAGCCAAGTGGTCCTGAGTGCGACTGCTACGCTAAAGGTTCTGGGTTCGATTTCCAGGTCGAGCAGTGTTATTGGGTTTTCTATGAAATTCCCAGTAACAGCTCGGAGTTAGGAATTTGTGCCCGGTTCATGGCAATAGGCTCGCTCCCTATAACATGGGACCTAAACATACCGGCGAACTGTGGGTGTACATTAGTACGCCTCTGCCTAAACCTTCGGGGAATACAGGCGTGATGGTTTATTATGTATGAGATTTGTAGCAGAAAAAAAATCGAACTCGGTAATGTTGTGCATGTATAATAGTATACATGCACAACATTACCGAGTTCGAGTTTTTTTCTGCTACAAATCTCATACATAAACCAATAACAATAACCCTGTATATATAGGTACCTACCTATGTAGGTACCTATAGATACAGGGTTATTGGTAATCAATCATAAAATGCAAAAGGCTACTTCTCTACACCATTTTAACCCTGTATCTTCTCTACTATTATAAAATTGTAAAAAAGCTGTGTCTGTCTGTACATTGAATATATTTAAAAAAAACAAGTGGGTTTAGGGTATATACCGAAAATACCGATACCAAAAATGTGATTTTTAAAATTCTTGTCTGTTTGTTATGGGTTGGCGCAAAAACTACTGAATAGATTTTAATTTTGTTATCACTGTTTATATTGCTAGTAAGCTTTTTAAAAAAAAAATTTTAGACATTATATACTCTAACTTAAAAACTGGTGAACTTCTTAGCTCAATTAATTGAACGAATCCTGAGATACAGCTTGACCTCTCTGATGTATACAGACCCATGAGATCATGATTATTAGTTTTCCATTTTTACTCATATTATAGCTTCATGCGAGAGAAGCCGCGGGCAAAAGTTAAATAAATTAATAAATATATATTATTAATAATATTATTAAATAAATAAATATTTTGATTGAAATTACCCGATTATACCTACTCATTTCTTTATCTTTTATTTATACTTACTGGTGATATATACTTACTAAAATCAGTAGTTACTGACGTCCGCTATGTGCAGTCCTCGATGATCAACTGAGCTTACACCATACCGCTCGACAGCATAATACCTAAATCAAATTTATTTAAACCCAAACAAATTGAATCTGTTATTTTTATATTCATATGCCTACATAATGTGTTTTTTTTTATACTTACTGTACTTTTAATTGAATTTCATTCTTAGTCGCTAATTTAAGGGTATATTTATTCTGGATAACCAAATTATTGTTATTTAAAACTTAGTACTTGGTGCTTAAAATTGCAGGAATAAGAAATCTCTAAACGCGCATTCATGAAGTGCTTTCTAGGTCATAATTGACTTATTTGTCACAAATTCTCGATTCAAGCGAAATGTGTGATTGGGATGTTTATTATTGGGAAGTTATATTTATACCAGGCTATTTGTAAGTTTCGATCCATTGAGTCTAATAGGTAATACGAGTGAACTGTATAAATGTCTTCATAAAATTTTAGATAATACATTGTAAAAAAATACTCGAAGCTATGAACATTGAATGTGAACTAGACATAAGTCTCATTGTCAGAAACGACCCGTACTAAGCAGTGGACAGTAAATGAAGACACAGTGACAATAAGACGAATAATTTTAGCATATTTTTCTTTTTTATAGCCATTACTGTCCCACTGCTGGAAAAAAAATGTTATTTCAGGGAAACTGGTAATATTGTCTGAAAAGTGTAAAGTATTGTCTGAAATTTGTCTGAAAAGTGATTGACTGATTTGGATGTGCATTCATTATGTTGTTATTTATTCTACTATAACAGAGTAAGTAGATATTAGGTCAACTTGTGTCTATGAAAACTTTGATATCTTATTTTATACCAAAAGCCTTTTAACAATTATAATGAAAAAATGTGCAGTTTATGTATTGGTTATGATTACGTAAAGATTTTATAGTTAACTGAAAATAATTAATCTTTTTTAAAAACGTGACCTATCTAATAGTCAAAATAGCAATATATTGATTTTGCAATATCAAGAAGAGCTGTCTTTACTGTTTATAGCTTACTACTTGAAAAAAACTTGTCAAGAATAAAATTGTACTAATTATTATACCTACCTACTAAATCATCACTTAAACAAATTAGTTAAAGCGGTATCTTACGCTTTAATTTTCTAGATTGTAGTTAAAATGCTCTCTGATTTTGAATAAGCTTTAGTGTCTTCAAAATATACCCTATAAATAAAAATAATTGCACAGCATAAGAACTCGCACATTGCACAGGGATACAGGGAAATGAAACAAGAATAGTTCCACATTAAATTTATATTAACTCACAGATCTGAAACAAACACTAGTGCTACTGCGACTGGAGACATAGTGCAAATCTTACCAACGGTAACACTGTAGCCATTACCTATGTTCCCGTCCATTTTCTGGGAAATGACAACATACATAAAAATGTAAAATCGCTTTGCTATAGGTATACATACAAAAAGTTCGCATCGGAATAAGTTGGGTGATTCGTTTACGTTTGTAGCAATAGATATTGTAAAATCTAGACGTAACTACAATGAGATCTGATGTTGCGCTATAAACGTCAAATGACAACATCGGTGAACAAATTACCTACAAATGTAAACAAATCAACGCTGAGCGCAGAGCCTTCGCCGTAGCGGTGTGACAGATCTGTCGCCTTACACTAGATATATCTATAATCAAGACTTATCTCTAAGGTTCAGACCACACTCGAGTGGAAACGCTTGAAGAAAACTTCGAAACGCGTAAAGATGTTGAGAACAAACTGTAATGGTTACCGCTTCCACCCGAACGTCATCTACTGATGTTAATTTTGTCGCTACGCTAACAAATGTCAATAAGTATTCAAAATAAAATGCATGCAATATCTGTTACTACAGATAATATAGACACGACTGGACGAGGGAACAAGATATAAAGAAAACAACATCTTATCGTATTTAACTCTTCCAATTTTACTCCAACTTAATGTAACAGAAATCATCTGGTAACTGATTATTAAATTAATACATTATACACAATATACTCATCACAAAAATTCTTATGTTTTATCGTTCTTATATCTATTGTTATAAACTTGAAATTGCTATGTTTAACTTAGTTAAAAATAAGTCTATCGATGAGTTCGATAATAGAATATGATAAATAACAATTATATATTTACATAAGATTATATCTAATTGATACTACTAGTGTGTGCTTTAAACAGTATGAGGGGAGACATACATGCCTGCTAATATATATATATGTATATATACGGAGAGGGACTGAGGGCGCGGGTCATGCGCACGGCTTGGTTGTGTATAACGTATCACTCTCTAAACGTAACATGGAAGGCAAGATGAGGTATATCGAAGTGTCCCGTGCGCCACCGGCGCCGCCAACCCTCGCAACATTCTAACCCTATTACTCGTTACTTGAGGTAGTTAAGTTTCGTATATTGTTTCACACGTTATTATTATTGCTATAGAGAAAAAACTTCACTGTTATACAATATTCTCAACAATGTAACACATTTAGATATTACTTTTCACAAACAGCTCATATAATTTTCCAGAAATATTGTATATAAAATATGTAGGTAGGTAGATATTGATATAGTGCGATATATAAACCCTAAAGTCGGTATATATGTTGGCAAGTATATGAAAGCGCTGGTCTTTTTGGTTATTATAGTTTTAAGTTAATTTGTATTCTAAAGAGGTAGGCCAAACGGTCCGAGATTTCACAATTATTGTTCACTAAAATGCGATAAACAATAATCGCTTTTCTGTACAATATGGTCTCTGTTTGCAAATACATATTATTTAATGTATATAGTTACTCGCTGATGAGGTAGGTCAACGTTGTTACTGTAATTCTATGTGTATAAAAATATTTCTGCAATATAATTAACATTCAAATACAAACATTATCAAAAATTAAGTCGATATAATGTTCATATTGCACTTTTTTATTTATTGACAAACAAATATTCGGTATCGGATTGTACGACCGATGATATTATTATGGACGGGTTTGCGCGGCGTACCTCAGGGACGTCCTGCTTCTGCATGCGTTCCTAAGTACGACAATGAACATTGTACATGTAAGTACATATATGACAATATGATCACTGAACAGCTAAAAAGCATGTACTGATCAAGTTGAAAATTAAATAAAGTAGTATTGGTAAAGATGCGCGGGACGATCCCGCTGACACGCCAGCGCAAACGCATTCCGGCCCTGATATGATTGTCGTTTGTAATGTGATTTTACAGTTTTTCACAATACTATATATACAAATAATTCATGATTCCCTTATAACTTGTTCAGTATATAAATCAATAATCCTGACCATTTTATTTTATTACTATACAATAAACATTTACATTATTATGTTAAATTATTGCTAGAGAATTTCATTATCATTAGGCTAAAACATTAAAAATTAATCGTTTCGCAACAGACAGTTGGCGGAATCAATTTGGCAACGTTTAGGAAGACTACTTTCCTACCACTAACGAAACAGAAATGTATAACTAAATTCGTTCAAATAACGTATGGTAACTTAATAATTGGACATAAATTAGTATTAATCATTTTAGGAAAAATCAGAATTTTAAACAAAGAAGTCAACTAGCTTACAATATTAAAACAAAATGATAACAGACAAAATAATAATAGGAAGCACCGGGAAAATATCAATACGTGTAATAATAAATCAATAGAAGATTTTACACCTACAACAAAAACACTAAATAGCTACGCAGCAGAGGCGCGCGGGTCGCGTGAGTCGCGTCTCCCGCTCCAAGCGCGAGAGCAGCACGTGCGCCGCTCCCGCACATGAACGCTTATAACATAACACTACTCGACCTATCATCATTACAAAGTTTGCCATTAAACCTATATTTTGGCAATATTCATCTAAACCGTTTGAAATGTCAATTTGTACCCATCGTATAATTAAAGCATAACACTTATCTCCGGCGTACCATTTGTATTTTTCCAGTTCCTACTTAAAATAAATGTCTGGCAATCGTGTCCCAATATTTACAAAAATTACTCTAAATAGTTTTTAAAATACACATCGTTCTTAAACTTCAACAATTATAAGGAAACATAGAATTTTAACTAAATTAAAAAAAACTGCTTATAGATCATAATATTTTACAATAAAATAAGATATGTGATGTCCGTCGCATCCGATTTTAACCAAATAAAACGACGTTCTTTCCTTTATCTAATTACTACTACGTTTTTTCGTATTCAATATGTAAAAATGATATGGTTCGATCTAAATGATATCGTAGAATTACTCTAACGTCATGTAATTATATGTTTAGCGCCCAGACACCCAGGCATGTAAAGTCACCTTGGCCGGACGCAAGGTTAAGTTGAATGAACAACAAAAAACGAGCTGCGAACTAAACCGCTGAGCGTGTGCGCCGGAGTCGCGCCGCGGCCACCCTACCAAGACATAAAACGTTCCAACCAAGTATCCCGTCGGGACATAGATTAACTATGGAATCTAAATGAAACTATTTTATTACGAGCTATCTGCAAGTATGAAATGATATGTGAGTGCGACACCTTCTGTGTGGAGTTTTCAGTTGAATGCGATATTGAGCGCGCGCGAGTTCATCGTGGGAGAGGCTGACGTCGACGACACCGACGACGAAGACGTTGGTGACGACGATGAGCGGATCTTTTTTTTGTGAGTGCCAAAGTGCTTCACCATGTGATCTTTCCGAATGAACCCTTTGCCGCAGTGGTCGCAAGTAAACGGCTTGCAGTCAGAGTGCAGACACATATGCCGGCGCAAGTCCGACTTGTGATTGAATGACTTCGGGCACTCGTTACATTTAAAAGGCTTATTGTCCGAATGCTTGACACAATGCCATTCGTAGGAAGCATCATCTGAGAAACGCTTGCCACACCGAATACATTTGAACGGCTTTGCACCTGAGTGGAATGTCTTATTGTGCTGAGTGAGATAACAGCCTTTGTTGAACAGTTTATCACACTCGTAACATTTGTGCACAGTGGTGGCAGCTGATTTTTTCATTTGGTTTCTCTCGGCGAGAGGCGTGCTCGGTACGGTGGAAGACACCGCAGGCGAGCCGCGGCTTTCATTTTCAGCTTTGGCACTCTCCGGACTAGCCGGGGACTTCATCTGAGTCCCATAATTTTCCTTATTCGCATAGTCCATGATATCCTCTATCTTTAATATCTGAAGCTCGCTCGAATCAGTTTGCAACATGTCAACCTCGCGTTTTATAGTTTTTCCTTCTACGGCGTATCCGTACGGATAAACTTTAGAATGTTCCGGATCGTAATCAATTACATCCAAATTCTTAACTTTTTTTGGTGAAAAGTTATAATCGTAATCTATACTGTGTCCACTTATCTCAGGATTGCCATACTGTAGAACTGAGTGAACCGGATCGACGATAATATAACCGGCGGTCGACTCGTCAGCGACAACTTGACCCCCCACGTTAGGCTGTGTGATATAGTTAGAAACATAAACGCTGAAGCTCTGCGTCTGGAGCTGCGAGAAGCTCGGCAGGCGTCCGCCGGCAGGCTCGCTGGACGTTTCTTGTTCCATAACTTCGACCTCTTCAGGTGTTGATTCACCAAAAGTAGCCGGATTGGCTATAGGCAGATTGTTGATAGCCATATCCATAACGTGGGGGGCCATCCCGTTTGGGTAGTTCGGTGCTATAGTCTGCTGAAAATTCTGACCCAAATATAAAGGGGTGTGCGTGGGGTCCGGAACCGAAGGCCCCAAAGGATCCGTAGACCTCGGACTGTACGGGTTGACACCCAAATGACTGAATGGAGGCAGAGTGTGCGCTGTAAGCGCCGGCGTACTCTGCGTTAGAACTGGAGTTGAAATATTGCTGGTTGACACTGATAGCAGGCCCCTCATATGGTGATTTTGAGAAACAGAGGGACCTGCTTCCCCGTTTGGGGGATTCCCTGCCGTTGACATTGTTACACCTTTAGATGACTGGTGATTACTATCGTTCGGATTCCCTATACCCGGCGGTTGACTACCTATATTGAGCGGATGTGACCCGACCTGGTGTTGTAAAGGGTGATTAGCTAAAGGATTATTACTGAAATTATTATCTAAATTACCCTGTTGAAGATGTGTGTACGGTGACTTGGCCTGCATGGTGGCCACCCGATGCGATCGATCGAAGGACTGCGACGCGTACGGCGACTGCAGCGCTGCGTCATCCACGCTACGGCCGTCCTCGGACGGGACGGGGCTCTGCGTGTTGGAGTCGGCCGCCTGCTGCTGCGCGCGCGACATCTCGCGGCTCGGGTGGTGGTGGTTGGAGATAGGCAGCGACGCTGGATCAGGCTGACCCGATGATCTCACCGCGTTTTTGTGCAATGTAGTATTGTAATGCCTTTTTAGATGACCGGAACTAGTGAACCACTTATTACAAGCGGTGCAGTTGTAAGTCTTTGGTCTTCGTGCTTCATTAGACTTCCAATTTGCACCTTTCCCTCCTATAGTAGGAAGGGTTGAAGACGTAGGATTGTTAGATTGCGTACTAGTTATTTGTGGTGCTGCCGGGGAGTCGTAAGGTCGATATGGTGGTTTCATATCAGGATTTGATGATGCTACCGGCCCCGAGTAATCAGTAAGGGGAGGCATTTGAACGCCAGGATATATTTTCTGGTCAACATGCATGAAAGGTTTTTGATCATGATGTACAACACTAAGGAACTTGTCTTGCGTATATGCGAATTTTTGCTCAGGGTGGAACATTTTTGCTTCCGCCTGATACGCCTTTTGTTCGGCAAACATCTTTTGTTCTTTGAAAAGAGACACGTCTCCATTGAGCTGAGGATTGGTGTATAACTTCTGCGTCTCCCAGGGCATCATTGGAACCGTGCGTGTGTTAACTTCCCGGCCTGGCGTTGGTGTTTCATCGAAAGACGCTGTAGGCTGGTCACCTTCATTTCCTTGATATACAACTTTTTGAGAATCTAAATCTAAGATATCTGATGATTCTTCATGTTCTTCCTTTATCTTAGCATTTTCATTTTGGTAGCCAGAATTATTGTATTGCTTTCCCTGATACTGTTGGAATGCCATTGAAGCTGATGCTGGAGCTGTGCTGGTACCCGCGTGAGCAGAGTTGCAATGCTCATTGAGTTGGACGGCAGAGTCACATACGAAGCCACACTTATCACATTGGTTTGGAGAAGGTGAAGGTGTCGGTTGATTGAGTGGCTGCCCGTACAATGGGCTCGAGGATGATACCTGCGACACTCGCTCTTGCATGTTATATGGATGAAACCGGTTTGGCTTATGGTATTCTTGGTTGTATTGGGACTGTTCCCAATTTATCTGTTCAGAATGCTGATTTTGTGGGAAGCCAGAATGAGAGTAATTGTTACCGAACTGTGCTCCTGGTGAGAAGGTTGTCTGGTCAGGGTTCTGGTAGGGCGAGGGCGCGCTGTGGTAGCTCTGCGGGGTGGCGGGGTGAGGAAACTGTGCTGACGTCTCCGGCGTGGCCCGCTGCTGGAACTCGGGGCTAGGTTTGGTGATCATGTTGTCGCTCGAATCGGCTGGCGCCGACACCGTCGTTTCGATCTTTACTTTTGCACCGTTATTGTTATCAGTATCATTCTGTGAGTTTTGCGTACCCCACTTAACGTATAAATTTTCTTTGTGATATTGCAAGTGCACCTCTAGTGAATCGACCGTATCCAAGTAGAGATCACAAATCTTACAATGATAGTCCCTCGACGATAAAGTCGACGAAACAGCGCTGCTGTTAGCCATTTAAATCATCAATCCTAAGGAGAGCACCGTCTCCTCCAACGAAAAAAAATAATAAAAAAACGGCACTTCTCGTGTCGACATACATGTAGTCCACGCTCAATCAGGCGCCACAGGTTAATGTCATGGTCGCGGTCGGCGCGTCTCCCCTCGCAACTCCACTTAAACAGCGGCAATGTTTCCGAAGAAAGTTTTTCGCGGCATTTCGGCGCGCGGGCGTACAACGCGGCCACGTGCGCGCCTGTAAACACTTGCACCCGCGGGACGGTCGCGCGCTCGGGCTCTTTCCTCCCAGGTTCATCAACAACACTCCACCGGCCGATCGGCTAACACTATCCGCATCACTCGACCAAAAGTTTCATTGTAGCGAAGTGATAACTTATTGTCATTTGGAAAAGTCTAATAATAATTAACGAAGTCTATAATAAACTAAAATCACAGAAGAAATAGTGGCGCAACAACTTGGCACTTGTTTGTAAACCCGGTGGCGTTGTAGTTTGAAGTGCGGTAGGTGCGGCGCGAAGGCGTCGCGGGTCAACCGGGTACGGACGCTGCGAACGTTTACTAGCAACTGACAGCCTTCCCGAAGTCGCCTTCGGGGGCATGACTTCAATAACAATTCGCAACGTCGTCCCCCACCGTAGCGCGTGTGCGAGTGAGACCGTCGCACGGTGATGAAGTTATCGCTCCTTCGTCCTTTTGTGTGTCCTTAGTGCGAGAGAGACGGACGAGAGGGGGTGGCCGAGGTGCGCGGGGGAGGGGTGGTCCTACTCTTTCTCAAAATTGAAATGCCCGGTCGAAATGTCCGGTGAAGCTGCGTCCGAGTAGGATAGCGATAGCACCCACCCTTACAATGCGGGCGGACAGAGCCCTGCGACGAAATTCTCTAAATTTTAAATCTCCTTTTATTATGTTGTACGTAAAAAAAATAACACCGAGTTCTAAACAATCATTTGAAACTGCAAAGTGCAATGTTTTTAACTGATGCATATATTAAAAGCGATGTGGGTCACCTTGGTATCAAAATAATTCCAACCGTTTTATCGACCAGTTGATCAGAAAACAATAAAAAATGCACATATGTAGGTACGTGTTGATATTAACTCGTAATAGATGACGAGCAAAATGTCATTTCCTTATTCGAAGTCAATAACCGAAAAAGATCTCAATTATTCGAGGTCATATTTAGAAACGTTATTTTGCAATTTTTTAGATAAGTTGACTAGAGAATAAAACAAACAAACGCGTAACAACAGGCAACGTTGACCTTCTCTGTGAATCATATTAACATAGAACATAACAATAAGTATAGGTAGTCAATACCGTATCTATAAAGTTTAAATATTTAAACTATTATCGGTGTAGTATTCAGTATACATCACATAAATAAATGTATTAATGCAAGCAAAACGTGTGCAGAAGCTTGTATTGTCAGAGTGGCCAAGCGGTGCGCAGGGCACTGAAAATTTTGCATCGTGGACGTGCGAGGGGTGCGGGAGGACCAGTGGGGGCGGGCGCGGTTCCTTAATTTTTTTTTCTAAACACGTCGAAAGCATTACCCCTTACGTCCAACCATACAATATTAATATTTTAATAAAAATCGCTGATGTACACTAAGCTGTAGTTAAACAGGGTGTTTCTGTTGCGTGGTGGTCGCTGGCCGGACGATGGCCATGCAAACTATGAGGGGAGCCGACATCGATTTTCTCGGACTGTGCCGATAGCTTCCTTCACAGAAATAAAGAGGCTTCCCTGTTCCCGCACACCTTACTGCGCGTAGCACTCTTGTTTGATGTTGCTATTACGAATTTTGTTGAGAGTTTTTTTTCAGTCAGTGAGCTAGTTTAATTAAGGAAGTTGCGTTAAATAAAATCAAAATATTAAATTAAGAATCTTATATTAATGCAAGGGTCTACTTTATTTAATCACCCTATAACAACAAACTTAAACAGAT
Source organism: Acronicta leporina (assembly GCA_947256265.1). Lineage (NCBI taxonomy): Eukaryota > Metazoa > Arthropoda > Insecta > Lepidoptera > Noctuidae > Acronicta > Acronicta leporina. Next base: position 14,806,358 of record OX366510.1, read on the forward strand.
ATAATAAATTATATGGTATGGTACCTTACTCAGGAGAAAGAATGGAAATTATAATAACCAATAAAACCTTGATTGAGATACTATATCCTGTAAAAAAACTATTCCTATCATAGCGATATTCAAAGCCTTACATGTTCAAAGTTGACAAAAGCAAACAGAAAATGTCACACTTGACAACAGTACAAAAATCTTTCCAGTAATACTAAAAACAATGCAACAACAACGAAGTGAACTTTTTTAGCTGTTAAAAAGTGCTTGGGACACCCGTCATATAAATATAGCTGAAAATATTCAACACAAAAAGGTCTGAAAAAGGCCGAACTAAACGTATAATGGATACGAAACGCAGCTACTAAACGGTTAATCCCTGCCTCGCGAACTGTATCATTCATAACATTTTATGAGGGACGAAGGCAATAAACACACAGGCTGACAAACAAAGTTGAGCTTCGACAACTTTTGCTCGAACCGAGGTCGCACTGCGAGCGACTTAAATTAATTAACCTTTCTTCTCATTTCGAGTGCGTTACTTGTTAATAGGTATTACTTTTTACTGTAGTCTAATATTTAATTTAAGTTCGCTGGGAATTATCGAAACTATTTCAAACTTAAAAATAAATAAGCGAGATTACTATAATTTTGTACCTTATTTATCGAATCCGATACTTACGGGAAAGAAAATAAGAACAAGTAATCTAACGGTCCCGGATTAACATAATTTTTTAACACTATAACGAATTATTTTATGCGGTGATTTGAGACAAATTATAAACAACTAGTTTGAAATTATATCATGATATTTATATGAATTATAGCCTTATTATTAATTTAAATTATTATTTTTATTATTTAATTTATTTATAATTACTTATAAGCTTTAGTCCGAGGTTGCCTTTCTAGATAATCTCTATTTCTACTCCTAAAAACTGTATGAAAACCCATACGGTGGTTTCTGAGATTACTCCGAAAAAATAAAATTGGCCCCTCAGAGGGGACTTTCATTTAAAACATACGTAGGTACTTAGTGTAATAGACTTATACGTTATCAATCAATACGTTTCCAAATAAAATTAAGTTATGTTTTCTTTAGCAGATTTAAAAATAAATTTAATAATATATTTGAGCACACATCATTTCTGCATTAAAAATCAACTGTTACTAGAAATAAATTCTCTTACATTCACAAATTATAGGAACAATGCTCGTACTATCTATGGAGCGGCGTTGATAGCTGCGCCAAAGCTATATACTATTTTATCTATCTTCGTTTCATACATGTTTTAGTTTATAAGTGTATTTGTTCCAAATAAATAATTAAATAAAAATAAATTCCTATTATATTGTGCTCTGCTATAAAATTCACCAAAATAAAATTGTTTTCTAAGAAACGCGTTCCGCTATATCTACGATGCGGCGTTGCCTCATTTCTGTCGAGCTACGTAGTCAGTGTAGTGACGTCGGACTTATTCGGATGGTTATCACTGTCAATCTTTTTAGCAGTATTGTTCTGACTCATCAAGCGCATGATCGCTTATTTACTAGCCTAGTATTCAATAATAAGTAAGCCCGACCAAAAGCCGGATAATGCTACATTTTATTAAACGTAGTTGAACACTAAAATACATTAGGTATGTTTTTTTGTTATCATCAAACAAATACATTTTCATTCATAACATACCATCACGCCTGTATTCCCCGAAGGGTTAGGCAGAGGCGTACTAATGTACACCCACAGTTCGCCGGTATGTTTAGGTCCCATGTAATAGGGGGCGAGCCTATTGCCATTAACCGGGCACAGATTCCTAACTCCGAGCTGCTACTGGGAATTTCATAGAAAAACCCAATAACACTTTGCACGACCTGGGAATCGAACCCAGGACCTCTAGCGTAGCAGTCGCGCTCAGGACCACTTGGCTAATGAGGCAGTCGATTTTTTACAGCACATTTTCATTCGATTCCATGAAATAGTTGGTAATCTTACTTATTATAAATATATAGGTACTTAAGTAAAACATGTTTCCGGAATGTGTGGGAGACTTAAACAATGATAAAGATAACTTGAAAAACATAAAAGACTAAACTTAACTTAATTACTTCTCACATAACTTAGTTACAACTAACACCTGACTAGAACAATAGGTGTAATATCGTTTACGCGTACAATTATTATTACTAGAGAATTATCAGACAATGGTATTACAAAAAGTCTTATCTTTTAGGAAGAAAGTAATAAATATTTCCCGGTAAATCCAAAAGCCGACTCAACAAAGGTATAATCGTTATCAGCGCCAAAGTTTCTAGTTCTCAAATGTTTTGACGTTTGTTATATGTATACAACCGAGTTCGTTGTGAATAATTTGATTTTTACCTCTTACATGTATTTCAGGAAATCCTGTATAGATCATCGTTACCCTAGGCTTATGTCCGTTGAATAGACTTTTATTTGGATATATACTTTGCAAAATTACCTATCAACCTACATGGTGCCTCATGATTATTTAATAGAAATAGAACTCTTAACTATAACTTAATTGTTACTCAACACTTAAACCACAGACTTTCATACTTATGGTAAAACTCCACGAATTTTCCAGGAAATTAAGGGCTAATTCAATAATATAACTTATATTAAGACGCGTGTTTCAAATAATTGATGTACATAATAAATGTACTGTTTTACTTAATATTCTCACACGATAGATTTCTTTTTATACCACAAAGGAATCTAAGTAAGCTTGATGTTCATAAATCCTTGTTACAAATAGGTAGGTAGGTATCCCACACGTTTGTCCTTTACCGACTAAACACCGCTTGAGGCGACTGGGCACCTCATTCGACTTTGCAAATAACCAGAATTCTTTTTACAATATACCTATGAGCCGCATCTATCTACAAAAATAAGAATCTATATATACAAAAATCAATTGCTTCACCTGAGAACTACTCGATCGACTTGGATTTTTTATGTTCATAATAATTGAAAGAAAAGTAGAAAATTTGGACGGAAACATTTACGTCGGCGAAGCTACGCACGCGCTAGTATAATAATAATATATCTAAAACAAATTAAATATCTAGACTTGGCGCATGAGATTATCGACATGTCGGATGTTGAGATGCCAGTCATTGTGCCTATAGTTGTGACCGTCAATGGTCTAATAGCCAAGAGCCTCGACTCACACCTGCGGAGGCTCTCGTTAGGCAGCTGGGTTATGCTACTCCTGCATACGGCGCGTTAGGAGGTCCCTTTCTCAGGAGCCCCTGACCACCGGTAACTTGGACCCTATTCCCGATACCGGTGGTCTACTATTTTAATATTTTTAAATGTTTTTATATACCTCTTTGTAAAAATACTAAAAAATATATCTAATACTGTGAATGAACTAATAGGTATATACATACCTACCAGTACCCACGCTCTTTTTACTAAAGACTGTCTAATATAATTAGTTATCTTACACAGATCATTTGGATCAAAACTAAGGTTACTTAAGTAACCTTATTTTTGATGCTGTTTGATTTAATAAAATCTTAGGGCCAATTGGCACAGAAATTCTTAGTTTGCATCAGGGGAGATCAGGGATGCGTCCCATTGAGTTGCTTTCTGAATATGCGAACGCAGCCTATACAAGACGCAGAACTAGTGGTATCACCACTCGCGCATTGGTAGTATTGAGACCTCAGATCATAAGTATCATTTCCCAATACTTAATGAGAACAGTCAAACAATAAGTACGGGAAATGTTCATGAAGATTTCTACATAACTAAATGGGATTTTGCACCAATTAAGCATATTGTGAGGATTGTCAATTTCTACTCAGACGAAGCACCTCGAAATTAATGATGCCACGAATAGTGAATTGGCCGAATACCGAATACCGAATATTCGGCAACGCTGTCGGCCGAAGCGCCGAATATTCGGCCGCCGAATATTCGTCGCTACAGATAATAAGGGAAATGCTAATGATGAGGAGGACGTGGAGAAGAATGCTGTGGCAAACGAGTTGGATTTTTATTTGAAAACAGTTCGCCTAGATCGGAAGGCCGATCCTTACAAGTGGTGGTCAGCAAACGAAAAACAATACCCGAACCTTTCGAAATTTGCAAAAGTTTATCTTTCTTCGCCTGGAAGTAGCGTTTATAGTGAGAGGTTATTTTCTGAGGCTGGTAACGTTTACGATGAAAAGCGCAATCATTTGCTACCAAAAAATGCTGAAAAGCTTGTTTTTATCCATCACAACTTACCACTGATTAATTTTAAGTACTAAAATGTTGTAATTTGGAAATAAATACATAATTTTGAGTACAATAACGTGTCTTTATTACATGATTTGCTATTCGGTATTCGGCCGAATAGTACGCACTATTCGGCCGAATACCGAATAACAAAAAAGTGGCCGAATAGGCCGAATACCTAATAGTTGCCGAATATTCGTGGCATCTTTACTCGAAATACCTCATTAGTTTAGGTAACATTAGCGCAACTGGTACGCTACGTCTCGGAGTCAATTCCCATTTGAGGTAAAGTGATATAGATATAGGTACCTATAATTGAGTTATGAATTTGAAATCCAAAGTACCAGCTCGGAGTTTGGATTTGTGCTCTGTCAGTGCTCTTCCGGTGTTACAAGTTACTTAGGTCTACAGACGAAATGTGAGTAGTACATTAAATATTACTCTACTGTTACCCGTTAGGGGATGCATGTTTGATGATAAGTAATAAGTAATATTATGTTATGTTTACTATGTATCACCTCAAAGGTCCTCAAAATATCCTCAGAATCATATGCAAAATCTCACGCTGGACAAAGACGAGCGTGTGATGAACACCGACAGCGAAGGCCATGCGATCACAAACACTAATGCAACATATACTTGCTATGTACGTAAGTATATAAAAATTAATTATTACTGTTAGTCACTTCACCGATTTGACTTTAGCTAAGGTCACATTCGAGCGGATTCTACGAACGCTCCCGTTTTTAGTGAGCGAACGCCAGACATGTTATTATTTAGCGATTACTAAACTTCATTTTTGTGTATGCGATGTCAGAACAGAACTGACCCGCGTAAGCAGTGAAAAAGTTGGCGAGCGCGGAGGCCCGTTATCCTGCAGTTTGCAGCACGAATGATCCCCACTTTTTGTTGAGCATTCATTACGATTCAAACTTTGACCGAAACTTTGTTTTGCTGTGAGCTATGATAGCCAAGGTCTAATTAAAGTTCTTGTTTTTTCCATGAGATCACTGCCTAAGAATAGGATATTAAATTCCTTAGCATAGCCTTAGCTTCTCTTCCATTCTATAAGTGATTGTATAAGAGGCGGCAGAACTAGATGAATATACAATATACATCTGAAAAAACAAACATTATTGTTTAGGTAGTTGCTATTCGCTTTGTATAAAAATGAACTGGTAGGTAGAGAAGTAGAAGCTTTGATATATGACAGATGGAAGAAGAAAACTATAACCAGTCAAGGAACAATTAACAGACCTAAAAGAAAATGTATATCTCCGTTAATTCATGAAGATAGGTCCTAGCAAATTAGTCAACAGGTTTGGTGGAATCATTTACAACTTATTTTTAGAATAATATAATTTTAATGTGATTACAATAATTTTGGCTTTCATCGAAAATGTTTATTGTTATTTCATTCATGTGTCTCTGGAACTGTAAATCCGTAAACTTAAATTCGAAATGTGCGTGACTACTGAGGGCTAATTCTACTAATACAATCTATTCTTCTACAACGGATCGGTTTTCATTCATTAAGTTAATTTCAGAGAAAATTTACTGGCAAGTGGATTTACTTTACTCCTTGACTATATCTAGTCAAAGACTTTACTGGAATAAGCAAAAGATTAAAACTGTCATTTAGATGGCATTTGACATACTATAGGAACAAATCTGCTCAAATAATGGTCAGGGTTCTGTAGTCATGGGCTCGTTCTTTGATTTAATTTTATTAAAATAAGAATATTTTTCTTATGTATGCAGTGTTTGCAAATTGCATTAAACCTATTTAACCTTCAAGAATTAACTCAATACTAATTTATACTTCATGTATAAAGTGCATTTACCTTGGTGAGTGACATTACTGCTTTTTTATTTATTGCGTGTTATGTACTTACCACGGTTCTTGGTATACTACGTATTACTTTTGCGTTGCATTTGACGTGGCCTGGCAGTAATAATGGAGTACACTCAGCATGTTCAATTACGGTCGATTCTGGTAGGTAGTTTATCTATACTAATATATAAAGCAGAAGAGTTTGTTTGTTTGTTTGTTTGTTTGCTTGAACGTGCTAATCTCAGGAACTACTGGTCCGATTTGAAAAATTCTTTCAGTGTTAGATAGCCCATTTATTGAGGAAGGCTATAGGCTATATATCATCACGCCACGCGGACGAAGTCGCGGGCAAAAGCTAGAATTAGAATAAAAATATGTCACGTCGTAAATGCCAAATAGCATTCTCCTAGGTCAAACTGTATCAAATTGTCAACAAATTGTATTCTTAATAAGTTAAAACTTGACACTCAAGCCAGATATAAACTGCATTTTGGACAGTCACTTAGTTTGGACAGACAAATTAGTGATATTACACTTCAGGGCATGGCTTGCTGATCAACAAAGTGGTCAGAGTATGTTGATGTGATGTCGAGGAAACTTCCACTTTTGCCAGTCAATTCAAAAATATCATATCAGCACCAGCTAACATCTATGCATGTTGCATCCCAATCTATTTTTTATGGTTTAGGGGGCCAACGATTTGCGGAAGGCAGCTGGCAGTGACTGGATGAGGAAAGCCGAAGATCGGGCTCTGTGGCGTTCACTAGGAGAGGCCTACGTCCAGCAGTGGACGAATATAGGCTGATGATGATGATGATGATGATGAGGGGGCCAAACGAGCAGATGGATCACCTGAAGCGATTACCGTCACCCATGGACACCCGCAGAACTAGAAGAGGCGCAAGTGCGTTGCCCGCCTTTTAAAAGGGTTTGGGCTTCCGGTACCTCACTCGCTCGGCGAAACACAACGTAAGTGTTGGTTCACACCGGTTTCCTTTTTCCATAGCCTAGCAGATTACTGAACGAAGTTCCTAGGTTTGTAATCAAAGCCTTGTTACAAGGATAATCCCCAATAAGATGAAGGTAGTCTGGTTTCATCTAATTCTGTTCCGACTATTATAACTTCAAAAAAAAAATTATAGGCCGTAGGTATTTTTCCGCTCTGAAGAAAATGCAGGAAGTCCCATTTTTATACTTTTCTAGATGTTACTTCTCTCGCAATTGTTTATAGGAATAGGTACATACTTAGTTAAAAATTACGTTCAACAATACTAACCTAACATAGAATAGATTGACTTTGACATCAAAGTATCAATATTTATAAATTAGTATTTCCGTATACATATCGCGTCCAACATCTCACGCAGGGGGCGTGAGAGTTGATTTTCTATTTTGTTGATTTATTATTTTTTTCTCTTCTATATTTGTATCATCAGTAGGTAAGGATAATCATTAAATCCCACGGCTGAACTGAAAATGAATATCTTCTTCTCTTTTGCTTTAATTATTTTAACTACTCATAAGGGTTGCCAGTCGTCGTCCCTCTGGTACCCAGTCCAGTTGCTTAACTATTGTCAGCTAGTTTTTTATAACACCTCCTGAAAAAATGATTTTATCCGTTTGTAATTTGGTAACTAAATCCTCGAGAGTATATAGATATTCAGATATATTATCAGAGCGAAAGGTAAGGATCGTATAAAAAGCTATCTATCATACTAGGAACCATTCTGCCAGCATAACCGTTACCAAGTACAGAACAACAACCAGCATAAATAAAACACGCTCAATTTTTTTTTGTTTAATCTCGGTATCGCAAAATATACTAACCTTTACAGGTACTAGATATATAAAATAAAATATACTAATGAAACATACACGTAATATGTACAATTGTACATATTACGTGTATGTTTCATTGTATTTTATTTTCATCAACACCAGCAATCTCGTGCAGTCCCAATCCGAATCGTAGCGGTGGTATGGTATCTAAATTGCGCGACGTTGTCAAATTTACATCAGTGCATCTAGCAACATCGCATTCACCCCTACGAGAGAAAAAATACCCACACAAACGCGATCGAAACAGGTGTAAAATGCACGTTGCATGCACACAAGGACAATGCGCACGATCCTGACGAAAGTTTTCTTAGAAATGCCACGCACACATAGGCAGTTCCGCGTTTGTGTGGTACAGAAAAAAATCTAAGTCGCCCCCACACAGTCACACCGCGTACGAAACAATGATGCGCCCGCGCAGCTCATCCATCGGGCGCCCGGATTTCTCTTGCAATTTTAAGTGCAACACGCAGTACAATTTTATTACTAATAGTTTTATATATTTTGTATGTTTTTGACATACTAACATACATTTATAATTTAAAGTTTTAACGTTTGCTATTTCAGCAATTATCTGTTTTTTTTTTGTTTTAGCTTCGTGCACGTGGCTTTAAATGACGACGCGGTAAGCATGTCTTCCAGCTCATAAGCGAAACGGATAATTTACTTCGATAATTTCATTGTATTTTTTATAAAATAGTTACTATAAGTATCTTTGAATAATGAGAATATCAGTTAGCAGTTAGTACGTATTTCTACGACGAAAGTATCCGATCTAAAAGAGCTATAAATTCTGACTGAAATATTCTAAGCAAAGAAGCGAAATCAATCAATAAAATAGTTAATGGCAAATATTTTTGAATAAGTAACTTCAGTCAATTAAGATGAAGATGTATGAATCTGGAAGAACCAAAATACGAGAATCGATATTGTAATGTGCATTACACACATCGGGCTCCATCTAGAGTGGTACTGGATTTAATAAAAAACCTTGATTTCCGAAAGCAGTGCACGCATTGTGGGGGATGATAGGGGTGCATAGGAATGCAGCGGGTGCGGTAAAAAACGATAAATACAGTTAGACGCGGGGTTGGCTGCGTTGCCAACCGGTTTTAGACAACCAACACAGTGGTGTTGTGTAACAGTGGTTAAGGATATTATTTAAGAGTAGGTATAGTTTCTATGAAGACAGAGGAGAATATCGAAAGACCGGAGCTTGGCCTTCATTTTATTGTGATTATTACGTGTACCTATTTACTTGACGTAGTTATTTACTTACTCTTTAACAAATTATTGTATGCTGCGTCTGGTTTTGTTTAAAATAAGGTACTAAATGACAGTTCAAAGAAAACGCGTAAGTAGTCGCTGAAAAAAATAGTAGGTACAATTATAAATTATTCTATAGAGATTAACAGAAACATAGATAAATATTTATATGCAGCCTAATGACTATGGACTTCGAAGTTTTGTGCGTAATAAAAAATATGATATAGGTATGATAAACTCACGATATCAAAAAGGAAACGTATGGAAATTTAAAATAGGTAAAGGCAAATGTGGGGAAGCCTGAATGCCTAAAAGATTTTCTTGACTTTGGCGTGTTTGCGCCATCACTAAGAGTGCTGGGGACATGATGACCACGGTCATAGCTCAGGGGGTTATAACTTAGCCTCGGTCCCCCTTCTAATGCTTCTCATTTTGAAACGAGACCCTACATAGTACCAACTGTGGGACACTATGAGGATTGACAAAGGTGATTATAATGCGACACACAAATTATTTTGAAGCTGCAAAGAGATATAAGACGAAATTAATTGTTCACGAACAAACGACTTAGGAAAGGAACATTAAATGGGTTTGTGTTTTATATACGTTTTGTTAATAGAATTTCTACTATATTTAAATATTATACTAGTGTCAATTAATTCATCTTGGAACTTGGCCTACAGTTTTTAGGCAAAATCATAATCACGTTCAGAGACCAAGGCCCACTTGCACCAACTTCTTAAATATGTTTAAAATTATATTTAAACACAATTTTTCATTGTAAATTTCCGTTTAAATACATTTTAAGAAGTTGTTGCAAGTGGCCCTAAGTGGACGTTGTGATCAAGCTTAGAATAATAATCTTTTACCATAATTATATTATTTATGTATTTCTTTTACGATGTTGTAGTGGTACTTAAAAGTGTCACGTAGGTACCTACTCGTGGAAAGTTGAAAAATAAACTCTGCACGAAGTATTCTCACAATTTGCAAGGGAATATTTATGTGGAAAGATAAGGTTCAGAACCGTTTTACTTTTAAATACGATATGTGTTAAATTTGAACAGATCGCCCTGTGGGTGGCTGGTCATCAATTTGGCGAGTGAAGGGGAAGGTCAGGGGTGTGCGGGACGAGGGCGAGCTCAGCCTCGTCTAACCCCTTATTTTACATTTCACACTCCGGGAAAATCGTTAGAGAAATCTGCGTAGCGTGCATGTCCGAGACATACGCACACTGGCACGCGGCGCGCGGCGGCCGCCCGGCTCGGCGTGTCAGCGTCCGAACCACCCTCGCCCACCCTTCTATTATATCGACGAAACTTCAAGAAATCCTACGCACATGTGTACCTAGTCACATATGTAAATCAAAATTACACATTCAATTTCTTGTGATCCAATTGATCGGCAGGCACACATAGAATCTACATAAAGGTACCTACCTACTAGACAGAAAGGTTCTAAGGACGCTTAATTTTAACTGCTGTATAGTACTTACCTACCTATAATTTGATTAATAGTTTTCACTTATCAAACATTATTCTTCATATTTTGTAGAACTGTAGGTGACTGTAGGTACAACTCTTAAATTTATTTATAATCTTAATATAGCTTGATGATAATAAATATCTTCAAAGGAGCAGTTCTACTATCTACGTATCGAAAATTAGTGTAATATATTGTAGATGTATTTTAATTAGAAAGCGGTGCGGGAGATGATGCGGGACGCGGGGAGGCTTCGGGAGGCACAGAACAAGCGGTGGCGAGGCGATCTATTGAAAGATGTCGCCGTGGGGCGGCGAGCCGAGTGGTCACATACATTATTACCGTACAATGTCACTATGCAAATGTATGTGGAAGGCTTTGTGTGAACGCACTTACGCATACGGAGGGAGGCGCCTCCATATAATCCGAGGCTCACCCCGTCGGCCTGCGCCCGCCGGCTCTCGCCAAAGATGGTTGTACGCATGTGAGTGTACACACGCGGCACTTTCTCTTGAAGCTCGCCACTGGCTTTTAAAGAGGGTGGCCCAGGGTGGAGGCGGTCGGGCGAGCGTTCCGAGCGGGTGACCACGGGGAGGCTGCTGTGTATCGGCTGCCGGACGGCGCCACCTAGCGGCAAGCAGCGGCGCCGCACTGTACGACTGCACGCACGACGCACGTCGGACACCTATGCAACAGGTCCCAACAACTCGTCTAGACGCTGATAGCGCGATATCCGCAAATCGACCAAATCAACACCTGCTCAAATTGCTCATCGCAGTCCCCGCACTAAGGCAACACAGCAAACTTCTAAACAGCAAGATATTGTCGAAGATCTGTATGACTAGTGCAGTGCTGTTACTAGAGACACCAGTACCAGGCGAGGCGAGGCGCCGCGGACGGAGGCGGGGGCGTCCGGGCCTCGTTTAATTGAGTGTACTCAGCGCCCTTGCCAAATGATACTCCTCTGTTCCCGCAATACCTGTAATAGATGTTAATTAGAGCGCCGCCCCGCGCACGCTGCAAAGAAAAAATAATAATTTGAACAGGTCGTAATTAGAGATGTTTACATAACTGTAAAACAAATATTTTCCTAATTTTTAATATTTTTTCCTCTTTCCCGGCGCAGGGTCGGGTTTAAGCATATTTATTTTCCTCGGGAGTTTCTCGGGGCTAAAGGGAAAATCTAAAATTACATCTAAAAAACGTTCTGTGCTGTGAGTAAAGTATAAGGTGGTAGTGGCCGGTAGGTGCCGGGTGAGTGGCATGATGCGAGTCCCGGACGCGTGCGGTGCGTGTGCACTGTGCAGCGTGCGCTGTGTCACGCGCGTCGCACGTCGCGCCGTGCATCGCCGCACCGCACAGCGCCGATGATAAAATCGAGCTCAGCAGAGTGGGGGCGCCACGGCTCGTTTGAATCGAACGCACGTCCGGGCCCCGCCACCCTCGGGGTGTGTAGTGGACTTTTCGCTCGGCTTGATATATATTTTCCATTCCTCCCGATGTAGGCTACTGCGGCTGTAGGTTCCGGCCCGTGCCGCCGGTGCGTTGCTCGCATTTACATGCGCTGCTCGGACGCCACCCCTCGTGGCCGTTCTCAGATAAGTTTGTTGGCATATCAACATCTCGATCGATCTTAATTAATTTTACAAATCACTTCTCATCAGCCTTAGGGCTTTGTTGCAAGGTCTTGGCATGAAGCGGGGCTTTATTGTGTTACGTGACAAATGTTACTTAAATATCTAGAAGAACATGACGCCACTGTTGCTACTGGAAGTTGTTTTAATGTAAGCGAAGCATTTAGTACTAAATGCAAATTAGAAAAGCAAGCAAAGCAAACTAGGTAAATATCGGCAAGTAGATGCCTAATCACAATGATATTCAGGTGGATACACAATCAAAATGGTATTCAGGTGTTTAAAACTCATCGAGTTGAGTTTCAGTTACCTTCACTGACATTAAAAAACAACTTGCAGTCGCAACAGTGGCAACCATGTTCTTCTAGATATTTAAGTACCTACAGGTACTTCCTAGGCGCAATTCAAAAAGTTTTCAAATTTAGCTATTTTGTTCCGACCCTTTGCTAGCTGCTAGCTTATAGCCTGCGGTTTTATTCGCGCACCAAAGAACTATTAGGCACATTAACTTAGTAGAAGTATAGTATCTAAATTCTTTAATGCCTATCCCCCAAAGGTGATAATTTATAAGCTGTAACGATATTCAATATTTTTTTATTACCTTAATTATTCTTAATTGCTTCGAACTCACGTCAAAATAACTTAAGTATACGATAAAGAACTTGGTTGAAGAAATACAATTTTAGTTATAGGTATATATTATAGCAAAAAATTTACTACTGAAAACAACATGTTTTTTATTCATATTAATTTTACTACTACACAATTGTAGGGGCTATATATTATGTTATTTGAGGATCATGGACATAGCTCAGCCATACCCCGACTTACCCGGCACACTTGACGAGTCTGTGGGTCAAGGTTGAGAGGCTCCGTTAAAGTACCTACCCTTTTTATTGTTTTGGGTACAGAATCAGAGATACAATTACCCCATTCAGCTATGTTTTGGGTCGACAGTTAATAAGTTTGTTAACCATTGAAAATAATTTCTGAAATAAACCATGGATACTAAGATTACCTATGCTTAAAAATAAACTTTGACTAATCTTAGGTAATCTAAGCTACCTAAACACTAATGTAGTAAGTAAACTTTTTTTTATATAGGATAGGGGAGCAAACGAGCAGACGGATCACCTGATGGTAAGCGATAACCGCCGCCCATGGACACCCGCAACACTAGAGGAGTCACAAGTGCGTTGCCCGCCTTTTAAAAGGGTTTGGGCCTCCGGTAACCTCATTCACTCCTATTGAATTAAAGGAAAATTATTTAGTTTAGAGGATTGAAACTAGGATTCACCAAAATTGGCGTCATAGCCCCTATGATGCCAATTTTGCTCAATCAATCCTAGAATGCTTCACCGATACAGTGCTGCGCAACTACAATACATTTCCAGTATAGGCTAACCTCCAATTGTATAGGCTTTTCGTTCACTAAGAGCTCAACTTGTAGTGGATCGCCTGGCACATTGTGTAACCATGTGTCCGTGAATCGTTTTATGATTCATCAATTGTTTTACCTAAGAGTTTTTATTATCACCTGCAGCAATATCGGCGGATAGCAAATCAACATCATCATGATCAGCCTATAGGTACTTAACAGTCACTAATACACATAGGGCTCCCCTAATATGCGCTACTTCACCCTGTTCTAAATATTTTAAAACTAGTTTCTGCCCGCGGCTTCGCCCCCGTGGAATTCGGCTGTCATCACATCCCACGGGAACGGGATAAAAAGTATCCTATGTCCGTCTCCTGGTTCTGAGCTACCTCTCCACCAATTTTCAGCCAAATCGGTTCAGCCGTTCTTAAGTTATAAATAGTGTAACTAACACGACTTTATTTTTATTTAAATAGATAATACTTAATTACCCCTGCTAAGATGTTGCAAGAAATACACAAGCAGTATCACCTGCAACTCGCAAGCCTCTGCTGAAGTATCTCCCAAGGTTCGACGTTCAGGTCTGCATCTTTTACAGTAGAAGCATTTTGAAGAAGGCACTGGGTCATCATAATCTATAAAAAAATATAGATACCTACTTACATCAGAACTGTACAATACAAAACTAGATCATAGGTACATCTACAGCGCACATTAGGGAAATGTACTTTACAATCTAGAACTGTAGGAGCGATGATATCGATATCGATAAAGGTATCCTTTAGGCAAAGCGCAATTCATCTTTGACTGCATTGTCATTTTTCTTTAATTTTGAAGATGTTTATTTGGGCTCTTTCATTTTACAGGGCGTTAGCTCCAAATTTTGGGTATCTTTTTTATCACCAAAAAATTTCATATTCGATAGCTTGTAACGAGAGCTTGACTGCCCGACTTGACGCAAATCGAGTCGCTCATCAGTGGTTTTTAGTAAGCATAAGATATCGTACTTACTAACCCAATTGATACTTGGCTATAAATATGATGGTTTTTATGGCCTTATGCAAATGCCATACCATAAGAGCCCATCATCAAAAAGAAAATAAAATTTGTTCAAAAATAAGTTACTTAGTAATAAGCATTTTTTTATACCACTAAGGTGGCAAACAAGCATACGGCCCACCTGATGGTAAGCGGTTATCGTAGCCCACGGACGCTTGTCCTTTGGGAAAACCTGGGCGGGGAGCTGATTCCACAACCTGAGTGTGCGTGGGAGGAAATTCCTCTGGAATCACACGATAAGAGACCAGAGTTGTTCTAAGGTATGTGGATAAACTCCACGCCGATGGCGAGAGGTGCGGTGATAGAAAGTTATTATCCGTCGGCATCATTTCGAACCATTCCTCAGAACACTGTCCATAGTACAAACGATAGAACACACACAGAGTCTTTCCTCTGACTTAGGGGCAGGACCCCTAAGAGAGAGAGAGAGAAGAGAACGTATATTTTATAGGCCCTAAAAAAATGTCAAAATGTTTTATTTCAATTAAACCATTAAAACTTTTGAAAAATCAAACTAGTTGCCCGGTTCCAAGAAGTGTGTTTTATGAAGAAGAGCCGACAAGAAACTCCATAGATACCAACGCTTTAAAAAAAAGCACATAACATATTATATACATAAGCTTTACAACTTACTTTTAAATAGTTGCTGATAATGATGCAGTATTAGTGTAAGATATAATCATTACTTATAAAAAAAAGGATTGCCACAGCAAGTAAGAGCTGACCAGCCCCGACGGACAGTTCCTCTTCATTGACATAACTAAATTTTAATCCGTTTGTGAGATTGGGATCGTTGACAATCTTAACTGCACGTCTCTGGATTATAATTTTATCCTAGACAGAGAATTGACTTCTGGCATAGCGGCTGAGCGATCGGCTTCTGCTAGCAACAAACTTGAAGCCCCCAGGCTGTTGAATCAGAATAATTATGACGCACCAAGACACGACAGCACAACTTGCCAAGCTGACTTCTAAATGTAACCCTTACAATGCGAGATCAGCCTATCATTGATACAGCTCAGTTACGCCTCTAGGGCTCAGGGTCTGTAATTTCAATTGCATCAGAATGGTCACATAATGGTTTCTCCTGATCAGCGTGATGGAACTTCAGGAATTTTCTATATCAACTATTGGGTCCAAATAAAATTGAGAACTCATGGTCGTAGACAATAGTCTCAACGCAAAAAAATCTCATCGGCCGATTCGTGCTGAAGCATGGCTGTCCCACGGTGGAAATCAATTCTTGTTCTATGTCTATTTGTTAAATTTATCGCCTAAAACGTTAAACCAATTTTGATCCTATAATATTACGGAAATAGATTGAAAGGACATAGAACTACTTTTTGTATCAAAAAGTCCAAAGGGATGTGAAAGGGCCATGGCTAGTATATCCTTATTTTTTATATTCCGAAATGTATCAACTGCCTTAATTCGGTAGCTGAGGTCAAGGATACCTCATAAAGGTTCGCAGAATTTCCTGTTAAATGTAAATTGGTGCTAAACTAATTTGGCGAGGACTAACGTAGTACCTGCAGTACTAGTGTAGGTAATCACTGAAAAATAAGACCTCAGCTTTTAATCCTGAGGGATCCTCCGAATCTACTTATGGATAGCAACAGTCTCTACACTTTGCCTAGGGTCCACCATGCAATGAGAATTCAAATTAGTATTACCAAATAGGACGATTTTACATCCAATACTTAGATGTAAGCAAATTTCGCAACGTCCCTTTCCCAACCTGTTCCATTTCCTATGTCTGCATAATAGATAAACTTATATACGTATGTAAATAAGTACTCCACAGGCTATAATAAGGACCCCCAATATATAGTTTAAAGCTATAGTTATACATTGGCTTGACAATACTAGCCTCCCCCATACCAGGATATTTTACTTTCTCTGGACGAGGCCCCTTAGGCGCGTCCTGAACGCCACCCGTGCTGCCCCCTGTCCCCCTCCCGCCGGCCTCCCTCGGACCACCCTCACGCATAGTACACACCACACAGAGAGCGAACTAACTCTGCTGCCAACCTCTATGAACTCGTTCATACGTGTTCCTGTATAGATAGGTAGGTACCTACTTATTTAAATACGCAATTTGGAGCCCACCTATACTTACACATAGGTATTAGGTACATTCAAGTGTGTGCCTGAGCTTTAAATCAATTTGGCGTATAATTTTATTTGGTTTAAACTGATTTAATTTTAATCAACGGCTGTCGAAGTTTGCTGTTGTTTCATTTGGTGTACCTACCTTATCATGTTATACGTACATGTCGCAGTAGAATTGTATAATGCGCTATTTTACATAATCGCTAGCCGCTTTAGAAAATAGCTCTGTTAAGTAAAATATAATAGCTGAAATACGTTTCAGCACTTTTGCATAATTGATGACCTTCAACACGCAGAATGGAATGAACGTTTTGCTTTCATCAATATAGCGGATTGATGTTAAGCTGTCTTGTAAATCAGTGCATTTCAATGTGAAATGAAATGTTGGATTACCATCCAACATCGATTTTGGTTCCAAAATTCAGCGTTAGGGGCGTTGTGTGGCATAACAATCAAATGGCCTATGCTCGTCCAGTTAACCCAAATTTCTTCTATACAATTATGCACAATGGCTACATTTCAGTTCTGGTCGTCGTTTGGTCACAGTTCTAACCTAACCAATATAAACAAATTTCACACCGACATGATTATGGAAAACTGCTGAACGTCATATTGAGTAGATACATAATATCCTAACCTACAATCGCCGGTGGCGGACATGTATCAAATAGCATGTCCACCTTTATTAACAAAAAAAACTAAACAAAACTGAAACCAACATAAATATTAAAAAAAAAAAACCTACAATCGCCACATTTCAAAAGCGATTTCCTCTGAAAGTAGGCTGCTTTCCTGCTGTGGCAATCTCTTTTTCTTTATTGTAATTTAATGAAAAATTAATTCACATCAAACTGCATAATTCTCAGCAACTACCTACTTATTTAAAAGTAGGTACCTAATAAGTATTGTAAAGTAAAGTTGTAAAGCTAATATTGTAATTGTGATTATTTTATTTTAAAAAGAGTATCTATGGAGTTTCTTGCCGGCTCTTCTCCTTATGACTCACCTTTTGGAACCGTGCAACTAATTTTGACTTTTCAAAAGTACCTTCTTTATTGGTCTCATTTTGACTTTGACTATTTGATTGAATTTTTGTGGTGGTATGAACATAGTAGTTATTTTTGAACCAACGCTTTACCTATTGTTATGAATAATTTTATCTCTAAGGCTGCGAAACGAAAACAAATATCGCTTTCGAACATTAGGTAGATAGTGATTATAGTTTCGATAGTAAGTAGGTAGGTAAGTTAGTTACTAAACGCAGTTAAGTACGTAGATCGTATTTAGATAGTGGTTATTCGGTGGGTGGAGTACACTAATCACAAGAATAATTATTTTATAAAATTTTGTATAAACCGGGATTGGTATAAAAATCAGTCATCTTGCAAAAGTAACCTCTCCTGCATGCGATGCGAGGGGCGGCCGCTAGATGGCGAGAACCTACAAACGACAATGGCCATTGGATATTTTGTCATTATGACTCTCAACGTTGATTCTTTTAAATATTTTGGTTGATTAGTTGTTTGGAATTTTTAGTAATAGAGGCAGACATGCGATTGGATACATGGCCGCAGTTGCCAACGTAGCTAGGTAGGTACTTAACCCTCCACCTAGATCTGGCAAGCTAGGCAGAGTAGGCTCCTGGAGTTTTTATTGTGTGAGCCACACAAATCCAAGCCAATTTTGGGATTCGAACCCAGTTCCATAATAAGTAGCATTTTTGCTGCCACTTGACCAGCACATTAAATGGGTAACATTGTGTGGATGGAAAAAAAATTAGTTTATTGATACCTATATCCTTTGAGTTACAATTTAGTAACCTATCTCGCCTAAAATGTTGGAGTCATCGGTAGATCGTATTAAGTTGTGATATATCTCACACTAGGTTTTTCACATTCACAACATTTTAGGCGAGATAGGTTACTAAATTGTAACTCAAAGGAAACTTCTATTAAGTTATAGTCCCATTATAGTCTAGTGGACCTCAGCTTGACTGCTACCTACGCTTGAAGTCTTGGAGGAGTTAGATTCCCTACTCGAGCGGTCTTATTAGTTATTGCCAAGAAATTCTCTGTGGCAATTAGGATTTGACCCTATTACATGGGTGTAGGTAGGTACTTACATTAGTACGTCTCTGTTTAACCATTTGGGGAATACAGGCGCGATGGTACGTTAAATAGGTATTACAATGAACTGTATGATATACATATTACTTATGAGAACATTAAATGTTAGGTGAGTATTAAAAGGTTGAAAAATGAAACGATATTTGAGAGGAGAAAGATTTAATAAATAGATATAATAATTTTAATCTAAAACAGAGTATCAGAACTAGAAGGTCAATTTTAAAGAAAATGATGTTAGGAATCACAAATTGACTACACAGAACAATAATTTGCCAAGATAAAATTGTAAGTATTCCTTTAAGTATACAAGCAACTTTTAAATTGCAGCGAAATATTCATAATTTAAGTTGACATCAAGTTTAGTAATGGTACAATCGTCAAAGAGCAGGGTGCTATTAGTGAATCAAATACATGCTTTATATACCGATTCAGAGAACAGTTCAGCTAGGCGATATTATGAAGGTGAAGTGTATGAATACCTACCCAACACCGATAATCTGACCAATTTTAAGCGAATTGATATGTTACACACAACAACTAGGTATGTAGTCAGCGATTATACACGTAATATATAACCAACAGGATAGTTGACTGTTGTTTGATTTATTAAAAACAACTCCTATTGAAAAGTGTTATTAAATATAATTAATATAATGAAAAAGTAATTGAAATCCACTAATATAATTTCAAAATATAAGCTTTTAACGTTTTTGGTGGGGATGCTCTGTCTCTTTCTTGCAAAATGGTCTCGGTGTAGTTGCTGTATGGCTTGACGTCACAACGTGCTATAGTACTCTCTCTGTCTAACACAAACTTAAAAGGTTTATATTTTTAACCGATATTTATTTTGTTTATGATGTTCGGCTCTATATATAGTCAACTCGTTTAGGAGACAATAAAAAATTAAAACGTCATCTAACCTATTGTCATAGTACCTACAGTTACTATGTAAGGTTAGTTATGTGCCACCAATCACGTACGTTTTGGTCCTTGAGACGTTGCGTGCGTGGGTGTTCGGCTAAATTGATTGCGGCTATAGGATTCGTCTCAAGTATCTTTGTGGTAGCATTACATAGCAGGAGATACCTGCGAGAAGTTGTCATAAACCCTATTTAGATCTGACGGACACTGAAGGGAATACGTTTTGTTTATGCGACTAATAGGTAATATTAGAAGTCCCAAATGTTGGTTAAGTTGTGTTTAAATTATTTACAAGCAGTTTAAGGCCCACTTGCACCAACTTCTTGAATATGTTTAAATTGCATTTAAACACAACTTTACTATGAAAAATTTCGTTTAAATGCAATTTAAACATATTTAAAAAGTTGGTACAAGTGGGCCTAAGAGTTTAAATTCCACCCATCACACTTTTCTCGAGTCAATAGCACCCTGGGTTTAGATAATAATTATTATTTCTAAGATACAATACCTACATCTTTACGTATAAAATAATAACTTAAGATTATGTTAGTTATTGATACTAAAAATTAATGTATTTATAGTTGTTGCTTTAGTTTAGTACGTTCGGGAAAATACTTATATTTAATTAGCTTAGTACCAACCCAATGTGTGTATTTTGTAATGACGTCAGTGGTCTGTAGGTACTCATACCCATCTCGTTCATAGTACTGTGCTCTGTGAGCAGTATGTGTGTAATATGTGTTTATATTCTGTAAAGTGCAGCGCTGAAATGTGTTCTCGAGTGAGAAAGAACTGTTTGATCGGAAATAAGAATCGGTAGGTACAACAATGCACTTATTCGATAGATTCAAGTGGAAGTGTCATTCGAGTAATTCTCACTCCTAAACTATCACTACAATATTATAATAACAATCCTTTAATCTCGAGGACATTTTATGCACCATAGATTACAAGTGATATAATATTAGAGTGTATAACTCAAAAAGGCGTATAAGCATACGTAGATAAGAGCGAAAACGTGTCTAAGCTGTAGTTAGAAAGACATTTTAACGTTATTATACATAAATTTGCTATAGCGCCGCCAGAATAAACTAGTATATATATTTCAAAGCATCAACCGCAGCAAAGATCGTGTTGTATGTAAAAATTAGCACCCATTTAATGCTAGCAATAAACTAGAGCGGTGCTAAATTCATCTATTTTTACTATCAGGAATAAAACCTGAAATTAACGGTATTTTTTATTAATTTCAACTATGCATCGTAGTTCAGTCGTCTACTGCTTAAAATACTGGAAGACAGTAAAATAATCGTCTGAGAAATTTGCTGTGATGACTAGAATGCGGGGTATATAGCGTTTTGAACAGAACTCTATCTAATATTGGGTATATATAACCTATCTATCTAAGCTTAATTTATCAGGTGATTCGCTCACATAATCCCAATTTGTTTTATATACCTACAGCTATACGCTGCGTCTAAACTAGAATTTAATATAAATTATAGCTACGAAACACGAAACAATTACTTTCGATATTTCTGGAATATATCCTGGAAGCAAACGTTGCCGTTCCGGGCTAAACCGTTGCATACTACAATTAGTATACAAATCCGAAAGATGTCGCTTTGAACACTTGCGCTTTAAACAATATTATTGTCGGTATGACGATTATGTATAGCAAATCACCTCACCCACTATGTTAAAGCAACTTCAGACTGAATGCATGAAACTGATTATGGAATCAACTGCACCGTCAATAGATAGAATGATCGAAAAATGCATAGAAACGTCTGCTGTCATGAGAAATAAGGAATATTATTAGTTAATCATATAAACATCTATTTGCTAAATCTAATTCAAAAACGACGTTAATTCCTCTTTAAACACTTAGAATAAAAGGCATAATTCAGGATAACGTACATACAGTTCATATTTAGAATTCAAACTTCTTATTACCAAAAATGACAGTTATTATATAATTACCGAACACCTAATAATCTGTACAATCAAAAAATTATATATTAAAAATATTAGTTTCTTTATTATTCACATATAATAAGAATGGGCTGAGGTTAGGTATAACATGTTTAATGCATATTATTCTACGACATCCTACGATAACCTAACATCGATGATCATTTCCATGACGTACGGATATGTAACCTTATTGAGAGTGTAATATTATATGACATATTTTATTTTAAGTTTTAGACATCTGTTGCAATATGTATTATGAAATAATACGTTGAGATATAGGCTGTTCTGTGTGCAGGTAAGTGAAGTCAATGTGAAAGTAATACATAAATATATATCTTGTAATAAAATATACACCACTAGTATTGCTCGTCAATTGTTATCTAATATAATATTTATGGTGTACCTAGATCATATTTTATCGGTGTTTAAATATAAAGTGTAAGGTAACTACTTCAGCATTCAACAATATCTTATAAACCATCAATTCCACAAAAAATACACATACGACAATAAAACATTGTTACGTACATTATTGTTGTTGTGCGAAAACAAAATAATTGTGCATTTGATTCGATATTCCGTTTAATGAACTAGCTAACTACAGACGCAAAATGAAATGTCGGTCAATTTTAAAATTGGCATTGTATACTATATAAAATGGGAATTTCTCCAAAGTACAATCATGTAAAGCTAATAAAAAATAATAATTAAAGCGTGCTTAAATAGTGTTAGTTATAAGCTAATTGAAAAACAAATATAATTATGCCACAACAATTGCGTTAGTAAAAATGGAGACACATAACGAAACCTGAAATTATAAAATAAAAATACATAGGTACTATATATTATATAATTTGCGGAACTAAACAGGGTTTTTTGGAAATGGTATACCATCTGATCATGAAAGAATTTGTTCTAAGATAGTATAAACCAGTGTTTCTCAAAGTCTCGTGGGTGGTGGAGACTTTTATGGGGCAGAAGAAGGCTCAGAGTAAGCAGTTAATAAAGCACGATACAGCAATATTTGTTAAAATCGTACGGTGGGCGATATAACTTTGAAAGTGTGGTGGTTGTATGGTGAGTCACTCTTCCCCCCATCGGATTAGTATACCCATTCCAATTAACTCTGAATATAGTTATGTAGTTATTATAACAAGCAGTATAACATATTTTGTTAGGTACTGATGGTAATCAATTAAAAATTACCAACTTGATATTCATATTGAGATTACAAATCAAAGTCCATATTCAACGTCCAGTACAAGTTTTAATAAGTTATTTTACTGGAGATAGACATTTGACATATAAATAAATATAGGTAAATCGTATCTGGACGATAGAGAATCACCTGAATTCTATGTAGACACCGTCGTACCATTTGCAGTATTATAAAAACTACATATTTATTATAACAAAATCGTGTAAAAACTAACAGATCATCTTAACTAACTTAGCACAGGGCGAGAAAACAAGCCTAGTCTATTTCAATATTTATTTGCATATAAATACTTATATGTGGTAATAAATACTTTTAGTAGGTATATATATGAAAATTAAGTTCAATATGTATCCTATTATAGTATATTTAGAGTCAATATCTACCAATAAGGTGTATACCAATGATTCGTTAAATTTTGGACATCTTCCAGAGTAACGAGCTTCACCGCTGCGATATTTATACACGAATTAGTTAGCACATTGTTTGTTAGACAGAGGGTATTCTACACTAGGTACACTTCGATTACATAGCGCCCAATGGCATCCTCGAGTATATAGCTGGCATGAGCATATACCTAAGCACTTGAGCATATAGGTAATGACAATTTGCATGGACTAAAGCAATAAAAGAGACTGAATCTAGGAATGTTTTTATAAATGCAGTATATTTTATTGCTTTAGACAAATTTACAATTAAATCTCACGTTTATATTTATTAAAATTTTGACTTAGAGACGGTATCGCAGCGGTGCCACGTGTTCTGGTGATGTTCTGCCTGCTCAAACCAATAAAACAGTTCAGTCGAAGCGTCACCGAGCATTTGGTTAAGGGATTTCGAGGAAAGACCACAACTTATGAGGGCGGGATCCCTACTTGTACATCTACATATCGTAAAAATAATAGCAGTCTTCCCAAAATACCTCCCATTAAGATTTGTTGTACATAATACACCAATATTATAAAATACTGTAAACATATTATTGATTGCTATCAAACATTATTTTATCTCAATTTCACTGAACGAAGTCGAATTGGTGGTCCCCCTACGGCTGCCCCAAAGCCGAGTATGCGGATTGAATCGATTCACTAGTCACCGCATAACTTCAAAACTTAACATTCCATCACATAGCTGTCAATTTTTTGTTTTTATACTAACCATATTTAAAAATCCTTATACATCACTTTACAGTAAAATAATTGAATAATAATACTTAGGCTGACTCGGGACTATAATTATGAATTTTTATTTTTTCATTATTCATTACAACTAAACCTTAATAATATCAGCTACACGAATAAATCAGCATGAATATTCATTACAATACAATATAAATTAATAATAACTGTATATTATCATATTTGTCTGTGTCGATTGATGCGTTAATGTCTTATTAAATTGTGCTTTAAAACGCTGTCTTTTCAATGCTAGCGTGGTTGCACAATACGAAGAAGATAAGTTTAGATTTAGAATATATTAAGGCATGCAATTTAACTGCACAAACAGGTGCGGATGTGAGAAAACTTACTTGGATGGTTATACTGGTTGTAATACTGCGCGCAATACCCTGGTTGAAGACACAGCCACACGATCATGTACAGTTGTACACAAATACATTACTTTATTGCATCCTCACTGGTGTGCACTAGTACACCGTCGTGACTCTGAATGGTGAACGAGCGCTGCCCCAGTACCAGCGGCAAACATTTTTCATAAATTTAGTATATTTTCTCAGATCAGCCACTGACTTACCGTTCACCGTACTATTAGCACGACCCGTGGTCAGCATTATCATAATCGCTAACAGTGAGAAGACAGCCGTACAACCTTCTATTATTGCGGAATCATATGCGACGCAACAGCATACGCACAGTCCTCATACTTTTACATAGCGCTATGAACGCTAATATATAATACGCTAATTGCGCTGTATTCGTAAATTATTTAATATTGTTACACATTTATAAACACATTCCGTGACCCGCAATTCAATTAGACATGGTAATAGATTCAATTTTATTCATCGATGCGTCTCCGGACATAATACTATCTACTGAGAGCTAATTACTATTTCAGTGACA
Organism: Acronicta leporina; assembly: GCA_947256265.1. Classification (NCBI taxonomy): domain Eukaryota; kingdom Metazoa; phylum Arthropoda; class Insecta; order Lepidoptera; family Noctuidae; genus Acronicta; species Acronicta leporina. The sequence goes on from OX366510.1 coordinate 14,831,517, forward strand.
AAAATATTCGACATAAGTCATCGCTCTGAGCGTATGCAGTTACTTTCCCTCTTATTACAGCCGAAAACTTGTCTCATTATTTTGAAATTAGCGTGTTCATTTATCCATAGCATATTTTAACTAGATTCGATTTCATCTTGTCTGTCGGACAACATTATAGATTTTATAAGTTCTATCAGCATTGAAAGTCACACTTATAATTCAAATAGAGGATCGATGACTGCTTAAAAGTTAAATTGAATCATTTAGATCCACAAACACCTTAAATTTCATAGTTACACCCATGTGGTAATTGTTTTTGAATATTTGTAGATTTTATAATAAGTAAATTATTTTCGATAATATAGGAAGATAGTTGGATAAAAATTTAGACGCGATATAAGCGGGCAAGTGATATGTAGTACGCGTTCTTTCGGTTGAATGAATACCTGAATTTCTCATATATAATTTAAATAGGTTTATTATGGATGCGAAAAATGAATGATCCACGCTTATACTAGTCTAAACCAACACTTTTTAACAAATAAAAAATACACTTTCCATATAAATGAAATTGATGAGCTGAGAAACTTGTATCAGTTGTCTTTTTTTGTTATAATTACCATTTCATATTTTAAAGTGATTATTTAGACCAGTTAAGGCTGTGGTTTCGTTTATTGTTGTACAGTTGTCTCCAGTTTTCACCTTGTATTATAATCCCGAACTTCTTTCCAACAATATCAACATTAAATCAATCAAAAGGATTCTAAGTACAAACGTTCAGACCTGAGAACCCTTTTTGCGTCAAATTGTGCCCATTAGAAAATTTCTTTGCAAAAGACCTGCTACGAATTCTTTGAGAGGACTAGCCTTAATAACCATGTTTTAATTTATCCTTGTAAATAGAAAGGTAAGTAAATTATGTACTTAGTCTGTTGATTATAATGAATGAACGCGTTGGTCCTAAGATTTGTCCGAAGTGACCGAACATTCCCAAGCCCGCTTATAAGACAAGCCGCAAAACGTTAGTGGGCAGAGTATTTAACCTAACTAGTATAAATGGGAAATATCTTTGAACACTATTCACATTACAGTCGTAAATAGTTTGTCCTGCTGTTTGGTTGTTACAGAGCAATAGTAAGAAGTTTATTTTTTACAAAAGTTGGAATCCATCAAGGCCAACTAATATTCCAAATCCAATTGTCTTTTGTGCCTAGCTAGCGTAAGCTGTCTTTTGTTGACAACGTTTCCTTGCTTTCTTTGAAGACAGACAGATAGAGAGAAATATAGACAAGAGTCCTTTACCCTAGACTAGATCAATATTAAAATATTCATGTTCTTCCCATGGGGTCTATCTTACAGTAATATATGCTACTATATTTGAAATTATTGCTGCGTTTCCGTCGCTAAATATTTTCAAAGAGCATCTTTTCTGTACTATAGATTATAAATAAGACAATTTGAACTTTATGATCATTATATTATTTGTACTAAATGTCTACCGTGGTGTTATACATTAACTGTGTAATATTCACATTCAATTTTATACGTAAACGTATGAAAACTTAATACAACATGAAAATTTCTTGTCACAACCATAATATATCGGTTGATTGAGGAGCTTTGTTAAAGTATGCATCCTCAATCTCGCCATTTCGATCGATTCATCAGATCTAAAATTTCTGTCAGTATATATAATTATGTAGCACGTGAACAAACTCATTTTAAACGACTACATATAATTATTTACAATCAATCATTAATCAAAATTTATTACAATTTACGGAAACTGCAAACATGTAGCGAACAGCCAAGCAACAGGACAACAAATTGATTTAATGTGTAACCAACGCTTTACGACGCGCACTAGCTCTTACAAGCATTGTAATAAGGGTGATATTTTACAACAGTTTTATATAAGTGTGGATAAACTGGGTGGTACTCATTGAGTAATAAGATTTAATAATTAAGGTATCACTGTGATTGTGGGTCGCATTGCAGCAGCCGTACGATCGACGGGTCGCTCTTGGCGCCCTCTATGAATTCTTCAAGGGAAAGTTTTCCGTCTTTGTTTCTGTCCATCTGTCGGAATATTTTATCGGTTCGCTTCTCCGGAGTAGACTCGTCCTCGGGCATCTTCATCACGGACCCGACCATTTTGTAAATAGCCTGGAAACACCAAGTCGTGTGTGAAATTTCCGTTAGAGAGCGCTAGTTGTATAAAAAGTTTGATACCAATAACATTAAAAGATGGTGTACCATTGACACGCTGACAAGATTAGAACACCTGCTCATTGTTTAAAAATAAATAAGTAGTCGTTAGAAAAAAATACGACAGGTCAGTATTTCATTCCGTATTCCCAAGTGAATTATACATTCGTATCGTTCAAATATTTTAGCAGCCATTCAGTACATCTAAGTTTTGTATTACTTTACGGTAACGTAAATACCTGTCACGCATGTCGTTGAAATTATTTAAAATTATATACTTCGAAATGGACACACGTGTCCACAGGGCTTTTGACCTACCGCTGTTAGCACTCACTCTATTGTAGTTCAATCCGTCTGCATTATTTTCTTGGTGTAACATAGTAATTTAAAGCTACATTTTAGTATTAGGTTATTGATGCTGTCAATAAGTTGTTCATACAGTAATCATTCTGCATTGTCTCTACTATTATAAAATTGTAAAAAATCTGCGTCTGTACATTGAAGATATTCAATAAAAACAGAAGTGGGTTAGGTTATATAAAGGTCTCCGAACCCAAACAGGTGATTTTTAAAATTCTTGTCTGTTCGTCTGTTTGTTACTGGTTAGCGCAACTGCTGAATAGATTTAAATTTTGTTATCACTGTTAGAAAGCATATGCTCCAACTTAAAAACGGGTATACTTCTTATCTCAATTAATTAAACGGATCCTGAGATACAGAGACCTCTTTGATGCATAGAGATGGATCTCTATGCATCAAAGAGATTAGAAGATTTAATTATTAAATTTAATAACCGTTTTATAATGTGCATGGTGTGTTAGCCTTTAAGTAATTACTACACTGCGGGCAAAAGTTAGTATATTATATCGATAATAAGCTTCCGCCTGCGACTTCGTCCGCGTGAAATAGTTACTTAGTGTTAGCGTGATGATATATAGCATATAGCCTTCCTCAATAAATGGGCTATCTAACACTGAAACAATGTTTCAAATCGGACTAGTAGTTCCTGAGTTTAGCGCGTTCAAGCAACAAACAAACAAACTCATCAGCTTTATATATTAGTTCCATTATCTAAGGACAACATTATCTATATGACCTATCTGATCGCCAATAAGATCGGTATAGGTCCTTCTAGGTCGACCTCTTCTGACGTTGCCGCTAATATGCGCCTTATAAATTCCTTTCGTTAATCGTATTTCATTCATTCTCTCAACCATCCATAGTTACTATTTAATTAAAAAACAATTGTAGTATTATTATGGAATTGAATTTTATTGCATTTATTAGATGTGTCTAAAAGACAACCAAAGACAAAAACGAAAGGATCTCTTTGGTGGACAAAATTAATTGAACTGAATAATAAAAATAAATCCTGCCCTCCCTTAATTGTAGATCTTCAGTGTTCGTTGACTCTAAAACAAGTGTTAATGACACGATCGCGAACACACGCACGCGAAGCAAGTGAACATTGTACGCACCCATAATCATTATATGGACACAAAGGCAGTCCTATTTATTTCACTCTATAGTCGCATACATTTTCGCGTCTAATCTATACATATAATAATTTTACTTACAGTGACAATTTCGAGCATCTCCTGTCGCGAGATGTACCCGTTGCCGTCGAGGTCATACATGGAGAAGGCCCATTTGAGCTTCTGTTCGAGTTTGCCCCGTGATGTCACACTGAGCGCACACAGGAACTCCCGAAAGTCTATCGTGCCATCGCCATTAGCGTCGAATGTTCGAAACACGTGCTCCGCAAACTGAAATAAAAAATATAATGTTCAAATATATATTTGTATAAAATTAATGGCTACTGTAACGAAATTAGAAAAGTCCGTTGGTATCTTTTTGACCAAATGGATTTAACTGTATACAATATAGTTGTTATTGAATTGAGTAAAAAGCTACTTTTCTAAAATGTTGGCGCCTACAGTACCTTACTCGCGTCACCATATGGAAAAAAGTTTCCATATATTTTCTTAAATTCCTCTACGGACAAATGTCCACTGGGACAATCTTTTAGAAATCCTTTGTACCATTCTTGTATCTCTGCATCTGAAAATTTGGTATTAATACGTTTTTTACATCACACTGAGAGGTTGAAACTGTGTGTCCCATACGGGTATATTTATATTAAACTAGCGGCCCGCCCCGGCCTCGCACGGGTGGAGAATTCCTTAACTTTTTTCAAAATATCCTATGGCCTATGTTAATTTGGAATAATGTAGCATTCAAATGGTGAAAGAATTTTTGAAATTGGCCCAGTCAGTTTTGAGTTTATTACACACATAAGTATACAAATCTTTCCTCTTCAGCAGACCTTCAATCAATAAGTAAGGTAAGTTAAGGTAGGTAAGCTTATACTAGGATACTAGGATCATTATGATAATAATCCAATTACTACTACTAATTAGTTTCTGCACACAGAAGAAGTAATAAATTGCTCTAAGTACCTGAAAACTCAGTGTTCTGCTTCAGATCCTCCAGGACCTCTGGCTTTAACTTGCTATTTTGTTTACCCATTTTTGTTGTCTTGTATTTTAGAAAGGACGTTAAAATATTACACAACCTGCTTGATATTAGTTAGTCAAATCTTGTGCCCTAAAACATAATTTAATAAAAGCAGTTAGTGATTGTAGCTGCAAATCAAAATTAGTCAACATATAATTTTGCAACAAAACTGCAACTGTATTTTTCTTTAATGTTACAAAAAATTTATTTTTTCATAAATGCAAACATTGGCGCAGCTTTCCACCAAGTATATTTATACGTATGGTATTTCATCAAGTATAATTTATGAAAGTGCGTGACCGTTAGTTTTATCGCGGTGTTAATAATTATGTTAATGTGTGTCTGCTCGGAGCAGTCACTAGCATGTGTAGTTGTATGAAATTCCGAAATTATTAAGTGATCGACATAACGATTTATGTATAGTCGAAAATATTATTTCATTTACTCTTTTGTTTCCGAGTGTACTTCCTTTGCTCATGTAACACTAGTAAAGTAGTAAGGTTCACGCGCTATCATTAATTGCAAATGTTATAGTAATTATATTTTATTAATTCTTGATGCAGTTTTCTCGCAACTCTAATTATTATTCATTGATTTTAAAAACTATTACGTTACTTTAAATTCTATTAAGTGAAAGAAAAATTCTGACCTTCTGCAGTCTCCGAAATAACGGTGTTATGTATATTTTGGATCAATTAATTTAAAAGCAAAATTAAAATTAAATAAGTAATGGCACATGACACAATAGTTTATAAAATTTATGTCAAAATCATGTAGCAGTCATGAATTAAGTATGGTTTAAGAGAAGTATTTTCTGGGAAATAAAGATTACGGCTTTAATATCAATATTGTTTTACAAATGAATGGAGTTTCATGTTTTGGTGGGATTGCTGGAATAAGTTAGATTAAAAGCAGCATCGGTTGCACTAGTTCCAAGAATTAGTTGCGGATATATTTACAGAATCACATTGATCCTAAAAATATATTCAAAAATTTTGAGGTTATTTTTAAGCATGCATATACGATCTTTTATTTTAATATGCTATTACGGAGATAGTAGACCCCTTTGAATTGAAAATGGAATATATGGGGTGAGTTCAACATTACGCTATATTATTCGAATAGGTTATCTATCTCTCATGAGTCAAGTTATTTAATTTGAATTCCCATTGATTCGTAACGGTTCATAAAAACAAAACCAAAATAAACCAAAATGGGGTGAGTGAGTACTAACAACTATTTTTCATGGTTTTATTGAAGGAATAAGTAAAATGATTGCGCTCTAAGCTACATTAGCATAGGTACCCACCACAGAATAATTAAAGAACTGTCTACATGATTTTGATATCCATTAATTATAATTAAACTATGTTGTCGTGCACACTACAATAATGAGACAAATAATAGTATTTGTTTTATAATTTGTATATTATACATGAATAGGCAAAATGTGAGTTCTTTAAAAATATGTATTCTTAGAAATACAACAGATATTAAACGGGACACATGGTGGATATTTGTATGTATCAGAGATGCCGACTAAAACTATATAATTTCCCCGGATAAGACTTTACACAGTAAATTAACCGTGACACTTTAAATAATGAGTATATTATGGACTTTTTATACTTTACTCAGACTTTAAGAGGTAAAGTGGGGACCGCACAGTAGTTATCTGAAAAGTACTTCGATCACTTGTGACGTGACGAAGGTAAGCTCTATTAAGTGTATTGATCAGATCTAGTACACAGATGTCATCACACTAACCACGGCGTGTCGACACCGCTTGAGTACAGTTTTGTCAAGACAAAGTTCGATAGACACCTAATAGCATATTTTTCCAAAAGCTCATAATTTTTTTTATATTGAGATGGTATACAAACTGGTGCACATAAATAATATTGAATCTTAGGGAACTGTATTTCGAAAATTAATCACCTGCTTTGTGCGACTATCGCAGCTAGTTAGTTACAATAAAATCTTAAATTATATTCTACACTAGTAAGTTTATGATATAATAACATAATCATGACTTAAATAAATAGTGCTTGAAGCTTACTACTAAGAGTACGTCTACTTAATTACTATAAATCATAAATCAAAGGTAACTACTCTGTTAGGTATGATATAAAAGTTCATATGAATGAAAATATAACTGATATCAAAATTCTTTATGTAACGAGTGGCGCCTACTCTTATTTGCCTTGTAGTTGCTGTTACGAATAAGTTATGGAAATATGATTTTTTTCAACACAAAGATAATTATATCTGATAAATCTTAATTATATGCCATTTATGTTTATAACATTTATTACCCTAATAATACTTATATAAAATGAATAAAATAGGCTAAATGATTCCTAATTAACATCCATTCATTGTAATTTCAGCTTAATATAAGAATCACAATTTTAACAATAGGTGAATAATGTAGAACGCGCCTTGTTCATGCAGAGTAGTTCCTCAATTTCACAGTTCGAGATTTCATTATTGAGACCAAGAAGAAAGTGTTCTCTTATGTCCTAACCAAAGTATTATAAAATCGGCGATTATGCGTCTAACTACGAGATTTAAAAATGCACAGCAAGAAACTAGTGGCGCCCTCACTCGGGTGTTAATTTCCGCCCTAGACTATAATTATTATAAAGAGAAAATACATGGCACTATAATTAAAAAATGAAACTTCAAGCAAAAAAATCCACATTGATATTACGATTATAAAAGTGAGATTTAAAAATCTATGATAAAAGTTTCTATACGCAGTGCGTTAACGTGTATCGTTAGCTTTCCTGGGAAGTGAAGTGATCAACTCAAAATAGGTTAGAATTGAACTGAAGTTAGGGCAAGTAGGTTAGAATAAAACTGCCAAGGAAGCGACAACGCCTGACCATAATTACACAGATCAGTAGCAACTGAGTTGTAGGCCCGGGTCGCGTAACAACTAAGTCAATAAAAATATCATAATTGACTTATTGAGAAACTTAACATCTCATCTGTGAGATATGTACCTACACCGGTATGACAGCCGTAACTAGGTAATTGTTTGATAGTGAGACACGAACGTTACGCCTAGGGCGATTATTCCTAATAAATGGTCGACTTGTTAATATAATGTTATTTAAAAATTAATTTCAATATTTCCAATCGAAAATCCATTTTATCTGATATGTCACACAACACCCTGTCTGCGAAGCTACCTTCAGGTTCAAGATGAGAATTATTTGATCCCTCTTCATCTATGTTTGTAAAAAATTCAGTCGATATTATGATCATGTTGACACTGTTCTACTTATGTGACGTAATTAGTCGTGGCAACAAGGAGATTTGCATTACGATAACATTACAACTTAATTGTCCGATAAGTCCTAACGTACAGGACTATATTAAAATAACTGAAAATAATGACGTAGGTACTACAAAATAATTGTAAAAAATTTATAACAAAATATAAATTTTCAGTATCATAACTAATAATTATATTTTATATAACGTCAATTTAAATGAAGTAACGTAAATATACACTAAAATTACATAAATACTTAATTAACTATTCTGCAATGCGTAATTACTTACATGGAATGTTTTCAACAACAAATTAATGCGAGGCTGTTTAGTTTAGTGGAAATGAATTAATGAAACAGATAATGAAAACAACTATCAATTAACCTTGCTCTTTACGCCGTCACTGATGTATACAATTGCACATAATTATACATTTTCTATGTAAATCACAAAATCTAGTAGATATCGCCTCCGTAAGAGAGAAATGCGGCACCGTGATAACTGTAATGTAGGTACGGATTAATTATGGTGTATTATAGTCAGTAGGCAGCGTCTACGGTATGACGTCATACTGAAATGCGCACGAACCGCGCCAGTGTCTACTTTCAATGTATTCGGCGAAAAAGCGAAAAAGCATGTGTAAGTATAGTAACATTATTCACAATTGAATATCAGTTTTCAAATTAAGCGTTATTGACAACAGTTATTTATAGAAACAACTGTTGCATTTGTTGTAATTTGTTTTGTGCTGAATCAAACCTTTCATAATATTTTATGCCTTGACGTTTGTGCGTTATTTCCATGCTGTCCGATATACTTACAAAATACATTATATAAATAATAATCTTAATTCTAAATGCATTGAGAACATTTAGTTAAAATAAGAAAAAAACAATAACGATCGTACTTAATAAAATATAATATGTTAAAATTAATGATAAAATTTATTTGTATAATATCGCGACCCTTTTGACTGCGTGCGGTCAGTGGTTATTCGTGAATAGTGCGATAAACTACAATAACTCTAAAATAACTATAACACAAAATATGGGACTAGGGCACACTAAAAATTTGGTTCAAGTTATAGATGTGGGGTTCCGGCCACCTTTGGCAAAGCTGACAGCGAACTGATAACTATAAGGGTTATGATAAAATGAATAACGCGAAGTCGGTAACCTATTTACAACGGGGAACTAGAAGGCACAGTAGTGGGGAAACTATATGGGGTACACAAATACTCCAATAAATTGTAGAAACAAGTGGAAGGTAATTAAATACAACAAAAAGTAACTCATAAAATACTGTCACAAGTAGTTAGTGAAATTACCAAAGCGATTTGATAATATAGCGGTAAAGAAGCGTGTCTGATGCCTGGTTCAGAACCGAGTGACCATGAAGATCCCTGAACAATTAACAAATAACACCAATAAGAAACAACACCGATACTAGAAACGATAATAGTATAAAGTTTACTCATGTAGAATATTATGGTTATTTTAACTTACATAAATTGAACTTATAGTGGACAGAACTGTTCAGATCGTTAGTACTTGTGTTGTTTGCGACAATGTCATGATGCTCGTTAAGAACTTGCTAGCGCTTTATGCACCTCTGCACCTCTGCTCGCCGCGTCGTTCCGCCCAATCTGACCAATTCTGTACATACAATCTACACTAATTTTGCCTTAATATTAAAATGTAAGATTGACATTAATTTATACTGTGCAGTATTAAAGTAATCCGTCATCGGATTGAATATAGCGTTGAACCAGATAGACCGAGAGTCATATAGGGATAGTCATAGAAGGTCTACTAAGTGAATGGTTCGGACACAATCTTATACTATTAGCGAAGTGGACAATCCGACAGCGACATAATCCCCACATACATTATCATTCATACATAATTTATCATTAGGAATGGACAATTTCTAACTCGAGGATTCATTGACGTCAATTTCGTTACACCAATAATTATAGCTTAATATTACAATACTTTTTTTACAATCGACAAAAATCACACGTGTCGTGGGAAAGCAGATTGTGAAGCGCACATCCGTATCGAAACGTGTCGGGCCTAAAATACATCAACCTGAGAGATACATTGTTGATTCGTATCTGTTTTTAGAGCTGTGCTTTCCGTCGTAAAGCAAAGTGTACCGGCAGATCGAACATGCGGATGTAATCGACAGATTCCTACTGTGCTTACTCGTCGAGGTAAAACGATACGTTAGCTCTGTTGATGTACAGCTTATAGTAGATGTTGGTCAAAGTATTGCGACTGTTCTCGATGCGGACGGGATGCGCAAACACAAAGTGAGCAGCACGGACACGTGCTACGTACTCATGCCATGCCAACACGACAGCAACTCAACACAACCGCACAATTTACAGTGTTAGATCCGCCTCGGTGTTAAAAGCTGACTCTGTTTTACTACCACCACATACACCACAACGATTAAAATGTCTATAAAATATGTAAACACTTTCGGTAAAAAATATAATTGAAGCTATTTAATTGGGCGATTTTTTTTGAACATATTGTATTTACAGTGAAATGTTTCGTAATGATCGAAAGGTCGACATTAACTGTGTTTACGATTCTTTCTTCAATGCTGTCGTGTGGACAAGACGACGCCGTCGGGTTATCGTGAGGCATACAATAGGGGTGGGTATGTGAGAACGGATCGCAGGGTTAGAAGGAGGTGTTCGCCAATTTAAGGCGCAAGCATTTTCGAAAGTTCCTCGTCTTGCAGGCAACCCTTGAGGAACTCGTCCTGCGTCAGTTGGCCGTCGTTGTTTTCATCCATTTTGGCGAAGATATTCTTAGCACGCTCTTCAGCAGAATCCGCTGGTCGGTTACTTGAGCAAGCACCGAGCATATCATAGATGGCCTGAAAAGCGCAGAGAAATCTATTTTACAATCGAGCTAAATACAAGCGGACTAACTAGCAGCAGCAATAATGGTCCCGGAGCATAAGTATCTACTTAATATTTACAATAATTGCAATCAAGTACTACATCTGTTATAAATCACTTGTGAGTTTCACCATAATTATGTGGATAGGTACATCATTATAATCGTTGTCGCTAATTCTAATGCATAGGGTTCGGCGCAATAGTATCTCAATTTTCTATCCTGGGGTCTTATTCTCTGCAACGTAATTAGGCTTGGACACGACACCATTATACTCCGGTTACGGTTAGAATGGAGGGAGGTGTCTATTGAGCTGAAGTCCAATTCGTAACTAACAATTGAAAGGGTGTTTTATACCCACTGCATAAATGTCAGGCTTCTCGCGGCACAGTATGCGTGAGCATGTTCGTCTCCAACAACAATGTCTGTGCAAAAAATACACATGTCTTCATAGACAAAAACCTCTAATACCTATGCCATTGATACCTCCAAGTTGTTAAATGTTTCCACCCGTATCGCAACTATTGGATGTAATACAAGATTGTAAAGTTTCTCTGGTCCTGAACTTATTATAAATTGAAAACTATTATAATAATAATCCCACCTCACACGTTGACTAAATTCATTACGTATCACAAATGCTGTCAAGCTCAAAGAAAATTTATTAAATGGACCTTTCATCACCAGTGTAATGCAATTTAGGTGAAATATAAATTTGACTCTCCGGCGACCACCTATCGCGTCAAATAGTCAGTTTAATAGCAACTGTGATTATTTATAATACCTATTTATACTACTTAATATTATTTACTATACGGGCGATATTACGGGACTTAGTATAACATAATAGCAATTCTAGGGAAGTATTTCTGATCCAGTAGATATTCCCTAATAAAACAATATTATTTTAATGGCACTGTAGGTTGGTCATGATCATGTCTTAATTTCACAAAGGGTCATCGAAAGCCATGACAGACGTATCTAAACTGATCTTCAAGAACATGTTTCTGTGATATTCTAGAACACAGGATTTAAAAGCAAGCAAATTTTTAACAGGATTTTTTTGCTCGTCACTACGGCGGGACAGCGAACGATGACATGTAAATATTAACGTTGCCGGTATGGAGACAGGGGCTAGCCCACCCTTTCCTGCCGCTGCGACAGGTGTTGTGTAATTAAGAGCTGTCAATAGAGCTTTTATATTCGAAATAGTGTCGAATCTGACGAACATAAAAGCTGTAACTCGCCGGAAATTGCACACCTTTCTGCAGTGAAGTGTAACAGATCAATAAGATGCAGCATGAATTTCTGTTTTTTATTTGCAGAACCTACACTGTTTTGGTAGCAAGTCTGAGTGCCTTGTTAAGTCTATGATGTCTATGAAGGAGCTACGTGAAAGCTTTTTGTTCATAAAACTAGCTATAAAACAATCGTGTTCACCTAAGACTAAACAAGACCACTTCTCGACTGTTAAAAATATAGATGTTGTAAAAGTCTCGCAGTCTCATGATTCATGAATAAGCTCCGGGAACATTCAATAACTCCAAACTGTTTGTAAGATCACATCGCTATTTGCTTTGGAATCGTTCGAAGTTAATTATCGCTCCCCTGCGCTCGTGGCGATTATTTTTATTTTGTTGGTCGGTGTATAATTAACCGGCAACATGCGGCGGGCAAGAGAGCATTGCTCCGCATGGATCTGTGAAGATTCCGTTATGAACAAACCTGCACAATTTTCGTCATCTCTTGAATGTCGATGACACCATTGCCATCGACATCGTACATACGGAACGCCCACTTCAGCTTCTCTTCTGGAGTACCACTTGACGTGACGTGGATCGCCTGCAGAAATTCCTACAACAAACAGTCGTCTATCGATACACGCGGGTCAGGGCCAACACAAACAAGCACACGCTATGGAGTGTTGTTCGGCTATTTTTTACATACATACTAATTACTTTAAACAATAAATCGCATCAATAAATCGCAAAGGCTATATAAATTTGTAATTAATTAATTTGCTACAGCAGTAGATTAAAAATCATACAGCTTTGAGCGAGCCAATCGCATTGCTGGGTAATGTTGCAAAAAATGGCTTTACACATTGAGCCAATTAATGCACATTTGTCAAAAAAATTATCGCGCTTTAACAAAAGATTTATTACAGATATTCGCTATGCGCCTTAAACCTATGTCAAATCTGTTACCTTAAAGTCAATGTAGCCGTTCTTGTCCATATCGAATGTACGAAACACGTGGTCGCAGAACTCAACGGCGTTCCCGGACGGGAAGAACATCTTATACATGTCGACGAACTTAGCAGGCGTCAGTCGGCCGTTAGGGCAGTCTTGCTGCAAGAAAATAGATGAACTCCATGAAACTAGAAGTTTAATAAAAATTTCGAAAATGCCTATAAAATTTCGGCGTCGTGTAAAGGAATGTGAAATGCAGATGTGCACGGTGAACCGCGCTGCCCTAAACTAAACATTGCATGTTGGCCCTGATGCGGTGGGAACAATCGTGTAACGTCGTGCAAAGGCAAATTTGCCAATTCACCGATGTTTGCATAAGTAAGGGCTATACCTACACAGCAGTCGGTAGATAAGGCCGTGTACGCCATCGTCCTCGTTAGTGATTATGTCTATATTTCTTATGGACGAGTCAATATTAGTAAAAGAAACATGCAGGTTTCTTTTTTAAGGTTACGTAAAGGAAAAAAGGAACCCTTACAGGATCACTTCGTTGTCCGTCTATCTGCCAATGACCACTAAGAATACTCAAAAACGCGTGGAGGCATACATTTAAATTAATAAATTAATAATGGGGTCTGTAAAATAATTAAGTTTCTAAATCAACGCAACAATATAGCAGTTAATGTCTAAAATTTCGACTGTTTTTGTGTCCAAGGCCCTTGAGCGCTTTACTGAATTAAAACCGAAAAGAAATGGTATTATGGAAGCGTGCATACCGAATCTACATAAAAACCTAGACATATATACCCTCACTACTTTTTCTAATAGGAGTAGGTAGGAATTAAGTACAGAACGCCTTCGATAATATTATTAAAATTAATTATTGATTAGGTACGTAAACTTACCACACTTGGAATAAAAAACAAAAACATTCCAACTATTAGAATAGAATAGAATGCCCTTTGTTGTACGCCAAAAACGAATGTCAAGTATAAGTTATCAATCATAGAATATGGTTCAATGGGTGGTCTTATTGCTAAAAGCGATCTCTTACAGAAAACCTTTGGATGGACTCAAGAGACTAAACTATTATTGTTCTTTAATAGAAAAAATATATACGAATTGAGTTTCAATTATCCACGTTCCACAAATATATTCCACAAATTATTTGACATTCAAACCACTCAAGCATCGATATAGAATCATACAGACAACTAACGGAACGCGCTCGACTCGGAATTTGTGAATACATCAGTCCAATACTACCTACCAGTTATATCTAGTGTAGGTACGATAAGACAATTGTTAGCCTGAACTAGTTTCCAGATTCAATAAGTTTCTCTATAGCAGGTATATTTACTAAACTGATGTTGCGACCATGTTGCATGTTAAAATATCGATAGTGAAGGAGTTTTCACTATCGATATTTTACCATCCTATAAGTATAGGAGAACAAAAAAGGCTACCTGAAACAAAGTGATTTCAGTGAAAAGATTATCATTATCACGTATGTACCTTAAATCCCTTGTACCACTCTTTGATAGTGGTCTCGTCGTAGGAAGTATGCGTTTTGAGAAAATCCATATCCTCCTTCGTCAACTTGTCTTTACTGACAAAGCAACCCATCTTGATATCTGGAACAATAATAAAACATTGGTTAGTCGTTAATTAATATGGACACCGAAGAAGCTTGACAAACTATAATGATAAGCTAATTTTTTTTGGGATTTGGGTAAAACTTGAGTGGGCTAAAATGTACGATTTTAAAACTGATTTTCAGATAACAATTTGCTACTGTATTGTATTGTACCATCAAAGAACGAGTACCTTTCTTTATCTTGGTCTCAGTGCGTACGGAATATAATTATTAAGTATGTTGTTGATTAACTGTTGTAACTTGTTGATTTAAGGTGGTTTGGGCATGTACAGAGGATGGATGAACGGAGATTGACGAAACGAGTATACATGATGAGTATGGATGGAAGAGTTGGAAGGGGCCGACCTCGACGAACGTAGGACAACCAAGTTGCGGCCGTTCTTAAAAAAGGAAAGGTTAAGAGCACCCTAAACCGACGTTCATGCATGAGGAGGTTAATGAACATAGATGAAGCGAAAGTAGTATGCCAGGATCGTAGCAAGTGGAAATCTATAGTCTCTGCCTACCCCAATGAGAGACAGGCGTGAAAATATGTATGTATGTATGTATGTATGTATGTATGTATGATTAACTGTTGTTATTGTCAGCCCTAGCCCAAGTTTCGGTTGATAGTACGCCCAGCGATGAATAGTTACACACTATTTGCAAATAAATGGTATAAATTCGAAGGATTTTGTTAATATATTTATTACTCAATCACTGAATCGATTCAGAAGAAAATCTTCATAAATATAATAGAGAACATCTTATTCCAAATATGAGAATCTTCTATGTATAAACCAAATTAGCTATAAAGTTACTTCTTCGTTACGCAAATGTGTTTACGCAATCATTACTCTACCTACCAGTAAATGTTAATCCTGGAAAATCGACCCAGCTATAAGTGCTATTAGGTATATCTGTTGTGGAGAGCCCTCAGCAATTATTTTCTCTATTGAATCATTTATGATTCAGAAATAGCAGACATGTTATCGCTGCAAGTATAACCAACACAGGAATACCTAGTAATTTTAATTGCACACTTGCTGTTGACTGACATCCGATACATTCTAATCAGAAAATTATTAAAAACCATTCGACTACGGAGCCAACACTAAAGTACTTAGCAAATGCCGAATAACCTACAATTAGTGCATGTAATTGTGACATGTTGAGAAGCTTCTTACTCGTTTACCTAACAGTAATTATATGAATAAGTCACTCTAATTTTACCATTCGTTATTATAAAAAATTAAAATAACTTTTAAGTCCATTGCCGTGAGACAATAAAAAGGTCGATCATGATGATGATGAACATATCTTCCAATATAGTGACTGGAGAGCTCATGTCGCTCCTTTAGCATTTATGGAACTAAAAAATCAATATCCCAGCCAGCCTAAAACATCTTTTAAATTCGTTATCAACCCTTAGTTTGTAGTTCCGATGCTCAAAATTCTATTCGATCGTTAATACTTTGATGCACTGTTATGGTGTAATGAAATATTTATCGATAAAGTTGGAGAAACAGTGTTATTTTATTAATTTATTATCAAATTGGATAACAACGCTCCGCTGATCTATGTTGAGTTTAATTTTATTTAGGCTAGACTATTTTAGTTTAGGCGAGAGTTACTAGTCATTGTTCGGGAATTTTTATTGTAACAGTGAGTAAAGGATGGTATTTGATGTGACAGCGGAGGGCCTAGGGCGTGGAAATGTCACGGACACAACTATAAAGATAAAGAGTGCCGCGTAGCGCGGCCTCATGCCTCCCCACGCACCAAGAGATCATAATTCGATTTGATGCCCTAAAAACTACAGAACCAATATTGTTACACTACAACCAAATGCAACATATTGTGTATACTTTAACGATAAAATCTGTTAGGATTTTATTTATTTATTTAATTAAGGATCGCCAACAAAGATACATTAAATACTTCATACATTTCACAAATATCAAGATAAACAAGACGAAATGTACCTTCAATTATAGGCAACCACAACTTACATCATAATTGTCGAGTATACATAAAAAAAAAAAAATTAAAATTGACATTATTACAATACAATAAATAACAAACAAAACAAATCAAAAATTAGTTAGATGAAAGAGAATACAACCAATGATCTTAAAAGCCCTGTGCTGAAAAATAGTTATAGAGTTTGATTTTAAACTTCCTGTAATTATCGAAATTAATGTCTAAATCTGCTATCCTACATAGGGAGTTATATAGTTGTATAGCTCTCGTTAGGGGAGAGTTTCTGCCCAGATTGGTTTTATACAACGGTCCACTAAATAACTTATAGGTTTGTGAGCGAGGTAGCCTACTCGGTACATTTATGTGTATATTTGATAGAAGATCAGTATTTATTTGAGATGTGAGTAATTTATGTAAGAAACTCAAATCCAAGACCCTTCTGCGGGTAGATAGACTTTGAAGCTTGTAAAATTCAACCCGGTCTTTATACGACTTTATCGCCTTAGCTCTATGGTCCTGATACGCAAGGTAATACACAAACCTTTTTTGGACTCGCTCAATTCTTTTTGCATGAACCTCGTACTGGGGTGACCACACCTGCGAGCAGTATTCCAAATTACTACGAACTAAAGAGTTATACAGTAATATTTTGGTTTTCGGACACTTAAATGGTTTAACGTTTCTTATATCGTTTTCTCTGCATATTTATAAATATCTTACAAAAAGAACAACGATATTCTGTGAGAATCGAACTCGGTACTCAACGCTTATCAGTCAGTAGTGTAGTCGCAATGGCTACACATCCATGTTGTTACGAGTTCAAATAGTTGATATAGTTCTTCTAAATTATTGTGAGTGGGTAAACCGTACTATGGCAAAAGAAAAAAGATTTCAATGTACCGACACAAAGTAGAAACAACATTGAGTTTTGAGATTTTTAAGTTTTAACACTTTACACTGATTTTGCTTGGTGGAAATGGTGCTATCACTAAACATTACGGATACAAGTAGTTAGCATCACAATGACATGTACGTGTTTATACTTTCACGGGAACTTTTTACTGTCACTGACTGTTATGAACTTGCTCACTGTTAGGTGTTATTGCTGAATGATAACACTTATGCTGTAACCTCCATAGAATCCTTGTAACTTAAATTCCCAAATAAAAGTTTTGCACACTTTTACTATTTATCTGCCGTCTAATATATTTTTAATTTTGTTTATAGTACGGACTCGACGTATACAGTGGCACAGGGGTACCCACACTTTTTATCATATTCATAAAGAGATGTACATGCAATTTTCAAAATTTAAGAAAATTCTTAAGTTTTCTGAATAAACGTTGTCGCTTGGTAGTCGTAGTTAGTTTTACCTATTTACTTTAGATCTTTTGAAAGGTCATTTATTTCTCCTGTTTTTAGTTATTAATAAAATAAATTACAATTTTACAGTCGGTTTATTTTTTAAATTACTTTTTTTCTTTAATTTTGTTTTATAGTCGGCAGCAAATTGACAAAAATATCTTGTGTGAGTCCTGCACTTATACCTGGCAGACGACCTATCCAAATTTCCGTATAGGTACCTATTATGCGGATATCAATATCAAAAAGCACTTTCAGATTTTCACTTACACTTCAGTTCCAGTCAACTGTTTCAAATTCGTTTCTCTAAAAACCTTTTTTTTAGATTTCCATGAACCTACTGAGAGCCAGCCTACTGAGAACCAGAATCTCGATGTTGCAAACCTAAAGATATGCGAATAATATGTGTAAACGAGTATACGAGACATAGAGATGATATTAAATCTAGAGAGCTAACAGATGCATGAAGGTAAATAATTATTATTTTCATAACGTTAGGTTTCCTTTGAACAAGCCAGGGGAAGCTTAGCCAAGGGGAAGCATAATCTGGCTAGTACATTCTACATTATGTGGCTAGATTTAGGTGGTGTACCGTACCGTAAAAAGGCAAAATAGAACCGCTCTAGTGAGGATCATTTTTTTTATTATTCGATCTATTCGGAGTTGTTGTTACTCAAAAAAGGTTAATATAGTTATATTATAGTATACGATTACAATACTGAAAGCGCAAACTTGAAGAGTAAATTCGTTTCTCATAAATCTGTAGATAGATTTTGCCGTTGTGTCGCGATGTTCACAACGAAAACTACGAATAAAGTTCACCCGCAAAAGTGTCCCGACCGCCACTAGTTGATTAACCAATGAGCTTAATTTCGTCCGCCTTTATTGTATGTCAGATAAACCGTCACGTTATTTTATGTTCATTGAAAGTGTATTTCACTTGAAGAGGGGATCGTGGCTAATTATAAACTAAGCTGATCAACTGATCTGCAAGGTTAAGCTGCACTTGCCGCAGTCAGTGTGTGGATGAGTGACACATCTTCCATTCTCTTAACACATCGAGACCCCTCCTTGCCTCAGCAGCCCAAAAATAGCCTGACAACCAGTCTATCCTCCGAATATCGGTATTACCCAGAAACTGGGTTTCGGAGGTCTGATGGCAGTCGCTTCGTGTAAAATACTGATGTTCAGCCGCATCTGGTTAGACTGGAAGCCGACCCAATATAGTTCGGAAAATGCTCGGAGGAAGATGAGGATGCTGATGAAAGTGTATTTCATCTAACGTACGGTAATTATTTCGGCGATAAATCACACGTAACTTAAACTCTTATCTGCTCTCCCGTGCCATCATGTTGCGGTAGAATAATTATAGAAAATAGAAGAGCAATACCAAGATCTCAATCAATAAACACTCTCTCGAACTGTGATTATCATCATGTGACCATCGTTAATTTAATGAGCTAGCTTTTATTCGGCATCGATGGGAAATTCGATAAATCTGATGGGGAGGCGCCGGCCTTAACTAAAGTGCAACGTCACCCAGCAAATCCATCATACCTACACCTTATTTAGACATCGGCGTGTTGCTGTCATGGTGTCGGCGGCCTAATAAAGCGGCAGGCGGGACCCGCCATGATTGGATAATGTCTAATGACTTACGGATTCCTGATTACAGCGGCAAACTTAACTAAACACATTAAGCGCTAACTTGAGCTTTGAATGAAGGTATCGTACCATCATCAAAGATGTCCTCTGCTGAACAAAAACGTCCGCCAATAGGATCGGTTATATACAGCCTGCATCGACAACGATTCACATGTACCTTTACCAGGTTGTCTGTCGTTACCGTAAAAGCTCGAACTATGGTAAATCCTAAGATCTTTCCGTAAAACCTAAGAGTTACAAACTCCTTAAGTTAAAGTCTGAAAAGGTCTGTGATCATCGTTAATTTTTAACTTTTATCAATGTCCACTTGGTAAATCTTCAAAACTGACTTATTTGACCGATAATAAATACTTAATTTAAAAAAATATTACTTATCAAAACACTATAGTTCTATTATTAAACCCAACATACAGCTCTTAGAATCTCATCTCATCTCATCTCTCATCTCATCTCTGTACAGCTCTTAGAATCAGCCATGGAAGTAACGTGGAAAGTTTAACTCGTGTCAGAACTAGCGTTTAATTGGAACAGTACATGTCCTTGTGGCTTGTCCCTAAAAGTTTATAAAACCACTTTTAGTGAATGGTCAGCCAAATCTATCATTGTGACAAAGTACAATAACTGAATACTTACTTACATCATGCAATTCAATACCTAACATGAGCTGGCTCCCCACGGTGAGTTACGTCATAAAAGCAATACCTACGTGAATTGCTATTTTGAGTTGTTTCTAAACGCAATGAAAAAATAGCCTAAGTGATTTACGCGCACTATACAGTCGATACACGAAAATAGTTTTACGATAATCTAAAAACCAAGATCACTTGTTTGATTCAACGTCGGTTTGACGAAGCAATTGAACGTGTCTACGCATACGCCATCAGATATTTCGGCATCGAATAAATGACAGGAGACTCATTCAATAAAACGCAACGCGTTCACGAACTGTGTCTTGTTCTGGACTTTTTACGATAACCCCCACTTCGCAACATCAAACGCAGATGCTGCCATTGGTAAATGGTGACAGTAAGTAAGATAGCATATTAATTGATAGATATCAGATATGATTGTAGTCACGCAATTATGACTTTACTAGACGCATTTGTTCCCAGTTCACGCAAGAACCTCGGCATGCATGTGACTGCATCATATCGTACAAGAAATTATTATAACCATCTGTTCATAAATAGGAGCTAAATTTATGCTTATGTTCACTAAACAGTGATGACGATAACCATGCAGTGAAGAGCCAATTGCACGAATGTTCTAATAATTTTACAAACATATTGTTGCAATAACAGATAGATGCACCAATGTGAAGCTTACATTTGACTGAGTAATGATTTGATCATACCTACACATCGAACTATTTTTCACGTGAACGTTACAAAATATCTTTTGTGTTCTAATTTTAGTGTGGCATAAAAAACTTTTATTTAGGTAGGTGCATGACATACGTAAAGGTTCTTCTATAAGTATTATTGTTTGTTTAGAAAGTCGCTTTATAATCATTGACCTATGAGATCAAACTGCTGCATTTTATTACTTAAAGACGTTTAAATTGTGTGTTGTAAATGTAAATTTATTTGTCACAACAAAGAAAAACGATATTGGTCCTGATTGAGTATTATCAGACCGTAACTCTCTTAAGCTACGTCGATAACTTCAACCACAGGATAGAAGGGCGCTAGAAAGTGTTAATAAAGCACGGTCAAGGCAATCGCACAAGCTTTATCGAGATAAATGCGTTAGCATTATGGTGGCGCCAAGAATTGTGGCGATACTATGCCACTCTTTTCTATTGTAAGATTGCAAATTAGTTTATTTCAAAATGCTTTTCTTAATTGGAGTGAAATATGATGGTTTACAACATTACACGTTATAGTTCACGTAGAATTCAATGAAAATAATGTAGTATCTCTAATAACAGAGAAATTTGTTTGTAATTAATTAAATTCAATACGAAAATAGATAATTCAAAAATGTTCATTAAATTTATTATAAAATATTATAAAATTGTAAAAATGCTGTGTCTGTACATAGCAGATATTTAAAAAAAACAGGTGGGTTATGGTATATTTAAACGTCTCCGAATCCGAAAACGTGATTTTTAAAATTCTTGTCTGTTTGTTATGGGTTGGAGCAAAAACTACTGAATAGATTTTAATTTTATTATCACTGTTAGAAAGTTTATGCTCCAACTTAAAAACTGGCGAACTTCTTATCTCATTTAATTAAATGAATCCTGAGACACAGTTTGACCTGAGACACATTTTGACCTCCTTCATGTATAGAGGCCCATACAAAATAGAGGTCATCAATGCTAGTTTTCAATTTTTACTCCTGATATAGCTTCACGTGAGCGAAGCCGCGAGCAGAACCTAGTATTTACTAAAATTGGAGTAAGTACTCTTTTAAGTAGGTACATAAATTATGTAAATTAATGAAGACGTTTTGGCACCCTAATAAGAACGCGCCTTTATCCTCGTATACAAAAATAGCGTCGTTTGCAATCCGTGCATGTGTTGAGGAAAGGTTGCAGCATGGCGTCTGCAATTGGAAGAATGCAGTCAGTATGCCGGTCACGTTACAGCAGCGGCCGTGCGACGTTTCACAATTTACGAATGCCTTGCCACCGACTGGCATTATAACTGCAATTAAGTGACCATTACAAGCTCACAAAGACTTCATAATATTATAAAACTGGGATTATATCAAAATATCTCTGAGAACACTGCTTCATTCTCCATACCAGTTACCGTTCTTACTACAAGCGGGCGTAACGCCACAAGGGTACAAGAATAATGGAGGCAATATAAAGTCCGGCAATGACTGAAGGCCCGCGCTAAAAGCAATAAATTATAAAAATAAAAACATTTGACTTTCGTGTACCTTTATACCAGACCTTGAATCGTTCTAGTGAGGTGAAGAAAGAAATCTGTTTTTTTTTCTTCAAGGCGATTGATGTTCTACGAAAGCGGAATACCTAATATGGTATCACATTTACACAGATACTTTTTGCAAAAGCTTTGCACTTATAATTCATCACATCTGTTAAGTTAATATTTAATTAATGACGGTTAGATTAAACTTGATAAAGACAAGGTCACTCACAAAGGTGCTCACACGGCATCCCTACGATGGAAATCATAGTGGTGCCTAAGCATTCCGGTCGCGCTCTACGAGGGACATAGACTCATTGTTATTCAGTTCGTCCTTTGACTTTTGCGGAGCACACTCAAGCTCTATCCTTTCAGAACTATTCAGTTAAAATTATACGATTGTTCAAAAAGTACTTAAGCGTACATGCACTTAATATCCTGCTACGAAAACTATTCAGATCTGATTAGTATTATCACAATTTGCAGTATATTGAGATGATATGAGATAAAAGATACGAAGTTCTTTTAATAAGAAAGCATTATTTACGCCAAACAATTCTCGATAACCTCTTTTTATAAATAAATTTAAAAGAGAGCACGATATGATTAAGCACGCATTCGCATCAATATAGCTGGGTTTCACAGCCGGGTTCATTACGATACTCCAGGTATCGAAGATCGAAGACGTATTATGAACCCTAGCTGAACCTGAACTGGTAATTTAATTAAAATTTCGAAACAAAATTTATGATATTTTTAGTCACCTATAACTAAACTTAAATCCTTTGGATTTGGATAATCAAACGGCAAATCATTCGCCTTAAAACTCTTATGTAATCATCTATACCAATATATAAAGCTGAAGAGTTTGTTTGTTTGTTTGCTTGAACGCGCTAATCTCAGGAACTACCTACTGGTCCGATTTGAAAAAAACTTTCAGTGTTAGATAGCCCATTTATTGAGGAAGGCTATCTATCATCACGCTACGCGGACGAAGTCGCGGGCAGAAGCTAGTCAAATTATAAAACTAAACCAACTCACGCGTTGCAAAGTAATTAATTTACAAGTATACGAAGCAGCCTGAACCTAATGAGAGTACACACGGTAGAGAAATATTAAATTAGCTGTATTACGTTTGCCTTCTGACCTTACCTAGGTACCTAAACATTATGTATTGTTAGACATTTAAGTATCG
Source organism: Acronicta leporina (assembly GCA_947256265.1). Classification (NCBI taxonomy): domain Eukaryota; kingdom Metazoa; phylum Arthropoda; class Insecta; order Lepidoptera; family Noctuidae; genus Acronicta; species Acronicta leporina. Next base: position 14,855,336 of record OX366510.1, read on the forward strand.
TAGAAAGCCTCAACCGACCTAGACCCACTTTTTTAAGCGGCATAACTCAAGTCAGATTCAATATCGATTAAAAGAGTTTGCTTTTCCTGTTTAAGCTTTTACAGTTAATAGGATTATAACTACAAGTTCAAGGTAAATGCCACGGTTTATAAAAGCTCTGCAGAGTGGTACCATCACTAGTATCGATACAATAGTTGTCGGACGGATGGCTCCTCGGATATATGGGGGTGGGGGCTTTCAAAGTAGCATAATAGGGCGAGCGCGTGTAAAAACTAACCCGATCCATAGAATAAGGGCATTTTCCGCCTATATGTGAGTGCTAGTGTTATGGTAGTTCAGCTAATTGAGGTTGAATGTTCGATCATCGCTGTATAGTGTAGCAATAGTCAGCATTTTCCGCGCTCACAGCAAATAAGTCAGCGGGTGACCCAGTCTTACAAAGGCTTACTGAGTGTGAAAACATTCGCTAGCTTTGGGTGAACGAGCTCGCGTTAATGAGCCCTGACAGGCGACGTTTTTATAATGAATGCTATTCCGTCCCGCCGCGCTTCAAAGATCGCCAAATTATGATTTATTAAAATAATATCATAATAAATGAATAATTCAATATTCTAGGTAGAATCCTAGAAAACTACCTGGGTACCTAATAACAGGTAGTGACATCATCATCCTCCTGGCAGTGTCCCATTTTACACAATTGCATTGCTAAGACGCCCCAGGACCTACAAAGCTGCCAAAGACTCATCCGTAAAAACGTAAACGTTAAATCTTAGAATCCGAATCTTGTTTTACGTTTAACAACACCGAAAGCCTTTCGACGAATATATATCGTACAGGCTATCAAGTGACTAATGAACACAGTAAAACTTCATGAAAAATAAAATACATTATTAATGGAGATTTGTGTAGTAAACTGAATGTTTTTGGTAATCATTCAATTTATATTTGGCTCTGATGCCGAAGGCCGCAAGTGCACTTTTTAACAACTAATTTATAATGAACACATTTACATAGACAGTAAAACTCAAACATTTAACTATAGATAAATAACCTAGGTTATCTATAGTTAAATGTTCATTTGAGTATTAGTTCAGCGTGTGTTCTGAACACAATCACCGACACGGATTTCCGGATCGATAGGATCAGCAAATCAGTATTACCGATTATTAATATGAGATGTAACGTAATAATATATCAGTATTGTAACTACGAATCTGCTGTGTACTGACAACCAAGTTGTAATTGAAATTGTAAGCGTATCAACTAGGTAAATGCACTTTGCAACTAATTACTATTGAGTAATAGTGAGGCAAGTATCGAACATCAATTTGTTTACACTTAGATATTAGGACTCTGATATGTCACTACCGCCACTAAAAGCCTTTGCGAGAGAACCGCAAGTGGCAGACACGAGGCAGTCTCGGCGATCGCCAATAATTTGAAAAGCTATTTGGAATTTTAATGTACAAAATGCTATAATAGTTGTGAATGTTATTACTGTGGTGAAAGAAATTTCAAAATGTCAAATGTCCTGGGTAATTAGCCAATCAGCTTGATGGTTTGGACGTGAAAATCAGCCAATCAGCTTGGCTTTAATTGCACGTCCAAAACAAGAATTTACATTATCTGAGATTTACATAGATATGAAGCTGCAACCTTATGGGTGGTAGACATCACTTTGATCAACATAAGTCTGATTTGCACCCTAATTGATAAAGATATAATCACGGCTGCATTTTTCAAAATACGTTGTTTCTTTATGTACCACATTTTTGTTAACCTCCTTAGCATGAAGATTGAGCAGTTTAAAATAAATATATAGTGTCGTTTTGTTTTCTCAATAGGCGATAAAATATCGCTAGGAATATTATTTGTCTTATCTGGGAAAGTAAAAATGCTAACGCACCATTTTGGAAACCATGGCATAGTTTTTTTAACAAAACAAAGACAAAATCTCTCGAAATGAAAACATAAGTAAGTGCATGTATTAATACCAACATGTTGTATAACTTAAAACGACTCTTGTAAAATTGCCAAAGTAGTGGGTTAACATTTAGTTTTCCCTTTCCCAGTGCCTAGTGCTATTTCATGCCATACATAATATAGTGGGGCGGTCAAGCTCTATAAAAGCACACGCTAGATTTCTATTGAGAACATTTAGGTTCTGCAATACCAAAATCTTCTGGAAAAAATACAATCATCGTTTTGTAAAGATTTTCTTTTGGAACTTCTATGTAGGTTCTAAATAGATATTTGTACCGTTGAAATAAAAAAAATCGTTATTAAAATCTCGGGAATCCTGTGCCGGTCGAACTGTGCACTGATTTGAAGCGAAATAAATTGCAAAGAACTCAGTTTCACAAACACATAATACTGTATATAACTTAACACTTATGTTTGAAAAGATGCGTAAGAACACTTGGCGATCTCACCTCGGTTAAGTATCGTCGGCTTATGTCGGATGTCTAGACACGCGAAAAAATCAACGTCCACCAGCCGCGAATCACTAAATGCGTTTGGCTGCAGTTGGGTGCTTGTATTGTCCGAGATAAGAGGCGGGTCGCTTAGCTGAGCCCAGGGGTTGCGCACGCATCAAAATCACAGCTTCCCGCGCCCGCGCCCACTCGGCGTCCCGCCTCCTATTTCCTAACATTTCTATTAATACATATATTCCATCCATCCAAATCACGTTATGCTATCTGTTGCTCCTATATAAGTTACTAGAGTTATATTATGTATAAGCAATCTGTATGTTATTTTCCTACATACTTAGATATATAAAAAAATAAGTCTTGGCTCAATTAACATCGAGCCCAACAGGACGAGTAACATCAGGAAACAGTATTTTTCAAGCTGTACAAAGTACTCCAATAAAAAAATTATATACAGTTTCTAAAGGAATCTCAAAACGGGAACATTACATTGTTTTTCATATGTTTTGTTTACCAAGGTCCAGGGAACCAATGTAAATTTCCACAGCACATAAAGGTTGCACAGCGTTGCCGCACGAGGTGTCCTGTATGCTATAGTCTCGCTTGTCACCCCTAGAACAGCTGTATTCGTGGGGAAGCTACGCGCATTGAGCAGTATTGGCAGCATATCGAGCCAGGAGCATAAATGTATGCTGTATGCTTCCTATATATATAAGTTTTTTTTTTATTAATATAATAAAAAAAATACTTTGCTTGAAAATTGCTATGAAATACTCAGCAGCTGCTTAGTTTCAATTAGATATTACATGGGACCTAAACATGCGAAGTAAGTAAGTAGTAAGTAACTTAAAAAGTCATTTTTTTTCTAAAAATTTAGTTATTAGAGTTAGGATTTTTTTCTTTTCATATCTAAGTTCACATCTCGTCTTTACGAATCGGGAGCAAGCGGTCAAATTATTTCAAGTTTATGAATATCAGTGAAAAACATTACGTTATAGAGTAAACTTGTAGTTAAGTTTTTATGTAGGCACTTGCATTATTTCTTCCCAGTGGACTAAGTAAAAAGCGCAGAATTGAATTGAACGTATCGTGAATGTTAAAAGTACCTGCCTACAAAAAGTAGAAAATAAAATTTTACTTTTTGTTTTACCGAATGTGGAATACATTGGTTTTGAATTATCAAATTCTAAGCGATTGAAATACTGTGTGAATCGGAGCCAGCGATAACACTGTAGGCAAACAAAAGAGCTACAATCATCGTTGTGGGGGCCGCCGCGCCGCTCGCACTGACGCCACCGGCCTACCCCGTTCCCTATCTAAGACTCCCTACATAGTAACTGGTGCACACATCCGACATCGGGACGTAACTTCAGATATTTTATAGGTGACGATACAGGAAACTTCGACTAGCATTGTTCTTAAATTAATGAGCATGAATAAAACGTTGTCATGTTGTAATTAAAGGGATGATCCATATTTGTCAACGGGAGAGAAGAAAGACTAAATAAGAGACATGAAGACAGATATGTTTTTTTCTATTAATTATCTAAGAATAAAATATTATAATATAGTTTATACAATGTTGGTCCATCCTGAACTTTCGGGTTTGAATTATTTTTTACGGAAAACGGAAAGTTATGATTTTTTGCCATTAGTCATCAAAAACAAGTTCATTAAAAGTGATAAATATAAAAGGTAGTTTGCATCTCCGGAAAATCTTGTATAAAAATAACTCGATAAATCTGACATGCTCTGGTATAAAAAAGTTGAGATGTTTTTGTATAAATCTGTTTTCTCTTAGTTAAGATTTCGACCATAACTTTTTTATTCCCCGAAATGTTAGGCAGAACTGTACAAATGGACTTATTGCATGCACAGTTCGTCGGTATGTTTAAGATCAATATAATTTGTTTTACCTAACAGAATTTAATTTTTTGCTTTCTTGTAATTCTGAGAATAAGATATGATGAAAACTTGGTGCTACCTGTGAGAAAAGCAGAGATAATATTAAAAGCAATATCAACTCAGTACCTGTATTCAATCTGAGCATGGCTTCCACCTAATTAGCAATCTGCGACTACTGCGGAGTCACTCGATCGCTATCGCAACTTGATCTACTCTATCCTCCCTAGCTTGGGAGCCTTTTCAATGCTAGCTTTAGTTTACATCCAAATTAAGGTAAGGTTTCGTGTATTCGTAACTTTGAAAGGTAAAATCTGTGTTTTATTCTTACAATGGTATTTCTTTAGTAAGGAATATAAATGGTTAATATAGGGAAATACTCTATTAATCAAGTTTTATATTCGAAAATTTTATTGAATTACTGATTTGTCTATATGTATTTATCAGGACTGCCACAAATATTATTATTTTTGATATACAAATCTAATACACTGATTTTTATAGCTGTGCAGAAAATACGTAATGGTTATAATAAACGGGAAAACGACGTAAATGTTCGTGCTAAGTATCGCATCAACCAAGTTAGTATACCAATAAGCTAGACTAATCGCAGTGTTGAGGCCATGGACGCGAATAGTATCAAGTCAACGACACAGCTAAAATAAATCAAGCCGGCAATAATCTAAGCACGGAAATAAACTGAACATTTTCGTATCAGTCAATATGGATAGCTAGAAGCTCTAGGCCTTTCCTTATCTAATAACTAACTGTCTACTGTAAATAGATAAGGGGGATCTTGTGTCAAACGCAGCGTTGCCAGATGGTTACATTTCTTACATTTTTGGTAACTTTTGACCCCCTCGCGTAACATGTAAGTAATTTTTATATTTAAGGCATTTTTCGTAACTTTTGAGAACAACGAGATAAGTAATACTAGATTTTTATTTTATTGCAAACAGTACACGAACGCATCCAAATTGAACTCACATTTTTAACAAACGAAAAAATCAGGAGCTAAAAAAAAAAGCTCATTCGACATCATAGATCCCAAAATGTAACTTTTGCACCAAAAATGTTACTTTTCAGGAAACGAAACGTAACTTTCGACTCAGGGGCCCTGGCAACACTGGTCAAACGCATGAAGTCTAAATAAACATAAAAAATAGAAATGTTCGGTAGTAGGACCTATTGGGGTCTGAATGGGTGGCGACCCTTAACGTTGGAGTCTGTCGTAAAGCACCTTCGTGTATGTTTCGACTTTTGCGAGTAAGAGCCAGTTCCCTCTCGGTGATGATGTGACTCTGGCTGTCTGCAGTCCGTGGGGTCTATTAAGGGTCACTAAGACAATATCAACTCCACTTGTGTTGCTGGTGTCTATGGCGACGATGACTACTTACCTCAGGTGGCTCGTCAGCTTATTTGCCGACTACGAAAATGCTCTAACATACATTAATGATGATGACAATTTATTAGTATGCATTCTAGTACAACATTTTAAATACTAGTTACAATTGTTATGCTCCAGTCTGTTACAGACCAACGATAGGTTAAAAACCTAATAGAATTCGCATTTTGCGGATTACCCGAGCGACGTCTATCCATTATTATTTCAGGTGGAGAACCAGTCCGCGTCTATTCTAATGTTACGCAGACAAAAATAAACTGTTAAGAGGTAGACGCAATTGAGATATATTATGTGCTCCTACTCATGTGTCAACATCGTAAAATGCGATCGTACATTGCAAATTTTTATCGAACCAGTTTAGTGAGAATCTGGCTATACAACTTTTGGCTGCTGGTTTAAATCATCTATTTTTCGTATTCCCTATTACGTACTAACGTTATAGAATAGAATAGAATATCCTTTATGTACACCACAATTGACTAACGTCAAGTATAAGTTATCAATTATAGAATAAGGTACAATGGGCGGTCTTATCGCTAAAAGCGTTCTATATTATTATATGGAAAATCGAAATACCCCTACGAATCCATACTAATAATATACATGCGAAAGTACGTGACTCCGCCGTCTGTCTTTGTTATGCTCTCGTGCCTAAACCTCTTGATGAATTTTGTTTTAGAGATAAATTGGACCTTGGAGAAAGACTACCTTTCACCTACCTTTCCGAGGATTATAATAGGCACGAACTATAATTAATTCAAATCAAAAATATGCTCACGCCCGTGTCAAAAATCAATCAGCAATGTTTGTTCTATCAGTTGTTGATATTACAGTACCTGGTGAACGTAGCGGATACGGGATTAATGAAACAATTCGAGTAGATACCTACATCGAACGTAGATTAAGCCTCTCCAAATCTGGAGTAAGATTTGTAATTGTGCAACCAATAGTCATGATGATAAATGTTGTAACTGAATGTGTAGGTACCGGATGTTGAAATACAGAGATCCATTATGTAATTGCCATATTATATCCTATGATGCTCAGCAATAGCATAGTCACATGATCGTAGGTTATTAATTGTACACCTACTCTGTACGGGTCAGAGCTTCGGGATTCTAATAAACTAATTCTTCAGCACAATTATAACACCGTCGTTTACACCTAGTTTATGTTTTACAATGAATACTTTCACATACATGATTTATTCCGGTGCACACAACAAACGTCCAATGTTCAAATGCAAATTATGATTGGCGTCCTGATAATTGAATAAACCGCAGTACATACAAACGTATATTCAATAACCATAATCAAATGCTAACTACGAAATACGTTTGAATAAAATTTAATATAAGTCCTTATAAATATGAACCAATTTCAATAATGAAGTGTTTGATAATAATGGTTTTCATATTAATGTGGATAATGTCTATGTCCTTATTATGATTTTAAACGGAAACGTTTATACACCTTGTAGTTATCAGTAAAATAAAAATTAGTATAGGTAATTGTTAATATTTGTGATCTATTTGTGTTTGAACCGAATGCGTCATAAGGAAAAGCATAGATAAACGTAAAGTATTCTCTACATCTACCTATGTTCTACTTACTCATAGTTCCCACAAAATTAAAACTTTTAATAACTATAGGATCTTTAGTTTCAAAAGATTCTAAAGCTGATGAGATGAGGCTAAGGCAGCAGAAAATTCTTATCTCTCTTAAAAAAAGTAAACTTGATATGCCACCTAGAAGCCAGCTTACAGTAAATTCTTTTTGGAAGCTAGTGCGGTAATATAACTATACGTTTACTAAATCGATTAGGAAAATAAAAGTAATTAATGAATGCGTTTCACCTGTCGCATCTGCGGCAAAAAATATCTGCAAAATAACCATTGGAGGAAGGAAATCGGCTACATGTAATCACGGCAGGTAATCTTACGAAATAGCGACCGAGACTAGGTACAAGAAGTGTAGGACGACTAACTGCTTATACAACCTTAGTTTTAATATATGCGAAACCCGAGATACATGACTAGTATTTTTATGTAAAGAATCTATGTACATTTCAAAACTGTATCACGAAAACAACGTGACTTGTGTTGTGGACGTATAATAGCGGAAAGATACTTAGCGGAGCTCCGTATCCCATTTGTAACTTTTTTTATATTTTCGGACATGGTATAAAAAATATTGGAATCGTTTCAGTTACTTTGAACGAACCGTATTCAGGGCTCGCATATACCAAAAATAATGTTGTATGTGATCATGAGGTGGTTAAAGTATTATGGATAACCAAAGGCTGACCCCGATCATTTTTGAGCTGTGAGAAAGGGATGGATTTAATGTGAAGAGCGACATCCCCTCATAACGTTTGCAATAATAATGGCCCCTAGACAAGGATTTACAAAACAAGCAAATGCAAAACAGGGATACATGGCGAAAAATGGAAGCATGGCGTAAAAGGTAAGAGGCTTATGCCGTATAATGGGTTGCACAAAAGAAAATATTACTCTTTACTAAATCTAATCTCAAGCAGTCTTCTTATGGTAGTAAAAGATATTCCCCTGCGTTATTGTTAAGCGCTTCCTGCTATTATACCGACGTGACTAAGAATTTCTAGTGGAATTGATTGTCTACGGTTTTCTCTCTTCCTCTTAGCAAAAAGGTTTTCCACTTCAAGTACTTCTAGGATTGAATTAAATCTTTAGGAAAGCATACATTCTACAAAAAAACTATTATCTCCTACTCAGAAAAGCTTATAACCAACAATGCCCTGTAACATTGTAAGCTCTTTAACTTAACACTAAAAAACATAAAGCATTAAGCTAAAAACACCTATTCTTGTGAGACTATGAGATGGCGGAGGATGCCTTCTACGAAAACGAACAATATTTGTTGTCTAAACTAGTCACTGTGGATAAACTTCAAGTGAAATAGGATTACGTAGTGTAATAACCACCTTTTCGCAAATGGAAAATATTAATGACTAGATTTTTCTCGAGTCGGACACTGTCCATTCAACCAGGCAATCCGAAGAAAAGTATAGCATAATAATAGAAATTCAAAGTTTTAAGTTGTTAATTTCTTAAGCTTAAACTACTGACACTATTTCAACAGATGTACAGAGAATATATGTACAGTGCAAAAACTTGCTACAAGTATGTAAATTGAGAGGCGGTCCGGCAAATCCCTGATTGAAATCAATAAAAATGCAAGAAGTCAAATGTGCGTTCTGAGAACTAACAAGTTAGCACTTTATAATATTTCTGGGAAAAACACTATCTCGTTTGGGTTTTATAATTTTATTGCATTAATTTGATTATTTTATTGCCCATTTACCTGCAGCTTTGCTTTGAATTCGATTATAACCCCCATGTAAATAGTTACAGCTGTGTAACCGCTAAGAGCTCCGTGTGAGTTGAAGAAGTGGTCCTTCATTGGCCGATGTCTCGATAATTAAGAAAAAAAAAAAAATTAGGGACCTGTATAAGAGCAATAGAAGCCAAAACCGTTATATTTTTTGTTTGTCTGTCCTCCTTGAATTTAATGCATGTATTATCTTGTTACCCCACTTAGAAGTGGAGCTACGGTAAAAAACATACATGCATGTATATTTTCACGCCTGTCTCCCATTGAGGTAGGCAGATACTATAGATTTCCACTTGCTACGATCCTGGCACACCACTTTCGCTTCATCTACGTTCATTAACCTCCTCATGCATGATCGTCGGTTTAGGGTACTCTTAACCTGACCTTTTTTGAGAACGGCCGCAATTTTGTTGTGGTACGTTCGTCGAGATCAGCCCCATCCAACTCTTCCATCCGTACTCGCCATGTATACTCGTTTCGTCGATCTCCGTTCATCCATCTTCTCTTAATGCCCAAACCACCTTAACATACCTTTCTTAATCTTTGTTACTACATCTTCTTTCACAACACAACGCTCCGTTATCACACAGTTTCTCACTCTATCTTTCAAAGCTACCCGACACATACTTCTCAACGCTCTCATCTCTACAGCATAAAGTGGTAAAAAATCAGTAAATAATACTGGAGTAAGATAACTAGTTAGATTAAGATCTAGTCTGTTACTCTTTTATAAACTAGTTATTGAGCGCACAGATGTCACCTAGAAAAAGAATCGCACCGTAGCATAACAGGTAGATATTATGCTACGGTGCGATTCTTTTTCTAGCATTATTGTTATCAACAACGATGACCATAAAGCTGTTAATTTCCCACAATACTTTTCCACGTCATTGCGTATTCCCACGCTTCGTGACTATTTTATATCTTCGACGTCACCCGATTGCACTTTTAATTTTTCTAACATCCAACTATAAAAAACTTAATATTATCAATGTACCTATTCTTATTTGCTTATATTTTACAATACTTAGAAATCACGAGGAATATGTAGATTGCATAAATACTGTTTAATATTTCCCAACCGAATTGTAAAATAGATTTATTTATAGATTTAATTTGGAGGTTGTCGATGTCACAGATGTTTTCCTGTACGACCGGTGGTAGAGGAAATGGGTTGACTTTCGGATTGTTTGTGATGTTTCAATCTAAAATAATATTTTGAATGTGCATTTCCCGGGGCATCAACGTTCATTTACACCGAATCTAGATGTATTTGGGAGGTTATGTGGCCTAATGTGGTAGCATAAAGAGAAAACATCTCCGTCCACAACAAATAGCTAATTTAGATTCCAACTGATCAGTTTAGATTAATCCGTAATCCATATGCACAGTCGAGAATAACGTTTTGGGAAATTCAATTATGAAACTGAAAGTGAAAACCGCGGGCTTGTATACATAAAACGCGAGTTTCAAGAATTTGATTCAATATCACAAAAGAAAAAATATTTTTAGATTCTAGAGTTTACATCGAACGTGCCTTTATATCCCAAATAATATAGATATCGTATGTTGCTTTGGTCGTCGTCGGTCGGTTGGTAGTCGGCAACTGTAAAACTTTAATTTTGGGAGATCAAGGTACTTGGAAGTCTTTTGTACAAATAACTTAATTATACTGATTTGGAGCCATTCAGGTCTGGATTTGATTAACTTGGTTTCAATTCCCCCCTAGAAAAATTTGACTATCAGCTCCAGGTGAAACTGACATGTAGGAGTGTTTATTTAGCCGCCACGCAACTTCGTAGTTGGCTTAAAACTTAGCGGTCCATTACCATGCAGACAACTTTCAATCTAAATTTTTAATTAAGTGCAGTTACTATGTTTAGTACCTAGTTACACACCCTGAACTACAGTTAGACCTCTCTCTCACACTCACGCCCGACGGCCCAACAGTGCATTACTTTAAAAAAATGTAATATCTCAGTGGGAACACGTCGAAAGGTCAACGTAGGAAATAGCTAAAAATAATAATCTATCAAGTCTCTTTTTTACAAAATCTGATGTAAATAGATTTTTATTCGCAAAAACATGATCATAATGCGCCGTTAAAACTGGTATTTCCTCACTAACAAAGTTTACAACCTGATTGACGCCCAAAAGATGGTACCTAATCGAATAGTCCAATGTATAAGATTTCAATACCTTTCAAAAAGTAGTAAGTATGTAAAAATAAACATTAAAAAAACTAGGAGATTACATTTTGTTGTCACAATTGTATTGGGTTTAGACTTGAGCATGGAAGGTAAAACGGAATACGCATTCGAGGAGTCAGGCAGGTGTAACATCTGATACGATTTTGCCGTCCGTAGAATATAGTCGGTTACCACTACAATTTATCATTTGTATTTGAAAATTTACCTCTTTGTCGACTTTAGAGTCGCACTGCGCTAGCCGTTACTATATTCCACTTCAGAATGAATAAAAAAAGATTTAAAAAGGAATTACAAAGAACCGTAGTCGTAGTCGATCGTGTCTCATTAAAAGAATAACAATTGAGGTAAATCTGTAACTAAGAATGGAGGTTTTGCAACCACATTAATCAATCGCAGGAAAATTTAGTAAAGATTGTTAATAATATTTTCCACTTTTGCTTTCAATACTTTTGCCGTTCAACTCTATTAATTAAATATAAACAGTTATAGCAAAACACAAGTGGCAACCAGTGTTATTTTAATTCCAACAGAATAAAATAAACCTAGGTTAAATAAAATCAAAAGATATGGAAATTTCTACTGAGACACCACCACTAATTTCTACTAGATTTCGAAAATCAATTGTAACCGATGAATAATAATATAATATGTAATAGGCACTGTTTGTCACGCACTAGGTATTTCTGGGATGTAATCGGTAATATTTAATCAGACCAGTGATGTTTCAATGAGTTATTATCTTCCCTTTTAAAATCTACGATACCAAACTATAACGTTCCTACGCAGCAAATTAAGTGCCAGTGAATCAACACAATTCCTTTTCTACATTCTACTCGTATTTTCTAACCAGAAAACACCTATTTATGGTTACCTTCCTTTCAAAGCAGACTTTGATGGGGTACCCCATTTAAGTCTACTATGAAGAGTACAATAGAAACGAAGTGAATCTAACTGAATGAGGAGTAGGTTACACGAATGAAATATGACGAACATAAGGCTTCTCCAGGGTCAGCATATCCGACTCATGGACTGGTGAGATACTCATTATGGGCGTAGGGGGTACTAAGTGCTTATAGCTTGAACTTATAACTAGAGTCGCATAAGACTGCTTGCACCGTGAAAAGATCTTAACTTAAGAAGATACTACATTTTAGTGCCGTCTAGAGGCACGTTCCGCGAGAAGAACAATATTTCTAACTAAAGTGGTATGTCTACACATTTTAGTTAGCCGATACTTTTGCCTTTTCCATCAACAAAATTTGAGCGAGAAACTTTACCAAAAATTATGATTGTCGAGGCGAGTGGAGATGTCGGACCCTGATAGCAAATGAAAACGATTAATATAAGGCCAATGTCGGCAGATGAGAGATAGAGGGAATAGGGGGCTGATGAGGTGTACTTACCCCCTGACACGTAATTTCCATTCTCTCGAGATTTAACATAACTTAGCTTTTAAAAATCAGCGAGTGACAAAACAAAAACCTTAACAACGCAACAGTGGCAATTTTATAGAAATAAAACTGGATGACAGCACCTTGAAAATTCGATTCAATTCACGAGTTGAAAATTATCTTTTCAATGTCATGGTACCAGAGCAAAAATGAAAGCAATTTCAGATTGGTGTAAATTAGGACTATAGGTAATATAGAATATGCTTTTATTAAACACTACTTCATTCTAATTACGATTGTAAAATCTTTTCTTAACGGGAGCCTACACAGGCCCAAGTTGTACACATAGTGCAGTACCTGCGACATTCGTTATTAAGCTGGAAAACAATAGGTGCATAAATTTATCCAGTTTCAGCCGACAATATTCCTTTGGTTAGAATACAAAGCTCTGGTATTTGTGATCTATATGTACATGCCTTTATTAATATAGCCTAGTGGTCCTGAGCACGACTGCTACGCTAGAAGTCCTGGGTTCGATTCCCCGGTCGAGCAATTTTATTCATTATGGAAGTAGCTCGAAATTTGGAATTACGGCCCACCCGCTTTCATTGGACCTGCAGGTGTACATTAGCACGCGTCTACCAAATGTAGGCGTGATGGTATGATTATCTATAATTATATAGATTTCTTGAAAATTCTGGACCAATCTAATCACGTTTTCTATATATCAACTTCACGATTCCTTACATTGAAATTACACCATTCCGTACTCCAATCAAAAAGTATATAGCTTTGACATGTTGTAGCTACAGATCATTGCGACTGATAATTTGATGACGTTGTTCAAAAACGTAAGATTTTTTTAATTCTTTGGAAAATTAAGACAGTGATATCTACACCTGTTACCTTTTTCTTTTCAGGTACAACGAGTAACTTATTTCAAGTAGATTAAATCTATTCGTGATATTTTTCTTGGAAATCATAATTAAGAATTTCAGCGTAGAAACAGATTGATTTTATATAGACAATAATACATATTAAGGGCTAACGATAATAATTTTCTCCAAGCAAGAAAGCCACGGACATTGTCATTGTCTGTAATTAAGTTACTCAATCTCAATTAAAATGTTAGTAAGGGATTTATTGTTTATTACTGGTCACTTAAAGAAATCATGAAGGCCAACGACCTTAGCATCGGTACAAAACGCAAAGTCTACAACACTTGCATTCTACCTTGTATCACATATGGCTCTGAAACATGGTCTCTTTCAAAACAACACCGAGATAAGCTGCATTGCTGTCAAAGAGCGATGGAGAGAAGCATGATAGGCATCAAGAAACAAGACAGGAAATGGAACAGCTATATAAGAGCCAAGACAAGAGCTATGGATGTACTTAAGAAGATAGTCCAACTTAAATGGAGATGGACAGGCCACATGTCAAGGGGTACTCAGGAAAAGTGGAGTAAAATCGTGACGGAATGGTATCCGAGAGATGGAAAAAGGAAGCGGGGAAGGCAACTGAAGAGATGGGAAGATGAGTTAAAGCTTACAGCGGGCCCTAACTGGAGAAGGGTTACCAGAGATAGAACTCAATGGAAAATGTAGAAGAGGCCTTTGTCAAAAGGCACACTGAACTTAGAGATATCCTCTAAATGAGGAAAACAAACACTTTAAAACAGACGGAAGTTCAGGATAGCGGGCTTATTGATTGATTGAAGGGATTTATTTAATACTCCAGATATATTTCTATAATAACACATCTATCAGGTATTTCAATATGGTCCTCTTCGAATATAAACAATACTTTTCTCATCACACATTTTATTTTCATTGATCTCAGAACTAGAATTGTCGAATGATTCTTATCTTCTTGTGTGTATATCTTGCTAAATCGCAGAATTATTAACTTTCATAAATCAAGTAGGTACGTAAGTATTTAAAATATGTACTTGAAACTCTATATTGTAGATGTAATAGCAAGACACTTTAATTTTAGTCCTGACCGCGATATTTAAAGTGTTCCAATCCTCACCATTAAATCTGAAGTTGTGTATCACAAATATGACAAAGAGGAGTGGGCGTCAGTTAGCACAAGCAGATCTAACGCGTACTGGTACCTACAAGCCTCATGGCTTGAGGTGAATTTTGAATGAGACATTTGACGTAAACCTAGAATTATGCGGTGGTAAGTGATATGTTCTTCTTCAGGTCTTAAGTATAAGTGGTAACTCAACACTGTAAGTTCAGCATTGCTACAATAATAAGACTTATATTATACAGTATGGATATTATGGACTGTATCTTATTTCAGTTTCAGTTCACAGCTAAGTATTTTACTAATTATTTGTATTCGTTGTTGGTGTCCGCTATAAATAAATTAAATTAAAAGAGGCAGTTGAAATATAGGACAATATACTTGGATAAGGATACTTATTTATCAGTATAAGCATAAGCATTTGCTTAGTTAAAATATTTAAGACTTCATTTTGGTGTCATACTAACTTAATTCCAACCGTGGTTCCGGCAGTTGACTAAGTCCAAACTAAAAAAAATATAGAAATTGACGGATCAGTGACGAAACTGAAAATAGCTGTGAAATCGAGCTTGGTTAAAAATAATATAGTATGTATAAGATAAGGCTTTGTGGCCAAGCGGCTCCCTAGGCTAGCAGGTCAGTTCCGGACCTACATCAGCAGGTCTCGAATTAAGTAGGTACGGTTCATTAAAAAAAGATTTTCCTCGATTTTTACACGCGCTCAGTACTTTAAATAAAAATGTTTACCAATTCGTGGTAAACTTTAACTCTAACCTAACCTAATCCATTCAAATGCTGTTTATTGAAAAAGGTAAGCCTTATAAAAAGCAACAATCTTACAAATGGTGAATGCAGAATCTAATCCTTGAAAAAGTTGTGACAAAGCATTCAGTAAGAATGCCTTAGTTATTAAAGGGAAACTTGTTTTCAAGCTAATGAAAAAATGTTTAGAACTTTTGACTTTAGAACTTAAGAAGAATAGGTGTTTCAAAAAGGAAAAATTAGCTCAATTCGGTTAAGCGGTGCGATATAATAGCGTGCCGCGCAACAACATTACGAAGCTGTTACTGTCGGTTTGTTGAACTTGGAATTATTTTTAATCTTACGGTGAACCAGCAGGGTCTTTTGAATTTGTATTTGTTTACTATCAAACAGTCTTCGTCATCATATAATGATAAAATTAATTATTTGCTCTAGTCTCAAAGTATTTTTTGAAGTGAAAACTACTTTAGCGGCGTTGTGCACTTTTTGGGATGGGTAAAAATTTTTAAACTCGAGTCAGGACACGTGACCTGATTGAAAATTAGTAAGACGGACTGACCGCAGGGCGCTTGCGTGTATGTTTGTACTACAGCCTGCTACGCGCATCCACGGATGGTGACTAAATAAATGTAATATAAATTGTCATGTTTGTGTACGATAGCGCAATAAATGAATATTTTATTTTACCACATAAATGATAGTACTTTTATACTGATAATTAAAGCAATTCGTGCGAAATTATTCCCTAACCAAAATATCAAAAATGTACAACGTTAATGTTCAAGTTTTTACTTGCAACAACGGGTTGCACTCCGGGAGTGCAACCCGTTGTTTTTTCATTGAAGAGAACACTATACTAGATTTTGCCACTTGGGGCATAATGTATCTTTTCTCTTCTCTACTATTATAAAATTGTAAAAAAAGCTGTGCCTGTACATTGAAGATAAAAAAAAACACATGGGTTATGGTATATAAACGTCACCGAATCCGAAAATGTGATTTTTAAAATTCTTATCTGCTTGTTACGGGTTGGAGCAAAAACTACTGAATAGATTTTAATTTTATTATCACTGTTAGAAAGTATATGCTCCAACTTAAAAACTGGTGAACTTCTTATCTCTATTAATTAAATGAATCCTGAGATACAGCTTGACCTCCGTGATGTATAGAGGCCCATACAAAGAAGAGGCCATCAATGTTGGTTATCCATTTTTACTCCTGATATAGCTTCACGTGAGCGAAGCCGCGGGCAGAAGCTATCTTTGTAATATTATAATAAAATTGTAAAAAAGCTGTTTCTGTACATTGAAGATATTTAAAAAAACACGTGGGTTATGGTACATAAACGTCTCCGAATCTGAAAATGTGATTTTTAAAATTCTTGTCTGTTTGTCTGTTTGTTACGTGTTGGAGCAATAACTACTGAATAGATTTTAATATTATTATCACTGTTAGAAAGTATATGCTCCAACTTAAAAACTGGTGAACTTCATGTCTCAATTAATTAAATGAATCCTGAGATACAGCTTGACCTCCCTGATGTATAGAGGCCCATACAAAGAAGAGGTCATCAATGTTGGTTTTCCATTTTTACTCCTGATATAGCTTCACGTGAGCGAAGCCGCGGGCAGAGGCTAGTAAATTATAATAACTTAACAAAAAGTAAAAACGTCTTTGGAAATAATAAAAAATGTTATGTGCGAAACAGTCGTTGGCGAAAACAAAAGATCCGACCAAATCAATGGCACCGACTTCTGAAATTGTTTCGCTGGCGAAGGTTGTTTTACTGTTTGTTTATTTTATTTCAAAATTTTGAGTGGCGAGTAGAATCTGAAGTACCTCAACGACTTTGTTATTTACTAAACTTGTAATCAGATCTTCACCAATTCACCAAATTTGTATGGGACCACATCGGGTGTATTTATCCCTTCACACAAAAAAAAATTACGAATTAAAAACCTCCTCCTTTTTGAAGTCGTTTGAAAATGAGAACTACACGTCTTCTTCATCAATCTTTTCTTTCGCATACACATATGAATTTTATTTTTAAGAAGTCGGGTGACTAGCTAACTTCCGGACCAAAGAAGCCTCGGGGGCTTTTGTGTCTGTGAGAAAAATCCAATTAAAGTTGCTTACTTTGCGAATTTAAGAAATAAAATATACATTTTAATTCTGTGGTTTTAACAAGTAATGTTTTTGATTTGGTACATGTGCAATAAAGTTCAAATTGTAAATTTTATAATATGATTTGTCTTGACTTTTTGAAGTCGATACAAGTGTGAATGCTTTTTAATCAGTACTTGATGAATGACGTCAACATGCACTATTACGTGACAAGTAGCTTGGAGAGCATTGTTAGTTGTTGATATTAAAATGTAATTAATATGCGTTCGGTCCTGCAACAACGTCGTTCGTTTTGCGTGGGGCATGCTCCCAATAAAAGGTTTTTTGTTATATTACATCTGTTATCATTTCCGTAATGCGTACCTCTTAAACGTAGACTTGTTAGTATTTTAATGAATAATGTATATAAGATAAGAATTGTTATTATATTGGCATCAGAATTAAAAATCGTAAAACTATTAAAGATTTTTTATAAAGAACTAATTTTTATACTGCGTTGTGCAGAACTTTATCGATTGTACATGTAGCCTAAATTAGACGTTCGATTAATATTACTTAAATCATTTTAATTCATAAGTAATTATTTAATTCGTATCAGGGTGAATGCTAACAGATCTTTTTTTCAGACATACCGACCAAGAGATCTTGAAAATAAAAGATGTAGACATACCGACCAAGAGATCTTGAAAATAAAAGTTGTACAGTTTCCTGACTTACTTCCCGAATTCAAAACGAACGAATGGAAAATGTCTCGTTAAGTATGATTTTTCATACAACAATAAAAAAATATTTGATAAAAAATATATTAATGATAGAAAATCAGTACCTACACTACTATTATGTAATGTTTACGCTTGAATGATAGCAGTAGCATGACATTAAGTTTAAAAACACTGTGTGGATAAATCAGTATTCTACGCAGACAAAGTTACAAAGAAGAGCTAGAGCGTCAAATAAGTCTTGAAGTATTACACCACGAAGACATGACGAGATGCTTAAGTACTTCCAAGAGGGAGTTGGGCTCTTATTGAAAAATAATCGGTCAAGTGTAAGTTGGACCTGTTCGTTTTATGAGCATTTTTTCATTTATGAGCGCCACTTCCAGGCCGCAATTTACTAAACGCATTTCGGAATCGGCTGTACCTACCACAATTTTATTGAAATATTTTGTTACGAATCTGAAATCTGAGTTTTACGGTGGATTTTGCGATGATCAAATCATGTCATATCTATCAGCAATTCATTTAGCAAATTGATCAGAAAATCGTGCGCTCTCAGAGATACTGAAGTTTCAATCAAATTGACGTCTTTAACGTTTTTCTGGCAAACTTAGCGCCTCTAACAGAAATGTTTTGTTAACATCACACAGATAAGACTAGAGTATTACAAGTTGCCAAGTTACCGTTCAAGTTGATTGAGATAAGAAAATGACGGTGATACCTAGATGAATATACATACTATTTAGGTAACGTCATATTTCAATCACCCAAACGATATCCTAGAGAATATGACGTGAAACTTTTTCACTTAATAAAAAACCGGTAATATTGTTGGCAGGTTTAATTAAAGAAATTATACCAACGCCATCAACGTCGGGTAATCTTAGTTAATTACTGTTACGTCGGTATAACGTAAGAAGGTAAACTACGTCATTTGAATCCAAGGAAGTTGTACCTATGTACAGTGACATTATTTACCGTAAACAAGGCATCTACACCATCCTTAGGCATTAAGTATATAGACTGACTACTAAAAATGGATTACAATGTCGCGTTAGGTAGTTACCTAATTCATAATAATTATGATAATTAGGCTTTTAACATAAACTCGAAGTCATCGGATAAACGACTAGTAGTTAGAAGTCTAATTACGTTGTATTAGACGACCTGATTACGCTAAAGATACAACGATACCAAAGCTAAAAGTTCATTTGAAATAATTGAATGGCGCGACTTTTTAATTTCCTGTCAAAAACTCGTCTCTAATTTTTATGAAAACGTGGTGAAACGACGCTAAGCCAAAATTGTCACTCGTTAATCAATTTACTTTCGATTTTCAGTTAAGCCCGGTGCTATAATAACATCAGCAGCTTACAGAGCAGACATTCTAGGATATTAACTAATTTTGGATAACCTAATTCCAACTTTTTAGGTATTTCCTTGCCCACTAGAGTTCGGGACCTTGTAGTCTTACTTCTGGACAATACTGATTCGTTACGGAACATGATTTATTACACACCAGCTTCCGCCCGCGACTTCGTCTGCGTGAACTTCATAATTATTATGTCCGGCCTAGATAAAAAGTAGCCTATGTGTTATTGCAGGCTATAAATCTATCTCTGTGCCAAATATTAACCAGATCCGTTTAGCCGTTCTGGCATGAAAGAGTAACAAACATCCATCCATACTCACAAACTTTCGCATTTATAATATTACTTAGTAGGATTTTGACACGAATTAGCGGCGGGTACGAAGGAATCGCGAATTGAATAGTGAATTGGGGACCTGCATTGAAACCCATCAACATTTTATTATAGGTGGCTTGGTAACACAATGTTGTATTTGAGTTAAAATCTCTAGCTTAGTAATAGGAACCTAAAATGTACCTATTGCCTAAATAATCTCACTAATAAATACTGCACCAAGGCTTATAGATGGGTCGTGCCGTCTACGTTCACCTAAAAGATCTTTCAGGCGTGAATCACATACATATGCTAATTCAAATTGCAATTTCGTTTTGGTAGCTTTTTTTATTGCTATAAGGACGCATGCGCAACTCTGAACAAAGTTTAATGGTCCTTAACTACAGGGTTTGCAAAACATATATAAATGGGTTACCTATGTAGATAG
Organism: Acronicta leporina; assembly: GCA_947256265.1. Lineage (NCBI taxonomy): Eukaryota > Metazoa > Arthropoda > Insecta > Lepidoptera > Noctuidae > Acronicta > Acronicta leporina. The sequence continues at coordinate 14,875,820 of OX366510.1, forward strand.
TAAGTATTATTTATGTCCTTTATTATTTATGTAAATATATTTGAATGAACATAGGTGTGTTAATTGTAACGTCACGTAGAGCATATCACTTGGAGTAAGTAGGTACAATGATAACGTTATCTAGCGTGTAAGTAATTATTATACGTTTTATGATCACAAATTCGACATATTACAGATATGTCAGATCTGTTTGATGGAGTTTACATTGTCATATTTTCCTCAAAAAGATGGAGATAAGTACCGTACGGGTAGCGAATCAGCACTTTATTTGACTGCTGAGTTTCACGAAATATACTGATTTATTTCCTTCAAAGCCACGTACTTTTATGAAATATCCGTCCTGTTACTGTAATCTAGTTACAAAATTAAATATAAATAAAATGATTGTAAGAATTTTCTGGTGGAATACCATTATTACCGATTGTGAGAATTCTATTGTAGAGATATACGACGGATAAACTTATAAGACATGCGCAGTATGAATATAAGACATACATACCTATGCATACCTTATCATGTGTAGGTATACCTACACATGTCTAAGTATATTCATACCTATACCTACTGCCCAATCATATTGGGTTTATTTTAAATGTATCTATCATACATAAAAATATATGTTAAGATATCTTATTGGTAGGTAGGTACAAAGAGACGGATAAAATGTTCCAGTAGGATTGGACTGGCTGGATCGAGTACGTTCAACAAACCGCTCGCTCTCTTAATACCTATGTACCGATGATTCCCTGTGGTTTACGATTTTACAATCTAACTTTAGAATATAAACCAGATGGCCGGCTAAAACACTCAATAGAAATATTTGAACACACTTTAAACAGATCATATACCTACCTACGTAAGTATGCGAAACAGAATCTCAAAATATTAAACCGGTTCTTGTAGTGTCTAAAAAGCCGGACCAACTTAACGATTACTTTTAAAAACTTTAACACATTCGCTCGGATTTCTAAAATAAAAAAGCAGAAATAAAGTTCGGGCACGTTGAACGCTAAATACTAGACTTACCTAAAGTTGTGTAGCTCTGGAATTGATCAAATACGTTCGCGGTTCCTAGTGCGACTCGGAGGTGTGCTCGTGGGTGCGTGTGTCGCGTTATCAATTAGCTCCGGTGAGCATGATCGCGCGGATGAAATAAATATACACGGCGCGTAAACAGTGCAGCAAGGCCGGCGCCGACGGCGACCACTGGGCGAATATCCCGAGAGAACGTCGCGTCGTGCACGAGCGGGCACACGAAACGCTCAGATCGATACCGGCGCTGCCGCGCGCTCCCTTTCCAGTTCCCAACTAACCACGGCGAGACCACCGAGCCGCTACAGCACTGACGGCAACAGGGGCGAAGCGATAACTATTGGAACGGTCGCAACAGTCACTATCCCGACTGAGACGACGTACCGATACAATGTACGCCACTTTGCACCGCATATCATTTTAAATCATGACGTAGTGGGGACGCATGAGAATCGCGTTGAGCATGCGCAATGAGAGGTAGGCGCGGCGTCGCGATTCGAAGCGACGGAGGCGGTGGAGGCAATGGTGGCGTCGACGGGCGGCGTGGAACAAAGAGAAGCCACGTCACGGCGCTGTACCGGTGCTGGATGAGGGTCGCGGGATTGCGAGCCGCCGAACGCGGGCCCTACGCGCGACCTCACCACGCGCGAGACGCACGCAACACCATCGATCATAGGCACGCATAGCATGCGACCTCCACACCACATTGCTAACCAACCTAGTTTGCATATCGATTTCCGCTGCTTCTTACACGACTTCAATCACCAAAAAGTCATGCGAAAACGTTTTGGACAAATATAGTAGTAGTACTTTAAGGAAATCAAGTTTTAATTGAATCTTCCACAAAAATATTAAAATGAAATCTAGTGGGTCAGTATGTTTTCTTACCCACTAAATAAAACACAAATTATTTTAGTGAAGGTAAAAACTTAAACTCTATAATAACTCTATAATCTTAGCATGAAAAATGCAAAGAAAATCACAAAAAGATCACAATTGCCAAAATGAATCCAAATAAAATTCGGAATCTAAAACAAGTGAGAGCAAAATAATTACAACTTTCATAATATCTACCAGATTTTCATATACTTTATTATAGATACTTATGATCTACGGCTAAAGTGTATCCGCGTCGTGTGTATCCTTTATCCTATGGATGAGTCGTCAGCACCTTTAATTAATAACTATAGAAATATAAATATAGGTAATGGCCCAAGAATATAATGTCAAACAAAGGAAATTCTAGCAATTTCGCAAAATAAATATTACTACTATTTAGCTTTATTGTCACACATAGAGACCCTAAAATCACCAGTGTGAATCGCACAATATCCAATATTTTTGTTAGAGCACCTAATATTCCAGACGCTATTGGAGTTTATACATAACTTCAATAACGTGTATCTGAGCTACAAGTAACTAGAATTCATCAACACTTAATACAATTTTCCGTCATTGTTACGTTTATGTTTATGTGAACAAAACATATATGAGTTTCTAACATTCCACGACAACGACACAAATGGAGCGCCTTTCCTAACCGGTCCGGCAGATCAAGTTGCTCCGGCTGCAATACCAATATATTGCACCAAAGTTATCGCCAGCAAATATCGAAACCTTAATCGAAACTATTTGAGTTGAATAAAGCCACCAACTAAATGAACAAAATAAATGTGTATCTCAAATCCTACCCATATTATTAAATGAGAAAGTTTGTGAGGATGAATGTATGGTACTCTTTCACGCTAGAAAGGCTGAACGAATCAGGATAAAATTTGGCACACAGTTATATTATAGTCTGGAATGACAAATGGGTTACTTTTTATCTAGGTCAGACCCAATTCTGAAGTCCAAGCAGACGAAGCCGCGGGCAGAAGCTATTTGATAATATTTATTATCTTATGAGCACTGCATCTTTAACTTTTATTGTTTTACTGAAACGGTGATTAACTGCATGCAAATATTGCGGTGACATAAATAATTTACCAATGAGCAAACCTCACAAATATCATAAATGTTAACATCGTTACGTCTGAAGAGTTCTACAAATTGTATCAGTTAGAAATGACCGTCAATAATTTGCCGTTCACAAGAAATGACTTTCAAAGTATAAAAAATAAAGATTAAAAAAAAAATGTACTTTGAGATTGGTATTATGTATCTCCATTTTCTCACGTCTTAGAGCAGTTCTGTTGCCGGCTTTAGGTTAAGCGTCAAAAAATCTTCAAGAAATGGTGTATCTCAACCAATTGCAAAAATATTGCGGACTAGTGAATTTATACAGTAGGTGCATAGACGTGCTGAACTGCTCGTTTGTGATTTTGCAAATAATATACATTTATTCTTATGCTTTTGTAATTACTTTCATACCTGTCATCAAAAGACTAAAAATACAACAAAGAAGAATTAATGAAAGGCAAACGGGTACCTACCAATGTACACGTTTGGGCGACCCTATTGCGATTAACCGAACCACGAAAATCCCAATAACACTGCTCGACCTAGAGATCGAGACCAGGACTTCTATCGTAACAGTCGCGCTTGGAACAACTAATGAAGCAGTCAACAATTAAAGTATTATAAAGATGGTTCAAAACGCACGCGCAACAACTCATTGGGATTAATTAGTAAACACCATAGAAAGCTAGCATCATGGAACCCTTCAGGAATATGAATTACTTAATAAATATTTATTTTAATACCTGGTTCCGAGATGGAATTTAAAGAGACAGAAAATCCGTCTACCCTGAAATTCATAGAGACTGTTCTGTCTCAACGGCTATTTAAGGGAGAATTGTCTGCAGTGAAAAATACAATCGCTTGTCAGTCACAATATCTTTTGCCCGGCGGCGGCGACGCGAACGGTTAGCTATGCGTTTTATGTAAAAGAAACATATTATGACAGCAGGGCGTTTCTAGACTTGTTTTATGCCAAACAAGTCTGTTTTAAACATCTTGTTAGATACCTCGATTTTATGGAACTATACTACATTGAAAGCTAATAACAGTTGTGTTTAGTTTTTTATCATTATAGTTATATTTTTGCTCGTTTAGATAGATTACGCCTCTTTACTGTGCTCTCATGAAATAAGGCTTTGACAGATGGGCCACTGCCAATGTACATGAAAAATGTTTTAAGTGCCTCTCACAAAGTGAATCGGGTACACCTACTAATTGAATTAAATTGAAATTTAATTGTAATGATTACCATTTTTTAGTAATAGCCTACTCTACCATAAATATATTCACGAGTTCGAGAGTGAACCGAGCTTGGATTGTGAATATATTAATACATTTTCCATATCAAAGACAGAACTTACTTCTTAATAACTATGATAATTAATCAGTGATCGGAATAAATAGTGCTAATTTACCTAAACTTCGATGAACAAAAACGATAAGTGGAGACTGCCTTGCGACAATTTTTTTTTCTGGGACGAAAGTTGTCCCGAATTTTGGGCCATCAGTTTGTTTCCCAGAATTGAAAAAACGCTAACATGCATTGCAGGCTGTACTTCCGATTTCGCTGGACTCCTTCAAGGGGCGAGGCGTGGCCTCACATCCCACTCAAAGGCGCGCGTGTGGCAAACACGTGCGCCGCCTACTAGGAACATCGTCTGGTCAACACGCTCGCAGGCCACAGCCCGGTCCATCTACTGCGTGTCGGAAGAGGTGGATCATTCGTTATCCTGTATCGCCATTTAATGTATATATGATCAGTTGATCACATGTTGGTAGTAAAGACACATTGAGCTTTAAGATCTCCGGTAGATTTTTGGATGGTGTGATAAAAAGCATATTGATTATTTAACCAGCAATGTCCTGCAGCCAAAATAGATCCCTTAAACCAGAGCGATGCATTACCGTGCAACTAGATACTCAGTGCGTTATAAGTTGAACACATCAAGGCTTTATTTTAGTATAAGAAGTGTAAAAGCAGCAAATATAAATGTAGTTATTCGAATATCAAATGTTTTCCATTGAAAGTTAGTCACGCGATCGAGAAACTTTAGCTCTCCGTTGGTAAAACATTCAACAAAGCTCATACTGGCGTTTTATCAGGTGAATGATATCAATAGTTTCATGAGTTTTCTGAGTACTGCACACAGGCAACCACTCAATCAAGTGTCCATCCGCCGTGGCAGTGAATAGCTGACATTCGATTTATCCACGTAGCACTGGAAATACTTGACCAACGTGACAGACGCTACACTGTACCCGTGTACCGCACGGTTAGGAAATCGAATGCAGGTGTTTTTTTAAGTTTATATTTTTCTCGCATAATGTCAAAGAGAATGGTAATAGGTATTCTATGGAAATAAAAAAGTAAATATTATAAATTTAACTGTGAGCTGCACATCTTTACAGTAAAAGTCACTAATGGCAAATTAAACATTTATAAAGTTTTTAGTAAAGGAAAAATTCGACTCGCAGGCAGGATTCGAACCTGCGTCTTCTGGCTAGGTACGCCAGACGCTATGACCACTAAGCCAACGCGAGTCCCACCTGCCATGTCGAAATTTGCCTTCACATTCTGAACTTACGTCTTAAAGGTGACGTCATATTAAACAGTTATGTTTCTTACCAGACAAGTTTTAGATAATTTTCTAAAAATTGTATAAGAGCCCTCGATAAACAACACCTCGATTACAACACAGATACAACAATGCAACATCGGTTATAAAGAAAATTTTGGAGTAAGTATTTATCTCTTTTACTATTTTGTAGAACCCTAAAATCATTAGAATTTAATATTTTTAGTACATTTAGGGCCACTTGCACCAACGTCATAATTGTATTTAAATTGTATTCAAACACGATTTTTAGAAATTTTGTGTTTAAATACAACTTAAACACATTTAAGTGATGGTGCAAGTGGCACTTAATGATATAATTTTAAATAAAGTAAACGATAAATATCTGAAAAGCAACTTATTGAACTTTAAAGATCACTATAGTGTACGCCGTCACAGACTTGTAACTCATAACCTATTTCCGTAACCTATATCTCTCTCGCTCAGTGGACACGCGCGTCGCGCTCATATTAACTGATATTCCATTTGATGTTGCACTATACTACCACTTCCTATACAAAGTAGTAACATACAATAATAGGTTTTTCTTTATACCCAATAAGACAATTTTTGAAATATTAATAATATTGCAGCTGCAGTTATTATAACGTCACTAGTATTTTGCCAATACAACTATTTCATTAGATTCCAGGATTTTAGCTATATTTAAACTGATTGAACCTTTTTTTTTTGTTTGCGGGGTTGGAAATGCTTTATGCACTATCCACTACTCCGGGGAGAGCGGTGGGGTGTGTCGGACTCCGCTCTGAAAAGTGCGATCTACCGACTAAAACCACCTAACCTAACATAGGTAATTATAAGACAGAACGCTGCTCGTGTCTTATCGTGACCGTAATTATAAGATTAAAAATAAATAATAAACGCCCATAAAATAATAAGAACTCGATGGTATTAGAAACACTCAAGAAATTCAATAACACTTAACACACACCGAAAACAAATGCACCGCCTAGCCACACAAAATCAAACAATTTAAAATAATTAATATACTAGTCTAACTTATCCTTGTATCAAATAGCAAGGTGTACCACACCGCAATAAACTACCTTTCGGGGCGGATTTACCCCCGAGAGGAAAATTGAAAAAAAATATGAGCCAGAATTATCTGTTATTGTCCCTGGCTGGTGGCATTCGATGCCTCGCCACCAAGCTCGGTTACGCTGTTAAGATTCCCTGAATAAACAGCCAGAGTCCATGTCCAAAAAAAAACTATTGTTGTCGGAAATGTTACACCATTTGTATCGCAATAACGGCTAGCCCGATTTTTATGATCTTTGATTTGTTGGATTTGTCTCCGCCCCGAATAGCAGAATAACTACTAACACTACTGACTAAAACATGGAAAATTAGCGAGTGAAACTGCTGCTAAAGCTAGTATTGAAGCAAATGACGTCACCTATTGTATCGCGTTATAGGTACTTATTTATTATTATAAAATCCCCTATAATGGATAGATTTATAAAACAAAAATAAAAAGCGATAGAATGGTTTTATTTCAATAACAATACATATGTCTAGTATTAATGTTTTTTTCTTTCTTTCCTTCTTATTAGCGTAAGTGTTTGAAATCAGAACATAAAATAGATTTGTTGTAATAAAATTGTTTGTAATAAAATTACTAAAACAGAACGATATCTGTTTTAATAGGACATAACAAAATTCTGCAATTATACGCTAACCGCAAATACATATTTATTTATATTCACGAATTTAATAAGTCAGGTATATTCAATTTACGTAAAAAAAATCAAAAGCTAACTCAATTTACAGTTTAAACATTTTAATGTTATCCATATTTCAGGTAATTTAATCTGCAAACAAGTAGTGCGACATTTCCTCGAGTGCCCTTAATTCTTGTGATGTTTATTTGGGGCACCACTTTTTCAAAAACTCTACAGCTACAATATCAAGAAAAAGATAGTGTCATGTCGGCCACTGTTCAGGATCTGGGTGACAGAGGACCGTCGTGCACAAAGGCTTGTTATAGATAATAAGGTATTATAACAACCGTAAACTCTGCGGCGCTTTGAATAGGGTATCGTCCTAAGTTTCACAAGATATCGATTTTGTACTACGATTCATTCCCGACCACGTCTCTTTACAGAGCTGTTTCTTATACAATTTAACATAGTAGGCGAATGGAGATGTGAAAAGCTGACAAGTAAAAAGTTTGACATTGTACTCCAAAGCAATACGGACATACCACAACAATAATACTGACTATTGTTCCCATTTATTTTAATTTACAGACAGAGAACGGAACATAAGCGAAGTTTTAATAACTTATGATGAAATTTAACGAAATAAACGAAAACATGTTGATTTTGTAGCTGTTGAGCTTTTCTCAATTTATATCTTTTTTTGTTTACGGGGGGAAACCTTCAAAAGGCGGCCGGTCTTCGGGGATTAAGACCGGGGAGTGTGGGATTTGACCCACTAAAACCACCCCGGTGGCCACCATCAGCACAAAACGCGGGGCACTGTGCCCTCTTAAAAGACCATCCCAGAACCCCCCTGTGCAAGCCTGTTTGGGCACATCCCTGGGGAGACTGTAAAGTTTATACCTACCTAAAAAATATTGTGACAGCTCACTGAGGAGGACCTCCAAAACCGTGACAGTGACAATGCCTGCTCGATGTTTGTTCGTTAACTTTATGACGTCATAAACATGTGGTCGGTTAATTTAAGGGTCAATGTACTGCTGAGCTCCAACCATAAAGCTACGTTTATAACTAAACAATCTGAAACATAGTAGAGTACAAAAATATAATTTGTATAAAAACGAGATTATAAGACAGAATTCAATACGACACTCAGACGAATAGATGGGATATAGTAGACGTAAGTAGATACGTTTAAACCATGTTTTAAAGTTTTACTTTTAATTTTTGTTAATAAAACGTTCTGAAGGCATCAATATAAAACCAAAAGTACTTACATAATACAAAGAATAGAGGAAATATACTTAGATTTTAGCTTGTCCCCAACAGTGCAAATGAAAACACAATATTTTCTGGAACCTGGACATAATTTGTTTTCACAAAATAAACTTATATTAAGGCCCACTTGCACCAAATTCTTAAATGTGTTTAAGTCATATTTAAACTCAATTTTTCATAGAAATTTCGTGTTTAAATACAATTTAAACACATGTAAGAAGTTGGTGCAAGGGGGCCTTAGTATAGTTTATAAAGCTTATAATTCCTGTTATCTATTTAAAACTTTTAAAGAATTAGTGTTCCCAAAATTTGTTACTACCGGATAAGTCAGGTTGGTTACGTAAATTAAAAAAAAACACCATCCAACTGCTTTTTTTTTGTTTTCCAAATGTGGCAAAACTATTATTCTAAAGATCGGCTATCTTAAAAATTGAACGCCTGTCTTTTCGGCGATAGTGAGTGTGTTATGTTACCGATTGGACTGAGATGAAATTCATCGTCAGGTTTGAACTAACGCAATTAATTAATTATCTGCACGTTCCTTATAATTACTTAGCGAAACACTGAACCGCTAATATATTTTTTTTTACGTTTAGTTTAACACATTATGTTACTTCGGTTTTGTTATTGCAGGTACGGTAACATAGTATTATAGTTGCACCGAAAAAGTAACAAAACCGACAGCATAAAGTTATCTTTACATCGCAGTTTTAACTGTTAATTAATTAGACTACTACCTTCAAAAAATACTTAAAACATTGCTAATATTTATTGAAACTAGCTAGGTAGCTAAATGTATTGTTTTTAAACAGTAAAGTTTTACTGCGAAGATTTTAAGAGTTGTTGATTATGTCTAATTTAAAACATATATTATTATTTTTAAACTAGAGGCTTTAGGTATTTTATTTTAGTTAGGTAGAAGACATAATTGAGACAACAAAATGTTTTGTTCATAATTTTCATTAGTTGTACTAAATTGTTGAATCTCCTCTCATGCAATTAATAATTTTATTAACCACCACGAACCACGTCAACCCTTAATACATTGACGCGCAACGTTGTTTTAAATATAATAGGTACAAGCGCTACTTAAACGACCCAAGTTTATAATTAAAGTCTAAGGCCAACCCCAGTCGATAAGTTAGCACTTTCCAAGGGGTGTCCTACCTGTTATAGAAGCTTATTTACGCCAATGATACATTAGAAGGCCTTTCTGATTTGTAGATAAAATAATTATAGACTAAGGTAAAGTGGTGATACCAAACTAACTTATGACATTCATTAGTGTCAAATTTATTAAAGTCACGGTAAGGATACACTAGGAGGCGATTCTGATTTGTAGATAAAATCATTATAGACTGAGGTGTAAAGTGGAGATACCAGAGATTTGGAAATAATTAGTGTTAAATGTTTTATTTCAAAACCTAGTGGGATCGTACACAATGTACGAGTAAAATAATGTTAACCAATATTTTTTACCCGATTACGAAAAGGAAAGATAATATAATGATTTGAACGGTCTATGTATGTATATTTGGGATTTTCACCATAGTACCAAAAATATTGATCACTGATCAGATTTTACAAATGAGGTGTCATATGATTCGTCTCTACGGTAAGTGTCAAAGGGAACGTGGACGACGAAAGCTCTGCGCAAATCGTAAACAATATTTGACATTATTACTTCACATTATAAAATGTTCACATTGAAGAAGTAAAAAATAATATTTAACTACCTAAGTAAAAAAATATGATTTCATTTCTGGATACCACTTTAAATAAAAATAAGCCAAATGGTGTAAAATTCTATTACTTTCACCATAAACTACAAAAGTGGATAAATGCAGTATAACAAACCTATGTAATGATTTCTGACACTTACGCGAATATTAGACATTGAAAAGGAACTACTTTATACGGATTTTATCGCGTCGTATTGATATTATTTCATTCCCGACGTTTCGGATCCTTTACAGCATCCATGGTCCCGGGCAGACTGAGGTGTTGGACGTCTTGATGTTAAAATTACTAACAGCTATCTTACATTTTTGTTAATTGTTAGCTGTCCGATTCACGCAGAATGAGCTCACCGTGTCCTTTGGTCTTGCAGTTTTGGGCTTGGATTTCAATTTAACGAACAGGTTCCTACACAGGATGATTCGTGAGTCTATTGAAATTAAAAAAAAAATACCAAATTTCAATAGAGAAGATGGCTAGGTTTTACCAGCTGCTTGGAACCCCATTATAGAATATATTAAATCGAAATCCAAGCCCAAAACTGCAAGACTAAAGAGCGGTGCGCTGTGTCAACAAACCTACACTTCCATAACAGCAGTTAAAGTCAAATATTTACTCGCGAAGTTTAATTAATGCATTTGGTTTAGGATCTACTCCCAGAACTTCGGCCGAGACACAAAGACCTACTTAAATATTATGAACATGTTCTATTCATGAAAATTTTGTACAGTTTGTTATAGTTGGTACGAAACTATTTGGAAGTGGTTTTTCTCTTTCTAGTTATTTATTTATTGTTTTACTTTAACTAAAACGGCGGCTGGCCAATTACATACTTAAAGACAGCATTCATACACTGCTCAAAACAAAAACAACTGAACAAAGAGTCTTCCATTCATCCGCGAACACATCACACTCAGGCTTGGCGTCCAGGAGAGCGTTGAGCGAAGACAGACTACATTTTAATAAATTAACTATTAGTAGTACTACATATAGTAGGGGTTACGCTAGTGTTCGATTCTTAGGTCGAGCAATGTTATTGGGGTTTTCTTTGAATTTGGATATGACTGTGCTCAGTTATTGGCAATACTCTCGCCCCCAATTACACGGCACCTAAACATACTGACAAACTGTGGGTGCGCATTAATATGTGGGGGATTTTAGTAACCTTTACTTATTATTTTTATAATGTAATTAATCGATTTAAAAAAGGGGTTCAATTCGACCTTATGTAATATTGTCAGAATTACACAACTCTACTACTATAAAATTGTAAAAATGCTGTTTCTGTACCTACATTGAAGATATTAAAAAAGCAAGTGTGTTAGGGTGTATAAACGTCTCCGAACCCAAACATGAGATATTTTAAATTCTTGTCTGTTACGGGTTGGCGCAAAAACTACATAATAGATTTAAATTTTGTTATCACTGTTAGAAACTATATGATCCAACTTAAAAACTGGTGAACTTCTTATATCAATTAGTTGAACGAATCCTGAGACAGCTTTTGACCTCTCTGATGTATCAGATGATCATCAATGTTGGTTTTTCCATTTTTACTCCTAATATAGCTTCATGTGAGCGAAGCCGCGAACTTATCAATGTAATATGATGATAGAGTTTATAAAATTGTTATATTACATTTCTTTTGTTAATTGTGTATTGTATCTATTTATGAACAATCGCTGATGAAATACGAACCCTTTACAGAAAACCGCATCTTAATTGGTTAAACCGTTCCAGAGATACTAGGCAACATTCATTGGTACACACAAACACCCTCTCACGCTAGACGCATTACTGACTCCGTTTCATCGTGGGTAGGTAATTACCGGCGTGACGTATATAGATGTATAGGAGAATCTTTTTTAACTTCTAAGTTGAGTTTATCCTTCAGTCCAGCTTATTTTTTAGTCCAATGCTTGCATGTTAAATTAATAAATAGACTAAAATACTAGGGTATTATAAACCTCTTTCAGTTTTGTATACTCTTACCGCATAAAACCTTGTATAATATAATTAAAATAAAAAAACGGCTAGACAAAATTAAGTAAGCAATTAAAACATATATGAAGACGAATATATAAATGTTGAATTCGCAATTTGAGAAAATTAAAACTCAATTACGTACGTCAAGTAGCGCAAGAAGTATGATCACAAAAAAATCTACGGCAAAATCTAGCCAGCCCTTCATAAATCTTTGAATATTCCTTGCCAAACTTCTAAATAATTAAGAAATTGCTTTCAAACAAGCCTCGAATATGCACTGCAAGCGATGTTAATACTGAACTCTAGCGAGAAACTTTACTTATTAAGTTATTAGTCACCACAAGAATATGATACGACATAAGTACGATCCTTGCTTTATTCACGATTTCTTTCTATGATAACCAATACATGATAATTTATAGAAGGATATTTTTAATATGCCAGTTTTTTTTTCAAGCTTTAGAATATCTATTCTCCATACGCTCCGGTTATACTAAACTAATGAATTCCATCTCTTTTGTTTAATATTTGTAATAAAAAATGTGGACAATTCAATAGGCCGATATTATGATACCTATCAGCCTACTGCCGTCCACTGCTGAACGTAGGCCTCCCGCAAACAGCGCCAACTATCCCGGTCTTGGGCAACTCGCATCCAAGAAATCGTATAAAAGATAATGGCGTGAACAAATTCTGAAAGCATTCTAAATTAGCGCGTTCAAGCAAACAAACAAACTCTACAGCTTTATATATTTATATAGATAGGCTGTTACAACGTTTAACATTTCTAGCACTAGATGGCGCCGGCATTTTTTAACTGAAGATCTTTGAGAAGAAACTCCGTAATAAACCCAAGACTTGTTACAAGGAAAAATTTAAAAAAATACATTTTGGACAAAGCCAAGAAAAACATATTTCCAACATCAAATGAGTATAGCTTTTGGATCAACAGAATAATTGGCCACGTGCCTCAGATTAGGAACAGTAAAGGTTACTTTCGAAGTACATACCTACATAATAAGGTATAAAGAAAAAAACTGACATAAAAAACAACTGATGATGTTTTTGTAATAATCGGGCTGATCCACAAAAAATCTCATTACATGAAAATTTACTAATAAATTTTAATTTTTGATCTGCTGAATAGATAATTTGTATTGAATGTGATAGATGCAATACCTATTTATAATGTGGGAAGTAGCTTAATAGATATATATAATTTCTTAATAGAAAATTATAAATTTAAAAATAAATCTATACTTCTATACTAATATATAAAGCTGAAGAGTTTGTTTGCTTGTTTATTTGCTTGAACGCGCTAATCTCAGGAACTACTGGTCCGATTTGAAAAATTATTTCAGTGTTAGATAGCCCATTTATCGAGGAAAGCTATAGGCTATTATCTACGCGGACGAAGTCGCGGGTAGAAGCTAGTAATAAATAAAAATACGTTTACATTTAGTTATTTATTACTTATTCGTTTGTTGTGCCGAATGCTATTGGTGTGATGTGTTGGTGTATCTACCAGTTAAATCGTGATCGTAAAGATTTGTTGGTACTTATTTTATGTTTTTGACATATTTTTGGTGAAAATTCTGAAGAGCACCTATGGGTTTAGGTGCTTCCTGTTGACGTAAAATCGTGAAATTTGGCAAGAAGCAAAGATCTCAGTGTTTACTGCATAGGAAATATCTCAAAATTGACAATTTGTCGACAATAAATACAGCAATCTACGATTCTTTGGTCATGTAAAAAATCAAGCTTTTAAGAACGCAACAAAAAAACGGCCATATATGCCCCACTACTTACACGGTTCCGTGTTTCAAAGCTTATAAATGAATATAATTATCCAAATATCCTGTTAATCCCGTTAAACCAATGCTGCGGGTAAAAGCTAATAGAAGCATTTAAAGTGAGCGATCTATTAGAACAACTTGGACGATTAGGAAGTATATAAAATATTAAGAGAAAATCAAAATATTTTATGAGGCTTATTTTTCTTAAAATATTTACAATAAAAATAAAGCGTACACGAGTCGTTTTTTTCATGGCTGAGGTAAACAATATGAAGCTATAAACAATGTATTAAAGCTACTTGTACATGTAGGGCGTCTTAGAACAGAAGGTGAACACTGTCTGTGAGGGGTGTCATTATATAGACAATGCCCATGTCCTTATAAAAAAGCATTACTCGTAGCAGGAACACACTGTAACTCTGTAAAATATTTTATATCTAATACGAAGTGTAACGCGATATTTATTTAATAGTTTTTCTCTTTGAGGACACACCCACGTAAAAGACGGGAATGCCTTGTTTCTTGAACATAAACAGTAACGCGCTCGGCTTGTCAACTGCTCCCATCGTTAATATCTTTTTCTCCCGAACTTTGTGAAAATTGGTTAAAGTGTTTATTAAAATCAATGTTATTAGTTATTTGGAAATCGTAGAGATGTGTTATCCTGAAATTATTTATTGGTAAATATTTTATGTGGGACTCGGGTGATTCGCCTCTGTAAATCTAATTTCGAGAGTTATCTGGAAGGACGAAAAGGTAAGTAAACTTTATTAAGTATTCAGATCGTAATATCATTATTGCTTGATGTTTTATGCTTTTTAATAAATTTTAGGTACGTTTATATTTTGGAAGAAAATATCTAATCATTGTAATGTATTCAACTTGGCATTTCTGGGGTAGGATTAGTAGTTTCATATTCGGAAATCAAAAAATATAGAACGGCCAACTTGCCTGTTAGATTCGCGTGCAGGGTTCTTCGGAACTTTTTGGCTTGGTATTTTATTGAATGATGATGAAATACTAAGTTAATTATTACGCTTAAATTAGCAATATTTTTCGGTTTAATATGAGGTAATTCTTAAAGTTAATAGGTATCGGTTAGGTTTTCATTAGGTTTACATTCAATTTTAATAAAAAAGAATAGTATTACTCGAGAATCAATAAAAAACGCTTGCTATATTTATAAATACAAATAACGCCTGTATTCCCCAAAGGGTGAGGCAGATGTGTACTAATGTATACCCACAGATCGCCGTATGTATATGGTATAGGCGAAATAGGAATAGGCGAGCCTATATAGTATATTAGAGCATTTTTAAAGAGCAAGAACCTAGTATAACTGTATCGGAATCTGAATAATAACACACTTTGATTAAATTGTGTTTGAATTACGATTTATTGGGTTATTACGTTTGTATTGGTAATTCGGTCCGAAAAACCCGGTGAACACTGTTTGACTTGGAAATCGAACCCGGGACCCCTACCGATAACTGGACTAAAAAGGCTTCATCTCTCGCAGAAGCTCGTTCTTACTATTTATAACCATGGTGTTTCCGTTATCACTAGTTACCGTTTCCGCTAATTAGCAGAAAACAAAAGAAATAATACATGAAGTGGATAATTAACGGAAACGATAACCTTATAAGTACTCGTACTAATGAAAAGTATATAAAATAACTTTTAACAAAAAGTTAAACCGCCTTCAATAACAAAACAAAATTAATGTTATATGCGAAACAGTTTAAAAAGTCGGTGCCATTGATTTGGTCGGATCTTTTGTTCTAGCCACCGACTTCAAATTCGGCACCTTTTGTGGCCCATGCTAACTTCATTCACTATCAGGATGCAAGTTTTTTTACGGGATAGCGGGCAAACGAGCAGTCGTATCGCCTGATGGTAAGCGTTGACCGCCGCCCATGGACAACCGCAACACCAGAGGAGTCACAAGTGCGCTGCTGGCCTTTTAAAAGGGAGTAAGCTCGTTTCTTGAAAGTTTTAAGAACGTATTGGTCCGGAAATACTGCAGGCGACAGTTCATTCCACAAATCGAATCAATACCTGATCAATCGTTTTTGAGCGACGATTGAACATCTATACAAAGACTATTAAAATTACTACCCTTCCATTTTCGTAGTCAGGTAAAATAAATAATTGTTGCCCGAATCCTAAAAACCTTCAAGATACTAAGAAACAATAAAAGCAATTTTTTCGTCACAATCATTCATAAAATTTTTCCTCGTATCGATAATTACCTAGACACCATTATTAGGTATCTGGAGGCACAGTAGTGCCTCCGCCAAGACGAGCCAATCAAAGCGCAAGGGCATTGCCTACCTTTTCTCAAAGTCCTTCGTTGTTTTTATTGAACCCCCGTAACATGGGTTTAGATTTTACCAGATAAACAAAATTCTTGAGATAAGATGTCACTAGTGGATTTATTAACCATACCTATAAAGTTTCAATTGTATAAGATGTCACTAGGTCTTTATACATTACATTTTATTGATATCTAAAAAACCCCGATTTCGTCACCGACTCACTGATTCCTTTTTGAAGTCCTAGAAAGCTGAAATTTGGTATGTAAGTTTTAAGCATTAGTACACAAACAACAACAAAAAATCTAAAACTTGCATCTTTTACCCCCCAATCCATTAAACTACGCTCTTGCGAGTCATCTGGTGTCCATGGGTGGCGGTAATCAAGCGATTACCATAGTGGTAAGCACCATCAGGTGATGAGTCAGCGCGTTTGTCCAACTATCACAAAAAAAAACTAGGGGGTGGAAGTTAGAAGTTTGGCTCTACATGAGATCGATTGCAAGCCGTCTCGTCTTGGCAACATTATACATGAAATTGTTTTTGGTGGGATTATGTTGTCGTTAAGTTATTCGTCTTAATTGTTTGTTTATTTTCATGGTTTTATAATTAAATAAGGTTACAGTTTAAGGTTCTCATTAGCATCAACTTAAAGCGGGGAAAATGCATTTTTATTAGGTTCATTACCACCACAGAATACCTAATTCAGTCTAAATAACTAGTAAAGTTTGATTGGGTTTTCCTTTTCTGTACCAGCTCGGAGTTTCGGTTTGTGCCCCGTTAGTAGCAATAGGTTCGCCCCTATAACAGAACTGTGAGTTACGTCAGGCATGCAGGCGTGATGGCTTTTTACCCACGACGCGTCGTGGGTAAAAAGGTGGTTTCCGTCGCGACGGAACGGAGCAATATGCGTTTAGGGCGAGAGGCTGAGGTTGGTGCGGCCAACGAAGGTTGTGTCATTTATCTCCGTAACGGTTTGACTGATTCAGACGCGGTTTTCTGTAAAGGGCTCGTAATTCAATAGCGATTGTTCTTAGATAAGTACAATAAACATTAAAAATAAAACTATATTAAAATTTTAACCTCAATAATTACATAATTAATGATGAAGAATTTAGCCATTTTTAATGAGAAAGTGAATATAATAATAAATAATTATTGTAATAAACTAAGTGCCGATTGTTTTTATCTCTTACTGTTACAAAATTGTAAAAAATGGGTTAGGGTAGGGTATATAAACGTCACCGAACCCAAAAATGTGGTTTTTAAAATTCTTGTCTGTTTGTTACGGGTTGACTCAAAAACTACTGAATATATTTATATTTTTTATCAATGTTAGAAAGTATGTGCTCCAACTTAAAAACTGGTATACCTACTTCTTATCTCAAATAATATAAACGGAACCTGAGATACAGATTGACCTTTCTAATGTATAGACATCCATACAAAGAAGAGATCATCACTGTTGGTTTTTGAGCTAAGCCGCAGGCAGAAGCTAGTGAGAAATAAAGTTCTTTAAACCGAATAACTACATCCGCATTGGTTGAGTGATCCTTACATTTAATAAACATGGCGGGACTAGGAACAGGAAAAACTAAATCTTAGACATTATTACGACGATGAAAATGTATTCCAATCGAATCAACACGTTCATTGCATAGAAATAGCAAAAAAATGTTTTAAGCACCACGCGATTAAGTGATTCCAGTTTATTGCTTGATTCTAGGGTAATAAATAATACATAGACACTTTTTCTTTACCTATCTACTTAAACCAAGATTTTCAATATCTAGGAATATCGAAGTAAAAAGAAATCCCAATCATCGAGAGGAAGCCTTAAGGTCAATGTGATTTACTTAAATAAGCCTTCTTCGAGATATAAGCCGTGTAGCGGAAAAGTTGTGAAAGGAAATGAAATTTAATAATTCAGATAGCACTATAGCAGTCGAGCAATGTTCAGTTCATCTCGCATATTTAAGAAAAAGCACTATACAACCATAACCAAATAAATGGGAAGTTTCTGGGAATTTCATAGAAAATGCTAATGACACTGCTCGACCTGGGAATCGAATCTAGGACCTCTAGCGTAGCAGTCGCGCTCAGGACCACAAGACTAATGGAGACAGTTAATCGATAATTTAATGCAATTCAAAATATAAAAAGTAATAAAGGAACATTTTGGGGAGCGCTTATTACTACGTACGTAAAAGTAATAAAATGGTATGTAGTTAAGTAGTAATAGTGTATAAGGATATCAATGACAACCGATTAAAAACTATAAGTAAAATGGCTGAAGCCGACTATTCTAAAAAAATGGTTTAGGAAAATTTCTGTCAGCCCTTCCAAGGGTCTTCTGGGTATAAAAACAAGAATTAATAAGCCTGCATATCTTATTAGACAAAATAACCTGCACTACTAAAACTCGTAAATTGCAATCTTTCCCTTAAACCGTACTTCGAAATAAAAAGCAAATACCGATACATTAATTTTCTTTTTAACGTTTTTGCGCGGAAAATGCGTCACTTGAGACGCTGTCAAAGTTGTTATTTTTTGTTGCACAGTTAATTCCTAACACAATAACACTACTTAATTTTCTTTAAATAATATTTTGTATTACATAATTAGGTTTAAGGTATATTAATATGTAATAGAATAGAATAGAATAGAATATTCTTTATTGCACACCAAAACAAATGTAAAGTACAATTAAATAGATCATAGAATGGCACAAGGGGCGGTCTTATCGCTAATAGCGATCTCTTACAGACAACCTTAGGATGGAGTCGTGAGAAAAGGAAAGTTCATATTAAGGTAGTCTGGCGTACTTAAAAGAAACAGGATTCTTAATACAGAAGTCTTAAACACAAATATATAATATTTTACAAGAAAAATAAATAAAATATTAATAAATAAATACATACATAATACAAATATAATATAGGTATATAAATATATATTTAGATATATACACACTATGAAATTCAATAATAGAGAACAATTAGTAATATTAATTATGAAGTAACACTCGATCCACTTTCGAGAACTTATTTACCTGAAAGTTGTCTTAGCTGTGGCTGGGTTAAACTCTACGCTTACGTGCACAATAAATAGTAATATATAAAGTTTTAACTATATGTTACATACAAATTATGTACAGATACTGATTGATTTAATAGCAGAAAGTTCGAGAATATC
The DNA here is from genome assembly GCA_947256265.1 of Acronicta leporina. Classification (NCBI taxonomy): domain Eukaryota; kingdom Metazoa; phylum Arthropoda; class Insecta; order Lepidoptera; family Noctuidae; genus Acronicta; species Acronicta leporina. The sequence goes on from OX366510.1 coordinate 14,895,415, forward strand.
CAAAGGATAGCCGGTACTCATTTTCAAAGTGGATTTCACCCAGTCACTCTCGGAATCGATTTCATTTTCCTAACTATTTTCAATCGATTCCAGTTTTTTACTTCTACATAGATAATAGTTTATTTTGCAAGCTTTAAGTGATTTTATCATACATACCTACGGGGTTTTATAGGAATATTAAAAGTGGCCGTTTTTTTAATTGGACCCCGAGTCCAACCTCTGGAGCGTTAGCGACGACCAAAGCACGAAAATCTTTTAGGTATCAATTATTTTCAACCTTTTGACCGGTTGGTTTTATATCAGTTGCCGTGCCTCTAGTGACTGGCTCAAAAATCGACAAAATAAATACCTACGACCCATAGGGTTGTACAATACAATATATCGATATTAATTGAATTTTGACATTTATGAATTTTATTAATATTTTGTTGTGACATTACAATTTATACTGACATTTATTTTGACATCTAAGTCTATTCTAGTCATTTTTCTTTTGTAAATGTGAGTACCATGTAGGCTTAATTTTATTATACCAGTTTCTATAGTCTGGAGGCTTTGGGAATTTTATACGACCTACACGAATGTCCTACTGATCTGGTATTGTGTGACGGGTCGTTGAGCTCCCTTAATTATGGTTGAGCTACACGATGACTGATGCATGCTTGCCGTCAGTTAGGACTGGTCTACTCAAAGCTGCTATGGTTCTTTCCTCAAAAGGCCATTTCAGACATTGCCCTGCATTGTCCCACTCACATTATTTGCATTATTTTATGTCTGGACTTTAAAAGAGACCATGATTCTCTGAGTTTGTTTCGGTGTTTCTTCTCAGAGGTCGTCAGTTAGGAAATGCCGAAGCCATCTAGCTATAAAAAAAAACAAACCATTGACTTGTAAAAGTGTCTCTAATGATCTACTTACAGAAATAAATATCATTTCATCATTTCATTTCACTTCATTATGTGTGTTACTGCGTATATAACCGTGAACAGTGCAGAGAGAGAGAACAATCGAGCAGTGCCGTAAAATTCTCAGTAAGTAGCAGCTAGGATTTTGGAATGAATGCGCGTTTAATGGCAATTACCATCAATCAACTTGGGTTTTTATATTAAATGCCGTTTTCGTGAAAGCAGATATTGACACCCATGTTATTTTACATTTAATGTTTTTGGTGGGATTTTATTTTATGAAAATAATGTCCGTCATCTAGAATTTCCTTATTAATGGCGTTCTTGTAATCAGGGGTGCTGATTACAAAAATGGCATTACGTCTAGTATTTCATACATAATTATAATATTACTATTGAAATACACTTAGTCAATTATATTACTATCGATAGTTTATGTGTTTAGCGACAACACTAATGGAAAATTCCGCAACGTTTTATTCGTTTATGACGTCAGAAGCAGTCGCTTTTCCGACCGGGACGCTGGGCACCTGTAGAATTATGATTTGTCTAGGGATGTGAAATATCATTAAAACTTGCTGCCATATTAAAAAGTAAAAGAAAATAGAATATGGAATAAAGAAAAGGAATTTGTCTCAAGCAATTGATATTAACGCAATGTTCTATGTAATTATTCTCATTTATTATTTAAACTTACATATTAAATACATTTTTAAATATTTTTATAAAAAAATGAAAAACATTTAAAAATAGTAGCCCACCGGTATCGGGAGCAGGGTCCAAGCTACCGGTGGTCAGGGCCCCAGAGAGAGGAACCTCCTGACAATGCGGGCCGTGTCCAGAAGTACCTTCTGCCTTCTGCATCAAGCCCTTGATCCAGCAATCCAATGAGAGCCTCCTTAGGTGTTGGTCGAGGCTCTTGGCTATTAAGCCACTGCTATTATGCCAACTGACACAACGATTGGAACAATGATCGCTGAATCCACCTCCCACATGTCGACAACCTCGTGTGCCAAATCTAGATACTTTATTTCTGTTTATTATTATAATTTTTATTTATGTTTTATGAGGTACACGGTAATTACTTAATTTAGTAACAATTACCATTTTTGTTTTATAACGGAATCTAAGATGTCAGTATAAATTTACTGAATTACTTAAATCTTTACAATGTCTCGTACCTACTCACTAATTTGTTCGACATGGGATAAGCTTTGGACACTGACGAGAAAGCAAAAACATCAGATACAGGAATTATATACTTTAAACCATTGTAAACAATGACATTTTATAGTTAAAAAATATATCATTGATTGTAAATATTGGTTCAGTGTTATTTTATTTTATTTTATTTGGGTGGCTTACAGCTAACAACACAGAGATAATAGTGGAATGTTCGACGAAAAGCCATTTACAAGCCTCCACAATTAGAAAAAAGACTGTTGCAATGGTCTGAACTTAATTAAATAAATAAATGTGCCTGCTTAAAAGTATACTCACTGCGTATCGGAAACAATATAACCTTTAGAAAGAATGGTATTGATAGATTTTAAACTGCTTGTAAACAGATCAACTGAAGAGTTTTCATTTTTAATAATTTGGTTGAATGATTTGACTGCGCGAATCATATATGAATTGCTACGGTGAACTGTGCGTGCGAACGGAGCATGGAGAAGATTTCTCAAACGAGATCGCCGTGGTGGGATATTGAGAGACAGCTTGGAGAGAAGTTCTGGGCAGTCGATCCTTGATTGTGCTATTTTCACTAGGAACCGTATATCTGATATATTTCTCCGAGTTACAAGTGGTAATAAGTGGTATCGAGTGCATCGTTCATTGTAATTTCGATAAGGAATTTTAAATTTGTAACCTAGTATCTTGTGAATTTTCTTTGAATTCTCTCGAACCTATCCGAGTGTACCGCATAATTTGGATTCCAAATTTGACTACCATATTCCACGTGACTGCGGACGTAAGCACAGTACAGAATTTTTAAAGATTTCATCTGGTTAAAAGAACTGGCATGACGTATAATGAATCCCAGGGCTTTGCTAGCTTTTTTGGCGATATGATCGACATGACACTCAAAAGAAAGCTTGTTATCGAGAAAAATTCCCAGGTCTTTAGCAACACTAACTCGAGATAGGGGCTGATTAGAAATTGAGTAATTATAAATTATTGATTGGCTCTTTCGGGTGAAGGTGATAACAAAACATTTTGAAATGTTGAGGTCTAATTTATTAGCTTCACAATAACTCAGTTATCTAGATATATCTGCCTGCAGAAGGTTTGTATCACTGGGGCTGTTGATTGACCTATAAATTTTCAAATCATCCGCAAACATTAGGTATTTGGAGAATTTAAAACAGTCGCCAATATCATTTATGAAAAGTACAAACAATAAAGGACCCAGCAGGGATACCTGCGGTACGCCGGATGGAATAATTGACCATGAAGAAATAAACCCACCAAGAACGACCGCCTGAGTCCTACATTGCACGTAAGATGTAAACCACCTGTATAGGTCTCCCCTAATGCCTAAGTCAAAAAGCTTTCTCAGGAGAATGTCATGGTCGATCCGATCAAATGCCTTGCTATAATCAGTGTAGATTGCATCGACCTGGGATCCATTATCCATATGCTCGGTAACATAATCTGTAAATAGGACTAAGTTAGAAACTATAGACCTTCCTTTTAGAAAACCATGTTGTTGAGGATCCAGTGTAGAAACCATACTGCTGTATAATTGATTATAAACTATACGCTCCAATACTTTAGCTAAAAGACAAAGCTTTGATATTGGTCTATAATTGTCAATTTTGTCTTTAGCGCCTTTTTTATGGATAGGTGAGATGAATGCAGATTTCCATAAAGAAGGTACAATACCTGTATAAGGTGTTCTACCTTTATTCATTTTTACTGTATTTGTATAGATAGTAGACTAATGATTACACACACACACACAAACCCAATAGGCATTATTACACATGATATGATAAAATTGTTATTTTTTCCTTTTCATACCAATTGTTTATAGTGATCTTTATTGTCTGCTATTAGGTCGGACTAAAGGAGACTAGATCCTACGACACAGGGAATCCTAGTGTGGGATCTAGGGAATTAACCATCTAAGAATGTAATCCCATCAAAAACATTCTGTAAAAAACTAGCCAAGTCTCGATGGAGCTGCTTGTTTATCTCTAAAAAGTAATGAAATCTAGACAAAGTCGTGCCAAGTCTAAGGTTCCTTACTGCGATTTCTTTATTATTTATTAAAGGATTCGTTTGTTAAATCTAGGTCCGTAGACCTCGATAGATGACATTAAGGCCTGCGGGACTCAAACCAAAGCCCAGGACATAAATCTGAGCGTCCTCGTCTTCTGTTTCATTTCACCTTGTCGTTATTTACGACTTGGGATATTAATTTATTGGAGGTGAATGCAGAGTTTTAGATCGGCCGTTAAATAAAAAGCTGTGTTACTTCAATAATATTTATAACTGTTTTTATAGTCAGCCAAAAAGTTTGCGTATTGTAATTGATTGAACTTTACGGAAATTCAAAGACCATGTATTCAATACCAGACAATGATCACGAATAATAAATACTGTACTGTAAATAATAATGGACTCCCATAAAAACTATCACAAGTCTCATTAGAGTTCCTTTTCAAGCTTTTGAATCCGAAACCGTAAAACTACGATTACCTCCAGATGGTTTCTTGTCTACCGAAATAATTCTTATGGCATCGGAAATAACAGGCAGCAACCAATGGCAATAATTAATAGCATTTATATAAGCAGCAGTAATGTATCTACCAAATTCTTACACATTTACGTTAGACAATAAAAATGTGTCCTACGCCGGGTGCAGGGTGTTCAAGCTACACTTCGATAGAAGTTCAATCTCGGTCATATACTTAACTTCCTGCCCTTTTTATATGCATTATTAAAAACCGGCATGCAAATGTAAAAACAAACGACCTGGCAGCCTTTTCACGCAATAGGAATCTTTTTTTTATAGTACGGAAATCCTCTTGGATCGTCTGCCACCTAGAGAAGCGGCAAGGTATGTCGTAATCCAAGCTGCGGACCTTTTCAGCCCTGGCCCCCGATCTGGACCTCCTAAAAGGGCGACGTTCCGCCTCACATCCCTTTCAAATACGTGTGTGTGCCCAACAGGCGAGCCTGACTTGTACGTGATACTCGCTTTGTAGGAAATAATATGGTTGATTTAGTCTATAGATGTTCGAAAACAGTAAAGAGAATAGCGGTATTGGTACCGCAGATTTTATTATAATTAATATTTAAAAGCCTCGTCTAAATAAAAAGTCAGGTTCATAGCACAAAAGAAAGTAAGTACCTACCTCATTTATGAAAATTGTTAATTAATATGAATACTTATAAGGAATGAATTGCTTAACCTTTTTATCTGTTAAGCACCTTAAGATATTAGAAAGTGGTTGGTACTCATTAACAACGAAATTATTACATTTAGCAGCCATACCTCCATATAAGGTGGGCCGCTATATAAGGTGGTTTTATTTAAAACTTACACATATTCGATTAATTTTTCTGTAAAAATCTAGGGATTTTATAACAGTATTGGTCAGAACGTTCCTATGTTGTGCACCCGTAGATCTTGATCTCTGCGACCCGCTAGCTTACTCAACACGTCTTACTGAATTGAATTACAATTTGAATCTATACGAACCTATTTGATAGCTGAAACTGCGGACGCTTTATATAATAAAAAACGTTTGTTGACGACACGCTTGGTGTAGCGGCTGGCTGAGCCATCGGCGTCTGCGCCACGTGTTGAGGGTTCGATCCCCATACGGATCAAATATTTGTATGACCTACAGGTAGTTTTTCCGGGTCTGGGGGTTTGTGTATACATGAGATCTTTTGTGCTAGTCAAAGCACCTACACCACCTACACCTACAGGAGAAAAAGGTTCAGTGCCACTAGTTAATTACTCTTTCTTTTTCGTAATCGGGTAAAAATAAATATTTGTTGAATATAATGATTATAAAAAACTTGAAACTTAAAGTGTTCTTACCTCTCTCAATTTCACAATTGCCTAAAATAACAATTATGGATCTAGTGCTAACAAAATTCAATGTTAGTTCCATTATTTTCAGATTTTTTAAATATGGAACTAGTTATTAAAAAATCAACAGTTTTTCCATCATGTAACTGTTAATGGTACTAGTGACAATGAACCGAGAAAATAACAGAGGTGGGCGACGTCTTCTTTAAAGAAAATCGAAACAAAGCGGTAACGAGCTCTGAACTGGATACTACAACCAATTTACTGTAAGTTGCTTTTGGTAAATGATAAATTCCAAACATAGGACATATGAATCACAGTAGAAAATTGTTACGAAAATAAATATGGATATATTTAGAATCATCTACCTATATAAATTTGTTCCGATCTGATTATAGATTGTTTGGGTTATCTCCACATACGAAGCTTGTTATACTCTTTCTAATTGTTTGTCCATTATCATAATCGACCCATTATATATGTCCCACTGCTGGGCACGGCTCTCCCCTCACAATGTCCACCACGCTAGCCTAATGCTGGTTGGAAGAGTTCACACGCCGTCGAGAAAATCTCTCAGACGTGCAGGTTTCCTCACGATGTTTTCTTTCACCGTTTAAGCGCGTGATAACTAACTATTAATACGCACATAACTTCGAATAGTTAGAGGTGCGTGCCTTGGATTTGAACTCGAGACCTTTGACTTGACATTCCTATGTATAAAAAATATAGCTACTGGCCACAACATAGTCACAGTCTGCGTATCTTCATGCCTTTTCAGTTTCACTAACCATCCAAACTAAATAATTATCTATTATCAAAACAATACTAAAATAACTAAGTACTAGAACTAATAATTATTGAGCTCCAGTGGGATCCTATTTAATCTTTATAATTATTACTCGACTACGAAAAAGGAAGGAAGTTTACTAAAATATTTTTTTCCGTTTTTACAAATACTTATATAGTACCTATATAGTTTATTTTTATGAATAAGAGAGGCTACTACTTAGGCACGAAATATTTACACTATAAAATTAACACTAATATCATTATCAAAGCATCGCAACTCCATCAGGTAATTATTTGCAGATGTAGTATAAATATAAATAACTAAAAGGTTACCCTTGTTAAAATTGCATGGTTTAATAAATGTCATAGTTTAGTCAGTTAGATTACAAAGTATGTGTATCAAAATGTTAATAAGGGAGGGATTCCGTCCGGAGCACAGCTTTGGGAGTCTAGGCACTCAGGCCTGCTCTCTGAATATATTTTCTTGGTATACTGTTTCTGTTCCAATGTACAGTCTAAATATAACAAAATAGAATCGTATAAGAGATTTATGTTATATACCTACGATATATATTACTATTTTTATATTACTGTATAAACTTACACTTACCTCACAATCTGAAGGATATTCTAAAAGTCCCAGCTTCATAATATTATCATTAAGATGTGAAGGATAGATGCTTTTGTTCTATGTACATTCTGGAATACTTACAGAGAAACATTGTACTTTTCAGATAGACAGATACACGGACAACTATGTAACGCTATAAGCTTTCCTATTGAGGTATGGAAAAACGAGACACGTGTAACAACCCGGGGGTTAAAGATGCAATTTTACATGATAATATAATTCTTTGTAAACGTTGCCCAAATTACATTTGTACTTTAAAATAAAATTTTACCTATCACGGTATAACACATTATGGTACCTAGATATTAAGCCCGTCCAATATAAAATTGCAAACACAATGCAAAATCTTATTGTTCTTGGGATCCCGCTTACGCTTGGAACAAAAATATGACGCGACTAATGTCATCATTATATTAGGTGAGAAATTACCTAATGGTAACTAATATGGGTTTGGACTATGTAAAAAATGATGACTGCTAGAACAGGGACATTATTGAAAATACAATTCGAGAAAATGCAACCAATAACTATTCGTGCCGAAACCTATGCCAGCGACTGTAGCGTATTGAAGTCAGAAATATTGAACCCTTATTCATTTCAAACAATTAAATTCATTGATTGCGAGCCTTCGTTAGCATTCCCTTGAATAATTTAATTGCGGATTTGAAACAGGCTACTAGCGCCATCTGTGTAGCTTTTCCCGAACAAAATTCAACTACGAGGTTCAACTTCGCACGGGCAGATGGCGTCTCGATATGTTTACTGCGGCGGAAGAAAACTGAAGTTTGTGTAAACGTAGCAGTATAAGGGAGTATTTAGAGACCAAACCCGCTCCTAGAGGGTGCCATTGTCACAAAGACTGAAGGATAGCGTGGTAAAAATATCTCAATATTTTATTTTACTGTAGGTATGATATTATTGACATCTTCATCTCTTCTTCTCTACTAAGTAGTTATTATGATATTGTAAAAAAGCTGTGTCTGTAGATTGAAGATATTAAAAAAAAACAAGTGGGTTTAGGGTATATCAACGTCTCCGAACCCAAAAATGTGATACCTATTTAAAATTCTTGTCTGTTTGTTACGGGTTAGCGCAAAAACTACTGAATAGATTTTAATTTTGTTATTACTGTTAGAAAGTAAGTATGTGCTCCAACTTAAAAACTGGTAGATATACTTCTTATCGTAAATAATTAAACGGAACCTGAGATTCAGCTTGGCCTCTCTAATGTATAGGGGTCTCTATACATTAGAGAGGCCAAGCTGAATCTGAATATAAAGAAGAGATCACTGTTGGTTTTTGAGCGAAGCCGCGGGCAGAGGCTAGTAATAAATAAATATTTAGATTAATTTATTAAATCTTTCTTGCATTGTGCATTGCTACGGCTATAATAATTTAAATTTGCTTTTACTTTTAGTAAAGTTGAGTCCGGTTCCAACTTCCACCCTGACCTTGCGTTTTGTAACTATCGATAGGTTGGCGTATAATCCACGCAATTAACACTTTCCACCCAATTTATTAAACTTAGAAACATGTTATTCACAGATCACGGTACCGTTACTTACCTACCTATTATGCCTTAGTGTAACTTAAAATGATAATAATAAAACCGCATAGCAATAATGATTTATGTTAACTTTTGTTAAACTGTATTCATGATCATAAATCTAGATTTTGTTAACCTGGCACTGAAACATCTGATAACCTCATAAATTATTGCAATACAACATGCATGCGGATGGTAGAATATTATTAGGAAAACATTGAACAATAACCCTGAACTTGTGTTATTTTTATGCATGCGACTCTTTGGAATTGGAAATGAAACTACATAATTAGATTCTCCTCAGTATACAGAGTTATTCAGAAAGATTATAACGTTTAGGATTACAATAGAAGGAACCCATGACAACTTTATATTTATCTACAGTATACTTCATATTAAAACCAAATGAGTTTGAAAACGGTAATGGTGACCCAGCGGGAAAAGTCACATTCGTTCATTCTGTATGGGTAGAAGATATTTCTTGCTGAAACGGCTAAATCGCACTTGAGATCTACGGTTTTCGATTATAAGAGCCTGCCACTGGGACAGGCATTAACGACCTTCAAGAAAGAAGAAGAAGCTACATTTTGAGATGAATCATTCTGTTAGATTTACCGTACAAGGGAGGGGATGGGATTCCGGGACGTGACCGAGAGGTACCTAAAGTAACTAAAGATGAAAAATATATACATATATATATATAGGTAAAACGTAGTACTAAAGAATCAAGCATGTGATATTAATTTAATTAAATTCACAAACAAATTTCGTTGCACTTGTTTCACGTATCCACTTAATTCACCCTTGGCTTCTGGGCATGGCGGCTAGCAGTCTAAAGTTCAGATTTAGAGAAGAATCTAAGCCTGAAATTATACTTCCACAAGTTTTAGATATATGTAATAATGTAGCTCAACGGTGCGGAACCTACAAACCCGACCCATGCTCTATATAATAGATGTAATACATAAATCTATCTATAAGCTAACGTAATTATTATTACACTATCCGTAATTTTCTTTTGTGTCTATAATTAATTGCTCCATGAAATTGAATGCTTAACTTAATAAATAATAGATTCACTGAAAATATCAGATAACGTAATATAAAAATGTTACATATGACTATTGTGTGTGTTTACCACCACAACTACTTCTAAGGCCACTTTCAGGGATAATTCCTTCGAAAGGAAATTTCTGCTGAATCCACATTTGCAGGAATTATATATTAGAAGCTTTACTTTAATCGATCACAATTTTAAAGTTGGAAGAAGCTTTAGTCCATTAGAGAAATTACACTTGTAAACCAACTTGTAAACAATTATAAACTGAGTATTTAGCAGGAGAATCAATAACACGCCGGCGGACCCTAGTGGCGGAATAACAAAACTTGGTTGCAACGGTACCCTACGGTTGAACTAAAGGAAAGATGGACAGATAGGATTCACCTTAATTATCTCTAACTGCCGGGATGCCGAATACCATTCTAAACATTATAATATTACTATACCTACTGTGCTTTTATACGAAATTTGTCATAAATGCTGTGCATATCTATAATTGATATAAACACTTGGCTTTTTCTCTGTATTTTGCTACCAACCAATGTTTGTGTTATGTTGTCGCTGTGGCTTACGTAAAATAATGAAATTGCCTGAGGTAATCCAATAATGTTTATACATTATAGCGTGCACATGACCATAATTAAGATAGTTCGCAAGTCTAATAATACTGTGTAATTAAAGTGTTCATTATAGCACAGAATAGATAATAGTGCTAATTTCAGTGGCTAAACGCGAATAAAATATTCCATGAATATATTTTCCCAAGTAACTGGTAGAATTACTGGTAGTAAGGTACTCCCGCCTACGGTTTTAGGTTACAACATATTACGTGTAATACCGTTTTTTCTCGCTGTGTTAACAATATAAAAAACATGGAGACGGTTTACAGTTTATAATATTGTTAGCAGGCACTCTAATACTCCCCTTGTAGTGAACTATTTACAATTCTGATATAAATCTCTAATTAACAAGTCTGACTTCATTTGCAATACCCTCGTTAGTCGGTTCGCGACTCAACAAACAACAAAATTCCAAATACTAACTCGATCTGGGAATTTCCTAACAAAGTTTGTAATTGGTTTTTAACGGAATAGGATAAACAAACAAAACAGCGCTTTGTTTACGCATTGCACAGGTGCACAAACTACGTGTCAAAGTATTTAAGTAGGTACATACAATTTTTTTGCAAACTGTTTTCATGCTGTCTCGTTGTTTGCTTTCTAGTCGATTCCTATAAAAATCTGTTAGAATTATAAAGAACTTTACCATGATCTGTATAACAAGAGTAATCTCTTCTTATACAATTCGTTATAAGTACTTATTTTCTGGTTTGCATTGCAATAGGGGTGCATTTGGAAAACTCGCCTGCTTTATTTTTATACAAATACTTATTAAAATATTTCATTTTCTTTTTATATACTTGATCAACAATAATACCGTACATAGAAAGCATTATATAACATTTTAGAAACGTGATTTTCTTGTTTGATAAATATACCCTGCATTGCAATTTTATTGTGTACTCGAGATTGTCTATATCTAGCATTAAAATGTTCTGTGGATACGAAGTAACTGATAGATCTATTTAATCCGTGAATAAGTATTTATTACGCGAAGAGATAGGTGCGAACAAACATACAAGCAGACAAGAAAGACCGGCACAACTCGAAAAAATAGTAATATGTATTTTATTTAGTAGAAAATTAACTAGCCCCAGTCGAACTTCGTTTGCATTGCAATAGGGGTGCATTTGGAAAACTCGCCTGCTTTATTTTTAGGCAAAAGTCGGAGTCAACCAAGCAGTTAAAGTCGGCGTCAAAATTCTAATGAAATTACAGACTTCTTTATGTTTCATACTGCCAGTTAAATCATAAGATTGTATTATTCCGTGTACGTCGGAAGTGATTACATACTACATGCAATACTAATATGGATCGTATAAACCTGTAAATAGATCCAATGCGACTTCCCCGCGGAACTCACAATCACAACATACATACAGAAACATCAACATGCATTACAAACGCAAGCCACCGTGATCTACTCATTCATTAGGCACATTAATTCGTCTTGCATCATTCATCATGTCTTCCAATCTCGATTTGCAATGAAACTAGTATGACTAGAATTATTGCTGCTCGCAAACCAGTACAAATGATCTGGGTATAATATACGACTGAATTCACATTTGCCTACTTAAAAATAATTTTAATTTCAGTTTTAGTCACTTACTAAAACAGATACGTAGCAGTCTGAGGGTATCGTGCAGCGTTTTGGATATAGGATTGCATTTGCGATCGCCAGCACCAGGTGACTCCAAATCAAACCGCTGCATAAACATGATTGAACAGAAATATAAATAAACAGGAACATTATTACTCTATTTTATTAGCGTCCGTCGATGCAGTAAATTAAATTTGATCGTGTAGGATGAAACGAGATACAGAGAGACAGACAATACTAACACCCACCCTGGCCGGTATCCTTAGAATCCATCTCTTAAAAGTCAATAAGTATTGATATCTTGAAAACACCTACAAAAGCTTAAGTCTTATCGATAATCTGGCTTTCTCATCGTCATTCATTTCATCAAAAGTAACTTTAGCACCAGTTTAGGAAATCACTGGTGTATGCATTATTCAAATAAAAAAAATTGACGACTCTGTGGTTTAGTGGTTCGAGTACCGGACTGCTGACCATGAGGTCGTGGGTTCGATTCCCTACAGGACACAAAAATTATGTGATGAATATAAGTGTTTGTGTTCGTCTGGGTGTTTCGTATGTACTATAAGTATGTATTTATAAAAAAAAGTATATAAGTATTATATCCATTGTCTAGTACCCATAGTACAAGCTCTGCTTAGTTTGGGACTAGGTGGTGCTTTGTAAAAATGTCCCAGAATATTTATTTATTATTTATTTATTTATGGTTGTCCTCTATGCATTCCCAAACCATTCCTCCGATAGCGATGAAACTTTGGTGAGTTGTTGTGGAAGCTCCGGGGACGACGGGAATGTTTATTACAAAAAATATTTTTCTTTAATACAAAATAATAATGACAAATACATACATACATATTAAAATATTTCATTTTCTTCTTATATACTTGATCAACAATAATACTATACATAGAATGCATATAACATTTTAGAAACGTGATTTTCTTGTTTGGTAAATACACCCTGCATTGCATTTTTATATAACATACCATCACGCCTGTACGCCCTTAGTCTAGTCTAGTCTAGTAGGTAGTCTAGGTTAGGCAGAGGCGTACTAATGTACACCCACAGTTCGTCGGTATGTTTAGGTCCCATGTAATAGGGGGCGAACCTATTGCCATTAACCGAAAATGCATTCGGTAGCATTAAAAAGTTCTGTGGATACGAAGTAACTGATAGCTCTATCGAAGAGAGAGGTGCAAACAAACATACAAGCAGACAAGAAAGACCGGCACAACTCGAAAAAATAGATATTATAATATGTTATTTTATTTAGTAGAAAATCATTTTATGTGAATATATTTTATGTATTTTTTTTATTTCTATATTCATTCCTATCCAAAATAACCCCAACCGAACTTCGAAGAATTTTAAAACAAGACAAGCACAAGGGATACGTTTCTGTCATAAATTAGACGCATTTGAAAGGTGACCGTTATAGAACAAAAGACGTTTAGTAATAACAGGAAAGCAATGAAAACGTACATGCAGCTGTCGCTGCGAACAGATCAATAAAATATTTACAAATGTCAGAGGTTCGCAAGTAATCGTACATTTGTTTTAATTCTGACACATTATCAGTGAATTATGTAGCAGTAAAACAAACGAATGACTACAAAAAATACTAGTAAAAATAGATATTTCAAAATAATAGACAGGTACAATTGCAAGTCGTAAGCTTATTTTAAGTTTTGCACAATATTTGGAAAGTTTTTCGGAAACTTATTTGTTGCACGCTATTCGCTATTCAATTATTCCGCTATTCTAATAAGTCTGTAAGAATAATCTCTATCTCTACTATTATAAAATTGTAAAAAAGCTATGTCTGTACACTGAAAATATTTAAAAAAAACACGTGCGTTATTGTGTATAAACGTCTCCGAATCCGAAAATGTGATTTTTAAAATTCTTGTCTGCTTGTCTATTTGTTACGGGTTGGAGCAAAAACTACTGAATAGATTTTAATTTTATTATCACTGTTAGAAAGTATATGCTCCAACTTAAAAACTGGTGAACTACTTATCTCAATTAAATGAATCCTGAGATACAGCTTGACCTCCCTGACGTATAGAGGCCCATACAAAAAAGAGGTCAGCAATGTTGGTTTTTATTTTTACTACTGATATAGCTTCACGTGAGCGAAGCCGCGGGCAGAAGCTAGTGTTAAAATATACGTATAAAATCGAATTTCAAAACACAATTTGCAATTAATTAAATGCGCTAAGAACAGACATTAATATCGGATCAATAGGTTCATGTCGTTTATGGTACGCCTGCCAACAAAACATCACAGAGAATGCCAATTAATATTGCTGTTTGCTACTTCCGAGACTGTCATTGTTAGTAAAAATATGGCCACTACATTAGGTCACAAGATGAATCCATTGTCATGGAGCGATGTACAAATTTAGATGAAATGCTGTTCGTGGCACTTAAGACAACGCCAGAAAATGATTCGGATATACATAGAACTATACGATCGTCGGAGTGCACATTACAGATTTCATATTATTATTCTTATTTTAAATAGTTTTAAGATCGCAAAGGTTTAGAATGTACCTATCCCATTCCCGGTAATTGTCTGACAACAGAATCCTGTACATGTTTCCCAGTTTTTAGGTGACTAAAGTATGGTTGGGGATATAAATCTTCAACAATACTGTCATAAGAAATTATCGTTTTAACAGTAGCATATTAGGAGATGCGCACGATTTCAATTGTGCCCTAAAAAGACTTGACTATTTTTGGGGCGTATGTCTCCTCTTCAGGATACAATCCGTTCCCTTGGCAAACTGATGAAACTTCATCGGCATAAGTGTAAAGAGTTTTATGAACCATGAAAGATACATTTCAACCGATTTAAAAAAAGAGGTCTCAACAATTTTGAAAGTCGGTGGCAAAAACCAAATCGAAGATTCAAAACTTCCGAAACTGTTGCGGGTTTGTATAAGGTTTTTGAAGGCGGTTTTAAATTTTGTTAAATCTATTTTTATTTCAACGGGACGTTTTTTGTTGTATTTTTTTTTTATAATAAAGCTTAAGTTTAAAGGCATCTGTTTAAAAATGGGATAGACACCTATCTAGTTAGAATGGAGTTCGTCTATCGAGGTATCAGTGCATGTACCTCATGAAAAACACGATAGGTTCAGCCCAGATCTTACTACAGACCGTAAATATGAGTTATTTTTATCTATTAGTCACATATTATCCTTTACATGGAAAAGTTACACATTTCACGAAGCTATAGTTAAAACTTGGTGGTAGGTATGTTCTATCAATGATTAAAACAATTCGTAAAATACAGACAATCAGTGGTTGTATCTATACGATACCCTAAATAGTGGTCTTCCGATATAATTGATTCATAGCTGAATACAATAGAAAGTAGGAACTCCACTCGGATGGTAAAGTAACATTTAATTAGCATGCGACGCCCGAAGCAAATAGAGTTATCTGGCACAAATACGTGCTCTAATAGTTGGCTACGATCAAAATTAATAAAATCTCATCCTTTTATAAACAAGACACAAAGTTTATCATTTCAATTTCATTGCAAATTACAAAAACACTGAGGAAGAACATTCTAGATCTACTTAGAATAACAGTTCCATATGGAAACAATTAACTCTTTAATCCATATTATTCAAAAAATCAGACATAAGTAAGTACTAAGTTTTTACAATAGGACTCAAAAAATTATAAATTTTCAAACAGTTTTTGATGCTATATTTTAACCCCTAATTTAATTTGAATTATAGGTACACGTGTTTTCTCTTTTTTAGCCAAATAGATTTAATGAGTGAAATTACTATACACCCTTGCTCTTGTGTAGGTATTAGAAAAGAAAACTACTGACATAATTTATTTTTTTAATTTCAGGTGGCCTGAATACGAAAATCAAACAACAGTAAGTGTTGACTGACGGATCGTACGTTTTTCAAGAAAATGACTAGGGCTCGGCGATAGATTCACGATTAAACTTCTTGTCTTGTGTTGATTCTTAGTATTATTTGACATTTAAGACTTGATATTTGACGTAAACGTCACGTCGTTACTTCGTTGCGTTTCGAAATTACAAAGTTCGAATTTTTAAGTAGATTTCTGACTCTTGGTGAAACCAATGACATTATATATTTAAAAAGTGGGTTAATCAGTCAATAATTTTTATTCTTTCTCCATATTCCAAATTTAAAACATTACAAACGTGACGTGTTGAAAAATAAATCGAAGTTCGCTATTTCGGCAAAAATACCGAAGATTTAATAACTTCGAAGTATTATTATTTAAAAAAGAGTTCATATCTAGGAACACTTATTATTTATTTAAGTAAATAATGTAAGTCTAGAATTGCTCTGATAAAAGGATGAATCAGCCACGCCTCCACTAGGACTACCTGGGCGCGCTGTAATGGTGATAATTTTGATAATAGGTAACTCCTTACAGATGAATAAGGACAGACGGCAATTTGTGAACTTTTACATAAATGCAAATAAGTACCTACCGCCATAGTTTTTGATATGAATACGCGGATCACTACAAGACTAGAATGAATTTCTACGTGGACCGCGATTATTCGCTAGAAGCATAGACACTTCGCGTAAATAGTTGCTCTTGCCAAATCTATGTTAGTGAACTTTACATTTGGCACTCGAGAGTGTGTCTGCGCTGTTTGATACGATAAAAATATGCGGCGTCATGAACGAGTCACAGTAGTTTTGAGTGTCTGAGTGGGCTGGCCCAAGTCCAGACTTGACACACAACAGCATCAATAGGTTACTTTGATAATCACGGTTAACGCGAATCGCGTGTAGCATTAACGTTAGTTAACTAGAACAGTTAACCTTCAAACGTCACTCGTAGAGCCCGCATGTCGACTGGCTGCCGAGGGCAAGGCGATTTTCTGTCACAAAATTACATTCACGTAGAAGATCTAGACCAGAGCCACGCGTGACGCATTCAGCGACGTAACAGCTGTACGAAAACAAAGCCATGTTGAGCCAAAACATTGAAGGACCATCCGCTGTTTATGTGGGCGTTGTTGGAAAACATTTTTTTCTTGTAGCCAAAATTAAGTTACTAGAAACTAATAATAGACAGAGTACAGACCTAATAATGAAAGTCCTACCTATCAATAATTTAGCGTATCATCTACAGAGTCTATAAAACGGCTACCCGATATTGTAATTTTAACAATCAGACTCAAAAGAATGATGTTTTATAACTTCAAAAATATTACAAAACCTTACAGCCGTACAATTATCCCATTAGCATTATTTAGACAAGCTTAACACGGACATAGTACACGCAACCCCTATTTTGATTGTCATTTGTTTAGTAGAAATTATCTGAGAAAAACAACTCGCTAGGTATCAAACTACTGATCAGATTTGAGCTAATATACATTCCACTAAATCCATCTAGAAAATAAGACAGTGAATCACAAAAGGTAGTAACTGTGATAATAATTCAACGGGCGAACAGATGATCGTGGCGAGCAGAACTGATGTCATACTCGGATGTGTGTCGGATAGGTACGTAACACTTTTCATGACATCACACTGGCGATTTATTTTTAGTGTTCGCTCAAGCCTTAAAATAATTATTTCGACTCGTCACTTCTTTAGACTGTCTTCATTTGTTGCGCACGCGCGTGTTATAGGTACCCGTCAAACGTATCGCTTTCCAGTGCCCTGAATTACTGCGTCATTAATTACAAATATTATAATAATTAGGATTAGAATAATTAATTAGGATAAAGTCGTTGTCGTATATTCGTATTCGTAACGTTACCGTGATGCAATGCAGTTTTCTTACAAATTTAAAAGAGTACCGTGCCTTTTATGTATCCTCGTTAGCTATATGTACCTACCTATATTTAAATTAAATGTCCTTGGGTATACATGAGCATAAATATGTATTATCATCAACCACACCATGAGCTCACCCACTGCTGGATATTTAACGAAACAATCGATTTGGAATATTAATAAGCGTACCGTTCTTATATGCAACAGTCAACTGTTTACGCGGCAAAAATGAAAACTGAAATAACTATCAAACCATAAATAAAAAAGAAGTGTCTGTGTCTGATTTCGAAATTAATGGCATGTTTAAATGTACACAAACGTTAATCATAAATTGCCGTTTCTAGAATTTTGGTCTGTCTGATCTGAAAGTTTTTACAATATATTGTGTAATGTTATCTTATTACTAACGGCGGAACGGAGAAGTTGAATGCAATTAAGGTGACAGAATTTTTATTTCTTCGTGTGTGCAAACAAATGTTTAGCTCCAAAACGGTTGGACCAATTTAGATATGGGTTTAACCATAGAAACAGTAATTTATTTCTATGACTTCGTCGTTGTCGTTGCATAAAAAGAGTCTGTATGTCATGAAAAATATTGGAACAAAACTCGCTTCCCAAAGCACCAATAGAACCAATGTAAGATGATCTCAGATTATTTCAAGATTCAACTACAACATGAAACAAGTCATTTAAAAACCTATGTTATTACATACTTACGTAGTATAATACAAAAATTAAAACGACGACACGGTGAACGACCGACATTACCCTTTATCTCGGACGTGGAACGTGTGGACATAGACAGCAACGGAACACGGGCTGTGTAGACAACTTACAATGATAAAATCGCCTGAAATCGATTAAAATCTATTACTCCATAAATACGTCAGTCACGTCACTACTGTAATGGTGGGATCTCAGAGTAATAATATGACGGTGGGATTAAATAAACGCGGGATCAAATATGTTTTATTGTGTTCCTATTTATTGAACACACTGTTATTTTAAAAGGCGCAATGAATTAACCTATTCAATTCGCACATACATGGTATTGTTTGGCTTCAACTCGCTACTTGTAGATAAAGGAGCTTGAATCGTTTTGAATTATTATATCAGTTTCATTCGTGTTATAAAAGGTGGTGCCAAGGAGCCAACGCGGAAGATTTTCCTGTGCCGCAATCACTAGCCATTACTTAAGGTTTCACGAAAGCTTGATATTTAACTGATAACAAAGTAATCAAAACCTTTGGATTGGTACAGGTCAAGAAAAAAAGTACTCACGAAAACTTATTTTTGGGTCCATTTAAGACAACTAATAACTTCAATTTAGAATAACTTAAATGGTTTTTTATCTACTGCAAATATACAAAACAATTCCAAACATGCATATGTAAAGATTGTTAAGATTATTTACTAGAACAATCAACATCAATTTGCAGCCATTACTGTTAAGTTAACGTGCCAGGCTCAACATAAACAAAACAATAGAAGGACAGCCATCGCGTCTGAAGGATCAATTATTGTCGATCGCTTATTATAGTTTTTATACCTATATATCTTTCTCAGCACACAGACGGACGGACGAATTACGGCGCAAAGAGGTGGGAGAGTCTGTGTTTAATCAAGATCACACAATAAAAGGTCAAAGAGATTCATATTCATGTTTCAGGTAGATTCTTTGATTTATGCTATAACAACAATGCTTAATTTGCATCACTGATTTGAATCAAAACACAATTTCCCTGACCACCATCGATACCGGCTGTCATCCGAAAACCTATGACAATGGTTAGAGGTAGACAGAAGCCCAAAATGCTTGACAACCAGTCTATCCTTAGGATATCAGTATTGCCAAGAAATTGTGTTACTATGACGGTCTGAATAAATATAATGTTAAATACCTAATATTTGGTCGCATCTAGGTAAACTGGATACCGACTCGAATAGGTATACTTGTTTGAAAGCTAGGAATGATGACCCGAATTAACCAGGTGTATTTAAAGTATTGCTTTTTAATCAAACGCTATATAAAAATAAGTTAACACATTGAAACCATATTACATAACCGAGTGTTCATAAATGCAGAGTCTAATCCAAATGGGGTTACATTTATCACGGAAATTACACCGAAGGTTAAATGCGCTATAGACACGCTAACTCGAAAATAATTAATAGTGAAAAAAGCGAAGCGTTGTATTTAGATTTATTACGTTCAATAGGAGCAAGATTAAAGGAAGTTTTATAAATAAGAAAGGGAAAGAGTTTCCCGACTGAAGCCCGAGTTACTTATAGGAATTCAAAATGTTTTAGTCTAAAATGAAATTCCACAATTAGTAACAAGTAGGAAAATTATCATTTACAGTTTTTACCCACGTTTTTCAATTTATTTTTAAGACATCCTTACAGTGTAACATAATTTATATAGATTAATTAATACACAATTATTTATATTGAATGGGCATTGATATTGATGATTAAAAAAATTTGCTATTGGGATTCGTGGCAAATTGAAAATGTGTTTGGTACTCAGGACCCATAGGATTCAAAAGCAACACCAAATAAAACAATGAACTAGTACCTACCAATAACAATTTTCATCTATCGGTTCAATAGGAAAGTTTCATCGTTCCTCTTATAGAATAACATTTACGTGATAAGATGACATTTACTAAGGGTACGTTAAGAAAAGATGTCCTTTCATTCAACCTATATCGTTACGTAAATATCGTAGGGTGAAAATGTGTCAATTTTATATATATGTGACACAAGTTATTCTTATAACGCAGTAAAGGTGCTAAAACTGATAATAAAATTAATAACAGCACCTTTTACCACATTAAAACTAAAAACGTTTCAAGTATCGACTCTATTCCTCGAGTGATTTCTCTACACAATAATACACACACGAGTAACTATCTGAAACTAATATGAATATAATAAGATTAATATAATTATGTTTTTTTCCCGCCAACTTGAAGATTCAAAAGAGCAAACAATTAAGACTGAACTAATTAGAAAATGAATAATTCATATTCAGTCAACTAACTTAACTAAATGAGCATTATCTCTTGGTCGTACCTTTCTAGCACCTGAGGATAGTACACGTGTGACCTATTTGACGAAAGTATCTGGCTAACAATGACTCGAAACGACGCCGACGGGCTACATCAGCTTCTATAATAAAACTTGTATTACAACGTGGGCTAATGAGTAAGGGGCCGACCTACCAAAGTAAGCAGGACCTTTCTCGAAGTGTTTTGTCGTATTTTTGAAACTAGCAGACCCGACAGACATTATCCCGACCAAATTGCAATAATTTACAAAAACAATTATAGACAAAAAGCACTGTTTTTCCCAAATTGACAAATTTTCGGGGCAACTTTACGCTTACCAACGATGAGCATTTAATTTTTATTCATATATATTTTTTTTTTATGGGATAGGGCGGCCATACGAGCCAACGGATCACCTGATGGTAAGCGATAACCGCCGCCCATGGACACCCGCAACACCAGAGGAGTCGCAAGTGCGTTGCCTGCCTTTAAAAGGGTTTGGGCCTCCGGTAACCTCAACTCACTCGGCGAAACACAACGCAAGCGTTTCACGCCGGTTTTCTGTGAGGCCGTGGTATCACTCCTGTCGAGCCGGCCCATTCGTACCGAAGCATGGCTCTCCCACGTGAAAAATATGGAAGATGAAGGTCCTATAAACAGTAATTTTGGCACCTATTGTAAAATATCAGTGGATTGTTTATCTGAAATTAGTAGGAAAACCGTTTTCTGTGAAAAATGTATTGATCATAATAGCTTTTACTTACTCAATTTGAACATACCCATGAAACATTAAAATTAACACGTCCTTTCACACGTCCGACACACCTTTCACACGTCTATATTGGCACGAACAAATCCCCGCGGATAATTGGAAAGGCAGATAAAAGGTACCATGTATCTAAGACTAAATAAAAATGATCGAATTAAATAAAAACTAGATAGTAAATATAATTATTTCAAAATGTATTGATTCCCTTCTTAAAGATGGTTAAACAATCAGAAATGTTACCCTACGTGGACGTAGAATGGACGACGTAATTCAATTATTATCTATCACTTTAGGTGCCGAAACGTTTAACATTGAAGAAAAAAAATACATAATAACAGAATATGCATGGCAAAGAACTATTATCAAGTGGATAAGCACAAGTTCTCGTTTGAAAAATCGCCACAATAATATATATATCAACGGCAGTCTAGGTTCAAAATCAGTACTAGTTTTACAAACTGCCATTTCTTTCCCTCCAGAATATCAAAAAACTATTTTTATAAATTTGTAGGCATATTAATTGGGCCCTCAGGCAACATCATGTTGGAATGGCAAGAATTGCACCAGTTGGCAGTGCTGACTGCAGAAGCCGAGCGACGTCTAAACTAGGTCAGGTTTCGATAAGACACGAATGCCGTCATTGCCTAACCCTGAGTGTATATGACAATATACCTAGGTACTTCTGTTTATAAGGATTATGATAATGTGCCCCGTAGTATAATCAACATACAGTTATCCTCAACCATTTCAACATGCCTAATCTTTAGGGTGCAATTATTCTACGTTAATAGGTATACCACGCTCAAATATTTTTTAATTGTGTGGCATTCTGGAATTTTTTTTTTGCAATTAACAGGCAGCTTTTATACAGTCCGCATTTTAGTAGTCAGTACGTTTATGAGGCCTTCAAACTCAAATTAAATAAATTATTTTAAACCACACAGCATGTGAAGTAATAAAACTGCAAAGCTCTAACGTTTTATTTCCGAGTATATTTCTCGCCCCATGATCGCTAAGCAAGTGGGTTATCTCGATAAACCGCGCAAGTGAGAGCCAAGTGTCCTCGTTGTGCATAGGGCACAATAGTTTATTATACTGCAATAAGAATCCTTTATGACACTTCTGAAGAATGTAGGGCTATTCGTATTGATATGTAAATTTACGAGTGGTACGTTTAAATAATGTTCTTTCTAAATATTAATTCGGGTAAGCTATTTT
The DNA here is from genome assembly GCA_947256265.1 of Acronicta leporina. NCBI lineage: Eukaryota > Metazoa > Arthropoda > Insecta > Lepidoptera > Noctuidae > Acronicta > Acronicta leporina. The sequence continues at coordinate 14,918,463 of OX366510.1, forward strand.
TATACTTAATATTGATTGTATAAAACTATGACATTACTTAATCTTTCTCGCAACATTTTATGGCTATACACAAGTACAAATCTCTCTGTACCAAATTTATGTTTTTAATAACAAAATCAAAAAATAATTAAAAATGTGTGATTACCAGCTTTTTCAATGATATTTGTGACCGTCATATCGTAACTTCATACTTTTGCTGCTCCCATTGGGTTTCGTAACAGTTACAATTTAATCGCGAATTAGTGAGACCTGTGCAAAGACCAATGCCTTACAGGCTCTCTTTTCATGCCCTCCTTTCCTCGAACCAGCTCTTGCAGTATGCATCCAAATCATCCCGCCACCTCATTTTGAGCTGGCCTCGACGGGGCCTTGTTTATTTTTATATATGACGCGCTTATTTATTATTTTTATTTATATATTTGCAAAGTCACAATCGAATACTCCCTTTAGACATTGAAACGGAAATGTATAAACAAACAAATACCTGCATTTTTTAATGAAATACCAAGTACAACAAGTGCTTATTGTTTCACGAGTACAATATTATTCTTCCGATCAAAACACTTACGGGACATCGCCACCATCATCAGTTGACCATTAATATCCGTTTCTTTGAGATGAAGTAGTATTGCTAGCTGCACGTAAACTACATATACCTATTTATTTAAAGACCTACTTGTTCAGTGGTTGATGCGACGATGAGGATGGTTTTGTGACTTTTTTCCTAAAGATTATATATGCGCGGGTTCGCAAAAAATATCAAGACGAATGTGACAGCAACTTAAAGAGGACGAAAACTCCGCATACGTTATGGAACACATTTTGCGTAAGTACAAGTTGCGCTTAGCCAATTTGTGTATTTTTTTACACGTGCATATTCTTGGATTGCATTGTAGTAACACGAAACCCTTAATAATAAATATTGCTTATTGCTATGCTTCACATCAACATGTCATGCGATGCTTACTATCGTATTGCATGTGTGTGCGCAGTTCCATAAATAATCCGCTTCAGATTGACAGATTCATTAGACTTCGAACTCAATCGATTAGTCCACAGGCTAATCTCAATACTTCTAATTTAGCTTGGACACCCTATGGGATTTTGCACCCCACCAACTGTTTCGAATGGTTGTTGTATAGTCTAATGTGAAAATCCCCAATAGCTACCAACGCCAATACGCCATAGCGTATATGTTGCCCTGGGTTACGAAGTTCAAACTGATAAGTGGATCGCTGAACTAATACCGAGATCATGACGTAATTTTGTAATTTGCTCGCGTTATGCGCAAATGATGTTACAGTAATAATATTGACGGCAGTATTACAGGTAGGACGCGAATATGAAAACGATAGAAATAAATACTGAAAATAAAGACTTGCTAATGAAATGAAAATTTCCTAAATTATTTCTTAACTTCTACGTTACGAAAAGAGGCCCTCAGGTGGCCCGCCAAATTCAAATATTAATAGGCGTTTCACAAAATTTTGGTTTCACCTATACAAGTTTTCTTGTACACTCACATTATATACCTCTTTAATATCTGTCTGACTTTATCATAGCACTTCATGAAAGCTAACAGAAGTCCAAAATTACCATACAGACAAAGATTTTATTAAAAATTACTGTAAAAGGATTCCTAAATTTTTGTATCTAACTGTAAATATAGGATAGCATAGAATAATTATTAGCACGTGTGAAGCTATACATTAGTGGTATACTAAACCATAAAATAGCTATACAACTATAAAATTTTGTATATTTTAAGGATATTAAGGCACCAGGATAAAATTTGCAGAAGATATTACTTGAATCACTCGGAGTGTTTAGACGGATAGGTATTGCAATAATAACTAGATTTATGCTTGAGACCTACCGTATTCCAAGGAAGCAACCTTGCTAACACGTTTAAATTAGGAATACGAAGACGGTAGCAGGTACGATCGAAATAATTATCTCTTCGGCCGGTTCGGGCAGACATGGTAAGGAAACAACAGTTAGTTGCGTTTTAACCATACAACATTAAGTAATTCAAAAGCTTGCCTTAAGAGAATAATGCTCATATTTAGGCGAAGATTCTGAGGCTCTTCCACGTCAAATTTCAATAGAACTGACGTTCCTATGGATGTATGTGTTTACGCTTAGAAAATTCCTGATTATAGCCTAGGATGCAACAGCAATCATAGATAGCTCAGGGCTAAATTTAATTTTGTAGGTACTTATATATTTGATCATTCGTAACGGAAATGGCAACAGCTGATCTTTTGCCATTTTCGTTAAGACTCTATTTTTGCAGTTTAAAAATTTCGACCTAGCTCTGACTACAATAATTGTTAAGCTAAGAGTATGTAAGTAAGAACAAAGTTGTAAACATAGTTTGGTTGTTGGCAATTGAAGGAATTTAATCATGATTGGTGCAGCTCAGTGTGTGGGTTTAGCTGTTTGACAGTTTATCTGTCCATCACTTACAAAAACAAAATGTAAATGTTATAATTTTGTAACCTACATCTCACTGGTAAAATTGTTTATTTGGCTGACTAAAAGCTGTCTTTGATTAAAACTGGCACCTTTACTGTAGTGATTGATATATTTCATGTTTCTACATATCAGAAAAGACGACTGACTAACTAATTAACAAATTCAAATGATATATCCTAATAAAAAACCGGAACCGGAAGTAAACTTTGATATACCTGAAATTTCGTTGTCACAAAATTCAAATCTTTACTAATATTATAAAGGGGAAAGATTTGTATGTAAGTATTTTTGTAACGAATTGGCACAAAGAATACTGGGCCGATTTCAAAAATTCTTTTACGATTTGATTGCTACACCTGGGATAATGTAGAATTCAAATCGTAAAAGAATTTTCCAGATTAACATAGGCTATAGAATACTTTGAAAAATGTTTGGGATTTCTCCAACCGTGCGAAGCCGGGGCGGGCCGCCAGTAATTCATAAAGCAACCAAATAGGTTGGGTTGGTTGGTAGGTATTTTACAGCTACCTATTAACAATCGCAATCAAGTGACACTGTTAGCGCGGTGATATGTTAACAATGCGCAGCGGCAGAGGCAGCGGGCGGGGAATCCTACTCGTACCTACATTTGTGCCCGATTTATAATTCGAAACATTTAAATTAAAAAAAAAACTTAATAAATTTAGGAAAATAATAGTCTCGAAATCGAACCGTATTTTTTGCAAAAAAATGTAAAATCGCTAGTTTCGTCAAGGACTGTGAGTAAATTACAACAATGTTCGCGTGGGATGCACCATATGGCTAATTAGAAGGATGAAGCACATGTGAGATTTCATATTTGCATTTATGTAATGCAAACTGTTAAATTGGGTTCAAACTATTTGGAATTGTATCAGAAAATTGTATGGGGCCAATTAAATAAATAAATAAATAAATATTCTGGGACATTTTTACACAGCACCATCTAGTCCCAAACTAAGCAGAGCTTGTACTATGGGTACTAGATAATGGATATAATACTTATGTATATACTTTTTTTTTGTAAATACAAAATAATTCACCCTGCAAATAATTGTAAAAATGTATAATCATCTGATGCTTTAATTACTTATTGTTAAAAGTAACTAACAACTTATATCTTGCAGTAAGAAATGAAAAGCAGAGATAAAAATACACTTTACAGCTGTGGAGCCATCCATCCATATGGGTCCCTTGCATGCACATGGTTGGTCTAAAGTATTCATCATCAAAGATACTTTTAAAAAATAATGCTAATATTTAGTTCTGTTTAGTTAGTAGGTTCTGATACCTATTGGCAAATTATTTTTAATATATAAAATAAATATTATATTCATTGTGAGTGGAGACCCGTGCCCAGCAGTGGGACATATAATGGGTTGATTATTATTATATTATTAATAAAAAGACAGTGTAAGCAGGTTATGATTTCAATCCACACATGGATATAATATTTGTATGACATACAGGTAGCCGTTCTAGGTCTGGGTGTATGTATGGGAAAAATTGTGTTTCTGAACACACCCATAATGCTAAAGAAAATTCTAATATGGAACGTTTTTTTAATAAATGGAATAATAATGGCAGGTACAATAAGATAAAGTGGTCAAACAATATAAAGAAAATATTAACTTCAATATACATTATAATACCTACCTGTTAAAGTACAGAAACCAAAAAAAAACATTATTCTCCTAATATTAAATGCCCTAGTAGGTGGTAATCAAAGATATAGGATGTGTAGGTATTTTGAAAATATTGACATATCACCTTGATGTTTTCAATAATAATAATGCTTCCTGGTTACATTCTGTATAAAAGATAATTGTTCTGCCTTTTGTTCAATGTATAACAAATGTCACATTTGCATCACAATAATGGGTAAAAATTACTAGCTAATTAAAAACCCCATTGAAACATAGTTGAAGATCAATAACAGGGTTAGGTATTTTAAACATGTACTGTTTTATAAATATAAGATTTGATTGAATATTAGTTTATTACTGATGGCTATAATTTTTTTGGCATATTGTTATGATCAACAGAAAAACAACAATACAACAAATCTCCTAAAAAATATTATGATATAACAGACTCCTAGATTGTAATACTTTATTTGAGGTCTATAAATAAAAATTAAAGGGTTATGTATCACTTACCATTGAGGCTCACAGCAACATATTCACAACCAGGGTTCTTCGTGTATAGTCTTCTTCATTTTAGGGAAATCTTATGAGTCCATAACACAACTTAGAACTACTTGGCAAACATGTTTAAAAACAAACTTATAAAAGTGAATATAAAAAAACACGGTTATCTAAAGAAATAAATAATAAGAAGAATGTAGATACCGGAATAATACAATACAAAATCTTTTAATGTAAGGTACGTTTGATAACGTACCAGATGTAATCAAAACCTGTCTTGACAAAACTGTACCAAAAAATATACAAACAATGGGCTAACGGTCGCCAGACAAAAGACAAATGACAATACGTAAACAAAAGATCGTTTTACTAAAAACAAACGACAAAACGGTGCAGCGATAAGTCGTGAAATTCCCAACTTATTTCAAACTACAACAAAATGTTCAGCCAGTGTACCTACATTGCGTAAAATTCACATTTCACTGATATTTATACTCGCTAGCACACTAAAGTCGATTGAAAAAGTCTTATACTTTATGCATGTCTTTTAATTTAAAATTCAGAATTGACAAGTATTACAAATATCTCCCACTGCATTTTGTACAACTCTACGCCATATTTGCAAAGTAGGTGTCAGTGTTGCCAAACATTAAAAATAAAGATTAAAGTGTCTTATTCAGGGACTTAAATACCAGTATAATTTAGTAACGTTATCTGCCCAAGATCGAGATAACGTTATTTTTTAGATTACGTTTCAAAAACGATATTTGCGCACCATTGTTTAAGTACTTTGACTATCTATCCCTGGACAAGTGACGCGCTTATTTCTATGAACAAAAAAGTCTGTCACTTTTGGTGCGGGGGGAGGAAACACTACATAGACATTGCTGCACACATACTCAAAATCATTTTGTATCGCCACGAACTCACACATATTAAATTCTTCACCACTAACACAATTTACGCACACATAGAGGTCAAATACGTCAACATACAAGAATTGACGACAATACGAACGTATAATACAATAAAAATAATTAGGAAGCTACTATGTCGATATTTTATATCGATAGATTATTTTAGGAAGAATGGAGAAAAACGTAACAACATTACAAATTATTTTTATATGTAATTATTTATTTGCAAAATTAAAATCATCCATACACACCTTTTTAATATCTTGCGTCATAATTATTTTCAATGCAATGCTCTCATTGCATGATAATGAAATACAAAACAAAGGAACTGTTTAGGTATAGATAAATAGGTGTAACATACTATGTAATTGGAAAATAAACGCACGGGTGAGAGAAATCGCAAACTTTTCGAAATACATATTCTATAGCCTATGTTAATCTTGAATAATGTAGCATTCAAATGGTGAAAGAATTTTCGAAATCGGCCTAGTAGTTTTTGACTTTATTTGTTACATACAATGATACATACAAATCTTTCCTCTTTATAATATTAGTATAGATAGAGCGGATATTGGGGACGTTATGTTACAAATACTTTGATACCAATTAGTTTGATTCTTTCATTTTGATTTTTTTTCTTTGCCAGGCTGATATATAAGGAATAACACTAGACAGAGCATTTTGTTTCCCACGAGATATAAGTAGGAGTAAATACGATTTTGTTCATTATGTCGCGCGTTAATATGAACAGAAGCGCTACGCTAGAGGTCCTGGGTTCGATTCCCCGGTCGAGCAATGTGTTATTGGAGTTTTTCTATAAAATTAAGGGTTGATGCCCGATTAATGGCAATAGGCTCGCCCCCTAAGTACGCATCTGTCTAACCCTTCGGGGAATAAAGACGTGATGGTATGTCGTGTTCCGTACTCTCGTTATTTCTTTGAGCCGGATATCGAAAAAAGAAAATAATGTGTTTGAAGAAACACCCCGAGAGGCAGGGCATAGTGGAATTGAATAACTCACTTACAATTGGAGCTGCCCAACTGGGGAAACACCTACACTTTGCAGAAAATAGTAGCCAAATAACATAGTACTGTACTACTAGTATTCTATTATCTGTGACTGTACTATGTTGTGTTCCTAACGGTGAGCAAGATCGCCAGAGCTCCGCGAGGAAGCGTTATGTTGGCAGTGGGGGTACCGGTGTTGTGGGTTGTCTACCGGGTGTGAAAAGATTTTGACAGGTTCGGCAACGAGCGAGTGATACCCCAGGTGTTGCAAGCGTTCATATAATAGGGTACATTAACACTATATATACACTTACCATCAGGCGGGACATGTGCTGGTTTTCCACCTAAGCGGTAAAAGAGAATCCAGACCTTCTAAACATACCGTATCTTAGAAATCATTTTCAATGATTTTTGAAATACGATTTAAATATGTTAATTTATAAATTCTTTTGTCAACAAATTTATCCGCAACGGCTTAATCTATTATTTATCAATCACACCTATATCATTTTAAATGAAGGTCTTTTGTAGATTTGAAAAAGTAACAAATGAAATATCTAATACTGGATATCAAAAATAATCAATAATCTTAGTTACGTCATTTCCAAAAATGTTATTTTATTAAAATATAGTGATATCATAAATTCATGATATTCATCTTTAGCGATCTTTAGCAATTATTATAATTTGGTCTTACATTGAACACGAAAATAATATCGATATCGATTCGAAATCGTAAACAAACACTATCACATCATTAATTAAAATGACAAAACAAAAGAGGGACATAGTGTCGCTACACTTTTTAAAATTCGAGTTTTATGCATTATGTCATAATATATATAAGGCCTATAATTGCCAAAAAACGGTAATTCTGCATTAAGACCTATAATTGGAAATCATAAATGGTGACATCCGATTGGATGATATATAATTGAAATCAAAAAATGTCATTTTGATGGATATTTCAAATTTAAATCTTACGTGTATTAGCAGAAGGCTGATATTGTTAGTAAAAAAAATTTGCTAGTCTCGTGGGGAGTGTGGATAGTCTCGTGGGGAGTGCGGGTAGTCTCGTGGGGAGTGCATGCTTGAACTAAACGATTATTTTATACTCGATTATTGAATCAGTAACGTCCTCGATCTTTATTAATAAATTGTATTATGTGATTTAAATAGAAATAAATGAACTTTAATACTTACATACGGAAAATAACTCTATCTTTATCTAAATAAGATATAAGATATTTTTTTGCATACATTAACTGCACGTATATCGGTATTTACACAGAGCATTTATGATGACCTTACTGAGCGGAAACGATTCTGTTAATGAAAAATCGATTTCGGAAACAGTTTTGATAAACGCGTTAGATTTTTTAATCCACTACCTTGCCAGAGGGGAATGATCATGAGAGGCGGGTCCTTATAGATAGATAGTCAAAGTTTAAGTATAACGTTATGATTTCGTTCCGTTACCTTTGTCAATTTAACGTTACTAAAATATTGTTATAAAAATTAATAACGTAAATAATAATGTTATTATTTTTAAATATCAATTTTTTTCGTATATTATCGTCTTATTACTTTCATCAAGATTAAAATATCTGCTTTATCTATTTTTTACAATCCATCTCCTGAAACAATTGTTGCAGATGAGTATTATGATGTTGATGTTTGTTTCGTTCTGAATTTCGTTCTGTTACCCGTATAACGTTATGCAATGAATTTCGTTCTAAATTTCGATCTGAATTTCGTTCTGTTACCCGTATAACATTATGCAAAATATTAAAACGATATGTTGGCTGAGGTATCGATACTATTATAACGTTATTATATCGTTATGAATTCTGTTATGGATAACATTATAAGTCCCTGGTCTTATTAAAAAAACCCTTTTCACCCCTTGTCGTTTGTAGACAGAACCTAGATTTAAATCAAAAAATAAATCTAGCTGGAAAAATCTTACTTATCTGTGATCGATATGTAGATACTCAAAATAAAATAAATAAATAGGTTTTAGCTTTGGCCACACATTTTTCCCGACAACGACAGTTTAAAATATGGATATACCACAAAGGCCTCAGTAACCAAAAAAAAAGGCCAAATAAAAGATTAATTAAAAATAGAGTGGCACTGTATATTAATATGACTAGGTACTACGTGTTGCTATATAATACCCGTTGTTTTCGCATTCTTATTTGGCAAATGAGAACGGAAACAATATTAAACAAAAAACCATTCAACTAATTCACCCACATAACTAATAAAAAAATTATAAGTATAGCTCAATCACAGACATTCAATAAAACTGTTTTTAAAAATCTAATTAACATCTTCAGCGCCAGTCTCTGAAATTTAATATCATCTCGCGATACAATAGATCACTTTTGGTTGAAGGCGAGGTAAGTAAATACAGCGCAGGGGCTGCGTACGAACATGAAACGAACGCGCGCAGTTCGCAAGCGGCTCGCGAGCGAGTGGGGCATTCGAGACGCATTCGCCAGGTCTGAACACACCTTAAACATTAATTCGACTTTAACTCTACTATTATAAAATTGTAAAAAAGCTGTGTCTGTACATTGAAGATATTAAAAAAAACAAGTGGGTTAGGGTATATTATAACGTCTCCGAACCTAAAAATGCGATTTTTAAATTCTTGTCTGTTTGTCTGTTTGTTACGGGTTGGCGCAGAAACTACTGAATAGAATTTAATTTTGTTATAACTTATACCTGTTAGAAAGTATATGCTCCAACTTAAAAACTCGTGAACTTCTTATCTCAATTAGTTAAATGGATCCTAGATATAGCTTAACCTCACAGATGTACACAGACCCATACAAAGAAGAGATCATCACTGCTGGTTTGATTAAATTATTTTAGCGATCCATTTCTAATCCTAATATAGCTTCACGTGAGCAGGACAAAAGCTAGTTCTCATAAAAAACCAGATCGATGCACAATTTTATTAATATTTTATTAATATAATACAGGAAACACTATAGTTTCGCAGATTTAAAAGAGCAGATCGTTTTTTGCATCCCTTTAATAATTTTCCGGGAGACCTTATAACTTTATAAGGCTTTATACAATAGTAACAATTTTTTTAGGTGATTTTGTAGCCTGTTGATTTAGGGAATCCTTACAGCGTAACTGGACTTGGTGGCCAGGCACCGAATGTCTCTAGCCAGGATTACTAGTATTCGATTATCTGTGCTAGGATCAACTTATAATCTAAGCAATAGCAGCTTCCCTTAACGGGACTTGGACCTCGGCTTATGGCGTTGCTGGGGGGACGGCTAGGTACGTTCAGCTGGATATGGGTTAAATTATTTAGGGGTGAATATAAAGCTACTGGCTCGGCGCGGACCGGCTCTAGCAAGGGTCGAAGAGGGAATGGTAGAGATCTCGGCTGAACTAGTTTTATAACACTACTAGCTTTTGCTAGTGGCTTCGCTCACCTGAAGCTATATTAGGATTAAAAATTGGTCCTAATAATAATTTAATCATAAACCAACAGATCAGAGAGGTCAAACTGCATCTCAAGATCCGTTTAATTATAATTTGAGATAAGAAAGTTGGAGCATATACTTTCAACAGTGATAACAAAATTAAAACCTATTCAGTAGTTTTTGCGCGAACCTATAACAAACAGACAAATAGAAGAATTTTAAAAATCACATTTTGGGTTTGGAGATGTTTTTATACACTAAAACCCAATTTTTTTTATAACTTCAATGTACAGACAGCTTTTTACAGTTTTATAAAGTAGAGAGAAGAAGATAATATATTATATTATATCGTGCATAATATGGATATGCCCGCCGTGATCTCCCTGTCCCTGTACAAATGCATGTTTAAGTGCATGACGTTTTGTAACTTGACTGCTTGACATATTGCTTTATTTTCTGTGGCATGTTTGAAGTATATTTAATCTGTGTTTTGAGTTTTGTTTGAGTTGAGTTGAATACCCCGTGAAGCTATTTGTTGCACCTGCTTATTTTTATTTTTATTTTAGTTTATATTCCGTTGTTACAGTTTACCTATCAGCACTATGGGTAAGTCCTGTAAACAAAGTAATCAGTAAGTTAAATTTTGTTTTTTCTACGAAATACAAAATAATGTTGTTTGGGGTTCATTTCTTCCAGATTCAACTGTCGTAATTGAGGACCGTGAAAATTTAAATGATTTTTTAGAAGAAGCTGAACTGCAGCAATACTATGGATTGTTCAGGTATTTATGAACTCCTATAGACCTCTGATTTGTTCAATTTGCATCCAAAACTTGTGTTGTTACAAGCCATTACAAGTGACCGTTTTCGTAACATGTAAAGTCAGTTTACTGTTAAGTTAAAAATTAAATTCGCATTTGCGACTGAGTAGGTATGTCTCAATCAGATGAATGCTTAAAAGTGTTAGTGTCAATAAAATTAAGCTGATGCGAATTTCCTTGGTTCCAAAGTTACCATCACACCTATTTTCTCTGAAAGTTTACTTAAGTTTAGTGTTACGCTCACATTTCGCCGTAAGTCTCATAATAAAATAGTTACTTTATTACCATCCGCTGGGATCAACCGTAAAGTGCAACTCAGCAGTTATTCCTAAACAAAATGTACTTATTTTATATTTTTTTCAGAGACATATTAAAAGTTACTAAAGTATCTCAACTGAAATTTGTGTTAACTGAAGACTTAGTCCAAATTGGTTTATCTAGACCAGAACAGAGGCGCTACAAAAAGATATATACAACATACTTTCCCAACCCATATATATCAAAGATAAGGAAAATGCTCAAATCAAATAAAAAGAGAGACCAGGTTAGTACACTGTTGCTAGCATTAGAACTGGTATAAGAAATTAATATATTTAAGTTTCATACCAACATTATAAGACATGAGAAGTTATATGGGCATTAAATACCTTAAAAATACATACCATAGCTTAAAAATTTACCAATCAAGTAACAAATTATACATGCAATATAAATTTTATTGTTTATGAGTGTGAGAACATTATTGTGGCTAATTGAATAAAAAAATATTACCATTTATTCATATAGTTTTGTCGTGAATAGATTTTCAGTATTTCATTATGCACCTGTAAAATAATTAGAGATGAAGTGGGTGCTTTAATTGAATATCAACCTGCATAAGAGTAGGTTGAAGCAAAACCTAACATCATGGGTTTTATCCCTTTTAAAATCCTAAATAGTATATAGTTTTATCAGACTTGTCACTTTTGTTAAACTCACATCTAGGGTAAAATCTGAAAAAATAATGTTCCAATGTAATTGACTGATGTTTAAAATTTTCTACTTTAAAAATCTTGGGTTCAAAATTTTATATACCTGCAAATATTAGTAGTGCCGTACTACTGTACTATAATAGCTTTAAATGTTCCAGTGTACTGTACTCAGTAGACTCGAAAAATTTAAAGCTATCCATATAGCTCCAGGTCAACTTTAAAATAATGAGGATTGTTGTTATGTCTGTATCATAATAATGTTTTTGGTTTGACGTCTATCCTACCACATATCCCCATCTGAGAGAATATCTATTGTTTGTTTTCAGAATTTACAAGGTCAATCTATTACATTGGACACTTTACCTGTGTTTGATAACAATGTGAAAATACCTACCAAGCACATAATATCAATTGAGGATATAACAATTAACAAAGAACTTGGTATGGGCCAGTTTGGTGTGGTTCAACAAGGAACATGGACTACAGGGAATCAAAGAGTAAGATCTGTTTCATATGTATGATGTTCAACTCTGTTTGAAAATACAGTGAATAAGCTTTTCTGCATACATTGCAGTTATTTTTGATGTAAGGATCATACATAACCATTGTATGGATCCTGCATTGGGAACAACACATTGTTATTCATCAACACAAATATAACTCAGGGCCATTTGTGTTTATTGCAGCACTTTGATTCTTGAATTTATTGACTTAATTATACTTTTGTGATTGTTATGGGCTTGCTACTGTTGAAAGATGAAGGAAAACTTTGTGAAGTATCCTTAGCAAAATCTCTTATGCATGCACATTCATAAGAGATTTTCTTGATTTATTTTAGATGATTATTGTAGCGGTGCTAAGGATGGAAACCTGCCTTAGTTAGGGTCAAATGGAAGCTGTGCGAACTGGGCCAGCATGATAAAACATTAAAGTGCACTGTAAACTCCTTACAATAAATACTATGATTAAAGAAGCTAATTGATATCAAGTTTCGCCATCCCATAAAGATACCAACATGACACTATTCAATACAAACAAATGAACAAAAAAATTAATTCTCTCCTTTTTATAATATTAGTGTAGATGAATAAGATGGTAAAAAAGAGTTCTCTTTAGATACTATTTTATTTTAATCTAAATTATTACTGAGGCACAAAGCCTGTGTTTCTCCAAGTATATCCTATGAGTTTTGCAAAAGTCACAATTATTTGGTTTAAGGGATACATGAATAGACTGCTATATTATATCCCATATTGATATTACAGCTGCAAGTAGCAATAAAATGTCTGGGACATGAGCGAATGACGTCGAACTCAACAGAATTCCTGAAGGAGGCAGCCGTGATGCACAGTATTGAACATCCCAATATTGTGCGCTTATACGGCGTTGTATTACATTTGGACTCTTTGATGTTGGTAAGTACAATATTCCAACTCTAAGTGATTAAACCGGCACCCTGGTTATAATTATATATTATTGTTTCCAAAATGAAACCTTATTTCTAGCCTAAACCTAAGTAACTTCAATAAAGTATTCATAGCCAATAAATAAAACATAAATGGATAAATAAATATCATTATTACAAGTAAAACTTAGTACTTATTATAGTTTGATCTTAGGCTAGGATATTATTTTAAGCAAATGGATTTAGCTTTTTTAGCCGAACTAGGCTATGCCTGTACTACGGCTATCAGCGCCAACCCCATTTATACAATAATGTAAGCCCTTTTTAACAAACTATTTAAATAACTAACATATTTTTTTTTGTTGTTGGTAGTTTGTGTAGTGGAGGTGTGTGGATATTTGTATTTGTGTAGGTTTGCTTCAGTTTTTTTATTCAAATCTTTTGAAAATTATGTTGGCAACTCAGACTATTAGGTCTCACAACGCGTTTTGACGACAGACTTGACAATTGCGCTGTAAAAAAAGATAGACCAGTTGATTACTGTTTTTATTAAAAGTACTTAAATCAATATAATGCATCGATTGTGAACTAAACTTCCTACTGTAATCTTATTATTTGAATATATATTTCTATCAGTTCTGGGTTTGAGTCCTTATTGCTGATAACATAGACTAGAAAATAGCAGCATTAATGTGACTGGAAAAATAGCCAAACGCTATTTCCCAATCAGTACCATCAATACCAATCGGCAAACAGTTTGATACCTTCTTTGAATAAAAATAATATTGCCAAAACCAAACTAACATTTCAGGTAACAGAGCTAGCTCCACTTCGTTCGCTACTGGAATGCCTGCGCGAGGTATCACTTCGGCTCAACTTCCCGGTTCCCAATCTCTGCGAGTTTGCAGAACAGATCTGTGATGGCATGACTTATCTAGAAAGCAAAAGACTGATTCATAGGTATGATTTGTTACTGTTTGTGTTATAGTAGGTATAGGTAAATCAGATACCTTTATTACGTGACGCAAGTCTGTCACTGGCCTTAACTAAATAAAATAATTTACCTTCATTCATAATATTGCAAGAAATTAAAAACAGATAAATATTATATGTACCTACATATAATATTTCACAATGGTCCATATCAAGTTTTGTAATAAATATACCCAACACTTAATTAATGCAAGCAATGCCCATGTATGCAATAAACCCTTGCGCTATAAATTTTTATTAAAATAGCTACGATGTAGGTACAAGAAAGATTTCCTTGCATCTTTCTAGCAAGGGCTTTCAGACCTGTTGATAATCTTTGATGAGATGACTATTTTTATTGTTATAAATTGCAAGCAAGCCGGTAGTGTAGTAAGTAAGTGGAAACCGCAAACGACACCGATAGACATCAGCAACATCAGTGGTTTTAATCGCGTGTAAGTTGTCGTCTTGACACTTGAGTTGTTTAGTCTGATTTGCCCAGTAATTCCACTGGTTACATTACCCTTCAAACCGGAATACAATAATGTTAGCACATTGTTGCAGAATATTCGGGGTCACAATAATAAAGTAGTGCCACTTCACAAAAAGTGGTTGTAGTTTTATCACAATTGTCAAAAAAATGGGAACACTGATAGTGATAAAATGTTGCTAAACGGAAAATCTTAAAAGAAAACCTAAATTTTTACATACATACCATCACGCCTGTTTTCCCCGAAGGGTTAAGCAGAGGCGTACTAATGTACACCCACTGTTCGCCGGTATGTTTAGGTCCCATGTAATAGGGGGCGAGCCTATTGCCATTAACCGGGCACGAATACCAAACTCCGAGCTGTTACTGTGAATTTCATAGAAAAACCCAATAACAGTTTGCTCGACCTGGGAATCGAACCCAGGACCTCAAGCGTAGCAGTCGCGCTCAGGACCACTAGGCTAATGAGGCAGTTTATAACCTAAATTTTTACTTGCACTTTATCTCATCCTCTTTTTAGATCTTTATTATCGAAGGCGATGAACTAACATACCAATCTATCAAGTTCTAAAGTTATACCTATTATTTTCAGAGACCTAGCAGCCAGAAATATTTTAGTATTTAACAAAGATAGAGTAAAAATATCTGATTTTGGATTGTCGCGGGCGTTGGGAGTCGGAAAAGACTATTATCAAACAAATTATAATGTGAATCTCAAATTACCAGTGGCCTGGTAAGTTTTAATTAACTAATATCTATATACTATAATATGCTGCGAGATATAAATTATAAGACCTGTTTGCTTAAGTGTACCTGCTGTGTTATGTTGAGTTTCCTGAGCTTTGCGAAGGTATGAAACACTATAATATAATATTAGTTTTGTTATATGGCATAGCAGCAAATTGCGAAAGAGTGTTGTGTTTGCGATATAATGTGGTCTGGCCTAATTGGGAGCATACTATATCTCTTTATCCAAAAGGTATAGTTTCATTGTTATTTCTGTATGAAACAAACCAAAAACGTGAAAACTAACGTCATAGCCGCCACCTTTGACTGAATATGTCAAGTGCGGTCATAGTATTTTGTTTTCAGCGTTAACAAGAGAGCAGCTGTCCACAAACTTAATGACCATTTTAGACACATTTTTCCATATAAAATAAATATGAGCTGGTATGAGGTATTATCACGGTTTGAATACAATGGAATAAAATGTGATCAAAATTAAATTAAGTATGTCACAATTATTGTCAAATCAAAACTGGTTTCCTTACACGTTGTAAATTGTGATATGTTAGGTCATTTAACTGTGCTGTAAGCATGAGATTGCTTTTTCATGCATTTCTATTGCATGGATGTGCGACCGTAAATGTATTTTTTAATTTATGCTCAGCTCTTGTCGGTGGAGCAAACGCCACTGTTTTCTATCTTCTGCTTTACGTTTTGCCTCTTGATACGACTCGATCGATCCCAACCCTTTCCTTCACTTGTTCCAATAAACGTCTAGGTCTTTCCCTTTCTCGTTTTCCTTCAATTAGAAGTCGTCGTATCGTGTCAAGTGGCCAAACATCTTCTTTCCTCAACCCCTTTCCTCTCCTATTCTCTATGGTTCTTACAACTGTCTTTTCTTTTCTACAATTACTAATACTTCCTCATTTGTTTTCATTTCCGTCCAACAGAGCTTCTTCGTCCTCCTCCAGCACCACATTTCAAATGCCTCTAACCTGTTTCTGTCCCTTTGGGTCATAGTCCAAGTTTCACAGCCATACAATGCTATGCTCCAGACATAGGTCTTTATCAGTTCATTTTCTAATACTGGTTTTTATTTTCCTTGTGAATAAAAGTATTTTTTCTGTTAAATGCTTGTTGGACCATTGAGTCAAATCTTGACCGTAAATGTATAGCTGTTATATTAACATAACATACCATCACGCCTGTATTCCCCGAAGGGTTAGGCCGAGGCGTACTAATGTACACCCACAGTTCGCCGGTATGTTGACCTAATGACCTGAATATACCGATGTTTAGGTCCCATGTAATAGGGGGCGAGCCTGCAATTAACCGGGCACTAATTCCTCACTCCGAGCTGCTTCTGGGAATTTCATAGAAAAACCCAATAACACTTTGCTCGAAATGGGAATCGAACCCAGGACCTATAGCGTAGCAGTCGCGCTCAGAACCACTTAGCTAATGGAGCAGTTGCTGTTATATTATAATAATTATATAATCCATAAAATGGTCGCAGCATAAAAAACGAATATGGATGTACTAGCTTCTGCTCGTGACTTCGTCTGCGTGGACTTCATAATTGGTGGCGACCTAGATAAAAAGTAGACCATGTGTTTTTCCAGATTATAATCTAACTCTGTGCCAAATTTTATCCAGATCCGTTCAGCCGTTCTGGCGTGAAAGAGTAACAAACATCCATCCATCCACACAAACTTTCGCATTTATAATATTACTAGCGACCCGCCCGCGGTTTCACCCGCGCTGCCCCGACCCTAAGAGTCGTAGCGTGATGTTAAATAGCTTAAAACCTTCCTCTTGAATCAATCTATCTATTAAAAAAATACCGCATCAAAATCCGTTGCGTAGTTTTAAAGATCTAAGCATACATAGGGACAGACAGCGGGAAGCGACTTTGTTTTACAATATGTAGTGATAATATAACTAGCTTCCGCCCGCGACTTCGTCCGCGTGGAATAGTTACTTAGTCTTAGCGTGATGATATATAGCCTATAGCCTTCCTCAATAAATGGGCTATCTAACACTGAAATAATTTTTCAAATCGGACCAGTAGTTCCGGAGATTAGCACGTTCAAGCAAACAAACAAACAAACAAATTCTTCAGCATTATATATTAGTATAGAGTATAGATTAGTAGGAAGTAACCTCTTTGTGCAGTGGCAAAAATCTAATAGTATGAATAATCCATTACTTTTAATGGATATTATTTTGTAAGCGAAAACATCCCATGCTGTTTTATTGTCATTTATATTTAAGCCTAGGGTGGTCTTCTCAAATTTATCTTTGACGGACTCCGTCTCTATAAATAAAAAGGCCGACAATTTAATATGCTGTTAACATAATAATTCTTGCAATACAGGTGTGCCCCGGAATGCATTTTATTTCTTCGATTTACGTCAGCAAGTGACGTATGGGCGTTCGGCGTTTGTCTATGGGAGATGTTCACGTATGGATTTCAACCGTGGGCTGCGTTTTCCGGACAACAGATACTGGAAGCTATCGACGCCCCTAATTTCCAGGTAACATTTTATATTGATTAAATATCTCTCGTTCCTATTATCAGAAAAACAGAAGTATTTTCTGTATGAGAAACTTATTAGCACACAGGTCTTTTGTTGTTTTAGTCTTCCGACACATGATAGTGGAGGACTCACAAAACTCTGTGATGTAAATGAAGCACAAAAACTTACTTTATTCTTGGTGAGGGCATTTAAAATTCATGTTCACTTGAACCATTTGACAAGGAATAAATCAGTATATAATCATCAATATGAATTATTAAAAAATGATGCAACACGTGCAAAATGATGCAAAATGATGCACACAGCTGCAGCTGCAACTATGCAAAAAAGAACCCGATTTTCAAAACAGTCAGATAAATATTTATTTAGTTTTTTCGACACGTCTGCAACGTATGTACATTACCTTTTAGGGGCAACTTGCAAACATGTTTCATAACACAGGAATATTCTTGCAAAACTAGTTTTCCCGTATTTTTGTTGTGATTTTCCAGATTTAACACTGATCGTAAATATATTGCAAAATAAAAATGTTCTACATTTTTAACATCACTTCTGCAGCGGCAGACATTAAATTTCTTTTTCGTCATGTGGTACGCTACGATGACTTAGAATATAATTCTTCACTGTCATCCTGGTAGATAGGCATGAGAAAAATCTGAGTTGCTTACTTATCATTAATTTTAATGAACTTTCCAAGAACTTTGGAGCGAGTGCTTAACACTTCATCTCTACTATTATAAAATTGTAAAAAAGCTGTGTCGGTACATTGAATATGTTAAAAAAAAACAAGTGGGTTAGAGAATATCAAGCTACCCGAATCCAAAAATGAGATTTTTTAAATTCTTGTAATCATCAATATTATATTGATGATACACAGTTTGTGTATCATCAATATAATGGTTGCATTCTCTTCCTGTAGCAAAACATGCAATTTATAAAAAAAAACACGGGACTTGATCTTTTTCAGAGATTAGAGCGACCAGAATGTTGTCCAGAAGCATATTATACAACAATGTTGGAGTGCTGGGCACACGACTTTAATAATCGACCGAAATTTAAGGACTTGGGGCCCAAATTACGCAGTATTAGACCAGAGCAGGTACAAATTATGATCTTTAAAGGAGAATGTCCAATTTTGTAAGGAAGTTTGATTGTTCTTACGTCTCGACGGAATCTTTGGTAAAATATAGGAAAGAACTAGATTGTCATCTAAACCGAAACATTAAGATATTCGACGGCAGTTTTTCGTAGTTAGACTTACAGATATTATGAGGTAAAGTTTTGTAACGCGCACTAAACTTGTTGTTAGTCAACGAAGGAATGTTGTAGATACTGAAAGATAGTTTATACTCGAGTAAAATACTTATTTTCAATAATGAGCTAATTGAAATCAGAGGAGAAAAGCAAATAAAAAAAAATATCTTCTATTTTCCTTATGACAATTGAGTCGATGGCGACTAATTTACCAAGGTAACAAAAAATATATTTGATGATAGTAAGAAACATATATACATATATTACACATGTCATATACATTTTCTTATTTTGCAAAAGGCGTGCATGAGGCTTGTCGGGAATTATTTTATATCAAGTTTCGCCAATGGTTTGAAAAGTGGTTTTTAGGTCTTCTTTCTATGAGTATTCCCCACAATTATTTCTTAATTTCCCATTACAAACAGAATTTATATAAAATTGCGTAGCATTTATTCCGAAACAATATACAGGGTTAAATTGTATAGACATGACAAATCAAACTATTTTCAACCACTTCAATACGGTGGAGATTCTTAATTCGTCTGCGTACTGAACGAATAAATGTCAACGTCGCTGAGGTACGTTCAAAATGATGAAATAAAATAACTTTTAACAGAATGTAACACCGACTTCAAAAGCAAAATAATAATATGTTATGTGCGAAACAGATTCGGAAGTCGCCTAGTCGATTTTGGGCATTCTCCTTTAAGTATTCCTATCATATAAAAAATCTGTACAATATTTGATTGGCTCTCATGACCATTAGATTCCATTACTATTTGGCTAGACCAGAGGAGATTTTTTTGGGGGAGTTATAGAGTATAATAGGGTAGTTGACTGTTATTTGATTTATTAAAAATAACTGTCCTATTGATTTTTTTTATTAAATATTAAATATAATGAAAAAATAATTGAATTCCATTGATAGAGTTTCAAGATATAAGCTTTTAAAGTTTTTGGTGGGTATTGAGAGGAGCTCTGTCTCTTTCCCGCAAAACTGGTGCCGGTGTAGAATTTGTATAGCGTACGCACCGTTTCACGTCACAACGTGCTATAGGACTCTCTATCTAACATAAAATGCTTTCAACGTTCATATTCGTTAAAGTCAACTAGGCTATTGTTGCGTATTGCCTTAATAACATTAGAACGATTCTAATATTATTCTATTATTAGGTTCAAGCAATCGCGGACTACCGTAAACCAGAAGAGGGAAGACGCAACAGTTTCTTAGAATACAAATCTGGACAAATCATCACAGTATTAGGAAAAGAGTAAGTTGATTTATCTATCTTATATATATATATATAAAAGAAAGTCGTGTTAGTTACTCCATTTATAACTCGAGAACGGCTGAACCGATTTGGCTGAAAATTGATGGAGAGGTAGCTTAGAACCAGGAGACGGACATAGGATAGGATACTTTTTATCCCGTTCCCGTTGGATGTGATGACAGACAGAATTCCACGGGGGCGAAGCCGCGGGCCGAAGCTAGTTTATATTAATTATAGGCTGCAGTTTTACTCGTATCTAAAATGTCTTATTGAGGGAAAAGGTAGCCTTATAACTCTTTACCATAAGTTATCAGAATTGGTTCAGCGGTTTAGGCGTAACAAATAGACAGAAAGAGTTATTTTCGCATTTGTTTTTAGCATAGGGTCGGGCAAGGTTTCTATATCCCGCGTTTTTGTTACTTAGCAAATAATATCCAAGAAAATGCATCTGCACAATTTTTTGCCGCCTTGTAAGAATATTTGTAACTCCTATGAAATTCTGTAAGTTTGATTGATATTTATATAGAATCATCGATATTTTTTAATTAAGATGGGCTGTATATTAGTAGTGTAAGTTTGCGGTAGTTTCATCAGCAATAATATAAAGCAATGGCGTAAGATTCAGAAATCAGTATATAAGTAATAATAATCATCAGTGCCTAATAATATTTTCTGTATGAGGGACTGTAGAATTGACGGATTTATCTAGTATTTATAATTCAAAAGATTGATCGTCGCAGTATGCTATTTAGGTCGGTATGATATATATATAGATATATGAGTAGGCACGGCCGGAGAGATACCACGGCCTCACAGAAAAAAAATACAATTCATAATAAGGTTTATGATATTTGCTTCCAAAGTATAAATTTAAAAAAAAACATGAAGTAAATAACTTATATTAGTTCATATTTTGGTGATTTATATTATGACTAGCGGTTTAACTCGCATCCCAAAGACCTTTTATAGACAAAAGCTAGCCTATGTTTTTCTCAAAGGTCTAGTCTATCTTTATATCAAAATTGCTCCAGCGGTTAAGGCGGCCAAATGTAACAGACAGACAGACAGAGATACTTTCGTAATTATAGTATTATATTATGCCTCCCCAGCATTGGTCAAAGCACCGGTTTTCAATTAAAACCAGTTTCAGATCCACATCTGTTTCTGGAACGCCTTAATTCAATTCCTATTATGGGGACAAGAGCTGTAGAGTTTCAAGAGTTGTATATATTTAAAGTTAAGAGTTGTATTATTTAGTTAATCGCTATTGGTCGGTATATGAGGTACCGGTGCAAACTCGACAGTGCTATTCGATTTATACCATATGTTTTCTTACAAGTAACTGCTGAATTATCAACAATATATTATAAAGAGTAAGTTTGTTTGCGAAGTTGTTTGTAATAGATAAACTGCAAAAACTACTCAACCATTTAAAAAAATCTTTCACATATTATTGCTATTACTGCATAGCTTCATTATCCCGGAGTACCTAACATAGGCTATATTGTTAATCGAGTTCAACATAACGTCACTTTAGTTCGCTAGTGAAACCGCAGGAAACGGCTAGTTATTAAGTAATTAATATTTAAGCAACCAATACCGAATTTAGATCGAATGCGATACGGAAGTAGTTCTAAACACTACATCTTTCATCGATTTCAGAAATATGACGAAATCTCCGATGTGGTATGGCGTGCTGCCCGGATGTGCGTGTGGTATGTTCGATCCGTCACAAATGAAGGCGTACACCCCACCAGAGGTAGGTTATATACTATTATTTTGTTTAGATGTGTGATTTTCCTGTTCTTAATATATTAGCTTGAAAATTGTATTTCACACGCGTTCGATTGCTAGAAAAATTATTGAATAATTTCCTGTATGTCACTAGCACTGAGACGATAAATACTTTATTTCTAGCGCTGAAAACGTAATTTGTGTGTTAAGTCTTTTTCACTCACAACTGCATCATGGGAAAACATCCATTTGAGTATAAGCTGAATGTTGTTAATAAGATTTTGAAAAAAATTCATTACTATTTTATTTTTTACCGTTTTCTATGATAAGATTATAAAGTTATTTTAGTGAAGGAAAAAATCGATTTGCGGGCAGGATTGGAACCTGCGTCTTCTGGTTAGGTACACCAGACGCTATGACCTAAGCCACCGCGACTCCCACCCGCCATGTCGAAATTTGCCCTCACATTCTAAGTTTTCGTTTTATAGGTGACGCTAGTGACTACTATTGAAAAGCAAAGTACTTTGCCTCTCAACTGACATGACTTACTTTGCAGTTAGTTCAATGTCGAACGATGCCACCTTACCTTTTAAATATCTTTTTTTATTTTTTTTAGCATTTTTCATACTAAGATTTTTCTTTCACTAAAATAACTTAATTGTGATAACATAAAGCTTCGATAAACCTCATAAATGTTCCATTCAGAAAAATGTATGCCACGTGTCGAGCACGTTATCACCGCATCCGATCCGTCACTCGGCGCGCTCCATACGCTCGTCCTTATTGCGCTCTGACGTCAAGCGGCACACGTACACCGGCAAGAGGACGATACAACGCAGCATGATCTCCAGCCCGCAAGGAGATGTTAAGCACACGGGACATGTCGGCCTCGATGGAGCCTACTTCGGGGACATATCCTTCTTAGATCCCGCTGGATGCGTAAGTACCGGAATAGTGCGCCAAAGCTTGCGTGGATGATGAAAAATGTAATTGTATTATTTTCTGAACTAACTCATTAGACAAGTGGTTCGATTCCCAGGTCGAGGAAAGTGTTATTGGGTTTTTCTATGAAATTCCCAGTAGCAGCTCGGAGTTAGGAATGTGTGCCGGGTAATTGCAATAGGCTCACCCCCTATTACATGGGACCTAAACATACCGGCAAACTGTGGGTGTACATTAGTACGCCTCTGCCTAACCCTTCGGGGAATACAGGCGTGATAGTATGTATTATTTTCTATGGCTGCCAATAGCACTTCAAATAGCATTAATTTCTTGCTTACATACATCGGTCATTCCATAAAAACTCACGGATCCCGATCCCTACTACAACTACATACATAGGGAGGTGACCGTTCTGTACTTAGTACTGTTAGTTATTCTGTGGTACAGTATGAAATCAATAAAACAATAATACTGAATAATGTATTTGGGATACACTTCAAAATTACTTATACTGAGACAGCCTACGTTGCTTTGTATTTGAGGGAATTATTTCATGAAATTAATTATATTTACCCACTTATATACATCACTAGCGGCCCGCCCCGGCTTCGCACGTGTGGAGAAATCCAATTTTCAAATAATCTATAGGCAATGTTAATCTGGAATAATGTAGCACTCAAATGGTGATAGAATTTTTGAAATTTGTCCATTCGTTTTTGAGTTTATTCGTTACATACATACACATCATCATCATCATCAGCCTATACTAATCTACTGCTGGACGTATGCCTCCCCCAATATGCGCCATTTCGCCCTGTCCCCGTCTTGTCGCATCCAGCTTCCGTCAGCAACCTTCGCAAATCATCAATCCATCTCGCCGTAGGGCGTCCTACACTAGGTTTGCCGAGTCGCGGTCTCCACTCAAGAACACATACATATAAATCTTTCCTCTTTATAATATTAAGTATAGATATACTCTATCCACGCAGGTATTATGAATACGTTCTATTCCACAAAACCATGACGCTTTTCATAAGAACACTTGCCGTTGTTTTTACTTATGTGTATATTTGGTGGATGGAAACTACTTGATCAGTTAGATATTTTCTAATTTTATAAATTAAATCTTACTACGATTATAGTTATAAGAAAATAAAAACAACAACGCTGTACTGTGTAGAGGTGTACTGACTATTACTGTACACCCACAGTAATAATGGGGTAGCCTGTTTCCATAAACCGTGTGCAATTTTAAATTCATAGCTGCTGCTGAGAATTTCGTAACGGAAAGAATCTATAACATTTTTTGTGTGTATTATGTGTGTATATTCCTACAGCTTTTCATCTACTAGCGATGCCTTATACCCAGTATGTGGAATGTATGAATACTAAACATGTGATTTTTTTCTTGGCAGTAACATGAACTGTTTCTGTCTTATTATGCTGCACTTCTGGGAAGGAGCGCTTCATAAAGTATTTCAACATTTATTATCTGCAAAGAAGTCTGCGCACCC
This sequence comes from Acronicta leporina, assembly GCA_947256265.1. Taxonomy (NCBI): domain Eukaryota; kingdom Metazoa; phylum Arthropoda; class Insecta; order Lepidoptera; family Noctuidae; genus Acronicta; species Acronicta leporina. Next base: position 14,943,122 of record OX366510.1, read on the forward strand.
ACACCAAAAGTATCTAACTGAGATTTTTCCTTTAGCCTCCTCGTCAGATCGTGACTCCGTACAAACCTTCCGAAGACTTGGAGCAGGTTCCTCTCATCAATCCAAACTCGCCATCGCATCTTACGGGCGCTACAGGCACAACGCCATACCCCATGCTTGCTTCCAACAAACTCGACAACAAAACTGACTGTGACGTGGGTGATTTATCATGTAAGTATTTTAATAATCTTAGTGCTTATTTCACCTAGTCTGAACAGCCGATACTCGGCGAATAAATACAAAAGTGAAACATAATTCGTCGGCAATTGAAATTTATTGGACTTAGAGTTAACTTACTCACCCATCCCAAAGCTGAAAGTAGACGCCATGTCGAATTGGTGTATGTGCGATGAAGGAAATTAACACATCTGACAAACAGTTGATTTGTGACTTAACTTAGTGATGTGACACAATTCAAGAGATAATGAATGAAGTGTTATGTTACCTAGCGCGATATGATTATCGGGACAACGGATGTAGCCGTAACTTGATGCACAACGTGTCATGAAAGGTCAAGCCTTTATCTTTAGTAGAGTCCCGATCATGTTCTTGAATGTTAGAATTAACCCCATTTACAATAATGCATCTTTAGACCATTTATAATGTTTGACGCACACTTTATTTAATTTAAAACAATACTCTATAGCGTTCAAAATCTGTGTAAATTAAAAGCGTTAATTTTCATGGTTATATGTTTTTGTTACAAGGTGACACCAAAACAAAAAGTTTGAAGAAAACCAACAATAAATTGATGTCGGACTCCGCCTCGGGCAAAAGTATTCTAAATAAGGTATGTGTAACCTTGATTAATTAGTTTTATAAGAATCGCGACGATCTCGATATGTTTGCGGGGCAAACTTGGCCGGATGTAGCGCAAGATGAAAGGTTTGGAAGAAGAAAAGAGAAGCCCTTTCCCAGCAGGGGTAAACCAACAACATTAGACTATAAATTAAAAGAATTTCGAGACTATTAGTGCAAAATAAAAATACAAGGATTTTACTACGTAAATGATAACTACAATCTATTGATGTAGATTTGTTGATACATAGCGGTGCCTGAATTAATGAATATCGGATGTAGTTTATTTTCTTTAACTGTTTGTTTTAAAAAAAGCTTACTGTCAATGAAGGTCTCACATTACTAGTATTCTTGTTAACCCCTCGTGCTAAGCTAAATGTTTGAGTTACGAGTGGGTTCACCTAGGTAGTGCAATGGGTGGGTATCGAACCAGCAATTGCATGATCGCAAGTCCCATGCCCTAGCCATTAGGCTACTGCCACTATATGTTCCCTGAAACACATTGCTTGTCCCCAGTGCAGAAGAGGTCATTTTCTGTTTAAAAAGACCAAAGCAGCATAGAATGTTAGTGACGTGCGTGTTGTTTATGCAAACATGTTCTAATATGTAAGATTTTTGCTATTAGGTGAGATGCGCGACCATTGGTAGGTCGCATAAAGTGGACAACGGCGCCGTGCCAAAGCCGGACGAGGTGCACGAGTACCATGAGATATCAGACAATAACCCGGTAAGATCAACATTACGGTACTTTGGGTCAAACACGTCGCCAGCCGGCCCAGAGGGGGTAAGTTTATACATGGAGATAGGGGAAAGTATTGTCAAGAGCATATGAAAGATTGCGAGTCTTACCTCAATGGCAATTGTAATAGAACGGTACAGTGAGTGGGAGCTAGGGGATTCTACAATAAATAAAACTTGTTGCCAATTATTATATTTATTAGAAAAACAATTAAGGATAATATTAGTTCGTTTGCAAAAGCTTTGGTTATTTTGCATTTGACTATATTATTTTTGTATCACTCTCCTTGGCGACCTCCTTGGTTTTCGTTACTGACTGTTAATTGGGCGTGTCTGTATGTACGTGATAGAGGCACTCAAATAAAACAAATAAGCCTATGAAGTTCACGTTGCGCTATAATACGAGTATGATTTATTGAATTAAATTAAATTAATTGAAATCTATGAATTATTAACCAGTCTATTTTAGTATACCTACATACACTAAAGTTGAATCTAATTTGTTCATAATCAGCGCAATTATAGATTGTTGTGTCTTTAATTTTGTGTACTTTAAATTTTCCCCGAACATCTACTGAGGATTAGCCGACTTGCATAGCTCATTTTACGAACTCAGTAAGTATATTGCTGGTGAACTGAAGTCACGAATATGCTGCAGATATTTTTATGTTTCAGAAAGACCACCCTTTTCTGTATACAAAAAATAATGTTTGACATTTTTATATTTTATTAAGATTTGGATTTAGAAAAAGCTCGAGCCTATAGTTCCAGCTATTAAAATTATCGTTTCATGGAAACAACTTTGTTCCGGTATATGACAGGTGATATTTTCACCAAAACGAGCAAATATACTTTCCTCATTTGAAGAAGAGTGTTACATCTACTGTTTTGAGAGTGTAAGGCGTCATTCATATGATGTTGGAGAGCCTAAACAGTGAGCAACGTCCTGGCGAGTCTTGCAGTAAAAGGAATCATCAAAAGGTTGAGAAAGTAGAATACTTTTATAAGTAATAACTAGATAAGTTAAAAAAAATAAAAAACTGGTGTGAATTATTTCCATTGCGTTCTCCTTGTTATTGCGAGTGTTTGTGTGCTGGCGTTATTTATTTATCTGAATTAAATGAATTTGAATTTGAATTACTAATAATTTTATGTGAACCACATAATTATAAAAATATACGGACTTGCTTAAAATAATTCATATTCCTTCGTGATTAAAGTTATTTAATTGTTATAGTTAAACTGCATCCATTATGTGATGATTTCTACTACGTACTTGCCTATTTCCTGAAATAGATAAGTGATACGGTACTGAATAAATTTTTGTAGTGTAAATATTCATAGTTTCGTACAATATAGTGGTAGATGTCGTCCTGAAGTCAATATTTGTTTTATAACTAGTTCAAATTTAGCGCCGTAGTGTTGGTGCACCCCTTTCGTTTGCGCGGACAGGTATGTTTAAGTAAAGACTGATTGTACCATGCAAAATTCAATACAGCTAAAGGTCACGCCCTTTCCAGTAATAGATTTAGTCACACTGTTGCATCCGAAGCTGATCTACGTCACCAACTACGGATATATTTTACAAGAGCTAAATTTATTATACCTTAGGTATATCATTTCAAAGTAAGGAAACAGTGTTAATTTAATTTATAATATACAGTAATTTAATACGATTTCGATTCGATACGTATTTAAAGTAATTTAAATACGTATCGGGTCGAAGTGCACTGAGGCCTCGGCCCCACATAAGACAAGATAAGATCGATACGTATATGAGATGTAACTAAACTTAATCCCTTCTTTCCGAATCTCAATGATTTAGGTTATGAGACATGATATACATTAGCATTATATCATTATAGTAGGTACCTTTTGCTAGAGCTTTTAAAAACAATTTACCATAGTTTTGAGTTCAAAAATAGATCATCGAATAAAAAAATGGCTAATACGACGGCAGATGAATCGATACGCACTTCTGTTGAAATATCTTCTAGTCTGAATTCGTCCGCAGGTGGTAACTTTTAATATAAAACTCGGTAATAATGACCCAAAGGGTAGATTTTGTAGGTAAAATTTTTGACACTGTCATTTCGCGTAGGTAGATACCTATTCTGGCAAAATAATATCGTGGATTTTGAATCTGCACAATTGCCTTGTGAACGGAACATATATATACATATATACATAACGAAATCTAGTGAAGGGTTTTTAACCCCCGACGCAAAAACGACGGGGTGTTATAAGTTTTCTGTGTGTGTGTCTGTCTGTGGCATCGTAGCTCCCGAATGGATGAACCGATTTTGATTTTGTTTTTTTTTGTTTAAAAGGTGAATAAGTCGGGAGTGTTCTTAGCTATGTTTGATGAAAATCGGTCCAAGATGGCCGCCGCCACAAGATGGCGGTTTACATATTTTTTCAGAACTCCCACAATATTGGTATCAAATGAAAGGGCCTGACTAGTAGAATACTGTACACTATGATATAAGATATCTAATAGCTATGAAATAATTGTACAAAAGGTGAATAACTAAACGAAGAAAATACCTAATTAAACACTAAATTACCTGGATCTTAAAACGCAAGAAAATAAAAGAAATTAAACAAAATAACTAAGGAGTCCCTACAAAAAGTGTGAAATAACAAATTAAATTAAAAATTTAAAAAAAACCTGACACTAAAATAAACCTGAATCCCTATAAAAAGAAAAAGGAAAGGAAAGGATTCACATAATTAGAGAGCGGTCCCCCGACGCGACAAAATTTAATCAAAAAACTTCATACGTACTTACGAAGGGTTATAATTTCAAGATTATTTTTTTCTTTTTATAGGGATGCAGGTTTATTTTTGTGTCGGGGGTTTCTTTAAATTTTTAATTTTGATACACTTATTCCGGTACCATTCTATGAAATAAAGCAAAATCCTCGGAATATTTGTTGTCTTGTTGCCATTAAAAGTTTAGTGTAAGTGACTATTAAATTGATTAATTCAAACAATATACCGACCTCACCTACTGTTTTTTTTTAACGATCGTCCGTGAACCAATCTGTCATCCAAGAAGTAAAAATAAATTGCTAAGTTTTAAGATCTTATAGTTCTTATTAGACTGGTCTTAATTGCTGAAGTAGAGGGCCTAGGTTCGAAACCCAAGCCCGTTAGTGTTACTGGATTCTTCTATAGAATTTTTAGCATCAGTAGCCCAAGCACGAACAACTATCGAATTCGTATCGTAAACGTTCGTAAAAAAATTCTGCTACAAATCTCATACATACATACATATTTTCACATCTGTCTCCCATTGGGTTAGGCAAAGACTACACTTGCTACGATCCTGGCACACTACTTTCGCTATCTACATTCATTAAGCTCTTTCACATACAAATTATTCACGATTTCGATACGAGTACGTTTTTGAAAGTGTTCGTGCTTCGGCTAAATATCAGTTTGGACTGTACTTATTTCATTGGTATATTAGATCCCACATATTATGTAGCAAGGGCCGACAATACAGCCATTAATGACACTCGATTTAACTGAATATATTCATGAAAATTGCAACTACAACGTTTCGTAAGATTGCGTGTAAAATAGCTGTCTTCTGTACCGGGTGCCTATCAGACGGGATAGATATTTGACTAATAAAAACTATGATAATTAATATTACAAATTATGTTACAGTCAACTACTAAAAAGTCTCTGAAAACTAATACCTGAATGTGACTTATAAAATCACTTACCGTGAATGAACGCCTACGTGGGTTATTAGCAGGAGTCGAAATAGGTAGAGTTTTTAAGTGCCAATTGACGTCAAACTAAATCTTAACATGGATGTGCCTTTTAATCCCAGGATTTCATAACATAACATACCATCACGCCTGTTTTCCCCGAAGGGTTAGGCAGAGCCGTACTATGTGCACACACAGTTTGCCGGTATGTTTAGGTCCCATGTAATAGGGGGCGAGCCTATTGCCATTAACCGGACACAAATTCCAAACTCCGAGCAGTTACTGGGAATTTCATAGAAAAACCCAATAACACCCAATAACACCTGGAAATCGAACCCAGCACCTCAAGCGTAGCAGTCGCTCTCAGGAACACTAGGCTAATGAGGCAGTGATGATATTAATTTCCAGGATTGATATATTTGTCGTCTCAAACTCTTCTTTCATATGTTAAACACAAACTAAGTAGCGTAAAATACCAGGTACCTACCTGGCTTTCCTCCAGTTATTGGCCTCCAAACCTTTAGTATGAATTTTTTTTATGGTATTTAGGATAGATACATAGTAATTTCGAATACAAAATTAGAACAGCGCTAGCTTTTTGATATCATCATCATCATTATCAGCCTATAATAGTCCACTGCTGGACGTAGGCCTCCCCCAATGTGCGCCATTTCACCCTATCCTCGGCCTGTCGCATTCAGCTACTGCCGGCAGCCTTTCGCAAATCATCACTCGCATCTTGCCGGAGGGCGTCCTACGTTACGTTTGCCGAGTCGCGGTCTCCACTCAAGAACACGTCTACCCCAGCGGTTGTCGGTTCATCTACAGATATGGCCAGCCCACTGCTACTTCAGCTTACTAATTCGGTGCGCTATGTCGACGACTTTGGTTCTCTGTCGTATAACCTCGTTGCGGATTTTATCCTTCAGAGAAACTCCGAGCATAGCACGCTCCATAGCACGCTGAGCGACTTTAAAATGGTGGACTAGCCGTACTGTGAGTTTCCACGTCTCAGTACCATAGGTCATCACGGGTAGGACGCACTGGTTGAAAACTGTCGTTTTCAAACTTTGCGGTATGGGTGATGAGAAGACTTGACGTAGTTTTCCAAATGCTGCCCAGCCCAGTTGGATCCTCCTCTTGGCCTCCTTCTCAAAGTTGTTTTTACCCATCTGCAAGATCTGCCCGAGGTAAGTATATTCTGAAACAACTTCAAGAAGATGACCATTCTCAGCAATAGGTCTCAGATCAATGTGGTCATTTAACATGACTTTGGTTTTAGCCAAATTCATGCTGAGACCTACGCTTTGCGAGGCTGATGCTAGGCTGTCCAGGATCTGTTGAAGCTCCTCTAGCGACTCTGCCATTAGGACTATGTCGTCTGCGAATCGTAGGTGCGAGATGTAATCGCCGTTTATGCTTATGCCCTTATCTTTCCAGTCCAGCGTCTTAAACAAGTCTTCCAATGCGCTCGTGAACAGTTTCGGGAATATGACGTCCCCCTGTCTCACGCCTCTGCGCAATTCGATGGGTTTAGACTGTTGGTCCTGTACTTGGACATTCATAAAGGCCGATTCGTAGAGAGATCTCAGCACCTCAATGTAGCGATAGTCCACTTGGCACCGCTTTAAGGATTCCAAAACAGCCCAGGTTTCCACTGAGTCAAAGGCTTTCTCATAGTCCACAAATGCCAGGCACAGGGGCCGATTATACTCCTCGGACTTCTGTATAATCTGCCTCACTGTGTGAATGTGGTCTATGGTGCCATACCCCGTGCGAAACCCGGCTTGTTCCGGTGGCTGAAACTCGTCAAGTCTCCTAGCGAGACGATTCGTGATGACCTTAGAGAACAGCTTATAGACATGGCTTAGAAGGGAAATGGGTCTGTAATTTTTAAGAAGAGTTTGGCTCCCTTCTTAAAAAACAGAACCACCACACTCTCATGCCACGCCTTTGGAGTTCTCCCGCAGTGAATGATGGAATTGAATAGTTTTTGCAGCTCCCGGACAACAGGGGCTCCTCCTACCTTCAGGAGCTCTGAAGTAATTCCATCTTCACCGGGGGCTTTTCCATTTTAAGCTGTCTTAAAGCCAACACGATCTCGTCGTGGCTGATATCCGGCAGTTCTTCGGTGTAGTGGCGTATTAGGGCGGCTCTTGAAACGCAGTTTTCCCGCTGTGGACGAGGAACATGGACGGCATACAGTCGGCCATAAAAGTCTTCAATCTCGGTAAGAATCTCCGGCCTTGACAAAACGGTCCTGCCATCGTTTGTGGTGAGCTTCGTCAGGTGGCTCCTTCCAAGCTGCTGAGTGAATACTTTGGACCCTCGGTTTCGCTCTATCGCCTGTTCAATTTTTCGCGTATTAGAGCTCCGAAGGTCACGACGTACCATCTTCGCAATTTGCCTGTTCAGGTCTGACCTGTCTGACGAAGTCAACCTGGAGGTTTCGCGCCTTTTTGTCATAAGCCGCAGAGTCTCGTCCGAGAGTTTGGACTTCTTGCCTTTATGCCGCGATTGGCAAAACTTGATGCCCTCGTCTTTCAATGTTCCAACTACGTTTTGTAAGGCCTCATCAACATCCTCAGTGGGTTTCATTGCATCGAATCTGTCAGCGAGAAGCTTTTGAAACTTCTCGCTGCCCGTCATGGCATGGAGTGGATTCGGTCGGAGCGTGGACTTCATCAGACGGTTTCTTTCGAGTTTCAGATCGATATTCAGGGAGCCTCGGACAAGTCGGTGATCAGATCCGGTATTAAACCTGTTGATTACGGAGACATCCCTGAATATGTGCCACTTATCCGTCATGATGAAGTCGATCTCGTTTTTTGTCACAGTATCGGGGCTTTGCCATGTCCACTTTCTTTGAGGCTTCTTCTTAAAGAAAGAGTTCATTAAAAAGAGCCCTTCTTTCTCTAGGAAGTTGACAAGCATTTGCCCCCTGTGATTCCGACATCCATAGCCATGAGGTCCTATTCTGGATTCGCTGCAATTCTGAACTCCCACTTTGGCGTTGAGGTCCCCCATAATAACGTTGAAGTGAGCCTTTGTGGTGTTGTGCAAGGCTCTAGATATGTCTTCGTACATATCTTCGACTTCATCATCCGACTGTACCGAGGTCGTTGCGTAGACCTGAATAATCTTAATGGAATATCGTTTCGATAGTTGGATTATCAGGTACGCTACCCTGGTCGACACACTGGAGATTTCTTCAACGTTATCAGCGAGGGTCCTGTTGATAAGGAACCCTACGCCGCCCTGGGATGTTTTATCACCCTCGCGGAAGGAACAGTAGGTGGCCCGAGTTCAAGGTTATAGTATTCTCCCCCTCTCTTCGGACTTCACACAACCCCAAAACATGCCACCTAATGTTCTCCAGCTCCACTTCCAATTGTGCTAGATGTGCGTCAAGCCTCAGACTGCGTCCGTTGTACGTAGCCAGGGTCAGGTGGGATGGGTAGCCTTCCGTAGACGGGGGATTCTTCGCACCCCCCGCCCTGCCGTTACCGTGACCGCCGCCTTGGTCGGGAATAACAGGGCTACCGGGAACTGGGGGCCGTTTTTTGTGAGCTTCACCCATGGAGGGTATATGCCCATAATCGCCACGCGGGGCAAGCGGATTGGCGATCGCAGGGACACAGCTTTTCGTACCGTTGATACTGCTGCCTGTCAACGGCCAAATATTTACAGCTGTGCCCAAAAAAAACAGCTGCGATAAACCGCTATCAGCCGGTCGCCAGAGCCCGTCCGTTATTCAGCAGGATGACCGCGGGCAGGTAGGGTTGGCTTGGAGCCTAAAGGTGAAAGGCGGCTCCCGTACATCCCCGATTTTTTATATGGAAATTAATAAATATCAAACCCCGAACTCAGGATAATAGTAATATCAATGTTAAGATATCGTAGGGCATTTTACGTCGTTTGGTACTTAAAAACGTTACCTATCCTATTCCGACACATAGTTATTAGATAGCTGTCTGATTTTGATATGAAGTTAGTTTTTTCAATAGGGCTTTTCATTTTTCAATAGCTGCAACATGTTGTTTTTGCAGGACGCAGCTGCTGGTCTGAGTAACAAATCAGATCATCGACTCGCCAATAAACCTGAAAACTTAGAAGTTGGGGTAAGAACATTTACTTTTTATTCAATGATTAAATGAGCACTGAGAGAATTACCGGTTTTGGATAAGATAGAGGTTGGAGTAGAAGACTATAATAAATAATAAGTAAAAAGTTGATTACTTAAAACTTAAACTTACTTATCATAAACATTTACAGCAGTGTAGTGTAGACACTAATAAGGTTGAACTCCTGGTAACCATTATGAGATTTAACATATTATTATGTGTTATGAGTACCACAGGGCTCTCTCACAGAGTAAAAAATTAGATCATTGCAAGTTTAAAGTGTGATTACAGTATTGGAGTCAGAAATCACTAAAAAGTAAAAGAGAATATAAAATTACACAACTTTCAGTTTATCCCTGCTAGCCCCGTTAAGATAAGTCAGATTTTTGTGAGTGAATTTCTCTAAAAATCTATTTATTTATTTGTATACTATTGGCATTTATTCATTATGGGTGTATGATGAACAGATAGATGTTAATAAAATAAATACATAAATAAAATGTAAATTGTAATATTAAAATAAAACTACTCTTTACTTATTATTATATTATTTAATCCCCTACGTTTCTGATCCTTTACGGCACCAGATAGACTGAGGTGTTGGACGTTTTAATGTTAAAATTATGCTGTAAAGGATCCGTAATGTCGAGAATTAAATAATATCTAATAATAATAGTTTTAGTTCAATGTCTAATATTCGCGTAAGTGTCAGAGACCCGTAAGATTTTAGTAGATAGATAAATTAATTAATTCTGTGGTTTATAAACAATGGACTACTTATAAGATAGATGCTCGATTGTATCGGAAGCATACAATCAACAATCATGACACTAAGGACCCACATATCACAAAAATATAATAAAACTAGCTTCTGCCCGCGGCTTCGCTCGCAGTGATAACAAAATTAAAGTCTCTTCAGTCGTTTTTGCGCCAACCCGTAACAAACATACAAACAGACAAGAAATTTAAAATCACATTTTTGGATTCGGAGACGTTTATATACCCTAACTCACTTGTTTTTTTTAAAATATCTTCAATGTACCGACACAGCTTTTTTACAATTTTATAATAGTAGAGATAACATATTTCTATAGCTATGTTCTATATTTCAGAGGAGTACAACCGACTTCAGCCAAAGCTTACTCGACGAAATGGAATCGATGTTTCGTAAGCTCGATAGTAGACGACGTGATGAACCTGTAAGTATATATGTATATAAGTATAACACATGATTCCTTTACTTTCTACTAGATACTACTACTATCTTCTCTTATTGATTTCCTTTTATACCTACTATACCGTGTCATATCTAGGTCTAAGGCCAATATCCTTGATCGCCGGGGTACTCACAGAAAAATGAAAGGCAGAAACAAATTATAGGTAACACAGAATATCTAAAATATTGATCCTTAGACATTTTTTTATTTAAAAAAGAAAATTTTGCTATATTTGCAGCATTTGTTTGTTTGTGCGTGTGACAGCGTCCACCGTAGCTCCAGAACGGATGAACCGATTTTGATGCGATTTTTTGTGTCTAGTATCTATACTTGTGGTTTACTGTGTTCTTTTTGAGTGTTGCGTAAAATAAAAACGGTTCAGCTGTTCCAATAATTTAGCTTTGATAACAATTTTTATAGGGGTTTAGATAATTTTATTGGGTATAATTGCTAGAAACAAACGAAATCGCAATAATTAGAGTCTCAACAATTCCGTAGTGGCAAGGTTGATAATGACAAGGATCGTCAGACCAGTACCTGTTGCTATTACACAAATACCCCTTTTTATGGCACGATTTTTTTTATTTAATGTGATTTCATTAGACACGCCTCTTTAGACATTGTTTTTTTTACTTTCTAGTTTCTCAAATTCGTCTTATTTTTTTTAAATTCAGTTTTCCTATAATATATCATAGAATTTAGCACTGCTTAAGCGACACCTTCTATATTTCACCGAATAGTTTATTTATGTAAACACTCTTGTTGATCGGAGCAACTCACCTCTTAGTTTTTTTATTGTTAGTGAGTTGTGAAAGGTTAAAAATCCTGTGTGATTCAATGTTCGTACATTTTGGTGCAGTTGGCCAATGACTGCACCTTAAGCTACTGTGACAATAGAATATGGCACAACATTAAAAAAAAATGTTGCTGTATGATTTTTAAATAAAATATAATCAGTGACGAGAAATTAAAATACAATTTATTAGATAGTCTAACGTTCTAAGTAAGTAATGAAACGAATATTGCTTTGGTAAGTATCTTTTGCTCTATAGGAAAAATAAAGCACGACGTTTATTTTTAGCGTAGAGTTCGTTTAGTAATTAACAGAACCACACATAATAATTAATGGGTACTTTATAGATATTACTTAATTTTTGAAGCGGGCGGCGGTAACATAATGGCCCTGGCTTCGGATTTGCGATCATGTGGTTGCCGGGATCGAAACCCACCCATTGCACTACCGACGTGAAGCCACTTGTAACAAAAGCATTATCTATATATGTACTATACTAGTAATATGCGACCCACATTACTAGTAACCTTGTGGTCATATAGGTATTAATTAGTCATTTATTAAGAATCTTTTTCTGTTTGGAAGTCCCCTCTGCTGCTGATTGACAAAAACCTATAGGTTTCCCTCGGTAAGGATAGATCAGATGTATTTATATATTATCACTAGCCTCTGCCCGCGGCTTCGCTCACGTGAAGCTATATCAGGAGTAAAAATGCATAACCAACATAGATGACCTCTTCTTTGTATCAGCCTCTATACATCAGGGAGGTCAAGCTGTATCTCAGAATTCATTTAATTAATTGAGATAAGAATTTCACCAGTTTTTAAGTTGAAGCATATACTTTCTAATAGTGATAATAAAATTAAAATTCGTTCAGTAGTTTTTGCTCCAACCCGTAACAAACAGACAAAAATTTTAAAAATCACATTTTCGGATTCGGTGTCGTTTATATACCATAACCCACGTGGTTTTTTTTAAATATCTTCAATGTACAGACACAGCTTTTTTACAAATCTATATATATAAAAGAAAGTCGTGTTAGTTACTTCATTTATAACTCAAGAACGGCTGAACCGATTTGGCTGAAAATTGGTGGAGAGGTAGCTTAGAACCAGGAAACGGATATAGGATACTTTTTATCCCGTTCCCGTGGGATGTGATGACAGACCGAATTCCACGGGGGCGAAGCCGCGGGCAGAAGCTAGTTTATAATAGTAGAGATATTGTGTCGTTCGATATCATAGACTCTGAAATATTTCGATTAGTAAGTAGCATACCTGTTTAAACATACCATAATATTTACCATTACATACATTATACTGAAATTAAATATAAAAAAGGCATTATTCGGCAGTGTTGTGATTTAAAATACCGTGCCAATTATTATTAACATTAAGCATTATAATGCGTTTCGGATTACGGGTTGATGACCTACGAATTTAGCAATGTTAGCTTTAATATCGCACTGAGTTTAATATACAAATTTGCAATACTTCGCTATGATATAGCACCTCGATTTTTTTGTTATGCTGCTATAAATTTGCTGTCTAAGAACATTCTAACTGCTTAGTTCTCGTTATCAATTTGATTAGTTACAGAACAGGGTGTTTCACTACCAAACTAGGTACATCTATAGTATCTGGTACTTACAAGAATTTCTTATATAAAACATTAAGTGAAATCACCAATGCCGCGTATCAAGATTATGATAACGAAATTACTATCTATATTTAAAAAACTATATCAGGTAATTGTTTAACGCTTTGTAATTTATTCAATGTCAAACACGCTATTGTAAAATATAATACTGTAACCTACCTACATTGTAAATAGTCAGTCATACTAGTTGGTATTAGCATTATTAAAAGACGCTTTTTATGAAATATAATTATCATAATATGTATTTTTAATGTTTTCAGGCCACGTCAACCAAAAATGCGGAACAGCCAAACAGGTAAATTATTTGTTTATTTTATTATCCTATTATCCTATACTTACCTATTTTATTACCTGTTTTTTTTTATACAAATATTGAATGAGGTGAATTATACAATCAATTCAACACATCAGAAATATTGAAAGAATACTGCATGCATGCATAGAAAGGAGAGTGAATGCTGGAAACAGGGTGAACGGAGCGTTGCATGCCTTTATGAGGAGTCAGAAAGTGTCCAAGAGGGCACGTTTGGCTGTTCATGGAGGCGTGTTAGTACCGACACTAATGTATGGTAGTCAAAGTTGGGTGTGGCAGAAGAATCATAAAAGTAGAATAAATGCAGTTGAGATGAGAGCTTTGAGAAGTATGATTGGAGTGAAATTGAGTGACAGGATAAGAAATAGTGTGATAAGGGAACGTTGTGGTGTGAATGAAGATGTAGTGACTAAAATCGAGAAAGGTATGTTGAGATGGTTTGGTCATGTTGAAAGAATGAATGAAAGGAGACTGACTAAACAGATATACGAGAGTCAAGTGAATGGGAATGTAGGAAGGGGAAGGCCTAGGCGAACGTTCCGAAATCAGGTTGAGGACGTTTTGAAAAATGGCTTGGTCAAGAGTACCCTAAACCGACGTTCATGTATGAAAAGATTGATGAGTGTGGATGAAGCTAAAGAGGTATGTCAGAATCGTAGCAAGTGGAAGTCTGTAGTCTCTGCCTACCCCTACGGGAAAGAGGCGTGACTTTATGTATGTATGTATGTATGCATTAAAAGTAGTATAAACTTACGAGATATTTTTTTTAAATAATAGTGAAGACCGTATCAAAATTCATGACGTAGTTTAGAAGAACTAAGCTCACAAACAGATCGACCTGGAATACTTTGTTTAAATAGTATAAAACAAAATCGCTATCCGTCGTTTATTTGTAGTAGTCTAAAACTAAATATAATTAATATAAGAATGAATACTCTTTAATGCCGGTTAATTCATGATATGTAGTGATTATTTTGAGTCTTGATTATGCCACCCAAGTCGTTTTTCAGAAATTCAACGTAAATGGGTTTGAGTTCCGCGATAAATATTGTTAAAATGTTGTATGTTTGTATATTCTCGGATTTAAATTATTTTTTATTACCAAAGGTTGTTTTTTTTTAATTGTTTTTGTATATGCTAGTAGTCTGTCTCAAAAATGGTATTAAAAAGCATTCAACGTTTAGCTGTCAACGTTTTAAAACTGCACAATAATCTATTAAGACGATTGGTATTATGCGTGAATTTGTACTAAATAGATATCCTTGAATCTACTCAGACTTCATACATTAGGGTGGAGTGAATTTTTTTTTTTAATTTTAAGAGGCCTGTATGTCATTTATGGCTTGCAAATAGAACTTTATTTACGACTATATTTACTCCAAAATTGATAGTTAAATTATTAAAGGAATTCATAAACATGAAAAAGAAGTATAAAACACCACTAACTATTTGTTTTAATTACCTAAATCAGCAGGTCCAGTATAATTTACAGGAGATGTAAAAACATATTTTTATGTTTTTGCTTGTTTCGCTCCACCCTAATATACATATAGATACATGTATCATAAGAAAATATGAGCCTACGTAATATAATTATTGCTGAAGTGAAGTCAGAACAGCGAAGTCAGCAATATATCATCTTTTCATATACGTAGAGCTTTATTTGGTAATCTTATGTAGGTAGAATCATTTGGATCACCAATGTTATTAAGAAGAATCACATAACATTAACAATGTATGTTTTTTTTTTCAAGCCCCGATCTATCAATTTGGGCCTTCAATAAGCTAAATTAGTGAGTATTATATTTACCAATGTGAATTGGATGTTATATAATATGTCGCACAATAAAACAGCTTTGTTTAATATTTTGTCTTTTTATATTATAATTTGTTGTTTGATGTGGTTTGATGTTATCAGCCAATAAAACTAGTTAAGGCTTCAATGTGTGTCATTCATTAATGTAATTAATTATTAATTACCGATATTAATTAAGTACTTTGTTCGCTTATGAGTAAAAACCAAGATATTGTTCTTTTCGGCATAATAAGACTATCACTAAAACAATTAAAACTCATAAATTCGTAACTAATATTATGAAGATGATTGTGTTTATTGTTCAATATAAGGCATCATAACAGCCTTATATGTGTTTTTCTTAATATCTCCGATGTACGTACAGGCATCAGCCAGTTAAAATGTTATTCCATTAGTAGGATATTCTTAATTTTCAACTACGTTTAATTTTAAGTTTAACGTTGTTTATTTTTATTACAAGCCAATACATGGGGGTTCTACCATATGCACAGCCGTAAGTAACTGGTTATAATTTATGAATTTTATTAATAAGGTCTGTCTAGCATAATATTCCAATGCTTATTTCTTCGATGATCAGGTCTATTTATAGTAAAGATTTTCATGAGACCATAAAAAATAAATCAGTCCATTAGTCTTGTGTCTGTAGGTTGTCCCTATAAGTAATAATGTTATTTTAGCCTTGATAGCCTACGGATACTCGAGACCATTGACTTTTCGAAGTCATGTGCGTATTAATAGTTAATAATCACGCGCTTACACGGTGAAGGAAAACATTGTGAAATCCGCATGCGAGACATTCTCCATGGCGTGTGAAGTCTGCCAACCCGCTCTTGGCTAGCGTGGTGGACTATTAGCTCAATCCCTATAGCCCTCTTTCATTCTGAGAATAGACCTGTGCCCGTCAGTGAGACAGTATAATAGGTTTATGTTATTAATGAGGTGTGGCTGTACCACCTATTAGCCAAATATAAATAAAAACAGCATCTAAACTGAATATGAACACTAATGGTAAAACAAAAATACTATTACTTACTAGACTACTGTCTAAAGCCTGCAATCTAATATTTTATTTCATGCAGCAAGCCCAAGATGTATCGACGGCCTGCTTACATGTACGTATTATATTTTAAATTTATTAGTGTTCTGAATGGCGAATATCTATTTTACTGTCATTTTAATAGCCTATGCTGTTAAAATGACAAGGTTTAGGTGAACAGGACTGTAAAGTCTCAATTATAATAGATACACAATGAATTCACCTTAATAGTTGGTTCATAACTTATTAATCTACGTGTTTATTATCAAGCTCGCCTGTATGAGCCAGCTATTGAATGTACCCGATTCATGAAACGAATATATTCAGTGTACCTCCTTGTATTTTTTTTGTACGTTTAGATGCTTTGAGATTAGATTACGTTTAATGAAAAACCTAATAGTTTACTACCGGTATTATGGCTCAAGAGTGAAAGAAACACGTTATTTAACTTTTAAACTGTAGATG
The DNA here is from genome assembly GCA_947256265.1 of Acronicta leporina. Lineage (NCBI taxonomy): Eukaryota > Metazoa > Arthropoda > Insecta > Lepidoptera > Noctuidae > Acronicta > Acronicta leporina. Next base: position 14,959,846 of record OX366510.1, read on the forward strand.
TAGGTAAAACGTATCTATATTATACAGACAAAATTTTGAATAAATTTTGATTAACACTAAAACTGCATCATTGTTATATTTAATGTAATGTATGTATGACATTTTAAAAATATTTCAATATGTACTTATAACAATATTTGGCTAAATATCTATAATGCATTTCAGGATCTGAATCTGTATCACTCCGGTTATGTAAACCGTTTATACACTTAGCTACCGAATCTGTGATGTCGAATTTCTCTTACATTTTACATATTTGCGTAAATATAACGTCATCAAAAACTGTGGACAACATATAATATTCTTAGGTATTTCAACCTACATGACCTACAATCTTGGTCTTGGTAGCTTAGTGGCTAAAGCTTCTGGTGTTCTTAACCGGATGGACCCAGGTTGAAATCCTACCTGATATAAAAATTCCTTTCACTTAAGTGTATTTGTCTCTGAAACAATTGTATAACCAACCATTTTTAAGTTCATTAACTAATATGAATGAATTCTTTTACATGCAGGACTGATAAACTGACAAAAAACTATATTATATGTCGGGGCGGCCATTTTTTGTACGTAATGAATACTTACTATATATTATTTTACTTTTACTATAAGCATGGTGAATTATATCAATAATTATAATTTTTATTGCAAGCCGTGGCCAGCTTAGCCCGACCCGCGATTTTTTGGAGGATCCTGACGAGCCGTATGTAAAATTAATATTTTGTATTGCTTATATGTTATATCTCCTATGCCTTTAGTATCCGTAACCTCTTAAGAACGACTTATGTCATCAAAAATCGCATGCGATTATGCATGAATAGTTCTTTTTGGTTAATATTAAATGGTTCAGCATAATTATTATATACTTACCGTTTTATAGTAAGTTTTTCAATTTTATAAATTGAGACTAGTAAAATTATCTAAAATTACTTATATCGATTATTTTTTTTAAATGAATATAACAGGCGAATATATTTGTGCGCGGTTATCGTTCCGTTCAAAGGCTCCAACTGATACATAATATTCTTATTCAGCCAAGTCGTAAATCATTATCAAATTAGAGGTAACGAAAAACCTTTTTTCAGTACCCAAGCAGTATCGTGCAAGACCCATTGGCGTGTTAAGCACGAGGGAACACCGTATGTAGCTACATCTGTTTCCGTGTCAAAAGTTTCAATTAGGATTTACTACATAAACAAAATTAATATTTTTCATCTTTTTTTATTAAGTTGTGTTAAAGTTACTAGAGACGATTAAAAAAATATTTATTACGTATCAAAAATTTTGCTGTAGATTTCGGTATAGGCATCAATACTAATGCACTTTTTTCAAATTTCACTTTTTGCACTCAAAAAGGACAACGGATCACCATCGGTCTAGGTCTGAAGAACCAGGGTAATTATATCACTTTGCTAATTACATATTATTTTTTACTGTTTTCATAGAAAAACCCAATAATACTTCGCTCGACTTGGGAATCGAACCCAGGACCTCTAGCGTAGCACTCGCGCTCTGGATCACTAGGCTAATGTGTCAGTAAATTCTTGTTCTCATCTCATGGTTTACATGAACAATTAGACATGCATACCATTTCCATTAATAACACTGTATACAGTAGTCCGCTATTATACATACTTTTTCAGTCAAAAAACACTATATTAATTGATTAAAATTAAGGAGCTAACATATAATAGAAGACGAATTTATGGTAATTGTGTATCAATTATTTTCATGCAATCCCTTTCTGATCAGGACCTCTCAACGTACTGCAGTTGAAGGGAGGCAGTATGTAACTTAAATATCAGTGTTGTGAACTGTTGTTTATTTTTGATGTATAGATAATATTATATTTGTAAAATAATGTTATTAACAAACAACATTTAAGCTGTGGTTCTGTGTAATAATGTAAATTATAAAGTAAAACTGTTTTGAACATTTTCATGCTTATTAAAAGGAGAACGCATCATCGCCATCGGCCTAGGTCCGAAGAACCGGGGTAATTATCTTACTTTGTAAATTATTACGAATATTATAAAGGATAAAATAATTACATATACGTTGTCTGAATAGTTAGTGTAGAATTGCATTCCTATTATAAGAGCGTATTTTATCAACACGCATGTTGAGTTCACGCCGTGGCATAAAGTAATTAGGGTAAATTAAAAACAAATATTTTTACAGACTGCTAATGTTTTATAAACGGTATTTCTTATCTGTCGATTTATATTGAAATCTAAACCGGTCATGTAAATACATTTATAAATCGTTATAGCTGATATGCCGCAGGAGACAAATAGTTAAAATTAATTGTGTGTTATTTATTTTCACGCATTCCTTTTCTGATCAGGACCTCTCAACGTACTGCAGGCGAAGGGAAGCCGTATGTAACTTAAATATCTAATAATGTTTTATCTATTTAAACCGTTGCTTATTTTTATGAATATTTTTGTTTGTATAATAATTTTGTTAACAACTAAGTTCACTATGGTTCTGTACCTATTTATCAATTGAAATGTGCAGTAGAAATTTAAACTAATATTTAGTAACCCAAGGCTTTATACATAAATTAATAAATACTCATTTTCTTATCTCTTATGATGGGAAAAGGATAACACACCGCCATCAGCCAAGGTTGGAAGAACGGGGGTAATTATGTCACTTAGTTAATTATTTCAAATATTATAGAAAGTATTTACCTAATTACTGAATAGTTGATGCAAAATTGCATACTTATTAGAAGTCCTTTTATTGCGTTAGTTAATATATAATTTCGATTAGAGATAAATTTAATTCCTATTATTCAAGCATTTGAGTTCAGTCCTGACCTGATTTAGGGTTATTTAAAAACAAACAAACCTCTTTTTTCAGGTTGGTAATATACGAATAATTAGTATTTTTCATATTTAACGATTTATGTGTGTATATGGAAATCACATAGTAATTGTTTATTTTTTTTTTCACGCGATGCCTTACTGATCAGGACGTCTCAACGTACTTCAGATGAAGGAAAGCCGTATGTACCTAACTTAACTATCAATGTTTTATGTCGTGAAACTGTTGCTTATAATATAATTTTAGTAAAATAATAATATAATATCAACAATATTATAAGTAGAGTATCTATAAAGCATGTTTTTTTTCACGCACTACAAAAAGTACAACGCTCCGCCCTCGGCCTAGATCAGAAGAATCAGGGTATGTTATTTAGCACAATTAATTACAAATGTTGTGCAGTTGGTGCAGAATTGTATACGATGATACGGAATGAGCATATATCTATACAGCTGAAGAGTTTGTTTGTTTGTTTGCTTGAATACGCTAACCTCAGGAACTACGGGTTCGATTTAAAAAATCTTTCAGTGTTAGATAGCCCATTTATTGAGGAAGGCTATAGGCTATATATCATCACGCTACGCGAACGAAGTCGCGGGCAGAAGCTAGTTAAACATGTTAAAATAAATTTAGATTATGAATCCAATTATTTTTCATGCAACTAATAGGATTAGAACCTATAGGCGTCCGGATGACGAGAGGCCGTATCTTACTTGAGTGTTTAATGTTGCCATATTGTATTGTTGCTAAGTATTTAATTGTGGAGAATTTTATTTTTGTAAAATAATTTTGTTACCAACTCTATGGTTTCGCGTTGTTCAATTAATAATAATGTATACATTACTTATTAATACTATACATTACTTGTTATACAATACTTTACATTACTTATTGACGATTTTTTTATAACAAGTCTTAAAAAATATAATACTCATATTTTTCTTATTTTTTATGCCACAAGGACAACGCACTCCCATCGGTCTAAGTCCCAAGAGCCAGGGTAATTATAATATTTAGTTAATGACTACAAAATATTAAAGAAGATAACATAATTATTTGGCTGTATACTGTTTCAATAAAAAAACACCGTATTATAATTCATACCTAAGTTGATTAAAATTAAAGACCTGGTACACGTATATTTATAATAGACGAATATTAATTGTGTATTAATTGTTTCCACGCATTGCCTTTATGATTAGGACCTCTCAACTTACTGCAGATGAAGGAAGGCCGTATGTAACTTAAACTAATCAGTGTTGTGAAACTGTTGCTTATTTAAAAATATCTTTTTTAACCAAGCATTTTAGTTATTGTTCTGTGTGTATCAAAAATAATGTAAAGTATAAAGTAATACTGTTATATTAATTTTTTTTGCACGCTACTGTAAAAGGACAACCCACTGCAATCAGCCTAGGTCTGAAGTATCAGGGTATGTAATTTAGCACAAATACTAACAGTTTTGACTAGACAGTTGGTGAAGAATTTTATAAGATGATGAGGAATGAAGTGTTGGTATTGAACACATATTAAAATCAATTGTAGTAATTATGAACCATTTATTTTCATGCAACTAATAGGATTAGAACTTATAGGCGTCCGGATGAAGAGAGGCCGTATGTAACATCAATAAGTTTTTAAATGTTGTAAAACTATAGCTATTATTATGATTTATGCACACATTTTTTTTCATTTTGTTATTACTGTTGTTTATTGTTGTATAAAATTAGGTATCTAGCATGTAAGAACTAAACATAGTTAATTTAATAATTACCTTAATCAAATTGGCAACCTTTATTAAAAAATAACAGTTCATTATTTACTATTCGTTGTGTGTTTAATATAGTTTTTCTTCATGTTAGTCAATCGTGTAGGTATATATTATGATATTTGGAACTTAAAAGTGTATATTCCTATACATGCTACAAATACACTATGGTAAAAAAACCTGTCCAATCTGAAAGGAGCGTGTAGGTGCGTCGCAATCAGTTTAGAAATAAAATTAATCAAAATAAACATTAAGGGCCACTTGCACCAACTACTTAAATGTGTTTAAATCATATTTAAATACAATTTCTCATACAAAATTTGTGTTTAAATTTATTTAAACACATTTAAGAAGTTGGTGCAAGTGGCCTGAAATATTCATAAAATATGTAAATTTATTAATTAAGTTTAAAATGCAGAATTTATTTTAAATTACCGCAGTTTCCCTAATTTCCTGCATTTTTTTAAATGAGAACGCCATCATTGGCATCCATATGTTTCACTACTATTTAAGTATGTTAAGTTCGGTCTACTTTTTATTCAGGGTTTTTTTACTTGTAGTCTGAAAAGGATTATATACATATAATTAGATCTCGACATTTAATAATACTCACGGATTCGACAGGATTTCCGTAACATATTGTATACCAGTAAAGAATATATTGAAACAACTAAATATTGATTTCAGATCTCAGACGCTCACCAAGTCGGAGCGTAAAAAGGGGTTCACTACGAGCACCATGAAGCCGATGTCGGCGCATGATGAGAAGACGCTCAACACAGCCGTTGCTCTTGCCAATGAAATAACTTCAAAGTAAGTACATCATCATTATGATCTTCAAGTCGACATCTATCTTCATTGAACTGATTCTTTAGCACAATATTCAAACTGGTTCTTAAAATGATATATTCTCTGTAAAGTCACTATGTCTATCGGTTATCTGTTTATGCCTAAACCGCTGAAAAGATTCTATTAAATTTGGCAAGGAGATAGATTAGCATCATGAGGACAGAAGTAGGCTTACCTTTTGCCTCAAAAAAAAGGTACCGGAACGCAAGTGAAACCATGGACCATGGGAACAAATGTTCTACTAGTAGTAGTAGTAGTAGTTCTACTAGTGTCCCAGACCGAGGGATCTGTGGCCATACTATCTGTGGTCTATACGTAGATAGTGTAGAAATTAATCATTTAAATAAATATACATATTAAATAAATAAATATTTCAGACTAATTTATTACATTTTATGTTTGAATTGATTCCATTTTAAAGAGACTATTTAACAGGACCCTCAAATTAGCTTCAGAAGATGATGGTACAACGATATCTGCTTTCTTCGTAACATGCGTTAAGGGGTCATGTATTACCGTATATTCTTGCTTGGAAAATGATAATCATAATCTGTAAGGTTATTTTTTATCCTACAGATCCATGAATGATCTTGGTGGGGATAAGAAGCTGCCGCAATCGCCCAGCGATCGATCCAAATTCCACTTCAAGTTTCCGCTGTCCCTACATCACGGTAGCCACGCGCATGAGCAGGAGAAAGAGAAGGAGTCTACAGGTGAAGTGACTTATTAATTTTTATATGTACGCACAGCAATATCATCGAGTGCTTAGGGTTTTAAAACATAACAAGGCAAACTATGCTTCGTAGGAAATTATTCTATGAGACTGGAAATTATACCGAATCATTACAGTATTAGCGGTTAGCTCAGGTAGCACTTTAACACGTTAGATTTATTAAGTAGGTTGTAGAGAGTGTCGTAGATATATTTAGGGGTATCTATAATATAAAAACAAAAGTGTTGCTAAGTGCAAATCTCGAGAGCAGCTGAACCGATTAAGCTAATTATTTTTTTATAATATTCCTTGAAGTACGAGGATGGTGCTTACGGAGAAAGAAATTAAAAAATTGCCTGAAAAAGTCTAAAAACAACACTACAAAAGATTCGTAATAATACTTAAAAGTCAATTTGAACATTAATACTATACTATAAAGTTTATGTGTTAGTGGAGGGGTTCCGGGAAGGCAAAACAATTGAGTGACGTTATTTTCAGAATCGACTGTTAGGCGGTACTAAGTTCGCCGGGTCAGCTAGTTGTAAATAAATTCAGAAGTGTATTCAGGGTTGTCTAAGCACATACTAAGGATGATCATATTGCACGTATTGGAGAAAATTTGCTCAACACGAATATTGCTTCTACAGTAGCAGAGTATTCAGAATTAATATTTTAATTTCAGTTTTCAAGTTTAAATCACTTTTATGCTTCGGTGAGTTTTTTTCAATTTGTTAGGAACCGTTCGTGCAAGTAATGTGGAGCATGAAGTCGTAGACTTGATAGGTGTTTATATGCAAACAATTTAGAATTGTTTTTGATGTTGTCAGTCGTGTAAGCCTTGCAAGATTGTGAGTGAATACTCGCATTATACAGTGTTAGACATATGTATAAGTTTGGTGAGTACTCTTTCGTGAGTACTTCTTTAATCTTGTTATTATTTTCTCATTTTTTATAGTTTTTTATTTATATTCATTTATAGATGGCGATCTGTTTTGTTTTTAACCGGATTTTCGTTGTGGCTACGCAGCTACATACAAATAAGACGTCAGTAAATATCTTTTTGGATTGTTCGAGTAGGTACTCATTAATTACTGTTCTATTCTAGTTGAAAGTATTTACTGTATTTTTGGAGGTAATTATATTCGTCGTATCTGTTTGTGTTGTATCATTTATCCACTACCATGCCATTTAGTTACTCTGCGAGTATCGTTGTGATATTGATCATTGTTTAGATCAAAGATGTCTTTATCATCATGTACTGCTCCACAAACGTAGGTATTATAGCTTTTGCCTTCATTACACTGCATGTCTGGCTTTGTCTTTTCTTCCTAAATAGCATCTTCCGGGCATTTTGGATGAACAAGGTATTTATAAATCATCATGACTTCTACAGTAGCGCGTTTCATACAGACTATTTATTTCGGTAGTTTCTACCTACCCGTGTCGGATAGGCTTGGGTCAAATCAAGACATTGCCTGGTGTGCTCAAATCGCTCACCGCACAAATATGAATCGTGTCGATACTTGAATTGTTGCGATATATAAATGGTTGCCTGGCAAGCAGCTAATATTGCTATCAACTTAATTGACTTACCTGTGGCTATGGTAGTGCCCCAACCAAGCCAAACCGAAATATACAGGGCATTACATATCTTTGGGATTTTATTGACTTTATGGGATAAACAAATATGTTTTACCTCATTACCGGCACGAAAGAAGGAAAACCAAGATACATTCCCTGTAAAACAAGTCTCTGTGTGCGGTGTACTGTCTGGTGTACGCTATCAGAAAGGCCGTGAAGCTCACCATACATTCAGTTAATGTGGTTATAACAATTTCTGATGTCACACCGTTGATCTTTTTAACTCATAGGTATACTATAACTCTTGAAGTATTTCCTTTATTACAATAATCTGTTTATTCATTTATAGGAAGAATGGAGCGTCGTAATTTCAGCGAAGAAGCCAAAAGCGTTCCAGATTTGCAGGTATCACTTATAATATCAATCCTCCTTATACATACAAATAAGAAACCTTCGATAGCTGTCTTTTCTTCCTTTTTATAAAATATCATGTGTCTAAAAGTTATTGCGTTAATGCGCCGTGATACGACAGAGTTAGTTCAGTTAGAGTTTAGACTAGTGGAGTTAGCATTCGGTTTTCTTCAATTTTCTTTTAACTTCTGTCACCTTGGTAAATTACATTTATTATATAAAATATTTATTTATGTAAATTGATCCTTTAAATAATCTTTTATCAGTCAATTTTTTTGATTTTTAATTAGTCTTAATAAGTACATTATTTGCCGCTCCCCAGTCAACAATAACTGCAGAATCGAAATTGGTCTACACGAGCCTCGTTGAGGAGCCGACTCCATCAACATCGCTGATGCCGCATTTAGCGAAAGGATCATCAGGCATACTGAAGCCAGCAACCATTCCGAAGCCAACGCGAGGAACGACTAACGTGCAGTTCCAATCTATGCAGAACAATTCGCCATTCAAAATCAGGTATAGTACCTACTTATTGTAATAAATACTACGTTTATTTATAAATTATCTCTTTTCCGCGACTTTGTGCTTTTACACATATGGGCGGTCCCAATAGCAACTCAGTCAGTAGATTTGCTAAGGCCGGTTTCCAAAAAGAATTCCGTCGATAGATTTGTTTACTAGAGGTAGGATTATGACATTGATGTTACTTACATAATTGACTAATGGACCTTATGTAAAAACCCTATTTCTAGTAAGCAAATCCACTGAGTTTAGGCGGGAAAATGTAAGGTGCACGTTGTCGTAATAAATTATTGAACTTGAATTTCATCGTAGGTTAATGTGTAGATGGTGAATAGTTAACCATTAAGTGACGTGTGAGAGTATATGCAAATAATATCAAATTGAAAAGCGTGACTTTTTGGAATCACAACTGAACACAAAAAGAGTGGTGCCTTAATATAATCTCAAGATGGGAAATATTATTACTTGATTACTCCATATACTTGACACTAGAAAATAAATAAGTATATAAATAGATAATAAAAAAAAAGAATAGTCAGGGTCGCCGTCATCGAAAACGATGAGGAGGACTATATATATATATATATATATACTAGAAAATACGCAAAAAGTGTGAAGCCATATTAAAAGAAATCCACCGACTGATTTGTTAATGGGACCGACCGTTAGTAACTAAATCTACAGATAGGATTTTGGCCTAAGGTCCGTACGAGTAATGTCAAAATCCTACCTCTAGTAAGCAAAGCTAGTTAGTGATACCTTGCCGGATTGGTTTTACGGGATTAATAAGATTACCTATTCATACCGATCACAAACTATACACGGTGAAAAAAGAAATACAAGGAGAATAAAGCAAGATTATTCAATACCAGTGTAACATATTGTTATTTTTTCAGGCCACGGGGTGCAGACCTTGGAGAGGATTTTGATAATTACGTAAGTTTCCGATGTTTATGCCCTAAACTTATACAACCAGAGCAGCGGGGTCTCTAAATAAATTAAAATAAATTAATGATAGCCAAAAAGATTTGGATACAGAAAAATAGGGATGCTCTGTGTCTTTCCCGCTAAACGAATGTTAGTATACAATTTGTATGATGCCCTAATTATTTGACGTCACGTGTTCCTATAGTGCGCTCTCTATCTATCATAAAATTAAAATGCTTCAAACTTCCTTATTTTAAAACCGTTTCAATTTTGTTTTTGTTGACCAACTCTATTTACGGTCAACTCTGTAGACCCTCTGTTGTCTCTGTAGACCTCAACTCTGTAGAGTAGTGAGGTCTTTAATAATACTCAGTCAACTAGGCTTTTCTAAGAAAGTTGGCATCCACACGCCATAGTGGCGCGTTGTCAGAAATATAACTACCCTTCCGACACCATATTATACCGTACTATATATATTGATACTAGTACTAGTATTACCGTAGTATACTACAAAGAGATGTTTTGTGAAAATTTAGTAAATTTTATTGTTTATTGGTCCCCCTTTTTACGTGCCATTGGCCATATTGCTTATTTCATTCAAAAATACTGTTAAGAAACCCTTCATTGTCAAATTATTATTATTAGTTTTGGGCTAGGATATAACTAACCCCTAGTTTTTAAGCCTGTACTAACAAGTGGGCCTGTGTAGTCACGATAAATAAAGTATATTATTAATATTATTATATAAAATTCATACATAAACGCATGAATATATTTGCGACTTTCAATAACATAACAAATGATAACAAAATTAAAATCTATTCAGTAGTTTTTGCGCCAACCCGTAACAAACAGACATGAATTTTAAAAAACTCATTTTTGGATTCAGACGTTTATATACCTTAACCCACCCGTTTTTTTAAATATCTTCAATGTACAGACACAGCTTTTTTACAATTTTATAATAGTAAAGATGTAGACTGTTCCTCATTACCCTTTCTTTTCCGTACTTGGGTAAAAGTTATGATTGCCAAACATTTCAGGTGGAGAACGTATTGCCGCTGCCACCCCGCGCTACCAAGCCGAAGCTAGTTGATATGCCTCGTCACATCAGAAAATATCCTTTAAAGATCTTGGAACCGAAAGTCCCAGCAGGGCCTGTTGCTGAGACCCAATCTATCATCTACCAAAACACTAAGAACCCAGCTCATAAGCAGGAACCTGAAGTAATTGAAGCTGATGGAATTAAAGCAGAGGTTCAAGGGGTGGATGTTATGGACGGGGTTGATAGGACTCCAAATGTGGATGTAAACACTAATCCCTTCACGAACGCGGCAGGACCAAGCCACATCAACCCATTCAGCCCCTTTTATGGTGACGACGAGGAAGAAGATTTGACTTCACAATTGTATACCCACAGCGGCACCGACAGTGGTGATGATGAGAGCATTCCTGTTCTAGTCAAGGGTGAGCTTTATTGTGATGGAAAGTTTTTACAGCAGGAATGTATCTGTATTCCTTGGTCGTTACTTTTGAATTTTCTCCTTGTTATTTGGCATAGTGTTAACAACTCATAAAAATATTCTTTCAAGGGAAACAAAAACAGGCTATTTAATTACGGTTTAAGTTAAGTTGGATTTAAATTCTTTTTGCAAGAAAATAACTGTCTCGTTAGTCTAGTACCCATAAGCGCAACTGCTACGCGAGAGGTCTTGGGTTTGATACTTAGGCCGAGCACAGTGTTATTAGGTTTTCTATGAAATTTTCAGTAGCAGCTCTGGGTTTGGATTAATAGCTGGTTAATGGCAATAGGCTCACCCTCTATTAAATGGGACCTAAACGTACCGGTGTACATTTAGTACACCAAATTAAATAATAATAGTTCGTCTAGAATATTTTTTTTGTATACTTGTTTACTTCTCGTGCCCTTGATATATGCTGGTTTCATGACTTCTCGTATGACGTATAAATTTTGTAAAAGAAAAATACGTGGGTTGTATCATCACAGCTAGTTTATAATTAAATATCTTTAAGTAGGTATACTACTTATTCAATTTTCTTTCCAAACATGCAGAACTGAAATTACTTGGTAAGTATTTTCATACTCATTGTCATATTTCGTTTTCAATTTGTCCTCTAAATGTTTTGATATAGTAAATGGAAACAGAGGTCCAAGTGAGAGCTTAATTTCACTGACACCGACATTTCACCGTCGAGCACGTTCTGGGTGCTGATTGGCGTGATCCAAATTGGTGAAAAGAAAATCACAATAGGGCCTCAGGCCAGTTTCGCTGACTTGCATAAAATATAACAAAGACTCAATATTAATGTTAACCTCAAAAGATACAGGTTATATATTCGTTTATCATACACGGTGCACGTGTATGACAAACGAATATATAACCTTTGCTATTAAAATAAAGAATATATAAGCTTTGTTATTAAAATGGAAGCACCTCTAATGTAATACGATCTATAGAACGTGTCCCAAAATTCAAGTTAAGCGGGCATCAGAGGGTGAACCCATTCATGCCGACTCGAGAAGAAAAAGAAAATTATTATATAATTTAAATAAATATTATTTAAAACACTTCGAAAGTTGACATCCCCTAAGATATTTTTACCTGCCATGACAAAAAAATAAGTTATTTATTTATAGTATTTTTTTATCTGTATTTATTTATATGACGTATTTTCTCGAGTAAATAGTAGATGAGCTGGACCGCCTCTCGTGCGCCCTTATCGTTGAACTTTGGGATATGCTGTAATGTATAAAGCGTGTCCTCAATCGTGTGTTTTTAAAATTAACTCTTTTTTTTACATGCAGAACGAGATAATAAGTTAGGTAAATATATTGTCTTATAAATTAATATCTTTTTTTGAAAAGGGCCCAACTTAAATAGATCTTTGAGACCATTATGCCTCGAATGTATAATATAAATATGTCTTGACTTCGTACGTTGCCTGAGTTCGAATTCTGGCCGCAGGTCGAATTTTTCTTTTACTGGAATAACTTTATAATCTTAACATGGAAAATTTAAAAAAGAAATAAAGAGATTGTAATCGGCATCCGTTACTTTTTCCAATTGTAAATAAATCACTCCGTCTCAATCGTATGCCAGTTTGACAGAGAGAATAATAAAACAACAAATCAAAACGGGATCAAAAATTTTGTATGTAAATGTTACCGCTTTTATTTATTTATACATCTATGCAAACAAGGCGGAATAAATGCAGCAATACCATATGGGACTCTCTACGGGTCAACCTTTAATAATAATAGTACCTATGCTTTTAAATCTCTTTGTAACGGGTCTTCATGAAACACTTTCAGATTGCAAGGATCATGTGTCGGTTGAGGATCTGCTGGAGTTTGCTGATCAGAAGCCTTGTGGCCGCCAGCGCGGCGTCGAGTCTGACGAAGTTAGGATCATGAGCAAAGTGCTCAAATCACAGGTGACTTGGTCGTGTTCATTATAGCTTTGCAATTAATTTGAACAACTACTGCCTCATTAGCCAAGTGGTCATGAGCGCGACTGCTACGCTAGAGGTCCTGGGTTCGATTCCCAGGTTGAGCAGTGTTATTGGGTTTGTCTATGAAATTCCCAGTAGCAGCTCGGAGTTAGGAATGTATGCCCGGTTAATGACAATAGGCTTGCCCCCTATTACATGGGACCTAAAACATACCGGCGAACTGTGGGTGTATATTAATACGCCTCTGCCTAACCCTTCGGGGAATATAGGCGTGATGGTATGTTATTAATTGAACAACATGGTGTTTGCTGTTTCTTAATTGGCAACGTGGTATGATTATTGGTGGGTTTCTGCCTAGACATTTTTAGTGGATAACATAAATGACCTGGCGTAAACCCGTCTCTAGGTAGAATGAAGCCTAGGATAGAAAATCCTGGACCGAGTTAGGGGAGGACTTTGTACTAGACAAAGTCCTCCTCTAACTCGGTCTAGGATAACACAAAAGAGGCTACATAAAAAAAATACAGCGATAAGATTATTATCATATAATATATTAAACAGACTTATACTATAGCAAGAGTTATAACACATTTGTTGAAATGTTTAAGTGAACAACTAGATACCATAGTGTGATGTGTTAAACACTAAATTAATATTAAGATATAAAGGAGTGGTTAACATCGAGTGAAATAACGACATTTGACACACAATATTTCTTAGAAAAGAAACTCACAAAGATAAAAATAGAGTAATATTATTTTTTACTAATATTTTTAGCTGCATTTTGATTGCCATCAGAGATATATATATTTGTGTAATCCACTGATGTGAATTTGCGTCCGTTATTTATATGTTTCACAGTGCAGGCAATTTAAAAAAAGACAACGAAAACTTCGGCCATTACTTCGCATTGTAACGCGTAGGTCATTCGTAGACTGTGAGTAATTATTTGTAGGTATATACCTAATAAATAGTAATTATTACCCAGGCGACTCCAGAGGAGTGTCTCGAGGCGCTGGAGCTCTGCGAGTGGGACGTCCACAATGCCATCAAGCTTGTCCGGGTGAGGGTCTCCGTGGGCAGCAACGTATCCTTCGCGGAATGCAACCTTCAGCTGAAGAACCATAACGGCGACATCGTCAAGGCTATTACCGTGCTCGCCACTTAAATCAGTTTAATACGGGGCTATCTATAAATTGTGTCACATCTCATAAGTTAGGTTTATGGGGTCACCAGCTTTGTGACGTCACATGTAAAATCTATATGATTAAATCGCAAAACTTAAATGTCAACAAAAATCTTAAAAGAGATCATTAATACTAAACGTCACTCATAATTTTATTGTGATGTGCGACAAGGGCGGGGCAATAAAAAACCATGAAATTCGTGTGACGTCTCCTATGGATGGTCCTTAAAATAACAAGATACATTTTATTAATCCAGTGAATCCCACTTAAGTCGAAAAATAGCCCCAAAACAGTAGTTTTATAACCTACTTAAAAAAATCAATAGCTTCGAATGTGTGTCACTACAAAGCTATTTATAATCTTGAAACGTAAAATATAATGTATTAAGAGTTAGTGATATATTCCGCTATTATAGCAGTAGTGTTAGATTCCGTATAATTCGTGATCTTTAATTATTATTTCGTAGGATTTTGATCAATTACAATTATATTTCCTAGTTTAAAATAAGTACTTAAAAGTCCACAACATAACATATTATATTGTCGTAGAAACTATTGTGTATGATTCTAAGAAAATTCAATGAAATTATGCAGGTGTAAAATTAAATAAATCTATCAAAATTCTGATTTTATTGTTTTTTTTTCTAGTAGTTTGTAGTCGGTACTATCTTTTTATTATAAGATGACACAAGAATTATTGTGTTGGTAATAATTATTTTATAAGCAATTCCGCGACCCTTAAGATCGACCGCACCTCTTTATTGACGACTGTCGAGTAAATCCAGTGCCCCTGTTACCTACATTTAACAAATGAAAGATGTAGGTCAGTGCAATTGAGGCGGCTCTCGTCGAGGCAACGGTAGGTACCTACCTACTCTAATGAGTTGATTCCCGCGACTTGAGGATCTGGACAGAAAGCGTCAACTACGTAAAAGTCGCCCAAAGCCTTCATACACCTATACGTACAATGAACACAATCAGCTCTTCTGTGCATGTTGTGATCGGATCTTTAAAACGAAATTTGGGTTTTCTAGTCATCTAAGAGCTCACGACAGGAAAGAAATTTAGTCAGGGTCGCTGTCACCGGATACGGTGAAGAGGACTATATAGGACAAGTAGAAAAGTTCTTGGAACAGTTTATTCTTATTACGTCGATTTGCCGAGCATGGTCTATCGCTGAAAATTAACTAGAAACGCTGTTAAGTACTATTAAATGAACAAAGATGACCATGGGAAAAAGAGATTTAGAGATTTTCTAGTGAGACAATGCCCGCGAGGTATTGCTTAATTAATCAATTTTCAATTGGTAAAATTAGGTACTATGAATACCTACCTATTTCATTACTCCATACCTACTCATACTCCAATTTTTATTGATTAGTTGTTCAAACTTCGATTTTAATTTTTAAGTAGGTACCTACCTACAATGAGGCACCCACCTATAATTATAGTTAAAACACAGTTCAAAAGAACTAATTTAACTCGTTCACCATTTATTTAGATATTTTTTTATAGGTAGGTACCTACTTACATATACTACTGATACATTTTTATGGGTACTTTTTTTACTCCATTTGAACTACTGTTTAGAAAATGTTACAGTCGCTAGGTACCTACTTACGTATCTTCATGCAATTAGGTAGGTATAATTCGACTCATCAGTTAGATGGGTATTGCTTAAATGGGTAAGTATGAAGGATATGAAGTTTTTCCTAAAAGGTAATGATTTTAACCTAGGTACCAAAATGTTCTGGACTGCAGAAGATATTACAAAAATTTCATAAATCATATATCATAAAAGAGCTAGAGAGAATACCTAAAATACATCTTAAATTCGACTCCGTTGGTTAGGTTAGATTGATTTAACGCCCTGCTGTCTAGACACGCATCTACAAAACAAAAAGGTTCTTGCTCACAATATATATACCTAGTACCTATGTGTGTAGGTACCGATACGTTTTATATTATATTATCAAAGCTTCGTGACTCGTTGAAAATGAATCGGGGTCACCAATTTGGAGCGTTCGAGATGCAACGGAATTGGGTCAATGGAAGTGGATTGTAGGCCGAAGGCGCCGCGGCAGCGCCACCCCGCTGGCCGCGCCACCTATATACCAAGCGGTATCCTCATGTTAGTGCCACGTTCAAACAAATAGAACGACCCTTATTTTAGCCTTATATTAATAAGCATTTATGTTCAAGAAAGTATGTGAACAAAATAACTTAGGTATCGTTTAGTAGACAGGGGGAAAATATATTTCTTCCTCAACGTATTGTTTTAACTGCCTCATTAGCCAAGTGGTCCTGAGCGCAACTGCTACGCTAGAGTTCCTGGGTTCGATTCCCAGGTCGAGCAAAGTGTTATTAGGTTTTTCTATGAAATTCCCAGTAGCAGCTCGGAGTTAGGAATTTGTGCCCGGTTAGTGGCAATAGGCTCGCCCCCTATTACATGGGACCTAAACATACCAGCGAACTGTGGGAGTACATTAATACGCATCTGCCCATCCCTTCGGGGAATACAGGCGTGATGGTATGTCATGTTACGTATTGCTTTTTATTAGTAAAAATACGACATTCATTGACTATTACCCTTAACAGATCCTTACTATTGGTTGGTAGTCCAATTGTCATATAGGCTATTATGTTTTATAGGTAGTAAGTAGCATTATGTAGCCCTAAAATATATAGATAGGACCTGCCATTTGTTATTTTCTCTTTTCCCAATGTCGTTTCAATAACATGCAATATTCATGGCTCGCGTATCAGAACAAGAACTTACCATATACTTATGTTAATGCTACTGAAAATCCTCAACCCAATCCATTTAAGTGCGTTTGTTCCTAACTGCGCTAATAGTTACAGCCTTTTGTTTTAAGTTTTTTTGTTCAAATATGCAAATATTTACTAAATTTAATCGCTAAAACCAGTAATTAAATGCAAAAAAGAACTACTTAGCAGTCACAAATGGAGCTACGAAAGACAAATACCTAATGCTAAATTATTCCAAATGTATTAAGTAGGTAGATTGTAGATACTACAATCATAATTAGAAATATTCCGAACTAGAAACATAAATTAGTGGTTCTTGTGCCGGATGTGAAGCGGCAAGATGGAATAAAAATGAAAAACGTAGGTACTTGTATATTCTATTCTAACCTTATAGCAAGTTCTTTTAAACGACCAAACATGATTTATATATCTATAAATAACATGTTATCATTTCAACTAAAAATACCTATACCTATAAAAAGGAAGCCACTTTCTTCATAGCCTTCAAAATATTAATTTTCTTTCGTGATGAAGTAGTAAAATAAAAATCTAATAATACCTCTATATATATATATATATATATGCGTGGGCTATACGTGGGAGAGCCATGCTTCGGCAAGAATGGGCCGGCTCGACCGGAGTGATACCACGGCCTCACTGAAAACCGGCGTGAAACAACGCTTGCGATGTGTTTCGCCGAGTGAGGGAGGTTACCGGAGGCCCAAACCCTTTTAAAAGGCAAGCAACGCATTTGTGACTCCTCTGGTGTTGCGGGTGTCCATGGGCGGTGGTTATCGCTTACCATCAGGTGATCCGTCTGCTCGTTTGCTTCCCTATCCAATAAAAAAAAAACCTGCACAAAAATTAATTTATTCGCCATGTGGCAGTCTTAATATAGAATCGGTATATCAACCTGTAAATTGGTACTTATGTATATTCAATTCTGATATAATAACCTGACATAGAAATAGTTACAAATCGGGTTTTGGATAACTTAGATGGTGGGTGACACGGTAGATAAATAGGTACATATTAACTTATTCGTGGATGACATAAGCAGTGAGCAGCGGGTGTCGTAATATGGAAAGTGCTGTGTTGCTAATCAAAAACAAACAAAACTAACCTATAGCAACAGAACAGAATGGGATCGTAGAAAGTTGTAGCAGAGATCTCCAAAATCGGCATGCTTAGAAAATGTTCACTTTTGACTCTGAGAAAGTAACTACGTAATGTAAAACGTGCGAGGCTCTATCTTTTTGAAATCTAAATATTCGTATTAATACGTCGTTGAAACGGCGAAGGAAAACATCGTGAGGAAACCTGCATACCTGAGAGATATTCTCAACGGCGTGTGAAGTTCGCTAACCCACATTAGGCCAGCGTGATGACCTATGGTGTAATACCTCACTGACAGTATAAGATCCCGTACCTAGTAATAAGACAATGATATTTTATTTTGTAGGATTAAGGGGTTTTTTTGGACGTTCTGTAGCTACTTTGAATAACACGATCGACGTCATCGACCCATTCTTGACATACTTACGTATATATTATGAGTACTTAGAACGTTTGCAAAGCAGTGCAGAGGCAAGTACAATTACAAATAAAAATTTTACGTATGCACGTCGTGAAATTAGAAAGTGAACAAAAAGTTCTTAGAATATGTACCTACGGTGAGAGACTAGGACGAGAATTGTAAATAATTTGAACTTTATTATAACTTTTGACGTTTTGAAGTTTATTTTGATATTGGAGCGAAGCCACTGATCTCTATATTTCACTCAGCTATAGAGGATAGTATTATAGAGGTCAGTGAGCAAAGCACTCTAATATTTGGCTGTCAAGACTCTTTGGCTAGAACAACATACTACGTCAAATATTTATAATGATTGTTTATGTTGATATGTTTTAAGTTGATATAAATACCATTTTAATAAAATTATATAATTTCAATGTACCTATTTAAACCGTAAGACCCATACAACATTTCACACTATATTTCCCTCCTTTAAAATGTAAAAATCCGAAAAACCTGATTCATTATTCATTTAAGATGAATGACTACAATTCCAATATTTGTTTTCCTATCTGTACAAAACATCCGTTATTCCATACAAACATTAACTTTCAGTTTGTTCCCGTTATACGCGTAGTCTATGTACCCACTACGCGTTAGCTACGTGGCGTCTACACGTCTGCTACGCACCAGCTACGCGTCTACGTAACTGCTACATGTTTACGTAGCAGCTACGCGGCAGCTACGTGGATTCTACGCATATACTACGCGGCAGCTACGCACCGTCTACGTAGCGACTACACGTCAGCTACGTGGAATCTACGCAATATACTTCTCGACAGCTACGCGGCGGCTACAAATCAGCTACGCAGTGTCTACGTCTATAATACAAAGTAGATGACATAGGTTCACAACACATCATATTTCAGGGTAGGTAAAATGTAAAAAAAAACTTCATTTTTTATTCAATACATTTAATAAGATAAGTGTTGATTGAGGGATTTGCGCCGAAACTTTTTCATCATTCACCGAATTATTATTACTATTGATTTTTATTAGAGAAGCAACGAATATTAGTTTAGTAGGTATACGATGTCTGGTATAGGTAGGTATATTATATTATTCGATTTCGGCCGAATTTTCTATTCGGCTTAATAGTTGAATAAAAGATTAAAATTATTATTATTTTTACTTCTACTCATTGTAGTAAACTTAAATATTATAATAAAATAGTTATTTATAAAATTACTTAAATGTAACGTTTTACATATTTTAAGTAATTTTATAAATACCTATTTTATTAATAGTTAATAAATAATATCTGCTCGTTTGCCCCCTTATCCCATTTATATAAAATTAAAATTCGATTTTTATTTCGATGATTATCGATAATGAAATGTATAATTTCTAGGAAACTTTTATAGGAACAAATAATTTCTCTTTTGAACGTGAGAGTAAAATATATGAGTTTTTCCATAACTAGGAATAGTTTAATGGACGATTTTTTAATCAGGTTTTGATTTTTTATTAGGTATTAAAAAAACATTTAGATAAGAAATAAAAATAATTGCTAAACATAATAATATTCATAATAATACCGTTTATGCACTAGTTGTTTATTTTTTCCCATATCCATTATTTTAGGAATAACTTGTTCTGTAATTGTTTACTCAGACTCGAATTTTATCTATTTACCTACTTCTGACGTCCCCCCCGTCTTTATGTATAAATTTTGAGCAGGTGTTTTACTTACAACGAAGTTTTTACTGTGTTATATATGTGAATAATAGGAGTAGGTAGCATAATTTAAAATTGACATATACTAGTCAGGTGTACGATTTTCTGTTTTCCGAACGGGGAGTTGGAGTTCGTTGGAATACTCTGCCTCCAACTCATATAGCATAATATGTATGAATCAGGCTACAATGCAATGCATGCCATTTAATCTATTAACATTTAGATTTTTAATGAAGAATACATTTTTAAGTCATTACTACGTAAAGGCCATTTCGGAAATCATTATTGTCTTTTATTACTAAGGCATACCTACCCACGATTTCAAAAATTTAGTTATCAAGTAACGGTGATAATATCTTAATAATTAAATCTTTTGGGTCACGTAAAAATATCCGTCATCCTTGGAAAACAATTTTAAAGAGAAATGAACGTGGAGTAAAAAAATCAAAGATTGTGAGAGGAACTAGGTTTGAGGGCGGAAGCACTGGTTCAAGCGTTTTCTGTTTCATGAAACCGTTCACCGCGACCGTAGGTACCTATCTAATAGTAAGTAGTTGGGTAGGTACACCATAGGCCTAAGCATTTTTTATGAAAAAGTTGATAAAGTATGTTTAATGTTATTTGATTTAAGACCCCAATACGAACACAAATGACCTTTAGGTTTACATTTATAAATATTACATTATGTAAACGAGTAAACATACACGCTACATTAGTTGCTGAACAACATTGGACTTCTAATTCGTAACATCCCTGTCCTTTCCCCTAGTATAATAGGGATCGGCATTCAGTCTCAAGATTGTTTATAGTCTTCCATCGTACGTACCGGTATATAGTGCTAATAACATCAAAACATCAAAAATGTATGATCGAAAAAGGTAATCCTAAACTTATTCTATCTTATTACTTAGAATTGTAAAAAGCAGTCTTAAAAAGCATAGACATTAGAAAAGTAAACATACATAGTTGCTAGTAGTGTGAAGCAAATAGTCGTCTATAAAAAATATTAGGTCTTTACCTATGAAATTGCCGTTTTGTATGAAAAAATTTAAACGATTTTTTTTCATGTATTTTTTATTTGTATTAATCGAAGTAATCACCCATGCAATCAATGCATCTTTGCCAACGCAGTGGCAGTTTCTTGATGCCCTTCTTAAAGAAATCAGTTGGACGGGAGGCAACAAATTCTTCAAAGGCATTTTGTACTGCCTCTCGGGTAGTGAATTTTTTTCCCGCCAAGAAGTTATCCAAATTCTGGAAAAAGTAGTAGTCTGTAGGCGCAAGGTCTGGTGAGTAGGGCGGATGACAGAGAACTTCCAACCCCAGTTCTTGCAACTTGGAGACCGTCTGCTGTGCAGTATGAGGTCGCGCGTTATCGTGCAGGAGCAGCGGACGAGCGATTGACCAATGCTGGTTGGAGATGTGCCAGCTTCTCCATCATAGTGTTCAGTTCTTCACAGTACACATCTGCAGTAATGCTCACCCCGTTTGGTAAGAAGCTGTGATGAATCACACCGGCGCTAGACCACCAAACAGTGACCATTACTTTTCTAGGGGTAAGCTTTCGTTTAGGGCATTGTTTAGGTGCTGAACCAGGATCCAACCAACTTGCTGAGCGCTTGCGGTTATCAAACAGAATCCATTTTTCATCGCAGGTAGCAATGCGGTTCAAAATTCCTTCATTTGTGTGTCTGTTGAGCAGTGCAAGGCACGTTTCGACGCGTACTTCGAGCTGGCGATCATTGAGTTCGTGGGGCACCCATTTGTCAAGCTTTTTTACCTTGCCAATTTGACGCAAATGGACCAATATTGTTTTGACGCTAACGTCGAAAGCTGCTGCTAATTCAGCCGTCGATTGTGTATCATCAGCTTCCACAATCGCCTTTAATTCGTCATGGTCTACCAAAGTCTTTGTGACGACCGCGAGGTTCGTTTTTCAGGTCGAAATTCCCAGAACGGAAGCGAGCAAACCAATAACAGGTGGTGCGTTGGTTTGTAGTGTTAGCTCCGTAAACGTCGTTGATGTTGCGTGCCGCTTGTGCCGCGTTGCTGCCACGACGGTACTCATATTCCATAAACATATCCATGATGACGAAAAAGATTGAAATGCGATGAAAATGTAACACTAATCAATAAACAAATGACTACTTTTGGAAAAATAATTCCATGTTTTTAAAATAAAATTAATTTGAAATTAGAATTCTTAGCCAAAACAAAAATTATTTTGATTTGAAATAGCCAGTACTACCGGCAGACAGAACGGCAATTTCATAGGTAAAGACCTATTACTTACAATCGGTGGGTGAACATTTTCAATTAATATAAGGGGGTCAAAGTACTTAGAAACTATCATACCTCTTTGGTATAACATGTATCTATTGAAAACCCATAAATACACACTATATGGTATAATTATAATAAGTACCGTCATTTTCTTTTGTTATTTTTTTTTTTTTTTTTCATACCTCCAAGAATAAGAAATACACCCATAAATACACACTATATGGTATAATTATAGTCTGTACCGTCATTTTTTTTTGTTATTTTTATATTTTTTATATTTTTTTTCATACCTCCATAAATAAGAAATACACCCATATATACACACGGTATAATTATAGTATATACCGTCATTTTTTTTTGTTATTTTTATATTTTTTATATTTTTTTTTCATACCTCCATAACACCCATTTAAACATTTAGTGACATTAAATACATAAGTATTAATATAATATACGAAACTACATCGATGAAAATATGACATAGATTATTAATTAATAATATTTTGGTTAACAAAGCTGCCAGTTATACAAAACTCTAACTCTATCTCACTTCGTATTTGGCTGAATTGTCGTCATCGGCAAACTCGCCAATATATAAAAAAAAAGAATAGTTTAACTAGCTTTTACCGCTTTGTACGCGTAGACTAAGCGTGCGGTCGAAATTATTGTGCGTGTCTGAAGTTGTACGCGAGTGGTTCGGCAGTGGTAAAATTTAATTGGAAGGACGATTGACATCTGTATTCCGTTCCAAAAACGTTTACTATAGATTTCGAAGCCTTGCTAAATTTCAAGTTGCTAGGCCATATTGATATATTGACCAGCTTCTGGATTTAGTGAATAACTTAAAATTTCTTGCAACTGCAACGCATTTTTATGTGGCATAGGTACCTAGCAATAGCTAGGGAATCTTTATACCTAATATAATAGAGGTCCCCAAACTTTTTTATCTTGACAACCACTTTTGGGTAGTTTTGGGTAGACCCCCTTCTTACCTCATTTTAATTTTTTGTAATATTTTTATACAATCATACATTTTATGGATCCCAACTTTTCTTCCCGCTGCCACGGTCCCAGGCATTGTACGTCGTCTTCGACTCTTGGGAGTCGATATAGACTACTTTGGGTATCACTGTTCTATAAAATAAGTTTACCGAAGGATTAATTTTGAATTTAATCTCTCAAATTTGCATTATTCTATACATTCCCATACCCAATGGGCCTCTTTTCCACTATAACTTAATTTCCAGACTTTTAAGTGACAATCAATATTAAATTACAAGTAGATATTAATACTTATATATCTTAAGGTCAATTATTATTTGGAATTAATAAGTAAGATTATAATTCGTAAAATGTTGTACTATAAGATAAACTTAACTACTACACCTGTCTTCCCTTGTCGTACAGTTAGGGAAAGGTTATTTAATTATCATAAAAGCCTATGAAGTCGGCAGATGTTAATTTCCGTTCATAAAATGTTGTTTTTTTAACATAAAAATTAACATTTTCTAAGATGTGGTTTTACGTTGACATAATACTATATACATTATTTATCAAGATAGAGATAAACATTATTTTATGGATAATAATTTATGGACGACCACCAAAAAAGTACCTATTAATCGGCAAAATTAAGTACCGATAATAATAAACGGCTGTAGTACGCATGCGCGACGTTTTTCGGCCTAGTTATTTCGCTAGTGGCGCGTCGGTGTCTGTTGTACGTACTAAGCCTGCTGTTTGTAAGTGGCGGGCCTGCCGGTACTTGCGTCCCTCTATGTGAGTATGTTTGGCAGTGGGACGCGCCGCGTGACCTAGATCACTATAGTAGCACCTGGACACACTGGCATCCCGAATAACAAACCGCATTATTTCTAACTACCTAGATAGTAAGCACTTAATTAAAAATGATAACCTTAGGATTTGTGTTTCCATTCAAACTGGAACAAAGCAATGCTGCTAAGAATACACAAATTATGTAATGGTAGTACCTATTTGCTGGGACGACAGAACTAACGAAATTAGGGTATGCGCCAAAACTTTGGTCAGCTCTAAGGAAATTTAGCTGTATGGAATGCTGGCTGGAAATATGGATTAAAGTAACGTATAGTACCGTATTCAAGGACGCATGCGCGAATTTTTCGGCCTAGTTACCGCGTCCTTCGGTGGCATCGGTTTGTAGCTATGTTTTTGACGAACGTGTCGGTGTGTATGTGTGTGTGTGTCGTCGTGCATGAGAATGTAAACGTCGCGAATGAGATCATAATAGTAACAGCCGGACATAGAGACATCCCGAATGACCAGCATAAATATTTGATTAATATTTTTTTATAATGTTCTAAATAAAAATTGTTTACAACTACACAAATACAATTGTTTGTCTTTCTTATACAATTATTAGCTAAATATTAACGGTGAATTTTAAACGGAGCACGCAGTTTAGTAACTTTATACTATTCGGCGGGTTGATAAACCTTATAAGAGCTATGTATTTTTCTTATTATTGCATATTTTATTAATATGCGTCGCAAATGTTGCGAAGCCTAACACAACAATTCACCTAGCTTCAACGCAATCGGATCATTGATTTAGGAACACGTAGAGGACAAACATACTAAGAAACATTAATTTTTAGGGTTCCTTATTTCAAAAGGACCTTATAGGATCACTATGTAGTCAATAGCAACTCGCAAATAAATCATGAAATTTGGCTATAAGCAGGGTCTTCACAGTGAGCACAAGTAAAGGAAAATATCCGAAAATGGAGAATTGTAGCTGTAAATAACATCTGTGAAACCTTTGCATATGTGATGTGTAGACGCGAAGAGCATACTTATTACCAGAAAGGTTTTGACAACGAATGTGGATGGATGTAAGGGAAGAGGGATACCTACCAAAGAAAAGATTACTTAGTTAAAATGAATAAGTTCTGAAGTCCCTTGTAACTGAAAAGTAATCAAGCTTCTAAGTCAACATTTTAAGAACGCTCATTAATGTTTCATATTTCGACGGTCGCAAATAAATTTTAACTTATAGGGTACATCCCATTGACATATCGTAACTTATCATGAAATTTCACAAACAGCAAAGTCTGACAGTACAAGTAACTAAAGGATAATATCCGATAGTTTTATATTTGTGATTATAACACATCTCATTTTCTGAAAAAAATATCAAGCAAGTTTAATGTCTCTTTGCCTAAGTCCAGCCTAAGCTTCAACCTATACTTCAGAAATATCGATGTTAGTGTGCGCTTTAGTAATTTCGAAATGCAATTTAACCACTCCATCTTCGTGTTAAGCTTTAGAAACTTTAATGTTATCAGTAGGAGCTCCAGCATCAGGAACCCCTAACCCAGTGAAGCCAAGGCGAAGGCATCCACAATGGAAATATCTGCTCTAAGTTGGACTTTGATAATTCTAGTATTAAGTTACACTATAGCTACACCAGCATCAATATTTATTTAAAATAAGTTGGCTTATTTTTTCAGCTGTTCTTTTATTGTTTAGGCATTTTGCTTGCTTGAAATCTGGCCCGCTGTCAAATACTCAATTCACAGATGTAAGTATTAAGTTCCAGGCAATGATTAACGAAAGACTCATCAGCAGTGATTTCTACAAGTGACTCTATGATGGAAAGTAGTTTCCCGTCTGGTAATTTCATTTGTCTATTACAAATTGTAATTTCTTCTAAACTTTCTGCATCTATCGCCGAAATATCTTGAAAATCTTTAAATTTAAACTTCTTTTTTACTTTTTGTGAATCCTTTTGAAATATAATTTGAAATTTAGCGACGTTAAAAGATGCTGTTAAGAACAAAAAAAGTCCAGCCGTAACTACACCAGAATGAGAACGGTTAATTAAACTTTTCAATTGATAGACAAGATTTCGTTTTTCTACGATGGTAATACCATCACAAAAACCTCTAGCAGCGTAAATCAACGCCTCCCCATAACTTTTTTCACCGCCACGTATTTCTTCCTCCTTCCATTCTACGTAATTACTGTTCTTCTTGTTGAACGAATATGAGTAATTTCGGCTAAAATTTGGTTCTGTGACTAGATTGAACCATCCAGTATGAGGACTTAATTCATCCTGCATCACAGTTACAATTCGAGCAACATGATAGCCTGCATCGGCAATTAATAGCCCGTTTCTCCCGTTTAGAATGATCTGTATCCCCACTACGAGGTGCTCTTTGTCGGGGGCAGGCAGCTCGAACGGTCCGGTTGTAAACTCAGCATCAGAGCACACGTTCTTTGCAGTCTCCTCACATGAAAGCAGCGCTGTTGCAGCAGACAACCCTGGAAAAGTGCCTTCAAGGCACCGCCATCGTCGAATAAGTTCGAGCCCCAAGCCCACGCAGGTGTTTAAGTGCGGGTGAATTACCGGCGCATATTGGTCGAACACTTCGCGAAAGGGCTGGTCGGAGCCCTTGAATACCTCGTAAAACGCTAGGAAATTGCTGATAGAGTCATAGCGTTCACTTACAATGAGGCGGCGTAGAATATTTTGAGTGCACTTAACCAGCTCCATATAACTTTTTTGGGACAGTCCAATGCTCCGGATAACTGGTCCCCAGTGTCCCCGAGGGAGTGGCGGTTTTGGGATGTCGCAGCTGGGCCCGCCAGTTGGTTGCCCAAACCGCACGGTCAGGGGCAGTCATCTACCCCCGTCGCCACCGTTGGACACGGTGGCGACAGCTGAGGCGGCATCCGCCCCGTTGACAGTCGCCAGTCATTCTTCAGACACCTAAAGAACAAAACACTGGTTAAGGTGCGGTGAATTTGTTTCATTAATAAAATTCTCTAAATTATTTCCGAGTAAATAAATTAATATAGACACCCTAATAATAGTGTGTATGTGAATTTTATCAGCGGAGATTCAATTATCATGATCAAATGATCCAAAGAAAAAACACAGACAATTAGAATAAAAAATAGCCCTTTTGAATTAATTTAGAATCTATTCTGAATTTCTCCTCCGATAAGTTTTCGCCAGCTATGAAGATTGTCGGCTTGTTTTTCTTCTCTTATAATAAGATACCCGCCTATATATTATATTTTATTGAAATTCGCAATAGTCATACATAATACATCTGCATAAGCAATAGTCGCCAGCTTGACTGAAGGAAATGGCTAGGTATACCTGTTCAAATCGAACGGAGCTGGGCTCCAGAGACGGTTGTCAGGTTACCAAGTCCTCAACTGCTATCACCTCTCCGGCGTCCGGCTTGCAGTCTATACCTTTCTAGACCCACGGCTGTCGGTACAACGAACCAAGATGACATGCCTTGTCGTCAATTTTCATTGTCATTGCTGCGATTATCTTGAAAATTCTTCTCCATTCCAGCAGCTAGCCGAATTGTTTATACCCAATATTGCACCACACCAGGCTGATGAGAAGATAACTGTTCAATGTCAGTCAATAAGAATATTCTTCTCAGTTGGTATTTTCCATATTCTATAATAATGCTTTAGTATCACTATCTGCTGGTTATGAGGCACTGAAGACAGACTAGTCTACTCGACGGACTCATACGTATCTACGGCTAATAACATCATACTGTCAAATAATCAGATGGTCAAGCATGGTGATTATTGCCTACATTTGTAATGATTATGAATGATTCTATTGGACTAGTCCGACATTGATTAGGTAAATGACTATTTACTACTACTACGTTAAGTATTTTTTTGAACCTAGTAGTAATTCTAGTATCTACTTACTAGCCCTGAGTAGTAGGAGGCCAATTACAAACAGGGCTAAATACAAAATTAAAAGCAGAAAAGTGTGATTCTAACTTGCGCACGAGGAACTTGCTATTTACACCAATACACTTAAATTCTTATAATAAGGAAGCATCAAAGGATCGACGGCAAAACTTTGTAAAAAATATTCTCCAGATTCATTTTCCAAAAACCAATGTTACTCATAATTAAATACTTTTTAATTTTGTGGTTGAATTTTGGATTTGAGATAGATCAGACCTTGGAGTAGAACATAGGCTTCCTTTTGTCTCAAAAAGTGTTTTAGGATGCGAATGAAACGCGGGCAACAGCTAGTAGCATATAACAGTACGCTGTAAAGAAAATACAACAAAAACTAAATTAAACAATAGACGAATCGAGCTCCGTGGTCGACAAAGTTTATAAATCCTTTTGTACCATTCACTCTCCAGACCAATAGCGAAACAATTCAATGCTACCAGTTACTCTGGTTTACTTTTCTTTTCAGGCATTGATCAAAATCTATCCAGTAATTCCTGTATTGAAAGAAAAGTTTTATATTTGCACGTACAGCGAAATGAACCCATGCCAAATACACTAGATTCGCAAACGTGTCAAGGGGCCCATTGTATTGCTAGTCATAATCTGGAACACGTGTAGCTATCTTTTTAATACAATCAAGTCTTTCTGTCACGATTGAAGCTACAGTTTGTTCGTAAGCAGAATAACGACTGAAGGGTGTTATTTTTTAATAATAATCTCCTCCAAATCTACTAAATACTGTAAATGCGAAAGTTTGCGAGGATCGATGGATGGATGTTTGTTACTCTTTCACGCCAGAACGGATGAACGGATCTGGATATAATTTGGCACAGAGATAGATTATAGTCTGAAATAACACATGGGCAATTTTTTATGTCGGTAGGACCTAATGCTGAATTCCACGCAGACGAAGTCGTGGGCAGAAGCTAGTTCTACACAATTACGTATTATGCAGGAAACCTAACTGTTTTGGGTTAGCGCCATTGTAGTTATTTTTTCAATATGCTTAGACCATTTATGTTTGTTTCCCAAATAAAGTTATAAACACTTTTTTAGAAAACCTGTAAGAAGTCTTCTTTCTTGATATGAGGTAACAAGCCAATACATAATAGTTTAATCGTGGTAAAAAAAATAGTAAAAGGGTGTCTCTTATGGTTATTTATAACTTGTCCATGTGAATTTATTTTAAACCAACGAAACCAACCGAAGCATTATCGGGTAAAGGAAGACATAATTGTTTCAAACACCTACTAGTTTGTATTCACTGTCTGTTATATAATTATACAATATAACGGCGAATTTGGTTTCACTATTTTCGAGGATATTTATTATGCCTACTACTGTTAAAATGTGTTTCTATATAAGTTAACTAGGTTCTCCCCAAGACTTCGTCGACCCAATTCTGACGTCCACGCCTTCAGAATTGGGTCCCACATAGATAAAAAATATTTTATGTTTTATTCTAGATTATAATCTATCTCTGTGCCAATTTTTATCCAGATCCGTCCATCCGTTCTGGCGTGACAGAGTAACAAACATCCATACATCCATACAATCTTTCACGTGTATAATATTAGTAGTTGTGTTCTTATATATTGACATTGTACTTTCTCATAAATAACATTGACATATTCAGCTCAGTAGTAGACACAATATAGAATATTTCAGAGTCTAAAATAGTTTGTTTCAATGTCAGTTTAACAATTTCAGTTCACGCGGCTGTAATGGGTAAGTGTCCATCCGTGGTATTGTCCATATAATCGGATAACATAACATACCATCACACCTGTATTCCCAGAAGGGTTAGGCAGAGGTGTACTAAGGTACACCCACAGTTCGCCGGTATGTTTTAGGTCCCATGTAATAGGGGGCGAGCCTATTGCCATTAAGCGGGCACAAATTCCAAACTCCGAGCTGCTACTGAGAATTTCATAGAAAAACCCAATAACACTTTGCTCGACCTGGGAATCGAACCCAACACCTCTAGCGTAGCGGTCGCACTTGAAATCACTAGACTAACGAGGCATAATAATCGGATAATTATTGAAACTGTGCGAATCTGACACTACAAAGTCATTGGCCCCATTGGCTTTAATTTTTAACTGAAAGTCATAGGCTATCTTATCGTAATTGGGTCTGTTAATTGCGATTGTGACATAAGTTATACGTACGAGAAAGGAATGTGTTACTTAAAACATTTGACGTACGCTGTAGTTGAATGACGTAGAGTAACGGATATCTACAATATTCTAATAGCTACCTTTCTGTAGATAGGTACGTGTTTAACCAAAGGTGTAACTAATAATTAGTGAACTGCAGTTTAATAAACAGCTTTTGGGAAATTCAGGAACTACACGATATTACACAACACACTGTTGTCTGTCCGTGTGCCTTGGGCGGGATCCTTAAATAATTCATTTACCGCGTTGTGACCTCGCTGAAAACACACTGTGCAGCAGAGCGGGCTCGGTGAACATGTAGGCCACCTAGTTTGCGAGTCCCCCCCCCCCCCCCCCCCGGAACCAACCATGCACCCCTCGGAGCAGCACGTAGCCCACCCCCAGAGGATACCATGCCCCCGCGACCTATTTATTTTCTGTTTTACGTAATCCATGCTCTTCTTTCGAGGGCTATTTACCTAAGTACCTACTTGCTATACTGGTTCAATATCTTTAGCTAGCCAACCAACTGGTTTATTTAGAGCACTCATAAATTTATTACCTACATAGTAATTTAATTTTTAACACAAAGGAAATGTTACTACGCTGTAGTACGTTACGACGACGCTGAAACTTTTGAACTCTATGACAAACTCGCGCCTCCGTCATCTATATAATTATCAAAACGAACAAAAATATCGCATCTCTAGACGCATGCGTAATTACGTACGCACCAGATTACAGAATTAGGACAGTTCCAAATTCTGTAAATTTTACCTAGGTACACGATTTCTATGATACGTAGTATCTAAGCTCGGCCTATTGGAAAAAATGTTGAGAAGCATTTTGTGCAGAGTGCTGAATCGACCCGTTACAGCAGTGCTAAAGGTATGTTTGCGGATGCTAATATCGACTGATTTACGCAATCATGGCTGCGCCTCCTTGATGCGTATAGTACGGGAAAGTGCTAACAGTACCTACACCGATGATGATAAGTAGCAGATAGGAATAGGTAATCACGAACCGTTGCTCTAGGGTCTCTGCTGCAACGGTAGTGGCTGTAGTTATGGAAAATTAAGATTTTGGACCATGGGCGATTTTGTATGGACCCCGTCCCCACCTCCAACAGACATGGAAAGCGTTTTAATATGTTTATTAGGAGCTACAAAAGGCACAACAAAAGTATTAAATGCGAAATCCATGGGGTTTCTTAAAAAAATAAAAAAAACGTTTCTGCAAAAATGTGTATAACAGTAACTAGTTATAAACAAAATAATATATATTTTTTGATTCCCCTTTACTGGACACTAACTGCCTCATTATCCTAGTGTTCCTTAGTGCGACTGCTACGCTAGAGGTTCTGGGTTTGATTCCCAGATCGAGAAAATTGGGAATATTGGGTTTTTCTGTAAAATTCATAGTAGCAGCTCGGAGTTTGAAATATGTGCCCGGTGGATGGCGGATTGATAGACTCGCCTCCTATTACATGGGACATGCACACAAACATTGTTATTAACAAAAACAACAACATTCCGCCTTATGTACTACTATTATTGTGCATAGAAGTATAAATAAATAAATAACATGTGACAAAAATTCGACATTAAAAATATTTAACCGTCGAACCCGGAAATTCTCAAGATTTTTGAAGCATTTCACTATTGACTGAAATTATCTATCCACTAAGATACTTCGCATGAGATAAGTATACCTATGTAACTAAAATCTGTTTAACATTTCTTCCAATCGACAGATAAAATACTTTTATATTCAAATTACGGTTGAACCCCACATATTTGAAGATTACCGCTATAAGATAAAAATACCAGCGTAAAAAGACCTTTCGAATAAGGTATTTCTTAAATCTATTGGAGGGTGGTGACATTTTAAAAAAATACTTAAAATGAAATTCCAGTCAAACCCCACATATTTGGACAATGCCGCAATAACATAAAAATATGTGCTGAAAATGCCTTTCAAATGAGATATGTCTGAAATCTTTTGGACCCTCCAACAGATTTGGGACGTTTTTAAAAATACTTAAAAATCCAAATTCAGGCCAAACCCCACATGTTTGAACAATGCGGCCATATTATAAAATATCTACCTAAAAATACCTTTCTAATGACATATGTCTGAAACCTGTTGGAGGGTCGGAACGTCTCTTATAGACGATTTTAAAAATACTTACAAATCCAAATTCCGGCCAAATCCCAGATATTTGAACAATGCCACTATAATATCAAAATATCTGCCTAAAAAGACCTTTCTAATGGCATATGTCTGAAACCTGTTGGAGGGTCGGGACGTTTCTTCCCATTGTCCTTTGTACGTATTATTCGGAGGTACACCATTGATTTGAGTTTGTATCGTTAATTGAAGCGGACAGTATATATTTATTTACTTAATAGTTTGTACAGAAGACACGTTGAAAATTAAATGAAATTATATTTTACTTCTGTGTCCTGGGTTCTTAATTCGATCCCCCAACGGAATAACTTAAATTTATATGACAGGTAGTTGATCCGGATCTGGGTGTTTGTGTATTTCATAATTATGTTTGTAAAAGTACCCATGATACTGGAGAAAATGCTAGGGTGGGACATTTTTTTTTATTAAAGAAAAATATTTTTAACCATATTAAGTAGGGACAGGAAATTGTATAACATAACATACCATCAGGCCTGTATTCCCTGAAGGGTTAGGCAGACGCATACTAATGTACACCCACATTTCACCGATATGTTTAGGTCCCATTGATAGGGGGCGGGCCCTAGTAGAGTCCAAACGTAGTGATGGCTAATTCTGGAGAACATTCTCATTCAGTCTTTTATTATTTTATAATACCTAATGTACACAGTAAAGTCTTAAAAACCCTTTTCGAAACTGTTTCTGCTGAAGAGAATTTACGAAGAAATATGGTTCTACAGTTTAGATATGCAATCTTTTTATCTTTGGATAGATAGGTTTATGCGAAAATAGACATTAGAATTTCAGATTCTCATAAATTATTGCACACATTATATTCTCTCGACCCTTAGTGCGTCGGGAAGGTTTTTTTGCTTCATTTTTGTGCTATAATTTATAATTTGTAAGAGTAGGTTTTGTAGGCACAATATGTAGAAATTCACATAGCAACAAACCTCATTTTCGCCGAGAGGCGCCTGTTCCTTGGGCTGTCCAGCTGTCTCCTCAGTCGGCTCAGTCTCTGGTTTAGCAGCAACCTCATCTACGCCTGCGGCCTTATCAACTGCCTCAGCCCGTTCTCCTGCATCTTCGGACGCAGAGGAAGCAGCTTCTTCAGTTATATTTTCGGATGTAGCAGAAGACTGAGCAGCTCTCTTAGCTGCATCAGCAAACTGAGCTGCTGACTCTGCCGCAAGTACTGCATCAGTAGCAGATGTATCCGTGGCTGTGTACTGAGCGAACGCCTTAGGTGTATATGCGGCCAGCATAGAAGCTTTTGCTATATCAGCGCACTTGGCAGCAACAGCAGCAGCGGCATTGCAATCTTCAGCCGCTTCTGCCGCCTTCGCAGATTGAGCAAGCGCTTTAGCTTCGTCCCCACTCGTCGCAGCCGCCTCAGCTTCACTAGCGGCTTTGCTAGCCGATTCCAAATAGAAGAGGGCCAGTGCAAGCGCTTCGGCGGCGGCCTCGGATTCGGCCCGAGTTTTTGCTATAGCAAGGAATTCAGCTGCTTCCTTAGCTGCCTCTTCGTAATTCGACGCATCTACCTCCGCTGTGTACGAGATCTGTAGAAGAACATTTATAACGGTTGAGTATATAATAAGATAATTGCACAAAGTCATCGATTTAGATTTTTAGTTCTACATGACGCTGGCAGATCCTAACTAAAAGCCCCGAAACAAAAACATGTCAATGTATGTAAGTAAGTATCAAATAAAAATATAATATGTATTTAAATGTATACATAAGTATCAAATTTGATTGAATTGAAGCGGCGGTAGCCTAATGGCCGGACTTGCAATCATGTGGTTGCCGGTTCGAAACCCACCCATTGCACTACCGACGTAAACCCACTCGTAACACAAGCATTTTAGCTTAGCACGAGGGGTTAACAAGAATACTAGTAATGTCCGATCCACATTGCTAGTAAGCTTCTTTAAAAAAAAATGGAACGTTCACAGTGTGGGCCAGAATTTGAAAGTAACATAATTTCAGTTAGCCTGTCTTTACAAAATGCATAGGTACATTAATCACCGAGTCAATCATTTTATTTTGGGTGCCCAAAATACGCTGGAGAAAACGATTTCCGAGTTGAGACCGCGTCTAAGTAAGTATCTATAGTGTAGGTCGCCCGCTGGCTAAATGGAGTGACAACTTGTGAAAGGAACATGGCAGTGTCTATATTATTTTGAGGAATGCCGAAGATCGCGCTCTAATGTGCTTGGAGAGGCCTACGATCAGTAGTGGAAAAATATAGGTAGATGATAGTATGTCCTACGTTCGTGTATTATACTCGTACACGCTCAATTTTATTTTTAAGGACAATTATTATCATACATAATGTAGGTACAAGTCTGTAGTGTATGCCATATTTTTATTTTACAGATACATAATATGCAATAGTACTTTATGAAAGCTGAAAATGCTTAATGAAAAATTCTTATTACAGCGCACGGCCGCTTGTAAAATTTAGGTAGGTACTTTTAACAACAAAAGATAAGTTAAAAACTTAAACTGAATCGACAGCTAGCTTTTACATCTTTAATGGTTCCATTCAATATGCACATTTCGTTTGAAAACCAGTACTTTTTTTAATTTTTAGCCTATTAGGTACTCTACAAATTAGGTTACTCGTTTCAAGATAGCAATTCAAACGACTCTCAGAACACATTAAATACTTTCAATAAGAAGATTTTTATTGTTTAATTTAATTCCAAAAGTCCATTATAAAATGGACTTATCAACTATCCTAACTATCCTTCTATTACTAATTAACTACAGAAAATAAGATTTCAGTCATCATTAACATGTTCGGTAGGAGTTCGGTTTAATTCAACTGAGCCGGTCAATATTAATCCAGTAGGTACTGTCAAGTAATAAAACTGTTCATTATATTTTTGTTGTTTATAATATATTTAAAAAATAATATGTTTAGGTGATAGAATTATCAGGTTTTAGGTGTCGAATAAGATAAATTTATCAAACATTAATATTATTTATTTTTAAGGTTCAATGAGCCCAAAATCTCTCGATACACATCATATCTAATATATTAATTATAAAGTCGTTAATTATGTTTTACTGTTAATTAATATGTATTGAGCAAAACTCAAAAATTAAAAGATATCGTTGGATCATTTAAAGATAAAACATTATAAGGTCTTGCACTGATATTATGTATAGTATCAATTTGTATTGGCACTCACCCACGGAGGGGGGACTGTGTAAGACACCTGAGGCCCTACTTCTTCCTCCTCACATGGGCAGACAGGATTCTGTAACATTGATACCAACGTCAGAAAATACCAAATACTCCATATAAGGGCAAATTAAAATTTCTGTATTTTTAGTCTCCTAATTAAAATTTCTGTATTTTTAGTCTCCTATGTAAAGAGACATAAAAAACACTAAGGAGAACCCAGAAAAAGGTAGATGAGCGGGAACGGCGGAACGAGCTAGACCTTTATTGAAAGGATTGGCAGCAAAAGACGCTGAACTGAGAGGAGTGGAAGAAGGGTGAGGGGGCTTTTGCCCGATAGAGGAACAATAACACTTAATGAGTAGGTACTTTTTCCAAAATCAGTAAATATAAGCACTGTAGGAACTCGAAATGCTATGTCAAGTAATGTGTTAAAACTGCTCATGGGCTATTTTCA
This sequence comes from Acronicta leporina, assembly GCA_947256265.1. Classification (NCBI taxonomy): domain Eukaryota; kingdom Metazoa; phylum Arthropoda; class Insecta; order Lepidoptera; family Noctuidae; genus Acronicta; species Acronicta leporina. Next base: position 14,996,183 of record OX366510.1, read on the forward strand.
GTAACATGTCCGAATTAATACCTTTATTCAGTTTATATTCGATCTGTTTAGTCATAAATTTATTTCAAACCGCTTATAACATTATGTTAAAATCTCATTTTTTATAATTATTATTTGTGAAGTTGTTATCAAAATTAATTGTAAAATACGAATTTCTATGATAAATTCTACCAAATTAATATAAATCAGACTAACTAGTAATTTACGCCAAAACATGAATTTGATAAAGCAATTTATCATAGTATAATATAATTATCTATACTATAGTATAATTGGCCCCACTTTATGTTGTTTAGCGTGCTGTGTGACGCACTCGCATGTCGCATGATAACATGACCCCGCTCACTCGGAATAGGCCTCAAATTAACTAATTCGGAACATTCACAGTTTTTGGTGCGAGCCGAATTATCGACTGCCTCCGGTTACAAAGCGGACAAATGCCGCATAAACCATTGCAGCGTTGCCATAGAGATATCATTCTTTCGGACCCATTTGGGCGTTTAGGGGCTATTTTTCAAGTGGCGTGTATCAGTTGCTTTTACGACGTTTCGACTGTCAGTAAGAAGAGGTGGAGGAGTGCTAAGCGCGCGGGACGAGGGGGGTCCTTGGTCGCGCATACGTATAGAGTATAGAGCACAATGCGGCATCGCTCTGCGTCGACGTGGTTTGCGCGCCAGCGTACTAGCCGCCGCGCTTGTCATAAATATACTTAACATGGCAGCCGTTACTGGCACAACAGAACCGACTGAAGCACGAGATGCCGCGTGCCGCGCTTGGCAGGTGAGTCCCGCTGCGCTGCGCGCTCACACTACTTGGATATTTATTTTAACGGCGATTTTAATTTTGACATACTTATTTGCTGGCGAAATTTCACAGTAACTACGAGTTATCGCGGTCTTATCAAACCCCTCGTGTAAACGCGCCATTTGGTATTAAGTTTATTTTTTCGACATTCGGCTTTACTTTTAGTTATGTAAGTACTTACCTACCAACTTTTAGGTTGGAGCAAAAATTGTGTTTGTTAAATTTATTAATTTTAGTAGAAGCATTCGATACTGGTGACAAGTTAAAATACATTCTCGTGGTAGCCTTCTGTTTACTATCGTGTTACTGGGGCCGTGCGCGGCGGAGGGCGTCAGGGGAGGTACTAGTGGAACTTGGCGTTAGATCATGTCGCTGCGTCATCTGCACCTCTATCCCACGGCGCGACACGGTCTTATCACTGTTTTCCGCGTATCGTAACGTTGTTATCACTGGCGGTTGTATCGTGGTGGCGTGTTCATGGCATTTTCAGTGCCTACATCGACTCGCCTATCTAATATTAAGTTATATGTAATAATGATTCATTATTTGTCTAACAAATGTAATCGACGCATGAATTTAGAAAATATCATCGACTTTACAAAAAACTGACGCAAAGAAAAATCATTGTAGGTGTACCAACCCCATGATGTGGCACCGTAACGGTGGAGCCATTGCGGAATGTTTGATAATGATATAGGTAGGGCTCTTTAAGAGTCATGCTCCTATAGCTTTCGGTCTTATGGGTGATATACAACCTTTAAAATGAAATATTAATGTCCTGCGTGCTCCGCATTTCTGCCCGTGTTGATCCCATGACTTTTGCCATATTATGTAGGTACCTATTTGAATATTTCGCTGCTATATGGTTATGTATAGGTATACTAAAAATATATGGTTCATATCTTATTATTTCATCGTATTATTGTATTATTTCATCATTGATTCTTAGCTATAGTATTTTTTCATCAGCATTCGTATTAATTTGAAATAGCCCCCAATTATAGCCAATATATTATTAAAAATGTATATAAGTACATTGATATATAATATATTAGTCCAATGAATTCTTTTCTATATTCAAGACAATAAAACTCAAAATAAGGGAAGATAAAATAAAATAGGTCTACAAGGTGCCTTGTGTTGTACCTACGTAGACCTATGTTATCTTCCTTATTATAAGATCTGAGAACCATTTCTATTTCTTGAATAATAATAATTCATTGTTTTCTTCTTACTTGACTAGCTGCTGCCTCACGTTCCGATCTTACAGGCTTACAAATCGGCTTCGTATCAAGATGAAATATTCACCAGATTTTATATTACACCTCCAGAAATGCAACCACAATCCAATTTCGTCCAATTGTGTTTATACACACATACGTCTTCTACATCTGTAGAAAGTTTTGGCTCCTATTGCTATTCCCCTAATATTATTATTTCATTGAAACAGACATGGGCCAGTGACAAGTTTATTTTACTAGTATTAATATCATTTAAGGAAAATTATCATGAAGGTCATTGTAAAGCACATCTTAGCTTAGAGTTGAATATAAGATATCAACTGTTTTAGGCCTCTCTCAACTGAATAGAATTATCATTAGAAAATATAATTTTCCTAATTGGTATTGGCTAATAGATCTCTCTCGTCTGATAAGCATGATTAGCAAATATAAGTTACAATGGTACCTATAGGTAGATAAAGAGTCAATCATCTGATTAGAACTGCCTCGTTAGTCTAGTGGTTTCAAGTGCGACCGCTACGCTAGAGGTCTTGGGTTCGATTCCCAGGTCGGGCAAAGTGTTATTGGGTTTTTCTATGAAATTCTCAGTAGCAGCTCGGAGTTTGGAATTTGTGCCCAGTGAATGGCAATAGGCTCGCCCCCTATTACATGGGACCTAAACATATCGGCGAACTGTGGGTGTACCTTGGTACACCTCTGCCTAACCCTTCGGGGAATACGATGGTATGTTAACATAAGATTAGGAAATATAAATATCAATTATTATTTATTCTATGCCTCTCTCATCTGATTAGAATATATACTTAGAAAATAGAAGTATCAATGGCTTTAGACCGCTCTCATCTTATCTATACTAATATATAAAGCTGAAGAGTTTGTTTGTTTGTTTGCTTGAACGCGCTAATCTCAGGAACTACTGGTCCGATTTCAAAAATTATTTCAGTGTTAGATAGCCCATTTATTGAGGAAGGCTATAGGCTATATATATCATCACGCTACGCGGAAGAAGTCGCGGGCAGAAGCTAGTTAGAATATATATATTTTTTTTAAATTTTATATATCATTAGCAAATAGAAGTATTAGGTACTGGCGCTGGTCCTTTCTCATCTGATTAGAATATATAATTAGAAAATAGACTAAGTATAATATAATTAGGAAATATAAATACCAATAGTTCTATGTCTCTTTCATCTGATGAGAATATTACCTATAATAAGCATAATAAGTATGAATACAGGATTAGGACGTTTTATGCCTCTCTCATTTTATTAGAATAAATAGAAGTCAGTAAAAATGATCATAAGTTGGCCTGGAATTTGTCCCAGTCTATGCTCTAGATATCTGCATCTAAAATACATAAATAATCCACGTAGCATAGTGTTGTAGATATGTATGTTATTTCTTAAATATCTAAAATCATTTGCGATGTAGAGAACTCTATATTACCTACTGCATCTAATCCCATAAAAATTTTGAATACTGAGGATATGTAGAGATTGTAGAGTTAGGTAATATGTATTTTATGAAGTTATTGGAGCATATTATGTGCAGCTAAAAAGGGCTAATAAATGACTTTATTTTTAAAAATATTATATAATCATTCATATACCTACTACAAGTATATTTAGGATTTCAAATTGACATTGAATTATAACCCACTTATTTTTATTTCAGTTAAATGTATATAAAACTATAAGGTACCTACAACACATAATAATACTTTAGGACAAATGTAAATAGATAGGTATGTATACAGATATACATAAAAGCCTATAGATTAATTAGAAAAGTTTTTATTGGATTCATCAGGACATTATGTATTTTAATTATTTAAGTATAGGTAGATTAATATATAGATAACTAAAAGATAACATTATTGATATTATATTTAATAGTTTATTGCTTTTTAGAGCACTAAGCATGAACTATCATGCTGGTGCAAAAAAATAATAATTATTACTTAACAGCGAAATTCTAATTTGCAATTATGAACACAACTTGAAATACCTAAACATAAATATGATAAACATATAAATAACCATAATTATTATATCATCATGAAAAACTACTGAAACAACACCTTGTTCTGGCTCTTTTAACCTCAAAAAAGGAAATTTTATGTTCAAGTAATACAACTTCAAGTTCTGATCAAAATATTAAGTTACTTTAGAGAATCAAGAAAAGCATACCTAAGGTATATAAGAAAAATAAAATCTAATTTTTTTTCAAAAGGTTACTGTGAGTAAAGCTACATGACCCAGATTGAATTTAAATGTTTTTTTTATTATAACTAAATTTCATATTATCAAGGTTTCGGAATTATCAATCAGTCTTATTGTCTTAATACGATGAACAATTAATTCACAACACCAATAAATTATACACAATTGCTTACTTCGTAGGCTGAGGTGCCCGGTTCGTTGTCGTCCGCGGGTTTCTCTGGCTTCTTTTTATCCGACATTTTGAAGTTCTGGGTTTCGCCGCGTAGATTCGAAGATGTTCACTGATGCGCTACTATCAGGCACACGGCAGTGTTGATCTTCTGTCTACACGATCTACGAACACAGTGAACAAAATGGAGTCCGTGAGTGAAGCCCAATTCAAAGTATCGATTTTCTTTGTGTGTCAACCTAAAGTTTCAATATAAAACTACGCGATCACGAAACGAATATCAAAATTCACTCCGTATTCATATCAATTCAAATTACTGCGATTCCTAATTCCCATAGCCGCGTAACCATTACTTTGGGCATTATTAGAGAGTGCACGAAGTACCGCGGAGAGGTCGATTTCGGTAACTGTACTTACCACTTTATGTTGAGCTCCCCTGCCCGCTCGAGCCGTTGAAAGTACACGTTACTCGCGGAATACCCTAACTCTTAGCGGTTCTCAATATTCTGGGCGATAACGCAAGCTATGAGTTGCGTTAGCCGCTGCGTAGTTACGGTGCCCTAGTTATTTCGGGTGCCGTCCTAGATACTACGAGGCCGAAATGCTGTTTTCATCATCACCAGCAAGTATTATTCGATGTCGATGGGGCCGCGCTGGGCTGCTCGACCTCGTACTCGCAGATACTGACTTGGATGGATCGTTACTGTGCCGCGCAGCCGCGCCGCTCACTCGTGACATGCGCGTTATTGCCGAATGTCGGAGAATGCCTCTAACATAACCCCTAATTGTCAATGTTGTCAAATAACCAACAGTAAATTTAATAATTAAATTTTATTTCAGAAATGTAAATTGCGTACTAGGTACTTTTATAGTTTTATAATGTGCACACAAACCCAAATTCGTGCTATAAAAAAATATATGGCGTCGGTTAGGGGGAGGAGCAAATGCCACGCCCTTTTATCCTTTGTACCCCTAAATTAACACATTAGAATGGTTCTCCTAATAACAAAATATTAATTAAATACATATTACATTTAAGTATAGGGCCAAATACAGTAGATTGGGAACAGTAGGTACCTACCTGTTATAGAAGCAGGGATGCTAGATAAGGTACGTTAGGTACCTGATTAACACTATTTCTGATCTAAGTACCCCTAGAATTATTTGACAAGGGTCACAAAGAGGAACCTACTTACGTTAAATAAATTGTGAAGTTGCAGCCTCAGGTCGCGGTCTGGCGGTAGCTTAGGAGAAGGGTAGGGGATATGCCATTTGGCCCAAAGTAAGCCAAGGCCGGTCTGGTGGGGATAACGCTTACACGTGTGACCTACATAGACACCGAGGGGCTACGGAAACGCACGACGGAGCACGACGAGCGCGCGCCTCGTCAACCAGTACCCAGCCAACTGATCAATATCAAACTGGTACTGGCAGTATCTTGACCACGATGTTCATATTCTAAGCCACTCTAACAATCGCGTTTTTCGTAACGGCACCGCAGTCACTTTTCCCGAATTATGAATCGTAGGTACGATTTTCTTTGTTACACGTGAATTTCAGCACGTGTCTATACAACGGTCACTGACCTCGTAATTTGTTTGCTTCGAAGTCGCCAAAACCGCTACTTTAACGGCCGAGGGGAGAGCAGCAATCTTCTATCTAGATTATCACTAGGTACTTTGATGCGTCACTAGACTACACTAGGCTTTAGACTTCACCGTAGGTACAGACCTTGTACTCCACAGCGCAGTGCTGCAACGACAGATGTGACGTGCGTGCCTCCCTATGGCAGGTAGTTGCTCATAGTTGATCAAAGGTGGCGCACGGCAGCCGGGAGTGCATCGATCGCGATTACATCACCACTTGCGTCCTTTCTCTGCGCGCGCAGCACGCCCCGTGGCCCCCTCCCCGACCCGCAGGCCGCGCCCCTCTCGCAGCAAACGCCGCGGCTCTCCGCTACGTGCCGCCATTCGCACTTTGGTCGTCGTCCGCTTCGGTCGCGCTCTCAGAATTCAAAAGACTAGTGCAAGTTGAAACTTTTGAACATTTTCAAAGTTAGTTTTTGTTCGTGCGATGTGAGGCGCATTTAAGCTAGCGGGAAATAGGAACAAGTAGTGATCATAAATTAACTTTAAAGTGACTAATAATAAATTAAACTTCGATTTAAAAATTAGTGAGATGTTCGCGACCTACTTTTACAATTACTTCCGTATTGTAGTTAAGTACCCAGAGACTTTGTGGTTTTTAGTCATTAAAAAAATATATAACATTAGTAGAGTCGATCCGCGTGCGGTTGTGTGCTGTTACAGCACAATAATTAGTCATATTGTTCCTTTTACTTAGTCATGTGACTCACGACTCGCTGTAGCAAGACGCGCACGTGTCACGTTTACGTTTAATATTTTAATTACAGTTGGCGCTGAACATTTTCCTTGAAAACAAGAAGAAAGAAGAATGATTGAAAATGTCAGTCGTGTCGGGGGGAGTAATCGACTAGACTTTATTATATACTAGTCAGTCTTTTTCTCTCTCCTATATGGTTGGCATGTAACCGTCACAATGATCCACATGCTGCGCCTGAGCCGGCCGCCCACACTCCCAGCATAGCCATGTCCGCAGTGACGTCAGGGATTACGCAAGCTGTTATTCGATTCGGCTGCGAAATCACTGAATTTTCTGCTCGAGACAAGGCTTTTTTAGAATATTTGTTCCAAGAACTCTAAAATGTAACTGTTTGATTATTTTTATGTATCCTATATTTGTGTCTATTCTTTGTTTTCCGCTTTAAATATCTGTGTCGTAACAGTTGGTTCAAGTTAGAGTGGATATAAATATGACGAAATTGAAATAACGCGGTACACCGTGGGCCGTGGCGGGAATTGGGCAATCTGCGAGCGAGCGGATGTCTCCCCCCGCGCCCCGCACACGCCTCAGCTGCCTAAAATGTAGACTCCTGCGCCGAAGACGCGCGAACTCAACCGACAGATTACGAATTTCAAGTTCGTTTTAAATTTTCTTTTTGTTCCAGCCAGCTTCATTGTGTGACGTCCGCGCCGTGGCCTCTGTTTGTATAACCTGCACGCGGCCAATTGCGATTGATGTTTACCATAATAATTATAATAATTACCTACTTTACCTACTTTGTACCGACAATGCAATGCGATTTTTTAATAAACTGGTTTTAATTTGAGTTCACCTTCTTTCTGTATTTTTTTTATTGGAATGTCTTATTTATCTTTTGATTAACCTCTAACACAGTAACTAAATGTCACACAAATTTATTTAATACTTTCTTTTTTATAGCGTCATAGGTAACAACTAGTTGATAAAAAAAGTTTGTGGGTGGCCTCCCCTGGCCCGCCCTCGGCGAACATGGCCCAATAGCACGCCGTGTCCTTGTCCTTGATAACCTTCGAGACTTCCATAAAACTTCGCTCACTTACTACTTAAAAAACACAATGGCTTAGCGAATGAATGAATAGTTTCATAAATCATGCTTCTATTGTTGCTAAATAACAATACACTATTTACAATTGTAATAGCAATTATTGATAAAATGCTCTAAGCGAATCCTAATTTTCTATTGGACATAAAGGAAGTTCAGATTTGTTACAGGTAAAAAACATTATTTACTTATTTTAACAGGGAAAGTTAACTTCAAGCACATAAAAAGGGAAGGCCAGATTCCTAAGATTATCTAAATCTAAAAGTCAGCCTAAAAATTTAGAATAAAAAACCAAAAATGGGGTTACCTATATCAGAATTGATCATTAAATCTTTTCAAAAACCGGCTTCAAAAAGGGTTTTTCCTAAAAAAAATCAAATAAAATGCAAAAAATAAGTGTAAGAAAAAATATTTTATTACCAATAATGAAGATGACACAAAATACCTACCTACCGTAAATTACTCAATAAAGAAGTTTTGTACCTTTTAATCTATATACTAATATATAAAGCTGAAGAGTTTGTTTGTTTGCTTGAACGCGCTAATCTCAGGAACTACTGGTCCGATTTCAAAAATTATTTCAGTGTTAGATAGCCCATTTATTGAGGAAGGCTATAGGCTATATATCATAACGCTACGCGGACGAAGTCGCGGGCAGAAGCTAGTTTTAAACAAATAAATTATTTTTTCAAAATCCTAATAATTTAGATATACAGCGATGATTCGGACTAGAAAATAATAAGAAAACACCATTAGGTATGTTTTGATAAATTGTTTAAACCAAAAACGTAAACAACCGCTTCATTATTTAGGTAGGTAGGTACCCTAAAAATTACCATTATATAAAAATCTGAAGAAATGAAGCAAAGCCGAAAGAAAATTTCAAATGGGACAAAAGCTTTTTTTTTATTTGAGATAGATAGGTAGGATAAATTTGTTTATGAATGCCTCTTGTTGTCTCTGTATCTTAAAGAATAAACAAACTACTTATTTGTACATAATTTCCAAAAACCAATCGTTAACCAATAAAACTGGCAAGTACCTCCATACTGGCACTGACTGTCTCAACATCTCTGAGTCTAAACTACTAAGTCAAAAACATGAATTTAGTCAATTTTCCCACCTTTAGGAGGTATAAAAGGGATCGTTAATTAATCCATAGTGTCTATAGTTAAATATAATATTATGAATAAAAAAATGATTTTTGATTTACATATCTCCAAGAAAATAGAAAAGTTTATATGGGTACTTGGCATGTATACATTTTTAGAACAAGTTGTTTTTTAATGCAGGGTTATTCGGAAATCACTACATAGTATAAAACAAAGTCGCTTCCCGCTGTCTGTCCCTATGTATGCTTAGATCTTTAAAACTATGCAACTGATTTTGATGCGGTTTTTTTTATAGATAGAGTGATTTAAGAGGAAGGTTTTAAACTATATAACATAACCCCACGACTCTTAGGAACGGGGCAGGGCGGGTGAAACCGCAGGCGGGTCGCTAGTGGTCTTATAATATTATCATAAAAGTTTTTAGTCTGGCACATTTTTACGAAGCGTCCAACACGGGGAAGCCGGTGGGGTATGATGGACTTGTACTGCCTAAAACACCAATTGCCAAATCTCATTTTATGGGCGAGGGCGGGATAAGCGATCACATTCGCCAACCCTGATAATGAACCAATTTAGTTACCAGATAAAAGTTCTACTTTCTTTCTACAACTTTTAGGAACACCGAAAAATCGATCTTGTGAAACAATGACTCGTTTATTTTGTTTAGTGAGATGAACATGTTCATGGCACTATCTCGCAATTTATCGCATTCAGCAGATCTATCCTAACGATTGAAAAGAAATAAAAGGTACAAGAGAGTGAAACTAAAATTGATGATATGAGGAATGGCAAGGGTCAATATCTGTGAGTAAATTATTGCTGCCAATCTTTACACAGATTAACAATTCTTCTACTGGTTCTGCAACTCAACATGAGTATCTAGGTAGGTACCTACTTACGTAAAAATACTGATCAGTATTCGCATCTAATGCGAATCATTTATCTTATTCTTATTGCATCCTTTTAAGGAGTTGCTACGCAGCTATTGTATTTTGAGAAACAGCTATTTCTCAGTTCCATGTGATGGCAGCAGATTGATTTAATAATACACCGAGGTATTTTATGTACAGTTCGGCGAGAAAAGTATCCGAATTCAAAAAGTTTAGCTGCTGTTTGTACCAGTCGTCGTTAAAACTTCTCCAAGTCTCTTTCGGTAGAGCTAGACCCTTGAAGTTTGGGAAATTTATACGGTCTGATAAGTATCATTAAAAAAATTAGGAAAAAATACATTTTAATTTTGCACTTACCTGGGCTGGTTGCTTGTACAGCAAACGTTTAAAAGAAGTTTGTTTATACTAATAATAAAACAGGTAGTCATAGGTGTTAAAAATAAAAATCCAAAACTATAAAAGAAGACCGTTTTGAAATGAGATTTCACTTTGTGTAGAGCGTCAGGTTTTTGGACGTAAGATTCTCTCCCTCCGGCGTAATACAAAAATAAATCGAAATCCAAACCATATTTTATCCAATTGTGAGATATCGTTAATCTAGGTTCTTACCCTACTATTTCGTCTACTACTACTTTACTGGAAATAAACGATTGGAAAATCATTTTAAACTTATTCCAGTGAAGTATTTTGTACGAAATTGGAGAGCAAAAACCTAGATTAACGGTATCGGAAACCGAATCATAACAGACTTTGAATAAATAGTGTTTGAATTTAGATTTATTTTGGTATTACTGGATATTCGGTTCGCTGGACCCTTAAAGCCAAACTCAGTAAACGTACACTGAAGTGTGTTGAACGCAGCATGGTTTTCTACATCATCTCATGTCCAGGTAACTCGGACTAAATTGATGACGGATCAATTTAGTCCGAGTCCGTAAAAGCTTCATTTACAGGTAAGAACTTTGAACTTGAGTCTCTTATCTATTTTTTGTTGCCGGAAAATAAAACACTTCACAAGTTAATGAGATCAAATTGTCAATAAATCAATGTATAAAGAAATAGTAATTAAATTAATAAAACAAGTATTGATAAAGATAATAACTACATTTATAATATTAACTTGCAATCAATTAACAATAACAATTACACGGTAATGATATAACTCTTGCATCACTGAAAATAAATAGGATTCAGCACTTACTTAAACCTAATTATTCAGCGTCTATCTACATTTGTATTTTTTGATATAGGTAGATACCACTGAGGTGGCAAACAAACATACGGCCAACCTGATGACCAGACCTGACCAGTGACGGTAGCCTATGGAGGTTTGCAACACCAGAAGTGTTGCTCCCGTGTTACGGAGATTTAGTTATACGAAGTATTATTAATTTCACCCCGTGCCCAGTTTTCATGGACATCCTTATTAAGTATTATAATTATATAATAGGTAATTTATCCCATTCACTACTAAATGCGTTATGGCCGGTAATCGGCTTAACCTAGCCTCCTACCATCATAGCTCATATAGATATAGTTAGCTTCTATATTGTATAACATCTCTCAATTCTATTGATCACTTTGTATTTTGTAAATTATTAGTCATCGTTATGATCTTATACCTAGTTTTTTCCGTAATTATACATAGTTGTTTATTCCATGTATTATTATGTATAGCTGTTAATTTTCCAATAACAAATAATAAATACGAGAAAATAGATTTCTGTCGGAAAAAGTTGTTTAACTTCAAAGCGTTTGTGAACCTCAGTATTACCCTTTTAATGTACTTACAATCAGCTCGAATGAAAAAAACATGCTTTTGACAGGATTCATTAACAAATTTAGAAGTTTTAACATCAAACAAACGTGAAAAGAAAGTTTGCGGACCTTTTCAAACTCTTTCGAAACAGTTTTGAACGAAAGAAATAGTAAACAGGAAAAAAAACAATTAAAAATACATTAAAGGAGTACTCTTACAAAACTTTGAAAACTTACCTGAAAGAAATATCCATACAAACAGGTACTATATATACATTTATTTGATTCATTAGTCTTATCCACAGCGTTTCTTTTGAAGTAAATACCGGAATTAAGTTGTTCACGTATTTGAGAGGGGCTTTTATTGGGCTTGCGTGGCCGAGGGGGATATAACGTCGTCGGGAGCCTATGCCTTATGACAAGTGGACGTATAATTTAATCCAGAATGCAGAATATGGAGGAATATGGAGGAATATGGTTGAGCAAGTTAACTGTCTAGACGATAAAATCCGCGCTCATGCACACAATTTACGTACATTTGAATTATTGAATTCACAGAAACTAAATATTTGGCTTTACTTTTAGACCAGTGACTCTTAACTTTTTAAAGCCAAAACTAATGACTTATCGTATGATAGTTTTCCCTAGTATCTACTAGAATTTGACTTTAGATTCATAGAAGTAATGTCAAAAAAAACCAGTGAAAGGTTTTTAATCTTGCCATGGTTCACAAACTGTTAGGCAGTAATAATTATATAATATTAGAACCACTGCAATAGACAAAACTTATACGAAAATAAACTTTTTTTTGTAGGTATATCTCTACGTAATAAGGTAAATTGTATAAATGTCGAGAATATCTATGTAATAAGTAATTTTTACAAAGCATCAGTCGACTGTTATCATTATTATGTAATCTTTCAATATGTGCTCAAACCCTTCCAACTAGTTAACATTTAAATGAAATTAGCATGCATAAACAAGTAGGTACCAATCTATAAACATTTTAACAATTTTCATCCTGTGCAGACACTTCAGGATGAGCTGAGTTAAATTAAGTGTCTTCAACACAATTTTATTATCTTTAAAGAAGTAGATACTGAAAAAAAAAACAACTGTCTACCTTGTTTTCTTCAGAATTAATGAAGTTAGTCTGTAACATAATTAATTACAACAGTTAACTAATAAAAATATAAACATACATCGTACATACCATCACGCCTGTATTTCCCGAAGGGTTAGGCAGAGGCGTACTAATTTACACCCACAGTTGGCGAGCCTATTGTCATTAGCCGGGCACAAATTCTAAACTCCGAGCTGGTACTGGGAATTTCATAGAAAAACCCAATAAAACTTTGCTCGACCTGGGAATTGAACCCAAGACCTTTAGCGTAGCAGTCGCACTCAGGACCACAGGCTAATGAGGCAGTCACAAACGTAAACGTAAAATATAAAGGACATAATAAATATTTCAAGCGTCGATTTTTTAATTTGTCAAGTAAACATAATTCTAGTAAGAAGCAAGTGGAATTCTATGTAAATGGATTGAACAGCTGAAAACTACAAATTTACATACATATAATACTTTATAGTCAAAACCAGTGAAGTACTTTTATCAGGTAGCAGTTAAATTTATAAATAAAGTAGACACTAGAAACCAGGTATGAAGTAAGCATTATCACAACGTTGCTGTTATTCCAACAAGATAAAGAATAGTATTAGTAACAGTGATAAGAAATGCAAAACGATATCAGTTTTTACGATTACTGTAAGCAGTTTCATCATACGACTATTGTTGTGAGAACAATCTGGAAGTTTGTTTAAGTAACAATAATTGGCATGGACTAACCATGGACGGGGGATGATGCCGTCTAAAATATTAATGATATATGTAAATGATTAATTTCGTTATGTATGTTCACCCATGCACACGTCGATGGCTTCCATGCTATAAGACAGAAATCTGCCTCGTTCATCTGCAGAGTGCGACGAGCAGCAACTCCATCCCGAACAGAATAGCGGGAAGGTACGACTCTACTTTATTATATGAAGCTTCTGCCCGCGACTTCGTCTGCGTAGCGTGATGATATATAGCCTATAGCCTTCCTCAATAAATGGGCTATCTAACACTGAAAGAATTTTTCAAATCGGACTAGTAGTTCTCGAGATTAGCGCGTTCAAGCAAACAAACAAACTCTTCAGCTTTATATATTAGTATAAATATTTTTCGTAGATGTATCTGGAATTCTCGAAAAATAATCTTCACTAAATATTAAGGTGTTTTAACATATTTATAAGATTCTTCATTTACTAACACACTATGAATGCAATTCGTCCTTAATTAATTATATAAATATCTAAAACAGAACTCTAGAGAAAACTGAACAGTCGATGGTTCGATTGCCAAATCGAGCAAAGTGTTATTGATGTCTTGTTTTTGATTGTTGATTTTTGATTGTATCACATTGTCAGTAGCAGCTTGAAATTAGGATTTTTGCCCGGTTTGTAGCTGTAGGCTCGCCCTCTTACTCTGTGGATATACCATAATAGTCCACCTCTACCTACCCCTTCAGGGCATACAGGCTTCATGGTATGTGTATGTTTATGTAAAAAGTATAGTAAGTAAAGGTTAGGGCACAATAACATGTTCACAAGTAGTCTTAGAACTAATATATTTACAGTTCAACGGAGTTAAATTTCTTAGGACTAACAGACACTTGTTATGAGTCGCATAGCTATATGCAAAGCAGAATATTGGAAAATTTCTGCATTCCCCATCGACACTACATATTAAAGCTCTATGAAATTCCATTATGAATCGCGTTTGAATGTTTGAATTCAATTTACCTAAACTGTACTGCGATATTGGAAAAGTAGTACTTTTCCATGTTATGTTATTCATAAATTATGTAGATATCTACTTTAGCATCTTCGTAGGTACTTTGTAAGATTGTTTTAAAAAATCAGTTGCATAGTATTTCACCCGTCCTGATACTTGCTGTATTTTCACCATTTTTAACATAACATAACATACCATCACGCCTGTATTCCCCGAAGGGTTAGGCAGAGGCGTACCAATGTACACCCACAGTTCGCCGGTATGTTTAGGTCCCATGTAATAGGGGGCGAGCCTATTGCCATTAACCGGGCACAAATTCCAAACTCCGAGCTGCTACTGGGAATTTCATAGAAAACCCAATAACACTGCTCGACCTGGGAATCGAACCCAGGACCTCTAGCGTAGCAGTCGCGCTCAGGACCACTTAGCTAATGAGGCAGTTTACCATTTTTAATCAAATTCAAAAAGGGGGAAGTTCTCAGTTTAACTGTATTACTTTTGTATATTTGTGACTTGAAAACTCTGTCACATTTGTAAATTCAGAACAAAAATGACAATACCACTTAAGTACCCACCGACTAAATGACAAAATTGTCGAGGTAAGTAAAATTCTACTCACCACTCAAAATCTTCAAAAACAACTTTTGACGCAAACAACACACACACACAACAGTTTCGGGATCCGGTGACAAAAACAAAAGATTTGACCAAATCGTACAATCGCACATAAGATTATTTTTGTGTTAGGCGGTTTTCGTTATTTATCAATATTTTAGTACTTTTTGCAGTACACAGTTTCCACGCATCCTAAAGGAAGTATTGAAACAAAAGTTATCCTATATCCTTGTCCAAGGTGTAATTTAACTCACTACCAAAATTCATCAAAATCAGTTTAGCGGTTCTGGCGTGACAAACGTAATAGACAGAGTTACTTTCTCAATGTATAATATTAGTAGATAATAGGATGGATTCTAGAGTTCTAAGTAGGTTACTGAGGTAACAGTGCATATAAATATTGATTTATGGATCGATTCAGTAGAATTAGTAGCAGTTATGTCCATTTAATCACAGACAAACATACCATATTTTTTCACTGTGCTAGGTAGAACCTATAAACCCTAACATGAACAGGGAACACCAGCCTGTTCATGTTACGATGTCAATACTTTATTAGTTACGTAAGTCGATTATTACCAAAAAGATAAGTATCGGCAAAACCCCTCTTTTTCATATTGACTACGTAAGGCTGCTAAAATATTTAAAATAGAATTTGCTACTGTTTATCTATATTATATCAGTAGATATATTTACCATATTTGTATGTTTAACCATACCACTACGCTTAAGTCATTAGGGAGAGAAGTAGAGGTATAGCGTCCAAATTTATTTACCCAAGATGCTGATAAAAAAATTCACTGTTCGATTATCTAAGGTATCGATTCGAGAACCTCCCGCTCAGCTGTCACACTTAGACCTGCCATGACGCAGTCATTTGCAATAATATTATTAAATTTTAAAATAAACTAAAACTAAAAAGCTTTGTAAATAAACTGTGCAAGATTAGATAGGAAATCATACCTACTATCAAGATTATTATATGTTACTTAATAGGAAAATGAAATTTTATTGTGCCATCTGATGCCAAAATTCACCTTATACGTCATGTACTATGAATATGTTGTATGTAATTCTTATAGATATGTTAGTTGTAACTATAGAAGGGTCCTGCAATTTGGGCGAAAAACATAAATACCCTGGCATAAACCCATTTCTAGTTGCAACTATATACCTAATATCTTTTTTTTTATGTGAGTGCAGGCAAACGAGCATACGGATCGCCTGATGGTAAGCGATCACCGCCCCGCCCATGGACACTCATATAATAACTACTTATCATTTTATCAAGCGTACCTACCGCCGAAATGTGGAATGCGCTTCCCGAGTGGGTCTTCCCCGATAGATATAATCTGGGCGTCTTTAAATCACGAGTAAACCGATTCACTCACTTCTAGGCAAGCGCGCTCCATTTAAGGTTGTAGTGTCGCTTAATTAACATCAGGCGAAGTGGCGTAATCCTATCAAGAATTAATTAATTAATGTCGTTCCAATGTTACTGGTGTAACTATTTAATACATGCTGTGACACCTTAAAATGCTGTACATTGACTTATATATTATAGTTATATTTTTGATTTATGAAACAGTGCAACAGCTACTGGTTGTCCAAATAAATAAATAAGAATTTTTTCACGTGGGAGAGCCATGCTTCGGCACGAATGGGCCGGCTCGACCGGAGTGATACCACGGCCTCACAGAAAACCGGCGTGAAACAACGCTTGCGTTGTGTTTCGCCGAGTGAGTTGAGGTTACCGGAGGCCCAAACCCTTTTAAAGGCGGGCAGCGCACTTGCGACTCTTCTGGTGTTGCGGGTGTCCATGGGCGGCGGTTATCACTTACCATCAGGTGATCCGTTTGCTAGTTTGCCCCCTATCCCATAAAAAAAAATATTAAAAAAAAAATTGTTTTCTTTACTTTAAAGAGTTTGGTTCGAGAAGTATTAAATTAACATTGTTTTCTCCGTCGCAGCATCGTAAGCGATCTTTTTGACGTGTATCAATGCATTTCTTTATACAATATGAATGAAATATGAGCTCTGCACTACCTATGTCACACTCGCTTTATTTTTCAAGGCCTTTATTTGTTCCCATTTTCACCTTGCAGTATTTCACTTTTCAGTGGTTCATACATAATGCGAAGGTAGTTTCAGTTACTTCAGGTAGGACGTGGGACAACCAGTGGTGCTGTTTCACTGGTAAATAAAGATGTAAGAGATAGGGAGTGTTATTTAACCCTTTTACGATAACATTATTTATTGAATATTTATAATTTTGAGTTTTATTTTAACATAACATACCATCACGCCTGTATTCCCCGAAGGGTTAGGCAGAGATGTACTTATTTACACCCACAGTTCGCCGGTATGTTTAATTCCCATGTAATAGGGGTCGAGCCTATTGCCATTAACCGGGCACAAATTCCTAACTCCGAGCTGCTACTGGGAATTTCATAGAAAAACCCAATAACACTTTGCTCGACCTGGGAATCGAACCCAGGACCTCTAGCGTAGCAGTCTCGCGCAGGACCACTTTGCTAATGAGGCAGTTTTATTTTAAGTGAAAATATTCATTGTAAATACTCGTACATCTTGTTTTCAAACGAACCTGTGTAATTAATTATTAATTAGACGGAGCTCCTTAAAGCTCAGCTCAAAGGGGATGTCGGGCGGACTGAATATCCTGAGGATAAAATAAAACTTGTGTCGCCGTCGTGCACACGATGTCTCGTAAAAGTCGTAAAAGTGACCTGGGGTTTTTAATAAACCCTATTTCTTATTTAGAGGTAGGAAAAATCTGCTAACTATATTTTTTTATTTGCGTTTCACTGTGTGTTGTGCGTCTTATCTTTATAAACGTATATTTCTTTCTATCGATTTCGTCTGGGGTAGTAGTAAGGTACCAGCCCGCATTGTTGATATTAACCATTTAAAACTATGGTTACTCAAATTAAAACTGAATAAAAACTGCATGCATTATATAATTAAACAATGCGTCTCTCTGTCTACATATAAGATATTTTGCCTGGGCAACACAGACTCGCCTGGGTAAACCTGTGTTTCCGAAATTACACCAGAAGTATTGTCTATTTGAATAGCAGTTGTCATGTCTCATTTGCTCATTACTCATTATCTTGCAGTATAGTTCGCGCAAAATAACTTGACCCAAAACTAACGGAGAGGGGGAAAGTTTGCGCAGTGCATTTGCGTGCAAAATATACTAAAACGACTACTTACTGCGCATCCACCATTTTGGTTCAAGTTATTTTGCGCCAACTGTACATACAGTGGTAGGTACCAACAGTGGTTAATTCATCGGCAAAGCTCTATCGCACAAAAACATCCTGTGTAGGTAAATACATTTTATAGAACGTGTAACTGAATTAGCGCAAGAACCCACCTACACCTCAATCAGAATATTGACTCATATTATTATAATAACGAAACCCTAAAATTATTTTGAGACATGTAAGCATTTTTTTTTTCAATTAGTGATACCAGTTAATGCCGATCGTTTCGCTGAGCCCGCCAAATACTACTTTTAGCTACAATATCGATTTACAAGCAAAGGTTTTAATTCTTAGTTGTGAATATTGTATAGCTAATGGTGCAATTACTACAGCTAGGAATCTAGAATGTGTTATGGACCTACTTTTAACTTCTTTAACGTTTATTAAGCAAAGTTTTTAATGCTAATTGAACGAACGAACTAAACAAATTGAATTAAACAGATTACATTAGAACGAACTAAACAGATTAAATGAACGAACTAAACAAATTGCGAAAAACCAATTGTAATTTGAATTTGGCGGGCTCAGCGAAACGATCAGCCAACGCAAAACTCATCGCTGTACTACAGTAATACCCACAATGGCTACGATATCGGCGCGCACACGTACACAATAAATTTGTGCAAATAGGTTTCAGTTTTCCATAACTGGACCTACTGATAGAACAGGAGGCCATAGTTTCAGGTATTGTATAACTGCCTCATTAGCCTTGTGGTCCTGACTGCGACTGCTACGCTAGAGGTCTTGGGCTCGATTCCCAGGTCGAGCAAAGTGTTATTGGGTTTTCTATGAAATTCCCAGTAGCAGCTCGGAGTTTGGAATTTGTGCCCGTTTAATGGCAATAGGCTCGCCCCCTATTACATAGGACCTAAAACATACCGGCGAACTGTGGGTGTACCACAACAGTCCTCTGCCTAACCCTTCGGGGAATACAGGCGTGATGGTATGTATGATGGTATGTAATTATAGTTTCGGGAAAAATTAACCCATAATAAAAATCCATGTAATGGATTCAGTAGTAGATTCTGAACAAACTACTTTCAGGTCTTGCGTTTATTCCGTTACAGATTGTAGGTATATGAATCTCGAAGCGAAATACTATTCATTCACATAATTATTTAGGTATAAAAAAAAGTCTTACAGAGTGAAAATTCGTTACGTTAATTTCCAAAGATTTCCAATAGCATTCGTTAAGAATTTATTTAGGGTAATTCGCGTCATTGTCTTTTAACAAGGATTATTAGTTTGTACCTATGTTTTGTATTGCTTATGGAAGTCGTATGACTAAAAGTTGCAATTGATAAACACAATTATAAGCCAAGCGAACGTAAACATATAAATAATTCATCTGTATCTGATAAAATGGAAACGTTGGATCACTATTGGACGCCTTTGACGCACTTGAAATAAAATTACATGGAAATCAGCATGAAAGTGAATTGTTGGGGTGGCTACGTGGGTCATGTTTCTTTCATCAGAATAACAGATTGCATGCATTAGTGTTAATATTCTCAGCAAACTGTCATCTGTCAATATTTGGGATGAATTTTATTCAATTCTGTGTAAATGTTTACATCCATTTTGAATATATACATCTCATAGGTAAATGGTACCTATATTCTGTTTTGATCAATTTGCGAAACATTGTGTTGCTTTTCCCTTCATTTACATCCGTTTTGCAATTTCTTTTCGTACCTACGTCTGAGCGATTAAAGACTAAATAGAAAAGAAAATCTGGTGGTCTAAAGCGCGACTCCTACACCGGAGGTCGTAGATTTGATTCCCACGTCGAGCAAAGTGTCAAGTACTGAGTTTTTTTATTGGTAGTAGCAGTCTGGAGTTTAGATTTTCCCGGAAAATTGCAATTGGATTGGCCCCTCTTGACTGAAAGCTGAATCAGTGCTTGAACTTGATTTCAATTTTATGCGGGAACTGAAAACGGAAGGTATTTCGATATTTATTTTAATACGTTTGTGTGAAACGAACCACGAATTTATTACATCTCATAATTATGTCATAAGTAGGCACCCAATAAAGATCGCGTCAGTAGTCGGAAAATTGTTGAACGTTTTAATACGGTACATTAAAATTAACACAATAAATGCGTGTCTCTCGAAGGCTGTGACGTCATTATCTGTTCTGGGAAACATTATAATTAATAGCTTTTTAATGGGACACTCGATTGAGACTTACAGCACTGTTGTAACTGCTAATATGTACATGGATGGTATGTGTGGTGTGCCATCGAGTGTAGATCTAGAATAAAAGTAGTGCTAGAATGAACATACTATTCATTAGATCTACAGCAACTTTGAAACATCGCTTCACGCCTTATTCCGTGGTTCCAGTGTGCGGCACACAATTTTTGGTGGCCTGAATGCGTTTAACCCTATTTTTATCTGATGAAATAATTCCTATCTCTCCCCCCCCCCTTCAACCTTTGTTCTGGAATATGTATGTTGTATTTGTTGCGTCAACAAAGCGTGACGCCAGGGGGCGCTGCGTCCGCGAGTCGTCTGAAGTTTCATCGATCATTTAGCTATAAAAAAAAACAAACCATTGACTTGTAAAAGTGTCTCTAATGATCTACTTACAGAAATAAATATCATTTCATTTCATTTCATTTCATTTCATCGATAATTCTATTTTATTAAAAATTATATTTATGTTCATTGTTTTCCTTCCAGATACTTGTAATTGTAAACAGTATTAAGAAAGGTGCAGGCATTTGTTATAACAAAAGAAGTATAGGTAGGTACTTACTGTCAACGACGTGCCTCTCACTTTCATTCAGGGTTACCTAATTGGAGCCACGACCCAACACTTTCAAAACAAATATATTTCCAAATATTGTATATGTTATAGCTATGACATATCAACATGGTATATCAACGTATTATGTAAAGTTTAAGCTGCTTCTCCTCATATAAAAAAAAAACAGTGAAATTTTAATTTTGAGTCTATCTAAATTATTTAAAAGTACCTAATAAATAAAGAAATATTCTGGGACATTTTAACACAGCACCGTCTAGTCCCAAACTAAGCAGAGCTTGTACTATGGATACTAGACAATGGATATAATACTTATATACTTTTTTTTGTAAATACATACTTATAATACATAAGAAACACCCAGACGAACACAAACACTTATATTTTTCAGCGAAAACAGTAGGAAGCGGTGAAGGGCGGGCGTTTTGGGGGCTGTCTATAATGTAAAAATGACGTTCAAAAAGTACTACCTAGTAGTCTATATTGAATAAATGATTTTGACTTTGACTATTCATCACATACATTTTTGTGTTGTGTGGGAATCGAACCCACGACCCGGTAGCAGTCAGTCAGCAGTCCGGTACTCGAACCACTTAACCACAGAGGTTGTCAAATAGCTACTTGCTGTCTTCACTGTCATAAATAATTTTTGTGATAACGAGTGCTCCGAAATCAAGTAAAATTTTAATAAAGTTTCTCTGTGTAATATATCAGCTAGGTTTACTTTAGTGTAGCTTGATTCGCCCAACATATTTATATTAGATAGTTAAGGAACTCGAAAATGCAATGTAATGTTAACTATGACCACTTTTATATTCATAATTTAATCGAGTAAGCAACAGGAGTTATCAACTCAGCGTGAACTAAGACGAACGAATATTGCATAGCTGCCGAGGTTGGTAATTCGTCTTGCTACTTATATTTTTATTATAATTACGAGTACTAGGTACCTAATTTATTAGAAAGTACTTATACTTCGATCTTTTCTTCGAATCTTCTATACAGATTGAATTCCTCGAGATTTATAGTCTCTTTAAATCACGAGTGAACGAGTTTCTTCTAGGCAAGCGCGCTCCATCATAGATCACAGATTCGCTTAACATCAGTCGAAATAGCGGTCAGGCTATAAAGAATTAAAAAAAAAACTTTCGTCTCACTGGAACCGACATAGAACTTGGTAACCTTATCACTTTTGTAGATGCACATTGCTATTTTTTATTTTATTAAATTTGGGAAAACAAACAATAGCATATCAAAAAATAAACATACAGTTTTTATACCTAAACTTAGAAAATATACTACCCACAACATTTTCCACAGATCTATACTAATATAATTATAAAGCTGAAGAGTTTGTTTGTTTGTTTGCTTGAACGCGCTAATCTCAGGAACTACTGGTCCGATTTGAAAAATTCTTTCAGTGTTAGATAGCCTATTTATTGAGGAAAGCTATAGGCTATATATCATCACGCTACGGGGACAAAGTCGTGGGCAGAAGCTAGTTACTATATAAAATACTACATCTGTTAGCAGACATTAGCTGTAGACATCGCTTCATTTAAATAGAGAAATAATTACAAGTTGGTAGCCAAAACAAAAGTACGTTAACAATATATATACAGTAATTATATAGGCTATAAGAATAAATGGCCATAAAATAACTTTGTACTTATCAGCGAAGTGGAGTGTCGAAGGCTGGCTGTGACCGGATGAGGGAAGACAAAGCGGGCTTCTTGGTGTTCACGAGGAGATGACAACTTCCTTTAGTGAACGAATACAGGCTGTTGATGAAATAAAATGCGGGAGGCACTTTTCCTGATTACTTATTGGATCTTACAACTTGAATAGGGTATTTTACACCACGTAAGAAAAAATATAAAAATGCATGTTTATGATAGATTTTTAAAAAAGTAAACGAGAAACGTTAGTATTTATTTAGAAAAATGCAATGTAAATATTATAATTCAATTTCAAAAATAATCTTTTTTAATCTGTTTTAAAACGCCATCCGCCATATTGGATTCCGACGTGATGTCACTCCAATAGTAACTTGACGTTACTTGGTCTTTTGCAGTTGTATTGTTTACTAATGAAGTGACGTCACGACCCGAAGTAGCATGGCGGCTAGCGTTTCCGCGCGAAAATTCAAAATCATAAATTAAAAACAGTTTTTAAGGCATTTTTCGGTTTTACAAAACTGAAATAAAAATTCTACTGGTTCATTACGATCTAAGGATTAATTTAAAACAGTTTTCAAAAAAAGGTGTAATACCCTATTGTAGTTCAGGATCAAAGGCCGAATCTTCTTAAGACTCCCGTTTAAAAACAGAAATAACTTCAGTCCAATATACTTGATTGATTCTATGCAAGCCATGTCTTTGATAAGGTGAGTTGCTGTATCAAATAAAAGACTTTAATAGCACAAAACCTGATAAAAACGATTTGACGTAGTTCTGACATATAAATAAATACTTTGTTATACCGGCGAACTGTTGATGTATTTTAATACATAACATAATATACCCTAACGGCTGTAATACCCGAGGAGTTAAGCAGAGGCGTACTAATGTTCACCCACAGTTCGCTGGTTTCTTTAGGTCCCATGTATTACAGGGCGAGCCTATAGCCATTTATACATTCTAAACTCCGAGCTAAACCCAATAACCCTGCTCGATTTGGTGAGCCCAGGACCTCTAGCGTAACAGTCGCGCTTAGGGCAATAGGCTAATGAGGCAGTTCAGTACCTACTTTAGTACCTACAGCTCTGCATTACCTTTTTGGGAATACAAGCGTGATTGTAAGATGGGTCATACCTAGAGTGAATAGATAACGAGTATTGACATAGAACGTCAGGTACGTTCGAATAATTGCCAAATTGCTAATCTATTTAGTTCGAACGGGGACAGACGCTCCCCTCTTGCTTAGACCAAATTGCCTGCAGGAAACTAGACCGCCAACCAACTACATAATCACTTGGCGACGTGTTACATAGCACACAGACGTTCGTGTGTGTCTATGTGTGCGTGTAGGTAGCATTCGGAATTAATCTGTATATCAGTTATAACAATAAGTGCTCTGTCGACTGTTATCTCCATATTATGTATGTTCCAAGACGCTAGCTGTGAGGTGAATCTGGTACTAAACGTGAAGGTTTACCGAAACCAGTATTTAAAAGGCAAGTCCGTGTTCAAATAACGGGATTATGATTTTCCTCCGTGAAGAATTAATACAATTTCAATCAAATTGAACATTTATTGTAATGAGAATAAGGTGTTATGGTCAACAGGTAAAATTGCTTATTCTGTGATTGGACACGAAAATGGCTTCAAATAAAGTTATCTAAGTATAAGTGAAAGGATTTCATCAGTCTTGGACATTAAATATTAAATTAATTGATTTAAAAATAATTGCAATTAAATTAAACATAATATAATTGCAATTAATTTAATTGTAATTAGATTAAACACAATATAATTACAATTAAATAATTCAGTTGCAAATGATTAAAAAAAGATATAATTTTTTTATTAAGAATATAATAATCAATGTGGGTTATGTAGTATTCTTGTCAACCCCTCGTGCTAAGCTTAATGCGAATGTTACGAGTAGGTTCACGTCGGTAGTGCAATGGGTGGGTCCATAACCGGCAACCACATGATCGCAAGTCCGACGCCCAAGCCAATCAAACTATCGCCGCTTCAAGTGATTGATATTTAATTGATGAATGCCCAATTTATGTCCAATACTAGATTTCAATTATATTTAGCCTTTTTCTAACCGAACTATGTAAGAGTCGGCGTCAAGTCTAACCAAATGTTTAATACGAAGCGACTGCCATCAAAATCCGCTTTATTCTAATGATAGACTCGGTTGTTAGCCTTTTTTGGCTATTACATATTTTTGATTATCACAGACGATTGTATACAATAGGCTTGTCCCCTTTTACATGGGACTAAACCCCTCTAAACATACTGGCGAACTGTGGGTACACCTCTGCCTAGCCCTACGGGGAATAAGTCGTGATGGTATGTAGGTATGTTATGTTATGTAATACCTGTGTGAACCTACATTTACATTATTGAAACGTCAACGAAATGTTTGTGTGTGAGTGGCGCCACATATTATTTTCAATGCTTTGTCTATGCATTTGTTATGCGTTATCGCAATCGACAATTTGAGGTTCTTTCTTAGTGGATATTTTTTTTATTGTAAACTCATGATCAAAAAGCATACAGACTGCCTGATGGTAAGCGACGCAGACGTAAACGCAGCTTATAGTCGCCACCTTACATCAGTAGGGTTCCTACTGGATAACATTTTTTTTTCATATTAGATACAATACCCCAAATCAAAGTCAAAATAGATGTAGATAATCAGCCGCGTTTGGTCTTACTGCCACAACCAATAATATGACGATTACAACCAATTTATGATAATCTTATTAGGTACGTCACAATTACAAACAACTTTGTGTGTAGTAGCTACCTAAGAATCTTTGTAGTTGCGTAAATTCTAAAAAAACATAAAATAGTTCAACGGACGCCTATAAAACTTACACTTGTGTTTGATGTTACCTTCAGCGAAAACCTTCTGTACGTAGGTACGTACAGTCAGCGCCAAAAGTCGCTGAACACGATGCAATCTTCAAAACGTTTTTACATCATTACTAACCAAAAAATTCTAACCTGAGAAGTTAGTACCAGTTTTCTGCATATAAGAAAACTGGTACTAACTTCTCAGGTCAGAATTAATCGCTGCATCGTGTTCAGCGACTTTTGCCGCTGACTGTACTTACATATATATATGTAAGTACCATTCCTTGTCGTCGGTTGTATCAGTATCCGACTGACTGCCGACCAAGGTACCTACCGTTCCATATTTCAATATAATCTATATACTTAACCAAGGTACTAAATTATCTAGACCTATGGATGTATGATATATCCGTATGTATTACAGGTCCATATATTTTGGTATAGCTATAGCTACGTGTGTGGTCCATAAAACCAGAATATATAGTATAATATGGTCGACTTATTTTGACATATGAATATTTATAAGAAAGCTACCTGTGTGACGGGCTTTTCATAGAAAAGCAACGGTGCAGATAGAGAACCAAGTAACTATCGCAAAATCTTGTAAATGTAGGTAGGTAATAGAAAAAACTTAAATAATTGTATAGGTACTTGTTATTTACATTCTCAAGTCTGCTGTTTCAATGATATCAGACTCGTTGGTCAATGGCAGTTTTGACACAATTAAATAGTAGAGTTAGGGCCAATTATTGTCTTGTATCTACAATACGGACTGTATGACGTAGGTAAAATTACATTACCCAACATTCCTTTTTATGATCGTTTCCAATTCAATGTGCGGTACAAGTACTGAATCAACGAAGTCAATCATTTTAATCGAGGTCTTCTTCAACTGTCAGACTAATAAAGAACATTGTGTGTGACCACATAATATATAAGGTTGTGATGTCTTTATACATAGAACTTCTAATTAATTATTTTTGTATGAAAAATAAGTTACTGTGTAAGAATATCCGTTAGTGTTATCAGAATTATTGTTACCAACAGGAAATTCTCTAAAACGACCGCAATAATATTAATAATTGAATAACAACTTTATCCGTAGCGTCACCACACCTCACGCATCGACTGTAACTATGTTGTGTATAGCCAACACATTGTATTAGTTAATAATATATAGCGAACTGAAATGAACAAGCGGTCAAACAATTAACTTAGACACGCCGCGGTCCTTAGGCTATTCTCAAAAAATCGGCCATTTCCGCTATTTTTAGAAACCTGTCCAACAAGTTCGGCCCTGTCTGGAGCCGAATAGCATTTTAGAGGTGAAACGTGTGAGAATGAGATGTAAGTACGTTTTTAATAAGGAGAAATAGGACGGGAGATCCGCGAAATTCTTTCGTGCTTGAATTCACCACAGGCCGGTGGCACCCGCGCCAACAGTTAACATAACGAACTATTGATGCTCTACGTCATCAGCATCATTATACATAGAGTTGTTCACGGAAGGCCTGAGCTCGAATCACGAACCGTTAAATATACTAATGAACACGCGGTAACTAAATTAATCCTATTTTATCTACATTCGTTAATTATATGTGTAAGTACATGGTACTCAATTTTAGTTTGTGCCCGATTGATGGCGATTGGCTCGCCCCATTTTAAATCGGGATTTAAATTTAATTAAAATATTCAGTTGTTTCAGCACATCAGCACACACATTTCACCCTGCAGTTATCACGTTTTTTTGTCATTATCTATGTAGTTAATTTGGCTTTTAATACGACTTAGTTTTGTATAGTGGAAAGCATTGCTAAAAAAACCGCTTAACGGCAAACAGTGTTGTTACTAAGCAAGTCGGGCCGTTCTAATCTATGTTATTTGGCAATGCCAAAAGACCCGCTCAACACTGACTTTCACTCCATAGTCACTTGTGAAAAAATGTACCGACCTTTCTAGAGGCGGAGGCTACAGATCAAATAATTACAAGATACGCATCTGCGTTGTTATATTTTTGAATATATTTTTGCTTAGGTGTCTTAAATATTTTATAGCATTTAAGTAATATGACTTTTGTCTTTCTTTTTTTATGAATACGAATTTCACCAACCCATCGTAAAGCTATTGTCATATTTTCGGATCTTTTTGGATATCTAAGACCATCAGAATAATCAGCCAATAACAATAAATTACGGAGACATACATCCTATTTGATGGACAATACTGTCAAAAATGCTGGTGGCAATTTTGATACAATTATTTTGAACTGATAAAATAACAGAATTATTGTGGCCTTGTTAATTCATTAACTTTTTATGACGACGACCGTCACATCTGTCGTATTTAAATGAATGTAATCTATGCGTATCTGTGCTGTGCTATTGTGTCGCAAGCGCAACTCAAGCGGGTTTCTAATGACGTGACACGCGGCGGTTCCGCTCCCATACGTCTAACGGTTGTTAAGGCAGCTCAAAGGTAACCACCATCTCTTGTAGGTACCTACCATATACTTCCTAACTACTTACCAGGCGAAATTGGGACAGACAATTTTAATCCGAGGCCACGAGCTATAAGAGCAATTAATTTCTTATTTTTCCTTTTTTTGTTTCTTTCGCGTGAAGTTAGTTTCGTTAACCAAAATAAAGATTCATTCAGAAGTTATTTATTGAAAGAAAAATTCGACTCGCAGGCAGGATTTTCAGAATTTTTCCTTCAATAAATAACTTTATACAATTAGCATGTAAAATGCAAAAAATCACAAAAAAGTTAATTCATTCAGAATTTAATTTATGTGTATTGGATGAATAGTGTTTTGTTGCCTTTTTTAAATAAGTATTAATACGTAAAATATACGTATTTTATCGTATCGCAAAATACGCTCATATTCGTGGAGTTGCGGAAAAAAGCCTGCTATACCAATACGTAAAATATAGGTACATAATTATTATAATATAAGCCTCTATTTCCCGAAGAAGGTTGTACAACGGCAGTTCCCAAAGCAGTGATACAAAATGATAAAAAAAATCCAAACCCCCAATCTTATACTAATAATACGCTCGGAATCAAATTAACGAGCTCAGCAATCATGCTTTCGACTACAGCCAATAGACAATTTTATGAAATCTTATCCTATTATTGGTTTTCATTAATATTTTTTCATAAAAGACGAGTTTGAGTCAATATTCAGTTGTGTCAACATTCAGGCCTTTTGCTTCGCTTCACCTACTGTGGTTGGCACTATCCACGTGTAATAATTTAATACACTGAGCCTACACTCAGGGCAGCAGTATCTACCTAAACGATTTAAAAGTCGATTCATTAGTGTTACCACAGACATAAATTCTGTAATTAAAAAGAAAACATTGTTTTTCAATATTTTCAATGCTTGCGCACATTGCCTAGACGTGATAGGGATTTAATGAGTTTTCGCGATCGTGTATACATAGGTACATGGCAACACATCAGATTCACCGATAAATCTGCTCCAGGATTACTGCTTCTCTTCAATTTTCTTCTACACTATCACGATACAGTAATTCAAAAATGAAAGAAATATGTAAAGTGTTTCCATAGGTGAAATATAAAATGTCATCGTTTAATGTAACTCTTGGCTATTTCTTGTTTACAGTTTGTAACTGGAATATAACTTTTTTCGAAGTTGTAAACGAGTTGCGTAGCGGTTAATTTGAACTATGGCACGAAATTTGAAAAAGAAGAAGTAGGTACCTAGTAGATAAACACTTGATAAAAATCCAGTTGGGCTCATAAATGTCGAAACTGCCTTCCCTCGTCAGCATTACCCCGAAGGATGAGAGAACCGTACCAAGTAAAGTAAGTATTAGTCACCGTTTAATAAATTCATGAGTCTATTAGCTTCATGGAAATCGCTCTGTTTTGAGAAACCTATTAAGCATAAAACTTTACTTAGTACTGTTGGAGGATAATTTACTTAGCAGCTACCTAGGTACCGTATGAGGAACTCGTCGCTAAGTAATATCCGCTGATCAATCGATCTCCAAATCCGCGGTAAGTCTAAGGATAGGGTACAATTTTATTCTGAAGAAAGACTACCTACCTATCTATACATCTATGATAGATCGTTTGTGGGTGTCAGAAGACCGTAAAGATTGACAGCCAGTATATCCTTAGGATATCGGTATTGTCCAGGAATTACGGTCACTGCTCTAAGTAAAATACTACCGCCTAGGAGGATGACGTAGGACTTAGCAGGAAAGTATACTACCGTAGGTACCTATTATAATTTTTGTGGGTAGGAGTCCGACATAACCCTCCGCCTTCTCTTTCGAGAGACGGAGGACATCCATGAGGATATTAACACGGAAAAAAAAGGTACCTATTAAAAAGTATTTCAACGATCTACATATATTTATGAACAACCCTAACACATTATTATCAATATAACACACACACATATTGCGGCATTATGTAGTAAAGTTAGGAAGTTGATATTTGCCTTTAAAAAGTTGCGCTATATTGCTGACCCAAAGATAATTAGGCAAATTTACTTTGCGCTTTGTCAATCAATACTAACTTATTGCATTGCATCATGGGGTGGAGCGGGTAAAACTTTATTACTAACTATTGAAAGAGCACAAAGAGCAATTCTCAAGGTGTCCACATTTCGCCCTTTCCTGTTTTCCACTAGGCTCCTGTATAAATCCTGCCAAGTACTAACTGTCCGACAGCTATTTGTAATGAGCATAGTATTAAAACAGCACTCATCTCTACCCTTCAGCACTGAGTTCACAAAAAAAAGACGGAAAGATATAGTTTGCCCCCAACCTGTAGGAACTAAACATTCTTTCATATCCAAATTTTACGTGTTTCTGGGGCCGCTCCTTTACAATAGACTTAATGCTATAAAGAATATTTATTCTCTAAGTTATAGCACTTGTAAAAGACATCTACAGGAAGCCCTCCAGAGCATGTCGTACGAGGATACAGAGAAATTGTTAATTGTGTTAAAGTAGGCATTTATTGTGTGTTATTTTTTACTTAATTTTTACTTAATTTTTTAGTTTATTATTGTTATACTTAATTTTGGTATATTTATGATTGTGTGATTATTTTAGTCCTTAATTGTATTTATATTTCTCGCCTGAAACACAGGATTACCTAGTTCAGGCACATAATGTAAATAATATAGTACCTAAGTAAGATTTTATAACTAATTTAATCATGTAGTACTTATTTAGATTTGAATAAATGATTTGATTTGATTTGAATAATTGCTTTCTGATTTCCCCTTAAATCAGAAAGCAATTCTGGTCATTAAAATTTGATCAAAACATACTAATTCCGGTGTCATCAATGTCACAAATGACACCTTTGGGTCAGTTTGCAATGTCTTCTTTCATTGTAGGTACATAAATTTGTATTCTGTTCCTAAAAAGTTAATGAACTACTTGGGTGTATTTTTGGAAAACATTAATATACATATAATGTATTACTAGAAGAAAAAAATACAAAAGAAGCACAATAAGACAAGACAAGAAAAACAATCTGATACTACTATAATGTTGTTAAAATAATGTTCGAATACTCACAAAATAAATGAAAAAATATTATGATTTTCGTATGATCACTTAGAAAAGCATGGACTAATTTGGCTATTTAAAAAAATTGGGAGTGAATAGGGAATTTTATAGATTTTCTTAACACCTGTCGTACACAAGAAGGGTTAGTAAACAAACGTAACAAAACAGAAAACAAAAGTAACGAAGTTATTTAAGCTTTTGTAATCTAATGTAAGCACGAGGAAATTAATTCTTAAGGGGAACTGTGCAGGACGTATTTAGGGAATAAAGGGGAAAACATCGGGAAATTACCATTTTACCCCACGGTAAAATGGTAATTTCCCGATGTTTTCCCCCTTTACCTACTTTAATTGTATGCTGTACCTAACCTACCTACCAAGATAAAATACATTCACAATAATTTTATTTTATTCTTTGATAAGTTGTAGCCGGCGCATATCAATAGGTAGGTTGTAATAGGTGGTATAAAAAGAAAAGATTTTTGTATTATTGTTTGTAATAAATAAAATAAAAAACTGCGGGACGGATTTTAAAAAAATCTTTCACTAAAGGAAAGTTATATTATGACTAGAGTAGCCTAACATAGGCTACATTGTTAATCAAGTTGAACATATCGTTCCTTTGGGTTGAAACGGCTAGTTTTATATAATTTTAGAGCTCTACATTCTTCATTTATGTACATTGGGTGTAATAAACCCGTTAATTAATCAAGCATTTAGGACAGAAATCTGCATCGTAGAGTTGTTAGGTGCACTCAATACCAGTAATCAGTGGACTCTGTTCTATACATAATCGCAAGAGTCCATCACACGACGGTTGACTACACAGAACACATTGTTTAATAATACAGGATTCTTAGCTATCATATTAACTATGTACTTGGATTGATATTTATATGTAACGGCTGCGTCGAGGCGGCATAGCGACGCAGTTTTATCTGCGCAGGTACTTTGCTTAGCGCAGTTGCACAAGGGAGACCGGGTTGCAACAAAAACTCGATATGTGACCAATCTTTTATGACTATGGCACAATTCGAAATGTTTCAAAATCTCCTTCATAAAATGTCAGTGGCTACTAGTTCGTTTAAATATAAAACTGGAGTTTAGCCAACCAGCGGAGCGCACGGGACGTCCCTGTTCCCGTGAAAATTATAATTAGGAAATTTATATTTACCATCTTACTCAATTCGGGTATGGTGTCTTTATGTCCCATCTCTCCTAGAGACAATCCATGTTAATACATTTATTACAGTCTTCTATTCATTTGCAGCAGAATTTTTCTGTTTTCGGGCTGTACATGATAAGTAGGATAAAATCTACACTTACAAAATCGTTTGTCCTCCTCACTGAAAGACTGACTGATCTATCAACGCACAGCCGTACAAAGCCTAGAAAATGATTTGAAATATAGTATACTTATATAATTTTCAAATATAACGGGGGAAATTTTTGTATGAAAGTTATTTTTTCTTTAAAGTTAGAAACACGAAAATTTGAGTTACAATTATTGAGCATAAATAAATAATAACTTGTTTCAGGATTTTCGATGCTTACATTTTAAGGGCGGGTGGTGAAAGTCTAAAATCACTTTAGGGCGTGAGTAAAACTGCGGGGAACAGCTAGTATTATATTAAATAGCAACTTGCATACGCAATGAACTCCGAGACTACGGTTTTTTTTAATAAATTATGTCAAAACCAATTTATTTTGATATAATTATTTTAGACAACCAACGATTTTAAATAAGTCTTTCTAGTTTCTATGGTAAATTGCAGGCATTTTCCATTAATTATATTATTCCGCTAATTTAAAAGAGTAACAATGGTTACTCTTGTAAATGAACAGTTATGTTCCATACAATCTAGAGAACAATGTAGAAATGTATGCGGAAATTAGGTCAACAAAAAATTATAAAACACATCGAGGCATAACACAGGTACCTAGCTATATAAAATTCCCCCATTTACAAATGTAAACTCTAGTAAAATATATACATAAAACAACTTACATAACTTATCCGTAATGATAGCGTACATACATTTAGCTTGAACATATTCGCGTCAATCTAGAGGAGAGGGCGATTGCCAGTACCAGAGTGAACAAGTATCGAAGGACCATTTTATTTCCTCTTTGTTTTTTTTTTCAAACATTACCTCATTGTCGGATTTTGGCTTTACAACCATTTTTCAGACCCGGAAGGACTATTCAGTTTTTGAGACCTATCTGTAAGTCATAGGTACATACATTTTGTCACGGGTGGTGAGGAATAGTGAGGCAATTTAAGAGCTGATTTTAGTCGATAGGAGTCTACAATACCCTGCCACCTGCCCAGGCAGCAGATGATCCGTGAGAGGATTTTCAAAATCCCAAAAAAACTAATATATTTTTTCTGTGAGGGGATCAAACTCACAACCCATGGCATGCCGTCAAAATGGTGTCACCACCGTCACTTCATCGACATATTCTTTGGAGGCAGCACGTGATTTAGGCACCAACTTCATAAAGGTGTATAATTTAATTTAAACACGAAATTTCTATGAAAAATTGTGTTTAAATGCCATTTAAACACATTTAAGAAGTTGGTGCAAGTGGGCCTAAATCTGCACCAATCTTTCCTTGTTCTTTATTCACGGCCATGGGATTCACCAGGACATTTACCACGACAAATACTCATTTTCCCTGACGTCACATTAATAAAAGCAAATCAGATGTTCATTGTAGACATTAACGTGAGTAGGTAGAGAGAATACGTACGCAACCTTGAGCCATGAATCAGTAAATGCGTCATTAATGAAACGAGACGAAGTCCCCTATTCGTAAAGCACATTGCTCAGAGCAGCACCACTACCATTGCACTATTATAAACACATGTAATACACCTATGTCTGGACATATTTATGACGATATTTATGAGAAGATTAGAAACGACTCCCCAGTTCCCGACTCGCAGCCAAAACATTTGTTACATGAATCCTTTGTTGGGTCTCTTATTTAAAAATAATTGCGAACAAAAGCTGAATCAAAGCTCCGTCGAACTTTGAACTATATTATACTATCTATTTAATTATACCTAATTGTTAATAATATAAATAGGAAAGCTTCTATGTTTTGGTTTTTTGTAACCAAATAATGCAAACGACTGAATGGATTTGGATTAAATTCCCAACACAGATAGTTTATAATCTGGTCTAACAAATACGATACTTTTTAATCCCGTTTGCACCCCATTCTGATGTCCAACCTGACAAAGGCCCTGGCAGAAGTTTCAAGGGTTAGCGCGTTATGTGTAAGGTATTGTTATTTTTTCTTAATTTTGTGATCAGTTCCAGAAACTTGAGGCATGTAGGTGGCTCATAGGTAAACTAATGAATACTATTGAATACTATAACGCGATATAATCCGTAAATTTGTTTTATTTCAATATGTCTAATATTCGCGTAAGCTTTAGAATTCAATAAACTAATGAACTTAATTAATTATTTCGAGGAAACGTTGACAAAAATGGAAAATCCATAATACATACTTACGGATTTTCCTCTCCATATTTACTTATCGAAATTTTGATCGTTAAAATTAGTGTCTTTCGTGTCCGTATGAACAACAGAGAATATTTAGTTTATTAATTTTATCGTTTCTTATCTCTTGCTGGAACTATGGATGGAGACAGGATAATGTAATGACCAAATAATGTCGCGACATGCATGTCAGCCGGACATGCCACTGCATTTTCATTTTTGATTTTTTTTATTATCCAACCAACATATTGCTACCTATTAACAATTCTTGCGTAGCGGCAGACATCATTGAGTTCCAGTTTTAAGGGTTAGTGCAGCTATAAAACATATTGAGCTAATGGGACTTCAGAACTAATAAGGGTTAGCGCAGCCTGAAAACATATTGAGCTAATGGAACTTAAGAACTGAGGTTTCAAGATGTCAAAAAAGGGTCCTCTTAAGCCTTTATTTGTTGACTAGTAGTAGCAATTTAATCATAATATTATATTTTATATCCCATGAAGCAAAACAAGTTGTATATATATGTAAACGTATATGCATGGGACTGCAATATTGCACCGAGACGCTGCAGGCCAATTCAGCAGCTCAGCTATTATTTCATTAAACCGCTCGCGCCGGAGTAAACGAGCTACACGGCGACAAATTGTGCAGTACATAATATATATAGTACCATGCTCTTCATACATCAATTTATGCACGTTAGGCTGATTATACACACACGTTTTATAGCCGTGAAAAACTACTGTTAATTTGTCGTGTGTAGGCATGGCTTTGGATCATGGAATGGAAGAAGAAAATTGGCCATCACAGGTAGTCATAATTATTGGGGCTTCGCTGGATAAAGCGTCTGGTGCACGTGCAGTTACAAAACAACAACAGATGCGAATTAATTCCTTACAAAAAAATATGTCGCTTAGACATTCAAATACATGATTCAATGAATTGCTCGTTGTTGTTTGAAGTGAATTTAAATGAAAAAACCCAGGTTAAGGGCCACTTGCACCAACTTCTTAAATATATTTAAACTGTATTTAAACACAAATTTACTATGAAAAATTGTATTTAAATGGAATTTATACATATTTTAAAAGTTGGTGCAAGTGGGCCTAAATGTAATTTTAAAGGGGTTAAATAACTTTTTCGAAACTTAACTAAAAAACTACATACACATATTTACTTATCTACAAGAAAATCCGATGAGGCTGTTTTCAATTAAAGTTTCAATTACTTATAGAAATGCTTTGATGTATCTTGTAGAACTAAATGCAGCCCCCGTCGGATTTTCTTGTAGGTAAAAAGAACTCGGTTTGCTTAAAACTCTTGAATTTGCAAAAAGTCTTTAACACAGCGTTGCTTTCGAATAATGTGAATATTCGATAGTGACAACATAACTGAAATACATACGAGTATAACTAGGGATAATGCATGCACATTTCATTGTTTCTGTATTAGGTATTCAGCTGAGCTGTAGACAAAGCTTTTAAAAGCACATGCAAATTTCGTCAACATATTCACACATACCCAGCGTTTTTGTAAAGTCTATTAGGCAGATAAAAATACATACAGAATGATTCAGTGACGTCATGGATTATCCATCCATAAACAGTAGTAATGGGAACTAATTGGTACATCACTGGCTGAATATATACAAGCATTGAATATTATGGATTAACCAAATCCTACAGCGAATCAGTTTCAGAAGTCGGTTGCGTGGTGTATCGGGAGTTTGGTGAAGTTAATCTAACCATAAAAAAACACAAACTAAAACGGTTAAAACTAACATCTAAGGACAAGGTACCTTTGTGACGTAAGGACCCGCTTATATGGGATTTAGGGGAACACCCAGACCACTACAAATAACCTGGCAACTTCAAGATTTTATTCTGTTAGTTACATTTAAGTAGGTATCATTCATAAGTTTCCACAATTTTGGGTCTTCGTTAAATTTGTTTCCTGCTATGTGAGCTCAAGGAAAAATAACTTGGGTATTTTTAGACTGTACACTCGATAACACAGGTAGAATATACGTCTATGTAATAAAAACTGTGCTTTTATACTTAATTCCATACGTTTTCGTATTCACATGCTGCTAACTTCAGAGCTGATTATCAATATAATCAAGGAAAACAACGTGGTCTTGAAGGTGGATGTGGAAGGTGATAAATATGCTTAGTATGGTATAAGACTGCATCACCGCCGAAGTTAGGTAAATCCAATTTTACTCGTTCATATCTGAGACTGAAAGGCTTTATGAAAAAAAAAACAATATTCGATAGTCCTCAAGTTTAATCTAACTTTGTCGTCGCAACGCAACGCTTTTCAGTGCCGCGAGGGGACTGCGGAGACTACTTTACCGTTGACTTCCGAGGTTTCACCACCACATAAATTAATCTATGTTCCTGACACAGCCTCTAAGAAAACTTAAGTTGTTTGCTTATCCTTCCTTTTGAAGGAAATAAGTAAATCTGCCGTTCAGAGCTTATGGCTAAGTAATAACTAAGCTGATCAATCGATATATAAGGTAAAGTTAGGTCGCGCGGTCAGTGTGTGGATGGATGACCATCGAGATCCTCCGAACCTCGGAGAGCACAAAAAGCCGTAGGGCCCGATTGTCATATGAACATTTATTGTTAATGGTGGCCAAAAAAGCCTTACTACTCGTATCTATCCTCCGAATACCGGTATTGCCCAGAGATTAGGTTGCGGAGGTCTGATGGCAGTCGTTTCGTGTAAAGTACTAATGCTCAGCTGCATCTCTCTAGTTAGACAGTCGGGAAAAGGCTCGGAGGATGATGGAGCAGATCTGCCGTTGCGCATTTCAACACAGCATCCAAACTCCTGGCTGCTACAAAGATGCTAGCCGTAGGCAGGGGGGTCTCTCCATACTTATAGTAAGTATATGAACAAAATTACATTTTATTCAAATAAATAAGGTGCGACTGACAGGTGCAACTAGTTGCACTTAAATCCGATGTCTGTGGGTTTCGAATTTATAAAGGATAAGCTATTGATTATGATTTATATTTATTTCAGTGTGTGACATTAAATTAAATGAAAATACTGTTTTACGTAACCTATGTACCTACATAATTATAATACATGCTTGTGTCGCCAAAACTTGAAAAATAATTAAAAATTATAAAAAATAACTTCCACTATGCCACTTATGTCAGCAAAAATATAAGA
Source organism: Acronicta leporina (assembly GCA_947256265.1). Taxonomy (NCBI): domain Eukaryota; kingdom Metazoa; phylum Arthropoda; class Insecta; order Lepidoptera; family Noctuidae; genus Acronicta; species Acronicta leporina. Next base: position 15,034,130 of record OX366510.1, read on the forward strand.
GAAAAACAATAGTCACTAAATTAGGGAAAAATCTGATTCCATGATAATAGGGCTCTAACAGTGCAAGACAACATTTTTGAAAACAGATAGACGCAACATAATATACCTAATATAAACTGCATTTGCCATTAATAATCATTAAGTGTCCGCGAACTAGCATGACATTTTTACACAACATAGCATTTCTATTTTAAAAAAAGAGTTTACATAAAATGTTCATCCTCAAAAAACCACAGAAACGGGAAATAACAAGCAATTCGCGTGCATTACATAAAAATATGTATAAATAATGTTTCAGCAAAGAAAAAATTGTAGTTGTGACTGGGAATAGTTTTCATACAAATTATTTGATCTTTAATTCCATTTAATTTCTTTCTGACTGATGTACATAATGACAGCGAGATTACAATTTTCTTCTCGTAATATTGAAATGTCTTTGTATTACAGAAACTAGAAACAGCAGTCCGCAGCATACAGGGTCGCATCGCATAATGTAGTCACTTGCCTAAATATCTACTATTATAAAATTGTAAAAAAGCTGTGTCTGTACATTGAAGATATTAAAAAAAACAAGTGGGTTAGGGTCCCCGAACCCAAAAATGTGATTATTAAAATTCTTGTCTGTCTGTCTGTTTGTTACGGGTTGGCGCAAAAACTACTGAATATATTTGAATTTTGTTATCACTGTTAGAAAGTATGTGCTCCAAATTAAAAACTGGTATACTTCTTATCTCCAATAATTAAACGGAACCTGAGATACAGCTTGACCTCTCTAATGTATAGAGAGATCTCTATTTGTATCTATCTCTCTCTTTGTATACCCATACAAAGAGATCATCATGTTGGTTTTTGAGCTTCAAGTGAGCGAAGCCGCGGGCAGAGGTAATATTACAAATAATAGTAACTAGTACTATTTCTCGTCATTAGCGTATGTAAATCAGAATTGCACTCAGAACACTATGATCCTATACGTCATTTATGGATGCGAAAGCAGATTTGTAACGAAGTAATCCTATGCTTTTAATTATTCGCTTTATGAGTAATGCCTTAGAAAAAACTAGCCCACAAAAAGCACTTTCAGATTTGACCGGAATTTTCATTCAAAATTATTTTAAACCTGATGTTTTTTTATTGAGTGACATAAGGAAGTACGAATTAATTATCTAGTACCTAATAAGCTATATAGCTCTTTTGGTACGAAGACGAACCCACTATCTACAATGTTAATTATAAATTTCATTTGGTATCTGATTAAGTGATTGAAGACAACATAATTATCAACATAAAATAAAAAAAGTAAAGGTATATGGAGCTGAAGGTTGAAATAACTTGTAATGTCATTATTACGAACATAAAATTTTTCAAAATAGGTACTGACAATAATTCATTCACTGGTGGTCCTGAGCGCGACTGCTACGCTAGATGTCTTGGGTTCGATTCCCAAATTGGGTCGAGCAAAGTGTTATTGGGTTTTTCTATGTCAATGGCAATAGGCTCGCCCCCTAGTTCATGAGACCTAAGGCTAGCCGTACAGTACCTTCGGCTATACAGGCGTGATGGTACTGATTTCGGTTTATAGAATTTTATTTCTCATAAGAACATACATAGGTTCACTTATAATGAGATACAAATACATAATTATTAAGTTATAGTTTACCTCTAGTGTCGGATATTTTATACAATCATAGCACTCTAAAATTGTTTGTAACTTATAAAATTAAAACTGTAAACTTGTAAAATTAAATTACACTGTAATGTTTCCTAAGCTTATTTCACCTTATTGAATTGTTGATATGAAATAGTCTTCTATTGTACGACTCTGAAATAAAATATTTCAATTGCAATGACAACAGAGACAATGAAGCGTTAACTATTACTCAAGGTTGAAACTGTTAATGAAATATTAGACCAACAAAGTCTATTCATTACACATTTGCAGTTCATTGCGGCATCGTTTACCTAATAAATAAAATAGGACGGTGCTATCTGATTAGGTAAATGGATGGAACTCTTAGTTATGGATATGAGTCTTGGTTCTTTTGGAGAAACATAATAAATTTCGTAGAAAATTGTTACGGAATTACTGATTCACATAAATTACTGAATATTTATTTAGTACCTACAAATATCATTACAGGCTAAACCCAATAATATAAACATTTAGGCCAACTTGCACCAACTTGTTAAATGTATTTAAATTGTATTTAAACACGAAATTTCTATGAAAAATTGTGTTTAAATACAATTTAAACATAATTAAGAAATTGGTGCAAGTGGCCCTTAATGTCAGTTACAACTAAGCCATAAAATAACAAACTTTATAGACTGTTATCCTAGTGAATTCACTCAGAGCACACCCAGAATATATCGACAACGAAAAAGTAGATTGAAAATTATGAAAAAGTGGATATTTAAGCCCCCCAGAATGATTATTTCGATAAAAATATCGGTTACACAATATCAGTGAAACAAACGGTATTCCTTGCCTTCCAAAGTAAAAAGAACCATGTGTTATGATCAGGCAGGTTACACTAAACGAACATAACAAAGTAAAATGGAACTTTAATTGGTATTGTTATTAATACCACTTAAAGTACAATTTTAATTAGAATTCGCACTGTTAGAGACAAAGATTTGCAAGTAATTTTATTGGGCATCTAGTAATCACAACGTAAGCACGTGATTTTATCTCTAAAACTTTCCGAAATTATGGATCGGTAGAGCCATTCGATCACGTAACAAGGGAAGCGATCGAATTCCATTTCAATTCGTTCATTCACAGAGCATTGAACTGAACAACACGGCATTCAAAATGAATTGAATTTCCTAGTGTATTATAAAATATGAAAAGCTATTGCTCGTGTCTGTCGTGAATTCTGACTGTTAAGCGTTCCTATGCATTAATAACCAGGTATTGAACATATTTAACGGTGCCTTGCGCATGCAGTCAAAGTTCGCTAGTTCGCTCAGCAAGGAAATCAGTTTCCGTTTTCCCGCAATCCGTGCTTAGCGAGATGTCAGCTATAAGCTGACATCTCCTTGTACTGAAAGTCTACGAGTTTGCGAGGTTAGCTAAATCTATAGCTTGGTATGTACCTATAGCTGCCATTTTTGTGTAGTGGTCGCAATTCCCGCTGTCGAGCAGTGATATTGGGTTTTTTTGTAAGAAAAGTTGCAGTCTGCTACTGCAACTTTTCTTGCCAAAAAAACCCAATATCACTGCTAGTTTTGATTTGTGCTCGACAATAGGCTCGCGGTAATTGTACCATCATACTATACAAAGCTTATATGGCAAATGGAAATGTATAGCACGTCATGTGTAGCCGTGTGTCAGTGAATCCTATTGTGATAAAAGAGGCCACTTAAACCCCCCTAGTAGGTACAAACTTTGTCAAGTAAATTTAGATTGGATATTGCGAGAAAATTCACTAGCGTAAAATCTTTCGAATTCTCAGTTTTGAGTCAGCGCCAGAGTACCCGTGCTTTGAGAGAAGCGTCTTTGAAAATGTGCGTCTGATTTGTTTCGAATAGTTAGAGAATAATTGACCTGCCATGACGACAAAGGCATCTTATGCGCTTTTGACATTGTTTGCTCTGTTAGCGACTCAGTGCTTCAGTAGGTACCTAGAATTATGGTATCCATAATAGATGCTTACTTTTTTATATGACTACCCCAGTTAAAATGCGTCCTGTGATATAATTATCTCTTTAACTGTGGTTCGGCTACAAATATCTTAGATTTTCTTTTGATTTTGAACCAAATGTGAATTATTTCGCGAACGGGCATATAATGTATTCCCCACTAAAATTCTCACTGAAGGGGTTCCTTGAAACATTGTCGATAGAGTTGAAAATACCTACCTACACAATTATAAATTCGAATTCATAGTAGCTAGTTTAAGTAGTAATTAATGTTACTTTGTTTAAAAAAGGGTTCTATAGCTGTCTATATTTAAACCAACCAAGCAAATCCAATTTACTCGGACAATTCTGCGGTGGTTATTTACTTATTTAATTAATTGCGCCCGTATACTGTAGTACCAAGAAGTACCCAACTTTAAAATAGTCGCAGAACTTTTCCTTTATTGAAAAATATCTGAGCTTCATTTGAATTGTAATATTAAGCGGTCGACGAACTTACGACAGCTCCAAACACTGTAACACCATTATTTTTGCACAGAATATCGTAAATTTAAAAAGGTAAACAACAATGGATTCTACATTAAAACTTCGTATGAAGTCCTTAAGGAGAAGACGCAGACATCTTTGTTATTCAATTACGTTTAAAAATGTTTAGTTTACGTCGGAAAATCTCATTACTTATAGGTATTTCTTAGAAATTACTCCTTCCCTTCCTGCTCGTGAAGGTATATTTTTCCGCGATGGAACATTTATTTTTACTCGCTCGACTTTTTGTCCCAGAGAAAGTGGTTGTAATTAACTGTAAAAGCTTTGTTACTTTGCAAGTTAGGCTGAAGTAAACATATTATTCCTGTGTTATTAAGAAATAAAGTTTGCTGAGAGGTAGTTAAAAATAGAGAGCATAAGTTGCTTCTTAAATAATAATATCATTATTGTAATATTTTTCATAACTTTGTCCGGAACCAGTTCTATGTACGTACTACTCATTTAAATACTAGATTAGATAAACTGAGGTAGACTTCACATAACCGTCGCAACTAAATAAGCATGAGAACACTGGCCTACTATTTAAGCCAGTTTTTTTTATAGAACTCAGTATTATAATGCTGCTTTCTCCTTCGTAAGCAGGTACTTAACTTTAAAAAGTTTTGCAAGTAACTAGTACCTACTTACATGTTGCTTTGTCAACCATACAGCTTAACTAAAATAAAGGGAATGTTGTACATTTATTAAATTTAAATTAAATTAAAATAAATGGTCCTTGGAGACGGATATCTATAAACTGACGTTATTCTGATATAGGTATTTGGTCCTTTGAGATGAAATGTTCTCTTGTTTCTATTACGTACCTACACCTAAAAATCTGTTAGGTTAAATAATACAATAATACAATATTTTGACAAAATACCGATAAATATTTTTTACCATTTGCCAAAATTAACCAAGCCTTTTGAAATAAAAGAGTGTTCAAAGTCAGGTATCATTAATAGATTACTGTGTGGGTACCTACCTAATATAATTTAAATATGCTTAATTATTGATACGATGGATTTTATTTTTTTAAATAGATACAGATGTATTTAATTACATTGCATTGGTACAAACTAAGTGAGCTTGGTTGACTTGACAGTGTTTAGTTATGCCGGGCGAGTGTTCGCGAGGTCGTCGGGGTAACCACCGCCTGTGTGGACTCGCCACAACTAGCATTATAAACTTTATTGGATTATTATTTTATTGTGTGTGGGGTAATAGTGGGGTGGATCGCGGTAGATAATTGATGTCACCGGTAAAGAAATTAGTAACTAGATTGTGGTAGTTTTTTTATAAAGTTCATAATTAAGTATTCTAATTATATACCTACATACATTTTATAAGTTATTTAAATAAATTGCTTATTAAATGTATCGCACTGTAGATATTTTTTTAAACAAAGGATTCTCTCATTTGGCGTTGTTATATCGTAGGCCGACAATTAACTTCCGGCTCACTTAGAATAGGATAATAGGATGAGACGCAAGGTACCTACGCTAAATTGAGATAATTGTGGGTGTAGCCAGGACCCCGCACAGCACACGCTCACTGAGTGTCCTGCATGGGAGTCCGAGCGGCCAGTCTTGGTTGATTGGATTGGCCAGGATCTGTCTCAGCCAAATATAGTTTTAGCTATGTTGTCTGAAAACGGAACATAGAGGAACTTTGCCTCTTTCTGTGACTGTGTCTATTCTCCAGTGCAGAGCAGGATGGAAAGAAGGCCGATTCCGCTTGGATTCAAAGTCCGATGAGGCAATCGACTCGCTAGGACCTGGCTAGAGCAAAACGTTGAATCCCAGCTAATTTACCACCAGCAGAGATTACTTTCGGGATGATGACAGCATAACAAAGCTGTATTTTTGACACGTGCCAGAGGCAAATCACAGGAGGGCCACTACTACTTTCATTTGAGATCTTTGAGCCACAATGAGTCGTGGATAGCCGTGTTTTTAGTCGGCCGGAGTCAGAAATAACCCGCCTTTGGCCGTCTTTGATCCAGAGGCCGCAGTAGGCACGAATGAAGTCCGGCTTTTGTCTCTATGTACGATCTGCCATGAGCATACAGTAATTAACAGATGTAGCCAATTCTATTCTGTCATATTAATTTTTATTACCTTCATAATCATTATAAATTAAGTTTGTATCAATTAAAAAATATAACGCAATGGTACATACTTTAGAAGAGGTACCTATATTTCACATCGGCTGCAGTATAATGTGTCTGACGCGACTCAGAACTTCATTGATCATACGACCATACGCAACTATGACGTTATATACCACCAATTGGCTGTCGGGGCAATTTATCACTCTGATAAATCAAATGCACGCTTCCTTTTACGATAACCTTGAATCAATAATAGCCAAGTCCGCAGTGTTGGCGGTCGGTACGCGGGCTAGGTCGCCAATCGCCAGCGATATTCGTCCTCTAAACATTAATGTCTGTTATAATCGTATGTAGTTACTAGTACACTTGTAACGTGGCGTGTTCAAGTACCATATGTAACACACCAATCATGCAATCAATTGAATCATTCCTGTGCTGCTGGGGTTACCAGATACAAATTTTGAAATACCTAACAAAATTCATGATTTAGAAATAAAATTCCTGACACTCATGGTGTTTTTTAGTAGGTAGTTTAATAATAGGTAATGTCTACTGTTAAGTGTTAAAAAGAAGTACAGAATAGGGTTATTGATATTTTGTATTAATGTAAAAAAAGGTAGGTACTTACATTGGAAAAAATACAATGATAATCCTGACATTTCCGCATTACGGCTGCCTGATATAACTGGCTTAAATAAATCCCTGACCTGTCAGGAAAATTCCTTACGCCTGGCAACACTATGTGTTACAAACTTGCCAAAATCGATTGTAATTTATAGTAATGGATCATGTTTATAGAATGAAGTTACCAGGTAGGGTTTAGGAGTGGTAAGGACAATAGAAAGTAAATTACAGATGATATGGCTTCAAAGGAAGTAAGTAATGAGATAACAGCTGACAGAGATATATGTAATGAAACTTGAAAAGACGTAGGTAATTACGCTGTCCAAGCCCAACTCAACGGTTGATGGCGGAATCTGGATGCGACAAGCCGAGGATAGGGTGAAATGGAACATATTGGGGGAGGCCTATTTCCAGCCGTGAGCTATTATAGGCTGATAATGATGAACCCAACTAAATTAGGATAAAGGGAATAGATTTTATTTTTATTTTTATTTTATTAGGATCTCCAACAAAGAATACACCTTACATGGTAGATATTTTGGAATCATAATTATAATCATCATAAATAAAATAAAAATATCTCTAAAATCATTTATATATCGAGCTACTTTCTGAAAACAGGATGGAACTTCATGTGTTATGTAAGTTGAAAACCTTTGTGATAACGATTAAATTGTTTTATAATGATGCGGTTTACTAAAAGTTACAAGTATTTCTTTACTTCCTACAACAAAAAATATCGTTGGTAAGTCCGACACGCATTCACTTGAAGATTTTCATGGTAAATATGGGAGTGTGGATCTTTTAAGTTCTAGTCGTTTTCTAGTAGTTCCTCTCCTAGTTAAAACCCTATGAAAATAAGTAATGAGGTGCCTACATAGATATTATTATTATTTATGTTCGAAAGATAAAATTAAGTATCAAATTATGGAATTTTGATCGATTGATTTGATCTTGATGAATGGATTCAAACCAAACACATATAAAAGGTTTATTTTGACACCACACACTCTCATCTGGTAAAGTGCCTAGAAGACTAGCAGTTTAGGCAGCACCTTTGAATGGCAATACTTACTTTTTGACCTAGGAATAATATAGCCCCTGGTCACGCAAAGCCGACTGGTCTCTACGGTTACGGTTGCTTAGAATAAAAACGAAATTAAAGAAACTAGAATCCGACAACGAAAAAAAAAATCAACTGAAAATAATGAACCAAGAAATATTCCCATCAATTGGTATGTTGGTGTGTATGGTAAGAAATATTCAGTAAATTGTCTATTATATATACAATTATTATATACAATATTAATTATAATATACAATTTACTGAATACAATTCAATACATATTGTAAACGTCGTGGCGTCGCCGTAATTATACTCATGACTCGACACCTCATTTGTCAAAATCTGATCAGTAGTTTTTGAGCGAGGATCGAACAACCATACACAGACTGTTAAATAAATTACTAAAAGTGTCGACCACAGGTGTGTTAGCCACTATGGGCCTACGCCACGATTTTTAAGCTCGTAGCAGCCCTTTGGTTTTGCTCTTTAGCAATTAATTTCAGTCTGGAAATTGCATTCCTTCGCTGGAATTTTTAATCTGCATAGCTGGTGCAAAGCAATGAGGATAAAAAATATTACGATAAAAAAATATTAACGGAAATAAGTCATCTTAAAAATGTCTAATTAAAAATATAATTTCTAATTTCTTATTTAAGGGAAAATATAATTTGATCTTCTGGAATCTTTAAATTAAATATCTTAGTTATTAGTTATAGTAGAAACCAGCTTCTGCCCGATGCTTCGCTCACTCGAAGCTGAAATCCAACAATGATCATCTCTTCTTTGTATGGGTGTCTATACATCAGATAGGTCAAGCTGTATCTCAGGTTCCGTTTAATTATTTGAGTTATGAAGTATACCAGTTTTTAAGTTGGAGCAAATACTTTCTTAACAGTGATACTTAACAAAATTAAAATCTATTCAGTAGTTTTTGCGCCAACCCATATCAAACGTTTTATATACCCTAACCCACTTGTATTTTTTAAATATCTCCAATGTACAGACACAGCTTTTTACAATTTTATAAAAGTAGAGAGAGAAGAAGATAAACTGCATTCAAGGTAACGGAAGAAATATTTAATAAACAAATGCAGCGGCCGGCGAGTGCCCTGACCATTGTACTTAGAAAATAGTATTCTCTTAGTTTTGTGACCCAACAAGTAACTATTGATCCATCATAATTACTAAGTACATTTCAATATATTTTTGCGTAAGTTTAAGTACTTAGTTCTAAACAGATAAAATATCGATTGATTTAATTTATTTTGTCTTAGTGAAAGACGATTAATCATTAAAAACCATAACCGTCAAGATTTTTTCGCTCGCTTCTTATAAAATTAAAAACGATCATTTGAATATTTTCTTATAACGTTTATTTGACGAAAATAAACACCAATTAATGGTTCATATAATATATTAAATGTTTTTACATCAAATTTATTTGTAACAGAAAATCTTATAAGTTTGATATTTTATGAGATTGTGGACGCTCGTTCATACATATGTGCGGCCCAAGCCTGAATACTTTACTATACCTCTACTTACACGCATGTCTAGGGAAAAAATACTCTATTATTTAGTAGATATGGTCTCTAATCACGTTTCTACAAATTATGTTAGTTCACTGATAAGTAGTTAGAAGTTGCTCAAGGCTGTCGACTTGTGGAGGAGTAAAAACTTGGTCAAGGCCTGTTCTTAGTCAAATGGTTGTAATATGTCTGGTTTTGGCACTCTCTCGCGCATATTTGGAAACTCCTAACGATCGAAACTTCAAATTAACAATGGAAAGGAAACGGGGAGTTTATCGTTGAGGAAATCAACGACTAATTACGTCGCTAGCCGCACCACCATTAAAAATACAAGTACTTACCTACTTAGTTCATTCTGCTAGTCGCTACTAAGTGATTAGGAAATGTAATTTGATAGACACTTTATTATTGTTAAATTAAACAGAAATTCGGTCTTTCGGCTAAAATATAAAACAATGGTAATGTACACGCAAAGGCGTACAAATTTGGGTATGCTGTCTTACGCTATTTTGACCGCTATGTCTGTCTATATAATGATTACAGTTGTGTGAGCGTCTTAGACATAGTTTTCATTGCGCTAAGGTAGGTGAGTATTGATCGGTATCAGTATCGTAGCCTGCAACCTTCGAGGTACGAGACCCGACACAAGTAGCACAGTAATATATATACTTAAATAGTCATTATTAACATCAGCGATATTACCAAACTGTTTAAATAAACGATATTATTACTGTACAATGGTTCTGAAATGTTTTGGTAGATTTGGACGTGTCAAGGGGAAAGCCGGCATGATGGTTTAGGAAATGTTTACCTACTCATTCAGACAAAAAGAAAGATAATATGTATACATTTTTAACAAATTTGACTTCCACTATTTTTACTACTTACACTATTACTCCTACAATATATTTTTTTTACGTCATGTGGCACAAGACACGGTAAGTGACGCTGTTGACAAATAACGTGTTGTTCAAATAACGTGAATCTTCGTTTAATATAGTCGACCTCGGTCAAACTTGGACATCCTTCAACGTCCTCACATCTTGTTATCGCAATATTGTACCAGTGAAGTTTGTAATTCATTTATTTTAAAAGAGTGTCCATGGAGTTTCTTGCCGGATTCTTCTCCATAGGATCGACCTTTTGGAACCGTGCAACTAGAATCACAACGTTTCATAAACGCTTGTAAAAGCTTATTTGAAATAAAAACATTTGAACTTGAACTTGGACATCTATCCTAACATTAGGTATGTATGTTCCAAATTAATACAGTAGTATTTAGAATAAAATATAAGTAATGTATCCTAAATACAGTGGGCATGATCTCTGCTTTTTACAGATCTTCATATAGAGAGAGATCAAGCTTTGTATCAGGATGTAAGTAACCTCTGATTCCGTCATCATCATCATCTTTCCCTTAAGCTAAATTATTTAGGGTCGGCGCAGCATGTCTCGACGCTCGCCTCGTTGCATTCGTTACCCGTTTGTTACCTACATACGTGTCTCTCCTCACATGTCCTTACCACGACAAACTTTCCGGATATCCTCTAATATACTTGATTCTTATTTGGTCCACGCTAGCTACGCCCCGTAAAGGAATCGAGTTGTATCAAGAGAAGATATAGAACCATGGCGATTACTCAACAGGCAAAAGCTGCGCTCTTATATTACACTACTGACAAGAGCCAAGTTCTTAAATTGCAACACTGAAAAGAGCGTCGTTCTTAAATTGCACCACTGACAAAAGCTGAGCTCTTAAATTGCACTACACTGACAAGAGCAAAGCTCTTAAATTGCACCACTGATAAGAGCCGAGTTCTGCAATTGAACCACTGATAAGAACTGAGTTTTTAAATTGCACCACTGATAAGAGCCGGGTTCTTAAATTGCACCACTGATAAGAGCCGAGTTCTTAAATTGCACCACTGATAAGAGCCGAGTTCTTAAATTGCCCCACTGACAAGAGCTAAGCTCTTAAATTGCATCACTGATAAGAGCCGAGTTCTTAAATGCACAAGTGACAATAATAGCTAAGCTCATAAATTACACCAGTGACAAGAGCTAAGCCCTTAAATTAATAAAAAGAAAAGTTTTCTCTACTTTCTCATCTCAACTACGTATCCTTGTTTTATCCGATTTCTTAGACCACCTTGCAGTCTTATCCATACACAACAACTCTTGTTGTATGGATTAGAATATTTGTAGAATGACTTTGTATAATGCTTGTATTATACCGCAATCATGCAGATATGTAAAATAGCCGTTGATAGTGAGCTAAAATACAAAAAAAAAATCGAAACATCAGTATTAGGTACTGGTTTTTTCTGGGTTATAGGTAGTTCTAATTTGTTTTTAACAATATGTACCTATTAGATAATAAAACCTTCGAAAGCTATATACTGTAACTGTAGCGCATTTGATGCCCACGACAAAATAAACAGTAGGTAATCAGCTCAACTTTTTTAGAAACTGCCATTTTACTTTCACTTTGCGATCGGTTGCTCTGCCACATATCATGTCATCAATACATATTAAAAGAATGTAAGTGACCCGTGTCTGTACTGTACATTGTTTATGTTTGCAAAACAAACTAATTTGGGGGATTGAGAATAATTAATGCAACCTATTACTATATTTTTTGAATTTTTTATTTGTGTATTTTAACACGCCATGGTATATTTTTATATATAATGTTATTGCTACAAACCATAACTACTGAATTGATTTGGAATAAGTACGAAGTAAACCATAGCCCATTTCTTAGGGTTGGGGCCACGTTTGAACTACATTAAATACAAATTGGTTCACTCTATCAAAAGTCATCAAATTTGTTACCATTGAAAAAGTTGAATTTGAAAAATAACCACTGAAGTAAATTTCCAATCAAAGTTTCTGTACTTACTAGAAGTTACACGGTTCAAAAAATCAAGTATAAGAATAATTAAAAAAATACAATTACTATAAGGATAGGTACTGAATGAAATACATTTTTAAATCATACCCGCCTAAAACTTGGCGTCAAATTATGACTAGAAGTATCTAGACTAAATTTAAACCCTCCGTTCCTGATTTGTTCGTGTGAGACACTAGTTTTGAGGATTAAATAAGTAAAAATTGGCATTAAAAATAATATAAACCTAATTTAACAAATCATTTAGAAGGGCTATACCACTGATTATTAGTTATGTAGGTACTACGTAAACTGTTAGGAATAGTTTTTCTCGTGTTACTCAGCATTATTTACGTCCCAGCTCAATACATCACATGCGTTGACTAATCCTTACTTTATCCTGTTCGGTGAACTTAATTCGTATGCATTACGCATGACCAATGTAGTCCGAAGTCCACTGTGAGATTCCATGTTCACAGATCCTTTTACATCCTGGTTAATTGGGTATGCCTTTACATCAATGAGAAAATTTGTCAGCAGCAGATTATGTTAATGAAGGAAACGATAACAAATAGTTGTAGTTAGTTTCATTATAATAGTAATAAAGTTTAAAAATTCAAGTTTCCGTTGTCACACATGTAACCATTCGCCATTGTGTTCAATTTACCATTGTTTCGACACCGTATTGGATCGTTGACGGCGTGGCATCACATCACGGGGCTAACCGTGGCGTAGTGAACGTTATCGCTCGGCTAGGAGTCGTGCGCTAGCGCAGCGCTTGCGTCGAAATTCGTCGGTGTCATCGCACTGGAGTAGCCTAGTTACGACGATATTTCGATAGAAGTGGCCACCAACGTTTCCTCCCACTGCCAACGCGAATTTGGACAGTTATTACGAATACGTATTCTGAATTTAAAAATATTTTTGTTCTAGCACCCACCATGTTACAAACTCGTCCGAATGAAGGAATATTGTGTAGCTATAGCAATTTGAATATATTATTATGTCATTACAAAAACTTATTTCATGAGATACTACTTCTTTGGGTACTCAACGTCCATGGTTACTCTAAAAATTAATGCCCAAGATACTTGTTTTAATGAAGGAAGTAATCGACTGCGGGCAGGATTTGAACCTGTGTATTCTGGTTAAATACTCCAGATGCTGTGACCACTAAGCCACCGCATCTATCATAATCTTAGCATGGAAAATGCAAAAAAAATACAAAAACGTACCTATGCCGAAGGAAGTTCAGGTGTTTTATGAATAGCGGATTTTTAAAGAACTCTTCTTTTGGTACTCGCTTTGTTACCGAGGCAAGTCGAGGAGGTCTGCTTTATCCACCATCATGTCTGACATCATTCTCCAAACGACCTTAAGTGTCTAATATGTTACGCTTATTTTTATGAAAACTTCTGATTTTTTAACAAAACTAGTTCAAATGAAGCTTGAATAAAATAATTAAAATAGAATCCTACAATCGGATAACAAAAATAATAAATAATCTAATTAAATTAATTAATTTAATATATTAAATAATTTAGTTAATTAATTTCTTTAAAAATAGTTAATTTAATAGTAGATTCAAAGTTAATTATTTCAATGAAATCTTTATCCAGACCTCACAATAAACACTGACAATAATATCTAATAATTATTATGACAACAACTGCGGTTCTGCCCCAATATTCTTTTAAGCTTATTCGCAACCCCTTACCTATATTTTCAGATTTAGCCAACCACGCTCATTTGAAAATCTCATCCTATACACAGTAGTGAGTTAGTACCTAGTTATATTGTTAATTTAACAGTTGCGTGGGGCATGTGCGTGCGTGATTGGATGTTGCACGCGGGGATAGATCCCCAGGCACCATTTCCGTACTAGCATTACGAACTCCTGAACTGTGATATGAATCGACTCACACTATTGATACAGAGAGGCAATAATCTTACAGTTTGGATGGCGCCGAAGGTTTTATTTTAATAATAGAATTTATTTTACTAATTTGAGATGAAAAATGTTGTGAGAAAAGACGATTTTCTTGACGGCATGTGAAACCTGCCAAGTTGGGGACCGAACCTATAACCCATAGCGGATAGGCCCATCTCAGCCACTTCGCCGAAAGTACTTTCTCAGATCGAAACTTTCGGAGGTAAAATTGTTCGCGCACAAAGCTAGCCAACGGAAAAGTGTAGCAAAGTAGATAACGTGGCAAATTAGAAATGGATTTTATAGAAATTTGTGTCATTGCTGTTAATTTTTTATATGTTCATAATAACGCGTGGAATGCATTAAGTAGGTATAAGTATCTTGCAAGCGTGGGACTGCCAAAACCAACTTTCACATCGGTTCTTTTTAGAAGTTCAGGTTAGAAATCAGCTTATTGGTTGAGTGGAAGCGAGGACAAATAGGAACCTTGAGTTCATGGGTTTGGTATCGAGGTCAGTACCAACAAACACGAACGTTATGCCGACAACAAAGACTTTATTTATAGTATAACGTAGGTACCGTAAATTATTACATATCAGCCTGGCAAGTTTGAAGTTTGGAGCTACTGCGATCTATTTAACCGACAAAATAACAAAAAAAATGTTTTGTAACCCACTTCACAGCTCTTTCAATTAAGTTTTATCTACCAAAATACATTTAATTCTAATAACGAAGTTATAACATAGCATTCCATAAACCTATATATCGTTTCGTAGCTTTATATACAGGGTGCGGATACAATAGCCAAATACGTTGTGTAAGTAGTCACATTATTATGTTGTACATAATGTAGTTTATATTGACAATGCATTCTGTAACTCTGTCGGTACTCTATTCCCTGTTTGACCGGAATTCACCATGAATTCGGACAATGTTATATCATATAGGTACTTACAAGTAGCTAGACACTCTTTGAAGTTCCAGTACTGAACTACTGACTTTTTTATATATAGTATGTTTATATATTTATGTATATAATTTATTATATATTATGCATATATATAATTGTGTATATTATGTAGGTATGTACACCGTGGTCAACCCCATTTGTAAGTTCAGTCCAGATATTTCCATCCTAAGGTTGCCTGAAAGAATTGCAGTTAGCGATAAGGCCGCCCATTGTATGATTTTTTATCTCAATGTGTCCTATCCTGTTTAATTTGGTGTACAATAAAGAATATAATAAATAAATAATAAATACTGAAATTAAACCTCCCTTGTATCGTGTAAGCGAAAAGATGTGCTTCTAACGATATTTGATGGGACATTCGCGTAAGTATTGCAAATACTCATTCGAGTCTATTCGGACTAAAAGCATTGGAAAAATTTTGAAAAAGAGTAGCGCGTAAAGCTTGTGAGTGCTAGCACTCTGCCGCCATATTTAATAACTTGGCCGCCTCTACAATATAATAGACGTTATTGAAAACTTCTCGTAAACGTCAAGAAAGACTCTTTCCGCTTGCTGGTCATATATTTTTCATTTCATCTGATAATAGTTGCTTTTTAAAAATATTTTGAATTTTTAGACGATGCGTTTTTAGATGCTGGGAACTTTCTTTTGATAATTTTGCAGTCGGTTTCAATATCCTAAGATCCTGCTATTGCTGTATGTCAGTGAACAATGGTTCACTTCTCTGTCTCTATGGAACAAGAGTTACCGGTTTCTTCTCCAACGGATCAACAATTTGAAACCATCCAACTAGAGTCACAATATTTACCTACTGCGCTCACGCCTGAGAAAAATTAGTCATCTCTTCTCTGTGCATCTGTGGAAATAGAGCTTTCAATAATGGTTACCTATTTACAAACATCTGTCAAATCCTCCTCTTCTTTGATGCAGGCCTCGGCCTAATATACATATAATAATTATTTAGTAAACATGAAATTCGTGATTATTGACATGCCAACCTAATTAATTACATTGCTGGAAGTCCAATCGCAGAATTTAGTTTATTATCGTAACTGCGATGTACACCCGCAAAACCAAAGGAGTTACAGATGCGTTGCCAGCCTTCTCTTTTAATGAAGTTTTGAAGGTCGTATTGGTCCGGTAATACTGCAGGCAACAGTTCATTCTACAGTTTTGTTGTGCGAGGCAGAAAGTTTCTAGAGAAACGCACAGTTGTGGACTGCTGAACTGTTGTCGCGTAGAACATTGAAAAGGGCAGCCGAATAGTTCCTCCGAGCACTTCCCATAGTATACCTAGACATTATCATGTACTTTTGTGTGTGTGTGTGATTTATTTAGAAACAAAATTATATATTTCGACCCTTCCATTCCAACTACGATCAAGTGCATCAATAAACCGCGGAAATAGATTAAAAGTGAACGGTCGATCACAGACGGTGGCGTAGCAAGGAAACGAGACTATCGGTGATTCGCAACGCGACTGAATCGATCGCTTCATTTCCTTTGTGCGCTTTAAAATATATCCGATCTGGTTACGCATTGTACATCTTAAGTACTACTGGACAATTGTACGTAATGCAATCAGGATATAATCTGAGTACTGTGTACACTGCACGCCATACTAATCCGTTGCCAAATTGTTACACACCATGACTTCAGTACATAATACCGATAAAAGTTCGCTGATATGTTTAGCGGGCAAGCCTACTATTGCCATTTATTTCCAACACTACGATATTTTTCTGGAACGTGGGTGCTTTTACAAACATTAGTTGTCACATAGGTACACAAAAACCCAAAATAACTATCAGTAGATCATACAAATATTTGCTCCGTGTGGGGATCGAACCCGTTCACTCAGCTTGCTAAAAACCCAGTAACACTTTGCTCGATCTAGAAAACGAATCTAGAGTCAGTCGCGCTAGGGCCACTACATCAATGAGACAATTAAACTATTACTCGTAAATTTAGTTAGCAAATAGTGACAGGGTACTGCATACCTACTTTATACTCGTATTCGATTATGGCGTCACTTCCGTGAATTCGAAGCGTGACTGCGGAAAAGGTAGATTAAGGTAATACTATAATATATCTCCCCAGTTTTCGATGCTTTAGGTATTCGAGTCAGCTATCGTACGTCAAGTGTGAAAACGATGGATCCATAGAGTAATCCAAGGGAATGAAATTGAAAAGCTATTCCTATCAACTCCAAATTGAAACTCGTTGAAACGAATCATTCTTGATATTCTGTATCATGAAATTTCTCGACCATTTTTAACACTCCACTGCGACTTTACCTTCCAAATAGGTATCACAGGAATGCTGCATTGCAGATGCACAACGCTGTAGAACATTACTGGCTGAACTAGTTCACACAAAGCTTTACTGCCCGTCGTACAGTAAAATTTCTAAAATGTAAGCGCCATTTTTAATTGAAATAGAAGCGTGACACACAAATCCCACCGTTCTTATTATAACTCGTGTGACAGCAAAAAAGTTAACGCAAAACTCACTTGGAGGAGCTCACACCATATAAATAGAGTTAGATCAATAAAAATGTGTCACAAAAACTCAGTTTTCAGATGAACTTCAGCAGTTTAGTCTGGTTGGCACCGCGCCAGCAAGCGCTAGGCACACGTTGCCGCCGTGTGAGATACTTGCACC
Organism: Acronicta leporina; assembly: GCA_947256265.1. Classification (NCBI taxonomy): domain Eukaryota; kingdom Metazoa; phylum Arthropoda; class Insecta; order Lepidoptera; family Noctuidae; genus Acronicta; species Acronicta leporina. The sequence continues at coordinate 15,052,083 of OX366510.1, forward strand.
ATCCCTGTATCAACATAAATTACAATATTGTATGTAGGAGTGATCCTGTAAATATTTTATTATTAATAACTAGCTGTATCCCGCGGCTTCACACGCATTCCAAAAGACTTATTGAGCCAAAAGGTCGACATCCAACGTCTAAGATATATATAACTACGAAAATTCATCAAAATTGGTTCAGCGGTTTAGACTTGAAAACGTGACAGTGACATGCTAACCTTATAGTGTTGAAAGGCAAATTACTGGGCTCATGAGACTACTAAGGTCTCAAGATAACAACGCGAGAGTGATACCTACTGGTGTGGCTTGCGCTCATAGGAAGCTCACAATCACACCTGTATTCCCCATGGGGCTAGCCAGAGGTGTTCATATTACTCCCACAGTTCACCGGTATATTCAGGTCCCACATAATAGGAGGCGAGCCTATTGCCATCAACCGGGGCCAAATACCAACCTCCGAGCTGCTCTGAGAATTTCATAGAAATACTTATTAACATTGCTCGATTCGGGAATGGAAAACAGGACTTCAAGCGTAACAGTCGCGCTTGTAACCACTAGACTGATGAGGCAGTTTCCATTTCCCAGTTTCCATGAGGCGGTTACCACATATCTGCCAGGTAACACTGTAGTGTGTGTAAACTTTGTAAAATTAAAAAAAAAACACCTTTGCGTAGGGTGAAATCCTGGATTCGATTCCAGGTCAAGAAAAGTGTTATTTGATTAGGAAATTCTCGTAACACCTCGAAGATAGATTTTTTCCCATTTAATGGTAATAATGACCTGATGACCCAATCATAATACCAGCGAACTGTGGGTGTAAATGTGTACACCTCTGCCGAACCCCTTCGGAAACAGCTGCGATGATGTACGTTCTATGATAACAAGCCCCAACAGCCAACCATCGTCATACAATATTGAATCACCAGAACAGAAATAAGTTATTTAATAAGCAGAAGTAGACGTCACATGATTTCATTGTCCGTTGTACGCCAACCTATTCTATTATATCCGGCGACACTAAAACGTGAAATTCGTAGTGTGGGCAAAGCAGGCCAAGGCTAGCCACGATAAGCGTCGAGTTACATTTATTTATCATGCGATTACAAGCTCAGTGTTGCCACTAAATTATAAACGACGTACGAACTTGTACGCCCTAAACGTATACTGTAACCTTGTCTGCGTTTTGTTTTTTTTTATTGATAACAAAATTGAATGAAATTTTAATTATATACCAATTAAATTTGGCTCTGTTATCCCTTGGTTGCTCAGATGAATTATTCTTCATAGTAAAAAATGTATGCATGAAATTATCAACTATCACGAAATTGCGTCCAATTCATCTTAGATTTTTCATTCACTACTTCAAATTTTTGCTAGCAACAACATTTGTGTAAATTGAATAAAGCTGCATATATTTATATATTCAAAAAATTCTGTGATCCTCTGTTTAAAGAGGATCACAGAATCTATCTAAAGATAGATTTTTAATAAGAAAAGTTCCACAAAGATAAAAAATATTGGTAGGTACATATTATTAGGACATTTCAAATGAAATTGGTTATAATATTATAGTTAGTAATAAAAATTAAATTTCATAAACGAAAATCAAAGTTAGCTTGAGTGACTAAAGTTAAAACACTAACAATTGTCAAAGATGTTCGTATGACAACCGGGACGGATTTACGTGCTCTCCGAGGCACGGAGGGGTCTCAATTTAGTTTAGAAAGGTCATCCATCCACACACTGACCGCAGCGAACAGATCAGTTGATCAGCTTAATCATTACTTAGCCACGAGTCCCCCTTCATTAGTATTTCTGTAAAATATTGAATAGGAACCTTTCTCCCGTTAATTATTGTAGGTACTTACTTACATATTCTAATTAAAATTATTCATATCTTAATTAAATAGATAACGAACATCTTCGCCTCCACTTCTGGCAGGTAGGTACTTACCTATTATACTGTCATCCCTAACGTGTCATGTTACAAGGCAATAGGGTGCATAATCCCTTCGGCATGAATGTAGTAGGAATGTTAGACCGTTTAGTAGTGATTGGGTACTAAATTGGACTTGATTGAAATGCTCCAGATTTCGAGATAGGTAGGTACGTTACGTGACAGTATATACGTGTGTCTAGAATGGTCTGTGTCCCGTTGATTAGAGTTGGTACCAAGTCGCCCCCGGCTCAGAATACGTGAACACCCTTTCAACGAAGACTGATTGGTTCATGTCATGTAGGTACTATATATACCTACTTCTCCGTCGAAATCTTTCCAGTTAGGTATATAAAAAAAAGTGAGTACCTCGACATAGTTAACCTATCTTATAGATTAATTTCTGTTCGGAAATCTGTTTGGGAAAAATAATAATAAAGTTATATCCGGTATAAATCAAATTTTATTTTATATTTCCTACGTCAGTCAGCTCGCTTCCTGGAACCGAGACACCGATTCAAAACAGGGATAATAAGCTGATGAAGATGACAGAATATCATAATATATGTAGCTAGGTACTTAACTTAATGATGACGTCACTATGGTATAGGTCATCATTAGCTTTAATATGTTCCGTCATTCTCGTGCTGCTAAAGTAGGTAGCCCAATATGAACTGCGGTAAGATGCTATCATTCTCAAAAACCTAAATATATTTTTTTGTATTAAGTATCCAATATCAAATATATTATAAATCTTCTTACAGGTCTAAGGCTAAATTGTAAGAATCTAAGGACAAATAGCCTCATTATTGTGAAATAAATAACTTTAACAAGTCATAAATCACACAAAGTAGGAACAGCGTTTATATCGTTCACTAATCACTAACGGAAAATAAAAGCAATTTAGATGTAATCTAACTTTTATCTTAAACATAATCGTAGTCGTATCGCCGTTTGGTATCTGAGTAGATACTCAGGGCATGGTAAGTACCGCGTAAGTGGGTCAAGATGACTTTAGAATCAATACAAAGCGCCGTTCAAAGTAAACAGCGGAGGTAAGTACTAGTGACGTAAGGTTGCCAGAAAGTTACTCCCTCGACACACTCCCCAAACAGGATTAAGTTGGCGCTAATGTTCTATTCCAAAATTAGATCGCACTTATAGAGCTTCTTCTACTCATTTACTGCAATGCTAGACTTATATTCGAGTAATGTTATCGGAACTGATAACTACTTCGGTGACCTACTCAATGTGGGTCACCTAGGTATGTAAGTACCTACACAAATTGCGTGTTACGAGATAATTTGGATGAGCGACTTTGTTGTTGCTTGTCTAATTAAAATATCTTAATAGGTGCGTCTAACCAATCTACATAATACATAGGTAATATTATTCTAGTGTTTATAATAGTACACCACGTCACTAATGGTGAATCATGAATTACCTATTAAATAAAATCTATGATGGAACATCAACACGAATAGGCAAAACTTTAATAAAATTACGCAATAATAATACATATACCTAATAAATACTTAATTAAAACATTTGGTGTCTTCTATTTTAAGTAACATAGGTAGTAAGTATCTACCTAACAAGTTTGGCAATCCAAAACAAGTTGTTCACGAATTTAAAATCATCTAACTACGAAACGCTACTAAGAGAAGCCCAAATGTGGAGTGGGGAATCTTGTGTTGCAAAAAACTGTACAATGGACAAGCATGAGATAGACATCACTGTTTCATCGTTCCGTATCAATAAGATATACAAACTTCAGAGATACATACAAAAATCTGTTAGCCGATGGAAATGTAAAATTCAGGGTGACTTTGAGAACATGCGACAAATTGAAATGGGAGGTTCAGTCACTTCGCTTTTTCATTTTAAAATGTTTCGCTTCGCTTATTCATGTTAAAATTGCAATGATCTAAATTGTACAAAATATAATCTTATTTTATCATGATGATAGTGTAAACCAAATTTTTTTCTTCAGATAGCTTGTTCATTCATTATTTAGCGATATTAACACAAATGAATAATTTCCAGAAAGTAACAATTTTTTTTTTTCTAAATATGCTATTATATTATTCGGATTCCGATGTCATTTCTAGATTCCTGCTCTACCATTTTGTCCAAAATATTTCACTGGAAATTTTAGCTAATGCATTTGATAACTTTACCAAGCTTTAAACGATTTTCTGGTTTTTAATTTGCAGTGAAGTATAATAGTAGACGAAATGGTGCGGTAGGATAGAAATCTAGGACCTAGGACCAAAATATTGTTTGGATAATACGTCTTATTTTGGTATTATGTTTTTGCGGGCAATTCAAGCTCCCCCTGACCCTCGCACTTACCATCGTTTACCTATGTGAAAAGAAACAGTAGAGTCGCACGAGATGTTGCCAAACTCTCTTTACAATACTAAAAAAGTATAATTATTTTCCTTAATCACGTTTTCAAAATTTTCTTTGTTACACATCATAGGGACACTTTTTTAATTTGTTTCGTCTATTCAATTTCACCCCGTATACCCTCAGAGACAAAATGATCGGCGGCAGCGACGATGGTCATGACGTTTTCAGTGAAAATGGAATAACAGACCATTTTATTTTAATTAACGTTAACTGTGACTTGGTGAGTTACTGATGCGGTAATTCACTTTGCAACCCAGGCTTTTGATGTAGTAATATGTATGGGGTACCTAGCATTTAAAATTTTAAAATGGACCGGATTTTTTATACAACCATGTTTTTTTCAGTATAATTATGAAAACAATCATACAAATCATGTATTTTTGTCAATGAGTTCAATTGAACTGCCTCATTAGCCAAGTGGTCCTAAGCGCGACTGCTACCCTAGAGGTCCTGGGTTCGATTCCCAGGTCGAGCAAAGTGTTATTGGGTTTTTCTATGAAATTCCCAGTAGCAGCTCGGAGTTAGGAATTTGTGCCCGGTTAATGGCAATAGGCTCGCCCCCTATTACATGGCACCTAAACATACCGGCGAAATGTAGGTGTACATTAGTACGCCTCTGCCTAACCCTTCAGGGAATACAGGCATGATGGTAAGTATCGATGTTCAATTGACATACAATTATTTTCAACGACGAATCAAGGACTATTTTTTGGAATAGTTACCCGCCAAAGCCGCTCAAAAGTTGCTAGTCGTTAGATGGTTTTCTGCCCGCTGATAGAACACGTAACCCTAAACTGCAGCGTGCTAGTTCGGCGTGCTAATAGAATGTGCGGGCTCGGCCCTCTGACATCATCCGCATTACGTCATTGCGCACATGTGCTCGCAGCTCGCACCTTCATAGTATAATTAACTACAGGGTTATACTCGGATAAATTATGGACAACACGCAGCAACATCGAAGGTCTTAGAGTGACGTCTGTATTTTTAACTTCCTGTTAGATTTCATTGTTGAATTGTTTGCTTTATTACAACTTGATAACTGTATTTTGTTACTAAGTTAGCTGAACGCAATCTTTGTTTGGTAATGAAGCTGGTTGTATTACAAAATTTATACGCTCTCTAAAGTAGGTACGTACCTATTTGGTACCCTAATAATGAACTAATTTAATGTTCTATTTCGTAACTTAAAGGATTTAATAATTAACTGTTTCTAAAATATTAATTTCTGCCTAATAGGTAGGTACCTATATTAATCTCTTTAATAACTTATAATTATGGGCCACCAAGGCGAGCTGTGGCAAATCTAAATTATTAATTATATTTCTTCTATATAGCAAAATTGAATTACAAACAACCCTGGCTATTACCTAGTATTTACAGTGAACGGCCAATCTTAGCTAAATAGGTGCCTACTTTATTACGATTTCCTCTCTCCAATTATTATTGTTTGTAGTCATAATAACGAGAACTTCAAGCAAATGACCTTAAAGGTGAAAGTTTATGTATATAAGTTCATACCTATTATATTTCTTTTATGTGAAACGAATAAGCAAGCCTTTGGTAGGAATTCGCATCCGCCATATTGGTTTGTCAAAAGTTTTACATTCGACCGGAGTCGTCTGAGTTTTGACGATTGACGAAAACTCGACGTAATTGCGAACACAATGATTTTAATTAAAACTGAATATAATCAATCTTTTACGTGAACTAAATATTTATAATAGGTGCAATTTACCGTGCACAGATGATTTGGAATGACTTAACCGTTATTTTTGCCGAACGCGTAGGTGTTAACAAGACCATCCAAATAAAATCTTCTGTTTCCAGTTTTACAGTTTAGAATAATATTTCTTGTAAGTATCTGTCTTTCACCCGGTGGAAGAACAACTCTACTGTTGACAGGAGCCTACTTCGTAATAGGATTCCATTTTTCCATTTAGAAAGATAAAATTAGCCCAATGTTTTTTTTACAGAAGAAACAAGGAATTTACAAATTTAAGTATGAATTAAAACAAAAATTATCACAACTGCTATGAAACAACGAACAAATATTAATTAAAAGTATTTATAACCTGAATATCTGATTTACGGTACTTACTAAAATAGTAAAAAAATATATTCAATAAATACAACTAATTATGTAAAAAGTACATTGTGTCCATTATGCAACATTAGTGGCGCAATCTAGTGACGCGAAGTAGAAGCGAGCCCAAGGTTTAAACACTACAAGCGAGGCCCGCGACATCGCTTGTCCTCGTTTAAAGAATTGAAAATTAACACACGATATTTCAATTGCTGTGCATTGTACCTAATACATATATCCATATATCCTGCAGACTATTTACATATATCCTGCAGACTATTTTATTTCATCTGGAAGATGTAAAATTAATAGTCTGCATCCTAAAACCTTTCTAGCACATTCTGCTGATTACTACTTACCTATAGGTAATAAACCTAGTCAAAATAAATTTATTACCGTGTAAGGGTTAACTATGGTATAAACATTCAAAGTACCTAGACCTATATTAAAATATAATGTACCTACCTAATTGATTATTACTAGGATACTGACTCTGGTTGTAGGCATGGTTGTAGGCAGAATCAGAGAGAGGATAAACATAGTAGGTACTATGTTTATCATCTCTCTGATTCTGCCTACAACCACCTACATATTTTTCTTGTTTCGTATGAATACATAATAATTATTATATTCACCGCGGTTCCACTCGCGACCTACAGTAATGTTAAACTTTCATCCCCTCTTAAAATATGAAAATCCAATATCCTGAAATTCGTCAGTATTTATTTATGATGAGTATCGACAATACCAAGTCAGGTTCCAATCTTTAAAAACACCCGTTACTCGGTACTACCTTAAAAACATACAGCCTCCATTGTCCCGTCCCCCGATCCCTTAAATAGCTACAATCCCAATTTTAAAATATATAACAATAACAATCGGACATTCTCGGATACTGCGGGTTTTCAAAAAAACCGGCTAATAATAAGTATAGATTTTATTGTTGTAATCTAAGGAAATTTTATCGGTTCGGGAAAAACTAGTCTAGTGCAACCTGCGCAAATCTACGGTAACACCTAGTTTATTTATACGTATAATACTGACAGAGTATTAGCTAGTCTGATACAGTAGATTATAATATATTGTGTGCAGTCGACTAATATTATTTAAAATTTTAAAAGGCGTGTTCAAATAATGCACTTTGTTCCATTTGCTTAGCGGTCACTTTAGAAATGTGCACAAATGAATGATTGATGCGAATGGAGACAGCGACCCACCGATCGATGACCTAATTCCGTTGGGGCGCGATATTTACACATTATATACGGACCTCTATACCCAACTTGATGGATCCGGCATTGGAGGGGACTTGGTACGGCGTGACACAGACTTGGAACAGCGGCCGTCGAATCTAAGTACCTACCAGAGCCGAACTACAGCTTTGGCAGGCGAATCGCAAGTTTTTCTCCCAATTAAAAATTGTATACTTAGTTGTAGACACATATCTGATGTAATTATACACACCAAATTTAAATTTGATGTGATTTAGTACAATAATTTTCAATCTAGAGAGGCAAACGTGACTAAAGAAGAGAGGTAGAGAACCAATCGGATAAAAAATCTTCCAAACTAGGGATTTTCGCGGAATATAATTACTTATGTTGCCTCTAAATAAACTGCCTCATTAGCCTAGTGTGACTGCTAAGCTGGAGGTCCTGGGTTCGATTCCCAAGTCGAGCAGTGTTATTGGGTTTTTCTACGAAATTCTCAGTAGCAGCTCGGAGTTTGAACTTTTTTTTGTTTAAAAAAGCTTACTAGCAATGTGGATCGCACATTACTAGTATTCTTGTTAACCCCTCGTGCTAAGCTAAAACGCTTGTGTTACGAGTGGGTTTACGTCGGTAGTGCAATGGGTGGGTTTCGAACCGGCAACCACATGATTGCAAGTCCGGCGCCCTAGCCATTAGGTTACCGCCGCTTCTTTTTGCCCGGTTAATGGCAATAGGCTCGCCTCCTATTACATGGGACCTAAACATACCGGCGAACTGTGGTGGGTGTGGGTGTGTACATTAGTACGCCTCTGCCTAACCCTTCGGGGAATACAGGCGTGATGGTATGTTATGTTATAATTATGTGGCCTTTAGATGATTCCTTAAAATGTCCTCAACCCTAATATGTACCTATATTATGTTTGGACCGCTATAAAGGGGCCATCCTGTACGTTTATAATGCTCGTAGATATATCAGACAACATTTAGACAAGTACGAAGAGGTCGTCTTCTTTTTCACGTCTAAGTACGTGGGGCACTTATAGGTTCCACAAATAAAATTGTAGTACGACGGGTAGCATTCCTCCTTTTTCGGACAAATTTGGCATCCTGTATGAGATTATTATTTGCTTTCATGTTTTTGCATCTAACAATAGTATTTTTTATAAAACCATTGACCCTACATTCGGATTTTCTCCTGTATCGTTGGTCCATTTACAAACACAAATTCTCACACCCATAAAAACCCAGATCTGGTGGCAATTACCTGTAGATCGATCTTACAAACATTTGTGCCATGCGGGTATCGAACCCACAACACGTAGCATAGAAGCCGATCGCTCAGCCGTAATGCTTAATGTGCCATCGCATATTTCCGAACACATTTTGTTTGCTATTGATTACTGAGACAAATATTTTATAGATAGACAGGTATCATATTTTATAGATGGTAAGCCTCGGTTTGAATCGGACCTACTACGACAAGCAGCGCAACGGTACTAACGAGGCGACCTTACCCGCAACAAAGTTCACATAATTGGTAACTTTAATTTTATATTCCTCCGTCACTCGGTCTTGGCGAGTTTTTTTTAACCACCTGCCCACGCGCACACCTTACTAACTAATGATATACAATAATTACGTGACTCCAATTAAATGTGGCTTGTTCGTCGGCACCTGCTTATAAACTGATTTTATGAGTTTTAATAAAGTACACACAAACTGCGTCAAACTTAACTTCATAAAACCACTCCTACCTACAAAGCTCGTTGTCCTTTTAGAAAGGAAAAAAGCAAGTTGTTGTCCAAAGACTGTTGTTTTAAAAGCCGAGCTTGGAAAAATGTTGACGTGATGTTCTATTTAGTTTATTTATCATTGGAGTGTTGTTAAATTATTTATATTCTGCAAATTTCCCCTAATGAAGATTGACTCGCTCGAGGCGGAAAATAAGTCAAAGCCAACGGTGATAACAAATTGAAACGATCCGAAATAATGTTTATTACTTTTCTGAAAATTTGGTAAGCCCATAAAAATATTATCTAATTGAATATATACTAAAAGAATTCTTCGGTCTACGTTTGATATACGAAAAGAAAAATTATTTTTATGTATTCCTTGCGAAAATTTATTAATTTTAAATAAATAAAGTATATGTAAATAAATACTGCCTCATTAGCAGAGTGGTCCTGAGCGCGACTGCTACGCTAGAGGTCCTGGGTTTGATTCGGCTCCTGAGGAGCCAGTGGACGTGGATGCTGAGGCCGCCTGGTTCCGGCATGCAATGACAGAAGTCTGTGACGCTGCTATGCCACGGGCCAGGACGGGACCTCAGAAACGACAGGTGTACTGGTGGTCTCAGGAGCTGGCGAACCTTCGCACGGAGTGCGTTGTGGCCCGACGCCTGTACACAAGGCACCGCCGACGGCGCCACCGCGACCGGACACTTGATGCCACGCTCTACGAGTCCTACAGAGGGGCCAAGGAGGCTCTACAGTTGGCCATCAGCCGAGCGAAGGAGCTTGACCATGAGCAGTTCCTAGAACTGCTAAACAGCGACCCCTGGGGACGCCCCTACAAGCTCGCAAGGGCAAAACTCCGGCCATGGGCGCCCCCGCTCACAGAGACGATGGATCCAGCTCTCGTTGGAAGTGTTGTGTCCGCTTTGTTTCCGAACCGACCGGAGCACATTCCGCCGCCTATGGGATCAAATACTGAGGCCCAAGAAGAGCCAGACGCGCCGGAGGTCTCAGGGGCAGAACTCGGTGCGGCGGTGACGCGGATGCGAGCCAAGAACACGGCACCTGGTCCGGACGGCATTCCCGGCCGGGCCTGGTCGCTGGCTCTCGGAGTTCTGGCTCCCAGACTAAGGGGCCACTTCTCAGAGTGCCTTAGGCAAGGACGCTTCCCAGAGCAGTGGAAAACGGGCGGACTTGTCCTTCTCAGAAAGGAGGGGCGCCCCGCGGATTCACCCTCTGCATACCGCCCAATCGTACTGCTGGATGAGGCGAGCAAGCTTTTTGAGCGCGTCACTGCTTCCCGCCTCATCAAGCACATGACCAGAGAAGGCCCCGACTTGTCCGACAACCAGTTTGGGTTCCGAGCAGGGAGGTCGACTGTAGACGCAGTTCTACGCGTGAAGGCCCTCTCGGAGGAGGTGGTGGCGAACGGCGGAGTGTTGCTCGCAGTGTCGTTGGACATCGCCAATGCGTTCAACACTCTGCCTTGGAGCTGCATCGTGGAGGCGCTCAAATACCACCACATGCCGCTCTACCTTCGTCGGACAGTCGGGGATTACCTCCGTGACCGCTCGGTCACATACATGGGACGAAACGGCGTGTGCTCCCGGGTCATGACGTGCGGTGTTCCACAGGGTTCCGTCCTCGGACCGTTCCTGTGGAACATCGGATACGACTGGGTTCTGCGTGGGGCCACTCTCCCGGGCGTCAGCGTATTATGCTACGCCGACGACACGCTCGTGCTAGCCCGGGGGACATCGTACAGGGAGGCCGCCCGTCTTGCCACTGCAGGGGTGGCACAAGTTGTCACGCGTATCCGTCTGTTGGGGCTGGAAGTGGCGTTGAACAAGACGGAGGCTTTATGCTTCCATGGGCCCCGAAAATCACCTCCTTCAGGGTCCCACATTGTCATCGGTGGGGTCCGCATCGACATCCAGTCGTGCATGAGGTATTTGGGGCTCGTGCTGGACAGCAGGTGGAACTTCAACGTCCACTTCCAGCGCCTAGCACCCCGGTTGATGGGTGCGGCCGGCGCACTTAGTCGGCTACTGCCGAATCTCGGTGGCCCAAGCAGCAGCTGCAGGCGGCTGTACCTGGGGGTCATTCGCTCAATGGCCCTCTATGGTGCCCCTGTGTGGGCCACCGAGCTGACGAGCCGAGGCGCCGTTATGTTGCGGCGGCCGCAGCGTGCGATATCCGTACGGGTCATCCGCGGGTATCGCACGATTTCGGCAGAGGCGGCATGCGCGTTGGCGGGGTCCCTCCCTTGGGACCTGGACGCCCGGGTCCTTGCGTCACTCTTTACATGGCGCAAGGAAACGCGGGATCATGGGGAGATGGCGGACCCAAGGGAGGTGGACCAGTGCAGGGCACATTTGCGGCGGGCAGCGATCGCAGAATGGGCGGCGCGGCTCGAACGGCCGGGGGCCGGTATCCGGACGGTCGAGGCACTTCGCCCCGTTCTGGAAGAGTGGGTGGACAGGCGTCACGGCGTGCTGACCTTCCGGCTGACACAGGTGCTGTCGGGGCATGGATGCTTCGGCAAGTACCTGTGCCAAATCGCCGGGAGAGAGCCGGACGCCCGCTGCCACCACTGTGGGAGCCTCGAGGACACGGCGCAGCATACACTGGCCGAGTGCACTGCTTGGGCAGAGCAGCGCCGCGTCCTTAACGCTGAGGTAGGAGAGGACCTCTCGCTTCCGGTCGTCGTCTCAAGTATGGTCGGGAGCGAGAGCGCGTGGCAAGCGGTGGCCTCCTTCTGCGAGGAGGTCATCGCCACAAAAGAGGCGGCGGAGAGGGAGAGGCCAATCCGCGCCCGACGAACACGGCGCAGGAACAGGGCAGACAATGCCCTGTTTCATCCACCTTAAAAAGGCCACGGGCGGCGGACTTGGGGAAGTCCGTCCGCCCATCACGCAAGGCCCGAGATGGCGGCGCGGTAGGTGTTGCCGCGCCCCACTCAAGTGGATTGGCAGGTGGGGGATCAAAACAGTCCCCATCAACAGAGCCGGAGATCGCGCAAAGGCGGTCTGCCACTGCTGGGGTCGCGGAGGAATGAAACCTCGCTCCCGTAACCCCAGCAAAAAGTGGTGAGGCGAAACACCCGTGTGGTTTTAGTCGGTAGGTCACCCATTCTGGGTGGAGTCCGACACACCCCGCCGCCTTCCCCGGGCGGC